>OZ005651.1:338722944-340061694 GCA_963930645.1 Salticus scenicus
AAAGTAAACAAATAAATAACGTATTGGACCACTTCTGACACTTATATGTAAGCAGTTATTCGGCTTGGCATTAATTGATAGGGTTGGCAAATGTGTTCCTGCGAGATATCATGCTAAATTCTGTCCAATTGGTGAGATAGACTGGCAAATTCTGGAGCTGGTTGTAGGACCCTTTTCATGATGCTCCAAACTTCTTCAGTGGGAGAGAGATTCGGCGAATTTACTGGCCAAAGCAATGTTAGACAAGCAGGAAAACAAGCAGTAGAAACTACCTCTGTGCACGGGCGGGCATTATCATGCTGAAATATACGATCAGGATTGTGTGATATGAAGGGAAATACAACGGGACGTAAAATGTCGTCGACGTACCGCTGTGCTGTAAAAATGCCACGAATGACAAACAAAGAGGTCCTGCTGTGAAATGATATGACATTCTAGACCAACACTCCTGGTTGTCGGGCCGTATAGGTGGAGACAGTCAGGTTGGAATCCCCCCTTTTTTCGGGGTGTCTCCAGACGCGTCTTCGCTGGTCATCGGGGCTCAAGTCAGAGTGGGACTCATCACTGAAGACAATTCTACTCCATTCAGTGACATTCCAGTTTGAATGATCCTGATATCACTGCAAACGTGCTTGTCGGTATACAAAGTTTAATAGTAGTCCACACAAGGGGCTCTGTGAGCTCAACCCTATTTCTCTGATTCGCCTATTAATGGTCTTTGAATTCACTGAAGTACCAGTTGCACGTAGGATCGATGATAATGAGGAATTTGAGCTCTGAGTACCGCTCTGACGATTGATTGATTCTCACTTTCTATTCTCTCTCTAGACCGACCGCTTCCTCCCTGACGCTGTGTTCGGCCATGGCTCACCCATTCCCGTCAATATCATCTAATAATGGCATCGCTCCTATTCAGTTATCAAACAATTCGCAGATTAGACCAACCGGCTTCTTTGAGCCCAACTACACACCTCTCTCAAAGGCTGACGTCTGCGCATATTGTTTGAGCACCTATAATGCGAGGCATAGTTATTGTCTTTCTGAGTAGACGGAATAAAACTCTCGAAGAATTTATGACCTGGAATCAAAATTTCTCATTTTTAATATTCAACCAATTGCGCAGTTAAGATACGCTATAGCGTCGCATGCTCATACGATGGCAGCCAAACTTTAAAATTTTGCCTTTTCCATCGTAACCTGTATGCTTGTTAATTTGTGTCCAGTTTGCATTACTCCTTCTTGGTGCGTCTTTTTTTTTTTTTTTTTTTTTTTTTTATAGAGTACATTAAAACGATGACATTTTATCGTTCAGTGAAAATATTTTTGTATTGATTATAATGATTATATAAATTTTCAATTACACCGAGAGTAAAGTTACCTCAAAATGTTCTTTGTCAGCGGTTAGGACATTCAAGACAACATAAAATGGATATTCATACAGAACCTAAAATAAAGGCCCAATGTAACCAAAAGAGTTTTATACCATACTGATTCTTTTAATGGTAACCAGAGTCATTATTTCCCGCATTAGCTCTAAACTAGAAAAGCCCCGGTTCGGGAGCAAACCGAATTCTGAATGCGGGAAAATTTTTAAAATTAAACTCGAAATGTACCAAACTCGGCCAGATGCTGCTTGCGTGCCAATAGATCAAAGTTTGTTAATGAAATCATTTTTAAATTTATTAAACTGGTCACTATATTTAAAAGAAACTTTTTCTATATCGCTTTATTAAAATAATAATAATAAATAAATAATAAAATAATAATAATAAATAAATAAAATAATAATAATAATAAATAAATAATAAAATAATAATAATAAATAAATAATAAAATAATAATAATAAATAAATAAATAAATAAATCATGAAATTGTTATAAAGCCCGCTTTGGTTCCCCGCTGCCTTCGACAGCGACCCAGTCATTCGCAGACTCTCGGGTGTCTGTGTTTATTGGCTAGAACAATAGCTTACCAGTCGGCTTCCATTTGGGTGCTTATCAGATGACACTTTCGAAACGGACAGTATCGAAAAAATTTAAGTAGCAATTTTATATTTGAATCCCAGTTACATATGAACAACACTATACGTCGTGTACATAATATTTTCTTTCATGTTATTTTCTATATTTATTTGATTTTTTCGATCAACCATAAAATGACAACAATTTCGCGCCAAATATAATATTACAATGTGCTATGATCGGTTACGTCTATCGCATGAGACAATTTTTGGGGTTATAATAGTAGTTGGTATATAGAAAAATAAATAATAAAATAATGAAATATGTAAACCTGATCATGGTACAACCTTAATAAAGCTCCCCTTGGCGACTTTTGAAATTTTATCGCCACTTTAGACAAAAACACATACTTTATGTGATTTTTTTTCCCTGTTTCTTTCCTTTTCTTTTCTTTTTCCTTACCTGTTCTTTTTCTGCCCAGCAAAACTTATACTGGCGGGCTCGTTATGGCCTACTGCTGGCATCCTGCACTTGCCATCAGTTGCCGGTTGCCCCATATAACTCCAGCAACGGGCCGTTTATGGCTGCCAGCAGTGATGGAAGCCTAAAGCAAAATAGTCGGTGGCCCAGAGGTGGCATAAACACAGTTGGCCTTGTGCAGGCTATCACAACACGGCCAACCGCATGTTTTTCATGTTGTGGCCACAAATTATTATGCCATAATCAATTTGTATGCATAGAGGGCGCTGTGATTCATTTTCTGTTGATTTGAAATTCCCTCGCTGTCCGCCATTTCATACGAAGTTCTTCTTCGTTAATGTAGTCTGCGGGTGTGTCTTCAACGTTGAAAATCTCGTAAAAAGAATATATTAGTAAGTAATTCAATTACTAATTTGGTTTTGTATTATTTTTTAAATACTATTTTTTTTTTAAATGTTTGACTCTAAAGCCATTGCTATAACAAAAGGATTTCTAGAAATATATAACAATTATCCAGTTGATCCGTTTTAGTAAATTATGATAGTCGCTAACTTTCTAGTATTTTATCATTGTTGTTATTATTTTAATTGATTTAATAAAATAAAAATTATGGATCTTCATTTTTATATTTATACTAGTATATAACCCCGTCAAAAATGACGGAATGTGAACGATAAATCTTGAAAACAATGTTTAGATCATGAAGATTAACACGTGATCATTTAAATGTATTTTCAGTTTTTGTTTATAAATCAAATGTGTTTCGATATTTCATAATTTTAGTTCTGAAATTAAAAAAATTCTACCCGATCAATAAATCCGAATGACAATAAAAAAAACTGCTGGTTGACAAAAAATATAGGCCCGAAAACACAACAGCAACAACACATCTCAGTGTTCCGTTAAGTGCTCTATTTAAAGTCCTCACAATAAGAATAATCTAGTGTGTCACTCACACGACTTTCTTTTACCCTGAAATTTAATGCTATAAGTACAGGTTGGAGATTAAGAGGTAAGATAAAGAGTACTGTTATGTAAACCTATGTTAAACAATTCAAATTAGGCTTCGGAAGAGTTTTATATGATGATTAGTTCTGGCCCCGCTCAACCCCCCGTTTCATTAATGCACCTACATTTATATAGAATTTAATTCGGTTATTAAAAAATAATCCAGTTAAAAAATAATTTATTAATATTATTATTTAAAAAAGTTATCTTGTATGATAATACAGACGATTTCCATATTAGAGAAATAGTATAACACTAAATATCCAAAAAAAAGTTGAATTTATTCTCAATATTAAAGTAAAAAAAAAAAAAAAAAAAAAAAAACTGTTAAAAATAAAAGAAATCAATAACTTTATTTTAAATTATCGTAGATCGATGGTTCAACCATTCGTTTTAAAGGTATTGGCGAGCTCTTTTGAAAGATTCCCATCATGAAAATTTACTCCTTTCGAGGGAGGACATCTACCACAGGGGGGAAGGGGAGGCTCTTACATACACAAAATTTTTTTTCCCAATTGACTATCTCTATTACAAAAAATATGTATTCGTTTCATTTGGTTTAGTGCAGTCTATAGATGTTAAATTCTACTTACCTGCAATTTCCCGACGTAATGTATTTGAATACTTTTGAATGTCCCCGTACACGAACCATTTGCTTCATCTTAACGAAAAGCTTACTGTAGCATCCCTATATGATACACATTTAGAATACCAAGTTTGAACTCTCTGCCATAATTTGTTTTTGAGATATGCTGATAACAGACAGACGTACAGACAGACATACACACAGACACATTCGCTAAAAACGTGATTTTCGTATTCAGGGGACCTCAGAACATGTAAGTATAACAAAAACTCACGTTCGAAAATTTGACCCTAAAACAATACTTTCTCGACCCTATGGGTAAAAGGAAGTAAGTAACGATTCACTTCATTTTACCAAAATACTTTTTTGTAAGACTATCGAAGATCCTGTTTCCAAATACATAAGCGAAGTGTGACGTCACTGACCGTCCGTGGATGCAAGAAAAAGATTCCCTATGTTAATCGCCCATTGTATTTTTTGTAAAAAATTATTAAAAATCGAGGAAAATTATTTCCCGATTTTAATACCCGTATTTGGGTATAGATATGCTATCGTATTCAGGTGTTAGATTGAGTTATTTTGCTGTCAAATTGACAAAATTTTAATTTTCAAAACTGTGTCATCTTTGGCGCTTTTTGTATTTGGCGATTAAAAACATACTACGAAAATATACATGCCAGATGTTTATTTTCGTAATATGTATTGTACGAAATATTGTTTCATATAATTCATCGCTCTCTTAATATAAGTTGTTAAAATAACCATGATTTTTGAAAGGAATGAAATATGTTCGCCAAATAATTTGGCGATATATTTTTTCCGCCAAGGATGACAGATATATTAAATCTATTCCGCTGCAACATATGAGTATATCAGACACTTTATTTAGACATTTGAAAAGAAATTTGACTTCAAATTATGATAGAATATTTATCATTTTCCTTTTAATTAGTACATTAGTTGGATATTTATTGTGTAAATATCATCCTTTGAAATGAAATGTTTGTTTTCAATCGAATATGGAAGTTTGCTATTTTATTTTTCTAAAGTTTTGAAATTTAAAATTTAAATTTTATCAATTTTACAGCAAAAACAACTTAATCTAACGTATGCACACGATAACGAATACATATCTATACCAAAATATGGGAATTAAAATCGGAAAATAATTTTCCTCAATTTTTAATAATTTTTTTACAAAAAATCCAATGGGCTATTAACATAGGAAATATTTTTCTTGCATCCACTGACGTCCAGTGACGTCATCACTTTGCTTGCGTATTTTCTAACTATCTAATAATTACAGACACTCCATGTTAACCCAAATTCACCTCTACTCTATACTCCCAACCAGCTATCTCCCCCACAACATCGCCAAAATATCCATGATCCAGCTAGGGACTTTCTCATTCTCAACGGAACATTTTATCTTGACTCGACATTATCACCTTAGACTACTCTACTTTCAATACTCATTTCAACTGGTGACCTTTACTTGCCCAACCAAACATTCTATCCCAATTATAACTTTACACTAATTTCAAAACTAAAATCAACTGGCGACATTTACGTACGGAACTCGACGCCAATCATACCTTACAATGTAAACATATAATGAAGCTTGATAAAAATATTTAAAGACTTTAATATGTTTTTACAAATATTTTAAGATTTTTAAGGCTTTAATATGTTTTAGACATATTTTAAGCGTTTTTTTTTAATGAAACAGTCAAAGAGTCTTTCATTCGCAATTAAAGAGTTGTCCATTTGGAATTTGTATTTTCTGAATGGCAACAGTTTTGGTTTGTTTTTATTTGGCATTGCGTTGTTTATAATCATGGAGTTACATAATTCTATTTATAGGTTCATGTTTATAATAGCCAGTGATCCGTTACATATTTTTAAACATTTAAGCATTACAATTGAATAGTTTTTCAAGGTTTTAGAGGGAATAAATAACAGTATGTGCGATACAAAACATGTATGAAAATGATATGTATGTTTTCGTAAGTTGATGAATTGAACAAACGGGAAAAAAAAAATGGCTGCCGAAAGTCTCTGTTTTGAAGCGGTGCAAACCGGAATCGTGAATGACAGATGAGGGTCATTATGTATATTAATTATATGGACGGGAGAAAGTTATTAGAACAATTATAACTATTTATAGTTTATGTTTTATTATTATTTTTTTTTTCTTCCTTCACTGTAGTTAAGAAGAAAGCGTTAGATTCGGGAAACTTTTCGGCATCTGGTTTTCGATAGATTTTTGCACGTTTTGGGTTGTTCTCATGAACATAATTTGAAAAATTGTCTGTCTGTCTCTTTGTGAGCGCTCAAAAATTTATGAAAGTGATAGTAGTCTAAAAAGTTTACTTCTTCCGCTTTTTTTTTTTTTTCTTTAATGTACAAACATCGCTCCCTCCACCCCTGAGGGAGAAGTATACCAGATAGAGTAAGTTTCCAATATGAGTATTCTTGAAAAGAATTCGTCAATATCTTTAAACGAACGATTATATTATACATCTGTGATATTTTAAAGCAAATTTATTGATTTTATTATTTTTGACAAAAACTAGTATGTTGTGGCACCGCAAAATATTATTCTATATTTTTTATTACGTAAATTCGAGTAGTGCAAATAATTTGTTAACATCATTTTCCTGAATGCATGGAAACGGTTTTCATTTTAGAACAGTGTTTGTCAATAATAATAATAATAATAAAAAAAAAAAAAAATCAATTTTGTGCCAAATTCTGAAAAAATGCTTTTTTTTTTTTTTTTTTGAAAATAATTTATAACTTTGTTTTAATTTACCACATATTTAATTCAGTCATTTACTTAAAAGTTATTGATGAGTTTCTTTTGAAAAATACCACCAATAAAAGTTTATCCCCTCATGGGGAAGGGCGAGCGATTCCTCAACTTATACAAAAAAAAAAAAAAAATCCTGGTTAGTTGTTGGTTATTTAAATATTTATTTTTTAATTCATAATAAAAATTAAAAAAAAAAAAAGAAATAACTATCATTTATTTGAAATCATTTATATGAAATTTCCTCATATTGAAAATTACGAAGAAGTAGAAATATAGAGCCGTGTGTTGAGTGAATGATCCACGAATGTAATCGGGAAAGATTTTAATCAAATTTGGTTAAATATCAAATTTGGTTAAATTTCGTCCATTGGTTCGTGAGATACAGCGTCCACACATTTTTATACACATTTACAGAGGGAAACTTTCTAAAAATGGTCAAATCGTGTTCAGGAATCTCAAAACATGCAAATGCTTCGAAAACCGAATGTCAGAAATTTTCTTCATATATACATGCATATATATATATATATATATATATATATATATATATATTAGTGTGGGCCGAAAAAGGCCGAAAAATTTTTTTTTTTCGAAATTGATTTTGGTATAGAATGAAAAAGTTGTGCAATGGACCAATTAGAACTCACAAGAATTTTTATCAAAATTAATCAATATTTAGCCGCGCCCCTCTGACATTGAAAAACGGAAGAAAAGAACGAAAAAAAGCTTTTTTGGAAAAAGGGCAAAAAAATTTTTTTTTTCGAAATCGATTTTGGTATAGAATGAAAAAGTTGTGTAATGGACCAATTAGAACTCACAAGAATTTTTATCAAAATTAATCAATATTTAGCCGCGCCCCTCTGACATTGAAAAACGGAAGAAAAGCACGGAAAAAGCTTTTTTTGAAAAAAAAATATTTTGAAAAAATATACAAAATATTTAAAGACATTCATTAAAAATGTTACATAATATGTCAATTAGAACCCATAAAAATTTGTATAATTTTTTTTCATTATTTAACCGTGCTCATCTGACATCAAAAATTGGAGAAAAATAAAAGAAATATCGGATTTTCTGAAAACCTGTACTATGATAAACTATTCATTATTTTTCTAAATTAGTATTGACATAACTGATTAATTAATTAGTATTATAAATAAAAATTCTATAACTATAACTATAACTTTACTTTTTTATTTTTTTACTTTAATTTCTTTATTTTTTTACTTTAATTATTATAAACATATTTTTTCTTGTATATAAGCATATTTTCTCTTACATAGTAATAAAATAAAGATTAAAGCAAAAATATACAAATTTATGTTGGATTTAATAATACCTGTTGCTTATTGAATATTAGGTACTCGAATAATATTGCCCTTTATTGTCAAACGTTGGGAGTTCTTTTCTTGCTTGAAGTTTGCTATGAATTTAGCCATCCCTTGCAATCTCACCACAAACTTTCATTGCAGCTTCAGATACTAATTTAACACATCGTTCAACAGATTGCGTATGACATGTTAATTTTTCGAATGTCATTAATTGATTATCTTCTTTTTTGCACATTTCTTTCAAGTCTTTATCCTTTAAATGCATTGTAAGTGGTGGCTCTGTTACAACACAGTTTGACCAATCAATTAAATCAATGTAGTCGTCTGCTTCGAAATTAACTTGAGGAGGCTTGAAAACTCGTAAACCATTCAAGTTCTTCATTTTTATTTGTCGAGCGCCTAGAATGCGTCTAACTGCTAGTTCCCGGATGTGTTTTCTGGAATCATGCAACATTGCTACCAATAAATTTTCGGGATGCGCGTAATATGCATTGTTTGACAAAACTTTAAAAACAATTTTCTTAGCTTTGTCTGGAAGCTGCTTTGAAAGGGATATCATTTTCCAAAAATGTTGGGAACGATACTGGCGATGCGATTTCATTTTTATTTCAAACCACATTGGAGCATAAACCAGCATTACATATTTCACAAGTATTATAAGATTCTCTGATGGGCTTGGTGTGCTAATGTATAACCGCAACAAACGGTTTGCGGTAGTCAGCCATCGTGCATGACTAAGTTTACCTGGATTATTGTCAGTCAACATAGGAGAACTAGTACCATCGTTTATGGCTTGACAGATGCGATACAAATATTTTTGATCTGTACTTAGCTTTCTAATATCTTGCGGATCGAAATGCTGAAGTGTAGAGTCCATTTTATCAAATTTGACCACTGGATGTTTCTCACAGTCTTTTAAAAGCAATCCAATAGGTCCAGAATGTGAATATGGTCCCCTTGTGCAACCGTCTATTTCTTGAATAAGGTGTCTTAGTGGCAACTCATTGGTATGAAGCAAACATACATTCCATTGTAGTGGTCTTCCAATGTTTGTCTCAAGCAAACGTATTGCTCCACCTTTCCATCCCGTATTTACATTTGTTCCGTCACATCCGATAACTGATAGGTTCTGCAAACTTATGTTATTCTTTCTTGTAAATTCTATAATACCTTCGGCTATTCCTTTTGCACTTTCACCAGCAGTTAACGATATATGACCCATATATTTGCTATCTGGTTCCTCTATTAATGCTACATGCGCTTCTGATGTTAATTTTCGATGACCATGTATTTGTTGAATAGTTTCATCTTTGCGCCCATCAAAATGCAAACTCTTAATAGGTTTTTCTTCAAATAGCCTTAAATCATTTTCCCTTACTTTTTTTCTTTTCTTCTCTATTTCTCTTCTCACTTTGTTTTTATCAACTATATATGTTTGTTGCTCAGGCGAAACTAAATTGAAATCAGCCAAAACTGCAGTAGTAATTTTGGCCACTGCTCTACTTGAGGCACCAGTTAAATCTGCAGCCAATGCTGCATGAGGCATAGAAATTCTCATTTGATCTGACGATCTTGATGGCGTTTCAGTTTGTTTATGTTTTCTTAAAAGAGGATAAGTCCACTTGAAATCTTGATCCGTATTTTTTGTATCCATTTCTGACTCAATCTCTAATTCATTATCTTTCAAAATGTTATGTGATTCTTTATTTTGAAATCCACTGGTACTGGGCATTGACATTTTATTCTTGTTTGGACAATCGGATATTTCCATTTTTCGACGTACTCGTTTTTGTAGTTGGTGGGTTGTTACTTTATCCAGATTTCCAAAAGCCATTTTTCTAACTGTCCTTTGATCAATTAAAAATTCTTTTTCTCTCTCAGGAACTTTTAGTTTTTTTCGCAATTGCACGAATATAAACCTTTGCATTTACAAGCACAAATGTCGAACAATTTTGCGGCATCTGCTTTAAATTTCTTCAATTTCGATTGTAAAAACAGCGTATTCCTAGATTTACCAGGTTTTATAACCTTCTTATATTTACAGTTGTAAGATAAAACCATGGCAGTAACTCGCTTTAATGATACAACAGGAATCGAAGCACGTTTCCATATATCAATATTTTTTTTGCTACCGCTCCGGCCACAGTTCTTGAAGAAGGTTCTTGACTTTTGTCTCCCTTTATTTGCAATCTAATACTCTGATAACATCTTATTATGTCCTCATAAGTTGGGAGATAAGCAGCATCAGAAGGGAATAAATCTGTCCCTGTTCCAAACAGCGGACGACTCGAGTTTGCTCGCGTCACTTTTTTAATTACACGTTTCTCCATAACAACCGTTTCATTTGACAAACAAACGTAGAATGAAACGAATTCCAATATTTTATCTTATATATTAGTTAAATTGACCTTGGAAGCAATGGGAGCAGTAGAACGCAATCTATCGTTTGAAATCTGAACGAAAAGAAACAAAAACGAAAGTAGGGTATAAGATAAGCTTCAATTTCTTATGTGCATATATGTATGCTTATTATTTTTAAATAAGCGAATAAAAATTGAGTAAAATTATTTGAATTTTATTTGGATTGGTTCGTAGTAACGTATTATGTAATATTTTAGTTATATAGTATAAGTAGTTTCAATTTTTTTAAAATATACTTTTTTCAAAAAACCCGGCTTTTAATTTTTTTCTCAATTTTTTATGTCAGAGGGGCGCGGCTAAATATTTGGCAAAAATTGATGAAAGTTTTTGAGGGTTCTAACTGATTCATTAGGTAACATTTCTGCTATATACCAGAACTAAATTCAAAATTAATTTTTGAAATTTAATTTTTTGAAAAAAACTAATTTTTTTCTTTTTTTCAGTTTTTTAGCGCCAAAGGGGCGCGGTTAAATATTAAACAAAACTGATTAAATTTTTAGAGGTTTCTTACAGACCCATTACACAACTTTTCCGCACTATACCAAAATCAATTTCAAAAAATAATTTTTTCGGCCCACCCTAATATATATATATATATTACTATAAAATTAATTTTCTTTCGAAATTTAGTATATTGTACTTCTTTTAAATGAAAATCGCTTACCTTCATCATAGAAAATAATTTTCATAAATAATAATTTTAATATGTGATTTCTATAAACTATTATAGGGGAAAAAAAAAGTGGTAGCGCTCACAGTTTTATTTTATTTATTTATTAATCATTATTTTTTAAATGCAAGTAAGAAAAATAATTTTACTTTTACGAAACTGAAATAGTCCTCCAAAATATATTTAAAGTAAAATTATAAATTATATTAACAAGTGAAATTGTTTTTCTTGAATTTTTGCATGCGTGAGAAATCCTACACATACTTGACACTAAATCAGAACAGAAAACCACTGTACTTCTTTCATGAAACAACAACAAAATGTAACTGATAATTGCTGCGTCAGCGTTGGGTTGGGCTGGGTAGAGAGGAGATTTATTTATTCAGATAACGAGGAACTGTGTTCAGAAAATAAAAGAAAAAAATAAGAAGAAAAATTAGTCAATTCATCAATTATTTTTAAAGGAAAATTATTATAAGTATACAACTTATTAACAGCTTATAGATTCAAACTGTTTGAAGTACACTATTAAACAAATTCTTCAATAAAATAATGATTTCTATCTGAAATTATGCTAGGATTTGTGTCAACTAATAATTAATATTATTATTCATTTCCATAATCCGAATACCGTAGATAATGGAAGCATTGTATTCGTTAAAAGTTTTTGATATAGAGTTTTCACCTGATTTACATATTTTAAGGTCTCATGAGTCAAAAAAGTGTTTTTTTGCAATTGGTCTGTGTGTTTGTGTATCTGTATTGTATATGTTTCTGGAAATTTTCTGACCATCATATCTACAAAACTAATAAAGAACGACGGACTTCTGAATTAACACAGGTATAGTGTACAGATGATTTTACAACTTTTGTTGAAAACTGGAAATCTCAAAAACTGGCGATTTTCTTCAAGGTTAAATAAACTTTGTTTTGGATGTCCTTTTGTATTTGCTAGTTCAGGGAAATTGATAAACGTCCTATAAAAATACACAACAACTTTAAGTCTCACAAGTGCTTTCTTTTAAAAACAGCCTTATGGATTTTCTTCAAAATCGCTATATTAATTCCTTTTTAGATATCATTTCGTATGCAATTGTTAGTTTATGGTGAACAGATCAGTTTACTGAATTTTGGTGAAAATTATCACTGGGACAGACAGCCGATATCTCAAAAACGACTTTAAATTTCTTCAAATTTGCTACATAAACCCCTTTTTACTCGCTCTTTAGCATGTAATACTTGCTTAATACAGGAAAATTGACAAAAGTCCTTATTAGGTGGAAGTAATTCCAAATCTAGTAAATGAGTGCTTCAGAAAACTGATCTAACGATTTTTTATTTTTTATTTATTTATTTATTTATTTTTTTTTTGTTAATTCGCTATGTAAACTCGCTTTGTTATATCTTCATGACGCATGTACCAGTTTGCTTTACCAGGAAAATTATTAGATGTGTAAATTGATAAATCATTTTTACGTTTTCTGACCACTTTATTTAAAAACAACAACAACAACAACAACAACAATAATAATAATAAAATATAAAAGAAGTAAAATATGTGTAGTAATAACTGATAAAATTCATGCAGATTATTATTATTATTATTTATTTATTTTAATGTTGGTTGGGTTGTCTGAACTTATTTTACTGTTGTCGTAATTATTCAAATTTTAATATCTAATCATTTTTTTTTTATAATCGCGAAACCCCACTATTGGAAAGAAATTTTGTAGCCTAAAATATTCTTATACATCCATTTATTCTACTTTTTATATATTAAAAAATATATGAACATAGAAATTTTGATATCAACAAAGTGACAGAAAAAATGACACTTTTAAAAAATTGAAATTTTTGCATTTCAAACAAACTTCTATCTCTAATCTTCGCTTTATTGTTAACATAGATTTAACTCGGTTATCGACCTCAAGGTTTTGAAGCTGTTTTAAGCTACTACATTTCGTCGATGACATTATGCTGAACTTGTAGTCAATTTATCTTTTCCTGATGATGGGTCAAGCTTAATTATTTTGAGTGGAAACGAATGGTGTGTTGTTTCATAATTTATAAAGTTTACTTACTTTTTTCCTTCTTCAACACTAATTTTCCTGTCATTTTACTAAATATTCTCTAAAATCTTTCTAGCATAATTTATTTTAATGAATTGAAAAAAAAAAAAAAAAAACTTATCTAAAACAGAAAGACAGATTTTAAAACATATACTTATTACAGCAAAAAATGTAATGAAGAACTGGTGTTGAAAAAAGTGAATAAAGAAATTTGTAAATTTAATTTACAAAGTTGTAAAAAACATTAATAATAATATTTAAAAAAAAGTTTCAGCTCGAAATGATTCCACGACCATTCATTATGTGAATAAAGAAGACACGAGTGAAGTAGTTATAAATAGCGAAGTATTGCTCTTTTATACATTTGGAAATATGACTAACTATTATTAAAATAAACAAACCAAAATGAAATATTAAAAATTGGAAGTGATATTTAAACATTTCAAAACATAATTGCCTCATGGGATTTAAATAGTGCTAATGGCATATCTTAATACTATCTTCGGCGTGAATTGCTGACAGAATTTTTGAGAAATGAATACATAAATATAGAATAATTATATTAATATTATTATATATTTTAATTATATTAATCATATTATAAATTTATAATATAATAAATTTATTCTAAATATAAATTTAATATAACAGAGCGAAGGATAGGAAAACTATTTCATGTAACTAAATACCCTGATACATGGTACCAAAACTAAGATGTTTAATAGATGCTGAGTTATAGTAAAACTGTAGTTCTTGAATAATAGTAGCACCACCTGTCTACCGATAAACACACAAATTGAACCTGTACCGATAGACACCCACATTGAACATTGCGCGAAAGACGAAGACGCTGCCAAATGCAGCGGAGAATCGAAACTTGGTTTTATGTGATTTCATAGTACTTTGCCTTAGTTGTTAATTTTAAAGTAATATAAAAAAATATATATTTATCTATTGATTTCCTTTCCTTTCTTTCTTTTATTTATTTATTTTTTTTTAAATTCGCTTAACTGTATGGACAGCAAAGCGAACAAATCCTGATAGTAATAAATAGAAAAATTTGTAAATAAACATAATCATTGCCCCCCCCCCCTTCCCCAATGAAAAAAAAAATGCATCAGTTCTTTCAGGTTGAAATAATAACACATCCCTTCGTGAGTCTAACAAAAAGCATGAATGCAGCAAATTACTTTTGCTGCACTCATGCCCACTTTGTTTCGCCTGATGAAGGGTCTTTGGGCTATTTCGACCGGAAACAATTGCTGCAATTTTTTATTTTTATTTTATTTTTTATTTTTTATTTTATGGTGTTTTTTACAATGCTCTCTTTATAACAGTTTTTGTTTCAATATTTTATAATTTTCACATGTAAAGTTACATTTATTTATATCAAATAGCGTAACAAAGTTAAACATATTAAAATTTGAACACTTAAAAAAAAAAAAAAAAAAAAACATAATCTTCTTTATTTCAAAAAATGTAATATCGAGAAATATTTGCACTGAAAGCAAAAAATTAAACTTTTATCATAAGGAAAAGGGATCAACTGAATATTTCCTATATGCTGCACTAGAAATCCTGAATTTACAACCATAGTGTATGAATCAAATACTTATAAATAGTATTTAAAAATGAATATGTACAAAATCAAATTAAATATTGGATGCATAGAAAAAACTGGCTGCTACTTCATCAGAAAAAAGAGAGAGAAAAAAAAAAAAAAAAAAGAAAAAAAGAAAAGAAAGAAAGAAAGAAAAGAAAAAAGCACTAATAAAATTAAAGGTATCACCAATAAAATAAATATACTAGCTATAACTAAATCACTGCTGGCCTATTAACGGCCCTCTTCACTTACCGTCTCCGGAAGTCCGAGGCAATGTTATTCTATGGGAAATTTTCTTTACAAATAACTTAATAACTAATACATATTTTTAAATTCTGTTTTCACATTCAGAAAATTCCCAACTGTTAAATTGATGGACCTTTTTTGAAAATAAATTTTTTTAATTTTTAATATTTTATTTTGAATTTGCAAAATGAAAATTTTCACATTTTGAAAAATCGTATTTTGCAGCTTCAAAATAAAAAATAAAAAAATAATTTTTTAAAAAGGTCCGTCAATTTAACAGTTGGGAATTTTCAGAATATGAAAACAGAATTTTAAAATATGTATTAGTTAATAAGTTATTTGCAAAGAAAATTTCCCATAGAATAACATTGGCTTCGGCTTCCGGCGACGGTGAGTGAAGCGGGCCTTTAATGGGAAAATATAAAGGACCAATGAAGACTGCCGGCAGTAATATGATTTTTTATGTTTGCCACAGCTGGCCCACTGCAGGCTGCCAGCAATAACATAGAAAAATTATGTTTGCCACCAGGTAGTCCAACACTGGCCCACTAACAATTTCCAACCTAATGTCGGTTACCAACAGTGGCCCATTAACTATTTTCATCATACTGCTAGCTGCCAGCAGCGATCCATTCACTGGCCCACTAACTTATTTTTAACTTACTGCAGGATGCCAACAGTGGATCGATTGAATATGGCCTACTGACGGCCGGCGTAACATATTCCCTGCGGCACCGTAACTTTTGCCACCGACGGCCCAGCTGCAGCTACTGTTGGCAACCAGCACTTGGCCTCGTGTTGGCCGTCATCTGTGGTTTTGCTGGGTGTTTTTCAATATTTTATAATTTATTTATATTTTTGATGCGCTACTTGGCTTAAAGTGGCTTTTGCGAAAGTGGAGTCATTGGCGAAAAATGTTCTATCTATTTCAGCATCAAAAATTTAAAAATTACCTAGGATTATCAATATGTAAACAGGGTTGGAACATGGGTGCAGAATTCATACCGGTATTATTTGTTTAAGAAATTTCTCTAACTATAATATCGTTGATTTTAAAAGTTGAAAATTTTCTTACATTGATAGTGGTATAAACTATGTGCCCGTGTTCCATCCCAGTGTAAAGCTCTTTAATATAACACTGAATTAGCTTTCATACCAAGCGCGATTTATCCGTGCCAAAAACATACTATTTAAACAAAAGGAACAAAATAATTTCAAATTGAGGTATATTAATTTTCTTTCATATGCATGAGCAAATTTGATATTTTATATTTTTTTAGTTTTCGCGTGAAAGTATATTTCATTTTATGTTTAAAAATAAATAAATAAATAAACTTTTTTTTTTTTTTTTTTTTTTTTTTTTTTATATATATATATATATATATATATATAATAATTAAAAATTTAAATGTCCAATTTTTAAGCTATTGCCAGGTTATTATTTTCGTATTTTAGTTAATTTTAAAAAATTTAATCAAAATTTCGTTATAAGTAAGGGACCAAATAAAAGGGGCGATATTTTTTTAATCCGTTGGATTAAACAGCTTATCAATCGGAGAATTAGATTTTTCAAAATTATCTAAAGTATGAAAATTGGTGGCGACTTGCGTCCACACACAGACAAACAGGATCCAAGGAAATCTCTTAGCCGTTTATATATATAGATGATTCGCAAATAGTTTAATTCAGAATACATATCCATTTTAAGTTTCAGCTTTTACAAGCATTGCATAAAATAAAAAAATAATAAAATGCACAAATTACAGTTTATTTTTAACTACTTTCATTTAATTACTATTCACTCAAAATTAATAAAAAATCTGTATTGCTGCTTCTTTTCATATTCTAAAATATGCAACGAAAATATGGATCCGAATTAAAGAATTTACTGAAAAGATTATTTGCTGAAAGTATAAAGTTTTAAACAATTTGTTTTCTATAATAGATGGCTTTTATATAGATAACGATTTTTAAAAAAATCGAGTTGAAATTTACTTTACATAATTATTAGATAACATTATACATGCAAAAACTGTCACTTTTATCGCTTTTACATAAATAAAATGTGCATGTCTATTTACTTTCAGTACAAAACTTTTCAGAATCTATACATCTTCTTAAATAATATTATAAATGAAAATAATGAATAAAAACTGTTTTAACTACTTTTACATTTTCTAGTATTTGCTTGCAAGCAACATCAAATGCAAAATTACTCAACAATAGTTTCCGATCGAAATAAGTAAGCACAGTTCTAGATCAGACAAGAAAGGTAGATAACATGAAATGAACAAGCTATGAAATATTATTTTTGAGTGAGAATCATCTCTATTATATTTTCTGGGGCCAGTTTGATGAAATGTGACATTAAACAGATCTTTGAAGTAAAAGTAGAATACATATTTTTTAACCACATTTCTTGCGACCATGGAAGCCTGTGCGCAAGTGCGGATTGAACGAGTCCAGTGTTAAAATAGGGGTGACTGAGAGAAAACAAGCGATAAGGGAACACAGAATAACTGGATGTTTGCCAAATAACTATCTCTCGTCCAATTTTGCATCTCTCCAAACTTTTGGACTCGGCCTCACTGCTAGTCGTAGGAAACGTGGTCGTACTATATATTACTGATTTTTTTAATGAATGTTATATTTCATATATTATTTTATTTTTTATAATTTTATTATTGAAATAAATAAATAAATGCTATTTATTATTATTTGTTATCCGTTAGTTGGATTTTTTATAAATAGAATGCTCATTTTATTATTAATATTATTATCATCATCATCATTATTATCACAGCATTTCATCATAACATAAGCAGTTTCAGTCGGATATAATTTGAATATAAATTCCTTTTCGAGTTTAAATCTCTTAAATATTGTTATTATTATAACTGTTCATAAAGTTTGAAGTTTTTAAATTTCTTTCAAGAAATTATCAAAGATAAAAATGCCCTATTACAAACATCAAAATATCTAATAATTATAGAATTATAGAAATGTTAAATTTCATTTTAAATTCAAAAAACGTACAGCCTTAAAAAATTAATATTTAATTATGTTACATAAATATAATCATTTAACGCCAAAACATTTAAAAGAAAAAAATCATTTGCTAAAAGGAAACTTTCAAAAGTAACTCTCATTAGATATTTTGAAATGGAATTTTTTAAATCACTTTAATAAAATAATAATAATAATAATAATAATAATATTAATAATGAACGTGAAATTTTGCTCTTTGAAAACGTATGGTTCTTTAAACAAAGGGTCTTCTTTGTTTTAGTAGCTATGACGCAAATGGGTTTTTTCCTTCTAATTTAAAAATATTTCACTACGTATACAATGCGTTTAAGTTATCATAGTTGCACAAAAATTATTATAAACAATATGTAATTACCTTTTTTAAACGCTAGAGAAATTAAATGAAGGAATAGTAATCACAGTTACAAAGAAGATCATACTTGCCGACATACTAATTAATATTCCATAGTATTGTTAGCCCCGCCTCCTTTCCCACACCAGTACCTTTTTTGAGTATTTTTCTTCTTATTTAATCATAACTGCATTTGAAGAATATTACTTTAAAAATTTCCAGGTGTAGAAAAAGGGCGGGACAAATAACACTACGGAATATTAATTAGGATGTTGGCATGTATGAAGGAAGATTGTTACATCTTAGTCGGAGTATTTTCCTTTGATGAATAGTAAGTACCAACTTCTGGCGCTCCTCTAAACAGAGTGTTGACAGTCAGTATTTTCCAGAGCTATTATATATATATATATGTATAGTAATCTTCTATAGTGCCTTTCTAAGTTTTTTTTAAGCGAAAAATTATTGTATGAACAGGGCTAGCAAGGTTCCTAAAATATTATGCGCGTTTTATTAAATTGTCACCACTATTTTCAAAAATATTTTTTCTTGAAGGTTTCAATACTATAATACTGTTTAAAACAAGATTGTTTTTTAAATAGTGGTGACAATATAATGAAATGAACGTAAAATTTTAAGAACGCGTGTGTCGTTGTGGAAGAATCAGAGGGAGGAATGCGTGTCAGTTGACACTGTCCTGATTACGCATTGCATTACTTAACAAAAGAATGGTACGTACTCGTGTTTCAACCATTTAAATTTTATCCTCAGCAATAGATGCAGAAAATGCATATATATACGCAGACGGCACTTAAGGAGCTAAACAAGAATACGCAAAATCTTTTTTTCTTTTTTCCTTAATGCATTGTTTTAGAGGAGCGCCGACAGATGGGGCTCGTTTTTTATGTAAGACGACCATTCTCGTTTCCAGTAGATAATATGCTAATACGTGGCTCAGTTCATCTGAGGGATTTAAATACACAGATATTTTCACAGGTCTTCAAACGTCTAGTAATATTTTTTTTTTTTTTTTTCGTTTTTCTTTTCTCATTGTTAATTTTTCCCTGATATCTAATAAAGATGATCCTCTTATTCCAGTATTTTTATAATATCTAGGCTAATTCAGAGTTTAAATAAGGGATAAATCTTACATTAGGAAGAATCAGTTTATTTCTAAAAAATACAATCGAAAGAAAAAGATATTGCCCCTCACAATTCTTCGAAAAAAATTTCAAAAGGACCTGATCCATTCCAAAATGCAGCCTTGGGATCGAGGGCAAATGTGAAAAGAAAGAACGATGAATCACGGAAGCGTCAACGCACCCCCCACTAATGACCCACCATAGGGTCCCAAACTTGCAGCCCTGCTCGAGCCTTGGCTCACCAACCGATTGCTGAGAGTGCTCTAATGTCCGTGTCAATAGAACAGCCGATGCAAATTGTTTTCAAATGGCTCTTTAATTCCGTCCTCGCGCATTCCCGTCCTTCGGCACTGCAGGGAAACAGATGTCCAGGCTTCAACGATTATTTCATCAACATTGCTGTTTCGGAGCCCGACAATTGCTGCCTTTCTCTGCAGTTGGCTTTTTAGTGTCGCGAGAGGAATTACCTGAAGCTTATTGTTATGTAATGGTATCAAAAACATAAATAGATTAAATCAATTTTTTAATAGGGAAATAGAACGGTACGTTTTTCCCGGAATGAAATCTTTGCTTTATCGAATGATTTGAGGATATTTTTACGTACTATTCAATCTATGAAAATTTATTGCAGTGATATATTTTTTCGGATGATAATGACGGTTAATTTTCTTTCATTTTCCTTTTCGTTGTTCTAATTTAGATGCCACATTTCATAAAAAAAAAATTAATGCAAAAGCGAAATGGGTTTGTAAGAAATGTATAAGCAAAACAAATTTTATAAAAACTACATTTTATACACACATTCTAATAAATAATCGATTTCTTTATATGGACAATTTTATTGCACAAAATTTGTTTTTTTTAATAATGAGTTATAAATGTAATTATATAATAACTCAAATAAAATAATCAATATCAGATGCATAATTGCCAAATTTACTATTCTTGTTTTCTTTTCTTTTTCTTTCTTTCTTTTATTTATTTATTTATTTATTTTTTAAATTTAATACCAGTATTCTCGATTATTCATCATCAGCTTATTCAACCGTAGTAAACTTTCTGTAAAAATTTCTATATAAAATTCCTGGTATTAAATCTTCAGGGAAAAGCTGTAAAGATTAGGAGAAACTATATGCAGACTCTCTTATGCATTAACCTTTTAGCGGGCCATTTACTTATATTAATGTTACATTAAAATATTTTTGGGATTGAGATTGATTTAAGGAAATAAATCTATTCAGCTTATTAGTCTTATCCAGAGCTGCCAACATTTTAAACTTTTAAATCAGAATTGACACCAGTATTTTTAAATGGAATATGTTATATATATTTTCGACGATTAATGTTACTGAATGTATCTGTAAAGCTATTCCGGTTTGAAGTCTCCCTTGAAAAACGGGAGACTTGGCATCTATGGTCTTATCCTTCACAAGAAGCAGCTTTGCTAACTATACAATAATACTTACCAGCATTTCCAAATTCTAAATTTGGTTTCACACCAGTGTTTTTTGATACATACATTTCGTATTAATTATACACGATTAAGGAAAGTGAAATGTACTATAGAAAATTTCTGGTATGAAATCTCCTGCCTAAATCGGGAACTTGGCAACAATATGTACAGTCTGGGGAAAAAAAAAGAAAAAAAAAAAAAAACGCAGCACTTGGTGTAACTCCGTTGCTTTTCAATGCACAAAAATGTAATAGGTATCATTCGACGGGGAATTGAGAGTAGATTCAGAAAATGAACGGAAATTTTGAATTGGGGGTCGTTTACATATTAAAACGCGCACCAACTTTGATTTTTTCAATGGTAATGCCCCATTTTTATTTTATATTTGAATTCCTGGGATCGCGACAATGCAAAAAAGTATATTGGTTGTATATTTTGCTTATTTTTTCACAGAGGTATAAGCGTTCAAAGTTTGAAGGTGCTAATGTTAAATTCATATTTCAAACTTTTATTAATATCTTCACAAAAAATAACTTGATCGATATAATTCTTTTTTTACGAGATACAGTGAAGAAAACATTAAAAAATAACGGAGAAAATTGAACAAAATACTTTTATTTTTTATTTAAGGGTCAAATTATATAACAACAATGTCAAATGCAAAGAAATGAAACAAAAATGTTGATTTTTAGACATTTGTGTTAGTATCAAGAATTCCTGTTTTCTAAAGCCCCGCCTTTTACCGTTCTTCAAAACAAAACAATACAGAAACGAAAAGTAAATGTGATTTTGAGTATTCGTGTTAAACCCCTTATTTTACATTGACAAAAATATACACAAGTGGTATTTACTTCATCGATTACTGGTGATAAATTTAGAATCCTTTAAACGAACACTAGAAGAAAAAATTAACTAAATAGGCGGGGTTTACTGTTTGAAATACTCTCAAAATAAAATATTTCAAAACAAATTTTCTGTACCACAATTATATTACAGATGGATATACATTATAACTATATTCTTTCTAATTAATATATTTCTATCCATAGTATATTTTATTGCAAAAATATGAACACTGGGTACATACTTAAGAAATAAGTAACACGCAAATTACGAAAGAAACGCCCACCGGCATTGTTACAGATTTCGAATGATGTGAATCTACGTCAGCAGTCGCGAAAGCGTTAATTAAGAAATTATATTTTCATAGAAATTATAAAACAAATCGTACATTTCCAAAGAGTTCAACTGACCCAAAACTGGTAAGTGCTATTAAAACTGTTTAATATTTACTTTATGAAACCTTACAATAATTTATCCGAAATGATTTAGTTTATGCGTTGTTGTATATATATATATATATATATATATATATATAGCTATATTATTTCAGTTTGTATATTATGTTACACGTACGAAAGAAAATTTAAGCTTTATTGGTGATCAGTATATCCATGATAGATACTTTTTAATTGAAAAATATTGCACTTTTATAAAAAGTATTGTCTGACCTATCGTAAGTGTAATGTATTTAAATATACCTAAAATTATCTAAAAAAGTACTAAAGTATATACATATCCAAAAAACTAAATTCATGATAATTAAGATACTGCAAAGGTGTTAATATTTTTTAAATATTTTTATTTCTTTTTATAACTCTTTTTTTCCTGAAATATTTCCGGTATGAAACAGTATAATTTTGTCTAGTTCTTGTAGGATTTTAATTTTATTTTCTATATTTAGAGATAGCCCCCTAACACATTTTTGATCATAACTCTATGAATACTAAAGATAAAGTATACAAACAGTATACTTTTCCGCACTGCCAGACTCTCAGAAATTTGAATATGAAGTCAAAATTGGGTGTTACTATTGAAAAAATCAAAGTTGGCGCTCATTTTAATATGTAGATGACCCCTAATTCAAAATTCGACGACATTTTCAGAAAGTGCATTTCATTTCCTGTTGAATGGTGTCTATTAAGTTTTTCTGCGTCAATTAATAACGAAATACCATCAAGTGCTGCGTTTTTTTTTTTTTTTCTCCCCGACTGTACAATAATTATCGTTCGGTTGGTAACACTGAAGAGAAGTATACCCAACCATAGCTGCCATCATCCTGATTAATATTCCGTAGTATTGTTAGTACCATCCTTTTTTTTTTTTTTTTTTTTTTTTCATTCCAGTCATTTTTAAGAGTATTTTTCTACTTGTTTAATTGTAATTACATTTGGAAAGAATTACTCTAACAGTTAAGTGGTTTGAAAAAAGGGGCGGAAACATATAATACTGCGGACTATTAACCATAGATGCCAACATTTTAATTTATTCCGGAGTATTTTGAGCCCCGTTTAAGAGAAATTTTTTTTCTTATTTTATCGAAGTTATATATTGGAGAAACTTTTTGTATAAATAAAGTGATGCGAAATAAAGGCGGGGCTAAAATTACTCTGGAATAAATTAAAAGGATGGCATCTATGATTAACTAAGATGTTGGCAACTATGACTTACCACTATAACTGCCAACTATTTTAATTTATTTCGGAATGTTGTTAATACTTTCCCTTTACTCCCACCACAGCCGGATTGAGAGATAAATAGGTAGAGAAGTTCATAGGTATATGCATAGCTGCCAACATTTTAATTAAATCCGGAGTATTTATAGTCACGCCTTTTTTTCACACCACTTTATTTATAGAAAAATTTTCTCCAGTATGTAACTTCGATAAAATAAGAAAAAAACTACTCTTAAAAAATAAGTGGTAAAAAGTAAAGGCGAGTCTAAAAATATTCCAAAATAAAATAAAATGTTGGCAGCTATGGTACATGCATCTTTATGAAATTACATCTGCTGATAGTGATTTTTATTTATTTAATTACTTACTATTATTATTATTATTATCACTATTTTGAAAGATACTGTAATTAATAAGAACATTGTTTTCACAGAAATTTTGAATATCTATTTATTATTTAAATGCTGTCTTTTTTTTTATTATTATTATTTTTTTTTTTTTAAATAAGAGATTGAATTTCGACCACTGCGCGATGTTAGTTAAGATGAATACAACTCAATAATGCTATATATATATATTTTCAGCATGCAGATATCGACTCATTATTCTTGAAAACTGCTTAGTTATTGAGTTAATATTGCACAAATATTACTTTACATCTTTTTGTCTTCTAAAAATCTTAATCTTGCATCGTCACAAGATTTCATTACAAATATTCTGCGGGAATTCACCAAATATTTTATCATATAGAAATTTCATGTTAAAACAACGCGATGTTTTGTAACAGACGATGGATGCATTGCTCTTTAATTTCTATGGTACAGTCGGGGAAAGAAAAAACGCAACACTCTACGTAACTTCGTTGCTGATCGATGTAGAAAGATGTAGTAGGTATCATTCGACGCGGAATTGTGAGTAGTTTGAGAAAATGAACTGAAATTTTGAATCGGGGTCGTCTACATATTAAAACGCGCACCAACTTTGATTTTTTCAATGGTAATGCCCCATTTATATTTTATATTTGAATTCCTGGGATCGCGACAACGCGAAAAAGGATATTGGTTATATATTTTACTTATTTTTTCACAGAGTTATAAACGTTCAAAGTTTGAAGGTGCTAATGTTAATTTCATATTTCAAACTTTTATTAATATCTTCACAAAAAATAATTTGATCGATATAATTTTTTTTTTTTTTTTTTTTTTTTTTTTACGAGATACAGTGAAGAAACCCAAACATAATCCATCATTACTTTTGATTCTGAAAAATATTTTTAATTCTGAAAAATATTAATAAATTCATATTCATAAAAATTATGAATTATGACCTATATTAATTTTTACATAAAATGAATCCTAATGCTGAAAAATATGGGTGTGCAAATTTTCAGCTCATTCCAGTTATTAGTTTTCGAGATATAAATAAATCTTTCTTTTGGAGTGGCTTAGGGGGCCGTCTCTTATAAAGTTTTGCATGAGATAACGAATCAAATCTTAAAAAATAACAAAGAAAATAAAACAAAATATTTTTATTTTTTATTTACGGGTCTAATTACATAACGTCAAACGCAAAGAAATGAAACAAAAATTATGATTTTTAGACATTAGTGTTAGCATCAAGAATTCCTGTTTTCTAAAGAAGACAAGCCCCGCCTTCATTGTACTTCAAAACAAAACAATACAGAAAAGTAAATGTGACATTGAGTATTCGTGTTAAACACCTTATTTTATGATGACAAAAATATGCACAAGTGGTATTTACTTCATCGATAAAATGGTGATAAATTTTGAATCTTTTAAACGAGCACTAGAAGAAAAAAAAATTAACTAAATAGGCGGGGTTTACTGTTTTAAATAGAAAAATAGGTTTAATGTGAAATTGTCAAATATAAAAAACAAATGAAATTGGAATTCAAGACAGAATTGCAAAATCGTTATTTAACTACCGTCATAGTTTAAAAGGCTTAATCATTTGCTTCATATATTGCTTTATTTTATTTTATTTATTTATTTATTTATTTATTTTGTAGTGGGGAGGTTTATTATTTTCAGGACACTTTAATCTTTAAAATTTTATTAATATATTTTAACTTTATACGTTTTTAAAAACATACTTTAACTTTTATAAATATATTTTAACACTTTTTGCGACCGCAGGATTTTGTCTTTTTGACAGTATACGGGCGTTATACTCTCAAAATAAATGTTTCAAAACAAATTTTCTGTATTCACAATTATATTACAAATGGATATATATTATAATTATATTCTTTCTAATCAATATATTTCTATCTATAATATATTCTATTGCAAAAATATGAGCAATGGGTACACACTTAAGAAATATGTAACACACAAATTACGAAAGAAACGCCCTCTGACAGAATTACAGATTTTCAAATGGCGTGAATCTACGTCAGCAGTCGCGAAAGGGTTAATTAAGAAATTATATTTTCATAGAAATTATAAAACAAATCGTACAGTTCCAAAGAGTTCAACTGACCCAAAACTGGTAAGTGCGATTAAAATTGTTTAATATTTACTTCATGAACCCTTACAATAATTTACCCGAAAAGAATTAGTTTATGCGTTGTTGTATATATATCTATATTATTTCATTTCGTATATTATGTAACACCCACGAAAGGAAATTTAAGCTTTATTGGTGATGAGTACAGCCATAATAGACACTTTTACTTGAAAAATATTGCACTTTTTTTCAAAAAGTACTGTATGGACTAATCGCAAGTGTAATGTATTTTTATTAATTTTTATAATTACTTTTTTCCTGAAAGATTTCCGGTGTGAAACATTAAAATTTTGTCTATTTCTTATAGGATCTTAATTTTATTTTTCTACATTTACAGATAACCCCCTAACACATTTTTAATTATAACTTTATAAATACTAAAGATAAAGTATACAAACAGTATACTTTTCCGCACTGCCAGACTCTCAGAAATTCGAAAATGAAGTCAAAATTCGGTATTGCTATTCAAAAAAAATCAAAGTTGGCGTTCATTTCAACATGTAGATGACCCCTAATTCAAAATTCGACGGCATATTCAGAAAGTGCTTTTAATATCCTGTAGAATTATGTCTATTAGATATTCCTGCGTCAATTAATAACGAAATTACAGCGGATGTTGCGTTTTTTTTCGCCGACTGTACATTAAATATTATATTAGTATTAAAAAAAGTATTAAAACAAAATGAAAAAAAAGATATATTTTTTAAGAAGTTATTTTGGTACTTATAAATAACATTTTTTCCAGTTGCACGTAACATAGAGTTAATTATGAATATTTTTTAGCTATACAACCGTAGGAGGGTACTTTTCAAAGGATTTTAAAAATTATTTCTTTTCAAAAGATATGCAAACCCTTTCCGAGAATTGAAGGTAAGTCCTCCTTTATTATTATTATGATTTTATAATTATCATAAAAATATTTCTCTTTATTAATATATATACTTAAAAAAAAAAAAAAAGAAGAAGAAGAAAATGGTGAAAAATATTTATTTTGTTGACAGATATTTAGATTCATTTTGTCGTTTTAACAATAATTTCGTTCAGTTAAATAAATCAGTTTGCTTCTATTAAACAAAAGAATAGGGTTGAAAGAAACATAATTGTCATTGGATAGTTTGATAAGCTACGTCTGCATAGATCTGCATCGATCCACTGAATAGATCTTTCTGTAAACAGTCTATGAACGAGCAATATGATAAATCAACAAAAAATTTTAAAACAACAAAATAATTTGAGTTTCCGTAACAAAATTCTAGCTGTGGCTTATAACAATGAAAATAATCTGGTGTGTCACTCACACGACTTTCTCTAATTCTGCATTTCAGTCCTATAAAGATAGATTGTATATTAGGTCGAACAATCAATAAGGTAAGATAATAAATTTAGTCTAACTTAAAAAATAATCTAAACGCTCAAACCCCCTTTTAATTATTTAGCTTACATTTATTTTTTTTAGGACAATCAAAAGGCTGTTATTAATTTGCTTTACAAACTTGCCAATCTTGATCAAATTTTCCAAGTAGTAGATGTTATACAAAAACCAAAGTGGAAAATTAAATTTCAAAAAACATTTTGTTTAGAGTATGGATGTGAAAAATTAATTTTCTTTCCTGAACAGTGTTCGTCGGCATAGTAAAATGTACTTCCATCAATTTCATTCAATAGAAAAGAACATTAAGCGTAATTTTGGGTAGCTCTGTCTATAAAATATATACACATTATATTATGTAATTAAACTTAATGTTATACGAAAAACATTTAATACAAAATGAAATACACTTCCAGCAATTTCCAAGTATAGCTCCAATATATTCAATTACTTTGGATAGCCCTGTAAACGAATGATGAATGATAGCCATATCCCAATCTAAACAAAACATGCTTTTATGCATATAAAAAAATTGTTAATTCTATTTTCTTTAGGGCATCCTATAGATGTTAAACTCTATTTACCTGTAATTTTGCCCACAGACGTAATACATTTGAATTATCTTGAATGACCCTGTACAGGAACCATTTGCTTCATCTCAACGAAAAGCTTAGTGCAGCTTCACTATATGATACAAATATAGATTACCGAGTTTGAACTTCCTGCTCCTATTTGTTCTTGAGATAAGGGGATAACAGATACACACCAACCGCTAAAAACATGATTTTCGGATTCAGAGAACCTCAAAACGTGTAAATATAACAAAAACTCAGTTTCGAAAATTTGATCCCAAAACAATACTTTCTCTACTTTTCTGTGTGCATGGGTAAGAGAAAGTAAAAATGTTTATTCAACAAAATTTTTGTTTCAACAAAACTTTTTTTTCTTTTTACATAACCAATGTTTTGTATTTTAATACAGATTGCATTTGCACATTAATTGTTTTGATGCCATGCATCTTTTTATGTATACCAATGCGCATGTAATTAAATATACATTAATATACCCATTATTATGAAAATAATCATCGACAGACGATTGAGTATTTAGTACCAAAAAAAAAAAAAATCAAAATTTTACAATCGAAAAATTTATAAAAGATGGAAAAAGCCCATGTATCTTGAAATGTCTTCCAGTTAGGTTTCTATGATTAATACGTTCCATCAATGGCCTGGAGGTTCCCTTCTCAAAGTTTGTAAACGAGAAGTGGCGGGTTCGAACCAGGTAAAGCTCATCGGCCTGGCACATTCAATGATTTTTTTTTTTTTCGAAACTCGCATCAGTTGGGGATAAGACCCCTAAAGAAGATATTTTAGCTAGGCTTAACTCACTCGCGTAGACTGTCGGCTTTAACTCATGCACCACAACCACGCCAATTATTATTATTATTATTATTATTATTATTATTATTATTATTATATACGATTTAATATCGTATCAAATGTAAGACATTTCTTTAAAAAAATGAAAAAAAAAAAAAAAACTTTCTTTTTTCAATCCAAATTATTAACACATTTTCTACTTTTTTTCATATTGGAGTAAAATTGAACTGAAATTTCCCTCTAACTGCAATTATTAAAGAAAATTTGAACAAGGCTTTTAGCGGTTCCTTAATTGAATACCACTTTATATTGTCCAAATTTCGTCCAAAAGATTTATACTAATATAACCATAAATAGTAAAAATAAAAACGAATTACACCACAATATTCACGCTTTAATGAAAAATGAAACCCGCTCGCGCCAGTAATGAAATATAATAGAACTATCAACATCAGTAATATAGCACATTCACCAGTCTGAAACCTTTAACATATATAAGAGGAATATTAACAAATTTAACATAAGGTGAGTGGAGAGGATGCTCAAAACTAGGAGACTTTCTCTCCAGGGAACGTACATTCTTCATAGACAAGAAAGTCGCAAGATTTTTTAGATTGAAGAGCTGTTTTAAGCCAACGCTGTACAGTTGTACGTCCCAATCTTGCGACAAAACCTAAAAAATTAAAAGAAATAAAGACACATAAATAAACAAAATCTGAAGAGAAACTATTACAGAAAGCTTAAAACGTAATTAACATGCTTACACATACTTCAATTCATTGAATTATTTTAATAAGTTGATGAACATTGAGTAACTAACAGTTTTGTAGATAAAATAAAGAAAAAGGAGTTGCTAAACAAACAAAAGAGAGAAAAACATAACAGAGTGTTTGAGTATTTTTCTCCATATATCACACGAGGTTTTATTTAATGCTACTGAACTTTGAGCCCTTAGATCATAATGATAAAGAATTTTTCGCTGTGTCCCTGTAAAAATCTATAAATTCTGACAAACTTAAACAAATTTTCACATTTTACCCACATTTTTGTCAAAATCCCACTTTTTTTTTTTTTTTTTTTTTTTTTTTTAATTATTGTTACTGAGTGAATTTGTATAGGAAAATATAGAAGAAAGTCTCGTGGTGGCCACAATTCACCAAAATGCTTATAGTTAGTGCAACAGTGATTTATAATATTCATACAAATTTTCAGTTCAATTGAATAAGGCGTTTAGATGCTATTGCACTTTTAAAAATTTGGTCTCATAGGCCATAATGATAAAGAATTTTTCTTTGTGTCCCTGTAAAAAAAACTGTAAGTGCTAGATTCACCAAAATCTATACAGTTGGTTCAAATGTGACCTATAACATGTGTACAAATTCTTTGCTCAGATTAATAAGGCGTTTAGACGCTATCACACTTTTAAAAATTTGGCAAAGAATTTTTCTTTGTGTCCCTGTAAAAAAAACTATAAGTGCTAGATTCTCCAAAATCTATACAGATTGAGTATTTGTGACCTATAATATGTGTATAAAGTTTTTGCTCAATTGAATAAGACGTTTAGATGCTATCGCACTTTTAAGATTTTGGTCCCTTGGCCATAATGATAAAGAATTTTTCTTTGTGTCCCTGTAAAAAAAAACTATAAGTGCTAGATTCACCAAAATCTATAGGGTTCGTACTATGGTGACTTACAATATACGTACCAACTTTCAGCTTATTCGAACAAAGCGTTTAGACGCTAGCGTGTTCACTCACAGACATACACACATACATACACACATACATACACACACACATACATACATCATCGTAAAAATAGTGAAAACGGACTCGTTGGACCTCGAAACGTATAGAAACATCAAAATCTCGAATTCGGATTTTTGACATGATTACAATACTTTCCTCACTATAGTGTTCGGAAAGTAAAAAATAACACAATTGAACATTCCTGATGAGAGCGATAAGGTAAACTATATTCTTCATTTCTTAACTTATCAAATTTAGACGAACATTTAAAAGATTATGAATTGAAAAAAGAAGAAATATTTTTATTGAAATATTTTTATTGTATTAAATTATTAAGAATATTTCTATGCTTAAATTCAAATTAACATAAAAATAATTTTAAATGGAAAAGATAACATATCTTTAAAGTGCAAATTATTTTATATTTTATTATGTATTTAACTTAGCATATTGTTTTAATAAAAGGAAGGTCAATTATTTTAAATCAGTGACATACAATAATATTTTATAATTTTGTATGAAGAATGTTTAACATATAATATTTATTTATATACAGTTTTAAGAATGCAAATATATATATATAATGCATTAATTTTCAAATACCAAGATGCTTTAAATTTCTGTTCAAAATGGCAGTTTCCCAGAAAAATATATTAATCTGAATTTCAATAATATAATATTAATAAGCTTTAACAATATTGAAATTAACAATTTTATTATTAATATTATTTAAATTGTTTGAAAAAAAGCCAAATAAGAGTGAGAAAAGCATAGGTGCCAAGTCTCCAGTGTTGCCAGATCTGGCGGATTTTTTATTCAACAATCACAAATAATTTTTAATTTTAAAGTTTGTCTAATTACAGTCGGTAACAAAAGGGTCCGAACACTAGCAAAAATTCCTATGTAAAAAAAAGTACACTTCATGCGGTTTTGTTAAATAAATCCTTGTCGAATCTTGTTCTTAGTCAGTGTAAGCACATGATTCGATAAGGATTTATTTAGCAAAACCGTATGAAGTGTACTTTTCTTACATAGGAATTTTTGCTAGTGTTTGGACACTTTTGTTACCGACTGTACATCGAAGATTGAGAGTCTATTATGTATATCAAAGATCACTTCTCAAAATTATTGGTGACTATTGAATAAAAAATCCACCAGATCTGGCGACACTGCAAGTCTCCGTTTTTTGCAAAGGACACTTCATACTGGAAAGATTTTACGAATCTTTTCAATTTATTTAACCCTTTGCCGGTACTAATTCTTTAAAGCGCTCTAAACAGTGCTGCCAAATTTAGGGACACTTTTATTCAACTACCATCAATAATTTTGAGGAGTGAAATTTTATATGCAATAATGGACGAATAACTTTCGAAGTGCTTAGGCAAACGTTACAATTAAAATTAAGTAGTGGATAATGAATAAAAAAAAGTCCCTAAATTTGGCAATACTAACCAGAGGAATGAAATTAGATAGGCAATGTTGCCAGATCTGGTGGAATTTTTATTCAGTATTCACCAATAATTAATAATTTTTAATTGTAACTTTTGCCTAATCACTTCGAAAATTGATAGTCTTTTATGTATATCAAATATTACTTCTCAAAATTATTGGTGATTATTGAATAAGAAAGCTGCCAGATGTGGCAACACGGTAAATAGGATCGGCAATGGGTTAATTTTACTTATTCGTCGAAAATATGTGTGATAGATTCCTCTTTAAAAATACTGGTGACAAATCTGATTTAAAAATTAGGAATGTTGACAGCTACCGTTGCCAACCGTGCGATGTTGCTTACGAACATTTCTAGTTTTTAAATTAGATTTCACACCAGCATTTTCTGATAGAAATATTTCGTATTAATTTTCCACGATTCAATAAAGTGAGTGAATTTTAATATAGAAAATTTCTGGTATAAAGTCTTCCGCGTAAATCGTAGACTTCGCAGCTATGTGCAGGGTTGCCAAATTTGGCCTTTTTTTTATTCAATAGTCACCAATAATTTTTATGTGTAACGTTTGACTAATCACTTCGAAGATTAATAGTGTATTAGGGTAGACCCGTGTACCTAGGGCCATCATGTACCTAGGGCCACCCCACTTTATTTGAATAATATTTAATTTTAAGTTTTGATACTCAATTGGGTGAGTAACAACACCAATTGCTACTTTTACAACTACTTTTGAACTTTTGAGGAGAAAGTTTCGGAAAGTTACATGTAGAAAACGAATTTACATAGTTTGAAGTAAAATTTTGCAGCTCATCTCTTTTGCTATTTTACAATGGCAAGTCAAATATTTTTCTTTCAATTCTAGTGTATAATTTTGCCTGTTATATTGAGTAATAAATGAGATATTTAATTAGTCCTCTCTGCTTGTGAATTTTTTAGTGGAAAGCATTTTGAATGAAGTTACCAAAACTTGTACCTAGGGCCACATAGCTGCCTTGTACCTAGGGCCAGTGTGTTTGGACCTTTTAACACTTTCGTGACCGTACGTTTTTGTCTTTTTGACAGTAAGGTCCGCCTGTGGGCGTTTTTCTCATAAGTTGCAATTTTTCGAAACAAAATTTTCCGTATTCGCATTTATATTACAAATGGATATGCATTACAGTCATACTCTCTCTAATCAAAGTATTTGCATCCATAGTATACTGATTGTACAAATATGAATATTGTGTATATTTTTTAGAAACAAATAACATACAAATTGCAAAAGAAACGCCCACTTGTGGAGTTTCATGTTTTCAAATGACGTGAATCTACGTCAGCGGACGCAAAAGTGTTAAGAAACACAGTACAGCCTATAGTAATTGGATACTGGCAAACCGTGGTAAACCAATCACTATATATGACGTTGCTGAAAATGATGACAAGTCCTATCCGTCGGCCTTTACTCCTGTAAACATTCTATCAGGCTTTCGTGTATCCGGCATATGGCCAATGAATCAAAACACATTCACTGAGGATGAATATTCAAGTTCGAATGTGACTAAAGGACAAAATCCCTCCACAAAAAAAAAAAAAAAAAAAAAAAAAAAAAGATTTTCCAGGGATAAAGAGAATTAGCAATGATAGAACTGGATGTCTCTGTTTCATGTCCTGTTGAAATTTCGAAACTTTCAACATCTAACATATTTTCGTGTGTCATGCTTTAACAGGTACGAACCTAAGTAAAACCCACGGATTAAAAGAGTAGGATGTATTACGAATGTTACGGAAAGGTAGTAATTTTCATCTTACAGATAGAGGGCGACCAGATCTTGAAAATTCACCAATCAACGCGTTTTTACATTTCTGGCTGTTCGTTCGTTGGTCGTTTTCGGAAATCGGATGATGACTGAAGCCGAAGGGGCGGGCTTTCCCTTTCTTCTGATAAGTTTCAAAGATACTACACCAGGCGGCGATCGAATCGCTTTCCTGGACTCGGCGGAAGTAATGCGGAAAAGGAAGCTTCTGTTCCCGCGCTCGCTGCCTTATCTCGTTTTAATTACTATAGACTCTTCTTCCGTGGTAAAACCTTTACCTAAAGTAAAACCTCCCACACCAAAGAAAAGATGTGACCGAAAACCAGAGAGATCTAGAAATCCCAGAAACACTCAAAAAAAAAAAAAAAAAAAAAGAAATTGAAGAAAAAAACATTCTGTTAGAATATCCCACAGAAAAAAAAAGTGAAAAATTTCGTGTTTTAAATTAAGGCAATAACGTGATAATTATCATATGATAAAAAAACAGTTTTCTTGATATTGTTCCTTTTATAAAATATACTTATTTATATGCTTATTTTCTATTCATTACAAAGTGAAATCTAGATTTGAGAGAATGGCCCTAGGTACAATGAGGTCTGGCCCCAGGTACAATGAGGGTGTTGTACCTAGGGCCACGAGTGAAGTTTTTTTAAAAACCTTCTATTTCTCGGAATTTATTATTTTAGGTATTTATATTAATCCCAATTGGATGTAATTAATCTTAAAGATATGTACATATCAGTTTGTTAATTTTAAACAGGTCAAGGGCTCTGTTTTCGGGCATTGAAAAAAAGCGGCCCTAGGTACACGGGTCTCCCCTATGTATATCAAATGTCACTTCTCAAAATTATTGGGGACTATTGAATAAAAAAAAAGGCCAAATTTGACAACCCTGGCTATGTGTACGATAACTATCGTACGGTTGGTAACGTTGGACATAGCAACCTTATTACTCAGTTTAAAAGAAGCATTGCCATGGCTGTTAACTTTTACGCTGTTTGGCTAGCAGAAAATTTTTATAGACATCTTTATTCTATTTTGTCAATGGAAACTACTATGAGATATATAAAAATAAATTCTATAAAAATTTCCCGGCACCCACAAAGTGTAAAAATTGACAACTATGGTAAACCATTTTTCATGTTTACCAAAAAAAAAAAAAAAAAAGTAATATTCAATTAAAGGACCACCAAAAGTCCTGAAAATAAAATGATTCTATTACTATTTAGAAAGTGGTAAAAAATACCAACCAATAAGGTTTAAAAAATAACATTATTTATTTTTATCATTGTCTGCAAAAATACGACTACAGCCTTTTTCTAAAACTGTTATTCGAAACCATTTTTTTTTTTCAGGTAAAACTGATTTATTTAGCAATTTTTGACTAGTAAAACATTATTTTTTTCTGTTGAGGTAGGTTTTAATTTATTTGATTTTACTATTTATTTATATATTAATGGACTATGTTCTCCTCAAGAAGACCACCTAAACTTATTCTAGAAATTATTATTTATTGAAAGATTGTTCAAGTAACATTTATCTCTAAACGTATCGCAAAATACGAAATCATGTAACTGGAGACCCCCACGGTATATAGAATAGAGGGGAGACTCCCCAGTGGGAAGCAATAATCTACATGATAAATTTTTTTGTTGCACAGCCGGGAAAGCAGTGATTCGCTCCACTTTGTTTATTGAGGAGCGTACCATACAAGTGTTGCCTTGCTTGAGCATCAAATTGCTCGGATTAATCACGTGCAAGAGACGAGCCATGTCAAGCGTCGTTTTTATTTTTATATTCGGCCCCTATTCTTTCATTTTGAAAGGTGGTATCCATGATTATATAGAGCCTCTGTCCCTTCCTTCTTTCTTTTCTCGCACTTTTTCTTGAGAGAGTCAATTTCTAGCTGCCTTTTGGTATATAAGGGCGTGGAGCTAATAACAGGCAAGGCGACGGCACCTCCCGTTAGGACGCCCTTGATTATCTCCTTTCCATAGAGATGCAGCAGTCATTTAATTAAACGCAGTCCAACCTCTTTCTCCCAAGGAGGAGAAAGAATAAAAAATTCAATAAAAAAACTTTTGATCCATGTGTTTTTTATCTGTTTTACGATAGAGGACCGAACAGCTACGGCGCCGTGGAAGGAAAAACTAATAATGAATTTATAGAGGGAGGGAATTTGAATCGCAACACCGACACCCTGGAAAATGAAAATGTCAGCAGCTTTTTCTCTTTTGATTTTTTATTTCATTCGGTGTTTTTTTTTTCTCTATGGGTTACCTACCAGAAGTGAGAATTCTTTTAATGTCTGATAAAAGTTAGAAATCGGTGAATTTCGACATTTTCCCTACATTGAAACCAATAAGCGCCATTGCCTAAATCTAAGGAAATTCCAGCTATAAATCACTAAATGGAGCTCAAGTGGAGATTATTGCTTTTTGCTTTCAATCAGAAGTCAGCGACGCTTGAAAAAAAGCTGCGGAATAACAATGTTATTTTTGCTTCATTTAAGTTTTATGTTTTCATTGAAGTATTGTATTTACATTAAGCGGATTATTTCTAATGGGTTTCTAATATCATTAATAGTATTTCATACAAAATTTATATCATTTTTATAAAAGAAAAAAATATGTTTGTGGTACGTAAAATATTTTATTTCATTTACAAAGAACTCATTTAAAGGTAAGAGCATTTCAAAAATACCAGATGTTTCCCGGATAATGTTACCAAATTTACGGACATTTTTATTCGATAATCATCAATAATTTTGAGAAGTGATATATTATATACCGTAGACTCCCCTACAACGCGGAGGCAGGATTGCCGAATGAATAATACAATTTTACTTTTTAACACCACTAATTTTACATCAAAGCAACCGCTTTATACAAAAAATTAAATTGGTGCGAATGGGAACGAATGGATTGTTGCTCTAATAAATTAGTTGTGTTAACACTTTCGCGACCGCATGATTTTGTCCTTGTGACAGTAAGGCCCGCCTGTGGGCGTTATTCTCCCAATTTACAATATTTCAGAACAAAATATATTCTGTATTCACACTTACATAGCTGCCAAGTTTTTTAATTTATTCCGGAATGTTGTTAGTCCCGCCCCTTTTTCACACCGTAATCTTTCTAGAGTAATTTTCTTCATATTTAATCGTAATTATACATTGAAGAAAATTTTCCTACAAAGTTTACGGTGTGAAAAAAGGGCTGGGCTAACAGCATTCCGGAATAAATTAAAAAACTTGGCAGCTATGCACTTATATTACAAATTAATGTCGATTCATAGCTGCCAAGTTTTTTAGTTTATTCCGGAATGCTGTTAGCCCCGCATTTTCTTCACACCGTAATCTTATTTGAAAAATTTTCTTCAATATATAATTACGATTAAATATGAAGAAAATTACTCTAAAAAGATTATGGTGGGAAAAAGGGGCGGGACTAACAACATTCCGGAATAAATTAAAAAACTTGGCAGCTATGTAGATTATAATTATATTCTTTCTAATAAAAATATTTTATCCATAGTACATTTCATTGTAAAAATATGAATATTAGGTATATACTTAAGAAATAAATAACATACAAATTCAGAAAGAAACGCCCGCTGGCGGAGTTACATAGGGAATATGAAATGAATAGTTAAAAGAGAAAAAAAAACTTAAAAATGAGAAGTTCCAGCTAGGAGCTATTATTAGAAATGAAAAACTCAAAAATGAGAAGATTCTGTTTATTTTTGAGAAGATCCTGTTTATTTTTGAGATTTTTTTTTTTTTTTTTTTTTTTTCTTTCTGAGAAGTGTATTTTAACAGTGTACATTATTCAAGGGTTTTATGAAACAAAGTAAAAGCAATTATCGTAACTCTTGTCATGAAATTAAATTATTTGTCATTGCATTATTTTTATTAATATTCCCATCTTTTAGAAAGCAACGGCTCCCACTTCTTTTTTTTTTTTTTTTTTTTTTTTTTTTTTGAGAAAAATTTTCTTAAAAAAATTAGAGGAGGCTCATTTTTTCATTTTTAAGCAGTTCATTTTTAACAATATGATTTCAAAAAAATTCGGAGCATGGACAGCGCTATCAGAGAGCATGTTAAAGATTCAAATTTGCATTATTTTCCATGTTTTATTTTTCATTAATGAAGAAAATACATTTAATGCATTCTGCTGCCCTAATAGAGGTCTCTGTTTAATCATACCTGCCAACCTACCGATTAATAACCAGAAGATTGTCACTACCCGCCCTTTTTTTTCACAGTCTATTTTTAGAGTATTTTTCTTCTTATTTAATCATAATAACATTTGAAGAAAAATTCTCTAAAAATAAAGTGGTGGGGAAAAAGGGGTGGGCTCTAAGAAATCTTCCGGATATTAATTAGTAAGTTGGCAGGCATGCTTAAAAGTAAATATTGAAATTCAAAACAGCCTAGTCAGAGCCTGATTAAGGGGGAAGCACACATTATCTCCGCTCTCACCGGAATATTTTTACAATTATTTTTTACTTCATGTCATAGAAATTCCACGCTTTGACGAGGAAATATTTTTTATAAAAAATGAACGGTGTAAAACAATCCAATTTACTCACCGTTATTAGACATCAGAATTCTTTTAAAATAATTTTTAATGAGAATTTTCTGTTTATTATAGGAGGAAAGTATTTGTTAAAAAATAACGGTGTAAGTATAAATAATGTGTACTGCCCCCTTAATCAGGCTCTGAGCCTAGTTATGAAGTAAATGCTTAAGAATCATGCAGTGTTATAAATACGTCCGTTAATCAAATACCATCTAATGTCCCATTAATCAAAACTATGACAATTGGTCATGATGCATTCATGGGCTAAAAAGTAAATACTTATCAAATCTTCTTGCTGAATTTCGGCACTCATTTAATTATTTAAATTCATTCTTAAGTATATTTCGGGACCTAATAAAATCTGTTTATAAGAGGAAATTTTTTAAATTGGCGTCTACAGATAATTTTTTCATGTAAAACATAAAAAAAAGAGAGAGAAATAGGGGGGGGGGGAGAAATTTGTATTGTTTCTAGCCAGAAAACTTGTTTCAGATAGTACTAGTATTTCCATACTTTATTAGGGCTCTTACGGCAAGAATTAGACCAGAATCTTACCAGAATCAGTACCTTTCAGCAAATATGCCAGCATTTTAATTTCTTCCAAAGTATTTTTAGGTCTCGCTTAAACTTTTGTACTTTCCTTAGAAGGTATTTTCTTCTTATTTAATCGTTGGAAAACACATTGGATAATTACACATTGGAAAAAATTTCATTACAAATAAAGTGCTGTGAAAAAAAGGTGGGCACTAACATTTCTTAGGATTAAACTAAAATATTAGCATGTCTGCTTCATTAATAATCTTATATAGTATGTTTTCACGATTAATTAAGGCAAAAATTACAACATTAAAACAGTAGTTCTAAAAGATATAGACCATAAAAATCCCGTTAATTAACCTATAGCAGGATTGCTGCGATCTGTATTTGATTCTTCCATCAGAATATTTTTATAATAATCTTCAGCAATGTGTTTTCACAATAAGTTAAGGTAAAAATTACTATTCTGGTGCAATTGTCAGGAAAATAAAAAGTGAACAACCTTGTGCAGGGTCGCTACAAGTTACTTCCCAGAACAACTGAGTTTTAAATAGTAATCTTCAGTAATACGTTTCTATGATTAATTAAAGAAAAAATTTGCTGTGCAAAAAATGTCGTTCTCTAAAATATAGGCTGTAGCAACTCTGAATACATCAGGGTTACTGCAGCCCATTTTTCCTAAAATCATTATTTTTGTACTATAATTTCTCCTGTTATTAATCGTTGAAACACATTAATGGCTTTTACTTTACATAAAACGTGTTTTTGTAAAATAAGGGCCGTTGGAAACCTATGTCCATGAAATCCATAATTCAGTTCTTTGAGTTTTAGAAATAATTTTTTACCTCCGGCAGTCTGCAGTCATGTAAAATTTAAAAAATCGAATTCTCTTAACGAATTATATATACTATATAATATTAAAGTACCACATTTTCACGTATAATCCATAGGTCTGCTAAATCGTTTCACACTGGTCATTTTAATTATCAGACAAATCTATCTTAACAGATTGTGTTTCGCACGAACTTACCCTTATTTGTAAATTAAACATACTAGTGTAAAACAGTTTTTTTTTTTTTTTTTTTTTTTTTTTTTGACTTGCGAATTATACGTCATAAATACGGTATTATAAGAAAAAATCATTTTTTTTTCTTTTAATTCTTACACTCTCCTGCTTGTATTATTTCATAAATAACATATTTAATAAAGTATAGCTTAAATAAATTAATAATTATTAATAATCTAAAGGAATAACTGCTTTTGCTTAATTTTGAACACAGAGTATTTCCTTAAAAGGAAAAATAATGAAGCATTAAAACGTTGAAGAGCATTTTACCGATCTGAGGGGAAAAAAAAAAAAAAAAACCTCGCTACATAAAAAAAAAAAAAAAAAAAGTTACCCCCCTTTTTTTTATACTGTTATTCCCAAAAATTTTATTTAACGAAAAAAAAAATTAAATAAATACAAGAGTCAAAATTAAAATATTCCCTCCGTCATTCCAGGGCATTTTCAAATAAAATAATTAAAAAAAAAAAAAAAAAAAAAAAGGGGGGGGGGGGGACTTTACTGAAAGTTTTTCACTAATGGTAATACTAAATAATAATATTAATAATAATAATAATAAAATACGTAAGTCTTTCTAATGTTAATTTTGAGTACGATAGGGATGTTTTATAAATTTCAGTTCTTCCTTTCTTTCTTTTCTTTTCTTTCTTTCTTTTTTCAGTTTCACATTTAAATTAGTATTTTTATTACCCAATTCCTACATAAAAAATAATCAATAACACTGATCGGCAATAAAAAAAAATCGAGTTCTGCTACCATTTTTGCTAATTCTTATGAAAAATAACCTCCTGAATTCGAATATGACTCCCATTTTGCCCAGTCACCCACCGTTTTCTAGAAACACCACCCCCTCAATCAATTTTTTCCCCTGTTCGATAATTTTATGGCTATGAATTTGATTTGAAGAATGAAAAATCATTAATTTAACACCTAAAAACAAAACTATATAAAGTTTAAGCATTAATAACAGACAATATATATATATATATATATAAGATATGTAATACGTAATTTCAGTGGCAAATCCCCCCTCCCCCAAAATTTTTCTCTTGTCGCAAATATCCATGTTTTACAATTTTCCAACTATGTAGTCCCTCAGAAGATATTTAACGGTTAAAATAATCCTCCCCCCTCCTAAAAATCAAATTTATAGCTATAAAATCACAGAAAAATGTTAAAAACAAGGGCCGTTCCTAAAAAACGGTGGAAGATAGAGAAAAATCGACGTAATATTCGGATTCAGGAGGTCATTTTACATAAGAATATGTTGAAATAGTGTCAACAATTTTCATGCCGAACAAAGTAATTAATTACCATAACTAATTTCTTTCTTTTTTTCATTTTTTCCCTTTTTCTTTACGACCAGAAAGCGTCTGTAGAATATTAGTGCTTTAGTTCGACCTATGAATCTTTGTTGAAAGATTTATTAACTGAGTTTTACCATTATTTCAAGCTTATTTGATACTAATTAAACTCTCTATACATATTTCTTTTTCCCTGCTTCTTCTTTTTTTTTTTTTTTTTTTTTTTTTTTTGACCACTAGTTTTTAACACTCTGATACCCACATATTTTAATATTTTTAACAGTAAGCCTCGTTTTTTCACGTTTTTCTAACCCGTTGCATTATTTAGCACTTTAATGGCTGCATATTTTAAAATATGCTCCCATTTTTCAATAATATTTTTCATTTGTAAGCCCTACCTTTTGGCATATCATTAAAACGTTACCTTACTTAACAAAAGAATTGCTCGTATTCGTGTTATCACTTAAATTTTATCCTTAGCAACCGATGCGAAATGCGGTAATTGCCACTGAAGAATATATACACAGTAGTACTCAATGAATTAAACAGGAATGCGCAAAATACTTTTAAAAATAATGTTTTGTAGAGAACGTAGTCCCCGCTTTTTTTATTTTTATTTTATTTTATTATTATTATTTTTCTTCTTCTTCTTCTTCTTCTTTTCAGGGCACTTTCAGGAATGAAAAATTCCAGCCTGCTGTAGTACCAATTTTTTCTTACAGAAACCTTTATCGTATTTTTTATATCAATATGGCGAATTAAACAGGATTAGAAATTATTGTATGAAAATAGTGGTAGCAAAAATGCCATAATTTTCCTAATCCTGAAAGTATTCTGAAAGAAGGCGGAGACTACGACCCCCTGGTATTTTTTTTTTTTTTTTTTTTTTTTTTTTTTTTTTTATGAAACGCCTAAAGGCAGGGCTTGCCTTACAAATGAAACGAATTAGCTCTTGACCGGCTAATGTGTTAACAAAAGACATTTATGATTTTATTTTTAAATCACTTAAATTTTATACTCGGCGTTCAATGCGGTAATTTCCATTGACACACACACACACACACACACATATATATATGTAAATACAGTGAAACCTCTCAAGTTGGACACCCCTCTAAGTTGGACGCTTTTTCTCGGAACGGAATGTATCCATTAACATTATGTCTAACCCCTATAAGTTGGACACCTCTCTAAGTTGGACACTTTTCCTTGGAACCGTAGGTGTCCAACTTAGAGAGGTTTTACTGTATACACCGACGAAATTTAAAGGGTTAAACTCGAATATGCAATATTCTTTACTAAAAAAACTGTATTGTTTTGAGGAATGCTTAAAGGCGGCACTCGATTTTTTAATTAAGCGAGTTAACATGTGATCGTTCAATAATGTGTTAATATCAATCTTTCATAAATATTTTTAACTGTTACTCAGACAAAATGGTATTTAAAAAAGCGTAGTAGTTGGCAACTATGCTTATATAATATCGATATTTAATACTTGTAAAAATAATTATTGCAAAATCATGAAATAATTAAAACTAATATCTTTAAACTATGTTATACAAAATTGCTTTTTATTTACTTCTGTGTACACACACACGCCATAAAACAAACAACTAATACCAGTCCAGAGCGTATTTGAGTTAAAATTGGACCCCGTGGTTCAAGAAAGAACGATTTCCTGATTTTGCTTTTAACACTGCAAACCAAATTAAATATATTTATATATATATTAAGTGCATAATAACATACCACAAGAAATTAAATATTTATTTAAAACTAAGTGTAAATATACCTATTTTATAGTTTAAGGTTATAAACCATTGACAGAAAAGTCCATTCAAGTGAAAAACGAATTTAAAAAACTTTCGGAAAAACTACGATATAATTTAATAGGCATGAAAATTTTCAATTTTTATATCATAGATTAAACTTGAAGTGTAATTATTTTCTCATTCTGTTAATTTTTTCTGGAATGGCTCTTTATAGTCAAGATAAAATGTGGGGGTGTTTTAAGCAAAATATAATGGGTGAGGCGGACAAAAGAACAAGAACGTTGCAAATAATAAGAAGTTATTTTTTTAAACGCATTATTATTATTATTATTATTATTTTAAGTACATCAATGCATTATCACATTCAGGGCCAGAGTTCCCAACTTTTGTAATTTATTCACGAGCATTTTTAGCCCCGCCTTCCTTTCGTTCCAGAAATTTTGTAGATTATTTCTCTTTAATATGTGACAACGATTAAATAAAAAGGAAATCATTTTTCAAAATTTCCGGTATGAAAAAGAGGCGGGCTCGATAAAATTGCTCGTGAATAAATTATAAAAATTGGGAACTCTGTTCAAGTCTCCAAGCGGTGTTGCCAGATTTTGCAACTTTTTTTTTTTTTTTTTTTTTTTTTTTTTTAATATATATATTCAGTGGTCACCAATAATTTTGAGAAGTGATATTTATGTATATAATAGAGGATTACTCGTCGATTATGTATATCAAATATCACATCACAAAATTAATGGTGACTATTTAATAAAAAGAAAAAGTCATAAAGTCTGGTAAAATTGGCTCCGAGCGTACCAAAATTTTTACAAGCATTTTATTATTTAGTAACCAGTATTTTAGACTAGTCACAGCATTTAAAACTTCAAGAAAAAATTCTTTTTGAAAATAGTGGTAGCAATAAAATAAAAAGCACATAAATTTTTAGAAATGTTGCGAGCTCCAGGTATTTTACTTTGTGTAATCTGCAGGGCAGCCAAATGAATTTTACTCCGAAAAGTTTGATTAACTGATAAAATTATGTGAAACTGAATTTTCTGACCTGCGGATTATATGTCGGATAATATAGTATATAAATCTTTAAAAAAAAAAAAGTAAAATTTATATGCTAATTTATAATTTACATTGCATATCTAATTCCCCGCCAATATATATATATATATGTAAATTAATTAATAATAATCACGGCAAATTCATTAAAAATACAATTTACATTAAATTCATTACTAATCAAAAAATTTATGACAATGAAAAACTTTTTAAATTATTAAAAGTAAGTTTTAAAAAGTATTTACGCTATTACTACAATTCCGTGATATTTTAAATATACTACCGTGAAAGAACCTCTAATTTCAGCTAGCTTTCATTAACTGAAACACTATTATTAAGAATTCAAAATACTGAATGTTGGTTAAAAAAAAAAAAAAAAAAAAAAAAAGGTTTAAAAATCTGCCATAATCTCTGCATACAAAATTCGATCTTTCTTTTTATACTGCCTGAAACTTAATATCCTTGACTAATAAAATAACGTATAAACATCGTTTAACAAACTCGTAAGATACAAGCTCTTCAGTGATCATTGAACAACTGTAATCCAATTTCTTTTAAAAATAAACGTAGTTTTACGTTCCATGTTCTTAAGGTCTAAATCAGATTCTTTGTAATTGTTTAATTAAAGCTTGTTCTGTAAATCATCCATCAATTGTTAAGATGTGCCCATCCGCCCAGAAGTCGAAAAACTTAATTGCTACGACTATCTTAAATCCCAAATTTTTTTTTTTCGCACTCGAATCTAGCTTTTAAGCAAGTTTCTCGACTTCTTTCATTTATTTTCTCCTACTTCTTTGGTATAAATTTGAATCGGTGTTGCTGTTTTCTTTGTTTCTTTGTTGGTTAAAAAGAGTATTGAAAGAGCTCTGTGAATCATTAACTGCGATTTTAGAAGAAAAGGAATCGTTTAGAAACATAAAAAAAGGCTTCTTTACAATGAAATTGAATTCACTTTCCCCATCTAATAAAAGGTGCGCTAGTTTATAAAGAAGTTTTATTAAAAAAGTTGCAGTACCTTTGTTAAGTGATTTTTATTGAATCTGAAATATTTAGTGTTCAATTGATCTTACCGCAGAATCTTGAGTGAAATGATCCCCATTGAATTTTATTTGGCAAAAAAGTTTTTATTCGGGGATTGAAAATGCATGCATAAAAAAAGGGGTAATATAAGATTTTTTTTTTCCACTAACCTGCTTCAGAATGTTTACACAAATACTGTTAACAAAATTATACATGATAACCAATCAAGAAAAATTTTCCCAAATTAACTAAATCTTATGGAAGAGGACGTTTAATTATCTGAATGTATAAAATTTTAAACATAAAACTAGTTATTTGTTTTCTTTCTTTCTTTCTTTTTTTTTTTTTTTTTTTCTGACAAAAGTGTTATCTAGCAATAATAAAATTTCATATATATATATTTACATCTCTGTTTAAATTGTCTGTGAAAAATATGAACTATTGAAGTAGAAAATGTTAAACTGCAAAAAGTATGTTAGAAAATAAACATTTTCTATTTTCTTGTCTTTGAAATTTCACATACAGAGTGAAACAATTACAGCTAATTACTTTATCTCCGAATTACAACTATGTTTAAGACGTTTTTGAAGGTTTATGAGTGTAATTTATAATAAAACTAATTTTGATATTTCTTAGTTTTCGAAAATACTGATCAAACAAAAATATTAAAAGTGAGATAAAAGGAAATTGGTAGTGCATTACACTTAAACAACTTCAATTCAAATCATCTTAACAACAACAAAAATAAATAAAATAAAATAAAATCTATTAATAAAAATAAAACACATTTTCCTAACGAGTAAAATAATACTTGAAAAGATATTGTATGAAGTGCTTTGATAATATATCGTGTTTTTACTTCCTGTTCTAGACACAATTTTATTTTCTTTATTGGATCAAACAATGCGTTTTCGTTTTGCATTTAAAAATAATAACGAGTTATACGTTAGTTAAAACTAATGTAGAAGCTCTTGTAAGCCCTAACATATGTTAGCAAATAGCGTCGTCACGCGAGACTTGTTTACTTATTGAAAAAAAAAAAAAAAAAAAAGTCAGGCTAGTATGACAGCATTCCTATTGAATGCTAAACCCCACCAGTGGACAAGTGGTTCTGCGCTTAAAGCTGTTAGGCGGAAAGTGCCAGGCTCGATAACAGGTCGCGCTCGTCGAACTAGTCCAGAGATTCCAACATTTTAATTTATTCCAGAATATTTTTAGCCATGTCTCTGTTTCATACCACTTCTACATTAAGAGTCATTTTTTCTTATTTCATCGTAGTTATATATTGAGGAAAATTACTCTATGAATAAAGTGGTACGAAATAAAGGCGGGGCTAAAATTGCTCCGGAGTAAATAAAATTGTTGACAACTATGCTAGCCATTCGAAGTTTCCCGTGGTTTTCTCTAAAACTCCCCCACTAAAAATAATCTCAAAATATTTTGCAGATATTTTTGGAGAAAATCTGCAGAATAACTTAAGTTATTTGGCCCATTCTTAAGAAAATTTACAAAATTTCTTTATAATGTCTTCGAAATTTCTGAAGATAATTTATATAGAAAAAGATAAATCTTCGAAATATTTTAAAATATTTTAGAAAGTCTTAAGAAAATACTATTTTCTCTAGAATATCTTTGGATTTTTTTTTTTTTTTTTTTTTTTTTTTTTTGTGGGGTCGCGTAAATACGGGCTAAAACACCTTTGAATGACCCCCCATGGAGGGTAATCCACCTACAAACCTAGGACTCCAGTGAAGTCAATTGGCCTTAATTCCCACATCCCAACTCTTTTGAATGCTAAAAATGTCTACAATGAATATAGACATCTGAAACTTATCAAAATAAACTCTTGCAAAGCAATATTTGCCATGTCCCCCGATTTAGGCGGGAGAGTTTTTCATCGCCACGGTGAAGTTGAATACTGGCTCATGACCAGATAATACAGTTCCTGTTATCAACAGTCGAGGGTGGTAAAAATTTATAAATTGTATCTTAAATATTTATACTTTCTAGCCAACACTTTGCTCGCAATTTTAGAAAAACCTGCTTTGATCTATGCATAATGCATTTTTCTTTATTGTTCTAAATCGTTATAATTCTGAATGGTTTTAGTTATTTAAGATTTTGGTAATGCAACAGAATAGATTTTTATGCACTAGCATTTTCGAATAAAAATTTTTCTTTACTTAATGACTAAAATCTAAATTGAATTAGCGGAAATTAACTATTCTGAAATAACGGTAATGAAAAATCTGAAGAGTTGGCATCTATGGAAGTCTGTGTCAGGATAAAAGCAGGATAGTCACAGAGTAATGTACACTACAGAAGAATTGGAAGATTATAGCCTTGAGCCAGCGGTTAAATCCACTCTCTAACTGTCGAAGATGTTTTGCGGAACGGTCAACAAAACTATTCGACGGTTACAGGAGTTCGTTTGGTAAATAATAAATAAATAAATAAATAAATAAACAAGTATAAATTGGATATAAGTCAAATGTTTATTTAATTAAAAAAAAAAAAAAAAAAAAAAAGCGTCTACAGCATGGCTCTGATGGAAGTGTCAGACTACATAAATTTAGTTAAAAATTTTTATTAGCCATTATAAGAAATTATTACCTTTAGCCATACTTACCAACACCCTAATTATGAATCGGAAAATTTTTAGTACACACCCCTTTTTTTACACCACTTTATTTTTAGTGAAATTATCTTCAAATGTAGTTTCGATTAAATAAGTATAAAATTATTCTAAAAAAAGACTGGTCTGAAAAAAAAGGGCAGGTACTAAAATCTTCTGGTTATTAATGAGATGGTTGGCAGGTATGCCTTTATCATACCTGTCAACATTCTAATTAATATTCAGTAGTATTGTTAGATACCGCCTTTTTTTTTTTTTTTTTTTTTTTTTAGAATACTTTCTTTTTTATTTAACCCGTTAGTAGTCGCTAGTTGGTCGATTTGCCGCCCATCCTTCAGTATTGCCAGATTTTTTTATTCAATAGCCACCAAAAACTTTTAGAAGTGGCATTTGATATACATAATACGCGAATAAAATGGAAGAAACGTCGATCACATCACTTCTTAAAATTATTGGTGACAGTTAAATAAAAAGTCCGCAATCTGTAATAGATGGCGCTGTCTATAGCGACTACTAACGGGTTAATCATAATTGCATTTTTTTTTTTTTTTTTTTTTTTTTAATACTCTAAAAAAAAAGTGTTGTGGGAAAGGAATAGGTACTCACAGTACTGCGGAATATTAATTAGAATGTTGGCAGTTATGCCTTTATATACAACATAATTAGTAGAAATATTTTAACTTTTTAAGAAAAATTTAACGAATTTAATTGCCATATTTTGATGCATTTTTATTAAAAAAAAAAAAAAAATGCAAAAGTCATACCACTAGTTACAAAAAGAAACTTTGTTCTTGCTTAGTGTCTAAGATTTTTTTAAAAGATTTTTTTTTTTTTTTTTTCATTAACAGTGGTAAGAGTTCTTCGTTCCAGCTTTTTAATGATATTAATTCTTTTTAAGCTGACATACACTTGAATATCCCGTAAGCATTCTGTTTTCGCTTTGCTCAATAATCAAAACCAAAACTGCAATATTCACATTCATAGCTTTTATGATCCTGCAAATATACGATTCAGTTACATAGATCAAGTAGTTATAATAAAATAAAAGCTATAAAATTTCCGAAAGTCATTTTTCTTCCTTCTTCCCCATCACTACTTGCAACTTTCAAAGCTTTTCTGCGCTCAATCAGATTCTGTATTGCCTTGTCAATAATCGAGACCAGGGACCGCAAGCTGCTGTTACACCAATCCATCTTGCCGCCCTATCGACCTTTACTGTTATTGCTTCCATGTCTACCCTGACCACAACGCTTCCCACCTAGAAAGCAGAATTATTGAGCTTGAATTGAGAGCCATAACTGACAAGACAGATTGGCTATGAGTGGGCAAACGTCTGTCGTGATGCTAGAAATGAGGTTGTAATATTTTATTTATGGCTCGTTTATCAGAGCTTTATCTACGGTCATTTTCCTCGTTTTTTGTCTTTGCTCAACATTATGAACTTGCAGTACATAAGACGAAAATTTCTTATCAGTACAGATAAAAAAATGTACAACTTCTTGACTTTATCGTATTTGAAACCAATGGCTAAAATATTTTCTTTTGCTTGATAGAATTTTGAAAAATTTGGACGTTCCTATTTTTCTGATTCTCGTTTTCCAGAATAACTTCCTTCTTCTTCTTTTGAAATGTGCAGTTTGAGTATATACTAAACTATAATGGTTATGCGATTTCTATTTATATTTTTTTCAAACATATAAATAGTAAAAACCTTTTCCTCGTTTTACTCTCTTTCCTCTCAGATAAAGAAAAGTTTCGAACATAAGGTACAAGTAAAAAGTTAAAGCGAAAGCAAGTAAAAAATTAAAGCAAAAATAAACAGATTATTTAAAAACGGACTGCTCATTCCTAGAAGAAATTCCATTAAAAATTAACACTTTCGCGACCGCATGTTTTTGTCTTTTCCACAGTAAGGTCCGCCTGTGGGCGTTATTCTCCCCAGTTACAATATTTCAGAACAAAATTTTTCGTATTCACATTTATATTACAAATGGATATGCATTATAATTATACTCTTTCTAATCAAAGCATTTATATCCATAGTATATTGATAGTACGAATATGGATATTGGGTATATTTTTAAGAAATAAATAACATACAAATTGCGTAAGAAACGCCCACTGGTGGAGTTAGACATTTTCAAATGACGTGAATCTACGTCAGCGGTCGCGAAAGTGTTAATATAAAATTAAAAATAGTTACTTAACCCTTTCAGGTGCAAACAAATATTTTCATTTAAAATCAACAGCCACCAGAATTTGCCAATAATATTAGAAAAAAAAAGAAATAAATGAAGTTATTCTTTAAACCAGGAAACCTTCCCAATAGTGTATTAATAGAATTCAATTACATTATGTTCATTTGAGAGGGCATGATATATGACGTGACTTTTGACTCATAAGCTGTAAGCCCGTTCTCGAGAAATCTATGTTTGGGTATTATCTATAGTAATCTGAAAGAAGTGGCAGTAGTCCCGTGAAAACCTGCCAGAACCATGACTTTTATCAATTTTTAGATTGAATTTTAGCGAATTTTTAGACTTTATATTTCGATTGAATATATCTCAAAGCTGAAATGGGCAACTGATTATTCCATCAAAGAACACATTTGACTATGCTCTTCCGATTTCTGCTTGTTTTTGGATTTTATTCATTATTTCAGTAAGGCGTGCTGTTATCGATTCAGGCGTGGTTGCACCGATTATTAGCGAACTTTCAGAAAACTCGAAAACAAGCAGACGAAGGCTATTGCTTTATGCGTCAAAAAACATATTTATATATACTCTTTCGATTAATGCTTGTTTGGATATATATATATATGTAGGACGTTATGTGGAAAGCTATGTGGGACGCATTCCATGTACAGACAACAGATGGCGCTGCCTCTGATGCTCATCTTTCAACGACATGACGAACGGAAGTCAGTTGAGATCTGCCTGCAACGAAAAGCTGTTGAGACCGTCAGCGCGAAGGCTGATATGGTCATTTTCTCCTAATTAGAGCTTGATGTGCTCTTTATAGTTGTGTAGAGCCATGGAGGGCTCAATACATCAATCTCACATATTTGATAAAGTGCGCGAAGGTACTTTTGTGAATTATATTTGTGAGTAAGCGCTCATATGCTACTTTGTGTTAGTTCTAATGATGAAGAGAGCTTGTTATGTGTGCTAAGCCTCGAAACCAGCAAATGGTTAATGATAGAAAGTCTGCTATTATATTAATCCTTATATTTAATCTGTGTTGTGTATGTTACGTAATAAATGTCTTCGTCATCTAAGTCGCATCTCATCATTGCCCCACCTCTAGACGCCCAGCCAAGATTCTACAAGTGGGGTCTCTGCCGCGATATTATGGCAACACCAACAAGTTATAAAAGGTAACTGTTATATATTTATCATTCTGTTTGATAATAAACAATAATGAGTAATGCATAAATTGAGCAAAAGGAATTTAGTACAGTTTTGAATTAGAAATTAATGGAGAAATATTTTTAAGAACAGTTTTGGTTTCACTTTGTGATGAAATAAAATAAAAATATCACATGAGAAGAATGAATAGAAATAAGAATTATGATTGAAAAAATATTCTGAATAATCATTTAGTATTTTGCTTATTGTTGTTTGCAATATTATTTTAACAATATTATAACAATATTATTTTAAAACGAAAGTGATAACAATTATTAAATAGAGAACAATAATGGTGATATTATGTGTATATAATAATAACTGAGAAATATATAAATTGTTCTAAATATTATATTGAGTAAAATAAATTGTTCTGAATGTGGTTATTTAAAAATCATGATAATTTCGATTTGAGAACAAAAACCACAGAAGCACTTTTAAGAAAAATGTTCTCATATTATTTTGTTTCTATTTAAGTATGATATTAATTTGGTAGAAATATTGAAATATCTTTTGGTATAAGTAATTATTTAGAGTTATAATGGCCCAAAACGTGTTACAAGGTATTAGAAAAGCCGATTTAAAAACAATTGCTGTAGAATTAGGCCTAACTGTTCCGGCGGAAGCTAAGGTAGATGAAATCAAAACTTTGATCGAGAGTTCTGATATTTACAAAAATGATTTAGAATTTGTTAGAGGTGTTATTAAAATGTTAGTAGAAGAGCAAAAGTTGAAATCTGTAGAAGAACAAACCAAAATTGAGATAGAAAGAATTAAATTATCCCAGTTAGAAAAAGAAATCGAGCTTCAAAATTTAAAGTTACAGGCTGCAGCAAATAACTCTAGTAATAATGTTGAGCAATCAAATTCGGAAACTACTTCACAATCATTAGAAAATTTAATTAGAAGTATTCGAACTTTAACCATTTCAGTACCTGAGAAACCGGAAGCTTTGCACTTATTTTTTCAATCCCTTGAAAAAGCATTCATTTCTAAAAATGTACCGTCTAAATTTAAATCGGAAATATTGATTAATTTATTGGGAGATAAATGTAATCAGGTTCTTGCGTACGTAACCACCGAAGAAATTAACGATTATGAAAAAGTTAAGGAATTGAGCTTAACCCTACAAGGCTCAATTTTTTTTTAGTGCGCGACAAAAATATATAGGTTGTAATTAGTGATCAGAAGATAGGGAAAACTCATAAAAATATAAATAAAACCATATTTTACGGAAAAATCAACTTTTTATTTCAGTTCCACATACGGTACACTGAGCCTTAACTATGCTTTTTGGTATTAAACTAGTACAATTGAATTGTTTTGGAAATAGTTTCCTATTTGAATTTTTTTCAATTAGTGACTTATTATTTTAAACAAAATGAAATAACTATTATATAATTTACTTTTTTATGTATTGCAGCTAACAAACAAAATCATATAACTAATATAATAAATTTGTTGTTTTTTTATTGATGAAAAGATCTAAAACAATTATTATATTTATTTAGGCAAAGTCCTACGCGACATTTGTCGCAAGATAAGAATGTTTTTCCTTTGCAACAAGGATATTCGCATCGTTGTCTTTTTTCACCCCAAACAGGAAAATGCTCAAACCCATCACGTCTGACATCACGAGGAGCTAGGATTGATGTATTTGTCTTCTGCCTTTTATTTTCAATTTCATCAGATAAACTTGGTCTACCTCTCTTTTTGTTTATCGATAGCCCAAACATGCATAAACTTTCACTACTTCAATTTGAAGTCCTTCTGTTTCATTGGGGTTCGCGTATGCTGCTGCTCCCAGACTGTTCTGTACAATAACCAGCAATTGATAAGAGTTAGATCAAGAAGATGATAAAATAGCCTCAAATACTATTTTCTGGTCCAAATTTTTATTTTATATTTCCCTAGGAACGAATCTAGGAGGTCCACACCACCCATATGCTGGTTATATGTTTTGATTATTTGGGGGCAATCCACTTGTATATACTTTTTCTGTTTCTTGCAGTATCTTCTTGCTGTTTCTATTGGCTCTTGACCCACAAAAGACGATGATAAAACGACTGGTTTGTTATCGTACCACATAACGGTGATAATATCTGTATTATCACAATTTGCTACCCATTGCACTAAATAACCTCTCTGAACCTTTTCCTTTTTCAGGTCTTTTATGGAAGGTATTTTGAGGTCTTTTCCTAGAGAGGGTCTTTTGAGGTCTTTCCCAGAAGGAATATTCAAGAAACCCTCAATATCTTCATCACATAATCTTCTTCGCGACATTATCTGCAATAAAATCAAAGTATTCATAAGGAAAGTTATCGTAAGTACGTATAAGTAAAAACGGACACTAAAGCTCAACGTACCGTATCTGGAACATACATAAAAATATGATTTACTAAAAGGTTATTGTTGTAATATAAAAAAACAACTTACCTCTGCAAAATATACACCTCGTTATAACACACAGTATTTTTTTCGAGTCAAATCTGTTCAAAAACTATTTTTTTTTTATTTTTGAATTCAGACAAATGACTAACGTATCACTTTCATTCAAATTTCAAACTGTGTGCACTATAACAAAAACACGAACAACATCTTTAGGTAAAGATTCGTATTACTACATTGCTAAATGTCAGTAGCTTCTATCAAGATGTCAAGAGATGTCGCTACTAATAATTTTATAGCTATAGGAACGATTAAAGTCGGTGTTCCACATATGGAACTGGGTGCCTTGTAGGGTTAAGACAATTTCAACCAACGCCGCGTGAATGTTTAAGTAATTTTAAAAATGCGCTGCGGAATCCGTCAGAATCTCATGTCCAGTTTGCTTCCCGTCTAAGTGCTTCTTTTGATTACTATTGTAGATTGAGAGGGGTTAACGATGTTAAACAATTGTGTGATCTTATAGTTTCTGATAAATTATATGAAACGTTGGATTCTAGAACTAGGGAACATATTAGTGTTCGAGAAGGTCAAAATTGGTTTAAACCCAACGAATTAGGTCGGGAGTGTGATTTATTCTACTCTTCTAGAGGTAAATCGTTAATTGGAACTAATAATAATACGCGAAACGAAAGTTCAGAGAATAAGCGGTTTGTAAACAAAACTCCTTTTAGAAAGACACATTATAATAATAAAGATCCCATAATACGTAATTCGGTATCTAATCAAACTCACGAAAAGCATGAAAGAATGTGTTACATTTGTGGTGCAAAAGGGAAAACATTTCATTTCGCTAGAGTCTGTCCTAAACGTATTCCAGAGAAAAAAGAATTCCGTGAAAATCTTCCAACGAATTCAGTAGTTCGATCCGAAACAAGTCCGATTAACCTAATTGTTAATGAGCTCGAATATGTTGACATTTTAGTGGATGATATTCCACTTAAAGGGTTAAAAGATACAGGTTCTTCGATTCTAGTTGTAAATAAAAACAGCATTCCACAGACTAAAAATGTTATTTCTTCAACCACTCTAGTTAGCTGTTTTAATGAAAAGAAAGATGCAATTCTAACTGAATTTAAAATATCTTTGCCTAATCATGATTCAGTAAACATTATCGGAGCTTTATGCAACAATTTGTCATGCGACGTAATTCTGCCTGGTAATATCTTTCATATTCTGAAACCACAAAATAAGGAGGAAACAGATGTTTCGAATTCCACCGACATAGCGGGGGAAAATTTTCTGAGTTCGGGGGAAAGCGATTTCGATGAAGCAAGTGCGTGTTCTCTTTCTTTATTTGATCGAAGGGAAAATGAAATAGATTCTGTTTTTTCAAATATGTGCAATTTTTCAGAAGAAACAAAATTCGATGTCACTCACATTTTAGATAAATCGTTAAAAGAGAGATTAAGCGAGTTAATAAAAAATTATAAGCCAATTAAAACAAAAAGTACTGATTTAAAAATGTCCATTATTTTATCTGATGATACACCAGTATGTTTACGTTCTCGCAGATTATCATTTGTAGAGAAATCAGAGGTGGATAAACAAATTGACCAGTGGTTAAAAGATGGTATAATTAGAGAAAGTACGTCAAATTACGCTTCGCCAATAGTGGTGTGTAGGAAAAAAGATGGAGGAATAAGGTTATGCTGTGATTATCGTGCTTTAAATAAGAAAATTATTAAAGATAAATACCCGTTGCCAAATATTGAGGATTTATTTGATAGATTAGGGGAGGGTAAAGTTTTTTCGACACTAGATTTAAAGAATGCGTTTTTACAAGTTGATGTAGAGGAAAAAAGTAGGAAATATACAGTTTTTGTGACCGATAATGCCCAGTATGAGTTTCTAAAAGTTCCCTATGGGTTATGTAATAGTCCCTTAGTATTTCAAAGATATGTAAATTATGTGTTTAAAGACCTATTAAAAGATGGTACTGTAATTATTTATTTAGATGATATAATTATTCCATCTAAAGATGAGAATGAAGGGTTAGATAAATTAAAACTTGTGTTAGAAACGGCATCAAAATTTGGTCTAGAGTTAAATTTAAAGAAATGTCAGTTTTTGAAACGAAAGATCGATTTCTTAGGTCACATAATTGAGAATGGCACGATTAAACCCTCAGTAGAAAAAACTCTTGCAGTCCAAAATTTCCCAGAACCCCGTAATGCTAGGGAAGTGGAGAGTTTCTTAGGTTTAACGGGTTACTTTAGAAAATTTATTCGTTCATATGCCAACATAGCAAGACCACTTAGTGGCTTATTACGTGCTTCCAATCCATTTAAATTCGAGCAAGAGCAGAAATTGGCTTTTCAAAAGCTGAAAGACATTTTATCTAATACGCCTGTCTTACACCTTTTTAAACAAGGCTATAAATTAGAAGTTCATACAGATGCATCTAAATTAGGATTCGGTGTAATCTTATTACAACAAGATGACGATGGACAGTACTATCCAATTCATTATATGAGTAAAAAGACCTCGGTACAAGAAGAAAATTACTGCAGTTATGAATTAAAAGTGTTAGCGATAGTAGAAGCCCTTAAAAAATTTAGGAACTATTTATTAGGTAGTAAATTTAAAATCTATACTGACTGTCAAGCGTTCACTAAAACTTTAGATAAACGTGAATTGACACCTAAGGTAGCCAGGTGGTCTTTCCTGCTACAGGAATTCGATTACGAAGTAGAACATCGCACTGGTAAACAAATGCAGCATGTTGACGCTCTTACCAGACACCCTGTAATGGCTGTAAATACTGATACTCTCACTCATCGTATTGCTACTGCTCAAGGAAACGAGGAGTTTATCAACACTATGAAATCTCTTTTACAACAGAACCAAAATGACAAATATGTGTTAAAAAATAATATTTTATATAAAGTGTTAAATGATAGGGATGTACTAATTGTCCCAGAGACCATGCAAATTGAGGTCGTAAAGAAATGTCATGCCTTAGGACATTTTTCGGCTAATAAAACTGAAGAGTTAGTCAAACGCGACTATTACTTATGAAAAAATGCGTAGATAATGCTGTAAAAAGTTGTGTAGAATGTATACCCGTAAATAAGAAACAGGGAAAAGGAGAAGGTTTTTTGAACCCTATCCCTAAAGGAGATATACCATTATCTACTTATCAGATCGATTTTGTGGGTCCATTACCGACCACTAATAAAAACTATAATCACATTTTCACTGTCATCGACGGATTTAGTAAATTTTCGTGGCTATATCCGGTGAAATCAACTTCTTCAGCAGACGCCTTGCAAAAATTAAAACAGCAAGCTGCTATTTTTGGTAACCCCGCAAGAATAATATCTGATCGTGGACCTGCGTTCATATCGAAGGAATTTGCAGATTACTGTGAATCAGAGGGAATCGAACATGACACCATCACAACTGGAATCCCAAGAGGAAACGGTCAAATAGAGAGACTCCACCGAACAATCATTCCTGTATTATCCAAGTTATGTATAAATGACCCGAACAAGTGGTACAAGTTTGTTGAGGCTGTCCAGAGAACTATTAATTCCACCGTATCAAGAAGTACCAAAAGAACTCCGTTTGAATTACTCACTGGAGTAACAATGAGAAGTAAAGAAGATAAAAGAGTACTAGAGCTCCTCGAAGAGGAAAGGATAAATTCTATGCTCGATAACCTTAATGCGTGAAGAAGCAAGAAAAAACATTCTTAAGATTCAAGAAGAAAATCGCCGATGTTACAACAAGAAGAGAAAGAAAGCCCATGTATATAAAATTAATGATCTAGTTGCCATCCAGCGAACTCAGTTTGGAACCGGCGTGATACTCAGACCAAAATTCTTAGGTCCTTATAAAGTTGTGCGAGTAAAGACCAAAGACAGATATGAAGTCGAGAAGATAGGTGATCACGAAGGACCTATACATACTAGTACTTCTGCAGACCATATGAAATTATGGTCCACAAACTAAACTAAAATCCAATAACAGAGACTAATAAACTTTAAAGAAAAAGTTAACTGTGAATTTTTATGTACATAATTTTTTTAATGTCTGTTTCTCTTTTTCGTTTTTTTTTTTTTTCTTTTAATTGTATTTTGCAGATATCCTTTAGTATCCCAGGCTAGTTCGACGGTGAGGTCACCGTACATCAGGATAGCAGAGCGTTGTAGGAAGTTATCTGGAAAGCTATGTGGGACGCATTCCATGTACAGACAACAGATGGCGCTGCCTCTGATGCTTATCTTTCAACGACATGCCGAACGGAAGTCAGTTGAGATCTGCCTGCAACGAAAAGCTGTTGAGACCGTCAGCGCGAAGGCTGATATGGTCATTTTCTCCTAATTAGAGCTTGATGTGCTCTTTATAGTTGTGTAGAGCCATGGAGGGCTCAATACATCAATCTCACATATTTGATAAAGTGCGCGAAGGTACTTTTGTGAATTATATTTGTGAGTAAGCGCTCATATGCTACTTTGTGTTAGTTCTAATGATGAAGAGAGCTTGTTATGTGTGCTAAGCCTCGAAACCAGCAAATGGTTAATGATAGAAAGTCTGCTATTATATCAATCCTTATATTTAATCTGTGTTGTGTATGTTACGTAATAAATGTCTTCGTCATCTAAGTCGCATCTCATCATTGCCCCACCTCTAGACGCCCAGCCAAGATTCTACATATATATATATATATTTATGATTACACTATGGGATGGTTTCCTGGTAAGTTATAAATAAATATATATGTGTATGTATATATATATATATAAAAAAAATTCCGAAGTCAGTTTTTGCTATTAGGAAGTTAAATTTACGTTCGCACTATGTAAATGGTGCAATTGGAAGGGTTAAGTAAAGCATTTTTATCCACAAATGGCTTTAAAAAAATTATTAACTGAGTCGTCCGAAATGAATAGTAATCTCAATAATGTTACGAATCGAATAGTAATCTCAATAAGGTTAAGTGTGAAATAAACTCGATAATAGATGATATAGCGGTCTCTTAGTCAAACATTACTTTTTTATAAAATAAATTTCAGTAGACACTTGCAGTATTTTTCTTCGATTGCATGGTACGACGATTGCTATGTACGACTGGGATCAAAAAGTACTCGGAATGATGGCATAAAACAAAAAGTATCATTTCATTCATCAAAACATATTTTTACTACTTCAAAGTTCCCTTCTCCGACTTCAATGCACTTTTGCTAACGTTTTCTCAATCATCAAAACGTGCCCTAAATTCGTTCTTATAAATGTCTTTCAGAGTTCGTAACGAGTTTTCTTTATCGAATTAATGGACTGAAAACGATGACACGAAGAGGCAAATTCAACCACGTGAATAAGAAAACGTCACACGGTGCCATATCAAAAGAATACGTTGCTTGTATGGGCTGTATTTGTTGAATGTTTGTTTAAAAACTGACTAATAATAACTGCAGTGTATGAAGGTGAATTACCATAGTACGAAACTCTTGAGTTTTCTCTCTACATTTTAGGTCGTTTTTGACGAATTGCTTCCAGCAAACGGAGCAAAACACTCAAATAATAATCTTTATTGACTATGTGGCTACTTGTTAAGAATTCATAATGCACAACACCGCGACATTCAAAGAAAACAGTCAACATTACCTAGATTTTTTAAGCGACATTGACGTGGTTTTTCCGATCTTGCTTCACCTTTAAAGCGCCATTCACTTAATTGTTAAGCTGTTTCTGTGTCGAAAGCATAGATTCCAGTTTCATCACCGGTAACGCTTTTTTTTACTTTCTCTTACCCATAAGGTAGAGAAAGTATTGTTTTTGGGTCAAATTTTCGAATGCGAGATTTTGTTATATTTACACGTTTTGAGGTCCCCTGCATACGAAAATCATGTTTTTAGCAAATGGTCTGTGTGTGTGTGTGTGTCTGTTATCAGCATATCTCAAAAACAAATTATCGCAGAAATTTCAAACTTGGTATTCTAAATGTGTATCATATAGGGATGCTACAGTAAGCTTTTCGTTAAAATCAAGCAAATGGTTCGTGTACAGGGACAATCAAGAGAATTCTAATACATTACGTCTATGGGGAAATTGCAGGTAAGTAGAGTTTAACGTCTATAGACTGCACTAAACCAAATGAAACGAATATATATTTTTTGTAATAGAGATAGTTAACTGGGGAAAAAATTTTGTGTATGTAGGAGCCTCGCCTCCCCCCGTGGGGGGGGAAGTCCCCTCTCGAGGGGAGTAAATTTTCATGATGGGTATCTTTCAAAAGAGCTCGCCAATACCTTTAAAACGAATGGTTGAACCATCGATATGCGATAATTTAAAACAAAGTTATTGATTTTTTTTTTTTACTTTTAATGAAAAAAAAAAACTTAGAAAAAAAATCGCATTTTTTTTTTTTTTTTTTTTTTTTTTTTTTTTTTTTTAAATATTGAGAATAAAATGGGCTTTTTTTAGATATTTGGTGTTATACTACTTCTCTAATATGGAAATCGTCTGCATTATCATAAAAGATATATTTTTTTTTAAATATAATATTAATAAATTATTTTTTAAAAACAGAATTATTTTTTAATAACCGAATTAAATTCTATATAAATGTAGGTACATTAATGAAACGGGGGGTTGAGGGGGGCGATAGCCCCCCTCACACAGAACTAATTATCATATAAAACTCTTCAGAAGCCTAATATGAATTGTTTAACGCAGGTTTACATAACAGTACTCGTTATCTAACCTTTTAATCTGCAACCTGTATTTATAGTATTAAATTTCAGGGTAAGAGAAAGTCGTGTGGGTGACACACCAGATTATTTTATAAACTAATTGAACACGTTGTTGTTTTTGGAAGAAATTCAAAGTACTTGGAAAAACTCGAGATAAGATGCGTCGCAACCCTAAATGTTGTTTTAAAATTGCTTGACAGGAACTGATACAAGAATTCGTTCAAAAATGTCTCTTCGACGATCACCGAGCACCAATTCTGTGACCTTATAGAGTTCTTGATCATTAATCGAAAAGAATGATCTTGGTCTACCAGATCGCGGATTATCTTCGATGGACTCTCTAATAACTTTGAACTTTTTGTACCAATCAAGTACTATTGATCTTGATAAACAATCGTCTTTAAAAGCTTTTAGCAACATTTCAAATATTTTTGTAGCAGAAATTTCATTATGCATTTGAGTCATTTATTCTTACGTTATCCGCTTACTGCGTCTGCAGAGTTAAGGAAAAAAAAAGAGTTTTTTTCCCCCCTCCTAAATAAATTAATTGGATTTTATCATTAAGATGTCAGCGCATAAAAACTGAGCCAAAATGTTGAAAGTGTTAAAATGCGCGGATCTGTGGCAATGAATTAGGACATTCGTTTTCGTCCCGTAGTCAATAATCATGTATCGCACATCGAACACGTGATATTGTAAATTCCACATGATTCTTTATACAATGCTTTTTAATCATTACATTATCTATAATAACTTCGGAGCCTTAAACGTTTCTTTTTAACACCCTATAATACTTATAAATTGGCATGGAACTTTAGATGGTGATGGTGTTAAACTAATAATAATAATAATAATAATTTAAATTAAAGATAAAATAAAAATCATCTAACTTACAATTCCCTTCTTTTGAAAATTCTACGCACTGGCCTAACTCGAAGAACAAATAATGTAATTTATTGTATCTGCTACGTAGAAAAAAAAGCGAACGAAAAGGCATGAATTTAAAATTTTAAATTCATAAATAGAGACAGATAATTTATTTATTTATTTTTATGGCCTTTTCAACAGTAGCTTCAACCTCTGCAAAAAAATGTTCTTTCCATTCTAAACTTATGTTTAAGAATAACCAGGAAAAATTGCGCAAAAATAATCGTAGGTCTCATTAAATTAGCGTATTTTATATTAAAACTAAAAATTTCATTTCTTGCCATTCCATGTATCCATGTAATTGTCAAACAACTGCTAGTTTAGGGAATTACAGACAGTAAGCATTAACCTTGGAAAATGTTCCACCATAGGTTCTGCTCTCAAAGTTAATGGACGGGAGGTGCCGAGATCGATCCTAGGTCACGCTCTTTGTCACAGGTGTTCGGAGATTTCCGTATTTTCCTGCGTGTATAATTTACAGCCCAGATAAATCAGTTTTACACCGGAAATTTTAATTAACAAAGCTATATTTTTGAGACGAAATGCTTTAAATAAATACAGCTCTGTCAATTAATTAAAATTTCTGGCGAAAACCTGATTTACATAAAGTGCGGTTTACACGCAGGAAAATGCGGTATTTCGGAATTCGCGTGTATAGATGCTTGGATTTCAATGAAAATCCCGCCCCCAAGGAGATCACCCCACCCGAGCTTCTACGTCCTTAGAATAAGACCTGAATGCATTACTCTCGGGGAAAAAAATATTTTTTACCTTCTTCTTTAAATTGTTATAGCAATGTTTTCACTCAACTTTTCAAAAATTTCCCTGCAATGTTTCCCTATTTCTCTCAAGCATATTTTAATTGCTGCTTACCGTGATTTCTGGTGCATAAGCCACATGACAGCTAAATCTGTTTGTGATTAAAAAATTTACTTAATAGCTATAATTTTACTTGTACCAGGTACTAAAACATTACGTTTTATTCAGCCAAATTTCTCATGAAAAGCGGATGTGTCTGACCTACCGCTTATACGTGATGTGTTTTTAAGATAAAGCAGTAGAATTAGAATTATTTACTTTTGTTCGCTTTATTTATTGCTCGCTTGAAAGCATAAAAATAGAATGTGAGTATGATTTATGTATTCTCTTCAGTACTATAGTATTTTTCATAACGGTTTTATTTGATTAGGTTAATACTTCTACGGTGAGTTGTATAGAAACTTTACGTGCGACGTATAATTACTGAACTGTACCTTCTACTTGAAAATTGATAATTACCATAAAAATAGTGTCGAATAATCATAATGGCATAATGAATAACATTTGTTTTAAAAGAAACGTTCAAATGCAACACGTGCATGATTATTTTCCATTTATAGAATGGGGCTATACTCATGTTACCTTGTGATTTTTTTCAGAAAATTATAACAATATTCATTAGAATCGTGCTGTGCTTTGTTTTTTAATAAATTTCAGGAATCTATCCAATCCATACTTTTTTATTTATTAAATCAATCGCTAATTACATTATACTTTTTTTTTATTTGCTGCATGTTTGAAAGGAAAAATAATCAATATAAATTAAAGTAAGAATGCAATAGATGCAAGGAGAAATGATTTTTCTTAATGATCAACAAGAAACCCAATTGTTCAGTTGGTTCTTAAGGAACACGAAGGCGCAAATTGATCCATTACAAAACTGGTCAGAAGGCACGTCGGGTATAAATTGTGCACATTTCGAGGCTTTGCCCTTTAATCGGATCAAATGAAGATTAGGTGTGTGGTGCCCCCAACCCCTTCTAGTGGGGGGGAGGGGGGTCATCCATCACTTTGAGAGAGGATTACGCACCCCCTTGCACTTCATTTTAGCACTGACATGTTCTGCGAGGCGTTCTCGGCACCCAATTAGGTACGGATAAAATTTCGTTTATCTTGCTCACTTTAGGAGGGTTACGCAGTTTCCCCGCATTTTGGTTTCGGGATCATATCATCCTTTTCGACAATTTTCTCCACTTAAACGAGGAAAAGAAGGGGAGGATTTTGCACCCAAAATGGATCTAATTGTTCATTTCGTTTTTCTATTGTTAGATTCTTATTGAAGTCAAAATGATCGCGCGTTTTTTAAGCTATTTAAACGACCCATTTAAATTTTTAAGGAATTCTTTGACAAAAACGAATTCAGTCTGAAATTGTATTTATATCGAATATCTGAAATTATGTGTGAAAATGAATACATCAAATATGTGAAATTGTATTTATATCGAATGTATGAAATTATGTTTATATTGATATTTTTCTTCGAATATCTTTTAAAAATTTTCCTTTTAAAATAGTTTTTTTTTTTTTTTTTTTTTTTTTTTTTTTTAACTGTCTGTTCTTAAAACTTACTATCACGAAATGTACGCAGAAAATGTAAAATATTTTTGTTTTTACGTCTGTATTTGCTCATCATAATTATTAAAGAGCCTTTATTTATATTGCGATAATTCTATATCCAATAATCGTACATTCATTTGTATCTCAAAAATACTGCATGTATAGTACAATTTATACCATGCAACATAACATAAACTTTTAATTTGTACTTATATGAAATGTTCAGGGCACCGCCTTCAATTAGAATAAAATACACGTATACACTTTGTAAAAAAACCCTTTTCACATTTCGAAAAAGTCAGTAGATTTAGGGTGATGTGAAGCTTCCTTCAGATACTAGCAACATGCAGCGCGTCAAAACTCATAAATTATCCATTGTCCGAAAGCGACCCTTGAAATTTTGCACACACTTACAATGAAGGACATTACTTTTTATTGCTCTTTTACAAAAGAGACACCCCCCCCCCCCTTCTCATGCAATTATCGCACTAAGAGGTTTGGGAGATTCGATTGCAGCGAGCGGCAGCGAGCGTCGATCTCCTAATCAGATCAAAGAAATATCAATAGAGCCGACTTGCAGCTTTCTTAAGTTGCCAGTCTCTGAAGGATCCTGGTTAAGGTTAATTGTTTACACTAGAGACACAGGCCTGGATGAAATGCTTTCTATGGGGGTCTTTCTAAGGGATACTGATTACTGACCCTTGTTCATGCGAGTACAGGAGGAACATAGCCTCCTAAACTAGATACCTGTCGCGTGGCTCGGAAACTTGGCAACACTTTAGTCGGTAGACAGCGCTACTTGGTATATTAGGGGGACAGGAAAATAATGTCGTTTTGAATTAATAAAATGAAACCGGAAATTTTTGTTTAACAGTGTTTACATGGTACTTTACAAATAACCATCTTATAAGTTACCTAAGAATATCTTAAATATCCAGGATAAATTTCCGATGTCAGTATTTTAATTCAAAACGACATTATTTTCCGGTCCCCCTAATAGATTGATCGACTTTTTTATTCAACAGCCACCAAAAATTTTTTTAAAGTGGGATTTAATATAAAAAAAGGCGAATAGAATAGAAGAAACGTCGATTATATATATCATATATCACTTCTTAAAATTATTGGTGATCGTTGAATAAAAAAGTCGCGCAATCTGTACCAGGTGGCGCTGTCTACCGTCTGAACTGTTGCCAAGTTTCCGAGCCACGCGACAGGCATCTAGTTTAGGAGGCTATGGGAGGAAACTATGGGTAATTTCGGCCACTGATGACATTTGTAGAATGGGATTACCCAACGGTTAATTTTTGCACATTAAAGCTCATTAGACCATGTCAGTGGAATGGACACATCCATTAATAATCAAAGGATTAAAAAAAAAATTCAAGACTATCGTTAATTTATATGTAGGTGAATGTAATTTTCTATTCAATAAAGATCTTTTTATAGAAAGAAGTAATATTAGAGGTAAGAGAAATAAAAATTATTTATATTGAACAAAATTATAATATATTTATCAAGATTAAGCATAAAATGCTGTTAATTAAATCGATATACTAGATTTTTTTTTCTTTCTTTTTTTTTTTTTTTTTTTTTTTTTAACAATCTAGTTAAATAAAGCACCGACCTTCCTGTAAAATAGTTGAAATATAATGAAATAATTATTTTATTGTGCTCTAATTATATGATTTCTCATTGAATCGTAGCCAGAATTAAAAAAAAAAAAAAAAAAAAAAAAAAAAAAACTTATATACGTTTCAGGCGCTCGCAAAGTTGCCACCTTTGTAATGCGAAAAATAATAATAATATACATATATATAATAATAATATAAGTTCCTCTTCAACTTTATGCTGAAATATTCAACAGTTAACCCTTTAACGGGCTGTGGTAAATATTTTACCACAAAGTCATCAATTTTAAAATGGGGAAGGCGTGGTAAGCTAATTTCACTACGCCTGCCGTATCTAATCTGCTAAAATACATGAATGAACAAAATAAAAGAACAAAGGGTCACACTCTGCGTTGATTCTTTTTTTTTTTTTTTTTTTTTTTTTTTCTTTTTTCTGAAATTCTGTTTGTAAGGCCGTAGTAAGTAATTTTACCAGAAAAATAGGTGCTTAGAATAAATAGTAGGCGTGGAAAGGTAGCTTACCACGCCTTTCTCATTTGAAATTAATTTATTTGGCGATAAATATACTTGCCATGGCCATATAAAACATTAAAAATCAAATTAATCTTACCTAATAAGCTAAATGGAATTCTTTTCTTATTTTCACTCTCAATACCAAAAATATTTTAATGTACCATTACTACAAATAAACGGCTCGTTAAAGGATTAAAAACAAAATATAGACTATAATTTTAATACAGTAGAGCCGCGGTTATCCGAGCCCCGATTATCCGAGTTCCGGGTAATCGAAGTAGTCCCAAAAAGTCCATGACCTGGATGTAGAGTTGCCAGATTGAACGACTTTTTTATTCAATAGCCACCAATAAATTTTAGAAGTGGTATTTGATCTATGTAAAAGGCGAATCGAATCGAAGAATCGTCGATTGTGTATATTAAATATCACTTCTCAAAATTATTGGTTACTATTGAATAAAAAAGTCGCGAAGTCTGGCAATACTGCTTGGAGGTGGCATGGCTTTTCTCAAATGGCATAGATAACTTTGATGAATTTTACTATACATCACTGTATTTTATAATTTATATATGTATATCAGAGTCCGTGTTATCCGAGTTTTCGATTATCCGAGGTACTCTCGGTCCACATTACCTCGGTTAATTGAGGCTCTACTGTATAATTAAAAAACATCTGCAAGGAAGATATTTTTCAACTAACTTGACATCTTTGATCCAAACCTACAGCTACGACTAGCATCTCCTATTCTTAAACGTTTAGAATTCAGAAAAAAGAATTTACGATAAGTTTGTGTTGGATAAAATAATAATAATAATAATAAATAATCGAAAAAAAAGGGGGGGGGCGAGGAAAAGCATCATTAAAACAATACTATAACAATAACAACCATTATTCGATTGCATTTGAATTAATTTAAACGGTTGTGAAACAAACGACTATTCAGTTTAAGAAATTAAAAAGAAAATTCCTACAATAAAGAACACGTTCCTGATAATTATAGGTATCAATTATGTTAAATTTTCTGTTTATTTCAGAATGCATGAGATTTATTTTTATCTGATTTTATTTTGTAAATTATTGCCTGTGATTATAGCAGCAAGCTAATTTCAGGAATAGTATTCCCTGCCCATTTTACACTTTTAGGGCACTTTCAGGGTAAAGAAATTCCCACTTTTATTGTTATCACTATTTTTATACAATAATATCTAGCCTATTTAATCTCGGAACATGACTATGAAAATGCAATAAAGATTTCTGTTGCAAAATAGTGGTAGGAAAAAAAAAAAAAGGAAACAATGCCTTTTTCCTAAAAGTGTCCTGAAAAAAAGAGCGGAGAGTTATCGACACCGCCGAGCGACACCTGTTATCTAATAAAGTTTTTGAATAGAACAAGATCTATCAAAATTTCTCATTCATTCCGCAGCATTGTTAGCATCCATCATTTATTCATATCACTATTTCTGGGAAGTAATTTTCTTCTTATTTATTCGTAGCTACATATTGCATATCTGACAACATCCTCATTAATATTCCGTAGTAGTGTTAGTCCCACCTGTTTTTTCTACACCGGTATTTTTTTGACAGCAGTGTTCTCCAAGTATAATTAAGATTAAATAAGAGGAAAGATACTCAGCAAAAATATTGGTGTGAAAAAAAATGGCGGGACTAACAGTAATGCGGAATATTAATGAGGATGTTAGCAGGTATGCATATTGAAGAAAAATTACTTAAAAAAGCCTGCGGAAAGTGGGTCGATTACTAACAAGGCTCGGTAATAAATTAGAAATATTGGTATTTCTGTTATATAGACTTTTCAAACAACTATAATTTATTCCGGAGCATTACCAGTTACTTGTTTCCCACCACTTTATTTATAGTGTAATTTTCTCCAACATATAACTATGTCACTGCGATAAAATAAGGGGAAAGTTACACCTGAAAAAAGCGGTATGGAAAAGAAGGCGGTACTAACAATGCTCTGGAACAAATTATAAAAGTTGGCAACTCTGCTGCTATATATAAATATTTAAATGGACTTTCACAAATATCTACTAATTTTTGGGGAAAAAAAATCTAATTTCACGTAGAAATAACTGTATTATTTAAAAAATAATCGAGACCTCCAGACATTCAGTTTTTTCACTTTTTTAAGAATAAAATTCAGAAACTGTTCCCTTTTTATATGATTTTAGAATAAGATTCTAAAAAGTGCACCGAAAGAAAAAATAAATCCATCTTGTTTCTCTTCGAACTCAAAATGGATCGTTGAAGAACAACAACCGTGATTTTCTTTTCCTCCTTTTTACTTTAACAGTTCAAGTAAAAGAAGTCTTCAAAATCCATCAACCTAAAAGACAATTGCGAAGGGAGAGCTCGAAATGAAAAGCTTTAAATGTTTCCTTCAAACTGTATTACAAGAAATCTGGGATCTCAGTTAGCCACTGAAATGCTCATTATCATTGAACGCATCGATAAAACTACTTTTTTGTTGAAGTAATACAACATGATAATTAGTTGACTCTATTTGGGGATCAAAATGGGTAAAGTAAAACCCTATAAAACTACGAAATGTCGATTTACTTATCACGATTGTCTTGTTACTTCGTAAACCCTTCCTAGCTCGACTTCGTTTTTCTCTTTGAACTTCTTTACAGAAACAGTTTTTAACCCTTCACAATCTTTTCTCTAAAGAAGTTTGATGGATGTATTTAAAATCCCTTTGAAAATCCCGTAAGTTCACGACTGGTGACAGTTCTGCACTCGTATCTGCTAAAATTTCTTTGCATTTAAGTCGTTTTATAATTAGATGTGAACATACTCATCTAACTTATCTGATTCGTTGAAGTAAAAAGCTTGAATACATGCTGTTAGGGGCAGTTCTGAAACATTTATCAAACGCAAAGTTTAGATATTTAAAATACAATTTATCATTTGTAGCGAGTAATGCAAATATCAAATTGCTCTAAATAAGTTCAACTTTCATAATGCTATCAACTTTCTATGACTTTATGTTTTATTAAATAAAAAATATTATAATGTATTAACAGAATAAAACCTTTAAAATGTATTGGTATAAGTAGTAAAGGTTCTAGAAAGGCATAAAAGATTAAATGTTTCATTTATTTTAATGAAAGATTAAAACAACATTCTCTTTTACTTATTTTATATTCAGTAACCGTGTTAAAAGAAATCATTCCTTTTCATTTCATGCTTCACATCCCTCATAAATAAAATAAAATAAGAAAGAAAGAAATCTGTTCAGAGACTTTGTGAAAAACCGGTTGCATCACATTAAAAAAACAGAGTTTTAAATTACTAAAACTCTAATTGGTAATTGCTAACTGCTAATAAAATTGTTAAATTGCTAATTGCAAATAAATGCCTCTCTCGTTGCGCTCTTACTGTTAAAAATTATCTATTTAAATTATCATTATTTTTTATTTATAATCTACTTAATGAAAAGGTATTGAACGAAAGAAAAAAAAAAAAAATAAATAAATCTCTGAACATCAATTTTAAAAGTTACGATTTACATCTCTTAGCATCAATATTTCTTCGTAAAGTTATTCTTTAATTTCAACAGACATTTGCGAGATTTAAAGAATTGCTTGCGTATGTATTTTTGTTCCAATTTTAAATTTCTCAATACAAAACTCATATTATAATTTTAATCTATTTACCGTAAATTTTTTTCCTTTAGCTTTGAAAATGATATTAAATATGAGTTGAAATAACGTTTAGAAACTGTGTCAACATTAAAAAATAGTAATAGATTTTGAAAACTGAAAGAAAGTTTTTATAACTAATAAAAAAAAGTTATAACCATTATTAGAGTAATATTTTACTTAAAATTTTTATGCATTCAGATATTTTCTAATTCTATAAATCTGTGAAATGGCAAGAAAAGATTTTTTTTTTTACTTAGATCTTTAATGCAACCATTATTTTCCCGCATTGCAGCGTAATAGTACATAAAACATCGCAATTACATTTGGAGCGAATTACTCTAAAATTAAAGTGGTGCGGAAAAGGGGCGGTACTAACAATACTTAAGAATATAAATTAGAGTTTTAGCAGGTATGGCAAGTATTTTCGTATCGTTGGCAACCTGTCTGTCCCACCTAAATTTAATTTCCAGCTGCAAAAACTCATCCCGAAAAATTTTTAATAAAACTTTACTTTTATAACTTACCAGGAAACTATCTCATACTGTAATAATAAATAAAATCCAAACGAAGATCAATCGAAAGAGCATGATTTTTTGACACATAAATCAATTGCCCTCGTCAGCTCGTTTTCGAGTTACAAAGGAAGAGGGGAAAAGGGAGGAATATCAAATGACAAACTGAAAATTCATAAAATCTGTAATGCACATATAACAAATCTAAGTTTACTAATGATCGATAAAACCACGCCTTACTGAAATAATGAATGAAATCCAAAAAACTGGTAATCGAAAGAGAATAGGCAAACATGCTGTTTGATGTATAAATCAACTGCCCATTTCAGCTTCGAGATATGTTCTATCGAGATGCAATGTCTAAAAATTCGCTAATATAGAATCTATAAATTGATAAAACTCATAGTTCAGACAGGTTATATTATATTAAGACACACCCCCCCCCCCCCACACACACACACACTCCTTTCGCGTTACTACGTTTTAACGTTTTAACTCAAAGATAAACATACATTTCTAAAGAACTCGCTCACGAGGGCAAACAGTTTATCATAGTTGCCCATATTTTAATTTATTTCGGAGCATTTTTAGCCCCCCTTTATTTTGCACCAGTTTATTTATAGACTATTTTTCTCCAATATATAACTACAATAATACAAGAAAAAATTACGTTTAAAATAAAAGTTATAGGGAATAAAAGCGGAGTTTTATATTACTCCGGAATAAATTAAAATACTGGCAATTCTGGTTTACACTTCGAAAGTCACGTTAAATTATGCCGTCTCGAATGAATATCGTTTAATTGATTTCTATTATTACACCATATTTGCCAACATCCTAATTAATATTCCGTAGTATCGTTAGCCCCGCCTTCTTTTTAACACCAATATTTTTCTTATTATTTAATCGTAATTGCATTTGGAAAATATTACTCTACAAATTTACTGATGTGAGAAAAAGGGTGGGACTAACAACACTACGGAATATTAATTAGGATGTTGGCTGCTATGATTACATTATTGGGATGATTTTCTGATTAGCGGAAAACAGAGCTCCCAACTTTTATAATTTATTCACGAACATTTTTAGCCCCGTCTTCTTTAACGCACCAGAAATTTTGTGGATTATTTCTCTTTAATATGCGACAACGATTAAATAAAAATATTATTTTTCAGAATTTCCGGTATGAAACATAGGCGGGGCTAAAAATGCTCGTGAATAAATTATAAAAGTTGGGAACTCTGGCGGAAAATCCTTTTTTTTGTGTCTTCCCTTCTAATATTGTTCGTAAATTCCGGTGGCTGTTTATTTAAAATAATCAAAATTATCTTGCCCCTCAGCAAATTAAAAATCTTATGCCCGAAGGCATAAAGCATAGTTGCCAACATTTTAATTTATTTCCGAATATTTTTAGCCCTGCCCGTATTTCGCTCCACTTTATTATAGAAAAATTTTATCCAATATATAAATACCATAAAATAAGAAAAAATTACTCTTAAAAAGAAAAAAAAAAAAAAAAAAAGGTGGCATCAAATAAAGGCAGGGCTGAAAATGCTCCGGAATAAATTTAAATGTTGGCAACTGTGCATAAAATTGCGTTATTTTTTCGATTGATTTTACGAAACTAAGTAAAAATATTTTTTACTGTACAAATAGTAAACAAATTTGAGCATGAAAATATCTAAGTTCTCTTTAATGAACATATGAAATTAACGTAATTTTCTATAAAAATAATTCTGTATCCAAAAATCGTACACTTGACTGCTATGAACAGCGTTCTCCTATACTCTTTCACAAAATGTAATATTTTCACAGCATTTGAAAAATCAGTGTGTGATTGCGTAAATCAAACACTTCAAAACTTAAAATGAACTGAGGTTTAATTCATAATTATCGTTAATGTTATGAGAGAAAACATGTCGATAAATTATTTCCCTCTCTATAATCAATTTCAACATTACCTTTTAATTATTTTTGAGCTTTTTTATTCTCACTGAAAACGCGTCATTAAAAATTACGAAGCTTAGTTTTCCATATAAATTCTAGAGGGATTTTTTTTCTCTGTTTGCAATTTTTTCATTGGTTTCGATCAGTTTTTGCGTCATTAAAGGCGAACGAAATGACGCTGAAAAGTTTCTGCTGAGCTTCAATTTATTCTTTGATTCATTTTCCAAAAAAGGGGAAAGAAACTTGAAGAAAATATGGTTGAAAAAAAGTTTCGAAAGGTCGAGACAAATAATGATTAACGCCTGTGGTAAGATTTCGAAAAAACACGAGGCGATCCATTAAAACTTAATGACTGCCGTTACATAGCGCTCCTTGAAAGCAGAAGGGAAAAAAAAAAAAATCTGACTTTCTATTCAATCATCTGGCTTTTTAATGACTTTTCATAGCCAAAACAATAAGCCGCTGTCGCGACATATAACGAAAGTAAATTGAGAAATTTGTTAATGGTTACAGTTGGATGTTATTAATTGCCAGCTGTTGGTAAATGAATTTGTTAAGGTGATTGAGAAATCAAATCTTATAGAGATAACTTACTTTTTATTGTAGAATAATAATAATATTATTTTTTTTTTCCTGATGTTGCTGTAAAATACAATTTGTGTATGAATGCCAACAAATAACACGATTCAAAATACACTGGTGTTCAAAATTAAAGCAACAACCTATTTTCTCGTTTTCTTCTTTTGCGCGTAAGTTTTAAACAAATATAAACATAAAATTTATATGACATGTTTGTTATTATATCATTAATTAAATTTTATATAACTTTAGAAAAGTAATAATTTTTGAACTTATAATTATTCAATTTTTCTCAAAAGTAAGTTTTGGAAAAAATGAAAAATTTCAACAATTTTAGAAAAGAAAACTTAATGAAAAATTGTGTTAAGGATGCATTACAAATAGATGATATCGCACATGCTTTCAAATGTCAAACTAAATCCCGATTTTTCTTTTTGTATTCATTTATTTTTTACTTTTATAACGGACTTTTTTGAAAAAACGTAATTACTAATTTGTAAACTATGAGCATCACCAGAATAATAAAAATATCGATAAATAATTTTATAATGAACGTCTTATCCAATTTTCGTGTTTGTATGTATATTTAAAAAAAAAATATTCACATGAGAAAAAAAGAAGAAACAGAAAAATGAATACAGGAGGAAAAATCCGGTTTCAATCTAACACATGGATGCATGTGCATCTTCACCTACCATAATGCATCCTTATGACCATTTTTCATTAAGTTTTCTTTTCCAAAATTTTTGAAATGTTTCATTTTTTTCAAAACATATTTTTGAGAAAAATTGAATAATTATCAGTTTAAAAATCATTACTTACGCTGAAATTATATAAAATTCAATTAATGATATGATAACGGACATGTTTCCCAAATTGTATGTTTATCTGTTTAAAAGTTATAAGCAAAAAGAAGAAAATGGGAATCCTGTTGTTGCTTTAATTTTGAACACGAGTGTAGTTTAAATAAAGATTTAGTCACGAAATAATTTTGTCATTGGTCTAACTCCGTATACTCTCATTATAGTAAAACATATGTATAACGGTAAAAGAATTAAAAAAGAAGTAATTAAATTGAATTTTGAAACATTTCATATAACATTAGAATATATGTATACAGGGTGATTCAACAATGATAGGACAAACTTTGAAGGGAGGTAGGACACATCATTAGGACTCAGAAATGCATAGGAACCCATGTCCCCAAACGTCATTTTAACATTATACGGACCATGTGATTTTACCAGTAAGCTCCGCCTACTGCTGTTCCTCTTGAAGGGTGTATTATTTAACAGAGAGATTCTATTTATAATTATTTATCATACAACAGGCCATGCATAATAAAAAAAATTCTGAAAAATGCCCGTTGCTTGAATAAATAATAGGGGGACCGGAAAATAATGTCGTTTTGAATTAATAAAATGAAACCGGAAATTTTTGTTTAACAGTGTTTACATGGTACTTTACAAATAACCATCTTATAAGTTACCTAAGAATATCTTAAATTTTATCCAGGATAAATTTACGATGTCAGTATTTTAATTCAAAACGACATTATATTCCGGTCCCCCTAATATTAATATTCTGAACATTTTTTAGATATACTGTAACACACAGACTTTAAAAGTTACAACGTAGGCGGAGTTTCAAATACTAATATTTCTACGGTCATGGAACAAACATTAAAGGGTTGAACAGTTTATTAAAACATACATCTTTTATATAGGCATAACACAAAAAATTAAACATGAAATAAAAAACATTGTGCAGTAAACGAAAGTAAAAGCGTATAAAAACAAAGTGTTTCTTTGCATCAATATTTACAAAAAGTATTCAAAATTGCGACCACCAGCCGTAATGCATGCTTAATAGCATCGAAATGTGGATTGGCGAACAGCTCCAAAAATGCCAGGTGTTTCGCGTACTTACCTGCAACAGACTGTCGAGCAACGAGGTCCTCTGGTGAATCAACAGGAGTCTCGTAAATTATGGCATTCAGATGCCAAATAATAAGAAATCCAGGCTCGATATATCTGGGGATCTGGGTGGCCACCGGACTGGCCCGCCCCGTCCAATCCATCGCCCTGCAAAACTGGCATACAAGTAATTCTGCATTTCCATATGGAAATTTGCTAGCGCACCATCATACTGAAACCACATTTGATTACGCACGACAACTCTAACATCTTGCAGCAATTCTGGCAAAACTTCTTTTAGAAAAATAGCATAATGTGAGCCATTGAGTGGCGTTGGTAAAAAATATGGGCCTATGAGGTAATCGTTCTTAATACCTGCCCAAACATTAACAAAGAAACTTTTTAGAATGAATGTGGACGCATAGCGGGTGGATTTTCTGTCGCCCACAGATAAGTACTGTGCACATTGAAAACGCCTTCCAGTGTAAAAATTGCCTCATCTGAGAACAGAACAAAAGTTGGAAAATCTTGCTGCAACGCACACTGTTGCAAGAAACATTGGCAGAATTCTGCGCGCAGAGGGTAATCAGTTACTTGCAAAGCTTGTACTTTCTGAATAGAGAACGGGTGTAGATTTTCTTCATGTAAGACTCTCCAAACAGTGTACTGACTCGCATGTACACGACGTGCAATACCTCTTTTACTTGTGTCGGGTGTACCATTCACAATGTTCAGAATGGTTTCATCCATGTCTGGAAGTCGAGCAGTTCTTGTTCCAGTCCTTGCTTCAGAATTAACGAGAAATGTACCATTTTCACAAAGATTCTGATGCAACGGTTTAAACATTTTGTGATTCGGCATGCGCCTGTTTGGAAATCGTTCCTGATACAGTCGTAGCTCTGCTTTACTGTTCCCATTAGTAGTACCGTACATTAGATGCAAAGCATTTTTGTCAATATTACTTCAAAGAAACATTTTGCGAAGTATTTGAAACTCCGCCTACTGCATAAGTTTAATATTTCGTGTGTTACAGTAGGGGAACGAGGGGCAACGTTCCCATCTTTTATAATTTATTCACGAGCATTTTTAGTCCCGCCTTCTTGTCCGCACCAGAAATTTTGTAGATTATTTCTCTTTAATATGTGACAACGATTAAATAAGAAGAAAATCATTTTTCAAAATTTCCGGTACGAAATAGAGGCGGGGCTAAAAATGCTCGTGAATAAATTATAAAAGATGGGAACGCTCGCATGGGGCTAGTTGTAAAGGGGTAAAAAGTAACATGCAATTTACGAAATAGTTTGTAACATTTGTGATTAAATATTTTTATAAACATAATTCTTAGGACGCGCTATATAATGTAAGCACAATCGGTGCTCCACAAAAATGGTTAATAAGAGGTTCTGTACACGTGCTTCATTTTAGCTAGTTAGTGGGAAAAAAAGTATTTCGTGAATTTTGATTAAATGTATGCTAATTTATATTTTAACGAAATGCTTATAGCTATTTATTTAGTCTGTGTGTTGAGTTATAAAATGCATGTTTAATTTTTTGTATAAATCGTTATATATATTTTTTAAATAAACAAAATGTCCAAAATCATACGATGGGGCAAGTTGAAACAAATTTTTTGGGCAAGTTGTAGCATGTTAGAGGAGTGACTTGTGGAGATGCCTACAACCAAAGCTCAGTGACTCCGCCCAGTTTCAGGAAACTTTCAGAAATGAAAAAATTTTGGCTTCTTTGCCAATACTATATTTATACAGAAATATTTTCTGTGTTTTTATATTATAGCACCGTGATTACTTAACCATGAATTAGAGAATATTGCATAAAAATAGTGGTAGAATGTGTGGCCTTTTTCATCACTTAAAAACTTCTCATCAATAAGAGTGTCCGGAAAAAAGGGCGGAGAATTCGAGTTCTGCTAAATACTCTCTGTGGCATAAGAATGAGTATAATGCTTAACCCTTTAACGGACCGTTTATTTGTAGTAATGGTATATTAAAATATTTCTGGTATTGAGAGTGATAATAAGAAAAGAATTCCATTTAGCTTGTTAGGTAAGGTTAATTTGATTGTTAATGTTTTATATGGTCATGAGAAGTATATTTATAGCCAAATAAATTAATTTCAAATGAGAAAGGCGTGGTAAGCTATTTTTCCACGCCTACTATTTATTCTAAGCACTTATTTTTCTGGTAAAATTACTTACTACGGCCTTATAAACAGAATTTCAGAAAAGGAAAAAAAAAAAAAAAAAAAAAAGAGAATCAACGCAGAGTGTGACCCTTTGTTCTTTTATTTTGTTCCTTCATGTATTTTAGCAGATTAAATACGGCAGGCGTAGTGAAATTAGCTTACCACGCCTTCCCCATTTTATAGCTGATGACTTTGTGGTAAAATATTTACCACAACCCGTTAAAGGGTTAATTTGCAAAATGTTACTGTTATCGTAAAGTAAATATTCTTCAACTTAATAACTCAGCAATCGCTAATAAATTCTTTGAAAATATGTTAATACAATCCCATTCTCCTAACTGGAACATTCACCCTGCTCAGGATGTAGCCTCGTTATTAGTTAATAGTTCTAAGAATAGTTTTTCCCCGTCTGCTCCTGTTGCAGTCTATACTGACGGCTCTAAAACTGAGCATGGAGTCGCAGCAGCATTCTGTGTCCTCAGGGGCAATATTTTTATCCATGAGTGGGCCTGCAGGCTTGAGGACTATAATACTGTCTTTCAGGCGGAACTCTTCGCTATTGAAAAAGCTCTAGAATGGGCTCACAACAACAAAGACCAATTTACTTCTCTTCCCATTTTTAGTGATAGTCTCTCGGGTCTGCAGGCTATAATTAGTTACAGGTGCAGACACCCTCAGGTAATTAAAATAAAACAACTGCTAATTTCACTTAATTCCTTAGTTTCCCTGGCACACGTTTCTGCCCATAGGGGTGTCGTGGGCAACGAACGTGCAGATGACTTGGCCAAGGCTTCTACAGAGGAACACACTCCTCTTTACTCTCTCCCAGTCCCACCTTCCTATGTCAAAAGAAAACTAAAATCTCTCCTTTTCCGGGAATGGCAGTCTTGGTGGGAAGATTCCCTCAACGGCAGAATTACTTTCTCTCTAATACCAAATGTTTCTCTCAATGATTGGGTACTTACCCCAGAAATTACAGCGTTTTTAACTGGCCATGGCCCTTTTCCGGCTTATCTGTACAGATTTCGTCGCCGACGTTCGCCCCTATGTTCTTGTGGCGAGGAGGGTTCTTCCTTTCATTACTATTTCCATTGTCCGCTTACAATAACCTATCACTTAAGAAATCCGAATAATAGACCAGCCAACTGGCTGACAAATATTTTAACAAGACCTTCCCTTGCCATAAAACTAAAAAGAATTTTTGAATTACTCATAGATATTTCAAATAGAACAAATTAAATTCTTCTTAAGTCATTTATAATTATCTAATTCCTAAACAGTTAAATAAATTAAAAGTATTTATTAATCTCATAAGTTAAATAATCCTTTTCACTTACCCACTAGCCCTAAGATATCTATTCTTTCCTCATGTGTTTGTAAATGTCGTAAAACAACCAACTTCGCCCTATGTCGCGTGGGAACCTTGTTCTGGCGAACTGATTTACTTGTAAACAATTCTCCCTCCTTCCTGTTCAATTCTAGCTCATTGTGCTTTTGAGTTTTCAAGATTTATTTTATTTCGCCCCCTGTCGCGTGAGTACTCTGTACTGGCGAATCTTACTTTAGTGTATTGAATTTTTATTTATTTTTATTAATACATATTTGTAATACTTCGCCCTATGTCGCGCGGGAATATTGTTCTGGCGAACCTTGTAATTTTTTTTTTTTTTTTCCTTTTTTTTTTTTTTTTTTTTTCTGTTTTTAAATCAGGGATGGAACACGGGCGCAGAATTCATACCACTATCAATGTAAGAAACTTTTCTACTTCTTAAATCGACGATATTATAGGTAGAAAAATTTCTTGAACGGATTCCGGTATGAATTCTGCGCCCGTGTTCCATCCCTGTTAAATAAACGTTCCGGAGTAGGGGCTTAGCATAGCTAGAAGCGCTCGACACCACTCTTAGAGCGGTGAGCGGCACCTACTCCTTGTTAAATCCTGTTAAATTTGCAAAATGTGTGTACACATTAAATGCATGAGAGGGAATAAAATATCATTTGCTTGAATTAGTTTAAATTTTGACTAAGATTGACTTCTATGTTGATTTTATATTTAATTTTTTTTTTTTTTTTTTACTATAATCCATTTGATATAATTCATTGTTACGATACCAAGAAGGTTATAATTTAATATTAGTTATTAATTGTCTTTTTTATTAAATTAATAAATGATTGATAACAAAAAACATTTTGAAATACTGTCGTTTTTATTGTTCGGGTTCTCTTTGTATCCGGCAAATAATTTTGAAAAAATATTTTTTGTGCTAAAATTAGCAAAATTAACGAAAGTTTTTTTTTTATGAATATGCATGCTATGGAAAACAGCAATTATAAACAGGAAAACGTAAATAAATTTCAAAATATACTTAATTTTGCAAAAACTGTTAAGACCTGCCCCACGTTCCCCTATATCTAAAAATTTATCAACAACATAAGAATTTATTCAATCAGTGTGAAGTATTCAGTAACAACATTTTTATCACGTATTTTGTGAGATTAACTTTAAAAGACAGAAACTTTCTGTTAAATAGTACACCATTCACAAGCAATGGCAGTAGGCGGGGCTATCTGTTAAAACCCCCAGAAAACACATGGTCCGTAAAGGGTTAAATTGACGTTTGGGGACATGGGTTTCTATGCAATTCTGAGTCCTAATGATGTGTCCTACCTCCTCTCAAAGTTTGTCCCATCATCGCTGAATCACCCTGTATATCAGGTTGCCAGATTTGGGGACTTTTATATTCAGCTATCACCAATAATTTTGAAAAGTGATGTTTGATATTAAATAATGCACGATTATTCTTTGAAGTGATTAGGCAACCATTACAATTAAATTTTAGTGGTGGGAGTTGAATAAAAAAATCCCCAAATCTGGCAACACTTGGTTTAAAATGTTTTTAATGGAGCAATTTTTAAAAATGTTAAAATGTAGAACATAAAGTATTATTTTTATAATGGTTCTATTTAGATTTAGAAAGCTATAATTATACTTTTAAGGATTGTAAAATATATAAAATCTCTCAACCGCATTAAAACAAAAAATATAACAGTAGTGTGATGTTCTATACTTAAGCTGCTTATTTGAATTTCCTTGACGATTTAACGAAATAAAATCTGATATTTTAAGAATTCTAACGATAAATAAATGTTTTTCTTAGCAAAATTTCATTAAATCATAGTCTATAGCTGTATTATTTTTAAAATATCTGCTTATAAAAATATTTAATAAATAAATGTTTTTTTTTTTTTTTTTTTTCATTCCCGAATAAAGAAAATCTAAATGTTTGAAAATATTTTTAATTCGATGTTTGATATTTGCTTCAATTTGGAAACAACCCCTCAAGATTTTAAATTCCCGATAGGGAAAAGAGAAATGAATCCTTAGATGCTCATTTGACAAGAGCGGAAATTTGCCATGAAATATGAAAACGAGAAATCATTCCAAAATTTACATATCGATACGATAGAGTAGCGAGTTTTTGGTCCTTTCCAGAAGCATTTCTCTTATTTCTCGAGATTAACTCTGATAGCAAATAATGGGTTTGATGATAAAAATCTCACCCACCCCAAAGTTATGATGCGCATTACAGATTTTATGAATTTTCAGTTTGTCATTTGATATTCCTCCCTTTTCCCCTCTTCCTTTACTCTATATGTCACAGATAGTCAGTTAAAAATGACTCTCATAAAATCTGATGACACTTTGTACTGAAACGCATAGATGAATACATCTTAAACCCCGGTGACTTCAGTTAGAAAATTTTTATTAAAAGTACAATTATGTCGTTGTCACTAAACAGTAGTAAAAGAGAAATATGCATAAAAATCTTCAAATAATCTAGTATATACTAAATGGCAATACTAACTCCACACATTGTTCGTTGCAAGAAAAATATTAAAAATGATTAAATATAATAATAAGCAAGAGGCCTCTCGAACGACCACTCCAAAAAAATTTCTGGAACGTGATTATATTTTGATAAAATGGCTGTCGTGTTATATCAGGTTTTAATTCGTTATACAAAGTAAACCGTTGCACCCATCGCTACAAAAGTTGGCATACTTATCAATCAGACAAAAATCTATCTAATGTCGTAATTTTTAGAACAATAAGATAATTAGTTCAAAAGATATTAAATAAAAATCCATTTTAACTTTAAAATTTACAAAAAAAAAAAAAAGCATTTTTTACCCGATTTAAAAAGGAAATAAATTTATTGCCTGCATAATAATTAGTGTCAGGTGAGGTAAAGTGGCTCGTGGGGTAAATTGAGTATACTTAAAAAATTTGATATATAATTAAAATATTAAACTTTATTATATTTTATTTTTTATTGTATTTATTAGATTGCTACAAAATATTTCTGGTGCAAAAAGAAATAGTGGCAATATACAAGTTATCGTTTTAAATTAAAGTTTTGTTTTACAGACAACATATGGAATATATTACTTTTAAAAACTTCTCTTTATCTGTTTTTTGTTTTTTTTTTCTTTATAGCAAAATTGTAAAATATTTATAGAAAAATACGAATTCACCTGAAGTTAAGCTAAATTTATTGTATTTTGCATTCTATAGAATATTTTATCAAGTGGGGTAATGTGGGTATAGCATTAGGCTTAACTAATATTAACTCTTTCGCGACCGCATGTTTTTGTCTTTTTGACAATAAGGTCCGCCTGTAGGCGTTATTCTCCCAAATTACAATATTTCAGAACAAAATTTTCTATATTCAGATTCATATTACAAATGGATATACATTATAATTATACTCTTTCTAATCAAAGTATTTATATCCATAGTATATTGGTTGTGCAAATATGAAATTGTGTATATTTTTAAGAAATAAAAAATGGCATACAAATTGCAAAAAAAAAAAAAAAAAAAAAAACGCCCACTGGCGGAGTTACATATTTTCAAATGACGTGTATCTGCGTCAGCGGTTGCGAAAGTGTTAATAAGGAATTATATGTATCATTCTCACGAAAACTGTCATCATGAGAAAATTGAAATAGATGGATAGCTTTAGATGTTTTTTCTTTTTTCTTTTTTTTTTTTTTTGTAAACAGATATGTATGTAATAGCTTCATACGAAAAATATAGATCATGCATATTAATAAAATAATTTAGAATACTAAAAAGTGAAAGAATGACAGATATAGTAGGGGGATGATATTTTATTAGAATACACTACTTTTTAATTAATTTAAAAGTTACAAGTGCAGTTTTAAGCCAGTATCGCAAGAAAGTAATAATTGTCGCCAAGTCATAAACAATCATGTGGCCAAAATATATATATATATTTTTAATCTTTATTTTGAAATTATATTTTTTAAAATATGGAAAGTATATTTTGATAATCACAAAATGGCTGTAAAGAAATCCATTTAGAAATTGACCTCTATCTATTTTAAATGTTACAGTAGGCTTTGCTTTCACACTACACTTGTGGCCACTACAAATGTTTTATCTTTAGAAGGATCGTGCTTTAAAGTTTACCCCAAAACTATTGTTGCATGCTTCTGTAACTTAAGGTGTCTGCTCAGTTCTTTTATCTTTGAGCACCACTTTTTAGGCATATTAATGCAAGTTTCTAAAAATATATCTTGAGTAATTTATTTAAATTAATTACGGAATTAATAAGGACCATATTATAGTAAACTTAAATAATATATATCAATTTCAAGGAATTCCATGAATATTTGAGTCAGAACGCGGACAGACAGACGGAAGGTCAAAAGTATAAAAAGATATACAGGTAGACTAACATAATTCCTAATCAGTCTTAAATATTGTTGGAAAGTATTAAAAACGATTAATAAAATTGAAAATCTATTTTCGGCAATTTTCGGTTTTAGCCCTTAATCGATGTGAATATTTTTATTTTTATTCAGTCAATGCCCAATGATATTACAGCGTTTTCGCTGATTGTAAATAAATATTGATTCTCACCCCCCACCCCCCAACATCTTTCTTTCTTTCTTTTTTGTCTTTCCTTTTTCTTTTCTTCTTTTTTTTTTTTTTTTTTTTTTTTTTTAAGAACTTAAATTCTGTTTATTCTTTCTCTCGTAACATTTTGAATTTACATGATATTTGTTTGGGGTTTTCATATAAGTTGCTCAATATCTTTTGGCTATTAAATTATGCAAATGAAATTTTTATAAAGCTTGCGCATTCGTAGTTAAAAATTATTTAGTAAATGTGCTCGTATTTCGTAAGATATTTAACGTTTTTTCATTCTGATTGCTGAATGCTGTGTCTAATGTAGTATACCATATTTCCTGAAAATGGTTTTGCACTGGGTCTAATACCCTACGGGTTACAATTTAATAGTGGAAATTCTTTTTATATTTTTTTAAAGAAACCGTTATATCTCCATGAACATATGTGGAAGCCTCATAAAATTTTATACAGATAATGAGAAAAGTTCACATAATCACTTGCTACAGCCAAAACGCATTTAAAGTATTACGTTTTACAGGGTGATCCAAAACATTTTGATTGTTGTTTAATTTTTTACTGGTCCCCTTTTCAATTTCAGGACACAATTTTTGCCGAAAAATATGAGGTATAACATGTTCTTTACACTACCAAAGTTTCAAGATGATTCCTAAAGAGCTTTTCAAGATATTTAAAAAACGTAAAAAAGCGAAAGTGTTCACATTATTTTGTCACCCATTTGAGTACAATAATAATAATAATAATAATTATTATTATTATTGTCTACAATTTTGGAATTTTTTATTTTCAAGGGAGAAGGAAGAAAATCGATTTTCGGGGGGGTTTTGAGTAGAAATTTACCAAAAATGGTGCAAAAATGTTGAAAACAGTAATGCACTTTAGGATATTTCTAAAAACCCATTTTTGGTGTTTATGATTTTCGGGGGGGGGGGGGGGTTAAGATTACGAGGGAGCAAATTCGAGACCCCTCTTTTAATACTAAATTAGTCCTGCAGGGATGGAACACGGGCGCAGAATTCACACCGGAATGTGTTTAAGAAATTTCTCCACCTATAGTATCGTCGATTTAAGAGGTAGAAAATTTTTTTACATTGATTGTGGTATGAATTCTGCGCCCGTGTTCCATCCCTGGTCCTGGGAAATTTATAGGAGCTCCAGTCACGAATTTTGGTGCGTGTATTGTTTAGATGCATCCGATGCCTATACTGACAGGATTTTACGAAAAGGGAGAAAGGAGGCAAAAAACGCATTACGTCCCCTTTTCCTTTTCATGACACAACTTTTACTGAAAAATATGAGGTATAACATGTTCTTTACAGTACCAAAATTTCAATATGATTCCTAAAGAACTTTTACAGATATTTGACAAAACATAAAAAAGCTAATTCCTGCCAAGTGTCATTGAATTCTGTCCAGCTGTTCTCACGTGATGCCCAGGCAAAAATGTTATAGAGATGCAGACACAACGATCGCACACGCACCACACAAAAAGTTTTGAAATCAGATTTTGCTTTCACGATGTGTGAAATGTGAAAATATCGCAATTTTTTTTTCGAATTTGAGAAATTTACAGACAAAAGTCTGATTTTAGTAATATAGATGTTGCATCGATAATGCAAAGGGGAAAAACCTAAATAAAACCTCCGGTTCTATTAAATCTTTATTTTTGCAATCGAATTATGTTTTCTTTTTTTTCTTTTTTTTTTTTTTACTGGCATAAGTGGCCTTTTTCCGGCAGAAGAGGAGGGGGGGGGAGATGAAGGCGCCCTTTTAAATTTCAATGGAATGCTTTGATATGTTAAATAGATCAAAAAAAGTTTTGCTGAAGGTTGGTACATTTTTACAAAGTTATTCCACTTTTAATGTGCCCTTTCACAAAAACCTCCTAAACTATTTCAGGAACACAAGTTTTGCCAGTATATTTTTCAAGGCGCCCATTATGAAATCAGATTTCATAAAGCAATACACATATATATATTCTTTTATTTCTTTATTTTTTATTTTTTCTTTCTTTCTTTCTTTCTTTTTTTTTTTTTTTTTTTTTTTTTTTTTCAAATAATTTATCCTCGGCTTGCGCCTTTCTTCACCTGGCGCATGTGTGCGCCGCACATTTCGCACACCGGGTCGGCGCACCCCTGGTAGTTCGGCATGGATTTTGTTGAGCTACCTTAATTTTTAAACTGGTCTTTGTTTCTGATGAAACTTTTCAAACTGCAAAATGGCCGAATGAAAAAGTATTTGGGAAACATGCTTTTTTTTTTTTTTTTTTAACATTGCATTGGTTACAAAATTTAATAAAAGAATTTCAATTGACTTATTGACTCATAACCGATTGATTTTTTTTCCCTTTTGGCCTTTAATTCTGATGAAGTTTTTGAAACTGCAAAAAGGCTAACAGGTTTGGTTTTTATTTGGAGTATCGCTCCCTCTACGGTTATTTTTTGCTAATTAAACCAGGACCTAGGCCTTAATGTGGTTTCCGAATCACTGCAAACAGCCATGCCCTAATTGGAATTCGAACTCGGCACCTGTAGTCTGACTGAAAAAGTAATTAGCTATGAGGAGATTTCTCTTTTACATCCGGTTCCAAAATTCAATAAAAGTATACCAGTCGGCTTATTCATATATAACTCGATTGATTTTTTTTTCCCAATTGGCTTTTAACCCTTTGCCGGTCCTATTTAATTTCACTCCTCTGCAGTGTTGCCAGTTTGGGGACTTTTTTATTCAGTTTCCATCACTAAATATAAATTGTGGTGGTTGCTCAATCAATACGAAGATTAATCATCTATTATGTATATCAAATATGACTTCTGAAATTTATTGGTGACTATTAAATAAAAAAAATCACTAATCTGGCAACACTGCTCCTCTGGTCGGTGTTGCCAAATTCAGTGATTTTTCATTCAATATCCACCACTAAATTTTAACTGTAACGGTTGCCTAATCTTCGAGGGATATTCGTTCATTCATTATACATATGAAACATCACTCCTCAAAATTATTGGTGGTAGTTGAATAAAGGAGACCCTAAATTTGTCAACACTGTTTAGAGTGTTAGGGCCGACAAAGGGTTAATTCAGATGAAAATTTTTAAACTGCAAAATGAAAATTTTTAAACTTGTTTTTTGTTTGGAGGGTACCGCTCTACAGTTGTTTTTTGCACCTTTCGGCTTATCAGACCGGGACATACGGCTAAAAGTAAATTCCATACTGCTACGAACACCCATGCTTGAACCTGGACTAGAAACTGGCACAACTGCAAAAGTATTTGTCTGCCATTCATTTTTACCTTTAGCTTTAAAACACAACCAGTGCGTTGCGTCCCTCATAACGTGTAAATTGATGGAAAACTGAAAGTCGGAATATTTTTTTTTTTTTTTTCAAATCTAAGACTTTCTTCTATTGCATGTAGAAAAGTAAAAATAGCTCTAGCTAGCCTGTTTAGAAAAATCCTGATTGAATATTTTCTAGATAAAACTTTATTTCTTCCAAAAAAAAAAAAATGCAAACTGGCTTTGAAAACAGTATTTGGTTCTCAAGTGAATCTCTTTTTTATTCTCAATCATAAATCTGTTTTCAAAAACGCCTCAGTCAGTCCAAAATAGGATCAAGAACAAAGCAGGATCAATCCCAAATGTTCAAATGTGCATTTGCCCTCTCCCCTGTTCTATAGTCGGAACTAATAATAATAATAAAAATACAGGGTTCGTACAGTTCTTTTTTTTTTTTAGCCACCAGTAAAATTGTATAGCAATTTTTGTCTGAAAATGAACTTATGATTTTAAGTAAAATTTTATTTTATAAGTATTGTAGGGGAAGAATATTTACAAAAGGCGGTTCCGTACGGACCCTGTAATAATAATAATATTTTTGACGCATGAAAATACATTTTACCAACATATAACTTAGCATTAGTTGATATGTATTTTATGTTTTTAAAGTAATCGCAAAATGTTTTCTCCGTAGTTTTTATCAGTCTTTGAAAAACAAGCTTTCATTTTTTCCCTATTTTACCGACAAAAGCTTATTTTTCAAAATACTATTGTATAAACAAAATAAGAAAATTATACCTTGAATAGCATATTACAGCATACATACTCATGTTTGTAGGTTAATATTCTGAAGGGGAGGTTTTCTTTGTAAGGTGTATTTCATTAACTTTTAACAGCATGAGATAATAAACAAGAATAACTGTTCCTGAATATGTAAAAACCTTGTACATAACGTGAATTATTTCTTAATAAAAAAAAAATTCTACAAAAACAGGGTTACTTTTCTCTCAACAAATAGTCGTTTATTTATTACCCTTTTAAAAGCTTGCACTGAATTAAAAGGAGAGATATAATACGTAATATAATATAAAACGTAAAAATCAAGTAAAACGAATTGTAAATACCAAATCAGGACGAATATCGATTTTTCTTGAGTAATTAACTAATACACATGAAAGGAGATCTAAAACGGGTTTTTATAGTCTATTTAAATAAAATCGTTTAACCGGCTTTTACGATACCAACTTAAAGTATTTTTTCACCTCCGGTTTTCCAATTTTTACCGAAATTTAACAAACTCATCTATGTACTGCACCTGTGTTAATCCTAAAATTTTGTTGTTTTATCGTTTTTTCATTTTGAAGGTATGATAGTAAGATTCCCTACACGCGTATTGACTAAATTCAAAAAATACATTTTTATTTTTTCGAGTCACAAGACCATAAAACAGGTAATTCAGATGAAATCTCGATATTTTTATTTTTGTTGTAGAAGTAAAAATGATAAATCTCTCATGTATGCACTCATCTATGTATTGGACCTATGTTAATTATAAAATTTTGTTGTTTTATCTTTTTTCATTTCGAAGGTATGATAGTAAGATTCCCTACACGTGTATTGACTAAATTCAAAAAATACTTTTTTATTTTTTCGAGTCACTAGACCATAAAACAGGTAAATCAGATGAAAACTTGATATTTTAATTTTTGTTGTCGGGTAATATAAGTAAATATGATAAATCTCATTCATTTATTTATTTTTTAATTTTAACATAAGTCGGGTATAACACATTATTGAGTCGACTAATATTACCCCCCCCCCCCAAAAAAAAAAAAAAAATATTTTGTTACGGCCCTGTATAAAATAGTATTAGTAAAAAATACAAAATACAGAATTATTTTCAGAAATTATCACTTAAATATCTATCTTTACTTTCCGTTTCATCATATAGATGGCAGCACAAGATAATTTGTAATACCCTTTTCTCGCTTCCCCTTTTCTCTTATTTCGTTTTGAATCATTTTTAATTTTATTGAGTTAGCTACGCTTGAATGATACGATTTTTTAAATAAAATATTAAATTACAAAAAGAACATTTTTTATGACTGACCATATATCTAGTTCCGAATTTTTATCCCAAATTGTTATGTCTTAAAATATCACCATTCCATAATTTAATTTATATTATAAAAAATTTGAATTATATTAAAATTCACGTTTGACCAGTGGCGGATCTAGAACTTAACTTTTGGGAGAGGCTAAGATTTTTCAAAATGTTATTCCAGATGAATGAAAAATTTACAAACGTAATATTAGTGTACATTCCGTTGATACATTAGATTGCATTACGAAACGGTTGCATTGTAATTATTGTATGGAGAAATTATGAGATTTATCAAAAACATTTAAAACAACACATGCGCGCCGCGCCTACATGTATGTAATACATTAACAATAACTGCAATTAAACCCATTACATGTAATTAAAAGGGGAGGGGGTCACAATCATTTTTTAAAAAGGTGACAACCCCTTTTATTATGTGCGTACAAGCACAATAATGATTACTCACAAAATTTACACATAGTTATATTATAATTTATATTTTTAAACATAAGAAAGGGCTTTTATAATGAAACATGCTTGAGATGACATAAAATTGAAAATTCTATGTAATGTTCTTAAATGGGATGAGGTATAGCGATGTATTACTAATGTTATGCTATGTATCATTATTCTACCTACGTATATATTACAGTCGGTAACAAAAGTGTCCGAATACTAGTAAAAATTCCTATGTCAAAAAAGTACACTTCATACGGTTTTGTTAAATAAATCCTTGTCGAATCCTGTTCTTAGTCAGTGTAAGAACATGATTTGATAAGGATTTATTTAACAAAACCGTATGAAGTGTACTTTTTTTATATAGGAATTTTTGCTAGTGTTCGGACACTTTTGTTACCGACTGTACATATATGACTGTATATACCGACTGTACATATATATGTACACATAATATTTAATTATGGTAACTAAATTTTGTCTTTTTACAATAGTTGTAAATTGTAAGTTTAAATTAAAATATAACCAATTTAATTCAACATATTTTATGAACTTTAACACTAGCGATTATATGACCTCATAATATGATTTTTTTTTTTTTTTTTTTTTTTTTTTTGCAATCTCTCTTTCAACCTATTTATTCTGAATCTTCAAACATTTACCAGGGTGTCGACAATTGAAATTTTCCCCTGATTCTTCCACTAGTATTTTTCTTTCGTAAATTTTAGTAGTAAGTTTGCACGATAAATTAAGTAAAAAATTATTATATAAATATACTGGTGAAAGAATCAGGGAAAAAATTTCGACTGAAATACACCCTGTTTATCTTAAGATCTTATTACTTTCTATTTAAAACATATTATAACATTTAAAATTGAAGTTAGTCTAAATGAAAGAATGGCTTATAAACATACACCATAAAGTACCATATTTGTGTCGTATCTATTCTAATTAAGTGATTGATTCGGCGATTTATTGGGAAAAAAATGCTCGCAATTATTTGCTCGTAGTAAGTGGAAATTTAAAATCAAAATGCTAACTTTATAAATTCATATAAACAACAACAACAGTATGGGAAAAACCAGAAATACAGTGAAACCTTCCTAAGAAAGTCACCCATGATGCTGTAAAAAAATAGCCTTTTAGAGAGGTTACCTTTTACTAGAAGTCGTTCAAAAAGTCATAATTCAGGCAAAAAATATTAAGAAAAAAAAAAGATTCAATTATTCTAATTTACGTTATTTGTCTAATACTGCTTTGCAGTACACATTAATATCAGTTTAAATTAATGCTTTTTTGCAATTTTTTTTTCTAAGAATTCTTTTATATCGTAGATAAAATTGATCAACTTAATATAATTTCTGAATGAATAAGATGTCTTTATTAACACTTTCGCGACCGCTAACGTAGATTCACGTCATTTGAAAATCTGTAACTCCACCAGTGGCCGTTTCTTTTGCAATTTGTATGCCATTTATTTCTTAAAAATATACACAATATTCATATTTGTACAACCAATATACTACGAATATAAGTTCTTTGATTAGAAAGAATATTCATTTGTAATGTAAATCTGAATATATAAAAATTTGTTCTGAAATAGTGTAACTTGGGAGAATAACACCCACAGGCGGACCTTACTGTCAAACAGACAAAAACATGCGGTCGCAAAAGTGTTAAGCTCACTAAAAATTCTTGCTAAAAATAATAAGTTTAGCTTGTAATTTTTAATCTAAAAGCTATGTTTAATATTTTAATTTTACTATCTAAAGTCAACATTACACACTTAAAATTTTTTTAAAGTATTACTTGAATATTGGTAGGACACAAAATTCCCTTTCCCAAGCCTGAATTTCACCTATTGCACATTAAAAACTATGTCTCATTAAACATTTCTTTTTCCTTACCGACTTTTTCCTCCTTTCCTTAACAGGAAATATCTGCTATAATTTCAGAAATGGACCTCAGGCCTAGGATCCTAGTGCAGTCAATCGCCTTTAATCCCACATCTCAACTCAAATGCTAAGCAGTAACATCAATGCCGCAGCCAAAGTGGGAGGGAATCAAACACTTCCCGAAATTTTGCAGCTTTGTTGAAATTTTTTTAATTAAACGTCATCTGTTACATTCAACATTATGTACTAAAACTTGAGCCCCCTCCGATTTATTATTATTATTATTATTATTATTATTGGCTACAGCCTTGAATAAGATAGTTCTTTGAAAGGAGTTATATAAGAAAAGTAGTCATTTCACATCAAGAGTTAAACAATATTTTACTTACTCTCGCAAAACGTCATCCTTATAAGAGAGATATCCATTTGTATATCAGCACTGAATAGAGGTAAATCAGTATTAAATTCGATAAAGAAATTTTGGGAGGGAGAAAAAGTGACTCTTAAGTGGAGGTGGACTTTTAGAGGTTTTTGATTGCTGATGTTTATTGAACTATGACAAATAATTACTTAAAATGATTTTTCTGAAAATATTATTCAATCATTCCAGTGTGAATTTAAGTTGTTTTGCTTTAATTTTAAGTTTTGTTAGTATAATTTTATTTTATTTTTATTTTATTTTATTTTTTTTCTTGGAGGGGCTTCGGACCCCAACCACTTTTACAACAGGATTTTTCCTTTGAAATTTACGGGATACCCCCTTTTTAACGAAAGAATAACAGTAATTCTATTTATATATATATAATGTTCAGAGCCTGATTAAGGGGGAAGCACACATTATTTATACTTACACCGTTATTTTTTAACAAATACTTTCCTCCTATAATTATAATAAACAGAAAATTCTCATTAAAAATTATTTTAAAAGAATTCTGGTATCTAATAACGGTGAGTAAATTGGATTGTTTTACACCGTTCATTTTTTATAAAAAATATTTCCTCGTCAAAGCGTGGAATTTCTATGACATGAAGTAAAAAATAATTGTAAAAATATTCCGGTGAGAGCGGAGATAATGTGTGCTTCCCCCTTAATCAGGCTCTGATAATGTTCGATTTTATCTCTAAACTTATCTTATGGAAACGGTTGCTAATTTTTAAGCATGCATGCCGCATATTTTGTGGCGATTTGCTTCTGCATGATAATTAGAGCTTCTGTATAATTATCAGACAGAAGTTCAAGTTTACTAATCTAATCAATTATCGTTTTTTTCTAATGTAATCAATTATCAGATAATTTACCAATTGATTCATTTGATTTGTTTTTTCATTTTAATTTGATAAATAAATGGTTATAACTTTATTTCTTTGGGGGTAGGGGGTGGGACATGCTATTCTTACACAGAAGAAACGTTATAGAACCTATATTAACATTTGCTAAAGTTACAGATCATTTTGATCTTTAAATGCTACACATGTTAATTCAAAACACTTTTACTTCCTCTTACCCATATATGGAAGAGAATGTATTGTTTTGGGGTAAAATTTTCGAAATTGAGTTTTTGTTATATTTATAGGTTTTGAGAGCCTCTAAATTCGAAAAACAGGTTTTTAACTGTTAGTCTGTGTGTGTCTGTTTGTCCGTTGTCAGCATTTCTAAAGAACAAAGAGTAGCTGGATGTCCAAACTGGGTATTCTAAATCTTTATCAAATAGGGATGCTATACTAAACTTGTCTTTGAGATCAAGCAAATGGACATCCAAGAGAATTCAGATACATTACATCCATGGACGAAAGGTCTACCAGCGGCCAAGCGGTTCTGCGCTCAAAGCTGATAGATGGGAGTGCCGGGTTCGATCCCAGGTCGCGCTCATCGACCTAGCCGTTCGGAGATTTACGTGGTTTTTTCCGATACTCGCGTAAATACGAGCTAGGATCCCTTAGAAAGACCATTACGGAGGGTATTCTACCTATAGGCCCATGACCCTAGCGTATTCAATCGGCCTTAAAACCCTACAACCAACCAACCACCATGGGCGAAATTTTTGGTAAGTACAGTTTAACAACTATAGCCTGCATTCAACAAAATGAAGTGAACATATATTTTTTTATATGCATAAAAGCAGGTTTCGTGTATAATATGGCATGAAAATCATTTATCAATGATTTACAGGACTTCCCAAAAGAACTGGAATATTGGGACTATACATGAAAATTACTGGAAGTATATTTTAGGTTGTGCTGTGTGCTATTAATATAGGACTATATTTAAGTACACAATGCAATGTGGTGTGTGCATAATTTTTCCAAGATATACAGGGCTACCAAAAATTAAGTGAAAACGTTCTTTTCTATTGAATACAATTCGTGGAAGTGCTTTATTATATTTTGCCATGGTCAGGAAAACTGCACAGTAATGAAAATGAAATTCCTTATACACATATTTAAATAAAGTATTTTTTAAGTTAATTTTTCAAGCTTGTTTTTGTATAATTATGCGTTTTCAGATTCCTTGAACACTAAAGTCAAGTTTATAACAGTTTATGTTTGTGTATGTCTGTTATCAGCGTAATTTAAAAGCAAATAGGAATTCAAATGTGGTATTTTGAAGCTCATATGAGGTTACTACTTGAAAAAATTTATCAAGATTGATAAGTTTCAAGGATTGGTGTGGGACAAAATTGTTTGAATAATTTGGAATAAACTTTTAAATTTAACAACAGTCTTGAATTCTATATATATCTAGGTACTATATTACAACGGGGGGTCTTAACACAGAATTTTTTGTCAAATAAAACTGTTCCTAAATCTACTTTGAATCTTTTTAACGTAGGTTTGTGTACAGTAGGTATTCTTTATCTTAGCCCTTAATCTGCAATCTGTTTTTATGGTATTAAAATATAGGGTAAGAGAAAGTCGTGTGAGTGCCACAGCAGATTATTTTATTTATTTATTGTACTCAATTTGTTGTCGACCCCTTAGTTATTGTCGTAACCCAATATTTAGCGAAACATGGGCACGATCCCGTTATTTACACCCGTAAAGTTTAAGAACATTTCATTAAGTGGGCTGTTTATGAATTTAAAAAATCTGTTCACTTGTAAATGTTGCTAAACTTTTGGAAGGAGTATTGAACTATATATAATTTAAAATTTCGATTCGAAGTGTTATATATAATTTAAAACTTCGACTTCGCGAATACTAAATTATTCCCGAATAACGATTTTGCACGTTGAAACTGTTTCATTACGGAAACGACCTAAGAGGAAAATATTAAAAAAAGGAAATTACATCAACAACTTCATATTTAATCTCGGTCGAAGTACACATTACAAACAGATTTTAGGTGATAGAAATTGAATTTCTGTCAGTAGTTAAATGCGAGAAATTAACCGAATTGTGATACTTACTATCTCGAGAATTAGAATTAAAATATTGTGTCAAAGATTTCAGATTTTTAGATTTTATTTATTCATTTTTATTCGAAGAAAATTGCTTAGCTTTACTCGTGAACATATTTAATTTTGAAACGGACAGTGAATTTCTCATTATTGTTATTATTTTACATTAAAACAATTGCCTACTGCAATAGTTCATTTAAATTGCTGTGAATTCTTTAAATTGATAGCAAATCAATAAACGCAGACGTTTTGCTTTAAACATCAAAAGAAAAAGAGAAAAATAAAATATTATTTTGAAAATAATAGGTAAAGACAATTATCAAAACTAAGACAATTATCAGTAATTATCTGATTTCGAATCAACCGACACACATAGTGAAGAGTATTTTTTTCTCACAATTCATCACTTCTTTTTAATATTACCTTAAAATGGGTTTCTGAAATATTTCATAATACTTTATCAGTAAAAATTACGAGCGAATATTTATTGGCAGTAGATTTAAGTTATTCCTATATAGAACCTATGTCATATCAGTCATTTTTCACAATGATAAAATACTGACAGCTTAAGAATACACATATTATCAAAATGGGACTTAATTAAACAACGTGTTTGCGTAGAAAGAAGACTAATCGCGATTCATTGAATCAAAATTGCTAGCATTAGTTGTAGCATCTAATTAAAACGTGTAGCAACATTGAACGTATTTATTCAATTAGCGTCTTTTCTCTGATTAAACAAATATGCAAATGCTGCTATGTACCCCTTGTAAGCCATATGTTATTCCTGCTTTTCAAACCGTCATTTGATTAACAGAACATTTAATATACGAAATCAGTTATTAAAGATAGAAAATTACCAAACTCCTAAATTAAATTCTAAAAATATTTTTTTTAAGTCCACAGGTTGTTTATTTGCATGTTTCATATTAAATTTTAATACAAAAAAATATATATAATTTCTATTAAAAGAAAATATACATTACAGTTTTAAAAAATTGTACTTGTGTACTACGCACTAGGAATTTAATCTATTTATATAGCAGATTTACTTAAATTAAGCTTAATGTACTATGCATAGCTGATAGCTTTTACGCTTCTAGCTACAAAAAATTTTTATAATTTTTTACATGAAATAATATATATATATATATAGCGTTAATGCCAAAATAGGCCATTATTTGTATATATTTAATTATATATACAATAAGCAATGAGTATTATTTCAAATATTATTCCTGATATTGTATTTATGCAATTCTTAAATAATTATATATATATATATATACATATCTTTAACAGTTTTAATTGATTTAATTAAATAGAAATTGCTATTTGAAAAAAAAAAAAAAAAAAACGTAAAATTTGGTAACTATACATATTTCACACCATATACATTGTACATATTGAGTCTCAATGTGCATATGGTAATTTTTTTAAATAGTTTACAATGTTTTTTGTGATTTGTAGGGGAAAGTGGTGTACCTTGGACATAAGTGTACATCGGACCAATGCCATTTCTAGCTCCATTTATTTAGATATATAAATAATCTCACATGCAGTTAAAATATTTACTCTTCGGGGTCTCAGTGAAGTAATATATGCTTGCTTGGAAACTCAACTTTTTGAAGAGTTCTTAAAAAAGTAAATTCACTTTGCAAATGTAAATTTTTCTCAGATACTCTTATGTATTTCTATACCCACACATATATTGTATATTCTGAAATGAGTGTAGTGCATCATGAAGTAGCTTTCTAGCTATAACCCCATATGCTTGTAATCAAGTTAAGCCCAACCTGAACATCATGATTAGCATTTTCGTTTTTAGTAACAGAGTGGTGTACCTTTGACTGGTCATATTGTATGGTGGATTAGAAATGCAGCTTCAAAAGTTAACATTTGGAAGTGTCCAGTTACAATCTTGATTATAAATAAGTGTGAGGATTTTTTCCAATAATCACAATATGACTTATTGTAGACATTTTTAAGTTAATATTTAATATTTTCCACTTTTTAGACTCAAATTAGACTTAATGACAATACGATTGTGACAGATTAATGATTTTGAAAAAAAAAAAAAAAATGCTTATTTGAATTCATATGTGTGTAATTGATTAACACTTTCGCGACCTCATGTTTTTGTCTTTTCACAACAAGACCCGCCTGTGGACGTTATTCTTTTATGTTACATTCTTTTAAGTCAATGTTTTCTGTAATCATATTTATAATATAAATGAAGATACATTACAATTACACTCTTTCAAATCAAAGTATTTGTATCCATAATGCATTGATTACACAAATGTGAATATTGGGTACATTGTTAAGAAATAATGTAACCTATGTAACCTAAAGAAACGCCCACTGGCGGAGTTACAGGTTTTTAAATAACGTGAATTCATGTCAGCGGTCGCGAAAGTGTTAATAAATGGATTTTCTTACTTAAATTGAGTTTTACTGTATCTTTTAATAAATGGTCCAAGGTACACTACCAGTGGTGTACCTTGGACTTTATTGCACTTTTTTTTTTTTTTTTTTTAATATAATTGATATAATTTTAATAAAATTTTGTAATAAATATATGTTGTATATAACACCATATAGTATTTAAAAAAACTATTTGTATTTAGTTTTGGCGAATAATTACAAAATTAAAATAGAGAAAATCAAAATAGGTCCAAGGTACCCCTAGTATATTCACGCCAAAAAAAAAAAAAAAATGCTTTTTAAGCCGTTGAACTATATTTTGAATAAAATTGTCAAATATTTTCAAAAGCAACAAATACTACGTAGTTAAAAAAAAAAAAAAAAAGTAGAAGAAGAAGAAGAAGAAGACAATAAATATTTATTATATATATATCTATCATAAAAAGCATATCATTTGAATGATAAATAATTCAAAACAAGGATATACCTATGTGAAATGTGTTTTATATTTTTATATAAAATATGAGAAAAGAAATTATGTTAAATACAATACATTTCAATATCGACAATTTAATTCTTCGAAGCACGGTGTATATTAAGTGTACCGGAAAGTATTATCGTTTTGAATGAGTAAAATAACACCGAAAATTTTTGCTTAATAATACTTATACGAAAATGGACCAAATACCTTCTTAAAAATATACAAATGCTGTCCAGGATAAATTTCCGGTGTCAGTTTTTAATTCAAAAACCACAGAACTTTCCGCTATCCTTCATATGATCAGGGGTCGCAGCGTTCCTATATTTTTAAGATCGTTTTATTATATTCTCCCCACAATATATATATATATTTTTTTTTAATTTCCTGAAGCATTTCATGCTAAAATAGCGTAAAAGTCTTCACGAAATATTTCTTTTAGAAAATTGTGGTGAAAGTATAATAATTGTAAAAATGTAGGAACATTGCGATCCCTGTATTATACACCACTAGTTTTTATTTCCAACTGCAAAGATTCATCCCGGAAATTTTTCAAAAAAAAAATTTCTATAACTTCAACTATAATTTTCAAATTCTATAACTTAGCTGAAAAAATTCATTTATTTCTTCTCCCTTAACTTTGATTGTAAATTTTGGTGGATTTTAATATTAAATAGGCATAACTAACTTTTTTGCCTCAAAGGTTTAAATCCGTTAAACATAGCTGTCAACATCCTTATTAATAATTGTTAGTATCGACCTTTTTTTTTTCTTTTTTTCCTCGACTAGTCTTTTTTAGATTACTTTTCTTCTTATTTCACTGTAAATATATTTGAAGAGAATTACTTTAAAAAATAAGTGGTGTGAAAAAAGGGGCGGTTACTAATAATACTCCGGTTTAGGTTGGCAGCTATGGTTAAAGAAACTAACCATTGATTATTTTTGGATATGTTTAATTAAATGTATAGTTGAATGTTTAATCCAGGGTGTCCCACAAGGTTCACAGCTGTTTGAGATATTTGCAGATTCTGATTGATATCGTCGAGAAGATCGTTTTGACACCCGTCGTGTTAGGATCCCTGTAACTAGCATTATAACTTAAAAGAATTATTACGAAAAATTAGCCTTTTCTCCCTCTTCCCTCGAAAATGGATATTTCTTATTTGTAAACTTAGTTTTGACATCAAAATTTGTTTAAAGTTTTCTAAGCCAAAAAAATAAAGAAAGAAATAAAGAATTTCACGCTGAAGAAAAGTAAATGTGTTAAAAAATACATAAATAAATAAATAAATAAATAAAATAAATAAAAAATATAATATTCTGATGTTAAAACTAATTTTATGATTGGGCTGTCAAATAGTTTACAATCATGCAAGTTGTATAATTAGCTTTAATACCAGAAAAATGTTAAAGTTTTATAACGTATTTAGTTTTCTCCAGTGCTTGCTGTATTAAATTGCTCAAGAAATCTGTTTATAAAATTCCAGTTTCAAGATAGCATACCTGCCAACGCCCTAATTAATATTTATTCCATAGTGTTGTTAGTCCGGCCCTTTTTCTCACACCAGTAAATTTGTAGAGTAATATTCTCCAAACGCAATTACTATTAAATAAGAAGAAAAATATTCTAAAAAAATATTGGTGTAAAAAAGAAGGCGGGGCTAACGATGCTACGGAATATTAATTAGAATGTTGGCAAGTATGAGATAGTTTAACTCTTTAAGGAGCAGTGTCCTGCACTCGAGAACGCAATTGCTAAATCCCAACTGCAAAAATTCACTCTGGAATTTTTTAATCAAAATTTTATTTTTAAACTTAATGGAGAAAGTTATTTGTTTCTTTTATTTTAACTTTGTTCGTAAATTTTTGTGGCTGTCTAATTTCAATGAGCGTAATTACCTTGCGCCTCAAAGGGTTAAAGTAACTGCGTTATTAGACTATTGCTGTTTTCAGATAATCCCCTTCCAATGTTGGATATTAAAATTCTTATCTTGTAAGTGTATGTCGGAATTTGCATATATGTCACGCTACTTATCTAATAGGATATCCCATATTAAATACTCAACTATTACTTGATCAATCAATTTAGATATTAATTTCACAACAATGATGAATGGACGATTTCTCGATGCAATTTAAAATACTAACATTTAAATATAATACAATTTTATTTTATTCCTCTTCTAATATTTTATATAAGAAATATGAATCATATTTTGATGAAAACGAGAGTCAAAACAGATTTCAGTAAATTTTCAAAGACCCATTGAAAATACTGATGACATTTAAGAAAACTTTATAATTTTTTGAAAGATATTTATCTTTAAAAATAAAAGCCTTAAATGACAAAAGTTTTAAAGCCCTAGGAAAAATTTCATTTATTTTCTCTTCACATGAAAATCTTATAAAAATGCTTCAAAATGAAAGGAAATCTTTAAAATAGAAAGTTTACCAACTTGCCGTCAATCCATCTGTTTCTTGTAATCCCAATTTCAACAAGGGAAAACTTAAACTCAAAAATACATTACATCCTGCCTTACACTAATCCTAACAGAACATCATTCATTCGAACAAGTTTTCTTTGGTAATTTTTTACAAAGTTTTCTTTTTTAGTCTGAGGGAGTGGAACATTAATAAAGCAAATCAAGTCAATCAAGAACGTTCAAAGAAATTAAATTTTCATTCTCAGAAAATAATCTGAAGCAATAGGTTTGGTAACAATTATTTTCAACCTGCAATAACAATTCAACGTATAATCCCATGAGTCGCACTGGGCTCATCATTTTTTATTAATAATAATTTTTCCTTAATTTTATTATAAAAAATTATTACTGAAGATTGTGTTGCTGAATCCTATTTCCAAAGAGATCTTCCTAATCTTGAATCCTAAATTAATAAAAATGAGCTCGGGATTTTAAATTCTATAATGGTGGTCTTCGAATGATCCAGAAAATCTAGGACAAACGTTTAACTCTGGGTAGTATAATGAAGACTTAAACAACAAATATTAAGTTTCTATCTTGAATATTTTTTAGTAATAATTAAACTTTATGACACTTCTGCGCATTATATTATTCAAAGTTTATTTTATACATATATGACATTTAAAAATATTTTTTTAAAGTTTAATATGGAGCGATGGACACTAATGATATAAACATTATCTCTAAATTTGCTTTCCCTTAAATTTTTAAGTGTAACATTAGTCGTCGTCATCATAAACATATCGATTACCATATCGATCTTATAAATACATTGGTTAAAAAATGAATAAAAACAATAAATATATATAAAATATCGCCAAATGATTTCATTGCAATCAAGGTAGTTTATTGAGCCATTTTGTTACAGACGTAGCAATTGAAGAAAATAAATATCGGCTGGAAAAATATTGTTTGATGACTGTATTGGGAGGGGTCACCATATAAACTTATCTTCGACATGAATCCTTTCACAATTAGAAAGCTTCTGTCCCTCTTCCTGAAAAGAAAATATGAGGAATGTTAAATACATATTATGAAAAGTTCTATAAGGTATACTTTTCCTTATATGATAATATTTTTTAAAACTAAATTTATAATATTTCGAGTTAGGGTTTATTGAAATGTATCTTTTCCTAATTGAACATTCTATTTTAAAATGTACTACGGAAAGTTACATAATATATGCAAATTATTTAATTTTAAAACTTTAAAACAAATGAGTATTTTATTGCTAGTCTTTAACATATTTATGTTATTTAAAATTTTCAAATGAAAGTGTCATACACTTAATATTTATAATTATTTCTCAATCACTAACTGTTTTTATTTTTCAATTGAATATTATAAAAAAATTCTCTAATATATTTTCGTGTTTAGAAGTTAAATGCAGAGCTGCCAACATCCTAATTAATAATCTGGAGGATTGTTAGTACCCACTTTTTTTTTCACACCATTCTTTTTTTAGAGTAAATTTTTTTCTTCTTTCATCATAAATACATTTAAAGAGAATTACTATAAAAATTAAGAAGTGCGGAAAAAGGGGCGGTACTAACAATACTCCGGATTAGGTTCGCAGCTATGTAAATACGATTGTAAAAGTTAAGTCATTGAGCAGTATAGCTGCCAATTTGTACGGTTTTTAACACCACAATTTCCATGCAAAAATTCATCATGTTTAATCCCAAAAAACAGCTAAAAAGATTCATAAAAATTTCTATTAAAAATTTCCAACAGCAAAAAAGCGTACAAGTTGGCAGCTATGAAGCAGTATATTTAATAGGTAAGTATAAACCTGATGCTCTAATGTTCATGAGAGGAAAATATCTATAAGATGAGATTGCCTCATAATTTAAGGAGATACAGCCGGCAGCAAAAGTATCCGGGCACTAGCGAAAATTCCTATGTAAAAAAGGTACACTTAAAACAGTTTTGTTAAATAAATCCTTGTCGAATCATGCTCTTAGACTGACTAAGAACAGGATTCCACAAGGATTTATTTAACAAAACTGTATTAAGTGTACTTCTTTACATAGGAATTTTTGCTAGTGCTCGGATACTTTTGTTGCCGACTGTATCAGTGTTGCCAAATTTAGGGACACTTTTATTCAATAATCACCAGTAATTTTGAATAGTGATGTTTGATATACATAATAGGCGATTAATCTTCGAAGTAATTAGGCAACTGCTTCATTTAAAAATTAGTGGTAGATATTGAAAAAAAAAGAATCCTAAAAGTGACAACACTAGGAGATATACTAAACTTTGTGAAAGATTATAATTAAGCTATAAATAAGTACTACCGTTTCTGTTTCCAAAATTAGTCATTAGTCAATTTTCAATTTCAAAATTAGCCACGAAAAAATAGGATGACCTAATGAGTAAGCAGATTAAAACGAAAAATAACAGCAAGAGGACCTCTCAAAATCACCATATAATAGTAAATAATTAATTATATGATGATAAATATATCTAACTCAGTTTCAATATGTTTAAACATATTGGCTATAAATCGCAATAATAATGATCATTAAAATTTTAAAAAGCTATTATAGATTTAAGTTCATCCGGATCATAATACCGCTTTTCATTATTGCACTGCTTTTTTTTTTTTTTTTATATATAATAATAATAATAATGGATATTGAAATAAAATCTGAAACAAAGATGCACTTTACCGTAAATAAATTTAAAATAAAATAGAGTACATTTAAAAAGTTGTTTACACAGCGCGAAAAGTGTCGATTTTTGAATAGATTTAAAATTAAAATAAATAAATAAATTCAAAAGTAGGCGATAACTATAATCATCTTAGAAATTGTGCAGATTCTTATTAAAATTATTAACACCAAAGCATAAAAGAAAAAAAGAAGAGTGTAATCTTAAATCTTATGTTTTATAAGTATTTCTTTCTGTATGAAATGAAGCGGGAGAATCCTTCCCTACACGGAGGATGAAAATTGCGACGACATATTTCCGGACCACTCCTCGGAATGAATCCCAAACTGTCGCCAATTGCCCACTGCGTAGCTCTAATGCGACATTAATCCCACTCAACCTCAAACTTCTCTATGAATAGCTAATGCTACTTATTTAAAACATTCATTTTGGAGAGAAAAATGAAAAGGTACACGTAAATCTAGAAAGCTGCAATAAGCTATTTAAAAAAAACTTTTAAATCCCAAATTATTAATGTATCGTATCACATAAATCTTTTCGAAGTTATGATTTTGCAAATTTTATTGTATTTTATAGATATTTCTTCTATACTAAAGCTTTAAAATTAGTTATACATTAAGGATTTGGGTTTTAAAAGTTTTTCTAAATAGCTTAATTAAATTGATATATGGTATATATATATAGATAGTAATTAATAAAAAAAATTTTGTGTGTTTTAATATCTATATATAAAAAAAAAAAAAAAGCTTCTTAAAAAAAACTTTTCAAAAATTCTTAGGATAGTGTGTAATCAACGAAAAATTTTCTTTTATCAATTGACACCTTTTCTACTAATTATCTGCAAAAATTAATGGGCGGGACCTTCGGGGATCGAACTCTCGACCACCGCGTTATTAACATAACGCTCTAACCAACTAAGCCAAGGAGCGATAAACATAATAGCTTATATTTACTTTAAAATGGAGGCGCCTTGTTTATTAGCGTGGCATTCACAAACTTACCGTTCCAGATGAGAGCGAGTGCATAAAAATTTGGGAATAACAGTTCAGTATTATTGTATTAAAAACAGAATAGATAAATATTTGTAAGCTTATGCGAAATCAGTGTTATCCACATTTGCAAAAACGTCTTTCGATGCTCATTATTATCAATGGTACGAAAGATAATTTCAGATTTCAGAAAAACTTTGTTTTTACCTTTTTGACAACTACATACATTTAGACCAATGTTTTTATTACTACTTTCATTATTCTTATTATCAACAACAACAGGAAAAAAAATTGATTAGAAAGTTTTACAGCTGTATGTGTGAAAGTTAACCCTACAAGGCACCCAGTTCCATATATGGAACACCGACTTTAATCGTCCCTATAGCTATAAAACTATTAGTAGCGACATCTCTTGACATCTTGATAGAAGCTACTGGCATTTAGCAATGTAGTAATACGAATCTTTATCTAAAGATGTCGTTCGTGTTTTTGTTATAGTGCACTCAGTGTGAAATTTGAATGAAAGTGATACGTTAGTCGTTTGTCTGAATTCAAAAATAAAAAAAAGAATAGTTATTGAACAGTTTTGACTCGAAAAAAAAAAAAAAAAAAAAAAATACTGTGTGTTATAACGGAGTGTATATTTTGCAGAGGTAAGTTTTTTTTTTTTTTTTTTTTTTAAATTATATTATTACAATAGTAAACATATTAGTAAATCATATTTTTATGTATGTTCCACATACGGTACGTTGAGCTGAGAAGTTGATTTTTCCGTAAAATATGGTTTTATTGTTATTTTTATAAGTTTTCCCGATATTCTGATCCCTACTTACAACTTATACATATTTGTCGCGCACTAAAAAAAAAAAAAAAAAAAAAAAAAAAGAATGAGCCTTGTAGGGTTAAAGTACTGGAAGATTTGAGGGACTTCGGCCACTTTTATCAATAGGTTGCAAAAGAAATTTTATTCTTTCGACGTAACCACAAGGGCATCCCTGGTATAATTTATATTATATTGTGTTAATGTTAGAGACTCAAAATAAATAAATAAATAAATAAATTACAAATTTCTTACGTACTTTTACAGTTTCAAATATTGAAATCAAAGCCTCCGACTGCATCTGCAAACAGTTGAAAGCTCGCTTGCCTCCTGGTTTCCAGCCGCTCTTTGTGTCTCCCGTGCCTAGGGAACTATGGATAGTCCCTGCTTCAGCCATCAACAAAAAAGACAACACCATCATCAGTACAAAGAAAAGGGAGAATGCCTTGATTGACGACATCTAGAAAAGAACAATACTTTTCTTCTTAATAATAGGACAGATGTGAAAGTGTTCATTATCTTCGGCACCACTATTTATATATATATATATATATATATATATAAAGTGTATTTTTGCACATTTTGTGATAAAATAGGATAGAAATTATTGTTAAAAAATACTGGCGGAAGAGTTCCGTAAAATGACGGAACTCGTTCACTCCTGTATTAGGTTTAGGACCTTCGAAACCAGGGTTTCCAGATGAATATCGTAGTTTCATTTTTGTACGTCACTATCTTTATATTAAAACAATCGCTTTATATAAAAGCGAAAAAACTTATGTTTAAACCAATAGATCGATGCTACGCAAAATTAGTGCTAAAAAAAATAAAATTACAGTATTCATCTGGCAATTCTGTTTGAAACGTACAGAAGAGTTGTATTTTATTTAGATCAGGGTTTTTCAACCTATTAGTACTTGCGACAAAATTTTTAATCGTAATTTTTGTCGTATTACCCTCCTCCCCCATACTCCTCTCATTAAATACATAGTGTAGTTCTGATACCATGATATTTATATAGGATTATAAAAGCATAAATGTGTATTTTATTTTTTTATATATCAGAATGTACTTCGTTTCGTTTTAATTCCAGGGAATTAGTAATATTTTTGATATATATATATATATATATATATATATATATTATATATAATATTTTCCTTTTGATATGTTCTCCCCCTTTAGTGTTATCAGCCCACCCTTTTGGTCGCACATCACATGTTCAGAATCACTGATTTATATCATCAACCCTGCTTGAAGTTATTTTTTTTCCCCTCTTTCGAGCTAGAATTTATTTTGCACAAATTTATTGGTACAAAATTTTTTATTCGAATTTTCAACAAAGACTAATAATTTTTTTCTTAGTGAGCATTTGAAGAGATTATGATAGCCAACCTGAAAGAAAAAATAATATTTATAAAAAAATTTCTACATTTTGAACGTTTAAATTATTTTATATCATCAGGGCGAAAAAACATAAAAGATTATGATAATAGGAATACGATTTTACTATCATTTCTTTTTTAAAATTATTAATACAAGATTATATCATTGTTTCACATATTAAACAGTCTCATTTTGTCAAAAAGTCGATCAATTATTCCTTGAAGCATAGGTTAAATTAACGCTGAACTTTACCTTAAAAAATAAATGGTTTCATAGGTACTTGAAACATATTTTCTGTTTGCATCAAAACGAAATACTATCACATTTAAATGCCACGTTCTTAAAAATAAATAATACATTAACTAGTCTTTTTATGTCAAATAGAGGTTAGTATTTAACAAACACTGAAGAGCTTGGTGATGCCTAATATTGCTTCAACAATTTTTTGTAACTAGAAATTTGTTACAAAAAATGTGTATCTAAGATTAATTATTTTTAATTTCTTTTTTATTATTATTTTTTAAGCTGAAAAATAATGTACATACATACGAATGTATATACACATTATATTTAAGAATGGCACGTATTAAAAATATATATTCACATATTTTGATTACGAGTTATAAAATGAATAAAATTAATTTATCCAACAAAAGGAAAAAAAAAAAAAAAAAACGAATATAACAACACTTATAATAATAATAATAATAATAATAATAATAATAATGAGTGGATTTCTCTGTTGAACTCGACTAAAGTCACTTAAAAGAAAATTTCTAAATATGTATACCTATCTATCTATCTCTCTACCTATCTGCCTATATATATATATATATATATGTGTGTGTGTGTGTGTGTTTTCAGCATTTAAAATTCTATTTTTCATTTCATGAATTCTCTTTTCTTTTAACAGATCCTTTTGGTTAATTTATCTCTTTCCATTTCTATTATTTGATGAATGTTTTTATTGGATTAATGGATTATGCAAATTATCTCATCGTTAGGCTGAAGTGTTATGTGTGTCATTTCTCTTCTGCGTAAGTACTTTAACATGTTTTTACTACTCAGTGTAATTAAATTAAATTATCATCGTGACAATAATTTTATTCGAAATACATCTTATTTAAAATTTTATTGTTGGTATTTTCATCTATCTTTCTTTTTCTGAGTGTTGTTAAGGAATTAAATTATTCAAATTATATATATATATATATATTACGAAAGCCTTTTCAAACTTTGCACAGAATGAATTGAAATATATCACATGAAAAGGTGAAAAAATTTAAGTAAAAAATAATCAGAATCCAAAAGATGAAAGTATACAATATGAGTACTTCTTCAGGGGCATTGATTGAATATTTATGCAAAATTATGCATAATTATTTATGTATTTCTGTAATTCTGAAGGCATAGCCAAAATTTATTGAGTTCAATACCTAATAACACCTATACAGGAATTTACGAATAAAAACGGGAAACAAGATATTTAATACGTAAACTTCATAGGACGATGAAATACAACTTAAAGGATAAGATTATTTACAATCATGAAAATGAAATTAGCATATCAGCATAAATAATAAAGCTATGAAATCCGTTGCCTTTACAATTTAAAAGAAAAAAAAAAATTATCAGTGAAAATACAAATTAAGGAATTTCTAAACGTGACATAAATTGACTGATATAGACTTAAAAGAAATAAAATAAAAATAGATAAAGGTTAAAAGCTAAAGAAAGCTAATGAAATATGTTTGTGTAATTAATAGTTTAATTTTTTATAAGCTAATCTTGTATCTAAATGAAAAAATAACTTGTAAAAGTAATATTCTTTGAAAAGAAAAAAAAAAAAAGTCTTCTATTTATATCTGAATTTTAGGCTTCTTAACCATTGGGGACGAATTCGGGGGTGGGTGGGGGGGGGGGGGTCTTTAAAGTACATGGGAAAAAAAAAAAAAAAAAAAAGGAAAGAAAGGAAAATAAAAGAAAACCTTTTCGCACAGATCTCTGAAATTTGATATGAATTTTCACTTTCAGCAAAACCAGTTAAAGTTTCCTAATATTTCAGGCCCGTATTTTCCAGATCCCCTGTTTTTGAACAGCAGTTTCTCCAATCGTGGAAACATAGTATTGAAAATTACTATTTAATAATAGTGATTGTGAAAAATATAAACCGTGAAAAAACAAGTTTTTTTTTTTTTTTTTTTTTTTTTTTTTTGTGTGTGTGTGTGTGTAAAGGCGGGGGAGCGATATTATTTAATTACAATTTTCTGAATAAAAATATGAAAATTTCTATAATAATAAATAATTTGGGTAAGTGACATCAATATATTGATTAATGAATATATATATATATATATCAAATTTTAATATAACTTATAATTTAAAGCATACGAAAAAATGTCAGGTATATTTAAAAATCTAAAAATATTTAGAAATTTTTCAACAGTACTAAAAGGTTATTTCTATTTATGAAACGAGAATTTTACTTTTAAAAGTTACGATTTTTTTTTTTCTTTAGTCCAAACCAAAGCATATTTTTAGTGACATAGGTGATTTAACAAATTTTTAAAAAGTAAGAATTTAATAAAAATAAACTCTAATATATAATGAACTTCAAAGAACAATTTTCTTTCTACCTAAAGTGTCGTAACAGAGGAAATATGTGTTGACTTACCTGTACAGCTCTTTAGGGGAACTAGCATTCTTTCAGAATTCCATATCTGTTTATATACTTTATCCAAAATATATTGACGCCTTCAAGCTACAAGATAAGATATTCATCTTTAAAAAATAAAGTTATTTTGAGGCATCTGTATTTTCTACTATGATTGAGAACGAACACGGTAAATATGTATGAAGTTAAATCTCAAGAGCAACGGGAGGATGCAGACATATACCGAATTTTCGGTAGAGCAACCTCAATCTAAAGTTAATAAAATAGAATCCCTGAAGGAATCAAAACTTAAATCTTTTTCTTTCGTACTAGAAAAGTAATGATCATCAAAGTATTAGTTTTTTTTTTTTTTTCCGAAAATTCGAAAAAGAAAGTTATAAAAATTATATATAATTTGTAATTTTAAATCAAGGAGTCAGTAATTTAAAAAACTGTCATAATAAAAACTCGTGGCAATGTAGGAGTAATGAATTTTTATAGCTAAATTATTCAGGTTAAAGTAGTATTTTTCTGTACTAACAACTGTTTGATTATTCTAATTAAAAAAAAAAAAAAAAAAAAAAAAAAAAGAAAAGAAAAGAAAACTCCATATACTTGCCAACCTAATACAGAATATTGTTAGTCCCGCCCCTATCCGCCTATTTTTTCACACCAGTCTTTTTTTAGAGTACATTTCTTTTTATTCAATCGTAAATATATTTGAAGAGAATTACCATAACCTCCTAAACTATATGCATTCTCCTAAACTATATGCATTCCGCGTGGCTTGGAAACTTGGCAACAGTTCAAGCGGTAGACAGCGCCACCTGGTACAGGTTGCGCGACTTTTTTATTCAACAACCACCAAAAATTTTTAAAAGTGGGATTTGATATACATAAAAGGCGTATAGAATCGAAGAAACGTGGCGCTGTCTACCGCTTGAACTGTACTCTAAAAATTAAGTGGTATACAAAAAGGGGCGGGAACTAACAATCTTACGGGTTAAGTTGGCAAGTATGTGTCCCATGTTGCATTTAAAAAAAAAAAAAAAAAAAAAGAAATCCCTTAAATATTATAAAATGCTGATTCATCACAATTATTCATCTGTCTAAGAAAATTATTCATCTATAGGATGTTTCTAGTTTAAAATTGTTTTTGAAAAATCTGTAATTGAATATGAACTCTCAGAAAAAATGGAAAAATGAATTCATATGAAAAGGGGGATAATGTGCAAAACGTGCATACTATAATAAGTGGATAACACAAAATTAGTCATTGCATCACAATATATAAATAAAAATTAAAAAAATACGAAAGATTTTGTTTTTATATTACATACCAGCCAACAATCTAATTAGTATTCCGCAAAACTGTTATTACTCGCTTTTATTTATTAATTTTTTCACACCAGTCTTTTTTTAGAGTATTTTTCTTCTTATATAATCGTAATTACATTCGGAGAAAATTACTCTGAAAATAAAGTTATGTGGAAAAAGGGAAGGGTGCTAACGATTTTACGGAATATTAATTAGATAGTTGGCAGGTTTGACCTTGAAAATATTTAAATAATCATAGCCTCCTGAACTAGATGCCTTCCGCGTGGCTCGGAAACTTGACGGTAGACAGCGCCACCTAATACAGATTGCGCGACTGTTTTATTCAACAGCCACCAAAAACTTTTAAAAGTGGGATTTGATATACATAAAAGGCGAATAGAATCGAAGAAATGTTGGTTATACACATAGCTGCCAATATTTGAATTTATTCCGGAGTACTTTTAGCCCCGCCTTTATTTCGCACCACTTTTTTTTTTTTTTTTAGAAAGATTTTCTCCAATATATAACTTCGATAAAATAAGAAAAAATTACTTTTAAAAAATAAGTGGTACGAATTAGAGGCGGGGTTAAAATTACTCCGGAATAAATTAAAATATTGGCAGCTATGTATATATATCGTATATCACTTCTTAAAATTATTGGTGACAGCTGAATAAAAAAGAGAGCAATCTGTACCAGGTGGCGCTGTCTACCACTTGAACTGTTGCAAAGTTTCCGAGCCACGTGAAAGGCATCTAGTTTAGGAGGCTACGATATAATCCACTTTGCTGGCCTGCGATCGGTAATCTCAGCAATGATTTTCTATAAAATAAAATGCATAAAAAAAACCGTTGTCGGATGACAACAAACAAAATGTAAACAAACACTCTAAATTGCATGTTAATTAATGATGTTTGTTTACAAAATGCTTTCTTCTCAAGAATAAACGCTGGAATTCTTTACGATAAATCTGTCAGTTATTTAGCTTTCATATTTTTCGTTAAATATTTTTTATGGAATTCCCATAATAATTAAATTGCTTCTTAGGACGGAGGCCTATTTATTTTAGACAAAATACGTCAAAAGAAAATGTTTTCTCGTTTATTCTTTTCTCAGGAAGTTAAAATAATGTGTAATTGACTAAAAGAAAGGAAAGAGAACTCAATGCGCTCTATATCTTTTATCCAAAATTAACTCAAGACAAAATTTTAATTATTATTTTGATGCGTAATTTTTTTAAATTATCTTTTGCTTAAAAAATAAAATATTGATAATTTAAAAAATTTTAATTGGGAAAATGAATATGCTGTGATCATAGATGCAATAATTTATTCAGAAACAAAAATAAAAATCATAAATTGGAAGGATATGACATCACAGTCGCCACAATAAAAAAAAAAAATAAAGTGTTATCTGGTACAAAAAAATAAAGAAAGGGTAAAAACAGAAGAAAAAAAAAGTTTAAGAAAAAGATTTGCCTAAAGCTGGTTTTACAGCATAAACAAAACGTTAAAGGGAATTAGAAAATATATTTCTCCGAACATTTTTTGTGAACTTTTGTTACTGCTAGTATTATAGTAGTAGCTAGTAGTATCATATTTAAATTTGAGAAAAGAAGTTTTATTATTCTAATTATGCGAATAAGATTTCCTTTTATTTTGTATTTTATAAATAAAAGAATCCCACGTATCTATAGGGATTCACAACACTCCAAAATTTTCTTTGTAAACAAAATTCAGTTTTATACCACTAAAAATACGTCATTAGCAAACATACAGAATATATGAAAAAAATTTTAAGCCTATTTCTACTTTCTAAGTAATTGGTATAAAATTCTGCATAAAACTGAATTTAATTTAGTACGGCAGCACTTATTTTAATCTATTCCTCTATATAAAGGACTGCAGTAACTGTGTTTTATTCCTTAGCATTGATTTTACTATATTCATTTCTTAAAAGTTCTTCCGAAAAAGCTTTAGCATAGGAGCCCCTTAGCGGCTTTTAAATTTTTGTTGTCACTTTGGCAATGAATTAAAATAGCTATTACAATTGCGTAAGTAAAGTTCTTGGCGAGAAACGCCCGAGCTACTTCGTTGCCAAATATCAAATTTCGTCCAGGAGTTCTATACTGAAGCTGTTCCATTTCTTTATCGCTATTTTCCCTAATTTTATTTTAATTATTCAAAAAAAAAAAAAAAAAAAAAAAAAAAATATTTGCACGTTCATTTTCTTCCGACATAAAAAGAAATATATTTATTTTTTGCATGAATATATATATATTTTTTTCTTTTTAATAATTTTGAAGTTAAAATCGGGTTTTTATTTAACATCGTTTGAACCAATTATCCGACTGAACTAAAAAATACGGCGTTAGCTAGATTTTGTCCTTATTAATAAGTGTACCAATTTTTAATAAAATCTAATAATCCTTAGAAATACAATGACAAACTTTCAACTTTATATATTTTAAATATAAACAAAAATGTTTGCACGTTCGTTCAAGGCGATAGATAAAAAAAAAAAAGGTAACAACGAAAAATCACTGGCCGAACGAAATTGCACGACCTGTCATACTAAAAATATAATTAAAAAGAAAAAGCGTGGCTCCAAATTGCTCGTAAGTTTAATTTTATTTATTTATTTTTTTAGTTTCTTCTATATGTATATATATAGAGAAAGTATTGGATTCGTGAAAATTTTCGAACTCCAGTTTTCAATGGATTTACGCGTTTTGGGATATCCTGAACACGATTTGACTGTTTTTAGAAAATCTCTGTCTGTGTGTGCGTATCACGAATTTTGTGGACGCTGTATCTGACGAACCAATGAACGAAATTTAACCAAACTTGCTATTTAGTTGGACCCTGACATAAGCTGGTGCTGATTAGATTTGGGGATCATTCGCTCAAGAGGTGGCGCTGTGATCGCATTTTTTCTAAATTTTTAACATGGCAGTATAGGACAAAATTTCGTATAAAAGTACATAATGAGAGTTATTTTAATCGTGTGATTGTAAAATTGATATGAATTATTAATAATAGTAGTAGTTAACTAGGAAAAAAATTTTGTACATGTGGGAGCATCGCTTCCCCCCCTGGGGGGAAGTAAATTTTCAATATGGGTATCTTACGAAAGATCTCGTCAATACCTTTAAAACGAATGTCTGAACTATAGATCTGTGATAATTTAAAACAAAGTAATCGAATTTTTTTACTTTTAACGAAAAAAAAAAAATAAACTTTGAAAAAAAAATCGCATTTCTTCTGATAATTGCAAAAAAAAAAAAACTTTCTTTCGACATTTACAGGGATGGAATACGGGCGCAGAACTCATACCGGAATCCGTTTAAGAAATTTCTCTACCTATAATATCGTTGATTTAAGAAGTAGAAAATTTTCTTACATTGTGTGTGGTATGAATTCTGCGCCCGTGTTCCATCCCTGCATTTAGTGATATAATTCTGTCAGATAAAAATCGTGTACATTTATAATGGAAAATAATTTGATAATTTAATAAATAATTTGTATTGAATAAATTTTGTGTAAAACTATATAGAAGAAAGTCATGTGGTGGCCGCATCATACCAGTTTTAATTTCTTTCACGTGATTTCTTTTAAATTTTAGATGGAAACGAAAAAAATATCCTAAAACAAGATAATAAAAAAATCTTCGTGACCTCTTTGAATAAAGCAGAATGTCTGGCAAAATCCAGTTAAATATACAATATTTGCCTCTCGTCCAAAATTAAAGTCTGTTTAGGACAGAATCCAAATTTATGTACTGTGCGATAGAAAAAATCAAATTCGTTGCAAATGTGCAAGCTGTATGGGTATTTGTAAAATTGGCAATGTAATATACATTTGTATCCGATAATGAATTGAAAAATGTGCTTTAAAATATTGTACTATTATTTAGTCTGCCACAGAAGAAAATAGCTTTAAAGGCGAGATACGTTTATTCAGCAAATTTTACCAATGCTTAATTTAAAAGTACACGAGTATCATTATTCTAAATTTAAAGTTATTCCTAGAAATATATATATAAGATGCATTGCAATAAATAAATTTATGGCGGTTTCTCTGCCCACGGAAGTATAATTCCTCAATAAAAATTCAAAATATTTTCCTTCCTGCAAATCCCTGCGGTAAAGAAAAGGTAAACAAGGAAATAGAAAATACAGAGTTCAGAATTATACGACAGTACTATAATCAAATGTTAGATAAGAGTAAAACTTCAGAGAAAACACATTAAAGTAATGCCTATTATAAAAGTATAAATAAGTAAGTTATGATATAAAAGAAACGTTTTTAACACTTAGTTATATAATAAGATATTCGTATAAATATGAACAACGTAGCATATATTTTATAAACATATCCTTTTTAAATAAGAGCGTTTATCAAAGGACAAATATATAATTTTTATTTTTTAATAAGTAGCAATAGATTTTTATGTATATAGTTTATTTTTTCATATTTTTTTTAATTAAATATTGACTGTACGATTATATACGTGGAGTTCATAGTTCATCTGAAGTTTTCTATGTGACTTATTTATTCTATATGATCATATTGTAAAATTAAAATATTCGCGCTTGTTTTTTTTCCCATTTAACAGACGTTTTAAGCTTATTGCATTTTCATTCATCGATTAAAAAAAAAAAAAGAAAGGAAGAAAGAAAGAAAAACAGTCTAATTAAAATGAGACGGGGACCATTTTCTCTTAAAATGACGACTTTGTTTTTCTCCTCAACACTAACACATTCCTCTGTCTATGTATATCATAGTTTCCAACTTTTACGCTTTTTGGCTATCGGAAAATTTTAATCTATTTTTTATAATCAGTGAAAACTGCGTTACATAAATATATAAACAAATTCTGTTCAAATTTTCTGATACCTAAAAAGCATAAAATTTATCAGCTATGGTAATGGGTTAAAAGCTAATTTTTAAAAGTACTACTCAGAACTCTCGTGGTACATACTCGTGATACTCAGAATTTGTTTTTTGTCTAAAGAATATCATCCTTTTTTGGGTCCCTAACTCTAACAGAACATAAATTTCGTTTCGAAAAGGGAAATTTAAGACATATTGATGATATTTGAGGCTTAAATTATTAAAACCTATCAGATAAACCTCAAGAATGAACAGCTCAAGAAATACTGAGCTTTGTTTTTCATATAAAATATTTTTAAAAAATTATTTTGGTTTTGTTGTCATTATCTGTCCTAAAAAATTATCATTAGAATTCTATCTGACAAGACTTCTATTAACCCACATGACTACCTGGTGGGCAGCTATAATACTAGAGAAGTCATCTCGAATTGTTTTCTTTGCAGAAACAAGCATGGATGTGTAAAGATTTGCGATTCCCTGTTCTTGCTTAGTATTCACTGCCCTTAGATAGAGAATTTTTTTCTGAGTCTGACTATGTACTTAACTCAAAATCGACATTTTTGGACATAAATCCTTTATACTTATCAGTACAGAATTAAATATTGTTATATATATATATATATATATATATATATATATATATACATATGTGGACAAAAATATTTTTGAAACTCGGCAATGGCTTAAAAAGTGTTACAATGAATCAACAGTATTTTTGTAACAGTAACATACGAAATTCAGCTGTGTCCATCATTTTCAAAATATTAAAAGTAGAGTCACTAAAACTTTAATATCTCGGTAACGAACAATCGAAATATCATGAAACTTTGACGAGTATTTTTTTCAAGTTAGTGCCACTTTATCCACATAGTAATATTTCATTAGCAAAGCTGCCAATATTTTAATTTATTCCGGAGTACTTATAGCTCCGCCTTTATTACATACCACTTTTTTTTTTTTTTTACACTAAATTTTTTATATTTTATAGTAGTTATATATTGGAGAAAAATATTCTAAAAATAAAGTGGTGCGAAATAAAGACGGAGCTAAAAGTACTCCGGAATAAATTAAAATATTGGCAGCAATGCATTTGTGATGCCATCTGTGTGGATTAGTCTTGGGACTTTTTAACAGATGCATAGCCAGAGCCTGATTAAGGGGGAAGCACACATTATTTATACTTACACCGTTATTTTTTAACAAATACTTTCCTCCTATAATAAACAGAAAATTCTCATTAAAAATTATTTTAAAAGAATTCTGGTGTCTAATAACGGTGAGTAAATTGGATTGTTTTACACCGTTCATTTTTTTATAAAAAATATTTCCTCGTCAAAGCGTGGAATTTCTATGACATGAAGTAAAAAATAATTGTAAAAATATTCCGGTGAGAGCGGAGATAATGTGTGCTTCCCCTTAATCAGGCTCTGTGCATAGCCAATATTTTAATTTATTCCGGAGTACTTTTAGCCCCGCCTTTATTTCGAACCACTTTATTTATAGAAACATTTTCTTCAATACATAACTTTGATAAAATAAGAAAAAAATTTAAAAAAATAAAAAATAAAAAAAAATAAGTGGTACGAAATACAGGCGGGGCTAAAATTACTCCGCAATAAATTAAAATATAGGCAGCTATGCAGATGTGTTATATCGTCACTTTTCATGATAAAGAGGCGTAAATTAAAAATTCGCTACTTTGAATAAATCAGTTGATGTAAAATTGAAAGACCCAAGAGGGTATCGATGATATGTCAAAGTGAAGTAACTCAATTCCTTTTGGTTGCTTATTTATAAAGGATTGCGGTTTGCACATAAAAGTTAGTATTTTTGAGTTACGCCCATTTATCATGAGAGTGACGGTCTATCTCAAATCCTCAAACATGTGTTTTAATGTTTTCTTTACCATAAAGATGATTATTGCTTAGGAATTTCAAATGTGAATATAATATGTCCATTTTAATTTACGTCAAAGGGTAATTTTAAACTTTTATTTTACTAGAAAATTACATAATTAGTACACCTTCTCATAAATATGTATATGCAGGCTAGTAATTTAGATTCAAAAGTTATTTTCTTAATATATTATGTGAATGAGAAAGATGGTGCAATAAAGTTTTCTTAAAATCAATTTCTTCCATTCTAACAGCTTAAAATTTTAAAATGTTTCACAAATACTTTAGCCTAATCGTAATTGTATCTATAATATTCTTTGATAAGGATTTTTGCGTTTGTGTTTTGGTTTTTGATCTCAATGTTTAAAATGAATAGACAAGTTTAAAATGAATTTTTTGAAAAATCAAAGTACCTTTATCTGTAACATCCAAAAAAAAAAAAAAAAAAAAAAGTCGGGATGCATTCAGTGCATTTGAAAAGTATTTGCAGGGTGGGGGGGGGGGGATTTAAATGCTTTTACAATGTGAGTTAGCAGTTTTACAGAATTTCTTTTTCAAAAACTGCAAAATCTAAATTTTTATACAGCTCCAACATAGTTGCCTACAATTTAATTTATTTCGGAGTAATTTTAGCCCCGCCTTTATTTCGAACCACTTTATTTATAGAATAATTTTCTTCCGTATATAACTACGATGAAATAAGAAAAAAATATTCTTAATGTAAAAGTGGTATTAAATAAAGGCGTGGCTAAAAATACTCCGGAATAAATTAAAATGTTGGCATCTTTGCTCTAATGCATAAAAATTTCCATAAAGGAATGTACACCAATAATATTATGTACGAAAATTCAGCTATGATGTGTTTAAAAAAGGATAAAGAGGAAAGAAAAACTGTTTTTGTCTTTTGGAGGGTGGCGACAATTATTGTTTTTTATTTCTTCGATTTGTTGTTGTTTCCCAAACTGCCTTTCCGATAAAACTTAAATTGATGTCAAGTGCATAGATGCCAACATTTTAATTTATTCTGGAGTATTTTTAGCTCCGCCTTTATTTCGCACCACTTTATTTGTAGAAGAATTTTCTTTAATATATAACTTCGAAAAAATAAGAAAAAATTACTTTAAAAAAATAAGTGGTATAGAATAGAGGCGGGGCTAAAAATACTCCGGAATAAATTAAAATATTGGGATCTATGCATATTGTGTTTAACATCCTCTTTACATCTCGAAAGTTCGGAATTCACTAGGTTGTTTTTGATATTGAGCAAAACATCTAAAATCGAATGTGCCTAATATTTTCGATCCCGTTGCGTATATGCATAACCAAAAGTATTTACTTCTTTTTCTCAAAAATTAACACTTTTGCATTACAAAAGAGATTTTTTGTAGTTTAAAGGAATTGATGTTTTAAGTTTGTTTATTTGTTCATCAGTTTATCTAAAAAATTACAATTAATAGAAGTTAAATATATTTGGAAATTGTTAAATGATTTAGAAAATGAAAAAAGATCTCTATAAAAAATTGTTTGTAAGAAGATAATATCCACCATGTGGTGGATGAAACTATAGTTTAAGTTTAATAATATATACTTCATTTGAATTTAATAGGGTGATGGAAACATGTTTAAAATTGGGTCCAAAATTCAATGAAAATATAGAGAAAACTTGGGGCTATAGAGACAAGTGAATTATCCCATAAAATAAATGAGTTAAATGATCAAAATTTGTCAATGTATGACCAGTACTGCCAAATTAAGAGAATTTTTTATTCAATATCCACCACTAAATTTTATTGTAATGGTTGCCTAATTGTTTCGAAGACATTGTGCCCCCCCCCCCCAAAAAAAAAAAAAGTCATTTTTTTATGTTACCTTGTTTAAAGTAAGAGGCAAAACATTTCTTTGAATCAAGGTAAGTTATTTTTATTTAACAAGCACTCGTTTAAATAAACATTTAAATCCGTTTTTGACAGTGTTGCATGTGATTATAAAGCTTTTATTCAATGGTGTTCGTTTGCTATCATTATTTTGAGTCAGATGTGAATAGTTAATCGACATTAAGCCTAAATTCAATTCAAAATGGAATGGAGATTAATGAGAAATGCCCCATTAGAAGTGTCCCAATTTGAAGTGTCCAATTTGAAATATAATATTAAAAGGGACTTTCAAACCTAAGAATATCAACTTTGGGTTTTCTGCTACTGAAATTTAATTCATTAAATCGCAATATATTTGATGATGAGGACTTCCTACTTTTACTTGTAACAGATTCTCCATATCCTGAATTTGAAGCAATTGTGTCTTCTACATCATCGCTAACTCCTCCCTTAAGCAACTACAATCACTAGTGATCAAGACTTCTACATTATTTTTAAAACCAATTGCACATGAAACAGACTGACCATATCAAAACGCGCGAACAAAAAAATATCCATATTTGATAGAAAGAAATAAAACACGGAATTGTCACAAATACGACTGAGGAAAAAAAAATGAAAATAGTCAAAGAAAGAAAAATAAAACACTTGATAAGAAAGATGAAGAAACCAGTTGGAAAATCACATAAAAAAAAGCAGGGTTGGCAAGTTTCTCCCATGGTGGAAAAAACCACGGAAAAGAACCGTGGAAAAAACCGGCTGGAAGAAATGAAAGAAACTGTTTTTCTTTAAAAATTTATGATACAAGTTGTAACTTTGTAAGATACAATGGACAGATTTTTCTTGTTAACAACCTTAGTAAAGTAATTAGTAAATTAGTAAAAATTTAATTATACCTATAAATATTTAATTATTAATTATGTATGCTAAATTAATAATTACATGAGATTTTTAGCTAAGATCAGATCATACACTGAAATACCCAAAATCCATTAAAGAAATCAATTTCAATTTAGCCAGTATAAAGTTTCATTAAACAATTTTATTTTTTTTAACTGATTGTAAATAATATGGATCACTTGCCTGTTTTCTGACAGATGAGCTTTTATAACTAACATCCAATTAATTAAGAATATGTGATAATTACTGTATAACAAAATTACTGTATTACATGATATCGCAGTATAACAAATGAAATTTTTTTTTGCAATTCAATACTGCAATCTGTTTCTTAACTTAAAATAAATGAATGTAAAATATGATTTTTTTTTCTTTTCATCTTGGATAACTTGTAGGGGAGTTTAAAAGTATTTTGACGAATTCGTATAGTTCATTGAGTTACTAGCTTAGAGTTCATAGAGTTCATACAAAGGATTGTATTCGAAAAAAAAAAAAAAAGTGAACAAATATTTCTGTTCTGATAAGTATAAAGGATTTAAGTCCATATTCTTGATTTTTTAAGAGACGAAAAATAAAATTAAAAAAATTCTGTATAAAAACTTACTGTTCAATACAGTTTTTAACATAAATAACTAAATATAATCTTATATATTCTCAGTAGAGCAAATTGTTGCGCATCTCTTAACACGTAAATTTATTTTGATATATATAGAGAGAGAGCGCTTTATTAATTTATTTATATTAAATAATGTCAATAATGAACAGGTAAGATATCACTTACCTGAATAAGGCATACAGCACTGGTTCAGCACACAACGCTGGAGAATAGCATCCAGTCATTCCTGTGTTGACGTTCTTAGTTTAATCTGTAAGTAGAACTTATAAATTGCACAATATTATTAGATTTGTGTGTATCTTAATGATTAAATGGATATTTTCTCTTTATCCATAAATTTAATATCTTGGTTAAAATATACATGTTAAAATTTATATATATATATATATTAATTGTAAGAGCGTTTTAACGCCCTGCTAGAATCAATATCTCTACATCCTTATCAAAGAGAAGCTACACAACATCTACATTAAAAATGAAATCGAGCGAGAGAGAGTTTCATTAGAAGTGCTGATTAATCAGTCTTTTCTTTTCCTTTTACTAGGAGTGGCACATATTTCACTTTACATCTAGACTGATTGTTCTTTGAAATAAGTAATAATCTTTAAAACACTTCTTGATTAAAATGGAAAATATCGGTCATATAAAAGTTATTATAATGTCCTGTTTTCTTACAGTTTTAACCAGGATATTATCATAATGTACAATTTTGTGAATAAACTACATACATTTAATTTTGAAGTTTGTTTATTTTCAACAAATTTACGTATATAATATATTATATTATGCCTATATAATATGTATAAACATGAATGCTAAATTTCTGACTTGAATCTTTTTTACCAATGATTTTCTCAAAGACTAAATGACATGGATTTAAATGTTTTATACCAATCAATAGAGAATTTTTTTCTGAGTCTGACTATGTACTTAACTCAAAATCGACATTTTTCGACTTAAATCCTTTATACTTATCAGTACAGATTTTGCCTAAAAATTTCATTTTCACTTGAAAACTTGAACATGTGATAATAATATGCGATAGTATCTACGCAAAAAGTTTTTAAAATAACAGTCTCTTAAAATTACCATTGAAATGAGAATGCTAGTACATATAAAAAGTAGTAACTAATGTATAATTAATTACATTCTTTTTTTTTTCTTTCTAATTTATTACGTTACACAAAAATCTTTAGATATAAATATATGTATTTTTACGTTAAAAAAAAATAAAAAATAAAATAATGTTGTATATATATATATATATTACACAGAAATGGTAGAAATAGTTAAACACCCTACCCTTAAACTAATAAAACCCCATTACCTGTAGATATTTGAAATTTGTTATTAAATAGCTTATTTTTTCAAAAATAATATTTTTAATATTAATTGGATTATAGAGTTTAGATTTGATGCTTTATTATGCTTTAAATTTGTTGTTGTTGTTGTCGTGTCCAAGCAAGTGAAAGCTAGATGGAGCCAAAAGCATTGAAAATGAGGACCGTCAGGTCTGGAACTCAGAGGCTATAAAGGATGTCCTGTGGTGGCTCGCCAAGCTGAAAAAGAGAGGCGATAATGGCCTGGCAATCAAAAATATGGTCTGATGTTAATTGAGTGTCTGGACAATTTCTGCAGAAGGGGTAGGATCTCGAGTTGTCATCGGGAGATATTTTCATGCCTCTAAAATGTCCTGTAAGGAGTCTTGCTGTAATAAAAGACAGGTTTCTAGAGCAATTAAGATCTGGGATAGAAAGTTTTTTAAAAGGCTGATCAAAAATTCTACGTTTGGCAACCGCGTTCGCATCTTCGGAAGTGACGGTAAGAGACTGATATAAGTCCTGAGCTTCCTTAGCAAGGATATCAGCGCACTCATTTCCTTCGATGCTCACGTGGAAAGGGATCCACTGGAGCGTACAAGGTTTGTTAATTTGGCTGAGAAGAGAATTAATGCCTTGGGTTAAGTTTGTTTCACCATTTCGTATGGTCTCAAGAGCAGATTTTGAATCTGAGAAGACAACCAGACCTTCAGCCGAATCGTCAGAATACCAACAGAGGTAAAAGGAGGGGGCTTCTTTAATTGCAATCAGTTCGCTAGTGAAATTTGAGGCAATATGGCCTGCAGGAATTTTGTGTTCCGTTTGCTTTAAATTTAATTCTTTCACATAGCTAATATATTTTAATCTTTAATATCTGTTTCGTGTTCTGTTAGTTTTTTCCATTTCTTCCAGTTCCTTACGCTATTTTTCCCTTTCTGTCCCGGAAGAAACCCGACCTCGGAAGAAAGAGACAGTAGTATGTTTCTGCATCAGAGGAAGAGAAACTCTACTTGAAAGCAAGATAATATTGCTTCTTGTAAAACATAATAGTGTGTTTTTTTGTATTTTGTATAATGGCATCAATAAATGTACACCAAATTTAATAAATAATTGTTTAAATAATATGTCCCAACAGAACCCGTGGTTAGTCGCATTAAACCCCGGGTTCAATGGAACAAAATTTTAAATTAAAAATTAGGATTTTTCTCTTTTAATAATTACTAAGTTAACACTAACATTTTGTAGTCCGCGTGGAAGTTCCTAGTGGTGGCACAATATAGGTAAAATAAAGGTAAGTTGCGTGAACCCCACACATACTACCACTTCATACCAATTTCATATGCGTTCCACCTTTAGTATTTGTAGGAAATTTTGCAAAGAAAATGAAGTGATGGATCTTTTGTATTATTGTTTTCTGTTTTATTGGGTAAAAATCTATAAGAAAGAGCAAACAAATCCGAAATAACTTTTTGGTCTCACACCTCTGTAATTACTTGTTTCTCATATGGTATACTAACTATTGCGTGGAGCCCACTTTGAGGTTTTACTACTACTAGGCATTTTGAGATCCAGGGAAAATGCAGGTGAATGAAATGAAGCTTTTTTGTGGTCAGTCTTTGTATCTGTTACCAGCATAACTTAAAAATAAATAAAGGAAGGAACGAAGTTCTAGTTTAGTATTTTGTAGATCATAATGGGATACTACTTGAAAATTTTGACTAAAATTGGTAAATTTCTAAGTGTGGTGTGGATAGTTCTGTGACTAATTTGAAATATGTTTTCTAAAACTTAATAACAGCATTTTACCTTTGTATTTTATGAATGTACGTACAATAATTAAACGAGGTTTGAAGGGCAGTAACCTCCTCCTCACACCGAAATTAATAAATAGGAAACAGTTCCTAAAAATAGTAAAGTAACAAAAAGTAGTGTGAGTCACATAACAGATTATTTAATACGCAAAAGTAACGCCCATGATTAAATTAATACAGATAATTTATAATCAAATACCCACTATACAAAGGAACCTGCAACTAAAACGAGTAAATAAATTGTTACAGAATTTGGTATGTGGACAATTCATGAGATGCGAACAAGGAATTAAAAACTACTTCCAAAATGTCTCATACTTCGCATAGAACAAGCAGAGCTGCCAACCTAATCCGGCAAATTGTTAGTACCGCCCCTTTTTCTACACCAGTCATATTTTAGAGTATTTTTCTACATAATTCATCATAGATACATTTGAAGAGAATTGCTCTAAAAATTAAGTGGTGTAGAAAAAAGGGCGTTTTTCAATGGGCGTTAACAATTTGCCGGATTAGGTTGGCAGCTCTGAACAAGGGCAAAATTAACAAATGAAATGACACACAGAGAAGCAAAAACTAATGGACTTTATTCACGTGACGTCACTGATGGTATATAAAATTGTAAACAATAAAACACGTGTTTTCATCCTCTATCGATCTTGTTTCCGCTAATGTTAGTTGGTAGATTTTTTCTTTTGTTTGAGCACTTAGAGTATACCTATGATTTAATAAAAATTGAAATAAAAATGTTAAGCTCTATTCTTGATACCCCGATGCCGCTTCGGGAATTTTCCCAACAAAATGTATTAGAATATATCCTGAAAGTTAATCAGTTTAATGAAAGCCGTGGACAAGATGCCAATTTAAAGGCAAGCGTTGCAGGTTTTAGAACGTATCGCAGAAAATTTATAAATTGTGGGAAGTTTTCAGAAAATATCTTAGATAGAACGGTTGAGATTTGCAGTATTGTACGTGCTGAATATAAGAATATTGTGTACGATGTAAATAATGCGATTGACATACGAAGCAACGAGATACGTTTTAAATAATCTATTTCATATTTCTTTAATCTCTCTTTCTTCTTGTTATTTTCATGTGTAATTTACCCAAATTGTGCGCTATTGAAACTGAGTGCTTATTGTCTTGAATCTGTTTTTAAACTTGCATGTTTTTGATTTTTTAATACTAATGTTTCCTCTGTGTTATTCCAAAATGTAATAGTTACAGTTAAAATGGATTTAATTTATGCATTTGTTTTTAATCGGAATTTAAGTAACGCTTGAATAACTTATTAAACACTCTAATATTAATGATTTAGCATCTAAACAACAGCAAATCCGATGCAGTAAGCTCAGATAATGCTATTTCTGTTTTGATTTTCTAAGTTAATGTTTAATTGGATTTGTTTTACAAATATATATTTGTATTTGCATAAAATCTACTTTGTTCAATATTATGAAGATGTCCAACAGCTTCACTAATATCAGCCTTATTTTTTTCGAGTTGAAAGTGTATTACATCTTTGCAAAAAGTTTGTTTATAGTATCCTTATAATATATTGTAATATGTATTGCTATATTGTCTTCAGCGGCCTAATTTAAAAAAGGAAACTGTATTATGTGAGATATTTGATGTTTAGAACGTTATTAATTTGTGTACTGTAATCTGATTTCTGATGTATAGTTATTGTCTTATTGATATTTGTGTACATAGTTTTTTTTCCCTTCCATTACGTATTCCATTGTGTTTCATGCTGCATTTTGTTAAGACAATCAATATAAAATATGGCAAATTCAGAATGAAATAATTTTGAATGAAATAAGCTTTTATTGCATTCTGTTTTCAGTTACTTATTTATCTAAAAAGACTTTGTTATTTGACATACCTTACAATTTTTGAAAAAGAACCAAAATCCAATGCTTAAAATCAAATTGAAACTTTTAACATGATAACCGTAGAATGAAGCTTTTGAGTTTAACAAACTTTTGCACTTAATGAAATAAAATATTAATTTGGCATATGTAACACTAAAACGAGTACAACAATCAAAATGACTTTCTTGTCTGTTAGCTTTACATTCAAAATGGTATGCCCCATCCTTCTAGTGTTAATATAACACTTTTTAAATGTAGCTATAATTAAATTGCAATGTAGGTGCAGCATATATGACAAATTAATTCAGTTTGGTGGGTTTAATACATATTATAAAGTAGAATTTAAAAAAAATTGCAGTTATAATATATAAATTTTGGTTTGAATAAATGTGTGTAAGAACACTGTAAATACAAGTGTCTGAAATTCAGACACACATGTGTCTAAAAGGGGTGTTCAATTTTAAGAGGCTAAAAAGTGTCTTATTTATTTCAGACACTTAAAGTATCTTAAAAGGCACATCGTTTCACACACTTGAAGTGTCTAAAATTCCGCCATCTTTGATCCTGTCAACAGTGAATATTTTACATAAATAAATTAATAAATAAATAAAATAAAAAGTTGCGTGTTATACTGTCTATCCGTGAAAAATAGATTTTAGAACTTCCTAGAGCATTAAAAAAAGCATTAATAATTTTCACAAGAAAATTGTCCACTAGCCGTGCCTGGAATCGAACCGACACAAAAGGAATTCCATGGCGAACGTCTTCCCAATAATGCCACCGGAACTTGTTGCTTGTGTAATAAAATATATTCTAGAATCCGTAAAACAAATTGCAGTTTTTATGTCTTTGCAATAAAACTATGCATAAAAACTAAAGCTTAATACATATTAATATTATCTTAAATTTTATGTGTAAATGTTTAGAGTATTTTTGTAAAATGCATAATAAATGTGAGAAAATAGTAGACTATGGATTTTAAACAATTTTTTTTTTTTTTAAACTGGTATTTACAAGAAAATAAACTATGTAGCATGAAAAGCAAAAAAAAATGTTCTTTTACATTTTAAAGTGTAGGCAAACATTGCGGAAGAAAAGAATTTTTAAAATGAGGAAAAAAAAACCATTTATGCACAAATTGTTCAAGATTGCTTAGTTCAAAATTCGCTTTCTTAGTTACAAGTTACATGCTTCATCTATCTTAATATTTTTTGTTTTATTGCATGTGAGAACTTTAAATAAAAATTTACTTTGTTTTTTAATTTTTAACCGAATAAATTTCACGTCTAAGTATTTTAAATAAGTTAACTACATATATATTATATAAAATAATATTATATTTATTTAATGTTAAAAAAATTGTTAAAACAGGATATGCATGCTGTTTAAAGTAGATTCTATATGGAAATTTTGTTAAGTAATACAAATGTCTGAATTTCTAAGTGTCTGAACTTTGAAATGTCTGAATTTCCAAGTGCCTAAATTGTAAAGAATCTGAATTTTTATGTGTTTAAACTGTAATATCTCTTAATTTCAGACATATCAACCTTATTCAGACACTAATCTGAGCTCATTTATAAAAAGACACTTATGTGTCTTAATTTCAGACAGCACATGCGTCTGAAATTTTGCATATTTAAGTGTTTCGGACATTTATATATCTGAATTGGTATTTCAGACTGTCTGAATTTAAGACGCTTCTATTTACAGTGAAGTTTTCTTTTGGCATCTAGATAAACACAGGGAGTGTTATTTTACCATAAAAATCCTCTATCAAATTTCTTTTATTTGGGGGGTAGTTGGGAGGTAGCACAAGCATAAGAGCTTTCTTCCAGAAGGGTAAATATTAGTAGCATCACAAATTTCAACAATAACTAAACATTTTAGTTGTTATTTTTATTTCCCGGTTATAAATATATCTTGCGTATACTTATATATTGAATATGGGTTTTATTATTATTGTTATTATTATGTGTATTTTTATTCCTGTTTATTTGGCTTAAAAAAAAAAAAGGATTTTCTTAACATTTGAGATTTTTTTTAAATGCCAGAATAAAGCAATCTTTCACATAAACTTGTATTATGGAGATTGTTTTATTGGAAGTGATTAAGAACTGAGTGAAAACTTAAATATGAAACTAGCTCTAATAAAATTAATTAGCAAATTTTGATAAGATAAATATTTCTAAATAAACATTGGGTAGCCTATTAGGTCAGACATTTCAGTCTGCAACAGTGTTTAACGATTGGTCAGATTCATTTTTATTATTGTGAAGATTTATATTATGCTCTACCTGTCGTAAAAATTTATGAAAGCAAATATATAACAGAGAACTGAGCAGAATTCAGCTATGCTAACTAGTTTATGCTAATGTTAAAAAAAGAAAATAAATGGAAGAATAAAAAATCAAATGAGATTTCGATAGAAATTATTAACTCTTAAGGGCCCTCTTCACTCACCGCCGCCGGAAGCCGAAGCTAATGCTATTCTATGGGAAATTTTTCTTTACAAATAACTTATTAACTAATACATATTTTTAAATTCTGTTTTCACATTCTGAAAGTTCCCAGCTGTTAAATTGACGCACCTTTTCTAAAAAATTATTTTTTTATTTTTTTATATTTTATTTTGAAGCTGCAAAATACGAATTTTCAATATGTGAATTTTTTTCATTTTGCAATTTCGAAATAAAATATTAAAAATTAAAAAAATACATTTTTAAAAAAGGTGCGTCAATTTAACAGTTGGGAATTTTCAGAATGTGAAAACAGAATTTAAAAATATGTATTAGTTAATAAGTTATTTGTAAAGAAAATTTCCCCATAGATTAACATTGGCTCGGGCTTCCGGCGACGGTGAGTGAAGAGGGCCGTTAACCGTTATGCATTTCTCTTCACTGTTAAATCACTGTTATGCATTTCCTTTCATCAAATATAGAAACAATTCAGCAATTCCATTTTATATTGAAAAAAAAACAACTTTAACAATTTTTTGTACTAAATATTTCTGTTGGAATTATATTTTTCATATGATACTTGCAGCTAAACAAGTAAATAAATCTTCCTTTCTATATTATAATGTTGAAAAAAATATCACTTATTTTAATGATGACAATTGTTTTAAAATATTTTTATATTGACTTTTTATAAACCTCCTAAAATTGGTTATCTTATTTTTATAGGTGTTAAGTGCATCATGTGGAAATAAATGCCTGCAGGATGTAAACATGTTTTTGCAGTTTTAGATCTTCTGCAAGAGTACTGCACTAAAGAGTTATACAATGCCCCAACAGAAGTTGTACAAAAGTGGCATGCACCTTCAAAAAAAAAAAAAAAAAAAAAAAAAAAAAAAATTGAGCAAGAAAAGAAATTAGATATTTTTCGAGGTGATACCTATGTCCAAGCTGATGACAATCCAGCTAATTTTGCTGCCTTAAGAGAATTGCCAAAGAATGCTCCATTTTTTTCAGTGTTCAATGATCAAAATTTCAACATGGCAGATGTCATTTATACTCACTCTATACCACTTCCTGCAATGGTGCGGATTAACATTGTGTATGTCAATCTACACATTCCTGGAAATTTAAGCATGGAAGAATTGTTTTCTTTTCATCAAAATTTAAAAAAAAAAAAAAAAAAAAAACATTAGATGAAAGTTATGACATTGAAATGAGAACTTTAAGACAAAATGGTGATTTCTGGAAGAAGTCGGCTACTGCGATTAACATCAAGCAATTTTTATAAAATATGCAGATCGACAGATTTTAACAAATCAAGTGAGACTCTACTCACCTCTCCTGATCTACAACATATTCCTGCCGTAATGCATGGCAGAAAATATGAAAATAAAGCAAAAGAAATAATAGCAAAAATTTATTCAATTTATAATTTTAGAGATGTTCGTTTAGTAATAAACCCTCTATTTCCATATCTCGGAGCCTCACCAGATGGATTACTTTATGGTGAAGGTGCTATTCTGGTAGAGGTGAAATACACCTACAACAGTGAAAAACTCCCTTTGTCCGAACTGAGCAAAAAGAACTGATTTTTGTTTAAAGAAAAATGACAATGGAATATTTTCTTTGAAAAAGAATCATCATTATTATTACCAGGTTCAGGGGCAAATGGCAGTTTGCTCACTAAAATCATGCACCTTTTGTGTTCTGTATGATCCGAATAAGAGTGTATTTCCTCAAAAAATTGATTTTAATACAGAATTGTGGTCGGATATTTTCATCCGTCTAAAATATTTTTATTTCAATATTCCATTGAAAAATACAATTCAACAATATCAGTGATATTAAAAAAAGAAAAAAGAAAGAAAGAAAGAAAAAAAAAGAAAAAGAAAGAAAATGTTGCTTATCAATTTATAAATATTTTGTGTTTTTAAACATTTGTTTACTTAAACTTTTTGAATTTTGCATCACTTATACATTTCATTTATATACATTTTAAAATTTGCTCTTGTCTTCATATATCCAACTTGTATATATCTATTTTGAAGTCTGCTTCTGTTTATATATATATATATATATATATATATACATCTTCTCCATATTTGTTTATATATACAGAAATATTCTAATGTTCAAAAAGAGTCAGGATTTGATTTCTGTTTCTTGATAGATAAATAATTTAATCTGTCATTTTATTTATATATATATATATATATAATTTCACTGCTTCTACGTTACCACAGAATTTTGTCTTAAACTTCTCATTTCAATGCCAAAACATTTGTTTAATTAAAACTATCTTTGCTTTGTTTTTTCTTAATATGTATTTCGATGCTGTTTAATTTTTTATGTGTTCTTAGATATACATATATACAAAAATGTTTGGTGGTGGTAAATAACATTTATATGTTTGTATGTATTTTTAAATCTTCCTTTTCCTTTATATTTGCATTTTGCCCATAACTGTTGATCTGTAAAAAAAATTTCTGTTGGCGAGAAAATTGTTTTTTATCGCATTATTCAACGATTGAAATTGTCGTTCAGCTACTGTAACTATTTTGAATGCATTATGTCAGCAAGCATTGGATTTCTTACAAAAAAAAAATGTATAATTTATATATCTATATATTTATATATGTATAATTTAAAATCTGACGTAGCCTTAATATTTGGATCTTGTCTATGATTGTTGATGTGTACAAAAAAAAAAAAAAAAAAAAAAAAAAAAATCTGTTGATGAGAAAGATATTATTTATCGCTTTCTTCAACAGTTGGAATTGCCGCTCTGCAACTGTAACTATTTTGAACGTTTCATCTCTTTAAAATTTTCTGTTGGCTAGGAAAATGCTATTTATCGCTTTCTTGAATGATCGAAATTGTCGTTCTGCTACTGTAACTATTTTGTACATTTTATGTCTGTAAGCATCATACTTCTTAAAAAAAATGTATCGTTTATATATTAGGTCGTTGCAAAAGTTCGTGCGGACGCGGATCATTTTATTGCCTCCAAAGACGAGAACTTCTATCGCCGTGGTATACATTTGTTACCCGAAAAATGGGCAAAGGTTGTAGAAAGTAATGGAGAGTATTTTGATTAAAAATTGTCATTTGATTTGATGTATTTTTATGAAATGAAGCAATAAAAACCGCACGAACTTTTGCAACGACCTAATATTTATATGTATTTAAAATCTGCCTTTACCATAATATTTGGATCTTGTCTATGATCGTTAATGTGTAAAAAAAATTTCTGTTGGCGAGTAAGATGTTGATTATCGCTTTTTTAATGATTGAAATTACCGTTTTACTACAGTAAATATTTTGAATGCTTTAAAATTTTCTGTTGGCAAGAAAAATTCTATTTACTACTTTCTTCAATGACTGAAATTGTCGTTCTGCTACTGTAACTATTATGAATGTTTTCTGTCTGCAAGCATTGTACTTCTTTAAAAATTTGTATCGCTTATATATTTATATATATTTTTTAAATCTGCCTTTGCCTGAATAGTTGGATCTTGTCTATGATTGTTGATGTGTAAAAAAAATTTTCTTTTGGCGAGAAAAATGTTATTTATCACTTTGTTAAATAATTTAAATTGCCGTTCTGCTACTGTAACTATATTGAATGTTTTATATCTTTAAAATTTTCTATTGGCGAGAAAAATGCTATTTATTGCTTTCTTCAATGATTGAAATTGTCATTCTGCTATTGTAACTATTTTGAATGTTTTCTTTCTGCAATCATTGTACTTCTTATAAAATTTGTATCGTTTATATATTTATATATATTTTAAAATCTGCCTTTGCCTTAATATTTGGATCCACGATTGTTGATATGTAAAAAAAAATTCTGTTGGCGAGTAAAATGTTGTTTATCGCTTTTTTCAATGATTGAAATTGTCGTTCTACTTCTGTTACTATTTTGAATGCTTTATCTCTGCAAGCGTCGTATTTCTTTAAAAATTTGCATCGTTTATATATTTATATATATTGTAAAATCTGCCTTTACCTTAATATTTGGACCTTGTCTATGATTGTTGATGTGGAAAAAATATTTTCTGTTGGCGATAAAAATGTCACTTATAACTTTCTTCAATGATTAAAATTGCCGTTCTATTACTGTAATTGTTTTGAAGGTTTTATGTGTCCAAGAATAGGATTTGTTTATAAATTTCTATCATTTATATATTTATATATATTTTAAAACTTGTCTTTGTCTTTATATTGGTATTTTGTCTATGATTGTTGATGAGTAAAAAAATTTTCTGTTTGCGAGAAAAATATTATTTATCACTTTCTTCAATGATTGAAATTACCGTTCTGCTACTGTAATTATTTTAAATGTTTTATGCCTTTAAAATTATCTTTTGGCGAGAAAAAAGCTATTTGTCGCTTTCTTCAATGATTGAAATTCTCAGTCTGCTACTGTAACTATTTTGCATGTTTTCTTTCTGCAATCATCGTACTTCTTAACCCTACAAGGCTCAATTTTTTTTAGTGCGCGACAAAAATATATAGGTTGTAATTAGTGATCAGAAGATAGGGAAAACTTATAAAAATAAAAATAAAACCATATTTTACGGAAAAATCAACTTTTTAGCTCAATGTACCGTATGTGGAACATACATAAAAATATGATTTACTAATACGTTTATTATTGTAATATAAAAAAAAACAACTTACCTCTTCAAAATATACACTTCGTTATAACACACAGTATTTTTTTTTTTTTTTTCGAGTCAAAACAGGTCAATAACTATTCTTTTTTTATTTTTGAATTCAGACAAACGACTAACGTATCACTTTCATTCAAATTTCACACTGAGTGCACTATAACAAAAACACGAACGACATCTTTAGGTAAAGATTCGTATTACTACATTGCTAAATGTCAGTAGCTTCTATCAAGATGTCAAGAGATGTCGCTACTAATAGTTTTATAGCTATAGGAACGATTAAAGTCGGTGTTCCACATATGGAACTGGGTGCCTTGTAGGATTAAAAAATTTGTATCGTTTATATATTTTTTAAAATCTGCCTTTGCCGTAAATTTTGGATCTAGTCTATGATTGTTGATGTGTAAAAAAAAATTATGTTGGAGTGTAAAATGTTTTTTATCGTATTTTTCAATGATTGAAATTGTCGTTTAATTTTGTAACTATTTTGAATGCTTTATGTCTGCAATTATCGTACTTTAAAAAAAAAAATTTATCGTTTATATATTTATATATTTTTTTAAATCTGCCTTTGCCTTAATAATTGGATCTTGTGTATGGCTGTTGATGTGTAAAAATAATTTCTATTGGCGAGAAAAATGCTATTCATTGCTTTCTTCAATGATTGAAATTGGCTTTCTCCTACTGTAACTATTTTAAACGTTTTATGTCTTTAAAATTATCTGTTGGAGAGAAAAATGCTATTTATCGCTTTCTTCAATGATTGAAATTGTAATTCTGCTGCTGTAACTATTTTGAATGTTTTCTTTCTGCAATCATCGTACTTCTTTAAAAAATTGTATTGTTTGTATATTTATATATATTTTAAAATCTGCCTTTGCCTTAAATTTTGGATCTAGTCTATGATTGTTGATGTGTAAAAAAATTTTTTTGTTGGCGAGAAAAATGTTACTTATCACTTTCTTCAATGATTGAAATTATCGTTCTGCTACTGTAACTATTTTGAATGTTTTATCTGTTTAAAATTATCTGTTGGCGAGAAAAATGTTATTTATCGCTTTCTTCAATGATTGAAATTATCCTTCTGCTACTGTAACTATTTTGAATGTTTTCTTTCTGCATTTATCGTACTTCTTAAAAAAAATTGTCGTTTATATATTTATATATATTTTAAAATCTACCTTTGCCTTAATATTTGAATGAAGTCTATGATTGTTGATGAGTAAAAAAAAAAATATCTGTTAGAGAGTGAAATGTTGTTTATTGCTTTTTTCAATGATTGAAATTGCCGTTCTACTTCTGTAACTATTTTGAATGCTTTATCTCTGCAAGCATGGTACTTCTTAAAAAATTTGTATCGTTTATATGTTTATATATTTTTTTTAAATCTGACTTTGCCTTAATATTTGGATCTTGTCTATGATTGTTGTTGTGTAAAAAAAAAAAAAAAAAAAAAAAAAAAAATCTGTTGGCGAGAAAAATGTTATTTATGGCTTTCTTCGATGATTGAAATTACCGTTTTGCTTCTGTAACTATTTTGACTATTTTATGTCAGCAAGCATTGGATTTGTTAAAAAATTTGTATCATTTATATATGTTTTAAAATCTGTATTTGCCTTTATTTTTGGATCTTGTCTATATTCGTTGAACTGTTTCTTCATTAATTGAATTTGTCGTCCTTCTAATGTATACGCATGCCATAGGTCACCGTTGCATGAAGTGCATAAATTTTGGTGAGACTCTAACCCGTGTAGTTCTTTTACAAGCACACAACAAAAAATTCTTTATCATTATACCCTAAAGGCTCAAATTCTTTAAAGTGCAATAGCATCAAGGTGCCTTAACAGATTGAGCTAAAAATTTACATGCATGTTATAGATCACCGTCACATTAAATATATGACTTTTGAACAGTATGTCACTTATAGTTTTTTTAGAGGAACATAAAGAAAAAATCTTGATCATTGTAACTTATGGACCCAAAATATTTAGCATGCGATAGCGTCTAAACGGCTCATCTGATTAACTGAAAATTTATGTACGTGTTACAGGTCACCATTGAACAATCTCTATAGATTTCAGTGATTCTTGTACTAATCGATTTTTACATGGACACAATGAAAATTTCTTCATCATTATATTCTATGGTGTGATACCAATTTTTTTTTAAATTTAATAGCGTCTAATTGCCTTATTCGATTGAGCTGAAATTTTATTCACTTGTTATAGGTCACTGTTGCACGAACTACAATAAATATAGCATTATAGTTTTTTTCACAGGAACCAATAAAATTTTTTTATCATTATGTTCCATGGGCTTAAATTCATTAAAGCAACAGTGTGTACATGCTATATCTATTGAACTAGCAATTTATAGATCACCTTCACACGAACTGTATGAATCTTGGAGAATCTAGCACTTATCTTTTTACAAGGACGCAAAGCGTCTAAATGCCGGATCCAATTGAATTAAAAAGTTATATAATTGTTATAGGTCACCGTCGTACGGACAGTATAGTTTTTACAGGGACACAACAAAAACTTCTTTTTTTATCTAAGGGCTCAAGTTATTTGAAGAGCAATAGCATTAATTTAAATAACATACTATATAGAGAAAAATTCTCATATATCCTATTATAATTTTCTGTTTTTTTTTTTTTTTTTTTTTTTTTTTTTTAATGTCTTCTCTTACTTCAATTTATTAATACAACCGTTATCCACCTAATATTTGGAAAGTCAAGTGGAGTCACACCAGATTTCTTTTTATTAAAATTAATAAAACTAGTCACACTTCCTACAGTTTTTACAAAGAAAATGAAGTTCAGGCAGCAATTTTCATAGCAAGCTTAACTCACCATTGCCATTTCAGTCCCCTGTGTAGGCTAATTGTTTTCAATCATTACTTTATTGTTTACAATTTTCTTATATTTTTTTTATAACTGTAAAAGCTCAAGCAATGGTCATACTCAGCAGAAATGAAATTCCTTTTAAAATAATTGTCAACTGTTGGCTAGAAGGAAATAATCTGGTGTGTCACTCACGCAACTTTCTCTTATCCTACATTTCAATGCTATAAAGATAGATTGCATATTAAGTCTTAAAAACAATAGCGTAAGATAGTAAAGTTCAATGTACTTTTAAAATAATCTAAAATAGGATTAGGAACAATTTTATTTGACGTGTAATCCAGTGTGAGAGGGGCTACAGCCCCCTTCAACCCCCCATTTAATTATAGTCCATACAATTATTTTTAAAAAAGTCAAAGCTGTTATTAATTTGCTTTCAAACTTAAGTGGCAACCTAATATGGACTTCAAAATACCGAATTTTATTTTCCTGCAGCTGTTTGTTTTTAAGTTATTCTGATAACAGGCATGCATACAGATCGACCGCTAAAAATTGGACTTTCGTAATCAAGGTATCTCAAAACGTGATTTTATGCACAAAACTAGATTTGAAAATTTAAAAAAATACTTTGTTTACAGTTTGCGTATAAAAAATTAATTTTGCTTCCTGAACAGTGTTCGTCAACATAATAATATGTAGTAAAGCACACTTCCATCACTTACATTCACAGGGTGACTAACATTAGAACTTTTTCAAATTCCATGACATTTTTTCACCATATTCCCTGACTTACGCTATATTTTCCCTGAAAATTTTCACAAAATTAGCGAATAATTTAGCAATTTACAATAACGAGCTTCAAATATGGCTTATTTACACAAAATTTGTCAAAATTCCAGCAATTTTCAAGTATAGCTACAACATATCAAAATACTTTGGGTTAGCCCTGCAAATGAATGATTTCTCTACAACAATCTTTAGAGAATACGCTTTTATGCATGTTATAAATTTTGCTGTTTCCATTTTGTTTAAGTTAGCCTATAGATGTTACACTGTATTTACCAGCAATTTCCCCAGACCCCCTCTTACCCTTTATTTTGACGAGAAGGAGAGAGATAGGCATGGGCATTATTCAGTTCTGTGGCTGACAACATTTCATACTTGAAGCTTTCATGTAAGCACTACTTAATTTTTACCATTTATGTGACACCCCCTCCCCCGCTATTTTTTTTTTTTAATCATTTATGAATTTATTTAAATACATTTTAAATTTTGTCATTGTTTTTTATTTGTGTATATCTATTAATGTATACAGAAATATTCTATTTTTGAAAATTATGTCAATCACATTCTTCTGCTTTTTATTACTTACATTTTATTAGTGTGTTTATCTGTGCATATACTTTTAATAAATTTTATTTGAAAAATGTTGTTGTTCATTTTTATCTTCCTATTCATATATAAGCTAAGTTACTAGAAAGTATTGCTGATAAAAAAAAATTCAGCACAAATTCATTATTATCCTTGAAAAATTTAAACAGATACAGTGAAGCATCAATATTCTGGCATCGGTGGGAAATATACTTTACCGGAGTATGGATTTTAGGTGTTCCGAAAAGGTATATTAAAATAATGTATCAGTCACAGCATCTAAAGAAATATTTTTTAAAAATTCGTTTTAAAAAATACATGCAAACCCTTATCAAAAATGAAAATAATTAAAATAATATTTAAAATAAATTAAAATTTTTAAAATAAGAACTATAAAACAATAATACAGGTAGTTTATTTTTGTACAAATAATAATAATAATAATAATAATAATAAATGGATATTAAAACTGGCTTAATAACGAATAAAATCAGTAATTTAACAATGCTACATCCTATTAAATATGTCAGTCAATTTCATTTGCTTCATACTTTTTTGATTTTTAGTTTGTCGTTGACTGATTAACATATGCACATTCATTAGTTGAATATCGCTGATAAAATCATATTTTTCAAGTCCTTCTAAAAAGATTAAAAAAAAAAAAAAAATCAGAAAAAGTCATTAGTGCCAGTTTATGGGTGCTGCCGGATTATGGATGCTTCACTGTAATAAATAACCTCGCGGCATTTTCACTAACACTTTTTCCGAATAACAAATTTTTCACAATAAATAAAATTTTCAATTTGCAAAATGTTTCTTTCAATATGATTATTTTAAATGTGATACATGATTAGAGTTGTGGTTTTTCTGGCAAATTTTGAAACAGAAAATTTACTTTAAAATGCAAAAACTTGCAACTATTGTTGAAAGTTAAAGCATTTTATGGTGTTGACTCAAAGTTTTGTACATTTTACTTTTAAACGCCAGTTCTATGGGGCTTTTTTATGAAGAAAATTTACTAATTCTGAATTATGATGGTTTTGTAAAATAAAAATAATACATTAGAACCTGCACTTAATTAAAATTATTCGAATAAAAATGTATAATTAATTATTCAATTTAAAAATAATAATAATATTCGAAACGTAGAAATTATGTATAACATGTGTAAAGGCGGAAAATTATAATAATTTTCAATGACTGTTATGCATATATAATGGTTGAGTAATCTATATATATATTAAGTGTCTGTGTGCATTTTGTAACTCACAAAGACACTCTACATATTGTTGAAAGCAGCTAAATCCCATTTTATTCTGTATCCAAATTTGTTGCAACAGTTACTGAATAACTTTTTACTTTATCTGTTTTTACAAGCAAAAATTTCAGAATAATAATCCGAAAATTTATTCCTTGAAAATTTATTCCTTGAATAAATCATCTTATCGCTGTTAAATGGGCAGAAAAAAAAAAATCTGATGTGGGCACCACATGACTTCCTTATACATTCATTGGAAAATATATACATCGTAATGAAAACATTCATATTTTTGTGAGGTAACTGATTCGAAAATAAACAGGCTGGTTCTAGCCTACGAAAATACATGAAAACAAGCAAAGGGGAAACAAAAAATACGCTACTACAGCCACAAAGGCCACGATAACTGGATTATATATATCACGGAGACAAATACAGTAGTTTTTTTCAGGAATAGTGCTCCACGGCTAACTTCAGAATCTCTCATTGCCAAATGAACAGCTTGAGTTTAATAAAAATCATTCAAGTATATATGGCCTACTTTTGTTCTCTTTGGCGAAAATTAGTGACGAGAAACACTATATTTTACTAAAAAAATTAATTCTGTTAAAACTGAGAAAAGGTTTACTAATTCTGGCTATCCTGAAACAATATTTGCCGCCAAATTTGATCACTAATCTCGCCAAGCCGCCAAGTTTGTAGCCAAAGCAGTTTTCGGTTTCGCATCAATTTTGGCAGTTTGGGATCGAATTTGGCGTCTAAGTGACTGAATTTGGCGACAATTTGTAGTTTAGGGTTGCCAACGTTTGGAAGCTCTAACTTCAACAAGAACAGAAACTTTCATTGATTTATTTCAGAACCAAATTTTTTGAAAATTCTATCAGTGACTAACAAGCCTATAAAAAAAAGAAGAGTGATTATTGATGATCGTAGATTAAAATATTTCATACGGTATTTCTGTAAAAAGATAAACAGGTGCTAGTTCTTTATTTCCATGAGGGTAGATGTTGACTCAGCGTCAATTTAGGCATTCAAATAGGGCGAAAAGTAGCAGTTAAGGATTACCAAAGTTTGAAAACTTTAACTTCAATGGGAGTCGAGATCTAGAACTTTTTGAAATGATTCATTAGTTTCTAGCTCAGAAACTAATGAATCATTACCTCGAATGCAGAAATTAAGGAATCATTACCTCGAGGTAATGAATCATTTCCTCTAAAATTCTATAAACCACTGTGACAATACTCTCGATGATTGCAAATTTCATTCGAAATTTTCTGTTGTTCCTAAATTAGCAAAACTTCTGCTCTGTAGTGTAATTAACCATGTTTATTTTATTTCTGTTGGAAGAATGACTGTTTCGTTGGATTGTTTCGAGAATATTCATTGATTATTGATTTTAATAATACAAAAAATTGTTTTATTCAACTGTTTCCTGAATATTCATTAAATAAAATGCATTCATCGACCAGAACCTGCTTATGTCTTTAAGAATTACTTTCTACACGCAAAAATGTAAATAAATTTCATATCAATATCTTTACGGACTCTACCTACGGGCTGAATATTCATTAAATAAAGTGCGTTCATCGACTAGAACTTGCTTATTTCTTTAAGAACTACTTTCTACAATCAAAAATACCAGAAACTTTCTTAACATTATCATTACGGACTCAATCTACAGGATGAATATTCATTAAGTAAAATCCATTCTTCGATTAAAACCTACTTATGTCTCTAAGAATTACTTTCTACACACAAAAATATCAGCAACTTTCATAAAAATACCATTACGGGCTCGATCTACGCGCTGAATATTCATTAAATCCAATGCATACATCGACCAGAACTTGCTTATGTTCTTAAGAATTACTTTCTACATGCAAAAATGTCGAAAAGAAAAGTCAATTACGGGCGATATCTACGGGCTGAATATTCATTAAATGAGATTGCATTGGTCGATTGGAACCTGCATATGTCTTTAAAAATTACATTTTACATGCAAAAATGCCGAGAACGTTCATAACAATATCATTACGGACTCTATATACACGAGCTGAATAGCCATTAAATATAATGCATTCATCCACTAGAACCTGCTTATGAACTTTCAACACGCAAAAATGTCGACAACTTTCATAACAATATCATTAAAGGTTCTATCTCATTAAATAAAATGCATTCGTCGGACGTCGACTACAGTCGGCAGCAAAATTATTCGAGCACTATAACTAATAATTCCGATATTTAAAAAGTACACTTAATACTGTTTTGTTAAATAAATCCTTGTCGAATCATGTTCTTGTCGATTAATTTTCTTTTGGGTATTTTTGAGATTTAGACAGAACATTATTGAATTTTTAAATTAAAACTTGCATTGAAATATCTCGAATTCTTAAAACTCTTGAACAAATTGAAAAGATATTTCTTTAAAAGCTGAGCAAACGTCTTAAGCAGTTTTGCTATTAAATTTCAGATGCTATTTTGTTGTTATTAACATAAAATTTAAATTCTGAATTCTATTTTTCAAAACTTAATTCATACAGAAATATTCGCATATAATTCCACTTTTATATATATATATATAAATAAGTTGGGAATAAATTACTATAGAAGTATTTTATTGAAAAACAAACTATTTAAATGTGATGTTACAAAAGAAGTCCTTTATTTCTTTTTTTACAAATCTTGAGATATGACATTTTGGATTCTAAAGTTGTCACACACTGTTTTCTTGAATGATTCAGAAAATATTTCAAATATATTCTCCGATTAGACTGGAAGATAAAAAAAAAGAGAAATAATGATTAGGAAACAGCAAATAATTTGTATTAATATAAAGGCATTAGTTTTGATTAATCAATTTAATTTTAATTTGCATGCGCACAGGATACTAAGCTAGACTATCTCATCTACAGCACTGGAAAAATGTTAAGGCCAAGCATAACACATCCTTATTTCCAGCACTACTTATTTGAAATTTATGCAAATTTAAACATAATGTTGAAAATAACATTTTTAATTATACATATAAAAATATTACCTCAAATGCAGTTACTTTTTGATTCAAAATTAATTTTTATTTTTATAACATGATACAACCTGGAAAAAATAATAAAGCCTTGCTCACTTTTATAGATTTTCTCAATTTATTTATTTTCTGCGTCATTTTATCGTCATCTGTGGAGTTGCTTTAACAAATCACACAAATGACGGTAAACGGAAATTTCAGTATTTGTGAAAAAAGTAAGAGATAGGAAATTAACGAATGAACAATAAGTAAGATTCCGAGTTTTAAACACATGATTTAATATTTATCAGGATCTATCGGGAAATCGCTAAAAGATAAGGCAGATCTAAAACTATAATTAATAACTTAAAGAAAGAATTAAAAATAAATAAATAAATAAGTGATAATTATGCTTAGTGAAAAGGCACAGAAAGTCCTTCTGTATTGGCCCCTCGATAAGTGAGAGATCCTGCAACCAAAAAAAAAAAATTTCGTCTTCTCAAATTTTAAATGATTTGCAGCTTTCTTGCACTAGCCGAATTGTATGCAGTGTGTTATCAAAAAATCCAAATGTAAAATATTGTAAAATGAAACATCAACCGCATTTAAGTCAGATACATGAAATGACGTTCCCAGAGTTTACAAAGAAACATGTTGCTTTGGGGACAAAATGTTGCTTTTTTGGACAAAAGTTGATTTAATTTCGAAAGGCCTGACAGTTGTAGATACTGCTGGCTTTATCTTCAAAGTGAACCATCTTATTTCTCAGAGCCTCAGTTTGGTTCGGCTCCTTGATGATTTGGGGCGGTTTCACTGCTAACGGAACAACGCTGATTCTTTATCTAAAATCAAAGACAAATTCAGAAGCCTATCATGATATAATTGCCAAAATTAAAATTAATTGTCAGGGGCGTTTCTGATAACATCTGGCGAGTACATATTTCAGTAACACAATCCGTTCATTCACAATTCAAGTTAAAAAAAAAAACTGCCTTCTAAGTTAATCATGTCCAACTACTTGAGTGGCTATCAAGAAACCTTGACGTATACCAAACAGAAAATTTATGGTGCATTCTGGTGCATGACGTTTCTGAAGAAAATGAAACTTATAACACCAAAGATCATGGGTCATACTGTCCGCCCTTTTTTCAGGACACTCTCAGAGACAAAAAAATTTCGCCTTTTTTGCCACTACTAATTTCATGCTTAAATACTTCTGGTACATTCATAGTAATGGGAAATAATTACACAGGGTAGAGATTAGTTTTTAAAAATAGTGGTAGCAATTAATTTTAATTTTTTTTCTTCATGAGAGTGTCCTGAAAAAAGGGCGGAGAGTACGATCCCTGCCAAAGATGTACTTAAGATGGCATACTTGCCAACTTAACCCAGAAGATTGTTAGTTCCCGCCCCTTTTTGTACACCACTTAATTTTTAGAGTAATTCTCTTCAAATATATTTACGATTAAATAAGAAGAAATGTACTCTAAAAATAGACGGAAAGGGGCGGGACTAACAATCTTCCGGGTTAGGTTGGCAAGTATGAAATGGCCATTGAAAATAGATGAAAAAGCATCTCAAAAGACACTTTGAAAAACCTTTGAAGCACTATGACCCCAAGAATGATTAAATTAATTGAAAAGAATTATCTTATGTGGCTTTAATATCTTTTTCAGCTCTCTACATGTATTTAAAAAGAGTGTTTTACATTCAAAATACTTTATTTATTTTTTATTTTTTTAATATTTTCATGGATATAATAAAAATTGCAAATTTTTGTATTGTGTTTAAATTTGCATAAATTTAAATATGCATTTGTAAAAATAATACGTTTCAATAAACTCAATTTAAAAATTTAAACGATTTGGTTTTCATTTTTCACAAATTTTGAAGAACTTTATGCTGAAACCTAATTAATAACACAGTTCTATAAAAAATAAAATACAATAAAATAAATGTTTGCCTAGAATTTTTTAACTGGTTTATATTTAGTTTGCTGATTTCAAATATGAAAGCAGTTATAATAGCAGTTCTTCTCCAGCAGCTCAAGTTTTTAGATTTAGTGCAGGGCAATTAAGTATGTGCTCTTCTCCTCTTCCATAATATTGGATTTTCTCGTTCTTTCATCTATGGGTAAAGAACTTTATTTTCAATTGGAAGCCCTAAAATTATGCTTTCTACTATATTTGATTGTCAGCTGGTGCCTCAGATTATCAGAAGGATTCTCATTTCTAAGCAGTGTAGCCAGATCTGGAGGATTTTTTATTTAATGATCACCAATAATGTTAAGATGTGATATTTGATATACATAATAGACTATCACTTTTCGAAGTGATTAGGCAAACGTTATAATGGAAAATTATTGTTGATTATTGAATAAAAAATCCGCCAGATCTGGCAACACTGTTTCTAAGATTCCATGAATGAGATATAGAGAATAACGTAGGTCTCATTTTTCAATGTAGAGGCATATCTAGCCAGTAAAAGCTGATGTGCAAAATTAATGTCATATTTGTTTTTGGCACGATAGAAACAGATATTTTCAAATAGACATATAAATGTTTGTATGAGGATTAAAAATTTGTCTTTAAAATCAATAAGGGCAACAAAATGAAAGTAATAACTAATTCCCCCCCCCCCCCCCCCCAAAAAAAAAAGCCTCATTCCAAAATTTGTATATACATAAGTAATAGAAGTATGTTTAACATAGAATTAAACGCAATTTATATTTTAAAATACTAAATAAAAGTTTGTTTTCTTTTGGGGAAGGGGGATTTCAATTACGCACCAGAATGGCTGAAATTTATAATGCTTTGTCGTTTTAAAAATTACATAGTCAATCAATTAATCAATAACAATTATTATTTAATTAATCACTTGACTAGCTCATAAATTTACTCACCAATTAATACACTCACCGATGAATTTACTCATATGTGCATCTATCTCGCATGTATTCATTTTATAAATTAAATAGAAAACATATATACTTAAATACGATATTTTGCAATAAATACAACATAGAGTATTATTCAAATAGTATATGCCCCCATGCATACTTGTATGCAAAATATTTCAGTCGATGCAACATGCTTACAATACATGCAATTTATAATACAGAACTATATATACGTGATCCGTTCAATTACGATTAAAAAAATCTTTTCCGGTAATAAATTACATTTAAATTGCAGAAGAGTTTTTTTAACATGAATAAAAATGCTTTCTCGATAAATGAAAATAATATTGCTACTATAACTACAGTGCAGGTAAAATATGGTACATTTTAATCATTGTTACATATTAAAAGTGTAAATAATTGAATCTTTTATTACGTTACGAAATATGAATTTTTTAGGTTTGAACTGTAGAATATTATAAACACACGTGTACCTTTAAACTTAGTGCATGCTTACTATATCCAAACAAATACATAAATAACTTTTAATACTCCTTCGTTATCTTACAAGTCATTATAGCAGACTAATACTTTTAAAGCCTACATTTCTACCTCCTACTCTTTAAACAGAGTAGTTGACAAAGCTTTTGAAACTGACAGTGACAATTTTCGAAGACAGAAGCGTCGCGTCGGTGTGCAAGAATATTTATTCTACTCATTATTATGCATGTCTTGAAACAAGGCTTTTGAATTCATTAACATCGATTATGATATTCTCAATTCCTCACACAGATATGCTAAATTTCATTTTACATTTTCTTTCATTCCTATCAGAATTATTTAATTTTTTATTCATTTACTGATTCATATATTTTTATTCATTAAATCTAGCCTTTCATTAATTCATAATTACAGTTAAACTACGTTATATCGAGCTTTTTCGAGACCGGTTCACCAGTTCTTTATAATTCAGTGTTTCCTTATATCCAAATAAAGTTTAAAATTGTGATACATTTAATAATTTACGGTAAAGGCTGTTTTAACAAAGATAAATACAGTTACCCTTAACTGAAAATTACACAAAAAATTAACTAAGCATTAAGAAAATAATTTGACTAAGTACTGAAAGAGTGTGTGACCAAATTATTAAAAAAATATTTTTTTTTTTTGACATTTTTCTCATTTCGTAAAAAAGTACTGGATGAAATGGCCTAGAAGTTCAGACATGCAAAGAATATTTAAAAACTCACATTCCACTACCAATTTAGTCCAGAATACAATTATGGGACCGACCACAAATTGAAGAAAAGCGCAAATAGTTTGGATCACTCTGTATCATAAAAAACTACGAAGGACTTGTAACTTTAACACGTTGTTTCACATACTATGTACAATATTTGTGTGTGTTGTTGTGTGGGAATTGCACAATTATTTAGGCAGATATTTTTTTTTTTTTTTTTTTCAAAAATTATTAATTTATTTGGCCAGTTTTTTGCTTATAACTACAACGGATTTCCATAAAACTTTACAAAACTTGCATAAAATTTGAAAATCATTAGAGAAACATTATTTTGAAACATAAAATTCACACATTTCATATTTTCCATGAGATATGAGCATTTATATTAAATATTTTTTTACTGAGCACACGCATATCTTCATTACATATGTTAAAAACCAGATATATTGGGCAACAATTGTCAAACATTCATTTGAATAAATCAAAAATTAAGCAAATTGTCGGCAAAAGAACGAGATAGATTTTAAGTATTCGTCAGAACTAAAATTTCATAAGGGGTTTTTCACATGCCAAGTATTTAATTTGAAGATCAAATTATTTCAACTCTGTTGCAAAAGTTCTTTTTTGTGAAAAATCCTTTACGAACTCACAAATCTTAGTAAATAAATGCAAATATGTTAGAGTTACAAGCTTATAAGGGGATTTTTACAAAAAAGAACTTTTGCAACGTGTTGAAATAATTGGATCTTCAAATCAAATAGGCAGCATGTGAAAAACCCCTTTAAGAAATTTCAACTCTAGAAAATACCTTGTTCTTTTACCGACAATTTGCTTAGTTTTTACTCTATTCAAATGAAATTTTGGCAAAAGTTGCCCATTATATCTAGCTTTCAACTTACGTAATAAATAAATTTCAATCTTTCGAGCATGCGCAGTAAAAAACTATTTACTATAAATCCTCATATCCCAGTGAATATTACACGTGTAAATTTTATATTTTAGAATAATGTTTCTCAAAGTTTTGTCAATTTTTCTGCAAATGTTGTAAAATTTTACGGAAATCCATTCTAGTTCTAAGCAAAAAACTTGCCAAAAAATTTATATCTGCCTAAATAATTGTGCAATCGTCACAACAAAACACATAAATTTTACATAGTATATGCAACAAAGTGTTAAAGGTACAAGTCATACGTAATTTTTATGATACAGGGTGATCTAAAGTATTTGCGCACTTCTTCAATTTGTGGTTGGTCCCCTAATTACACTCTAGATTAAATAGATAGTGAATAATGTGAGTTTTTTGACATTCTTTACATGTCTGAAGTCCCAGGCTATTTTGTCCAGTATTTTTTTGAAAATCGAAAAATGTTAAAAATAAATAAGTAAATAAATAAATTTAATACTTTGATAACCCACTGTATTTACCGTTTATTTATTTTACATACGGTGTTTGTTTGATTGCAACTTGTGTTTGTTTGATTGATTAATTAAAAATATTTTATGAAAAACAATTGCCAACAACTTATACCTTCATCATTTTTCTATAATACTAATTACCGATGACAAGCATTCAAGAACGATGTTCATTGTCAACATCAATGTGAGTACTTCGGAATACCAGCGAGTGATCGCAACCAATCCTTATCTCTATCGAAAGCATAAAAAAATAAAGGTAATTAAAAAAAAAAAAAAAAAGGTTTATAGAACTTCGTCTCTGAAAAGATCTCCACGAAAGAAGAAATTATTCAGAGTGAAATACCAGTAGTACAGCGAAATAATAATAATAAAAATAATAAAACAAATACTGTAGTCCTTGAGAAAAATCTAAGTGCGACAGAATTCTGAAGAATAGCTACCGCGTGCGTTGATGAGACGATCTGGACGTCACAAAGGAGTTAAAGACTGAGTTAATGAGGGGCACGGACTTAGAGATGGACTTAGGACGTCCATGATGAGGGGATACCTCGCAATCATAAAGAAAAAGGAGGGGGGTAGATTTCAGGGCCATACAGTTTTCTTTTTCCTATAATTAAAACCATAGTAAACTAGCAAAAAAAAAGGTTGAAAAAGTTGAACTTGTGAGGGATAGGTGGGTGAAAGAAAGGTGTAAAATCTAAAAACATCGCCGGATTTTTTGGTTATTGTTGATTTCGTATCAGCTAATAAAAGGTGATTTGCTTTCATAATATTAAATTAATAAATAAAACACTTTAAAACACGTATATAAGTTTTAAAAACATATATTTAATTAAGACGCATATTTCAAAGCTTTTCGCCCTGAAAAGCAGGGCATCATCAGGAAGTCTACGTGGTTTTACACAATGTCCAGCTGTGTTACAAATATATATACCATAAATCAGGTTAAAGCTACAGTTACATCGCTACTTTAATACAAAAAATTTTTTAGTTCATTGGTTGGAGCCTTTCTACATTAACACTGAAATTATTTGAAATAATTTCAACTCCACAAAATATATCTGAACTCTTAATTTCAGAAGCTGTAAATATTGTAAAATATCCTAATGTTATTAATTCTAAAAATTCAGATTTCCTACCTAAAATTTAGAATTATATTATACAACCAGATATTTAATTTGCATTTATATTTTTCCAGTACAATATGTAACCTCATCAATTTTAGGTTTCATTTAAGTTTCTATGGACACTGCTGCATCCTTCTCTAACGATAGTTAAAGTTCTCTAACAGTTGTTAACGCCAGTCCAGTGTTTCAGCTGCCATCCATTGATTCCTCCAAAAAAAATGACTTCCATTCACTACCACTGCTCGACAAGTTTTTTCACCTTGATGTTACTACCACGCCAGTCTTTCCAATAGCCATCCAAAACTGACTTTTCCAACGCAAGTTGCAGTAATCAAGTGTTGCGTCAGTGTTAATGTAGAATGGCTCCAAGCAATGAACTAAAAAAATTTTTGTATTAAAGTAGCGATGTAACTGTAGCTTTAACCTGATATTTATAACACAATTGGACGTTGTGTAAAACCATGTAGACTTCCTGATGATGCCCTGCTTTTCAGGGCGAAAAGCTTTGAAATATACGTCTTTTAATTAAATATATGTTTTTAAAACTTATATACGTGTTTTAAAGTGTTTTATTTATTAATTTAAAACGTTACACGTGTTTTTAAAAGTGTCTTTATATGAGATATATTTTTTCTTCCATAATATTAGTTGTTCCGGAAAGCAGTGCTGCCAGATCTGGCAGATTTTTTATGCAATAATCACCAATAATTTTTAATTGTTACGCTTGCCTAATCATTTCGAAGATTAATCGTTTATTATGTATATCAAATGTCACTTTTTAAAATTATTGGTAAATATTGAATAAAAAATCCGCCAGATCTGGCAACACTGCCGGAAAGTTCTGTTATTTTGAATTAAAAGTCTAACACCGGAAGCTTATCATCACTTATATAATTTTTAAGATGGTATTTGATAAAGAGTATTACAAGTAGTGTTAAACAAAAATTTCCAGCGTATATGTTACTGATTGAAAACGACAGAACTTTCTGGTGCACCTAATAGGTTCATTCACAAGTAAATTTGACTTTTTTTTTTTTTTTAATCTTGAATATTTTTATTATGCTTCGTTTAAATTTGGATACTTCAATATCTTATGTTTCTGATTATAATTAAAATTTTTCTCATAGGTTGGAAAATTTTTCATTGATTTTCCCTATTACAGCCATTTTAAATTTGGAAAAGGAAAATTGTCTGCAAATATTAGATTTGCTTTGATCTATTTTCGATGCGACAAATATTTTTACCTTATACAGAGAAAACCTTACGTTTGTTAATATTAACCGTTTTAAATCAATTGCAAAAAATATTCTACCTAAGAAATGGGGGAAAACTGAGAAGAGTAGAGCATTTTAAGACAAACGGTCATAAATTAGAAGACCATAACTTCATGTAATAGAGCTGGGTTCCAATTATATTATATTTCGACCACGTTTCTTGGTACCACAGAAGCCTATGCGCATGTGCTGGCTCAACGACTCCTCCATTAAAATAGGAGTGAAAACTCTTGTGGCTGAAAGAAAATAAGGGAAAAGCGAACACAGAATGAAGAATGAACATGTTCCGAAATAAAAAACTTTCAGTTAATTTGGCATCCCTCCAAGCGTTTAAGGTCGTCCACTAGCCTATCGTGCAAAATGTGGTCGCACAATATTTCTTTGGATCTCTCAGATCCCCCATCCACACACACACAGACACACATTTCTGTTTTGCCCCTCTATTTTTTTTATGTCACAACTTTTTCATTTCGTTATGTAAAAGAAGCTGTGTTCAATTAAAATGTTTTGATTTGTGGATAGGATAATGTTTCTCTAAAATAATTTTGCTGCGATATGTTTGTCGCAAAACCTGTTCACCGGTCTTCGTTTCACTTCTTTTTACGGAAATTTTAAGATTACAAAAAAAAAAAAAAAAAAAAGAAGATCGAATGAAAAAAGGTAAGAAAAGAGTCGGTATAACCGAGTTGTGTGATGCGAATGGTTCATTATGTTTGTCATGATACCAGTTTACCAGTCACCATTTCATTGCTTAGTGTGTGTGTGTGTGTCTGTGTGAGAGAGAGAGAGAGATTCTTTTAACCGAGTTGCGTGATACAAAAGATTCGTTATAACCATAAAAAATAACATTATATAAAATGTTAGCTTGGGACCGATTTTTTCTCTATAGCCGTGGCAGGTTGTATAAGTAGGTTTCTCCATAACGGAGTTTAATTGTATTTTTATTTATTTATTTTCAAAAATTATGTAAGAAGTATTTTCAATCAATCTCATTTCTGATTCTCAATCTCAAATTTTTAATTCTCTATCTTATTTATAATCTCTATTCTTAAGTTTATTTATTTATTTTGAATAAATGTCGTTCATGTAACGTTGTGTCGAACGGGCTTTTAGAGCTTTGAGGGCACTAGTTGAAAATATATTACTTGACTTTTTTTTAATTATTAATTTTAAAAATATTTTTTTTAATTCATCATAATTTTAAAACAAATTTTAGCACTTAATTTTCGAGTTAAGTTTTTTTTTTTTTTTTTCCCTTAATAGAAATTTAATATTTTAAATGGCAATCTCTGAAAATGCAGTCGAAATTTGATTTAACTGTAAAAACATCATGGCATTTTTTGCTTCTTTATTCATATAACACAGGGCTAAAATTAAGCATTAAAATTCCCTTCAAAATACTTAATGTTTTATTCAAAACTTTTCTATTATGAATAATAAATTCATAGGGGAGACCGGGGCTAGTAGTGACATTTTCGTCATTTTTTATATTAGCTGTAAGGTTTGAACTGAAGTGAAACATTTAGTATATCATACCATAGAGTAAACCTTGTGTAATATATTTATAAAACTAATATTACAATTATTAACGTTTTTCATACTATAAAATGAATTCTGCGTAAACTCGAAATTTGTCACAACTTGCGGGGCTAGTAGCGACATGCTTGGGGCACACATACAAACACATTGTAACATATACAAATTATGTGAGAAAGGTAATTAAATGCAATATTTTAAATCAAGAATGAAAATTTTATTTATATCGTTTTTAGCACAATAAAAACACTTTTTTTTTTTTTTTTTTAAATAACACAGTAAACCAAATTAAATATATATATATATATAGTTAAATTACTAACACTTGTAAACTCTTAGTCTTTAATAAAACTACATTTAGAGACACTTAACAATAGAAATGAAGGGAAAAAAACTCTGTTAATCAGGAAATAAATAAAAAGTAGGCCAACACAAACCTTTGGCCATATTGATCTTTGACTCGGTAGCTTACTACAACGTGTAGGTCTATATCCTTTAGGCCTACCTGTATTTTTAATCACTCATTGTCATCGCTTGTTTCAGCGTCTGATTTATAGTTAATATAAATATAATAAGGTTCAGTTTTGGTACATTTGACTTGAGCCCATCTTTTACATTGTACCCAGTTTTCTCTGGGTCTAGAAATTTTGTATTGCTCCAAGCAAACTAGACATAAGCAATTTTCGTCATCTTCAGAGCTACTTCATTTTTTCAATAACATTTTTTTTTTTTTTAATGCTGTTTAACCTTTTTCTATAGTGTGAATACCATACGTAGTTTTTTGTATCCCATTTCAATATTTTTTTCGCATTAGTACTCTTCTTTTTATTCATATATCTAAGTAGTGACATTGTGTTTACACTAACCAGTTCTTTGGCTTTCCTCAAACTGCACCTTCCGGAATTTATTTCTATTGTAGCCCTACATAATCTTCTAAAGTAGTTTTAGCTTTTTCAGCATGCCTTTTGTAATTTCGTACCATTTTTTTCTGAAATATAAAAATCTGCATTAAAAATCATGCCCAGGCAAATAGTGACACTGTCACAACGTGCCTCCCACACTTCGTCACAACTAGCCCCGCGTTACGCCGTTTTGAACTTTATTAAGTAGTTCCGAAAGATTGTCATGATTAACAAATGAAATACGTAGAATAATAGCTCAAAATCTAAATATCCAAATAATGTCAGGGAAGTTTACATGCCACATGATCCCTTGTGGCAATGACGATTCCAACGCAGGTCACAAAATTTACTTTTGCAATAGAAAACACTATAAATAATTTTATCTCGAAAACAAGGCAACGCTATACTTCCAAACGTACACAGTACACTACAATAATCAACCTGTTCACTCACATGACGCGACAGGTTCTGAAATCTATCGGCTCATTCAGAAAGCTCTATGGCACTACTTGCCCCCTGGCCCAACCAACCCCGGTCTCCCCTATAACCCCTCCCCAAAAATAAATAAATAAAAATAAATAAATGAATGAATAAAAAATTGAATGAAATGATAGCTACACCTAGGTAAGTTGCAAAATATACATTCTACGAAATACTCAAATATTTAAAATATTGAATGAAAAATTAACGGTAATTCGAAATATGTCATTGAAAAAATGATTTTATACAATATTACCATGTATACCTGTTTGTTAAATCGATGAGTAAGAATATGAACATTTTTACTTTATGGTTAATTTTTTTTTTAATTATAAAATAAATACATACATATAAATAATAAAGGAACAATGACATCAAACAGTTTAATCATAGAAGTAATTTTCTTTAAATACAACAAACTATATGCAAACTTCGTATTGCAAAATGTAATGGTACTTTATTATACTGGAAATTATTTAAAATTAATGGTAATAATAGACTAGGAGGAATATTGATGGTTTCACATTAAAAAATATTAAGCACAATTAATTTACTTTTTAATCATGATTATTATTATTTTGCTGATAATCCTAGTGATATGTATGTTACTACTCTATATAATAAGCTCTTATTGCACCTATGCCAAAATAAATATTGATTTCCCTAACCCTGATATAGATTTAAAAATTCATGAATATTTAAATTATCAAAACTACGAAAAAAAAAAATATTGAATATGTGTGCCAGATTTATTTCATAAATTTCACTACTTATCAGACGAATATTATTTTGCAAATTACTGCCTTAAATTTCAATCAGAAGGTATCGATTTTAAAAAATTCAGTATAAAGTATGCTGCATATTATAACGTTGTATATATTTTCATAAATTTGATAAAGTTTATGTGCTACCTTAATCATGGACACGGCATATAAATCACGCTAAAACTTTGTGACTAAAATCTCGTTAAAAATTACAATCTTTTAAAAAGATTTGTAAATAGATATTATTTACTTTATAATTCATACTTACAATTTTGTTGATTTTCCTCTTGTTCTTCCATAGTTTTCCATAATATTCGATTCATTCTTTTTCGAAACTTTGAATCTTGGGAAATCTAAGAAGAAAATGTTATTTCATATTAAATTAAATTTATTATTTTAAATTAACATTTAAAATGAACTTTTTTTATTTCATTTTATATGTCATTTAATTTTGAAATTTTACCAATGAAAATCGAATGTTACTTGACTTCCATGAAAGTATATGAGATTAACTATTATTTTTAAACCATGTCTCTTAATCCAAAAGTGTATTGATTTGTAGGACATCTCTAGATTAAAATGAAACTAATTAACGAAAAGAAGCATCAGCAAAATTTTATGTTATAACATAAATCGATGCTAAAAATTAAATATGTATATATAACTGTTGATATTTTTAATATTTATATAATATTTATTTTTTTTAACTATCAATTAACTATTAATTATCAATTAAATCAAACATATTAATTTTTTTTCTGCGTGATTATCTCATTTCTGTATATGAAATTATGGATTCTAGCATGGATTCTGTCATGTTTCAAATTATTATTGTAAATAAACATAAACGTATTAAAAAATTCCCTCGTGGTTTTATAAAAACAATCCGTGAACTACAGCAGAAAGCGTTGATATATTATGCTGAAAGACGATGTGCAAAAGCTTTGTGAGCAAACGCCATAAGTTAAAAAAAACTGTTATAATTTGTTTTGTGTCAAGCTAAGCACTATCGTTCATCTGGCACAAGTGAACGAGTAAATATTGGCACAAGTGCAGCATTAAAGCAGCAACACCTAGTGAGAGGTCACGCTTAAGTATCTTTACCTGGAAAAAAACTGCGAGTATATTATTATTATTATTATTATTATTTATGGTGTTTAATAACAAAGTTTTAGTTTATCAAAATCCATGAGCAGAATTAAAAAAATTAAAATAAGGTATGTTGGATTTTTAAACACTCTGAATAAACAAGCATACGTTTCTGCATACGCTACCAGCGGGAGTTTGCTACTGTCAGAATTTTCGGGAGTCGCGAACCAGCTGATCGCCGAAAGCGGCTAGTATTGCGATATAATACAAGAATATGTAGCTTTTCAATACTGACCGGCAGTAAAATCCATATATGCTACACTTAAAATGGTAAACAAAATATTATTTATTTTTAAATTTAAAATGTAATTTCATTTTATTACCCTTTAACTCTCTCTCTCTCTCTTTATACATTCATAAATGCATACATACATGTGTGTGTGTGTATGTGTATTCTGTGTTCGCTTTAATGAAAGGCTAGAGTAAAACGATCATTAACAAGCATTAGAAAACTGATCTTAATATTTTATAACACTTACCATTATTATTACTTTAGATAATTGCTTAAAACGATAGTTCCTATGTGATTCATTATTGTTATTATTGTTTTAAGATACTGCTTAATACGATAATTAATTTGTGTTATATCATCATCATCATCATCATCATCATCATTATTATTATTATTATTATTATTATTTGATTGCACATAGATGTTTACGTATGATACAATATTAGTTTCTAAATCACTTGCAATTAATAATAATAAAAAAATTTCTTTCTAGGCAACAAGTTGTAATCTAAATTAACAGTCCTTTTCCTGAAATATAGGTACATCAATTAATTTATCATTAAAACTTCCTGGGCATCGCAAATTCTCCAGCTAACGTTTCTAAAGGCTCAAAGTGATCAAAATGACATAAATTACTGTACTCGGTATTAAAACTTAATTAATTCTGACAGGAAATTGAAGATGAATCAGGTATATTCAAATTTCAACAATTCTGGTAGTGGAAATATTGTTTAATTAAAAATAAACTTCAAACGACAATAGGTCAGCTTAACTGGAAACTATTCTGGAAATTTTAATTTAAGCATATTAAAAAATAATAATAATATCATAAGGTGGACGAACCTAATGATATTATATAGCTATATATATATATATATATATATATATATATATATTTATTTATTTATTTATTTATTTATTACTACTAGTAGGCTTTGCCCACTTCGCTGGTCACTATATTTAAAGGAAATTCTTTTCTATATCGCATTATAAACAAAAAATTAAAAAAAAAAGAAAAAAAGAAATTGCTTAAAATCTCGCTTCGTGTCCCCGTTTCCAGGATCTCTGTCCTATTGCCTGCGACGATAGCTTACCAGTGGGCTTCCATTTGGGTGCTTATCAGATGACAGTTTCGAAACACACAGTATTGAAATTTTGAAGCAGCTCTTTTATATTTGAATCTCAATTACATATGAACAACGCTATACTTGGTATACATAATATTTACTTTCACGTTATTTTCTATATTTATTTGACTTATGCGGTCAACCATAAAATGACAGCAATTTCACGCCAAATATAATATGCTACAATATGCTGTGAGTACTACATCTATCGCATGAGACAACATATTTTTTGTGATGTTATATATTTCATGGTTAGTTAATAGTGGTTGGTATACAAATAAATAAATAAATAAATATGTAAACCTGATCATGGTACAGTCTTAATATAGCTTCCCTTGGCGATTTTAAAATCTTTGTCGCCATTTTACTCAAAAATACATAATTTCGATTATTGTTTCTGTTTCTTTCCTTTTTTTTTTTTTTTTTTTTTTCTTTTAATATTTTATAATTCATTTGTATTTTTGGTGCACTACTTGGCTTAAAAAGGCTGTCGTGAAAGTCCTTGACGAAAAGTGTCCGATCTATTCCAGCATTAACAGGGGTTTCGTGATATCGGCACCACTTTTTTTATTTAGAAATATTAATTGTAATTTTACATTAACTTTTTATGGCTAAATAGAACTGAAATTATTTTTAAAAATACTGGAGGAAGAATTCCGTCAAAAGACGGATCATTTTCACCCCTGAGCCTCAAAATTAAAAAAAAAAAAAAATGCCCTGGATTATTAATAAGTAAAGCTCTTTAATATAAATGCTGAATTAGCTTTCATGCCAAACGTGATTCATCCGTGCCAAAAACATACTATTAAAAAAAAATTTTTTTTGATTGAAGTATATTAAAAAAAGGTTATGAAACAAAATTCGAAAGAAATATGCTAGATTTGTATCATTTTATTTTAAAGTTATAATGACGTCATTTTGTTATATGCATGAATTTAATATTTTATATTTTTTTATCTTTCGCGTGAAATTATATTTCATTTCATGTCGAAAAAAAAATTAACTCGTAAACTTTTTTGGCAACAATTAAAAATTTCAATAACTAATTTTGAAGCTATTACAAGGTTATTATTTTCATATTTTAATTAATTTTAAAAAATCTAATCGAAAATTCGAAAATCAGGCTTCAAGGTGCAACAAGAGAGGTCAATACGAACCTACATGCAAATTTGTGTAGCTCTGCGATCAGCCGTTTTTCTAAAAAGCTCCTGATACACACACACACACACACATCTTATATATATATATATATATATATATAGATTACTCTTACATAGCCATGGACTAGGTGTCCTTTTTTATAGTGACATGACATTCAATTCTTAGGCCATAAATTATAGATTGTTTTTTGATAATGTAAATTTTATTTAATGAAAAAATACACAATGAAAGAATTCTTTTACAATTGCAAGTTACCAAAACCTGAAACTTTCTTTTTTTTCAATTTTAGGCATTTTAAGCACCTAAGTACATTGTTTCGATTCCAGACTTTTAACATATCATATAAAAATTAATTTTTTACTTTATGATATATAGGTTCTTCTCAAGTGTATTACTCTAACAAGTCCAGAATATTTCTTAACGTTTTTTAGTATTTTTGAAGTTTTTAAGAATTCAGCGTACACAGTTTCAATACATTAAAATGTATAAATGTTATAAAATATATATGTCGTGAAATGTTGTTTGAGGGCTTCTATTTGATAATTAATAGTAGATCTTCGAACTGTTTTTAGAAACAGGAATAGATTGAGAACAGAGACATAATGCACAATCTGACCCATACCTTCATGGGATGCGTTTATTAGACCTATTCGTGTGCATGATTAAACGAATGCTTGTGGGCTTCACAAACTTTCTAGACCAGCATGGAGAAATTTGGCGTTTCACTCTCCCGATCTTTCAGGAATTGAAACATACATTGAACATCCGCTATTCTGGGTGTTAAGAAACCCAAACTCGATTTAACTGCCAAAATATAATGATCTTAACTATGTATCAGGAACGATTTCAATCTTCGGAAAATCGTTTACAGAAACATGAAGAAGAACGTATTCGGATAATTTAGAATTGTGCAAAGCATGAAGAAAACAAGAAAAAAAAGAATTAATTTGCCATCGACTTGTACTACAGAGGCCAAGAATATTGGCCTCTAGGATGGGACAACAGGTGATGAAGGAGTTATGATGCATAAAGAAACGTCTAACAATTATGGTATTTAAAGCTTTATTAGGCAGAATGTAATCAATGTATTTATTCAAAAGATATATACATGTAGAGGTAGTATAATTATGTTTTTAATGTAGATATTACGAATATTCTTGTACTCTTTTTCTTGCCCAGTAACAGCATACGTCAATGAGTACCTATATAATAAATCATGCCATAGATACAACAAGACCTGCCTAATCACCTATAAATAACATATTACCACAACGTTGATTGGTCGCATATGGAAGAAAAAAACATTTAAAAAAATAAAATCACTTGTATGTGACTCCGGGTCCGACTATGATTGATTTCAAAGACTGTACCACAATTGCTATCGCCCGTATCGGTGCACAGATGCTACAGAAGATTTGGAGAAAATTGCATCATAGATATGATGCGTGACTTACCAAAACGAGCGCATATTAAACATTTGTGAGGAATGCATTCCAAACTTTATTATAATGCTTCTGAATATATGTACCTTTTAATTAAATACATTATACCTTATCAAATATCTTGAAAATCCAGAAAAATATACGCAAAATAGTAAGGGATTTTCTTTCAGTTGTTCACTAAAATTGACTTTTTATTATGGGTACAGTGCCTAAATCATGTAGTAGGGTAACCGCCCAGAAAAACCGTCTCTATAGATTAAACCTCTCACCAGAGGTTATTGTGACAAAGATTCTTGCTGGAAAAACCGACGCTAATGTATTTACTGGTTATTTACAGTAGGTAGCGAAATTATTGAAGCGCTAGCAATAATTCGTATTTAAAAATGTGCAACTAATACTATTTTGTTAAATAAATATTTGTCGAGTCATGATCTTAATCTTTATGCTGTTTGTAAAAAAGTAAATTGATGATAAAAATAAGTGATCAAACTTGAAAAAAAAAAAAAAAAAAAAAAAAAAAAAAGTGGAAAAATGGGGATATGTGCTTCAATAATTTTGCTGCCGACTAGAACACGTGACCAAGTAGATGAAACTGGGAAAAGCCAGTTAAATTCTTGTGCAACGTTTTCAATTTGAGAAAGAATTCCGATCGCAGCGCTATCGGGGAGTCGTAATTTTCCGAGCAGTATTTTAAGCATTACTATTATAAGCAGTTGCCATAATGTATATTCTATGCGCTTTACTATGGGTATATTCACAATTTGTCGTTCATATTATAAATCAATTGGACAATTATACTGAAATAAATAGAGACCTATTAATATTTTTAAATACACATTTGTATTTATAAATGAAGCTAATTACGTCATACACATTGTAATAAATTTTGTTTTATACATTACAACACAAAAAAAATTGGAAGGTTCCTTAAATTAACAATTTTTAATTAAATAATTGTCACATATTTAATTTAGTATAATTATCCAATGATTTATAATGAAAACCGTTTTCCGTGAATATCTTTTTTATAAAAAAAATCAGTTTTAGTCAATAACTGAAAAGGACCTTACTATTTTGTATATACTTTTGGAATATTAAAAATATTTGACAGGGCTTTTATTATGACCTGGCCTATATAGTTAGCTATTAAATTATGCAAAAAATGTTTTTTTATCTTTTGCACATGCACAATTAAAATATTTCTCATATAAATTCTAATATTTCATAAACTATTCAATGTAGTTCTATTCTAATTTCAGTATGACATTTTCAGGGCGCTTTTTCAATTTATCTTAAAGCTGCATTAAGTTTCGCTGAAAATTCTGTATATTATAAATTAAAAAAACAGGCTGATTTTTCTTAAGTTAAAAACATATATTTTATGCTATTAGTAAACAAATACATCAGAAAATTCTCTAGTAATATTTTCTAAAGTTACAACACATTATGCTTTTTTGATGATACAGGATGATTCTTATTCTTCTTCTTCTTATTATTATTATTATAGTTTGTTGTTGGTCCACCCTAATTACTTTACTATCGCAATCCAATCTTCACTATAAAGATTGACTTTTTTTTTTTTTTTTTTTTAAATACCTTTAGTGTTTAAGAACATTCCATTATCAAGAAGACAATTTTAAATAAATAAAAAAAAAAAAAAAAAAAAAAAAAACATTTGTTGGAAAAATCTTGCTAAACATTTGAGTAAACCTGTTCTGTCCAATCTGTAACGAATAAATTTAAATATGATTTGATAAGGTTATAATAAAATTCATTCATACTTCTAATAAGTCTGAAACAGAAGCATATAAAATATCCTCGAACTGCAATTTAAAATATTTAAATATAAATGCTTATAATACTTTACTTTTAAAAATACTTTTGTAAATGTAACAACTTTTGAAACATGTATTTTTATTTACCATGAATAATTTACAGACAAGACGATTTTAAAACAAATAAAGAGGTGTTGAGAAACAGGTACATCTTCACGCAAGTCACATGCTACTAAGTACTTAGGGGAAAAGTGCTTTAAGTACACATTTGTATTCAATTCAGAGAAAAAAGCTTTCTGCAAAATTAAACGAATACTACTTTCTTCTCGTAAAAATCTTTTAGGACTTTCTAAGTAAATGATTTTGAAAGAATCCAGGTATGAAACTTCGGAATTTTAAACAAAATAAAGTTGACTTAAATAATAATGTATACTTAAAAAAATAAATAAATAAATAGTAATAATGAAAACGAGCGTCGTTAATTAATCTTTAAATGTGATTTTTTTTAAATAAGTTTTAGAAATTATATTGATTTCATAGATTGATTTATTCATTGAATTAAAGCATATATTTTTTCTGTTAATTCTTTTCCTCTTATCTATCAATAGAAAATAAAACCACTGATTTTAATAATAATAATACGATTCTCTTCTTTTGAAAATTTTTGAAATTTCTCAATTCTTTTTTTATTTAAGAATTTTTTTTTTTTTTTTTTTTTTTTTTTAATGAACACTAAAATATAATTTTAGGGTATTTTGTTATTAGTAAAATTATTATTATATGACATGTACAAAATATTTTTGATTTTATCTAGCTTTTGTGTTTAAACTAGAGCAACCTTCGTACATACTAGAAATAATAATAATAACAACAACAACAAGAAAAAGATTTTTCGTTCAATCTTTTAAACATTATATTGAGACAAAGTATTGAATACATTTTATTCTGATAATTTTGATCACTATGCTTAATTTTTGTCCTTCATTTTGATAGACTGAAAAGTTTTGTATACTTTCGCAAGTTTCTTAATTTGAATTCGAGTTTAACATTTTATAGTTTTCATTTTAACATTCTAAAGATTATATAAAAAAAAAAAAATCTTGGATGATACAAAAGTCACAGAAAATATAAAAAATATGTTATTCAACAAGCATTGACCATAGCACTATGCGGTTTTCACTGAAATGCGAAGAAATGCATGGGATTTACACATATATGTGTGTGTACAGTCGGTAACAAAAGTATCCGAACACTAGCAAAAATTCCTATGTAGAAAAAGTAGAGTTAATACTGTTTTGTTAAATAAATCCTTGTCGAATCAAGTTCTTAGACTGACTAAGAACATGATTCGACAAGTATTTATTTAACAAAACAGTAGTAACTCTACTTTTTTTACATAGAAATTTTTGCTAGTGTTCGGGTACTTTTGTTACCGACTGTATGTATGCGTATAAAAAATGTTAGTTACATTTTTCATTAATAGATGGCGCTGCATTTGCAGTATTCTCTCACATTTTAAACAATCCACCTTTACAAATGACGGCATATTTCGAATACTGATATCTGACTTTGGCAGGTTGCTATGGCTTCAAATGTTAACGAATATTTAAATTAAACATTTACGGCTTATTATTGGTGTTAGTCGTTCTAAAAAAATCATGATATTGTTCAGAGAAAGCATTATTTGTTAAACTTTATTATGGGTATTCCCATTAAGCAACGTCTGACGACCATTCTCATGAATGACGGCCCTCACACTGGACATTTATAGTCCTACTTCCGTGGTTGAATATACAACGCCACGGTAAAAAAGTCATTTTACAATTAAAGCGCCACCTGATGGAGAAAAATTAAACTAATTTGGCCATAAATATTTTGTTACTTAACCCGTTAGTAGTCGCTAGTTGGTCGATTCTCCGTCCATTCCTTCAGTGTTTATTCAACAGCCACCAAAATTTTTTAGAAGTGGCATTTGATATACATAATCGATGATTATTCGAGTCGATTCGCCTTTTATCTATTTCAAATGCCACTTCTAAAATTTTTGGGGGGCTATTGAATAAATATTGAAGCGGTGGGCGGCAAATCGACCGACTAGCGACCACTAACGGGTTAAAAAGAAATTCCACGTCTTTCTGTGTATTTCACTGAAAATCTCATGCTGCTACGGTCAATACTTTTTGAATAATGTAATTTTTATTTTTTCTGCGACTTTTCGATCACCCGGTGTATGTTTTGACAAAAATATTTATTAAAAAATTAAAAAAAAAAAAGTCCTTCATTTTTTTTGACAAAATTTAAAGCATGCTTTCACTAGTATACATGAATGTAGAAAAAGTTTTGCAGTTATTACAATTCTGCTTTCGCACTAACAGCTTTAGCTTTTATAATATTATCATTTATTAGTACTATTAGTATTTTAAATAAAACAACTGTTTGATCTTAAAGATTTAGCAATAAACAGTCAAATTTTTGTGCTTTTCATATAAGTGTGAATGCACAATCTGAGAAGGAAATACCGACATTTCATTCCAATAAAATAAAGTTTGTACTAATCATAAAATAATCGCAGCACGTTCACTCATAAAACGCCGCAATTCAAAAAAAGATCAAAGTTTCTATCATAAAAATTTCTAAGCGTAAAAGCCGTTTTTAAATTTTAAAAAAGGGGGAAATAAATCAAGACTTTTGCATCTAAAATTAAAAATAATAATAATAATAATAAAATTTATTTAAACAATATTTCAAATTAATCATTTGCCGATTTAAATTTCAGTATTTTAGAAGGAAAAATTGGAAAATATTTTAGACTGAGCGAAAAATTTGCAGGCCAAGAATGTCGTCACATAAGAATTTGAATACCAGAAAATTAATAAGCAAATAAATAAAAAATGAAGAAGGGAATTTCTATTTATATATATATACACACATATTTAATATATAACATATATATATATATATACAGGGTGCGTTTGACATAATCTGCCAAACGAAAGAAGGTGATAGAACAGCCCATGGGGAGCATGAAACACCATAGAAACTCTGTCCTATCTCTAACCGTTTCCGAGTTATGGTAGATAGAAGAAAAATCTGTTTTTTTCCATCCCGTCTGAAAAAACCCAAATTTGTGAGCTTTCTGAAAGACTTACATGCAAAATAAGCACATATTTGGAAAGAGCAGAAAAAATGCTATCGGGTGACACCATTTACATCAGGATACATTAATTTGACGGCGAGCTACAAGCGCTAAAACACTGGCGAAGTTTAAAATCGAGTTGTCGCGAAATTCTTTAACCGGCAATTCTGCAAACACCGTTCAAGCTACAATCGGTCAAATTTATCAAAAACTTCTCCATTTCACAAGCTTTAGAATGAGCCCACAACAAACCATATCGGTGTTCTAGTTCAGGAGAAATTTAGTCTTTTGTTTGAAATACATTCATCACTGAACTCGACGTTCGTCGAGAAAGAGACTAAAGGGTGCCATGGTCGTTCCCGATTTCATGTCCACCTTCAGCCCGCTGTTTTGTCAGAGGCAAAAAAGAAAGTTTTAAAGACAAACAAGAAAAGTAACAGTTGTATTAAGTTTACAAACATCTCACGTTTATGATTAAAGCAGATATGCATTTGAAAGGATGTGTGAAATTTAGTGCTGCTGCTGAAATTGGTCAACCCCACACCTGATACATGCCCTTGCCCGCTTACGAACGGAAACCACAGTAGCTCTTAGCGAAAGCTCGTCCCTCATTTTATTATTGCATCATCGAGCCGGTTGCTTAAATCTTGCAAACTGGCAACTTCTGTGCGGTAAACTTCTTGCTTCAGGAAACCCCAAACATAGAAGTCCAATGGAGTGGGATCTGCGATCTAGATGTCCAAGGAATTGGTCCATTACGACCAATCCATCGTGGATACTGCTGAGTCAAGAAGTCCCGAACGGCATTGGAAGAATGTGCAGGGGCCCCATCGTGTTGGAAAATGATTTCCGCTCATTGGGGTACAAGAATGACATCAAGTAATCGTGGAAGATGATGTTCCAGAAACTCCAAATATGTATTGCTTGTCAGATGACCTTGGACCACATGTGGACCTATCAAGTGATCGCCAACCACTCCAAGCCAAACATTTAAGCTGAATCGCATCTGGAACGATGAGTTTCGTGTTACAAATGGATTTTATTGAGCGTAATGAAATGATGCCAGTTATGTAAATTTAACATGCCATCCTGAGTGAAAGGTGACTCATCTGTCCACAGTATCATTCTAAGGGAAATGGTGTTCCTCAATATCTCGCTCTAAAAGCCAGCGGCAGAATGTTACCCGCTTCTGGAAATCTGACCGGCGTAATTCTTGTACCAGTGTGAAGTGGTATGGATGATACTGGTTTTTGCGCAAAACATTCATTACTTTACTTTGGGAGATTCCACCTCCTCTCGCAAGTATGCGTGAACTCATATCTGGATTCTCCTCCACTCGGTCGAGTACGGTCGAGTGGCGGAGCAGCGACCATGGCCCCTTTCGTACACCACACCGAACGACCCACTCTCCATAAGCCTTCGATGAATTACGGCAAATACAGCACGGTTGGACACACGACGATGTGGATAACATAGATGGTACTCTTCTTCGGCTCTCCGAGAGTTACCATCGCAAAATCCATACACAAAATGCATATCCGCGTACTTTGCATTTGTAAAAATAGGCATATCTGTTTACAGGTTGGAAAGTATGACAATTTGATCCCTGTAATGACTTCAATTGAAAATAAAATTCAGAAGGGTAAACAAAAAGGGATAAAATTTCAATATTAATTTACAAAAGTAGAAGAAAAAAAGTGCTACGGAATAAGAACCAACTTGGTTAATTCGTACCAATGTAGGAAAACATACTAAGTACGAACTAAGATAGAGCAAGTTGACGTGAGAGCAGCGTGAAAGAAATCGGCCGAGCTCAGGCAAACTCCAGAAAATGCTAAAGCAATAGGCAGCATAAAACGTAAAAGAAGCTGACGAGTTAATGAGCTGTGACAGATTGACTCGTCTTTTGTACCTGCGAATGGGATGCGCACACAGGAAGGTTGGAATACATCTGCATATCACTAAGAGTCCGTATGCAGATAGTCACGAATTTGCATACGTTCCATTTACTCACCATCGTTTCGTTTGGCGAATCGCGACGAACGCCGTTTTCAGTGATGTATTTCAAACAAAAGTCTAAATTTCTCCTGAACTAGAACACCGATATGGTTTATTGTGGGCTCATTCTAAAGCTTGTGGAATGGAGAAGTTTTTGGTAAATTTGACCGATTGTAGCTTGAACGGTGTTTGCAGAATTGCCGGTTAAAGAATTTGGCGACAACTCGATTTTAAACTTTGCCAATGTATTAGCGCTTGTAGCTCGCCGTCAAATTAATGTATCCTGATGTAAATGGTGTCACTCGATAGCATTTTTTCTGTTCTTTCCAAATATGTGCTTATTTTGCATGTCAGTCTTTCAGAAAGCTTATAAATTTGTGTTTTTTCAGACGGGATGGAAAAAACCAGATTTTTCTTCTATCTACCATAACTCGGAAAAGTTTAGAGATAGGACAGGGTTTCTATGGTGTTTTATGCTCCCCATGGGCTGTTCTATCACCTCCTTTCGTTTGGCAGATTATGTCAAACTCACCCTGTATATATATATGCATATACATCACTTAAACCTTTTATACAAAAGAAAGTTGAGATTCAGTTAATGAATGGATGAAAATAAGGTTGAATAATTAATGAATGATTGAAAATAAAGAAATCTTTTTTTCTTTTTACATATGCCTTTGATATATAATTAGGATTCACCTGAGTATGGCGACATAGCGACAACTGTTGCCAAGTCATCAACAAATGCCGCGCAAATCACGCACATGGACGACAAATGTGCCGCCTAAAATATTTTTATAAACCTATTTCTTTCTATTTTCTACTCCTTCATTTCTTAAAAAGAAAAAAAAGAGAGAGATGTATTTCGATATTTGCGTGTTCCTAGTTAAAAATGCGCTTTTAGAAATCTAAATCCGGAAATTTGAGTTCCGTATAACGGAACTCAAACTTCCGTTATTTATTTCGTCAAAATCGTTAATATTTCAATGATTGATTTTAATTTTTTTTTTCAAAGTTTTAAAGCATTTCTACATCCAGACTGGTACAGTGTTTTGTTGTTTTTGCACTGCACTGGTGCTACATTTATATCTCTGATAAAGGAGGGTCATGCATTATTATTTCAAAACGAAATAGTTGTTACGTATTTTTGGAATTCATAGTGGTTGAATACTTTTCCATTTTTGAGTGCCAGCTTTTCGGTTCACTTTACTGCAAGTTGTTGAAAATTTTGCATCATGTATATGTTTAAATTATTTACAGAAATTAAACTTTTATATTTTTATGTAAACTGGTATCAAGAAAATGGATGCATATATCGTAGAGTCGGTAACAAAAGTCTCCGAACACTAGCGAAAATTTCTATGTAAAAAAAGTACACTTAATACAGTTTTGCTAAATAAATCCTTGTCGAATCCTACTTTTAGACCGACTAAGAACAAGATTCGACAAGGATTTGTTTAACAAAACTGTATTACACTGCATAAAAAAAGTAGACGGACACTTCTTCACAATTTTTTAAAACCCCGTCTTTGTTTAATAGGAAATGTCAATTAAAATTCTTTAACATGTTTATACTTATCAGTCTTCATATTTTTGACAGACAAATAAAAATATTCAATTATTTATAATTTTAATGTAGGGAAATGCAGAAAAGTGAAAAGACATACATTTGCACAATATATTTTTTTTTAAAAAGTAGACGGACACTGGTCAAAAACTGCAATTATCTAAGTGGGTGTTTCTTGCGGAATACCAGTTTTGCATGTACATGTACATTTGGCATTTTGCCAATTGCTAACGTGCTTGACAAGATGGTTTTTCGTAATTAAATTTCATGGAGATGAATGCACCATGCCACGAGGAATTCCTCTAACTGATTACCAGAAAGGACAGATTATAGCACTGAAAAATGTTAATAAAGGAGTCAGAGAAATTAGTAGGCTACTTCTAATAAGCAAAAGTAGCATCAACACTTCTCTACGTGCTCCTGAAGCCCATGGCGTAAAAAAAAAGAGTGGCAGGCCAAAGAAACTTTCGCTTAGAGACCAAAGACAAATTTTTACTGAGCTGAAAAAAACTGGAGCACGAATTCCCAGAGTTCGAATAAGCACAGGAATTACTAACGTAACTTCTCAGACAATTTATTACTACATTAAACACTCAGAGCTTTTTCAATATAAGAAGAGAAAACATCATCCATGCTGGAAGGATCACCACGTGACAGAACGCCTACAGTGGGCTCAAAACCATATTTCTTGGACTACAGAATGGATATCTGTAGTTTTTTCAGATGAGAAAAAATTTAATTTAGACAGCCCAGATGGATATCAGTATTATTGGTACAGTTTGGAGGAAGAAGACGAAGTGTACTCTACTCGGCAAGTTGGTGGTGGTGGCGTGATGGTATGACTAGCTGTTGGCTATGGTTGAAAGACAAATTTAGTGTTCCTAAGTAAGACGCAGACTCACAAAGGTTATATTGAAACACTAAGCAGTGAGCTCTTGCCATTTGCGTGTGATCTTGGAGGGGAAAACTGGATTTTCCAACAAGATGGAGCGCCAATACACGCTGCTAACAATGTTAAAAAATGGTTTCATGAGAACAACTTCAATGTTTTACCCTAGCCATCCAAGAGTCCGGATATGAATCCTGTAGAACACATCTGGGCTATACTTGTTCATAAAATTTATGAGGGTGGACGCCAGTATGAATCAATTCACCGGCTCAAAGAAGCTCTTACAAACATTTGGGAAATTTTCTGTCAAAAAAAGATTCAGAATCTCATTGATTCGATGCCTAACAGAGTATACGAACTTATTAAAGCAAATGGGAGACGAACCCCTTACTAAAAATGTTTTATTTTAGAGATACAAGATGTGTCCGTCTACTTTTTTTAAGAAAAATTACAGTGCAAATATGCACCATTTATGTTTCCTGAATTTTTCCACTACATAATTCAAAAGAATTGAATCTATATCCAAAAAATAATAATATATGATGTCCCGGAATATAATTATATTAGAGAAATGAACCTCATATCTTTAATTAAAGAAATAAACGGCTTTAATGTATTACAAGTAAGTGTCCGTCTACTTTTTTTATGCAGTGTAAGTGTACGTTTTTTATATAGGAATTTTTGCTATTGTTCGGAGACTTTTGTTACCGACTGTAGGTGATCTAGTGGTTGGCATGCTCTAGTAATTGACGTCTATCCCGAAATAATTAATAAATAAGAAAAATAATAAAATCATATATTTTACATATAAGAATTTTAACATTTTGTGTCAAACACTGGAGCATAGGGTGCTAATAACTGGTAAAATGAATAACTAGCAGTATCAAACACTGGAACATAGGGGGCCAATTACTGATAAAAGGAAAAACTGGCAGTGTCAATCACTGGAACATTGAGTGGGTGACAAATAAAAATTCATAAAAAAAAAATAATTGTTATCAAATGTATATATTTTAACATATATATGGTTCTGAATGTCTGTCATACTATATGTACTAACTTAAGATTTCTATTGACTAGAACATTAAAAACATCAGAGATTGTTCTAAAAGTGTCAATCATTGGTGCACTTACCCTATATAGATTGTGTGCATAATACCTAAAATAATAATTACAAAACTTTGAATAAACACCATAAAATGCAATAAACTCGCAACAATTGTTGCGAGTTTATTGCATTTTATTGTGTTTATTCAAAGCTTTGTAATTATTACTTTAAAACGTCAGTTCTGTGGTGCTTTCTTATCATAATACCTAAAATGTTTAAACTGTTCTCAGATAAAAGTATTGATATATGTATAAAAGGTGAGAATTTGTATATGGTTGCCTACCATTTTATAATTTTAGACCACTAAATCTTAAACTTGTTTTTCTTTTTATTTATTTATTTATTTATTTTCTTGACAGCTAAATGTTCACGGCTAGCATGAGCCCAATATTTAATATTACTTGTTACTCATACTGATTATTATTATTATTATTTTGAAGTTTGTTAATTCCTTGTTAAGCATATATATATTCATCATTTTTCTCCTTCTCATTAATTAATTTTCATTTTATCTTAATCATAAGAATAGCCATAGCCTTTATTTCATGGCGATTACAATTCCAGTTGGAACCGCTCTGAAACTGTAGCATCGTTGCTAGAACAATGGATTGAGATAAAGAAAATAAATGTTTACCACTCTATAGTTTGGAACGAACAAAACAATAAAATAAAGGATAATTTAACAGAAAAAAGTCATTTTACAGCTTCAAAACTGCACTGGGGAAAATAAAATAAAACTTTACCCATGGATTGAAACTGTTAAAAAACAAAAAAAAAAAAAAAAAAACAGAAAGAAAAAAGAAAAAGAAATTTATTAAAAAAAAAAAAAAAAAAAAAAAAGAAGAAGAAGAAGAAGAATTTTGAGATAAGAATAGCTTTATTCGGCAAATTTAAGAAAACACTTTCAAGCTTTACTCTTTCAACATTAACGGAGTTCATAATTCCGTTAGCGCTTTAATACTTTTGTGTAATAGTATACGGTCAGCAGCAAAATTATTGAAGCGCTAGCAATAATTCCTATGTAAAAAAAAGTGCACCTAATACTGTTTTGTTAAGTAAATATTTGTAGAGTCATGACCTTAGTCTTATGCTGTTTATAAAAATGTAAGCTGATGATAAAAATTAGCGATCAAACTTAAAAAAAAAAAGAAAGAAAAGGGGAAAAAGAAAAATGGGGATGCATGTTTCAATAATTTTGCTGCCGACTGTGAAATCTTTTTATAGCACGTTTTTTTCATAGTTCAGTTTTCAGTCATGAGCATTCGTTTTTCGTTTTCGTTTAACAGAATTTAAGTTTACGAGAATCGAGGATTATTTATTTATTGATTGATTTTTCGCTTGTATGCGCAATATAAGATTTTGTTTGTTCTATTAATTCCCGTTATTCTTTAAATTCGTATTGTTTTGATATAGCTCAGCTCAGGGAATGGCACATTTTCCAAAATTGGCCAACTTCGCGGAATATATTTAGTTGTAACCCTTCATAATGAAAATAAAAAAGCAAAAAAATTAGTTTAATATAACTTGAAGTATAGTTGCAAGAAGAAATTAAACAAAAAAATAAATTAAATTAAATAATGTTAGGCAATGGGTTAAACTATGGCGATTGGATGATTGTTTCATATTTTATTTATAGAGTATACACAAGATGACCCAAAAAGATTGAAACGCGTTTTATTTATTTATTAGAAATAAATGAGCAAAGTAAATATCAAAATTGTGCACCTAAAACAGTGTCCGTGAGTGAGTTGCCGCTGTACTTGTGTGTACTTTTTTCGCCTGGTGAAAGTTATGCTATTAATTTACCCAGAAGCAATTGTTGAGAGTTTATTTACTTTACGGTGTTTGCTTATAAAGTGTTTTATTTTTTTAGCTTTCGTTCGTATACTTGCCATAATAAGTGTAACAATTTAAAATTTAGGTTTTTTTTTTTTTTTTTTTTTTTTAAACCACAAAAAAAAAAAAAAAAAAAAAAAAAAAATATCTAGGGTAGTCCATAAAAGTGCATAAAAACATTTATTTCATTTTTCCATATTACTTATTTATTTATTTATTTATTATTATTATTATTTTAGTAATAGCAAATTTAATAAGTATGTAATACGTTATAGAAATTTGGTAAAATAAGGGAACTTTGCTGAATTATTTCCCTTTTTCTTATCGATGCTATTCCTCTTTGGTAACATATTAATAAACAAAGAAAAAGGAAAGTACGTTCTTTATGGGCAATTTTACAATATGTATGTTACATGTGTGCGTGCGTGGATATATGCTGATTATAGTTAAAATTTCAATGTGCCTTGTTCCTTAGAAAGCTTTATCATTGTTCATTCAGTTTTAATATAAAAAGTTGAGGGGGTGGGGGGGAGGAGATAAAGGCAAAAAGTTTTTCTTACCATTTCCAAAAAGTCATCCTCTAAATCTTTGTCTCTCGTAGAGGAGATTGTTAGAGGCAACCTTTGAAGTTCTTTAGTGGCTTCGAAAGCCCTTTTTCTCCCATTTGTCCAACCAATGCTGTATTGATAAGCTTGTCCCGCAGTAGACAAAGCCAGTTGCAGTACGACCAGCAATGTCACAATCGCAGCACTCGTCAGCCCCATCAGAAGAAACAAACTCTCTAAAAGAAGCAAAAAGTTCTTTTATTTTTAATTATTCTGCCATATTTTCTCTACAACGTGATTAAATGCATCATAAATTTAATTGTTTCGAATACTATATATAGTTCAAATTTATAATCTGCTCAACAACAGAGAATTATCAAAAATTACATTTTCTTTTAATACAGATAGGAGAATTTATTTAAATAAAGGTATGTTCTACAGTCCTTCTCATATTTATAAGGACACTTTATGTTTTGAAATAACTAATGTAAAAATAATTGTGAACAAGATTATACTAAGTGCATTTAATATATCTAGTATTCTAAAAACCAAAACTGCTATAATATTTTTAATATGAAACAAAATTAATAAAAAATAATGCAAAATATTTTTTTCTCCACGACTTTGGATGTTCATAATTATAGGAACAATCAAGATTTTTTCATTTTATTTAACTTACTAGCGGATAAATTACAGTTGACGTGCGAATTTGTTAACTACTGGGGTAGATTAATTCATATATAAGCCTTCAATTTTTCTTGGACGGACATTACTGATAATTCCTTGAAAAAAAAGAACGTTCATGTAGTGAAGTATGATAAATGTGTTTTTTAAGTGGAAGGATAATTTCAGTCCGCCGAATTTCTAATGAAATTCGAAGATCTAAAATTGCTGAAGGAAATGTGATCAAACATTGAACTGCTGGTTCGATAGGAGAGAGATCTGATGCAAAATCAGAGTTGTTTTACAGAGATCGAAGACTCATAATTCCTCTTACTGTTCTACTCATAATGACAGCTGCTGAATTTGCTCGTAATTTTTAACGAAATGTTGGGGTCCACATTTATGCATATTTAAAATAATTAATAATATGTTAAAATGAATAAAAAACCTGTAATAATCAATAAGTATTTAATGGGGGAAAGAACGTCTGTGTTAAAGTTGAATAAAGACAACCTTAAACGGTAAAATATTGCATTTTCGGATGAAAAACATTTTATTCTTGCTTAACCAAATGGTTTTAACAGTTACTGGCACGATATGAAGATAGCGAAAGACAGAGCAGATTTTTTAAAGGCAGATCGGGCATTTTAAAGGTGGATCTATGATGTTCTGGGGAGCTGTTTCTACTGAAGGCAGAATGAATTTAGTAATTCTTTTTTATTATTATGAACATCAAGAGAATATCCGCAAATTTTAAACGTGGAATTCTCAGATTTTTGTAAGATTTTGGGGGGTAATAATATTTTTTTCAACAAGACTTACATTATTGCTCTACTTCTAGAGCAATAGGAAATAGTTTGAAGAAAGAAACTTCTGTATTATTGCCTTTCCCGTGGCCTAAAAGTTGAAAAAACCTTAACTTATCGTATTAGAAAGGTGCATGCAAGTGGAAAGCAATTTTAAAAAGTTTAAATGTATTCAGAATATCATCTATGCTGTATGAAATGGTATTGAAACTGAATATTAAAAAAAAAAGGTATATATATATATATATATATATATATATACCAGAGATAATGTCTGACTGTTTCATTCTAAAAAGAGACCCCATAAAATACTAATTTAAATAATAACTGAAAAAAAAAATTACTAAGATTCGAGCTGTCCTTATAATTGTGAACACCTGAAAAATCATCTTTTTGACCGTATTTAAAGTTTTTTAAGATAGAAAAACGATAAAACTTTTTAAATATAGTCTACTAATGAAATTCATATTAATAAAAAATATATTTTTTTAAATATTAGTGTTCAGTGTATAGTTAATATAGAAAAACAGGTGTCCTTATAATTATGAGAACCAGTGTATATAATCGTGAAATCTCTAGACATTCTAGAATGTTAGAGCATATGTGAGCGATTGCAAACACATACCAACTTCCAGCCCTACAGTTTTCATTAACCTAGTTCAGACTAGAGTGTTTGTATCAGTACCATAAAACGTCAATATCTAAAAATTTAATTTGCACTCCTTGCAACGAGTACCCAAAAAAGATTATTTTAAACCTACTAAAACTACATATGTAAAGAAATATTTTATAAATTTTATAAACGACTGGGCGTATAATTTATTTCTAACGTTTTTGAAATACTAGAGGATCCAAAAGTCACAGAAAAAATAAAAAATATGTCATTCAAAAAGTACTGAAAATAGCTCTACGCGATTTTCACTGAAATGTACAGAAAAGCATGGATTTTTTTTTATATATGTAAGAAAAAATATCATTTATATTTTCCCCAACATATTGCGCTGTATTCGCTGTATCCTCTTAAATTTTAAACAGATCTGTCTAATTAACAAGTTGAGCGTCACGCGAATTCTTAAGGAAATCCCCGTCAGGGCACGCGCGCTACTTAGAAGCGCGTTATATTTACCTTGTTTCAATAAAATCCATTAAGATGCCTTAATGATATAATCCTGTAATAAGTAAATTTTAAATAAATTTTCAGTAATTACTTAAAAAAGTGTAAATTTTATAGTTTTATATCATATTTTACATTGTCAGCCACCAGTGGTTGGCGCGGCTTTATATCATATTTTACGCTGTCAGCCATCGGTGGTTGACGGAAAGTCCAGTGGACCAAAAGTCTAAACGAAAAGCCCAGTGTCAGCCACCGATGGCTGACATGGCACTGAACGTGTTAAATGACGTCTTAGTGCGATTTCTGAAGCATTTTTAGAAGAATTTGCAATGAGCAACGTCTGACAATCTCTCTAATGAATGATGGCTGTAACATTGAGCATTTATAATCCTAGTTACGTTGTTGAATGCACTGAATCACTGCAAAAAAGTAATTGCTCAATTAAAGCGTTACTAATAAAAAAAAATTAAACTAATTTTCTATTAAGTCTTTTGTTACTTAAAAAAATCCCATGTCTTCCTGCGCATTTCAGTGAAAACCGCTTAGTGCTACGATCAATACTTTTTGAATAATGTATTTTTTATTTTTTCTGTGACTTTTGGATCACCCGGTATATAAGACCGACTTTCTCTTCTTTTTAGTATTTCTGAGATAATGTGTTATCTAATTTTTCATTTTTTGTTTTTCATGGCTTTTTGCCGTATTTTCCTGCGTATAATCCACAGATCTGTTAAATCGGTTTCATCGCAGAAATTTTAAGTAACAAGTTCTTAGACATGGAGCTCCTCGAGTAATTATTCCATATTCTAGAGCCGTCTTTCATTCCAGGCTTGTTTCCGCTCCCGTCAAACTGTGTAATATCGATCATTGTATGACGACAGCCTATCACCCTCAAACAAACGGTTTGCCAGAGCGCTTAAATAAAATTCTGGCCGACATGTTGTCTATATATGTTGATACAGAGCAGAAAATTTGGGAGGAATTTCTATCATTTGTAACAATTGCTTATTATACCGCTAAACAGAAGACGACAGGTTTTATGTCTTTCTGCTTACTTCATGGACGTGAAGCTGAAACGACGCTGAACACAATGTTATCATTCTGTCCTGATGATGTAAGATGACGATTACATAACCAAAATGATTTTGATTGCCAAAACTGAAGAATCAAAATAGCTAGACAGAATGCAAACTCTAAAAGCTCGGCGACGTTACGATTGCAAACACCAAATGTTATCTAGCTCCTGAAGCTCTCGTATGGGTTTATACCTCAGTCCGAAAAATCGATCTGTACGAGAAACTATTAAAAAGGTATTTTGGACCATATCAGGTGTTACGTCGTTTACCAAACGTGACCTATGAGGTGCAAGATTTTCATCCTGCCACCCGATGAAGAAAACCAAGAGATGTTGTCCATGTATTACTTATGAAACTATACCATGATTCTACCAAGTAAGTTGAAATTGAAGACAGACAAAATAAAGATGTCGGTACTCATGAAAAGCCAAATGATTACAAAGGACCCATGATGCGTTCCAGAATGAAATCCTTTAATATGAATGACAGCGAAGCTCAGTCTTTTTAAGAAGAGAACAATGCCGCATAGAGAAAGATAGGCAGTGATCGACGTGGCTCGGTTGGTACAGTGCAAGACTACAGATCTCTTCTTCCACGGTTCGAATCCCAGCTCCTGTAGTTGTTTTCAAAGACGGGAATTTTAATGTAAAAAGTTAGTTGTTTTTTGTCTAAATTCTGGAGAATTCTAAATCTTTCTTTAATATTCTAATTGGATGTTTCTCGAACCTTCTACAGTCGGTAACAAAAGTGTCCGAACACTAGAAAAAATTCCTATGTAAAAAAAGTACACTTCATACGGTTTTGTTAATTAAATCCTTGTCGAATCCTGTTCTCAGTCAGTCTAAGAACATGATTCGACAAGGATTTATTTAACAAAACCGTATGTAGTGTACTTTTTTTACATAGGAATTTTAGCTAGTGTTCGGACACTTTTGTTACCGACTGTATGTGTATATAAGAGCTGTATCCCACCAGTTGTGTGCAAATCCTCAGTCTTGTGCTGTTGCGAGTTGCTTGAATTTAAATTAATCTAATTGTTTGTTTTAATCCATATTGTACCAAGCATTGAAAAAATATTTTTTTTTTTTTTTTTTTTTTTTTTAAATCTTAAATAGATGTTTCTTTAAGCCTATGTATACACACAAAATCAAAAAACTTTCGAACCTTTCATTAGCTTAATCGGTATAGGCTGTCCTAAAAATAGAACAATGGTTTAGGATAGTCGGAAATATAAGGAAAACAGGCCATTGATGTATATACATATTTATATAATTGTTTTACCAGTACAAAAGTGTAGAATATTACCTCAATAAATTTATATATCCGTTATTCTTGAACATAAAACCTTTTTAAGTAATAATGAGTTGAAAATGTAATGAATATATCTTCAAAAATCGTCAATTTAAAAATTAAAAAAATATATTAAACGTTAATTTAAACTAACGATAAAGCCACATATGTATTTATTGGACTTTTAAATAATATATCGCCTTTAATTTGAATTAAAATATTCAAAATCATTTATATAAATACCACTTATGCATGATGTCCTATTTATAGGACGATGGTGAAATATGGGTTAAGTATCGGTGTTATTTTTTCCATCTTCGTGAGGATATATTTAAATATTTTTGTGCGATCCTGTAAATCAATCATTTATGTTATCATATTCAATAAGAGACTTCTGTTGCAATTTACAGATATTGAAATATGGCTTAAAGATGTACAGTCGAATCTCGTTAACGTGAATCTCAAGGGAGATTGTTCATGATATCAGTAGTTCATGCTATCAGTAACTAATCTCCATATAATTAAACTAATCTTCATTTTGACGGGGATTGTGGAAACAGTTAGAGTTAAAAGTAATTCACATTAGTAGTGTTCACGTTAACGGGGTTCGACTGTATCTCTCATAAAAAAGTATCAGAAATCTTTTATAAGTCCTTATATACAAACTAATAATGTATGTTATTTTCAATAGACAACATCGTGAACCTGCATAATATAGATCACGTTTAAGGCATTCTAAAATATTTATGTAAATATAATACCGGACTGATAGATGAACTGAAATCATAAACTATTTTCACTTTCAATACAAAAGTTATTATTATTATTATCATTATTATTTTCATTGATATTAAAAATATTTTGTTTTTGTTTTGTAGCTCAGCAGTCTGTTTTTGCTGATTAGGGAGAATTAGATTGATCACTATGATCCATGCCTGAAACGTAAATCGAACTCGGTAATTTTTAAGTGAAGGTCAGAGCACTAATCATTCTGCTACCAGAGGGTATATTATGAAGAGCGACATTGAAATTATTATGATATACTTAAAGTTAACATTAGTTCATTAACATTTCGCCGACCTTAATTATATATTTAAATGTGGTTAAACCAGAATCAGACTTTTCAAAGTAGATAGAATTATTAATACTGACAACATGTGCTTCATCATCACCTTCATACATATACAATTTTGTGTACTTACGCACTACAGAAGATGAGATAAGCCTTCCATTAAATAGGAAAAACTGTAGCCTAGCACTTCTATCTCTTGCACGATATATCTCAAAAGCTAATGGGCTCCAATTTAAGTCAAATTCCAACAAAATATAAACTTATAATCAATGCCATCTATTGGTTCATGAGATATATCGCCCACAAAATTTTGGTAGCACACGTCCAAACAAGCAGACAAGCACAGGCAAGCTTTACCTAAATATGGTCAAATCGTGTTCAGGACAAGTAACGTGCAAAACGTGTCAAACAGAGTACCCAAGCAGCACCGAAACGTTCTCTGAACGTTCAAAAATTGTTCTGCAAACACGTTCGAAGAACGTTCCCTTTAAACGTGTTATAGACGTCTATCTGTCCATCTTAAAGACGTACAATAGTACGGTTCAGGGAACGTTCAATGAACGTGTAGCTATCACCATCGGTGTTATAGAAGCGTCCAGAGAACGTTCTATGTATACGGTCACAGAACGTTCTAAACATTTTAGAACGTTTTCAAAACGTTATACGCATTTTCAGAACGTTCTAGAAAACGTACTGTGAACGTTCTAAAATAGTGTAGAAACGTTCTGAAAACGTTCTATACACACGTTCTCACAACGTTATGTAAACAATTTTTGAACATTCTTTGAACGTGCTAAAAATGTATTTCATGTACAATAAAATGGAAGAACTCGCAACAATTGTTTCGGGTCGAAAGAAGACACGACCCTTCGTCAGACGAACATAATAGGCACGAGTGCTGCAAATACAAGAGCTACGTTGTAGATTTTTTGCAGCACTCGTACCTACTTTGTTCGGTTGATGAAGAGTTATGTCTTTTCTCGACACGGAACAATTGCTTCGAGTTCTTGAATTTTATAGTGTCTGTTCAAAGTTTTGCACTTCTTATTTTATTTACTTATTTTTTTCTTTTTTCCTTTCCTTATTTATCTTTTCTTTTCTTTTTTTATTTTAGTGTAGTTTTTATTTTATCTTTTTATTATTCTATTTTTTTTATAAATAATTGTCTTAGTATTATAAAATTTTACATACATGCATTGAAATATGGTATAACAAAAGATCAAGTATTTTGAATATTCTAGATAAATATTTGAATTCAAAAACAAATAAATAAATAAATTCAAGTTCTGGAATATTTTGAAAAATTTTAAGATAATATGCCCCCTGCTGACTAATTATTATTCCCCCTCTAGATTTTGCATCATTATAATTTAACAATAGAATATAACCCTATTTGGATATTAATTTTAATAAGTTAACGGCCCTCTTCACTTACCGTCGCCGGTAGTCCGAGCCAATGTTATTCTATGGGGAAATTTTCTTTACAAATAACTTATTAACTAATACATAATTTTAAATTCTGTTTTCACATTCAGAAAATTCCCAACTGTTAAACTGACGGACCTTTTTTGAAAAAGTATTTTTTAATTTTTAATATTTTATTTTGAAATTGCAAAATGAAAAAAATTCACATATTGAAAATTCGTATTTTGCAGCTTCGAAGTAAAATATAAAAAATTAAAAAAATAATTTTTTAAAAAAGGTCCGTCAGTTTAACAGCTGGGAATTTTCATAATGTGAAAACAGAATTTAAAAATATGTATTACTTAATAAGTTATTTGTAAAGAAAGATTTCCCATTGAATAACATTAGCTTCGGCTTCCAGCGGCGGTGAGTGAAGAGGGCCCTTAAGCAAATAAATTATCAATGAAATCTCAAATTAATGCCCAGATATGTTACATATTCTATTTTTAAACTATAACAATGCACAATCAATGGAAAACAAAAAATAAAAATTAGTTAAAAGAAGTACACAAGTGTACAAAATTTAAACAATAAACTGTTTTCTCGTTTTCTTTTTCTTTCCCACATAATTCTTAAACAAATAAACACAGAAGTATAAAATTTGGATAGTATGTTTTTTAAAATACCATAAATCGAATTTTATCTAACTTTAGCATCAGTAATAATTTTTAAACTAAATATCAGTAAATTTTTCTCAAAAGTAAACATTGAAAAAATGAAAAATTTCAGCAATTTTAGAAAAGAAAACTTAATGAAAAATGGTCATGAAGATGCATTACAGATAGGTTAAAGATGTACGCGCATCAATGCGTTAGATTAAAACCGTATATTTCTTCATGTAGTCACTTTTTTGTTTCTTCTTTTTTCTTCATTTTATCGCGTGGGAATTATTTTTTAAAATTTTTACATAGAAATATGAAAATCGGATAAGGCGTTCATTATTAAATTATTTATCGACGTTTTTATTATTCTGGTGATGATCACAGTTTATACAAATTAGTAATTTTTTTTTTTCTTCAAAAATTCCGTTATTAAAGTAAAAGAAAAGTGAACACAGAAAGTAAAACCAGGATTTTGTTTAACATTTGAGGGCATGCGCGTCTTCACTTCTCTATAATGCATCGTTAACACAATTTTTCATTAAGTTTTCTTTGCTAAAATTGTTGAAATTTTTAATTTTTTTCAAAGCTTACTTTTGAGAAAAATTAATAATTATTAGTTTAAAATTATTACTTATTCTAAAGTTATGTAAAATTCGATTAATGATATGATAACGAACATGACATCCAAATTTTATGTCCGTGTGTTTATTTGTTTAAAAGTTATGCATAAAAGAAGAAAATGGGAAAGCAGGTTTGTTCCTTTAATTTTGAACAGCGGTGTATTTTAAATACATTTAAAAATATAAAAAATAAAAATTATTATTATTATTTTGCTTTTTTATTTAAATAGATTACGTGAAATTTACTTAATATTTTCATATTTGAAATAAATAAATAATTAAAAGTTTATTCTGTAAACAAATAAATCAATAAAAATAAAATAAATAAACATTTAGCAATATTAAGATTCACCTTAGTAACCATTTCTTTTTTAATACTTCTCTCTGCTTTTACATTTCTACAGTGTAATGTAAAATGTAAACATACATGATCAAATCTATTTATATATTTCTTTAACGTGGATCAGTTGCAATTAATTTTTGCCGAAATGATATAGTAGTGTCATTATTGAAATACGCAAGGATAAAAAATAATATTTAAAAATGAACAATATTTAAGCATGCGGACTTAACTCAATGAACTAATAAGAAAAAATTACGAAACTTGTCTGCTTGCATTATTTTATGGAAAACTGTATTTTTAAAAATTGCTTCTTCAATCTTTATAAGCGTCATTTTAAACATAGAAATACTTTAAAGATTATACAGAATATGAATAATTGTCATAAATTGACTAAAAATCATAAACATAAAAATATAATCAAAATAAGAATTTTTTTTTTTTTTTTAACAAAATATTATACCAAAATAAATAAAAAGTCATCACCAACATCGCGACAAAAATTTAAAAGGCATCATGGAAATCCTATACTATAACTGTACTGCCTGCGGAAGTATGAAACTGGGCCTTCAACCATGAATTTTATTTTGAAACCTTTCTTTGAATGATCTTGGTCTCACTATTGCACAATATTAATTTGGTACTAATAATAATTTGGCTTCTGGTAAATTAAAATTTTAATTAGATGGGGAATTCGGTATACTATTTATGAGTTTCAAATTTTAAAAGTAAATAAGAAAAGAAAAGTGCGAAAAATTCGCATGGGTTTGCTAGTTTAGACTACAACGTTGAACTGTAATATTAAAATATCGAACGAAATAAATTAAGGAGTTAGCGTGAAAGATGTAAAAAATTTAAAATTTTCAAATTTAATTTAAAAATATTATATGTTTTTTTTATAAATTTTAATAAACTAAATTTTGTAAGATTTCAATGCACACGTATGAAAATTTTATAAAAAGGAAAAGTAAGTGAACGAACTTATCTGTATCGTGAATCTGTTGTAGCGTATCCGAAAGTTAAACTCAAATCTGAATGTAAATACAAAATATGATGAGTAAGCAAGCAGTAGGCAGAAGCTTTGGACTTTGGATCCCACGAGCCACGCCAAGAAATACCAACTTCCTGTGCAACAACAGAGCAGATGGCATTTACACGCCGCGAAACTTTCTGTCGATCAAGCAATTTATTCAATAACACCCGTTTCTAATAAAGATTTTTCATACTGTTCAAAACTTAACCTTTTTAAAAAATTATTATACTGAGGCCATCATAAAATTTTCTTCTATATTTTCCTGCGCAGGTCGATGTCATAAATAATATTTGCTAAAATAATCTATCAAAATTATTTTCCATGGTAAATGTATACGATTTTCATCTCAAACAAGTATAACACTAAATATCCAAAAAAAATCAATTTTATAGTATACAAAATATGTATCTTAAGAAATGTATTTTACATAATGAAAAATGTGAAAAGTCGATAACTTTGTTTTAAATTATCACAGATTTAGGGTTCATCCCTTCGCTTTAAAAGTATAGGCGACTTTTCTGGCAAGAATATTGAAAATTTTAATACAATAGCGAAAGCGATGAACTATACAAATTGCCCATACTTTTTTTTTTAATTAAATATTACTAATAAAATATATATATACATACATACATATACATATATATATATATATATATATACACATATTTAATTTTCCAGGGAAAAGTTAAAAACAATGCTCACTCATGTACATTTATACGAAATTTTGACCTATTATGACATATTAAAAATTCTGAAAATAATGGTATGACAGCGCCACCTATTGAACGATTTATTAACAAATATAATCGCCACCAGTTTAGGTCACAGTCCAAGTAAACCAAGTTTGAATAAATTACGTTCATTAGTTCGTGAGATACAGCATCCATAAAATTTTAAAATTTATCAATTTAATCATAAAAATTTAATCAACACAGGTTTTTATAATTAACATTTTTATATATGAAATTTTGTACATTTTTCACCAAAAAATGCTGAAATACAGATATCTGAAAAATCGCAGAAAGCAATAGCAGCACCATCCGTCGGTGGATATATACGAAAACTGAAGCAGCACATTTTGTCGTTATATATATTTCTCACATACAAGGTTTGATAAGTATTCGTATTACAGAAGGTGAGGTACAGGCTTCCCGTAAGTTGAAACGTAACAGTGCCACCTGTCATTTGATATGTACCCGAAGTGATTCAGTAAAATGTACGTAATATCTATTTCACGTACCAAATTTAGAGCATTTATAAATCATAGAAAATGAGCTATTGCGTTCCGTTCCCTTGAATAAGATTAAATTGCAGCATACGAGTGCCTCCAGTTGTCCGATATGCACGCAAAATTATTCTGCAAAGTTTTATATGATATTAATTTTACATACCAAGTTCAGTGTATTTATAATTATTTATATTACAAAAACTGAATTATTGCCATTACGTTAACGGGATTAAATTGCAGGAGAGCAGCGCCACCAGTTGGTCAATATATGCACCCGAATTAAATCAGCGTAGTGTTACATAATATCTGTTTCACATATTAAGTTTGGTGCATTTGTGCACTGTAGAAGCTGAGATATAATCTCCCCATAAAAGGGAGAATTTACAGAATAGAAGTGAACCCTATCTGGTGATATATTCCAGAGGCTAATGAGCACCAAAGCTGATATTTAGGTCAATATATAATTAAATATTCCTGATATTTACCAAATTAGTTTAAAGTCTAACTAAACATCAAGTTTGGTTAAATTCCGTCCATTGGTTTGTGAGATACAGAGTCCACAAAACTTTGATAACACACGCACACACACAAAAAAAAAAAAAAAAAAAAAAAAAAAAAAACAGACAGACTGGCATTTTGAAAGAATGGTAGAATTGTGTTCTGGACATCTCAAGAGTGTATAAACCCATGGAAAACCGGAGATCAAAAATTCCCAATTATCCAACACATTTTTCTTGGTATATACAAAATATTATTAATAATAATAATAATAATAATAAATAAATAAATAAAATAAATTAATTTTTCGTAACTTAATTTATTAACAATTTAAGAAGTAAATAATAATGAATATCTGCAAAAGTAATCTGGAGTAATGTGTTTGACAGAATTCAACAACATAAAACTTAAATAAAATTATAAATAATTATAATGATTATAATAACATATAAGTTTAAAATTTTGTAATTTTTTCTCACCGCATCTCTATTACATTTCAGTGATTATTCTACATGTCAACAAAATTTGAAACTGAAAATAAGGGAAAAAAAACTGAAAAAAAAAAAAGGCATTTTGTCATATTCGTTATAATCACACTGTGACAGAACGTGTTACGACGGTGATACACTTGAACGTTTTTCATAGAACTAGACTTGTACGTTTTATAGATGGTACAAAGCAAACCTTTTCAGAACGTTCTAAGTAATACTATTTTTGAACGTCTAATCGAACGTTCTCTTGACACGAAACAGGGTGTTTGAACGACTGTAACCGTTATTAGACGTTCGATGGATTTACACGTGCTACTTGGGTAAATCCATCGAAAACCGGTAGTTAAGAACTTTCGCGGATCCAATACACTTTATACATAGAAGAAAGTAATATGTGAAGCTGTTTACATTTTATTAATATAAAATTTAAAAAGGAATTTTAAGCAGCTCTTTTCAACATATTTTTAATTTAACATTTAAAAATATTTTACCTACAACCAAAATGGATCTTAAAACGTTTATTTTAGGACTAATAATTTTGTTAGTTACGCTCTCACTTATTTCCTGTTTAAATAAACATATACTCCACGTTAAAATGGAATATCACAGCTTGTATTGAACTGAAAACCTGAAGGGAAAAACAGGAGGGGAAGACCGCGGAAAACGTGGAAAGACAAGCTTATGAGGGACATGACAGAGAATGGAATAGATGAGGAAGATGCTCAGTACAGAGAAAGATGGAGACAAACACTAAAGGCTGTTTTTGGTTGAAAGGAAACCTCGGCATTGAGGAAATTCCTAAATAATATATATATATATATATATATATATATATATATATATATATATATATATACTACACATACACAGACAGACGGACAAATACTTCAAATTATTATTATAGACAACGAACAAATTTAAATTGCCTTCGATATTTATCGAAAAACTGAAGGATTCTTAGTATTAACTGACTTCATATAAATATAAAATATTTTATGTTTAATATTTAGTGGTACTTCATAATCATATCTTCTAATAAGAATCGAGAAATAAACTGAATTATTTTTTAAACACTGAATTTTCGACTGTTAATAAAATTATGCTACATATACAGTCGGTAACAAAAGTATCCGAACACTAGCAAAAATTCCTATATAAAAAAAAAAAAAGTACAGCTAATACTGTTTTGTTAAATAAATCCTTGTCGAATCATGCTCTTAGACCTAAGAACATGATTCGAGAAGGATTTACTTAACAAAACAGTATTAACTCTACTTTTTCTTATAGAAATTTTTACTAGTGTTCGGATACTTTTGTTACCGACTGTACTACGCCACAATTACAGTGTAAAGGAAATTCTTTCTTGAACTTTACTAAAGTGATAAACGACACCGAATTTCATAAATTCTTGACAGCAAAATGTTTACTACAACAAAATTATATGAATATGCAATTCGTTAAAATTACCTTTTTGTTAACAAATAAAATTTTCTTAAAAAAGAATTGTAATTCTTATCTTTTCACTTTTTATTTTATTTTATTTACATTTTTAAGGAGAGTTCGCGAGTATTTTTCCTTTTTATCATCCTTTCATGGCTTTAATAATGTGAAACTTGCAGTTTGAAATAGGAATTCTTTGCATGTCTCTCCCAACAAATTCAAATAAGAGGGAGGGGTAAATTTAGTATATTCTTATTTCATATTAGAGAAAAATACGAGTTTAAACTACTAACATTAACAGCTATTCGTCAGAGAAGTAAATTAAAGAAGCAGCGCGAAAATGTAAATAAAGGAAATAAAAGAATTTCCTATGAATTTAAATGCAAGAATCATATCAACAAACAATATATGCAAAGAATTATATAATATGTACTAATATTAAAGTAAAAAATTACAATTTAATTTATATTACTTCTATAATATACGTGTGCATCTTACTTACATTTAAAATGTATTGTAAATTGTTATAAAAGTAAATGTTCTTTCATTTATTACTTTCTTGTATATTCAATAGAAAAAAGTATTGGACTCGACAAAATTTTCGAGTTCTAGTTTACAATATATTAGCATATTTTGAGAAGTCTAGAAAACTATTTGATCATTTTTAGAAAATGTATGTAACAAAAAATGTTTAGTTTTTGAGCTATATTTCAAAAAAAAAAAAAAATCAAATAAATTTATATGTTATGGCACATTTACATAAACTAGTATCGCCCAGTGGTCGAAACTCGACCACTTTTTTTTTTTTTCAAAGCGAGGCAAAGCAAAGTTATTGCCTTGTCCTAAACGGAATGCAATTGCAACACAGCTGCGGCAATTGTTTGCCGATATTCACTCTAGCTGAATCAGCAGAGTTTTACTTAATATAACTATTTCTCTCTGTACATGTTAGCCTTTCCTGAAATGAGAGAAAATCGCAACGTGAAAACGCCCCTTGTTGTGTGATACAGCCCAGAAGCTAATAGGTACCATGTCAAACCAAGGCCCAACCAAGTATCAAATTCTGTTAAATTAATTCGATTGGTTCATAAAGTACAGTGTTTGAATAAAAAAAAAAGATATTTTTCAAAAATGGTCGAATTGAGTTCGGGAAATTTCAAAACGTGTAACTTTATCGAAAACCGAAAATGTAAAACTTTTCTGAATCTTATATTATCTACTAATATATGCAGAGGAAAGAATAATAAATCCACTTTTGAAAAAATAAAAATAAGTAGTCAATTTCACTTAATTAAAATGCAAGGAAATCTCAAAACGTGCAAATTCATCGAAAACCAGAAATCAAAAGTTTTTATGTATCTTCTACTTGCTTCTTCTACCCACAAAAGCTAGCAATAAAGACACTTTTTTAAAAAATAAGTAGCCAATTTGAGTTAATTGAAACTTAAAGAAAGCTCAAAACATGTAAATTCAGCAAAAAACGGAAATCGGAATTTTTTCCGTATCGTCTACTTATACATGCAGCAGTTAGTAACAAATCCATTTTCCTTTTATTTAGTATATTAGTTGAATATTTATTGTTTAATATCACTCTTTGAAATGAAATGTTTATGTTTACATTCGAAACTGGAAGTTTGCCAATTTTTTTTCTGGAGTTTTGTGATTTTAAATTAAAATTTTATCAATTTTACAGAAAAAATAACTCAATCAAACACATGTAGACAGTAACTTATGCATAACTATACCCATATATCGGAATTAAAATCGGCAGATAATTTTCGTTATTTTTTAATAATTTTTTACAAAAAATCCAATGGACGATTAACATAGAAAATCTTTTTCATGGCTCCATGTACAGACAGTGACGTCATCACTTCGCTTGCGTATAGTGATGCTACATTATACAAATTACTGTGTCTATGGTTTTATTTGAGCTTTATGAAATTGCCAGATTTAACAACTTTCTACTTTTAGGTATTTTTAATGTAAAGGAATACGTGTATAAAAGGGAAAAATGGGGGAAAATGCATAAAAAATAAATGTATTTTTAAATACCTTCTTGACATCGTAAGAAAATAATATTTGTATTCGCACCTTCCGGCTAACCATACCTTTCGAATGATACCATTTTCAACCCTCTACTCCCATAATTAATATGTTAAAAAGGGACTACAAATTTTATGCTTGCCTATTAATATATAGATTAGAGTCCAACAACTTTTCGTACAAATCGCTCAACAAGTGGCATTGCCATACCGCTTTTTCATAATTTTTAATATGACATTATATGACAAAATATCGTATAAATGTGTACAATGAGAAATATTTTTAATCAATCACTGTCAAATTAAAAAGAATTATTTAAAATGGTAGTCGTCAACTAGAGGAAAAAATTGTATATTTAACTAACTCGTCAATACGTTTAAAACGAATGATTTGGCCATAGATCTTTGATAATTTGCAAAAAAAAGTTAACGATTTTTTTCATTTAAAAATAATCTGATATGTCACTCACACGATTTTCTTTTATCCAACATTTAGATGTTATAAAGACACTTTGCATGAAAAGGGGTAAGATAACTAGTATGATATATGAGCCTACTTTAAAAATAATTTAAAACAGGTTTAGGAAGAAATCTTATTTGACGTATGAATGTTTGAGATGGAGACTACTGCCCCCCTCGATTCCCATTTAAATATAGTACCTAGAATTCTTGGCTGTTATTACATTTTAAAATTTATTTTAAAGTATTTAGACATTTTCACGCGCAACCCTATTCATTAATTTGTACAATACATTTTTTCGTAGAAATAACTGTTAATTACACTTTCTGGTGCAAAATTGATTTATCTGACATGCGGATGAACGCCAGAAATTAAGGTAAATAATAATAATAATAATAATAATAGCTTTGTAAATGGTTATTTTAGAATTATAATTTAACTTTTTAATCACTTTTTGATATAAATATTTTGTTTTAAATAATTGTGCAGTTGTTATTGTATTTCGTCGAGTATAGATGTGTTTATTATTATTATTATTATTATTAAAAATTACAAAACTATTCTTCTGTTATGTTGTGTGATCCAAAATTAACTTCAGTTACCCATAGCGCAGTACTAGGGCGACGTTAAACTAAACCAACCAACCAACTAACCAAAATGCACTTCATGAAACGTTCCTTTTTAGAATGAAGATCTGTGGGTTAAATATTTAAGAAGAAATGAACAACATGCACTATACAAAGGCAAGTCAAACTATTCAACTTTTCTACATTAACTTACCTTAAACCTTAAAAATAATAATTCATAATATTGTTTACTCGATACATTGGATAACTTGATTTTTTTAACGAGAACGTTATAGTCAACATTAACAAATATATTCAGAATGTAATTTTTGCCGGCCTATATAAATATATATATATTAATTTGATGCTTAAAAGTTATTTTTCATACAGAGCTGCCAACCTAATCCGGAGGATTGCTAGTGCCGCTCCTTTTTCCACACCCCATAATTTTTAGAGTAATTCTCATTAAAAATATTTACAATGAATAAAGAAAAAAAATACTCTGAAAATATACTGGTGTGAAAAAAAAGGGGCGGTGCTAACAATCCTCCGGATTAGGTTGGCAGCTCTGACACAATATACTGAAACTCAACAGAGATGTCTCTATGTTTTTAATCAACTGAAAGTAACAAATAATTACTTCTAACATTCAAAAATGTATTCAGAATGTTTTTTGTTTTGTTTTTTTTAGTTTGTAATAAACTATTTTTCTCACAAGAAATTCAACATCGGTTTCTGTCCACTTTAAAAAACTGAAGTGTAACAAACAATTACTTCTGCCTCTTAAAAGTATATTCAGAATGTAATTTTTACCCAGGATTTGTGAAATTTAAAAAGAAGAAGAGGGGCTAAACGAACATTTTTTCTCATGCAGAAAACAATATAGTGAAAAACGAAACTTGTTTCTCTCCGTTTTAAAATAACGGAAAATCAACAAAAAATTATCACTGGCACTCAAATATATATTTAGAATCAAATTACACGCTTTTATTTAACTTGGTATGTTGTTTATTTATGTATGTGTAAGTCAAATCTACGAATTGAATTTTCACCTGCTTCTTCTCATACAACTAGGCTGACATTTTTCATACATGTTTAATGCCGATGATAATAGATCATCATCAAATAATAATCAACTCCGGAGTGGGGGTTCTGGGAGTCTTCGGATCTCAAATCCAGTTCAGAATTTATTTTCGACACACTTTCTATCGTCCGACTGAACTGAAATATTGCATACATGTATATTTCTGACAGCAATACACGTAGAGAGGACTTAGAAGTGAAGGTTCTGGGACCCTGGGCCCACAACTCCGGTTCAAAATTTGTTTTCGAATTTTAACCCACTTCCTATCGTTCGAGTGAGATGAAATTTTATGTGCATGTATAATTCCGACGACAATACATGTTGAAGTAGTGACGGACTTGAGGAAAGAAATGGAGGCTGGAAGGATTAACCTGAGTGCCTGGGGCCCCCAATTCCAGTTCAAAATTTGTTTCCAAATTTTAGCCCACTTTATATCATTCGATTGAGCAAAAGTTTTGCATTATGTATAAAATCCACATCCTCTAAATTGACTTTTTTAGTGCATTTTGAAAGAAAAGCGTGTTTTTAAAATTTTTAAATAAAAAATAAAAATGCTAAACGAATAAATTTCTCCTACAGAAAACAAGATAATGAAACTACATTTATTTGTGTCTGTTTAAAATATTTGAATTTTAACAAATAACTGTCTCCAGCACTCAAGATTCAGAATGCAGTTTTTGTGTCACTTTATAAAATAAGAAGATGTTAAACGAATTATTTTCCCATACAAACAGACTATATATTCAAACGAAACTTGGTTTTCTCTCCGTTCTAAATAACTAAATTTTAGCGAAAAGCAATCTCCAACGATTAATAACGAAATTTTTTGTGCCTTTGTAAAATTATATGTTAAACAAATTTTCCAACACAGAACAGAAAGTAGTGAAACGACATTTTTTTCACTCAGTTCTAAACTACTGAATTATAACGAAAAGTTATGTCCAACAATTAATAATGCATTCAAAATGTAATTTGTTGTGCCTTTGTAAGATTATAATATATTAAACGAACTTGTCCAACGCAGAACAGAATATATTGAAACGTGACATTGTTTTCACTACGATAAAATAACTTAATTTTAACAAAAAGCTATCGCCAGCAATTAATAATAAATGCAAAATGCAATTTTTTGTGCTTATATAAAATTATATGTTAAACAAACTTTTCCCACACAGAAACAGAAAGTATTGAAACGTGGCATCTTTTTCACTCCGTTTTAAATAACTGAATTCTAATGAAAAGCTATCTCCAACAATTAATAATACATTTAAAATGTAATTTTTTGAGCTTTTTTAAAATTCTATCTTAAACGGATTTTTCCAACACAGAACAGAATGTATTGAAACGTCATGTTGTTTTCACTCCGTTTTAAATAACTGAATTTCAAAAATCACCTCTGACACTGATTATTATATTTAGATTGTGTATTTTCCTTTTTTTGTAATATATTAATAATAGATGAACCATATTCCTACACTAAAAAAAAAAGGTAGTAAAATTCGATGTCTGTTTTAAATAATTCAATTTTAACAAACAATTATCTGCGATAATGTATTAAGAATGTAATTTTTGTTTTGCTTTGTAAAATAAGGAACAATCTTAACAGAAACATATTTTTGTATAGAATAGAAACTAGTATTTGGTTTCTCTCATATTTTAAATAATTGAATTGTAACAAACAAATTCTTATGACTGTCAATAATATGTACAGAATGGAATTCTCAAGTGGCTTTGTAAATAAGATAAAATGTTTATGTGAACTATTTTTCCATACAGAATATAAAGTAGGTGAAACATTTTTCCATACAGTCCAATGGTATTCCTACAGTGAAAAAAAGGTAGTAAAACCGATATCGGTTTCTCTTGGTTTTAAAAAATTTAATTTTAACAAACAATTATCTCTGATAATGCATTAAGAAAGTGATTTTTGTGCTGCTTTGTAAAATAAGGAAAAATCTTAACATAAACATATTTCTGTACAGAACACAAACTCGTAATTGGTTTTTCTCCATTTTGGAAAACTGAATTGTAACAAACGATTACTTATGACTATTATTAATATATACAGAATATAATTCTTAAGTGGCTTTGTAAATAAGATAAAATCTTAAGTGAAGTATTTTTCCATATATAACAGGACGTTTTGAAACTTCATATATTATTCTTCCCTTTTCAAACAACTGAATTTTAACAAGCAATTATTTTCGACATTTTATTATGTATTCAGAATGAGACATTTTACATGACGTTATAAAATAAGAATTAACAAACTGTATTTCCAAGATAACTAGTGAATCGTAACAAACAGTTAACGTTAATAAACAATCACTGAATAATATATAGAGAGTGTAATTTTTGTGCAGTTTTGTAAAATAAAGAAATATGTAAAGGAAGTTTTTCTATACAGAATCTAAAGTAATGAAAATTGACAGTGATAGCCTCCCATTTCAAATAATTTGACATAATTAAAACTCACTTTATACAACAAGCACTATTAACCGTAATGCATATTAAGTCTTTTTTGTCACTACACACTGTTAGAAATTTCTGTAAATTTAATGTAAATATTTATCCAGAGTCTCTGTAAATTTACAGCAATTCTTGATTAAAAGTGAATAACCGAGATTTTCAATCTTTATTCTGTATTTTTACGTAATTTTATTATTTAAATTTTTAATTAAAATAAAAAATGACTGTTTATACTTACTGTTAAAAATTTCAACAGAAAACTCTGTGTAATATATTATAAGTCTTACGTAAAATTACAGCGAAAAATAAACGGAGATGTTAAAAAACTTATTTCATACATTCATTTTAATAACTAATATTAATTTAATTAATTATTATTGAGAATATATTTTGGACTTAGAATGCTTTTTTTCTAAAGTAGAAACAGTCATTTTTAATTTTAATTAAATAATTAAATAATAAAATTAGGTAAAAATACAGAATAAAAATTGAGAATCTCGATTATTCCCTTTTAACTAAGAATTACTGTAAATTTACAGAGACTCTGGATAAATGTTTACATTAAATTTACAGAAATTTTTAACAGTGCACATAAGAATCATAAATACTATAGACACTCTTTTTATGAGGAATATGCTGTAGTAAAACTTTGTGACGTACATTCAATTTAATTTTTCTTTGAAACAGATTAACTTTATTAAAATTCATCTCAAGCAGTTAACGTGCATAACCCATTAATGATCCGTATTATTTTGGTTCTCTAAATGCTATGCATTTTGTATTGAATTAGGAACATGCGATATTCATCTATTATAACATGTTTAAACTTCGTACAATCTAAGCCTATTTACTAATGTTAGAGTTCAGACAGATAGAAACATTCAGCCCATTTATACTTTTTTCAAACCTCTGTTAGAGCGAGTTAAAAACTAAATCGAATTCACTGCCATTTATTATTAATATAATTAAATAATCACACACACACAAAAAAAAAAAAAAAAAAAAATACTTTATATGTGTTCCTTAATTTTATTCTATTCATAACTTTGAAATTACGTGAAATAAGTTTCTTCATGCACGCATTTTACGAATTATTCTAATTTTCTTATCTATTTATGCTGGCATGAACATGGGTAGATATGCTTTTGTATGAATAATTATGTTCTCGATCGATGTGCTCAGTTTCATAAAGATTTTGTTTTTTGGTTTATCATTGAATTTCGTTGAATTTCATTGATACATAATGTTTTATGTATATATTTGTGTACATTTTATTTTAAAATATTTAAAGAACTACGTCTTTTTCATAATTTCTTATATTTTCTTTCAAATTGCTAACGTATAAAACAGTTTGAAACCCTCCTCTGGGGATTTATCATATTAAAAAATATTAGTAAATCTATTTTATAAATTTCTCAAGCGAATAATTTATAGTAATCGGCAAAAAATATACAATTTGCATTGTACGTATCATAAGTTTTAAAAAAACAAGTAACGTTTGAAGAAATCTGTTGCACTTACCTAAATTTCGGATAATACGCGTTTTTGATGATGTCCGCTGTCAAATTCTAGGATCCACTCATTAGCGAACGTATATTCCTCCACCATTTATCTCGCCGATCCCGATAAAGTATACATTGAAGTCACGTGTTACGCCTCTGAATTTTCCTATTGGTTAAATCGGGAGTTGACAAACTTTTGTCTGCCGCCAACGCAAATTGACTTTAAATGAGTTTTAGCCGCAAAATTAAAGCAATCGGGATAATGTAATGGGGGAAAGCCACTTCTAAAATGACTTTTTGTTAGGGAATATTTTTAAACATAAACATTTGCAGGCACTATTCTGCAACTATTTATAAGGCTTAAACACCAACTATTGAAATGGATTCGATTAAATTGTACAGTGTAACTCATTTCATTTTTTTAATCATTTTAATTCAATTTTAATTTTGTTTTTCATCGTCACTCATTTCCATTTTAACTCATTTGTATTGTAAACTTTTTTATTTTCATAATTAAATAGCAAATTCAAATTAAATAAATTCAACGTTAATCTAATTAAGAATTTTAAGGAGCTAAATATTATTAAATTAAGCACAAGAAAAGGTATAAAGAGTAAGAACTTTGTAAACGAACACCAAAATATGTTGAAATGTACAACAATTATTTCACATTAAAATATTTAAGTACGACCCTTCATCAGGCGAAAAAAAAAAAAAAAAAAAAAAGTAGGCACGTATGCAGCGACAAGTCAATTTCCACGTGTTTGATTATATTATGGTGTTGGTTTGCAGAGTTCTTATTCTATATTATTTAGCAAACGTTTTTCACTGCAACAAGGTAGGTTTGTAGCGAAATCCACCTAAAACTGGCGCTGAACGAAGATGAAGAAAAAATTTGTAAACTAATACTGTAAATTACAAAAGCACACAACAATTGTTTCGATTCGAAACAATTAAGAACGACCATTCATCGAGGAGGGATGTAAGCACGGTGCAACATGAATGCATTTTTACATTAAGCATTTTGACTCGTTTTTGCTATCGGATTCTTATGTTATTTATTTATTTATTTATCCTTCATAAAATAATTTCTGATGTCCAAATTTGTGACAATGCATTAAACAAATTACCCACTGTTAATCATTTCTGGACTTCAGCAATCAACATTTTTTTTCTCTCTCTGACATACCAAGCATTGATTATGAAGAGACTATAATCAAAATCAGCTGTGAAGCAGCTGAAAGGGCATAATTATTTTTATTTTCATTTAAAATAATATGCAAGAACAAGTAAAGCAATAAATAATGTCAAGATCTACTAAAGCCTAGATGTAGGATGTTCCATAAATAGAAGTACAAACTTTAAAGGGAGGTGGGCGTGGGCCACATCAAAAACATGGAAATTATCATAAAAATACTACGCTCTTTCTCATAATTATAAGGACACCCGTTTTTCTATATTAACTAAACACTGAACACTATTATTTAAACAAATATATTTTTAATTAATTTGAATTTCATTAATAGACTATATTTAAAAAGTTTTATCGTTTTTCTATCTTAAGAAACTTTAAATATGGTAAAAAGATGATTTTTCAGGTGTTCACAATTATAAGGACAGCTCGAATTTTAGTAATTTTTTTCAGTTATTCTTTAAATTAATATTTTATGGGGTCTCTTTTTAGGGTTAAACAGTCAGACATTCTCTCTGGTATATATATATATATATATATGTGTGTGTGTGTGTGTGTGTGTGTGTGTGTGTGTGTGTGTGTAACATATAACGGGGTGCCGTATTATTACGAGGGTCGGTATTCCAGTCATGTGAGCATCTTAGAAAGGATGAGGAGTCCAGATTCACTAATAATCCTTTATTAAAGTTCAAGATGCAGTCTTGGCCTGAATGTTAGATATATATATATATATATATATATATATATACATTTTCTTTTAATATTCAGTTTCAATACCATTTCATACAGCATAGATGATATTCTGAATACATTTAAACTATTTAAAATTGCTTTTCACTTGCATGCGTTTTTCAAATATGATAAGTTAAGTTTTTTTCAACTTTTAGGCCACGGGAAAGGCAATAATACAGAAGTTTTTTTCTTCAAACCATTTCCTATTGCTCTAGAAGTGAAGCAAAAATGTAAGTCTTGTTGAGAAAAATATTATTACACCCCTCCCCCCCAAAAATCTAACAAAAATCTGATAATTCCGAGTTTAAAATTTGCGGATATTCTCTTGATGTTCATAATAATAGAAAAAATTACTAACTTCATTCTGCCTTCAGTAGAAGCAGCTCCCCAGAGCACCATAGATCCACCTTTAAAATGCCCAATTCATATCTGCCTTTAAAAAATCTGCTCTGTCTATCGCTATCTTCAGATAGTGCCAGTAACTATTAAAATCATTTGGTTAATTAAGAATAAAATGTTTTTCATCCGAAAATGCAACATTTTACCATTTAATATTGTCTTTATTCAACTTTAACACAGACGTTCTTTCCCCCATTAAATGCTGATTGATTATTACAGGTTTTTTATTCATTTTAACATATTATTAATAATTTTAAACATGCATAAATGTGGACCCTAACCTTTCGTTAAAAATTACGAGCAAATTCAGCAGCATTCATTATGAGTAGAACAGTAAGAGGAATTATGAGTCTTCGATCTCCGTAAAACAACTCTGATTTTGCCTCAGATCTCTCTTCTATCGAACCAGCAGTTCAACGTTTGATCACATTTCCTTCAGCAATTTTAGACCTTCGAATTTCATTAGAAATACGGCGGATTGAAATTATCCTTCCACTTAAAAAACACATTTATCATACTTCCCTACTTGAACGTTCTTTTTTTCGAGGAATTATCAGTAATATACGTCCAAGAAAAATTGAAGGCTTATATATGAATTAATCTAGCCCAGTAGTTAACAAATTTGCACGTCAACTGTAATTTATCCGCTAGTAAGTTAAATAAAACGAAAAAATCTGGATTGTCCCTATAATTATGAACATCTAAAAACGTGGAGAAAAACACATTTTGTATTATTTTTTATTAATTTTGTTTTATATTAAAAAAATATAGCAATTTTGGTTTTTAGAATGCTAGATATATTAAGTGCACTTAGTATAATCTTGTTCACAATTATTTTTACATTAGTTATTTCAAAATATAAAGTGTCCTTATAAATATGAGAAGGAGTGTACATGACCGGAAACGTTTGGTAGTAAAGGTATTCTAAAGGAAAGGCACAAGACAGAGAGTGATTACCAGAAACTTTTATGTTTCTCTTTACAAAATAACCCTTAAAATGTAACAATGCAGTGGAAATGTGGTAAATGTGAATAATTTTAATATTGGTTGTAAACATTTTACAACGCTTACTTTAGTTTGTCACATAGGCGCTACTCTTTTTTTCTCTGTGAAATAAGCATTGTAATGTAACTAATTCAATGTAACTATGCAAAATACCTATAATTAATAGGCCTGCAGCGTTAATTTTGTTAGTTTAGCATAGTTAGTTTAGCAGTTTCTTGTTACAATAATTATGTGCTATTAGTACAACGCTAAAACTCATCCATTTTTAACTTAGAACAAACAGGGCAAAAAACAAACAATAACAAGTATGAAAAAAAAAGTGTGAAAAGAGTATAAAAAAAGAGTGGAACAATTATAAAACAAACTAGAGTAAATAAAACCTATCGAAACGGGAGAAGGGTATTTCATTCATCGTTTTTACCAGGGTATTTCTGTTTATTGTCACATTAAATACACTACAACTTAAAAGCAGAACTGAAATCTACATTTTCTCCAAATGAAGGAACAATATAATAGTTGCAATCCGAAACAATTGTTGCACACATTAGCATTTTATGATGTTTTCCTTACAAATTTCTTATTAGAAAAAAATAAATAAATAAAAGAGAGAGAGAAAGAAAGAAAAAAGAAAATAAAGCAGAAATAAATCTTACTTGGGGTTAAATAAAATGCAGGAAATATGATGGGTAACTGAATAAGGAAAAAATAATAACAATAATAATAATAAATGACAATATTTTTTTCTTTGGGGTTATTTCATGATTAAAGAATAATATTTAGCTTTCAAATGTTTCCTATGAAGTATTACAATTGAATATTACATTATACAACCTGCAATATTATAAGATGCACTCGATATGTTCAACATTTAAGTTTACATTCAGCTGGCAATTCGAAGGAACGCAAACGCCAGGAACGCAAGCGCCACAGTATGTCTGTGTGTATGTCTGTGTGTCTGTCTGTTATCAGCATATCTCAAAAACAAATTATGGCAGAAAGTTCAAACTTGGTATTCTAAATGTGCATCATATAAGGATGCTACAGTAAGCTTTTCGTTAAGATCAAGCAAATGGTTCGTGTACAGGGACAATCAAGAGAATTCTAATACATTACGTCTATGGGGGGAAATTGCAGGTAAGTAGAGTTTAACGTCTATAGACTGCACTAAACCAAATGAAACGAAAATATATTTTTTGTAATAGATATAGTTAACTGGGGAAAAAAAATTGTGTATGTAGGAGCCTCGCCTCCCCCCCTGGGGGGAAGTCCCCCCTCGAGGGGAGTAAATTTTCATGATGGGTATCTTTCAAAAGAGCTCGCTAATACCTTTAAAACGAATGGTTGAAGCATCGATATGCGATAATTTAAAACAAAGTTATCGATTTTTTTACTTTTAACGAAAAAAAACTTAGAAAAAAATCGCTTTTTTTTTTTTTTTAATTTTGAGAATAAAATGGGCTTTTTTTAGATATTTGGTGTTATACTACTTCTCTAATATGGAAATCGTCTGCATTATCATAAAAGATATATTTTTTTTTTAATTATAATATTAATAAATTATTTTTTAAAAACAGAATTATTTTTTAATAACCGAATTAAATTCTATATAAATGTAGGTGCATTAATGAAACGGGGGGTTGAGGGGGGCAGTATCCCCCCTCACACAGAACTAATTATCATATAAAACTCTTCAGAAGCCTAATCTGAATTGTTTAACGCAGGTTTACATAACAGTACTCGTTATCTTACCTTTTAATCTGCAACCTGTATTTATAGTATTAAATTTCAGGGTAAGAGAAAGTCGTGTGGGTGACACACAAGATTATTTTATTAAAAATCTAAAAATACTTAAATCTTAGAATCTTCAAAACGATAAACTTTAATATAAATTATTTGAATTCAAAACATATACTGTCCGATTGTATTGATTAGATTATAATACAGAAAGAAGTGTGTGGAATTCAATGCTTTTCCTTTATAAGAAACATGTATCCCGCTGCAAGTAATATACATATGAAGAAAAATAATGTATCATTCATTTTATTTATTTATTTTTTTTTTTTTTTTTACTTTCTCTTACCCTTAAGATAGAGAAAGTATTGTTTTTGGGTCAAATTTTCGAACGCGAGTTTTTGTTATATTTACATGTTCTGAGGTCCCCTGAATACGAAAATCATGTTTTTAGCAAATGGTCTGTGTGTATGTCTGTGTGTATTATGAAGTTGAGACGTCAGAACGTCACCACAGTTGTTTTAATTAAGCTGGATCCAGCAAAGTAGGAAGTGGGGACGGTTAAAATCACTCCGTCGCCAGTGGCTCGGTGAAGGTTGAGGTCGAGCTAGTTTAGTGTCGGCAGGGTGCTGCATTAAAAGACTTAGATTTTAAATATTAGTTAAATTAGAAGTGATTTTTAAAAGTACGGATTGAAATGTAGTGAAAGGAGGGTGTAGGAAGAAGTATAAAAATAGAGATGGTTTTAGTAGATGATGTGGATGTTGGAGGATCGTATAGTGGATGTTGGAGGATCGTATAGTGGATGTTGGAGGATCGTATAGTGGATGTTATGAATCTTAGTTTGACGGATATTGAGAAGTAGAGTAGTGGAGATTTAGTGGCGTGAAGTTAAGTAGTGTTGAGTGTTGATGAGTGTCTACTAGTTTTCGGAAAGTTCAAGCTGGGTCAGAAGGGAATCCTCTGTCCCATAGTGAAGCCATAGTAGCGGAGTACGAGTGCGACCGTCTCTACACCTTCGACTATCTGCTGGGGTGAGATATTTAAGATAATTAAATTGTTGATTTATATATTTTTATTTAGTAATACGCTGACTGAGCTATATAAATTTACCAGGCCGCCCTCCCATTAATCTGATTCAATAAACTCTTATTTGTTGTTCAATTAAAGTCTCTGGTTTTCTTAGTAATCTATGTATTTAAGTTAAAATGGAGTTTGCAGGAACGCAAACGCCACAGTATGTCTGTGTGTTTGTCTGTGTGTCTGTCTGTTATCAGCATATCTCAAAAACAAATTATGGCAGAAAGTTCAAACTTGGTATTCTAAATGTGCATCATATAAGGATGCTACACTAAACTTTTCGTTAAGATCAAGCAAATGGTTCGTGTACAGGGACACTCAAAAGAATTCAAATACATTACATCTGTGGGGGAAATTGCAGGTAAGTAGAGTTTAACATCTGTAGACTGCACTGAACCAAATGAAACGAATATATATTTTTTGTAATAGAGATAGCCAACAGGGAAAAAAAATCGTGTATGTAGGAGCCTCGCCTCCCCTCCCTGGGGGGGATCAGGGTAAGAGAAAGTCGTGTGAGTGGCACACCAGATTATTTTTCTTCTTCTTTCAGTAAGTTTTTCTTATGATCGTAGAAGAATGTATTGGTTGTACAGATACGTATACGAATATACAGGATGTTTGTCTTATTATCTAACTTTTATTTAATCCTTAATTTCAATTCTAATACTTTTTTTTTTCTATTTATGTTAAGTATTTCTATTCTAAAAAAATGATGTTTATATATTCGAAATATCAATAATCCTGAAAACTAAAAATGATCGGAAGTCTACAGTGCATAGTCATAAAAAATGTTAATTTAAGCTACTCTAGAACAGTGAAGTTTCAGGAAAGTTCTATTTCAGCCAAATAAACTCAGATAAAAGATCACATAAACAGAAAAATGCAGCTCCCCCGGATTCCTTTACAATACCCACACCTGTCATAAAACGTTTTAACTTAATGATTTCATGATTTATATTTCACAAAAATTTCGAAGCAACAATCAATAATTATAAACAAATGACAACTGTAGTTTCCCATTGATTACCAATACATATAAGCTATTTAAAGGTACTTAGTGGCTTGATGCTTATATGAAATGATATGTGCAATTTTTCTTCTTATAGCATTATTGAATAAAAGCGTAAATTTAGAATTACATAAAGCCACCTACTACATGAAAAAAAAATTTATTTTATCTTTCTATAAAATACATTTCATTTAGATGCATTTGGAAACATTTGGATGCATTTGCATACATTCATTTTTATAAATAGTGTATGTATATATACATACAATTGGAAATACACATATTTATGCGGATGTGGATGTATACTATAAGTAAACATTGTTTCTGAAAAATCTAATTTTATGCAAGAAACTTTATTTTATTCCTAAAACACTTCTTTTAATGATGCACTGAGAAAAAATATATACCGCTTTCACCTAGAACGAATAAGTGGTCATTTTCTAAATCCCTAAACTAAAAATACAGATTTCCGAACAATGCGTATAAGGCACGTCAATAAGCTGAATAGACGAAATGATCGAGAATTTCTAGTCTATTTATTTCCAGATGGTGGAACAATATTCTGAATATTTTGAATCCTTTGTATTGCGAGAAATTCTCGCTTGATTTCCTAGAATTGGGTCATACGTCAAGATTATAGTTGCTAAAACTCACCTCTTTTGCTTACATTTATTTGCAGAAATTTTTAAATAAGTTTGACGTCGATAATATAGGCAAACGCTCTAAAATTTTAGTAGGGGTTTCTAGAACTCGCTTTCAAAGGGGACTAGAATTTATAAGGATGACATGGAACTATTTTTTCTAGAGCCACAGTTTAGATTCTAGATGTCAGTTACAGAATTTTTTCTCAGTGTGTACTTCGTTAGGACCCGAATTAATACTGTTAAATATGCTTTAATGAATATTTTAAATCTAAATTAATATGGACAACTGAGAATGAAATATATTCAATTCAAACAACTCTTCGGTTAGTTTTAAAATTAAAGTCTGTCTGTCCCCATCCCACGATCATCCGGGGAAAAAGTCTCGACATAGGAAAATATTGAAATAACAAATAAATTTCACATTATAAAGTTTACTAAGACCTCTAAAGTAAAGCACGATAATGAATATTATTATTCAATTTGAATTTATTTCGTATACTTGCGCAAATAGCAAATACATGGACGATAAATGAAAAATCCAAAATATCGCTATCAAAATAATTAATAGCAGGTTGCATAAAAATTTTTAGGATTATTTAGAATGATGTCATCATATATCACTTAAAAAAAAAAAAAAAAAAAAAAAAAAAATCCAAAAAACCACGAATGCTATTTTATTAGCTATCGTCAAATGAGTGTACTACTTTCAAAACTGTTCATTGCATAGAAATGGATAAATTCTCCTTTTGATGATGTTCACTTTTGTCCGTTCTACATTCAACCTCTAGTAAATTTGTTCGAATTTCATCCTTTGTAATTCCATCTGCATAGTTTAGCTTATATAGTTAACATTTTATAGAATCTGTATAGTTAGTACACATTTTTCACACTCCCGTATACGGAATCTCATCTAAAAGGGAAATGGTTTTTTTTTTTTTTTTTTTTCCGAGACGCATTTTCCCCTTTTTAACAGTGAAACCTACACCATATATGTAACATCTTTGAAAATACACGAATTATTTTTAGAAGCAACAAAATGGAAGCGTTTCTGTTTGGCTTCAATGTTTCATCAGATATTTACTACTTCTATAAAGTATTTTACTTGAAAGGATAGATCAAACGTTTCATCTCAGCATGTGGATTCATATATTTTCTGATTATAACGAGCTCACATTTAATGAAATTCTAAATTTTCGAGTAAAACAAACTATTTTTTTGGTATAATGTTTTGGAGTATACTCTTTTAGCAAGTTTTTTTTTTTTTTTTTTCTACTTTACTCGGATTTCACAAGGTAAAGAAGTATAGAAGCAACAAATAATTAAGAAAATAATAAAATATAATATTTTTCGTGAAAAAGACAGAGATTCCTAGAATTCTCCCCTTTCGAAAAAAAAAAAAAAAAAATATATATATATATATATATATATATTCTTTAGAGTTAAGCATACCTGCCAACATTCTATTTAATATCCCGTAAAATTGTTAGTAACTCGCTCCTTTGTTTACACCCCTTTATTTTGAGAATAATTTTCTCCAAATGTAATTAAGATTGTATAAGAAAACAAATACTCTATAAACAGAATGGTGTGGGGAAAAAAAGGGCAGGTAATAACAAATTTACTGAATATTAATTAGACTGTTGGCAGGTATGGAGTTGAGTAGAATAATGAGTATAATTGATGAATACGGGGTTTGTCTAATAAATACGCGAACTGGTGCCATCTGTCGGCCATAACGCGGGCAACTAGCCTCGCTCACTAGCTGTGCTAGTTGCCTGAGACCCAATGAACCATCAGTGCACGGCGGATCGTCGAGTTGTGCGCATTGTGCCAGTTGTGTTAGTTTCTGTTGTCCTTGTTTTTATTGTGTGTCGAAAATGGAAATTAACGAAAATAATAAATTATTTTTCTTACAGTTCTCAAGCGTTTGAGAGATCGTGTGCGACGAAATTTGACTCAAGGCGATGGATGGATACTTCACCATGACAATGCACCTGCACATTCAGCATTGATTGTTCGCCAGTTTCTGGCAAAAAATTCTATCACCATCCTTGATCATCCTCCTTATTCGCCAGATCTCGCCCCATGCGACTTGTTTTAGTCCCAAAATGCAAAAATGTGATGAGGGGACATCACTGGGAAAATGTGGACACAATAAAGCAAGAAACGACGAGAAAACTAAAAGGCCTGACTGCCGAGGACTTCCAAGGGTGCTTTGAACAGGGGAAAAGAAGATGGAATAAGTGCATAGCAACGAATGGAGAGTACTTTGAAGGGGACAAAATCGATGTAGACTAAATTTTGCAAAATAAACTTTTTATGGGCTTAGTTCGCGTATTTATTGGACAGACCTCGTAAAATAATCTTGATTGCGATATTTTAACGTCGGAGATATTTTTCACGGAGGATATCGTTACAGAAATAGTAAAAGCCCGAGAACAAAAATAAAAAAATAAAAGAATATAACACGGTAAAAAAAAGTAAATAATTGTAATGACTCGGAATTTTGAAACTTATATAAGTGATACTCATTTATATTGGATGTAGTAAGAAGTTTTAAAGCGAGTTTTGTATGACGCCTACTGCGAAATAGTACACTAATCAGTACAATGCAATTGCGTCATGAGATAAGAAAAGTTTTATAGTTATCAAACCAACGCAGAAAGTGAAATGTAAAAGAAATTAAAGTCGGCGTTTCGAAAGTGAAAGATGTCGTACCATAATCCATTTATTCTCCACTGGTTCGGAGTTTTCCGTGGTTTTCCCCGAAACGTGCGTAAATACGGGCTAGGACCACCTTAGAAAGACCCCCCACGGAGGTCACTCCCCTTCAGGCTTTGGACCTTAAAGCAGTCAATCGGCCTTACTTCCAAATCCAATCCAATCCAATCCTCTCCACTGCATTCGCTCCGAATTTCACCAAAGATACAGCCCTGAAAAAACATGTTAATCAATCTGACCTCTTTTTAAGAAACATATCTGTCAAAAGTGCATGTGAAGTTCAGTTTTGAAGTTTTAAAGAGGCCGATTTTGATGTTAGCAATTGAGAATATAACAGCTATAGACTGAACGCTAAGCATGAAGATTTCCAAGTATTGTTCGATGAAGATGCATCGCAAACAGGAAAAGAAACTTGTTGAACAACTAGAAATATCACAAATAATTTTTAATCGTTTAGATGCAGTAGGAAACATTCAAAAAGCAGGAAGATGGGTGCAACATGAATTGAGCCAAAAGAACAACGATGAGCGTGGGTTGAGACGCATGAATCTGTTAAACAAGCAGCACAGAAAATCTTTCTTGTAGAAAATTATAATAGGAGATTAAAAATGGATATTTTATGGCAATTTGAAACGCAGAAAAGTTAGGTGAATACCAGCGAAGCAACAATATCAACACCGAAATGAGCTAATCACTGCAAAGAGCTTCTCCCTTGCATCCGGTGAAATACGATGGGTGTACTTCATTCGAACTGTCGATCACTGATGCAACTGCTAAACAGTAGAAGCGACAATTTCTGAGACTGAGCCCAAGAAATCTGACGAAAACATGTATATTTGCTGAAAGGTTTGCGTCCTCTGAAATTGCTCCATGATAATGCAACGCCTTCTGTTTCAAAACCTGTCAAGGATATTTTAGGAGTGCTTGGATCGGCAGTTTTGGAACATTTGGCGTATAGCTACGACCCTTCCATTCGAACTACCATTTGTTTCAGTAGAAAAGCAGTACCTCCTTTCATATAAACTTCCGGACAATGGAGGAAGTCTGAAAATGGGTAGATGAATTCACCTCGTTAAAACATGAATCATTTTATATTCCTGACATCCGTCAATTGCCCGACCGTTGGCAGAAAGTGTCAGATAGTGATGGATAATATTTTGAGGAATAAAGTTATTAGACTCAATCCCTATTCTTTTCTCTAAAACACGCTTTAAAACTTATTACTACACCCAATATTTATATCTTATCTTTTCATTTCAAATTCATCTTTAGAGTAGTGTAACTACTAAGCACTAAAAGTAATAATTTCTGAGACAGAACCCAGGAAATCTGTCTAAAACATGTTTGTCCTTTCCAATAAGTGAAATATATGGCTCCTGTTACCCGTGGCTGTTAATTTAACGTTATATTCTATACTGTTTAACAAAACTCTATATAATGTTCATATTTACTCTATAAATGTGCATTTAATGTAACAGTTAATGCACAATTAATCAGGAAACAAATGCTCTATTTAAAAAAAAAAAAAAAATAGTACTGAATTAATTTTAACCATTTAGCAATGTTATTATTTTTCATCTCATCATAAAAGAAACCATCTTTGTTATTTGCATTCATTTGTAGAATTGGCGTAAATAAAATAAAATAAAATATTTTGTGGTAGCATTTAATTAATTTCTTAATTTTGTTTTTATTGAATGGAACAGCATAACTGACTTTGAAAAAGAAAAAGCCTACCTTCATACAAACTCATCAAAAATATCTGCATATTGATTGCTATTTCGATGTCTAATTCAAATTCGATTAAACATTTTTCTTTATGACAAAGAAGATTGAAAAGCAATCAAAATACGCACTAATTCATTTTAAAAATTTTCATTAAATCCTAAATTTGTCCACTGAATATATGCAGAGATTAAATATTGAATAAGCTTGCTTCGTTTATCTAAATGCAACTTTTCATCTTGAAAAAAAAAGAAAACTAAATAAATAAATAAATATGCATATTGTAAAAAATTATGACTTCAAAATTGCATTGGTTGGTTTTATTTTATTAATTATTATTTAAGGTATGAAACTAAATTAAAAATAATTTTGAAATCGCGAACTTCTATATTATGGGAAGCTTTTAAATGCCTCTCTACATATTATGGGAGAAAGCAAACTGAATATTGGAGTATATACAGAGATATATCAAAGTAAACAGACAACTTGCAACTTCATGAAAAATAATTGTATTGCGTTAATTTATCTGACTACTGGGTTTTTCTTTGTAAGCGTTGCCATTATAATGGTTCCTCAAACGTAAGAAATATGCCGCGAGGCATATATGCCAAGGAATTGAGTGGCTTTTAAAGATGGTGTATAGTGAGATAATATAAATTACCTGAAAACTAATGAGAAATTGTCAAAACATTATAAGTTATGCTGTCTACCATTTATCGGGTGATTGTCTAGTAGAAAACACACCAAAAGGAAGTGATTATCCAACGTTCGAGTCCACCTGGCCCAAGAGATCTACTGATAAATGCAGCGATCCAGTTAGTTGAAAGATATTCTCGGAGAACAACAGCAGATATATGAGAAAATCTTCATGTGAGTAAAATTAAAATTTCATCAACTCAACTATCGTTAGAGATTTGCGAGACATAAGCCTCTGTTTATCAAAATGAATAATTAAAAAGGGAAACACTGGACTACGAAAATAGAAAATATGTGAACATTAAGCGACTTGTAACTTTCTCAGATTAACCCATACTAACCTAGCTTTCCTTGAGTGTACGCACATAGCTGCGCAAAATCCCACTCAAAAATTCGACCTAAACCTTTTTCAGTGAACGCCCAAACACTATGGCTTTTTCATTATGTTATGTAGTGACGTATGATATTGATATGAAGGTATGATGTTGATATTTTTGGTAGTTCACTGGAAAAAACATCCATTGTTTTTAATCAGGATTGAGCTTTGTGCCACCATGCGAAAAACGCTCAAATTTGGCAAGCAAAATGCGGTATCCACAACAGTCATGGACCAGTCAATCACTTGAGGTGAATGCCACGTAACATGTATAGGCCATTCTTGATCGTGCGATTCGACAACTGTCTCGAAAACTATCTTATCGCCGAAAACTATAAAAATGTTTGCGTGAAGAGTGAGCCAAAATCATGGAACTTATTGATATGCTTATTGATAAATCATGGAACTTATTGATAAATCATGAACTTATTGATGCCCGACCAAGTCAAAAAAAAGCTGCAGGTGGATTACCTAAATTTCTATTTTTATATAAGGCTTATGTATCAAATCGGCACTATTAAAAACATGGCATTGTTTGATTATCATGGTGTCTACTTATGTTATATTTTTGTAGGTGCATCTCAAATTTACAAATACAGCTTTTTCTGTGCAATAATGTGAAATAAGACAGCGTCAACTTTTAAAAACCAAGTAGTTTTATTTTATTTCATATTGAAAAAAGCTAATTATAAATTTAAATTAAGAATTTTTCAGATTTTTATATACAGTACAGGACCCATTATCTAAAACCCACGGGATTAGAAGTATTCCGGATTTCTGAATTTTCTGGATTTTAGGTCATTTTCTTATTATTGATTTCCCTGAATTATAAAACATAACTCAGTAACTGATAGATACTAATTTACATGTAGGAACAACTACTTACAATTTTTCATGAAATTCTCTGCCTTAATTCTTCAATTAGAGCTGCACCAAAATATTTCACACACACAGACAGACATTTTATAAAAATAGTCAAATCATGTTCTAGACCTCTCAAAACATGCAAATAAATCTAATCCTGAAAGTCAAATTTTTTTGCGAATGTGATACTTTATTCTATTGAATACTGCAGAAAGTAAAAAATAACAATAATGCATATATATAAACATGTACACATGCAAATTACTGACAATGTCACTTGCCATCAGCAACATAGTTGCCTCGTTATTCGTGCCGCTAAACGTTAATACTGACTCGATCATAAGAACAGAATGCAAAGAGAAAATATTTTTCTTTAAAAATTGCCTTACTTTTTTTTTTTTTTTTTTTTTTTTTTTGCAAAAAGTAATGCAAAGTCTTATTGAGAAGTTAAAAATCTCTGAAAATCTATCATGAAATAAAAACCCCGACTTTTTTGTGGTTAGTTGCTAATTCCAGAGATTTCCTGGACCACAAGCATCCTTGACCATCTCCCGTGAAAAAAAAAAAAAAAAAAAAAAAAAAAAAAATCCTGCTTTAATTTCTGATTTTTAGAGTACTATGTAATAAAACACACGATAATTCTTTTTAGAATAATTTTTTTATCTGATTTTAGATAAAATATTTTTTAAAATATTAAAAAAAAAAAATCTAAAATGTTCCGGATTTTGAGTCTTCTGGATTTTAGAATTCTGGATAATAGGTCCTATACTATACTATGATTTTTAAGTATTAGTTGAAATTTTAGGCAATTATTGAAAATTGAACTAGCTTTTAGTAACTACTCTTAACAATAGTCTTGAGGCAGGAACGACGAAATGCTTAAAATATGGCACGATACAATAGCGAAAAAAATAATAATATATGAGTCTAAGATTTGGGCAGGAAATCTTACTAACAGCATGCATGGTAAATTAATATCTATGCAGAGAACCTTTATCCAACAGATGTCGAGTGGTTACAAAACTGTATCATTTAATGACCTTGCCGTAAATAATAATGATGTTAATTTCCAATAACACTCTTTCTTGACCAGGAATACAGAAAAACTAATATCCTGCTAACTATATCCTTAACTGAAGATCATTTTCCTAATACACTTATCCAATTTTCTTCAACAATTGGAAGATTCAACCAACTTCACAACTACAGTTAAACCAGAGTCCTATCAGCCAACAACAAAAAGTAACTTTTTATACTGGCGGCTCCAGAACAAACACTGGCATAGCTGCAGCCTTCTGTGCTATAGATGGCACCACTATCATGCACTTAGTTCTGTTGGTCTGTAGTTTGAATAATAACAATTCTAAGCAGAGCTTCGCGCAATTCATCAATGCCTTAAAGTAAATAACCCTTAATTTTCTACATGAATTCACAATAATATACAGCAATTCAAGTTAATTAACCTTTTTTTTTTTTTTTTTTCCCACTGAAAAGGAAATTTAAAGGTAAGAAAGTTGCCTTCAAAAATGCATTGCGCAAAAACTTAGTTTAAAGTTATTGAATTAATATATTTATTTATTTATTTATTTTTTCTATCTGAAAGAGCTGCCCGAAGTCGTAAGCAAACACAGACGATTCTATTCTCGAAATAAAATTGTCTGTTATTTGTTCACGAATCGAATCGAAGAACGAACGGTAAAGACATATTTTGCATTTTCTCAAAAAATTGGGAAAATATTTGAAAATCATTATTTTTATTAAAACATACCGTTTATATCTGTACTGATAAGTATAAAGGATTCAAGTCCAAAAATGTCGATTTTGAGTTAAGTACATAGTCAGACCCAGAAAAAAATTCTCTATCGATTGGTATAAAGAATTTAAATCCATGTCATTTAGTCTTTGAGAAAATCCATTGGTAAAAAATGATTCAAATCAGAAATTTAGCACTAATCTCTTTATAAAATGTTTAATTCAATTTTTTCCCTTTATTAAATGAAGGTTGGCAACTATTGAACAGTATAAAGGGTATAAATCAACATAATCCCTTCTTCCTAATCGATTCTTCTGATTAGTTTTTAGTTAGTTTAACTTTATTTTTCGTCTCCTGACTTATGCAATATGTCAAGTTTTCTAAAAATGGCATTGCTTTGGTTTTAAAAGCCTGCATGTTATAAACAAAAAAAGTACGAAAAATTGCCGATGCTAATTAAAAAAAAATAAAATAAAAAAGCTTTATATCATCATGAATATATGTGCTATTCTCATAGTTCTAAAGAATTCATAGAGTATTTCTTTAGATATTTGACAAAAACGTATAAATTCGGAAGTGCTCTTTACTTATGACTATATATTGAATAGCTAATAAAATGGGTTAAGATTTAAGAATTTATACTTTAATCTTTAAACATTTTCCCATATTACGGGATATACTTAAAATGAAACTGAAAAAACGTTAATGTATAAATAAGGGATTTTTTTAAACAAAAAAATGAAATCATGCATTGCATAAATTATGAAAAATTTATTCAATACTACGAAATATAAAATTGGTTGAGTAAGATTGATTTCAATTTTTGCGTATTAACAATTTGAAGGGCAGGGGTTACTTAGATTAACCACCTACTCTTGTGAACGTCATACTTCCTCGCGTTTTCAAGAATGACCGTTTCTGAAGTTTGTTTGTAGCTCACTATATGGCATCATAATGCCTTTATATATAAGGATCCTCAATAGGTAGAGACTGTATATTGAACAAAAATGACAGACGTTCGTTCAGTGACCACTCGATCGCCATAGAACATAATATACTTTTACCAGAGTCTGACACTTTTCTTTTAATTAAAACCACTATAAAATGGTTTTTTTTTATCTTCAGACAACAATACAGAGAATCATTCAAGACATTTTCATAGCGTAATGGTATCATATATAACAGCCTGAACAAACATGGCGGATCAATCGGTGGGTCAATGTCCAATCTCTTAACATATAGGGTCTCTATTTATATATGCCTCACGCACGGGCAAAAACGATTTGGCGGGAAAACATATATTTTGTACACAAGTCTTCAAGAAAATGAACATCAAAGACAACATCACGACGATTTGCACTCTACAGAACCAAGAAGAAACCATAAGAACGGTGTGGGAATGCAGCACATGCAAAACTGCACTTTGCGAAACTGTACTTGGAAAAGAAAAACTGTTTTAATGAGTGCAGTGATATCGATGTGTAGTGATGTATTCTGCAGGCTCAGTGACACGGTAGTCACTGACACTAACCTCTGGAAGTAGTAATTTTTCTCATGAGTCTTAGACAAATCTATGCAATTGTCGCATATAATCGCATTGTAACATTTAAAAAATGAAACAAAAGACGAGTTTTGCTGAAAAAGTAAATTGCCTTTTTTTGCTGCTCAAAGAGTTAACCGATTTTATGTCACTTCTTCTGTGTTAATGTGCAATTTTTTTTTTTTTTAATTTTTGTTCGTAATCTGTATATTAGGTTGCTTATTTTTTTAATTTTGAATTCTAGAGGTAAATGTTGGTTTCAATTTTAAAATATGCATTAGTTTAGGAGTCATTCTGGTTCCTCGTATCATAACATGCGGTTTAGCTTCCAGCGACGATAGATATTAAACCTCCTTAAGTGAAATTATTAATATATTTCATTTAAACAAATGATTCAAGAGTAAATGTGTGTTTCAATTGAGAAAAAATTATGAGATTTCTGTAATATAATTATGCTCCAGTATTGAAATAGAAATTCCTAACACCTCTAATTAACAAGGGGAAATGCCAAGATAAAGGAGGTGAATCTCTCGCTGGAACTGATTTGCGGAAAAATTCGGGGGCGTAACCCCCTCATCGATTAAAATCTTATCATGGGGTACACGAAATTTACTTATGATTTTCATTCCATTTGCTTTGCAACAAAGCGTTTCCCTACAGTTTGCTTTATGCCCCTTGAAAGCTTACAAGAAAATTTATCTAAAACCATTTATAGTTTTAACGTTGTAGATTATATTTAACTTGTTCTGGTTATTAAAAAAAAAAAAAAAAAAAAAATCATTAGTCTGTTCTTATTGACGTTGGGACCCAATTACACCCATGCTCCCATAATACACTGGTCAAAAAAATTTAAGGATCAGCCCGTTTTCTCTTTCTCTTCTTTTGCACATAATTTTTAAACAAATAAACATATGAACATAAAATTTGGATGGCCTGTTCATTATCATATTATTAACCGAATCTTATGTAATTTTAGCATAAGAATAATTTTTAAGCTAATAAATATTCAGTTTTCTCTCAAAAGTAAGCTTTAAAAAAATGAAAAATTTCAATAATTTTAGGAAAGAACACTTAATGAAAAATGGCCATAAGGATGCCTTACAGATAGGTAAAGACGCACACGCGTTCCTATGTTAGATTACAACCAAATCTTTCTACCTGCATTCATTTTCTGTTTCTTATTTTTTCTTCTTCTTTTCGCATGTGAATAACTTTTTTAAAAATATGCATACAAACATGAAAATTGGATAAGATGTTCATTATACAATTATTTTTCGACATCATTATTATTCTAGTGCTGAGTATAGTTTACAAATTAGTAATTATATGTTTTTAAAAAGTTCATTATAAAAGTAAAAGAAAAGTTAATACAAAAAGAAAAATCGAGATTTAGTTTAACATTTCAAGGTATGAGCGTCTTTACCTCTCTCTAATGCATCCTTAACACCACTTTTCATTATGTGTTTTTTCCTAAATTTGTTGAAATTTTTCATTTTTTCCAAAGCTTACTTTTGCGAGAAAAATGAATATTTATTAGCTTAAAAATTATTCTTATGCTAAAATTACATAAGATTCGGTTAATAATATGATAATGAACAGGCCATTCAAATTTTATGTTCATATGTTTATTTGTTTAAAAATTATGTGCAAAAGAAGAGAAAGAGAAAACGGGCTGATCCTTAAATTTTTTTGACCAGTGTATTATGAAACTCAAATGAAGTATATGATATCCAGTTCAACGTTTCTCATAACAAGTTGGCGTTCATCCTCCTACAGAAAATGGGATACTTTAACTTGAAAAAAAAATGTGGCATTATCTAGTTAACCCTTTCAGGGGCGGTGGTATATATTTTATACCACCTAATTTCACTTCCCAACTGCAAAAATTCCTTCCAGAAATTTTTAGAAAAAACTTACGTTTTTAACATATCAGAAAAGGCCGGTTTTTTTAACCTTAAAATTTAAAATTTCTTTTAGTTTAATTTAGTTCATGAATTCCGGTGGCAGTATAATTTAAATGATCCGAATTGTCTTGCCCCGCAAAGGGTTAAAAATTTAATTATGGGAAACGGGATCTGTAACTTTTCAATTTGATTATAATTCCCATTTGATTAGTTAAATTTACAAATTTATCGAAAGAATAATTAAGGAATTTAGCTAATTTACTTTATCCTCGCAGTAATAGTCTTTTTTTTTAAATTACTAGGGGGCTCTGCCCCCTGCTCGCTCCGCTCACCAACCCCCGTGGAAGGATTTCCCTCACCCCGACTTGCTTCGCTCATTAACCCCTGCTGGATTTTGCCCGACTATTCGCAACTTTGCCTTTCATTGAATTGGAATATTAATAATACATAACACAAGAGAAAAGTTGAACAATATTATAGAAATCTACCATATATGGTATCACATTGAAATACACAATATTTAATATTATATCGTTTAAAATATGTGAAAAATCTGTCTTAACGTTCGACAGTTTAATAACAATTTGCCATTATTTTGAGAGAAAACATATGTTAAACAGCTAGACACACAAAATAAACAACGATAGCACTAACTGTTTAGAACAGAGAGAAATTCTTATATAAACGATTTAGCGCTACAGCTTTGGTATACGATCCACTTGTTAAATTTTTGTCACTGTTGGACGATGAATTTTTCGGGTATTATTGCTTGATTAAAGAAATTATGAACTTATTTTTTCTAATGCCTATATTTATTACTATTGAATTTTTTTTAGTTAATTTAGGGCAATATGTAACACTCTGCATTTATTTCTAATGTACAACAAGGTTTAAAATGGTGCTTACAACAGTAAACATGTAACTTTTTAAAGTGCATTTTTCCTAGAATATGATTTAGTCAGATCTATTGAAATTAAATATCTTATGTGATTATTTTAAACATTTCATTAGTAGTAGTACGACAGGACAATTTCTTTCAGATAGCGATTTTGTATTGTCGCCATGAATGTGCCAAGATGCCCGTCAATATCTGATTTTACCATTTCTTAAACTATATTAAATACTAAGTTAAATCGGGGGGGGGGGGGGATCACACTTTTCGAAACCTACTAATAAGCGAAAAATTCATCCTTGATTATATTGTAAAAACGAATTGCCGATTTAGAGTATTCAACATAGACCATCACCATTCATAAATTGGATGGCTTTTGAATGTTTGTTGACAATATTTTCTGAATAAATATTCATGATGGCTCCTGAATACTTGTTGGCGATATATTCTGAATAATTATTATTGTTGGCGATATCTACTGGTATATATTGAACATGACATCTTAATAGTTGTTGGCGATATCTCCTGAACTTGTGTTAATGATTGGCTTCTAAATATTTGTTGGCTACAACTTCTGGATGTGTACTGGTTACACCTTGATTTTTTTATATATATATTATATAATATTCAATTTAGAAAATAAAAAATGCGTGTGGAGAATGAAACATAATGATATTGGATAATATAATTTAATTTATCGAGACATCAAAGGTACAGGAAAAACTACTTTAACCATTTTCTTTCTAATAGTATAGATAATATTTTACCTGGAGATATTTTGCATATTTAGCTCAAATAAAAAATGTTCTTCTTTTTTTCTCTCTTGAATTAAGTTAAAAAATATTTAAAATAAAATTGAAAAAGAAAAAAATGTGCTAAAGCAATGGAACAGTTTAACCTCTTGGCGAAATTTTAAATTTGGCACCGAAGTAGCTTAGACTTTTCTCGCAAAAATCTTGACATGCATAACTGAGATAGATAATTTAAGTCATCGTCAAAATAAATGAAAAATTTTAAATCTGGCAGTGAGGTCCTGTATTAGGCGTAACTAAAATATTTTAGCAATGCAGTTACTTCATTCCATTACATGGAAAAATAGACAAAAAAAAAAAGTCCTGTTGTATTAAATTAAATTCTGTTTTCTGCAAAGTTTTACATCAATGCTTAAAACACAAAAATAGGTTGTGAATTTTATTATTATTATTATTATTATTATTGCACTATTTTATAATTTTTCTCTGTATTTAAGGCATGGCTAGAGTTAAAATGGCTATTGTGGTTACGTAAATGAATTCCTTGGCGAAAAACGTACGAGTTTCTTCATTTCTAATTTTTAAAAATAGCTAAATTGGTCATAGTAAAGATCCATCATTTTAAATATATTTTGAGTGAAAAAACTAAATCTTTATATAAAGTAATCTATGTTGTTGTCTCGTAAATTTCATTTAAAAAAATTCTGGACTTAACTTCTAAATTCATACCGGAAAAACTATAGTATTTCCCCTCAGCTAGATTTGGCGATTTTTCGTTGGAGATTATGGCTAAATCATAAATCTAAAAATCATATAGCATAAATGATAAAATCGTAAGCTAAATTTTAAATCATAAATCCAAAATAAATAGCATGTAGGCTGCCATATTATATCGCAAACAATCCAGAACGACATCGTTATCGTTCAAATCGGCGCCAAAGAAAAATCGCCAAATTCAGCTGAGGGGAAATACTATAGTTGTACCTTCATACCAATCGTTGTTTAACATAATTATTATATTCATTACTAAATCTTTTTCGCCTAACGTTAAAACAAAAACTAATAATATAAACTAAACTAATTGTATAAACTTAACTAATAATATAAAATAAAATAAAAATATAAACCAATTTTCATTTCATTTTTATTAAATTTTTACTTAATGTTTTTAAAATATCGGTTATTTTCATGTTTTGCTATTCTAAATAATTTTTTTCTTCTCTCGAGCATCTCGAAGATGCTAATATTTCAATTTTCTTATTTACACCATTGATCACATTTTAATTTTCCTGAGGAAAGTGACGTCAGAGACACAGAAAAAAACGTCATAAGAGAAACTTTTCCCTCCGGTGGCAAATAGAGTACCTTCATAAACTCGACGTTTTTCTTAATAACTTCGTTAATTAAAATGATAGAAATTTCTAGGCAGCTGAAATGCCTTCCTTGAAGCAGTCGGAATACACTGATACCTCTCATGATGCAGGCCACTTTGCCCTCCTCGAGGAGATGCTGTCGCAGACAAAAAAAATTGACGCCCGGGACAGTTACTTTTTTTTAATATATAGAGAAAACGAAAATAAAGCAAATAATTAAATTAAAAATAAATATCATTATGAAACATTTTTTTTTTCTTTTTAACAAAGGATAATTCAAGCTGAGAGATTTCTTTTTAAATTATTGGTATATTAGTATATATATTTTCAAATATATATGTATACTGATTATTTCATATTTTCTTTTATATATATATATATCATGTATATTTGCCCAGTTTGAATATAACTTCCAAATAATTTGCTTAAATTAGATGAAATATTTAAATCCAAAGAAGATAATCTAATTTGAAAGAAAATTAGTAAATAATTTGTAATTTTAGTTTCAAATTTCGCAATTTTAATTTACAAGCTTAACGGCCCTCTACACTCACAGTCGCCGGAAGTCCGAGCCAATGTTATTCTATGGGAAATTTTCTTTAAGTATAACTAATTAACTAATACATATTTTTAAATTCTGTTTTCACATTCATAAAATTCTCAACTGTTAAATTGACAGACCTTTTTTAAAAACGTATTTTTTTTTTTTTTTTTTTTTTTTTTAATTGTAAAAGGAGAAATTTCAGATGGGGAAAATTCGTGTTTTACAGCTTCAAAATAAAATATTAAAAATTAAAAAAATACATTTTTAAAAAAGGAGCGTCAATTTAACAGTTGGGAATTTTCTGAATGTGAAAACAGAGTTTAAAAATATGGATAAGTTAATAAGTAAAGAAAAATTTCCCATAGAACAACATTAGCTTCGGCTAATAACATTAGCTTCGAGTGAAGCGAGCCCTTAAAGAATAAGCAACAATTAAGAGGTTCACTAACTTGCATTACCATTAACACAATTTAACTTCCATCAAAATTAAAACAAAAACTGAAGCCAAAAATTAAAAGCAATCTTAATTTTTTTTTTTCCCCCTTTTAAAGCAAATGATATTTGGAGGAGATTTTTTTTTTTTTTTTTTTTTTTTTTTTTAACTACTAACTCAAATATTGTGGAGAACTCTTTCTCTCCAGTCGGCGAAGTAACCCATACCGGGAATAGGACCGAGACAAATTGTTTCTGGAAGCTCATTTGAGTCTTTCTCAGCCAACGAAAATATTCATTTGGGGAAAGAATGCGACAACTACAGTGTTCAAAAGCACTTCAAAACACGTTGAAATAGTTATGATGTCTAGTTGCTTAGTACAAGGAAATTGTTAGCTTCAATAAAATGCTCTTAAGATAACAAGTTTTGTTGCTGATAAAGAACGAAATGCTTATATTTTTGACTAATTTTCATTGATGGCCAAAACAACCGAATAGATTTTTGAAGTAGTAACAATAATCTGTATAAATATAGGTCAATTTCTTAACTCCTTCAAAACAATTTTTCATATATGCCCTATCTTTGAATTAATTAAAATGAATATTTAAGACACATTACACTTTTACTATACACTTTTTTTTAAATTCAATTTTCAAAGTTTTAGATATTCTAAAATAATAATTTTTAATAAGCCATTGTGTTTTTTAAAAAATCGATCGAATTTCGTCTGATGCATAAATCCATGCGTACTTTTAGCAAATATTTTACAGCTAGAAAAAAAAATCTGGAGTGACTCCACTCGACTTTCCGAACATTGAGTAATTAACAGTTTTGTAGATAAAGTAAAGAAAGAGGAGTTGTTAAACAAACAAAAGAGAGAAAACCATAATAGAGTGTTTGAGTATTTTTCTCCATCTATTACACGATGTTTTATTTAACGCTACTGAACTTTGAGCCCATAGATGATAATGATAAAGAATTTTTCGTTGTGTCCCTGTAAAAACCTATAAATGCTAAATTCACCAAAATGCTTATAGTTAGTGCAACAGTGATTTATAATACTCATATAAATTTTCAGCTCAATTCAATAAGGCGTTTAGATGCTATCGTACTTTTAAAAATTTAGTCCCATAGGCCATAATGATAAAGAATTTTTCTTTGTGTCCCTATAAAAAAACTGTAAGTGCTAGATTCACCAAAGTCTATACAGTTAGTTCAACTGTGATCTATAACATGTGTACAAATTTTTTGCTCAGATTAATAAGGCGTTTAGGCGCTATCACACTTTTAAAAATTTGGCCCCATAGGCATAATGATAAAGAATTTTTCTTTGTGTCCCTGTAAAAAAACTATAAGTGCTAGATTCTCCAAAATCTATACAGATTGAGTATTTGTGACCTATAATATGTGTATAAATTTTTTGCTCAATTGAATAAGGCGTTTAGATGCTATCGCACTTTTAAGATTTTGCTCCCATAGGCCATAATGATAAAGAATTTTTCTTTGTATCCCTGTAAAAAAACTATAAGTGCTAGATTCACCAAAATCTATAGGGTTCGTACTATGGTGACTTACAATATGCGTACCAACTTTCAGGTTAATTGAACAAAGCGTTTAGACGCTAGCGTGTTCACTCACAGACATACACACATACACACATACACACATACACACACACATACATACATCATCGTAAAAATAGTGAAAACGGACTCAGGGGACCTCAAAACGTATAGAAACATCAAAATCTCTAATTCGGATTTTTGACATGATTACAATACTTTCCTCACTATAGTGTTCGGAAAGTAAAAATAACTTAAGTCTGTATTAATTGGTAAAAGTTAAATAAGCCAATCCAAAATGCGTTATTATTATTATTATTATTATTATTATTATTATTATTATCTCGCAACGACTTTTAAATAAAGGAATTTTAATATGCATAAGTATTTCAATCACCAAATTCCAGTCGATTTTAAATCATGAAAATTAAGTGGTTCCGAACTTCATGCACAAAGATTTTCGGAATTATTAGATGAGCAATTTTACATAAAAATTAACGAACATAATTTACAAAAAAAAAAAAAAAAAAAAAAAAAGTAGAAGAAGAAGAAGAGAAGAAGAAAGAAACATAAAAATTTTTATTCATTTTTGTCGAGAGTTTTTGCGGGAAGCTGATTTAGTTAATATTATCTTTTCTTCACATCGATCTTACGAAGCACAAATAAATAAATAAAAATAATTAAGCGTTTAGGTATCTTCCAATCGAATTAATGTCAAGTGTATATTTGTAAATTCCATGTAATAATAAGGATTATATATATAAATGTTAGAGTATTAATTTTCAAAAGAAAATTACTTTTGTGTAACTTTTATAACCTATTCAAATGCCATAGGTATTTGAGTACTTTTATTGAATAGAATAGATGGTTTAAATAATTTTTAATTAACAATTTTTAAGTATCCCTATTTGAAAAAAAGTTATAAGTGGTGGTTATATTGCAAATGGAGAATATTAATATATTTTAGCGACCTATTTAAATTTCGTGGTAAGTCAAGGGTGAAAGTGGTTATCGTCATCGGCACCACTATTTTTATTTAGAAAAATTGAGTGTATTTTTACACTAATTTCTTTCGATTAAATAGGATACAGATTATTGTTGAAAAATACCGGTGGAAGAGTTCCGTCAAAAGATGGAAAACTTTCACCCCTGTGGTAAGTGTATTAATCTTTTCAATGTCATTCGTAATGAAATTATAACCGAATTCGTATAAAATCAAATTCTTTCGTACAAAAAACATTCATTTAAACATCTATATAGCGGTAAAATACAAAAACATGCAATAATTTTTTTCAGGCCGAAGTAATCGAAATGAAGAAGACACAAGGGCAGAGAAAACAGTAATGCACAAAAACAAGTATCGAGATAATTAAGAGAGAAAATATTCTTTAAAATTAGATTCCCTTGTTCATGCATTCATCAACCGTGAATATTCATTTTTAAAATAGGTTGGAGTGTAAAGATTGATTAATTTTTTTTTTATATGTACCAACTATGTGAAAAATGCCTGAACCGGGAATCGGAAAGCCCGGGTTCGATTCCCGGCTCTGGCATTTTTCACATAGTTGGTATGTAAAAAAATTTAATCAACCTTTACTCTCCAACCTATTTAAAACATGAATATTCTTTAAATTTCTGGTGTAAATTAAATAGGTTTTTTTTTTTCTTTTCTTTTTTTTTTTTTTTTTTTTTTTTTTTTTTTAAGAAAGAAAGGGGGGAAAAGGAAAGAGAATAAGAGATATTAAAAGAAAATGAAACGTAAAATAAATAGCATGCCAATACAAGTAAATAAATAATAGAGAAATAGAGAAAATGTTTTGTGCACAATTTGCAGCCATGAAGCATTAAAAGCATCAATCCATTGAAGTGATTTTATAATTATTAAGAATTAATAAGATTTTTGGAGTTTTTGAAAATTCAAATAATTTTATGAAAATACAAGAGAGAAGAGGAAATGGAAATGGAAAAATTGAAATTAACAAGGAAATCAAAGCAAGGATAAGATTAGCAATGGGAAGCATTAGAAAAAACATAAATTTCTTCATTACATATACAGGGTGTCCATAATTAAACCTGACATTTTGAACGCCCTGTATCAAACACTATTCTGCAGAATTTTATGAAAATTGGGTAATAACATAATCAGATGACAGGAATTTTTTCTCGCACAAAAATGTTTCAAAAATCACCACTAGAGCACGTATTATAGCTTTACTGGGAATATAACAGGTATCTATAAAATATAAAAATTGCAAAACTATAAAATTTAATATTGTTTACAAAACTTGCTCTATAGGATATACATCATTGTCTGCTACAGTCTAGAAGCGTATAAGTGCATGTTTAACTGTTTAAAGCAGTGTTGATTGGAGATGCTCCGCACATGGTGTACTAGGCTGTTTTTAAGGTCAGAGACAAATGTTACGGAATCACGGTGCACTAAGTCTTTCGGTAACCTCACAGCCAAAAGTCACAAGAATTAAAGTCTGGAGATCGCAGAGGCCAAACTGTCGGAAAACGATGACGAATCATTTTCCCTCAATCATATTCCCATTCCTATAATACACACTCTGGTGGTGGTTTATGGAAATATATTTTGTACTAGATAAAATTCCCATCATGCGATTATGTTATTACTCAATTTTCATGAAATTCTGCAGCACAGTTTTTTTATACAGAGCCTTTTAAAATGTCAAGTTTGATTATGGACATCCTGTATACTTCATTACACTTTCACTGATTAAGTAAACATTCACTTGTTTCGACAATTTTTCAAAAAGTACAAAATTGTTTAAGCTGAATAAGCACGGCAGGCCTAAGAATAATATTTCCAAGGATTTAGCGTCAAAGGTAATGAGAAGTTTATTGTACAATGAAAATATCTAAGATGGATGGTTGGATGGTTGGGTTTTACGTCGCACTAGTGCTGCGCAGATGGGCAATTGACGACGGTGTGGGATACACCCCGAGACATGCCGTCCGGAGACATGCCATCACAATTTTAATCCTCCACGGAAGGGATGGATCTCCCGCTTCGGCGACCCCCAGAGGTATAATTTTTGATGGGAACATGGAGGACATTGCGGCCACGACAGATTTTGCGTGCACCAGCCACCATTAGTGCACACGACAAAATATCTAAGAAACGGGTCAAATATACCATTAAGCTATGGGTAAAAACTGGTACTTTACTTAATAAAATAGAATTATTAACATGTTGTTTATTATTATTATTATTATTATTATTATTATTATTATTATATTTAAAATAAATAAGAATAATTTATTGAATAACAACAACAAGAGTAATAATAATAATAAAATATTTATTATTGAAATAAATGAAGAGCGAAAACTAATATTTTTTAAGAAGCTTCTAGAATTCTTTTATGCTAGAAAACCGACATTGATTATAGTACACTCCTTCTCATATTTATAAGAACACTTTATGTTTTGAAATAACTAATGTAAAAATAATTGTGAACAAGATTATGCTAAATGCACTTAATATATCTAGTATTCTAAAAACCAAAACTGCTATAATTTTTTAATATGAAAAAAAAATAATAAAAAATAATGCGAAATATTTTTTTCTCCACGTTTTTAGATGTTCATAATTATAGGGACAATCAAGATTTTTTCGTCTTATTTAACTTACTAGCGGATAAATTACAGTTGACATCCGAATTTTTTAACTACTGGACTAGATTAATTCATATATAAGCCTTCAATTTTTCTTGGACGGACATTACTGATAATTCCTCGAGAAAAAGAACATTCATGTAGTGAAGTATGATAAATGTGTTTTATAAGTGGAAGGATAATTTCAATCCGCCGAATTTCTAATGAAATTCGAAGATCTAAAATTGCTGAAGGAAATGTGATCAAATGTTGAACTGCTGGTTCGATAGGAGAGAGATCGAAGACTCATAATTCCTCTTACTGTTCTACTCATAATGACAGCTGCTGAATTTGCTCGTAATTTTTAACGAAATGTTGGTGTCCACATTTATGCATGATTAAAATAATTAATAATATGTTAAAATAGATTTAAAAAAAAAAACTGTAATAATCAATAAGCATTTAATGGGGGGGAGAACGTCTGTGTTAAAGTTGAATAAAGACAATATTAAATGGTAAAATGTTGCATTTTCGGATGAAAAACATTTTATTCTTGATTAACCAAGTGGTTTTAACAGTTACTGGCATGATCTGCAGATAGCGAAAGACAGAGCAGGTTTTTTAAAGGCAGATATGAATTGGGCATTTTAAAGGTGGATCTATGGTGCTTTGGGGAGCTGTTTCTACTGAAGGCAGAATGAATTTAGTAATTTTTTCTATTATTATGAACATCAAGAGAATAGCCACAAATTTTAAACGTGGAATTCTCAGATTTTTGTTAGATGTTGGGGGGTAATAATATTTTTTTCAACAAGACTCCCTTTTTGCTCTACTTCTAGAGCAATAAGAAATAGTTTGAAGAAAGAAACTTCTGTATTATTGCCTTTCCCGTGGCCTAAAAGTTAAAAAAAAACTTAACTTATGATATTGGAAAAGTGCATGCAAGTGGAAAACAATTTTAAATAGTTTAAATGTATTCAGAATATCATCTATGCTGTATGAAATGGTATTGAAACTGAATATTAAAACAAAATTACCAGAGAGAATGTCTGACTGTTTCACCATAAAAAGAGACCCCATAAAATATTAATTTAAAGAATATCTGAAAAAAAAAAAAAAAAATACTAAGATTCGATCTGTCCTTATAATTGTGCACACCTGAAAATCATATTTTTGACCGTATTTAAAGTTTTTTAATATATTAAAAGATAAAACTTTTTAAATATAGTCTATTAATGAAATTCAAATTAATAAAAAATATATTTGTTTAAATAATAGTGTTCAGTGTTTAGTTAATACAGAAAAACGGGTGTCCTTATAATTATGAGAACCAGTGTAATATCGGTTAAACAGCTATAATTCTTATTCTTCCCAATTTAAGACCAGGTTTTAAGTATATTTTACTGAAATTACTTATAGTAAATAATTTTTATTAAAAATAACTGTATTTTATCGTGTGTTTGAAATTACTAAAAGCAGTAAAAAGGAAATTTTAAAAAACTGCTTTAATGAAATGTATTAATGTAATGTATTAATGTAATGAAATTTATATCAACATATCAGATGAGTTTGATATGTTGATTTTGAACAAACAATTGGAAAATTTTTAAGAATTGATATGATTTATATTATATGACATATTGTAAGAGATGATTGGTTGATCACGATGTATATATAATATTATTGTTTGAATTTAAACTAAATCATCTGTTATGTCATTCAATGTGTTCATGTTCGCAGGATTACTTAGTATATCGAATTGGGCAAACTAATTATTTATAAAGCTTTCGGAAGCCAAACGGTTCGTAGAAATAACTTACTTTGTTTAAATATTAATGTCATTTATATGATTACCTGATAACGCAACAGTGTTCTTCCCTTTCCCCGCCATTTAATCAAGAAGCATTAGTGGGCAGAGATTACATATTTATCCTAGCAAGATTCTATTTCATCTACTTCTTGGATACAAACGACCGATTAATAAAATTAGAGAACAGAATTTGACTGAAACACGCTTACTCTCAATTTTTATTCTTATTCCCGTAGATAATAACTACTTATTTACTTTCTTCTAAAATGTTTATTAAAATAGATTTCTAAAAAAGAAATTTAAAAGCCTGAAATAATAAAGGTTTATGCTACATGGAAATGAACCATTTTTACTTTCTTCTATATGTAATATAGAGAAAGTATTGGATTCGCGAAAATTTTCGACCTCCGTTTTTTGACGGATCTACACGTTTTGGGATGTCCTGAACACGAATTGATAGTTTTTAAAAAATGTCTGTCTGTGTGTCTGTCTGTCTGTGTGTCTGTCTGTCTGTGTGTCTGTCTGTCTGTGTGTCTGTCTGTCTGTGTGTCTGTATCATTTTTTTGTGGACGCTGTATCTCACGAACCAATGAATGAAATTTAACCAAACTTGGTATTTAGTTGCACCCTGACATGAACTGGTGCCCATTAGATTTGGGGATCAATAGCTCAACAGGTGGCGTTGTGATCGCATTTTATGCAAATTTTTAACATGGCAGCATAGGACAAAATTCCGTATAAATGAGCATAAAGAGAGTTAATTTAAACTTGTGATTGTAAAATTAATATGAATTATTGATAATAGTAGTAGTTAACTAGGAAAAAAAAAAATTGTGCATGGGGGGGCATCGGTTCCCCCCCTGGGGGGTAAGTACCCCCCCGGGAGGGTTAAATTTTGAAGATGGGTATCATTCGAAAGATCTCGTCAATACCTTTAAAACGAATGGTTGAACCATAAATCTGTGATAATTTAAAACAAAGTTATCGAATTTTTTTACTTTTAACAAAAAAAAAAACTTAGAAAAAAATCGTTTTTTTTTTTTTTTTTTTTTTTTTTTTTTTTTAACGAAATTTTACCAAACTTGGTATCTAGTTGGTCCCCGACATAAACTGGTGCTGATTATATTTGGGGATGAATAGCTCAACAGGAGGCGCTGTGATAGCATTTTATCTAAATTTTTAACATGGCAGAATAGGACAAAAATTCGTATAAATGTGCATAATAAGAGTTATTTTACACTTGTGATTGTAAAATTAATATGAATTATTGATAATAGTAGTACGTAACTAGGAAAAAAATTTTGTGCATGGGGGGGCATCGCTTCCCCCCTGGGGGGGAAGTACCCCCCCGTGGGGGGTAAATTTTGAAGATGGATATCATTCGAAAGATCTCGTCAATACCTTTAAAACGAATGGTTGAACTATAAATCTGTGATAATTTAAAACAAAGTTATCGATTTTTTTTACTTTTAACCAAAAAAAAAAAAAAAACTTAGAAAAAAATTCGCATTTTTTTTTTTTTTTTTTTTTTTTTTTAATATTGTTACTGATTGAATATGTATAGGAAAATATAGAAGAAAGTCTTGTGGTGGCCACAACATACTAGTTATTTATTTATTTATATTTTATTTTATATTTTATTTTATTCTATTTTATTGTTCGAGAAATTTATAAAAAAAAAATTTCAAAATAAACTAGTTTCTGGTTTCAGTGGAAATGTAAAATAAATAGATAAATAAAACAAATTAATATCAAAATTAAATAAATAAAAGTATTTGAAAAATTATGTCTTTGTTAAGTTTTAACTTATTTCCAGGGAAGTAGAGATTGTCATATTACGATGAGAGCTTTTTTTAACTTTTGAAAGAAAAGGCGACAAACTTGTTAGTGAAAGAGTCAAAGTAATTTGCTTTGTTTTATTTTCCAAGAAATTACAACCAGGCATTACACACTTTATATGCACACAAAACTACCTATCTATTTTCTTTGAAATGGTGAAAGCTGTTTACTTTCTGTAGTTTTCATCTGATTCATGAACACATTACGAGAATGAAAAGTGCTTTTTTATTACAGTCTGTGATATTTACAATCACAGGACATTATCACTATTATTTATCTGTGAGATCAATTTCTAATTATCTGTAACCTCCCATTCTTGGTCTTCATCGAAACGGTTATGGTCGCTTATTAGTGTAAAAGAGTTATTTTAATCAATCTCAAAAATTAATTTAGTAAAAGCATCGAAAACCACTTGATAAAATGTCAAGATATCTGACAGCATGAAAATCTGAGCAAGTGTTTTTGTTAGGCTTTCAGAAAAATTTTTCAAGATTATTTTTAAATTTATTTATTTACTAGATGACACGCTCGGCGTTGCCTGGGACCTGGGATTACTTTGAAGCATTATAACTTTTACGTGTAAAATTGAAATGAACACATGAAGATAAAGCTCTAGATTAGCGGTCGCCAGTCGTCTAATGGCGACCATTACACTTAAAATGGCTACCAAAATATCAAACCCTAGTCGCCAAAAATGGCGACCATGTAACATATTTCTTATTTTAAAAAATAAATAAATAAATAATCAAGAGCATCGATTCTACGATTGTTTTCTCGGCGCATCAAACAGTCGGATTCGAGAACAAAGCACTAGGACCGCTAATGACGTCATCGCTGAACGGAGACTCTTCCTTTCTAACTTTCCACGCGAGTGCGCGATAGCATGATTCTACGACTTAGAAGCACGGTTCTCTCCTTCAAAGCCATTAAGGGTAAGGTGACCATATTTTCAAACACTGATTTGAGGACAAATTACCGTTTGTCCCCAAATCGAAGTAAATTTCGAGGACATTGAAAACTCTATTTGGGGACTTTTTCGAGGACACAATAGACCAATATCTATATGCATTATTAATAAAAAGAACTCTGATTTATACATTACAAAATGCTTTGAATCACTTTTTTCTATGAAAAATTGCTGAGCCTAAGGTAAGTTTATGCAAATTAAACTATCCCAGCATAAAATAATCAAGTCTATAGAACCCATTTACACTTTATTATGATGATAGGAGAAAACAGAAAATAGCACCATTTCATTTTAATCACCAGAATCCCCACTCCCTGAAATGCAGAAATTATTCCCGATTATATAACTACAAGAAATAATTTTATTAAGCAAATTTTATTTTTCATTTAACATAAATCAGGCAAGATAGAATTTATATACTGATTAGTAGTGCATGATTCTTTCTCTGCTCATGAAGTATGAGGGTCTTTATTTCAAAGTTCCGTTGATTTTCAAGATTATCCAATTACTTCTGCATTAGACTGCGATTTTGATTGGATTGGAATAGATTGGTTTTACGTCTCATTAGTGCTGTACAATGGGCAATTGGCGACAGTCTAGCACTTACCCCCAGAGGTAGTCCGGAGTCATGCCATCACAATTTTGATCCTCCACGGAATGGACTGTGCTTTTGAAAGAAATACACGCAAATATTTAAATTTGGGGACATTTAGCGTCCCCGAGTAGTCAAAGAATTTTTGGGGACAAAAAATAGAAAAGGCCAAAATTCGAGGACAGTCCTCGAATTTCGAGGACGTATGGTCACCTTAATTAAGGGTTACATACAAACGGAACGCTTGCAACTTCGATGACGTAAATTTTACATTTTTTTTTTTTTTTTTTTTTTTTTTGCAAATACAGTCGGCAGCAAAAGTATCCGAGCATTAGCAAAAATCCCTATATAAAAAAAGTACACTTAATGCAGTTTTGTTAAATAAATCCTTGTCGAATCCTGTTCTTAGTCAGTCTAAGAACATGATTCGGCAAGGATTTATTTAACAAAACAGTGTTAAATGTTTGCTGCCGACTGTAGTCATACATTTGGAACGCTTGCAAACTGCTTTGCAACCGGAGGTGTTTCGTTTGTATGTACCCCTTATTTGCTAAAGGAGTAAGGAATATACAAAAAGGGATAATAATAACAGACGCAGTGGTGAGAAAAGAAAACATCTGCAAAGAAATCAAAGACCAAACAAGACAGCCAATTCGTCGGGAATAAAAGTCAGTCGGGAATAAAAAGTAGGTGATATAAAATACATCTTACAGCACTTCAAGGGATTAAACATATTTATTTCAGATATTTTTTTATCTAATATTTAATTTTATGAAAATCTGTTTAATATCATAAATGTGTTTTCTATAATAGAATTATAATTCAGTATTTTAATGCGGATCGCAACTCAGAAGCTGCGGGTTTGAGTTTCTTTTATATGCGGAAATATTGCATTTATTTTATAATGTTATTGTGAATAATGCAATGTGCAATATCAGTTTAACTTCTTTGTTAAATGCAGTACAATTTATGTGTTTGTTTGGTTGAATTTTACCCTCTTTATCCTGTTTCAAATGATTGAGATTATTTTACATAAATTCACTGTCAATCCTAGCATTTTATGTATCTGCATAGTAAAAATATTTATGTTAAAATTTTATAATATTTTTGTTGAGTATCATATATATTAATGAGTTCCTTAATAAATTTTCTTCGTCAATTGGTATAACGGTCCTTTCTACTCATGTGGGCGTAAGTAATTTAAAATGGTTTTGTCTCTTATTGGATCTAAATATGATTCGCAACATTTCTGTGACAGTTTTTGTACTGTGTTAAAATCAGTTTTATTTTTGTTGTGTTGGTATCGGCATGTATCTATTAATTGCTAGAATTTTAATGTTAAAATTTATTATGATATCTATCATTTATATATATATATATATATATATATATATATATTATTTATTTATTTCATTTTAACTTGTTAATATCACTGACAGAGAACGAGTTACTCACTTTCTATGTTGCCAGTAGACTTTTATCTGATGGTGACTACCAAAAGGGCAAAATAGGCGACCACCTTTTATGACTCTGGTCGCCAGTGGCTACCATTCATAATTACTAGTCTAGAGCATTACATGAAGATGAAAAACACGTTTTGTGCCTCGAAATTGAACCCCAGAATACGTGAAACTACCATGATGCTGTACAGAAAACTTAAACTTTTTTTTTCATTCTAATCAATATGATGTCACATTCGGTCATTTAATTCAGGAATGAAAGTTCATATTCGCCTAAATGTCTGAACCTGCGCGATACAAAATTATCGCATTATAAAGGGGGAAAAATGTGTATTTTGAAAATTAAACACAAAAAAAAATACAATTATCAATTTACTTTGAAATAATCATTTAATTCGATAACTGTAGGCGGAAAAAAAAAAAAAAAAAAAGACATTTTTCCAGCAAATATTACACTGAGAAAAAAAAACATACCTCCTTTCTCTAGAATGAATAAATGACCATTTTCTAAATCCCTTAACTAGAAATATAGATTTCCAAGCTATGCGCATAAGGCACGCCAATAAACTGAATAGACGAAATGATCGAGAATTTCTAGTGTACACATTTCTTGGTGGTGAAACAATATTTTGAATACTCTAAATATTCTGAACCGTTTATATTGCGAGATATTCTCGCTTGATTTTCTAGAATTGGGTAATAAACAAAGATTATAGTTGCAAAAACCCGCCTCTTGTAGTCTCATTTATTTGCAGAGACTTTTAAATAACTTTGCCCTCGAGAATATAGGCAATGCCCTCGAGAATATAGGCAAACGCTCTAGAATTCTAATAAGGGCTTCTAAAACTCGCTTTCCAAGGGGACTAGAATTTATAAGGATGGCATGGAACTATTTTTTCGAGATCCACAATTTAGATTCTAGATGTCAGTTACAGAATTTTTTTCTTAGTGTACATATTTGTCAATCAGACATTTAAAAAAAAAAAAGAAAGAAAAGAAAAAGGCAGGAATTTTTGTGATTTTTGGTGAAATTGTTGCATATCTCAGATACACACATTAAAAAAAATGTTGAATTTGTCCAAATAGCACCAAAATAATCATGTAATTCTGAATTATCCACTAATCCAGCAATCAGTCACAAAATAATTACGTATTTCAGGAATCGGCGGTGAAAAAAAACTGATTCAGCAACTAGGTCCTTAAATGTCTTTATATATATATATATATATATATATATATATATATATATATCTTTGAGACAGAAAAACATTCTTTTTGCATATTTGTGTTCTACCAAGCCCTCGATAACGTTAGAATGCAAATATGTATTTATCCATTTCCAATTTATTCCTTTTTATTTGATTTGGTAGTCCTTGTTTTCGATCTATTTAATTGTTTGAATACTGTTAATATTTAATAATCCTTAAATTTCACTGACTGATTCTATCTATCTATCTATCTATCTATCTATCTATCTATATATATATATATATATATATATATATATATATATATATATATATACATTAGTGAAATGGTGTTACAATTTGCCAATTTGTTGCAAAAGTATTTTTAAAAAAAGCAGTAATTTTATTGATTTTCGACAAAATAATTACATATTTTTGAATCGACTTTGACAAAACAGCGAAGACATGAGGATTAATCTCTGTACAATATTGCGTTGCTGGTCAATATTTTTTACATGTGACTTTCAATAACTCATACATATTTAATTTTCTTTTAAAAATTACATGTTATTTTTACTTTCATTGTTTGTAATTATTGTAAATTTCAACATGGGATGCTGAGTCATAAAATTAAAATGCAACCCTCCATTAGTGTTTTCGTACTAACATAATGTATGTTTTACCCCGTGACCCGTCAAATAAGCCCAAGACAAAACAGCCCCGACAAAACAGCTCCGACAAATGAGCCCAAAGGACAAAAGAGCCCCAACAAAACAGCCCCGACCAAATAGCCCCAAGACAAAATAGCCCCGACAAAACAGCCCCGACTAAACAGCCCCCGACAAAATAGCCCCGACAAAACAGCCCTGACAATATAGCCCCCGACAAAACAGCCCCGACAAAATAGCCCCCGACAAAATAGCCCCCGACAAAACAGCCCCGACAAAACAGCCCCGACAAAATAGCCCCCGACAAAACAGCCCCGATAAAATAGCCCCCACAAAATGGCCTTGACAAAATAGTCCCCGACAAAATTTGTATCTATCTTTCTTTGTACATGAAAAATTTTCTGATTATCATATCTAAAAAAAAAAAAAAAGAGAGAGAGAGAGCGAGAGAGATAGAACTATGAAACTTCAGAATTGAGGCAGGTCTGGTGTATATATGATTTTTCGAACTTTTGGTGAAAATTGGATAACCGGAAATGTGTCATATAGTATTTCTAGAATCAAAGAAAAATACAGCGTATTAGCGGCGCCTACTGACCTATACACACAAAAACTTAAACATCAGTAAGAAAAAAAATGGTGCACTTATACACAATAGATTTTGATGTGTAGTATTTCATAAGCAAGGAAAATTCAGAAAAATTTACAACATAAAAACGCTACCTTTCGACCGATAACAAACAACATTTCGTGTAATATTCACAGAATTTAAAAAATGATGCAGTTATGCCCATTAGATTTTAAGATAAACTTTTCCATAAACAAAGAAAACGACAGCATATCAGCATCAGCGCTGCCTTTCGGCCTATATAAACACAAATTTAAACAATATTTAGAAACAAGGAAAATTAGAACATAGCAGAACCAACGTTCGGCTGATATTCACGCAAATTTTATCGTGAGAAAGAAAATTAAGCAAAGGATACTTTTTTAAAAGTATATAATGTTCAATAGAAGCTGAGATATAGTCTCACTCTAAATAGTGGACTAAGCAGAAGAGTAGCGCCACCTTCTGGATAATAAACACCAAAATACAATCAAAATAATTTATTTTATACACACAAATTTTAAAAAGTTTCCGTTTTTTTTTTTTTGTTTTGTTGTTGTTGTTGTTGTTGTTGTAAAATGCGGACAGGGAAACAAAAGGAAAACAAAATAGGCATTCTTATTTTATTTATTTATTTATTTTTCCTGACAAGAAGTTTGTAATGACAACAGATACAAAAGTTTTACATTACAAAAGTATAAGAATAACAAAAAAAAAAAAAAGGTAGCGAATTCTGGTAATATGACATTTTTCATACACATAATTAAAAACAGAGCAGTTATATTAGTTTATATCAATTTCCAAAAGAAGAAATTCATCAGGAATTATAAATTTAAAGGTTTTCGAAAGGAAAAACAGAAGACATACTCCTTATTCTAGAATTTGTGAAAAACATTTTCATTGAAACAAATACCATACTTCAGATGCTAAAAACACTATGGCACAGAATTAATTAATTTGAAATTTTTTAATGTATAAAAGAGATAACAGTATAATGTATTGGAATGAAAAAGTAAAATTTTATTTGGTTACATTATATGTGAAAAATATACACGAGAAAATAGAAATATGTTTAAAAAGTGCAAAATTAAAATAAATTTTAAAATCAAAAGTAATAATAATCTGTATTCTAAAAAGCTTTCTGGTGAAATTGGAGCAAAATTTATTGGCGAGTGAAGCAAAAGAATATGTATACAATACTGTGCTGTATTACATACAAAACTTTGAACAAACACCCTAAAATGCAATAATATCGCAACAATTGTTTCAAGTCGAAAAAGCACGCGGGCACGAGTGCTGCAGTCGTGCCTACTTTGTTCGCCTGATGAAGGGTCGTGCGCTTTTTCGACCCGAAACAATTGTTGCGAGATTATTGCATTTTATGGTGTTTATTCAAAGTTTTGTACGTAATGCTTTAAAAAGCCAAGTCCTGTGGTGTTTTCTGATTATTAATACTGTGCTGATTTTTTCCTTTAAAACTTAAATTTCATTGTTTAAGTGGATTGTGATAACTCTTTCCGACCTGAAACATTTTTACCTTAAAACATTACATTCTTCTGTTTTTGCAAACTGAAAGAAAAATATGGACTGTAACTGACATTTGTTGATTGAAAATTGTACTTTGCATTTTCTGCTACTTCGCTTGATTGTCCATGTCCTGATTTTATTACATACGACTGTTCCAGGTGCAAAAATGTAAGTGGATGTCGTGGATGTCTCAGAAATCTGCATATCCTTTTTCGGCCTGGGTCGAAAAGGGATATGCAGATTTCTGAAGTTTTCAGATTTTAAGAGTGTGGATTTCTGTGAGTCTACTCCATTTGAATGTAAAAAGCTTAAAATTAAATAAATAAATGAATAGCTAAAAAATATTATCACTGGTCTTTCCTATACAACTGCTAGCCCTGCTAGCTTGCTCCTGCATCGTTGTCTTATCCAGAATACAAGAGTTTGCAGAGTTACTATACTTTTACATATATTTTATTATTTTATCACTATTATTTTTACAAAGAAACTTTTCTTGAAAGGTTTTAATGTTTTATTATTTCAAAAGTACTGTTCTTAAACAGTGGTGAAAAATAAAACACACATAAAAATGTAAGAGCACTGTGACTCCTGAAAATATTTCTCCGCCTGCAATCTGTCAATGAGGGTCAATTTGATTGCATGCCTCTCTATGTCTGATTATCAGAATAATTTCACTGTTATAGGCTTACCGAGGATTATTGTGGTTTACTACTTCCTGACAATATTAAAATTAATCTACCACTTTCTGAAAACTCCCCCCCCCCCAAACAAAAAGACAATAATTACTAGCATGCATACAGCAGAGATTGAAGTTATTAAGATAATTATACAAAGAGAGACATTCAATTAAATTGAATCTTCATTAACACATAGCTCATGCAGAAAGAGCAATAGAAATAAATTTAAAGAAAAACATAAAAATTAATTATTTTCCTCCTTCTCTTTTACAGCAGATGTTGTCATATTACTTAATCCAGCAGTTATAATTAACACGCTATCAATGTACTTTAAAAATTGAATTGGTATAGTTGTTTGTAAAATGCAGAACTTTTTCAATATACGTATTACACGTTCAACGAGAATACGTACATTCGAAATATGTTTCGAAAAATTTACCTCAAATTTTAACAACTGTTTTTTCCCCTTCGTAAAAGCAAGAACGCTTAACTCCGCCTTTTTTGTTTCAAAGTATTCACTTAGGATAAATCCTCGATCCGCTAATACGGCAACATTGGCTTCAATATTATTGAGAAAGCCAGATTGTAGTGTTATTTCCTTATCTGAAGCACGACCTCCCCATGCTTCAGAAATGAAACAAATATGACCACTAAGTGTAGTTGCAATTAGGAATTTGATTGTGTGACAATGTTTATAATTTGACCAGGTTTGAGATTTAGCTTCTTGGCTGTTTGGTTTTTGTATCGGAACTTCAGTACAATCAATTATGCGTACTGTGTATCTGAATTTTGAATTCTGGAAACATTTTGAGCAGTTTTTTTTTATTTTTTTAATGCCTTCTTTGAAGGCCAAAATATTAAGGATTTCGGTTTAACAGCTAATGAAGGAATCCACAAGTCAAAGATTTTTTGCACACTTTTTCTTGATATATAAATCTGAAAGCCATATCACTTGCCAATAAATTTTGCTTCAATTTCATCAGAACAATTAAAAGTTGTGTCTTTTTACTGATAAAATTACATTCTATCTCTTTCTCATAATGTTTAATATCCAGTCAAAAACAGTTATGGACATTAAACCAGTATATAAATATAACATGTTTTTATCTCTTAAAATTGGATCTAATGAAGCAACACGTTATTGTAGAGCTCTCTTTTCTGCTTTGAGATTTTGAAGCTCCATGTACAAAGACTTTAATTCATCATATCACTTAGTTTCCTCATTTTCTGGTTCTGGATCACTTTTTTGTGCTGTGTCTGCATCTAAAATTGAAATCATTTTAAATAAGTATTATGATGCATATATCAGCAGAAAAAATCAAATTTTTGCATTTAAAATCAACACAATCTGTTCGCTTTGTCTAAACTTCAACCACATTTCCACGCATATCACGGAGGACGAATCCCAAGGCTTGGAGGGATACCAAATGGAAAACAAAAATTTTAAGTGCCAAGGGACTTCTATGCTAAAGCTGTATGAAAGAAATATAGTAACCAATGCTAGGGAATGATACACAGTTATTTAATGCCTTTATATTAAAGGATAAATTAAAATAAGTCCTGTTATACTAAATTAAATTTTCTTTAGTGCAGAATTTTATATGTATTACTTAGAAAACAAAAATAGGCTTAGGTTTTTCTTTTATTTTCATATAAATGATTTAAAAATTTTTCAAGACAATTGGGTTGGTTGCTTGGGTTTAACGTCGCACTAGTGCTGCGCAATGGGCAATTGACGACAATCTGGAATATACCCCTAGGATGGTCCGGAGACATCCCAAATTTGATCCTCCACGGAGAGGAGGCTCCCACGCTTTGATGACCCCCAGAGGTATAATTTTGATGAGAACATTGTGGCCACGACGGATTTTACAAGCACCAGCGAAAATTAGTGTATACGACGGTCTTTGGCTGGCTCGAGTATCATAACCACAATATTCCAGTCATGAGCTCAACACTCTACCAACTGAGCTACCAAGACTATCGGGACTCTTTTGTCTATGAAGTGCCTACAGTCGGCCAAAAATTTATTCGAGCCCTAGCAATAATCCATATCTAAAAAAGTACATTTAATAGTGCTTTGTTAAATAAATCCTTATAGTGTGATGTTCTTTGTCAGTCTAAGAATATGATTCGACAAGGATGTATTTAACAAACAGTATTAAGTGTACTTTTTTAATATATGAATTATTGGCTAGAGATCGAATAATTTTGTGGCCGACTGTAAGTCTGCAGCCTCTATTTCTCCCTAATTGGATTATATTCTAAATCTCTGATCTTGTGGATTAACTACATAAAGATGCAAGCTTCCATACTCTTATTAAAAAATAAATAAATAAATAAATAAATAAATAAAAAGATAAAATTATATGGGTTAAAAATTATGAATTTTTAGTATTAATATAGCTTTTTTAAATACTAAGAAAAAATTATTAAAAAAAAAAAAAAATCTCAGCAACTTTAATTCAAACATAATTTTGGAAATGCTGTTTAAATATCATATTTAACATTACTTGATTTCCAACTTCATTTCAAAATAAAAGGCAGTAGTAACAGAAAATAATTTGTTGTAAATTCATTACCTTCATCGGAAAAATCTAATGTTGACACAAAGTCACTGGTGGTGTTTGATTTTTCTTCTCCAATGTCCGTTTCCTTTTTCATAAAGGTGGGCAGTCTTTTTGTATTTAGTGCAAATGAACACATCTGGAATATAATCTGGATGATTTGAATCTGTGCTAAGTTTGCCTATAAGATAGACATGTGCCGGAGCTCCATATCCGTATTCGTATCTGGTTCCGTATCAGCGAGAAAACAAAAAAAGATCCGTATTCGTATCCGGATCCGTATCAGCGAGAAAAAAATATCCAGATCCAGATCCGGATCTGTTTTTTTTTTTTTTTTTCTTCAACGGATAGAATACGGATCTTTTGTAGAATTTTCCAAAAAAATCCAAAGGAAAATATTATAACTAATTATCAACTATCTTTAATGTATAAATAAAAGAAATACAGTGTAGCCTCGCCTTCAGGTTCTCGGAATGTACGTTTTCCAGCAATTTACAATTATTTTTCCCATGTGTGCAATGAATTTCCGTCTTCACTTTTACATTGATGAAATGTTGAATTTCCCGCCGTTTGCGTTTATTATATACAGCGTATATAAAGGAAATACATGCCGTGATTTAATTTTAAAAATAATATAAACGTCTGAGAGACGGATTCAATAAGGTAGATAAGATTTTTTTTTTACAAATAAACAATGCGCCAAGACCACAATGAGGAATATGTTTATACTCAAAGCTACAATTCGAAAGCATGCGTTAAATTGTGAATCATTAGAATCAAAACTCCTATTTTTATAAGATTGATCAAGCATTATCTCTGAGACTGCAAATAAAAAGGAATTAATTATACTTATTTTATATAATTAATTTTCTCTTAATTTTAAAGCAATGCTTAAAAAAAGTGGAAATGTATAGATAGTGAAAAGTTACGTAGCATTGTAAATATCTAGAAAAAACTTTTTTTTCAGTAAAATTCACGTAGAATAGATGAGTTTTATTTAAAAAAATGTTATTATCTCTATCTCTATATATTAAAAAAAAGTTAATGTCACTGGCGTCAATTTTTTTTGTCTGCGACAGCATCTTCTAATGGAGGGCAGGGTCCTTCGCATCATAAGAGGTATCAATGTGCTCCGAGTACTCCAAGGCAGACATTTTAGCCGCTTAGAAATTTCTGTCATTTTAATTAAAGAAGTTATTAACTAAAAACGACAAGTTTATAAAGGTACTCTATTTGCCATTTTGAAAAAAGTTTCTCCCAGTGACGTTGCTCCACGGGAAAATTAAAATATGATCCATGGTTGTACGTAGATAGGTAGGTAGGTTGGTTGGATTTAATTTCACACCAATACTGCGCTATGGGTAATTGGCGACGGTCTGGGACGCACCTCTAGAGATGTTCCGGAGACATGTCATCACAATTTTGAACCTTCATGGAGGGGATCCCCCTCCGCTTTGGTGATCCCCAGAGGTATAGTGTGGATGGGAACATGGAGGACTTTGCGACCACGACATATTTATGTGCACCAGCCACCATTAGTGCACACGACGGTCTTTGGCCGGCTCAAATATCGAATCGGCAGTCTTTCAATTACGTGCTCAGAGCTTTACCGAATAGGGTCCCTCGGCCGGAAAACATGGATGTAAAAAACAAAAAAATAAATATCAACTTTTTTTCTCTACTTTTAAAAAATTATTCTTCTTACACGGGAAAATTAAAATATGATCCATGGTTGTAGGTAAGTAGATAATGAGGTATGTTGTGATTGACGTCGCACCATTGCTGCGCTATGGATAATTGGCGATGGTCTGGGACGTACCTCTACGGATGTTCCGGAGACATGCCACCACAGTTTTGGTCTTACATGAAGGGGATAGCTCCCCAGCTTCGGTGATCCCCAGAGGTTTAATTTTGATGGGAACACGGAAGATATTGCGGCCACGACATATGTTACGGGCATCAGCCAACATTAGTGTACACATCGGTCTTTGGTCGGCTCGAGAACCGAACCCACAATCTTCCAATTACGAGCTCAGCGCTCTACCGACTGGGGTACCGTGGTCCGGATTTAAGTTTGTAAAAAAGAAATAAAAAGGGTCATATAGTAAAGCTGTAATGCAAAATGGTCTAGATATTATGATTTTCTTCCTTTTAGAAATATATATATTGTATATTTCAATTGACATTGAATATGAGGATTTCCATAATAATTTTCTGCTTTTGTCTTGTAATATGCACCAGTAATATTCCTTTTCAGTGAAAGAAAGCAGCGAATAGGCGGGCTTGTGTTAATAAGTAAAGTGATTCTGCATGTGTTAATAAGTGAAGTGAGTCGGAAAGGAGGCTTCGCCTCCTTCGGGAGTTGGTGAGCGGAGCGAGCAGGGGGCAGAGCCCCTTAGTATATTAAAAAAAGTTACTGTAGCTGGCGTCAAATTTTTTTGTCTGCGACAGCATCTTCTAGCAGAGGGCATGGTCCTTCGCGTTATGAGAAGTATCAATGTGTTCCGAATACTCCAAAGGAGACATTTCAGCTGCTTAGAAATTTCTATCATTTTAATTAAAGAAGTTATTTACTAAAAAGGACAAGTTTATGAAGGTACTCTATTTGCCATTTTGAAAGATGGATGGTTGGGTTTTACGTCGCACTAGTGCTGCGCGCACTAGTACTGCGCTATGGGTAATTGGCGACGGTCTGGGACGCACCCCTAGAGATGTTCCTGAGACATGCCATCACAATTTTGATCCTTCGCGGAGGGGATGCGGCCCCCGCATTGGTGATCCCCAGAGGTATAGTGTGGACGGGAACATGGAGGACTTAAGACAGATTTTTTGTGCACCAGCCACCATTAGTGTACACGACGGTCTTTGGCCTCCTTAAGTATCGAATCGGCAATCTACTATTTACGCGTTCGGTGCTTTACCGACTAGGGTACCGCGGCCTAAAACCATGCATGTAAAGAAGAATGAAAATAAATATCAACAGTTTTTCCCTACTTTTAGAAAATTAATTTTCTTACACGGGAAAATTAGAATATGATCCATGGTTGTAGGTAGGTAGATAATTAGGTAGGTTGTGTTTGACGTCGCACCTTTACTGCGCTATGGATAATTGGCGACGGTTTGGAACGGAGACATGCCACCACAGTTTCGGTCCTACATGAAGGGGATGGCTCCCCCGCTTCGTTGGCCCCCAGAGGTATAATTTTGATGGAAACAGGGAGAATATTGAGGCCATGACATATTTTACGTGCACTAGCTACCATTAGTGCACACGACGGTCTTTGGTCGGCTCGAGAAGCGAACCCGCAATCTTCCACTTACAAGCTCGGGGCTCTACCGACTGCGGTACCGCGGTCCGGATCTAAAGTTGTAAAAAAGAAATAAAAAGGGTCATATACTAAAGCTGTAATGCAAAATGGTCCAGATATTATAAACTTCTTTCTATTAAAAAAAATATAAATATTATATATTTCAATTTGACATTGAATATGAGTATTTCCATAATAAATTAAATTTCTGCTTTTTTCTTGTAATATGCACTATAAATATTCCTTTTCAGTGAAAGAAAGCAGCGAATAGGCGGGAAGAGCTCTGCATGTTCTTCTTCTAAGTAAAGTGATTTGGGGGGGGCGAAGCCTCCCTCGGTGGTGGGTGAGCGGAGCGAGAAGGGGGCAGAGCCCCCTAGTTATGATTTAAAAAGAAAATTTTCGAACAGATTTTACTACGAGATTCTCCACGTAAAATTTAGGATTGCGCCAAGTATTCAAAACAAGAAACAAATGTAAGGAAAGGTGTAATTTTGAAAAGTATTTCAAAAATGACAAGGATAAAACAATTAACAATATCACAAAAAGTGCTAATTTTACAATGAAAACAAAATGTATTTTATTGCGCGAGATGGCAAAATAATTAAATGTTAGCAAATTATTGATAAGATGCTTTTTCAGCAAGAATAAAATTTTTGAATGTTTAATCTAGAAATTTGTTTTAGGCGGCCAAGTTTTGAGGAATAAAAGAAATAATATAAAGAAGTAGATATAAGTAAATTTTTCTGAAGTGCGGCTTTTTTTTTTTTTTTTTTTTTTTTTCATGCACTGTATATTAGAGCCGCTTTTAAGATGCGAATTTGTCTTCATTCAGTTTTCCATGTCCCATTTCCGGTTTCTTTTTCTTTTTAACCGAAAATTAAAATATGTCTTTATGAAGTTTGTCGTATCTTTAGATTCAGAAGATTTATCAGATGTATCTTTCTCCTCCCCCCCCCACACACACACGCACATATACATACATATTGAATAAGCTGTAAAAACAACTTTTTTGGACCTTAAAACTTGTAAATCAGGTGAAAAATCGATATTTGAAATTTTCACCGAATGCTTTACTTACATTACTTACGGTAATCGGGTAATAGAAGCAAAATTTGTTACTTTCTTCTTGATTATTACAGATTTTTCAAAGATCCGTATCCGGGGATCTTGATACAAAATACCCGTATCCGTATACAGAAAAACTGATATCCTTATTCATATCCGTATACGCGGATCACAGTTTTTGACGATCCGGCATATCCCTGATAAGAATAACAACAACAATAACAACAAAAATATTCTGTTATGAGATTAAGAAACTATAAATTAGTACAAGCAAATACTTATTTATGAATTACAACTGTTAGATATTAACACTTTCTTGCTACAAAAATGATTTTTAAATAAAGGTATCTGATGTATTTTTGCATGAATTGTATATTAATTAGTCTTAGAGTTATAATGCGTGAAGATTTTTTGAAAATCAGAATATTCTGCTTTATATATTCTGTTAGTTAAAAAAAATATAGATATATTTATTTATATAGATTTTTTAAGTAATAATAAAAAATTTGACGGAAAAAAAATAAAAATAAAAACTTTGTGAATGACATCTGAATGTTCACTCATATCTGCAAAACAGGGCTGCGGAGTCAGTAAGAAAATTCATTGACTACAAATATTTGAAAATGACTGACTCCATACCTATAAATACATATTACAGTTTGCGTCTCTTAAAAAATATTAGAAAAAGCTACAGAAAAGGGACTAAGTAATTAACATTTGGATAATACCTAGTTTTATATTTTCTGGATACAAAGAGCAACAAGCTCAAAAATCCAATGTTTATTAAAGGAATTTATGTTACTGATAAACTAAACAGTATTTCTCCAAAATATTGAATAAGGAAAACAACGAATAAACACTTTAAAATGGGCGGGAATAGAAAATGTGAAATATCTACTTGAAAATGTATAGAATGTGATTTTTTTTTAAACATATATTGTCATGGTCTTATAAGACGAAAGCGTTTCCTCAAATCTTATTCATTATTTTTCGATTCTTAGTTTTATATATTTATAATAAAATGCAATTTATTTTATTTCAAACTGCCTGCATTTGGAGTCGGTGGGATTTTTGTGACTCTGACTCCATTAAAAATCTACCAGACTCTGATTCTATAGAGCATGCGCACGTAACGTCACTGCGACAGATGACTCCGCACGTAATTCAGAATGTAGGCAAAAGGTGGGATAAAGCACCAATGGAAAGGCAGATATTTTGCCTACATGCGCAAAATTTGCAGAATAGCGTCGTTTGTTTATAAACATGCGCCTGCTCTATAGCTCTGCTGCATACAAATTCAAATTAATTTATTTGTTATAAATACTTGTTAGTGAGGCACAGTTCCCCAATGGCTTTGAATGACAAATAATATATATTATTAGTGGATGATAAATTAAAAATAAGAGCTTTGAAAAGAAAAGACTGTTTGCTTTAAAGAGACAAATTATGTGCATATTATACAAATGTTGTTGCTCAGCATTTCATTTTAACAAATTAAAGAACTAAATTGAATGTAGATTAGAAATTTTGATAACAGACAGTTTTATTATCGATACTACTACTTAGTATAATGAGTAGATTCTTTTAATTGAATTATGCCAAGTGCCAAGGCCCCTATAACAGAGAAGCATCAATTTTTTATACGCACCATTAATGTAATACATGCTTCATCACCTGAAACAGTAAAATTAAATTAATTTAGACTTAATTATTGTACTATGATGTTATATATTTTTTAATTACTTCTTTTGTTTATTTATTGTTAATGTGTACATCAAAATCAAATTCGTATGCAATGCTTGACTCGAGGTCTCCTTATTTATGGTTTATTACCTTTTTAATAGAATGTTAACAAAATCAATTGTATGTCCATTTAGAGTGTAAATTAATTGTAAGAGCGTGAAAGAAACCTTTGTTATTATACAGCTCATAACTATGCTAGATATTATTATCATTATTATGTAATTAAATGTATGTACAATATTTTTTGAAATGGTAAAGCAATATTATAAAATAAGAAAAATTTTTATCTGTTTGAAAATGCTTTCCACAATTTCTAGAGTATGCAGATGGTTTCCAGTTGTCCCTTTTTAAAGCTGCACTGTAAAAAAATTCAGAAACGTTACTCTTATACATCGGATACATTCCTGATTTTAATAAGTTTGGTGCAGGTTCCTGAGAATAACAGGTTTTCTTCCATGAAACATTCCTGATTTCAGGAATGTAGTATTATTTTGAATGTGTTAATTTGATGGGTACTGCTATTTTCAAGAAACATTACTGGTAAATATTGGGCACATTAGCTGCCCAAAATTTCCCAGGAAAGTGCCGGAACTTTTTTTACAGTGTGTAATCCATAATTCACGGGGATTTTCTTCTTTTAGAAATCGGAAAAAACTAATATTACTGCCCTTTTCGAAACGAGACTTACATCCATACGCTACACAACTAATAACCATATTGATAATTCAATCCAATTATATGTACATAAAACAATAAAACTATGAAGCGGTTAATTGTTTAACATAGAGAAACATTTGTAAACAACTTTGTTTCGCCAACCAGTGTTTAAGTGGGCGGGCACTGACGTCACTGGCACAAGCTCTAGAAGTCTATATGGATCGACAGCAGCCATCCTGCGGGAGAAACTGAAAGCATACACCACGAAGCTGATCCTCTAAGCTCTCTATGCTTTCTTTAATCTCGTCATATAATTGCTGTTCCGCTTCCGCTCCGCACGTAAATAAAAACAGTAATGTAACGCTGGATGTGAGTAAATATTTTTAACATTGAAAAATTATTTTAACTTTAAATTAACGTAAAGAAAGACTTTTATATAAGTTAATAAAACAAATTAATGACTTCGGAAAAAACCAACATGATAATAGTACAGTAACATATATACGGCTTAGAAATTATTGTGGGAAAAAATAAATAACAAAAGGTAATTTTCTTAACAGAGTAATTGCTGCGATACTGAATGTAAATTTTGCTCATTTTAATCGCTTAATCATATATTTTATGATTTAAATGTTTTAACTGTATTTTTTTTTTTTTTAATCTGAAATTTTCTTTTAAAATCTGTGTTTTCTAATGACATTGTTTATTTCCAATTTATTGTTTCTGATTAAATTGTTTATCCTTGCTGTATTTAGTAGTGCTGTACCGAGTAGCTCTCTGGTCAAGTACCGAATACCGATTAGTTGTAAGGAAAAATAATTGATGCTCATAATTAAGAACTTTGTACATCTTAAAATAAAAACAGCACGTTTTCATGAAGTGTTTCAGAACTTTTGCAGGTTCAGAACCTGCAAAATGCTGTTGTATGATTGGTCAATCAGTACAGTCACTGACATTTCCCTGAAAATTCCCTTTCTTAGGAAAAACCCTCATGGGTCAAGTCTCCCTATGGGTCAAACCTCCCTAGTTTCCCCTATACACTTCACATACATGAAAACCCCCCAAAGAAAACAACAATGATAATTTAATAATTTATGAAACTTTGAATAAACACCATAAAATGCTATGAACTTGCAACAATTGTTTCTGGTGGAAAGAGCACACAACCCTTCGTCAGGCAAACAAAGTAGGCACGAGTGCTGCAGTCAAAACGATAACTTCGATCCAAAACAATTGTTATGAGTTTATTACATTTTATGGTGTTTATTCAAAGTTTTGTAAATTATTACTTTAAAACGCCTGTTCTGTGGTGCTTTCTTATTATCACTGTATACCTCTACCTCGAAATGCATGAATCTCAAAAATATGCAAAAATTTTTATTGCAGCAATCAGTAATATGCACGTCTGTACATTTTGCGAATATATAAAAAAAAAAAATCACTGGAAACTACTATTTTGCTGTGTATGAATCTTAAAAATGCATGAAATTACATATTGCTGTAATCACTGACACATCTATGTGTATGAACACTTTCATTGCTGCGATTTGATATTTTGTGTGTTTACATAGTTATCCATCATAAACAACAGTGATTTTTTTTTTTTTTTTTTTTTTTCTTTTCTTTTAGAATAAGATTTTTCAATGTATAACTTTTTTGTTTGTTATTTGTGAATGTTTTATGTCCTACCTTGATTTTTAGTTTATCAAAATGTTATACACCAGCTTATTTTTGAGTTTCATGCAGTCTTACCAACTGTAAGGATTTAAACCTACACCTAGAGACTTATGGCAGTTTCTTCAGCATGTAGAGATAAAGAAGGGACCTTTTGGAGGAATCATTTCTTCCCAGGGTATTTTCAAGATATCCTGAAAATTAAAATAGTACATCCTCGACACTAAAGTAGGTACTTTTATCATCAATGTATGGCTATGACAAAATCTGAGTTGGCAATGCTGGCAGGGCCGTAGGAACATATTCTGGAACTCCCCCCATAAATTCGTCTGGGGCCCCCTCCTATTATTTTAGAGCAAAAACTGTATTGAAATTTCCATATCAGATTTTACTTTTATAGCGATACAATTATCCTGATACGTATGCATATAATCAGTACACACTGGTGCACAAAATCTAAGGACGGATGACAATAGCTAAGCTATATAGATTTTTTTTTTTTTTCAAATATCTAATGCTTTGAATATTTCATGGATTCTCTTAAAATTTTAAGGGTAAAAAGAACATGTTAAAGCACATGTATTTCCCCAAAAGTTTTGCCTCGAAGGCTGAAAAGAGATTAGTCATAAATTAATAAAAAAATATATAATCTTTGGGATTACCCTGTAAAAAATAATGCTTGAAATGAGTTGCAGCTATAGTATATGATTATGGGCGTTCTTCTAATTATAGATGTCAACTTGTTTGAGAGTTACACTTATATTAGCAGAGATATAAAGGTTTCTTTAACGTAGATAATTTTTAGTACATTATTTATCTATAACTAGCAGACTTCGCCTGCTTTGATGGTCACTATATTTAAATAAATTAATAGCATGATCACTTTTTTAAACCACTTTATAAATAAAAATAAAATCCATTGAAATTACTCAAAAGATCACTTTGGATCGCCGCTGAATTCAGAAGCATCTTCCTCAGCCGCAAACTCTCGGGTACGTATTCCTATTACTTGCGATAATGCCTTATCCATGGGCTTCAATTTGGGTATTTATTCGATGGTTTCGAACAAACTGAAGAAGTCTTTTATATTTGAATTCCAATTACATATGAACAACACTATATGCACTATACATATTATTTACTTTCATTTTATTTCATTTGATTAGCCTGGTGGACCATAAAATGACAGCAATTTCATGCCAAATATAATATTGCAATATACTATACGCGCTACATCTACCTCATGAGGCAACTAATTTTTTGTGATTATATATATTTTCCATTTTAAATGTTTTATAGTTAGTTAATAGTGGCTGTTATATAGAAAAATAAATAAATATGTAGACCTGAACATGGTACAGCTTTATTATAGCTGCCTTTGACGATATTTGAATTTTTGTCGCCATTTTAGACCAAAATAGATTATTTATGTGATTATTGTTTCTATTTATTTTATTTTTTTTTTTCAAGATTTTATAATTTATGTAAATTTTTTGTTGCACTACTTGGCTTAAAATGGCTGTCTCTAAAGTAGGGTCCTAGGCGAAAAATTCTCGGTATACATCGTCAAAATTAAAAATTTCGCTCAGAGCTATCTGTAAGAAAAAATCTTTCATATAATTAACCAACTTCAAAAAGGAAGGAAGGTTCTCAATTCAAACCGTATGTTTTTTTTTATGTTTGTTAGCTCATAACTTCTGAACTGATGCTCCGATTTTGATACTTTTTATTTTGTTGAAAAGGTCTTGGTCTGAAATAGGCCCCATTGTAATATCTTTACGATCTAAAGAAAATACAGGGTGCCCAAAAAAAATCAGTCCCAACTCTTTTAATTGCTAAACGGCTGCAGCTATAGTGATAAAAATGGTATGTAAGTATAGCAAAATGGCCATGCATTACAAGGTTAAACCACTTGCAGCACCACCTGGTGGAAAATAGCGTAGTTAGTGTTCCTATCTCGAAAACGGTTCTAGAGAAAAAAGTGAATTACAAAGTTGAAAAGTATCATCGATTTAGTACAAAAAGATAGTTTAAACATTCATGCTAGTGTTCCAATCTCGGAAACGGTTCAAGACAGGGGGAAAAGTGAATTATAAAATTGCAGAGCATCATCGATTTAGTATGAAAAGATTGTTTAGACATTGATGCTAAAAATACAATGCTAAAAACGTTTGTTTGTTCGCAATTTCTTACACTATGCACACTTAAGCAACATTGCACACATTGTAGCGTAGCTGGTGAGACATACGCTATATAGTTCAAAATACGGTTACTTGATACTTTTTGTTTTGTTGCAAAGATCTTGGTCTGAAGTAGGTTCCATTGTAATATCTTTACAATCTAAAGAAAATAAAACACCATCTGGTGAAAAACAGCAGAATTAGCACTCCTATCTCAAAAACGGTTTAAGATGGGAGAAAAGTTAATTACGAAGTTGTAGAGCATCATCGATTTACTACGAAAAGATAGTTTTTAGACATTATTTCTAAAAATAGAACGATTAAAACATGCAGTTGTTTGTCCGCAATTTTCTACACTGTTCACACTTGAACTACGTTGCACACTTTGCAGCGTAGCGGATGACACATATACTCTGTGGTTCAAAGTACCGTTACTGTAAGCGGTCACATTGATTAGCGTGAAGTCGTTTTCAACCAACTTCAGAAAGGAGGGTGTTCTTAATTTGAGCTCTGTGTTGTTGTTGGTGTTTGTAAGCTTATAACTTCGTAAGAGACGCACTAATTAACCTTAAAAAAGAAGGTTCTCAATTCAAAGCGTATGTTTTTTGTTTTTGTTTGTTAGCTCATAACTTTTTAACGGTTGATCCGATTTTGATACTTTTTGTTTTATTGTAAAGGTCTTGGTCTGAAATAGGTCCCATTGTAATACCTTTACGATCAAAAGAAAATACAGGGTGCCCCAAAAAGTCAGTCTCAACTCTTTTAAATGTTGAACAGTTGCAGCTATAGTCATAAAAGTGGTATGTAGGTATAATAAAGTGGACATGTGCTACGCGATTCAACCGCCTACAGTACCACCTGATGGAAAACAGTGGAGTTAGTGTTCCTATCTCCGAAACGGTTCAAGACAGAGGAAAAAAGTGAATTATAAAATTGCAGAGTATCATCGATTTAGTACGAAAAGATAGTTTAGACATTAATGCTAAAAACAGAACGCTTAAAACGGGCATTTGTTTGTTCACAATTTCCTATTTTGTGCACACTAGAACGACATTGCATATGTTGTAGCGTAGCGGGTGACATTTATGCTATGTAAAATTCAAAGTATGGTTATTGTAAACGGTCACATCGATTAACGCATAGATGTTTTAAACCGACTTCATAAAGGAAGAGGTTCTCAATACAAACCATGTTTTTCATTGTTGTTGTTGTTGAAATTTGTTAGCTTATAACTTCGTAAGAGATTATTTAATTTTAATACTTTTTTTGTTGTCGTAATGATCTTGGCCTGAAATAGGTTTTATTATGATTCCATTAAGATATAAACAAATTACAGGATACTCACAAAAGTCTGTTCTCACTCTAACTGCTGAACGCATGCAGCTACACTGGTAAAAGCAGTATGTAAATATCGACGTTGAAACTTCTGTCCGTCAGCTGCAATGCATATTTTGCTCTTTGTTTGAATTTTGCGCTGCGCAATTTCCAGCGCAGCGAGTGACACGTATTCACTGTAAAGTTCAATATATATGCCTAACAGAATTTTTGCTTACGAATACAGCGTATCCGTTTTTTACATTTCTAAAAACTTTTTAACTTAACGTATGTTCATTCAATAGATAGTTTTTAGCTGATATCCGATAAAGGCAAGAGAAGTGACGCAACTTAAAAATGCAGCATTTGAGAAAAATCAACTGAAAAATAACTTGACTAGAATAAAACTGGCACAACTGTCTCTCGAGTGGATAACTTTCTAGATGGAGATGTAACATTTTTGTTCACATTGTGTGCATTTCATGTATTTTTCAGTGACATAAACCATTTTTTGAGTTATGTCACTTTTCTTGGAAGTTGTGATTTTTGAAACTGCCGTCGGAAGTCTTTTGATGTTCTGCTATATGAATAAGTTTTCACTGAAAAGAGAAAAATAAAATCTTTTTGTAAAAAAATAGAACCGAATCCAAAAAGCAACTACTATTCAAACAACTTAAAAAAAAAAAAAAAAAAATGGATATGAAATGAAACTGTAAATTGCGCCTAAAAGTATAAAATAATTTCCTTCGCTAAACAACCTATAACACAACAATTAATCATAACTTTTGAAGTCGGTGCAAAATTAAATAAAAATTGATACTTTTATTCAATACAAAAATCAAATCCTATTCAAAATACACATCTCACATTGTCACCTGGAAAACGCAGCTAAAAACTACTTTGATTCAAGAAAACAAATAAGATTTCGTAAGTAGCAAAAGTTGGCGAAGATGCTGGTATCTGACGTCCTTGGTGAAAGAGAAATCGCAAAATTATCTGGCAAACATATTTAATTTCTTTGGGATATCATGATTATTTTGATAAGGTATATTAAGAGAGTAATCAAGAATATGAAACAATACTTTGTACAATATATATTATGAAAATATACATCTTGCGTGTATAATTTGCATTACGTTTTGATCGCGAAATCCAAAAGCCACCAAGGATGATAGTTATCAATGGTATACCAAATTTGCAAAGGAAACTCTAACTTCAGAGAAACATAAATACCGAATTGTGAAGAATGTTCACTGTTCTACGAAAACTCCTGATTCCCATTCTTTCTCCATCCATAACATAAATGTCAATATTCATTTCAAACTTCCTTTATGAGATTCTAGAACATGTAAAGAAATAGAATTGTTAAATATTTCTTGCTGATATAATTATTTTTTGCCCCCCCCCCTTTCATTTATCTCCAACTAGTGATCAGCAGTCAAATGTTCTGCAGAAGTCTTTTGTTTCCTAATCTTTATCCATCTGCAACATAAATGATAATATTAATTTTAAACTTCTTTCATTAAATTCTAGAAGTAGAGTTGAAAGAGTTTAATATTTCTTACTCTGTAATAATTTTTGTATCGTCCCCCCCTTCCCCAGATTATGATCAATGATCAATTCTAGAAACAATAAAGCAATGGAAGTGCTCACTATTTCTCACGTATATAATTATTTTTAGATCTTTATTGCTGAATTTAATGAATCTGTTTATTTTTCCTTAATTAAATTAAAAGTTTGTATGTCATATTTATATCAAATGTGTAAACATGGGAAAAAAAGGAAGAATAACTTTTTCAGGTAGGAAAATATTTTCCAAATCAATTTAAGAAAATTAATACTCAGTTGGTTTTATGCACGTTTGAAACTGATAATTAGCTACTGCTACTTTTTTTTATATGTATGACTAGCAGGCTACGCCCGCTTCCCTGGTCCCTATTTTTAAATGAATCACTATAATTACTGAATTCTCAAAATTGCATTAATTTTTATCACATGAAAAAAAAAAAAGAGAAACAAAATCTGATTCGGAAAAATGTCACACTGGGTTCCCACTGCCTTCAGAAAAAATTCCCAAAATGCTGTAACTCTTATTTCTATTATTTTCCCCCTTCGGCCCCCCCTCCCGTCTATCCTAATAATTTTACAAATTCGAAAATATCCGAAATCGATTTGTTGGTATCAAAAACCTCTATGCACCAGTTTTGAACAATCTATCTCTATTTTTATTTTTTGCCCCTCCGCTTCCCGCCCCTCCCAATAATAAAGAACATTGTCACAAAATTTCATGTTTCTAGGTCTAGGGGTTTGGTCTGGGTGATGATGAATCACCCCCTCACTCACTCAGTCAGGAAGAACGATTTTATATAGAGAGATCAATGCACATACATAAAAGTCATATTCTATTTATTTAAAAAATTAGTTATACTTTAACTTAACAAACTTTTTTGTCTATTGTTAAATAAATTTCTTACAGATTCTGTTTTGCTGATATTTATATGTTGAAGAGGAATAACTTCATAAAACTTTTATATATTTAGTATAATCAATCTATAGTAAAACGTTTTTATAGATTGCTTCTAAATATTAAAATTGTAAAACTGTATTGTTTATTTTGTCAAAGAGGGGGGAAAAAAATCTTCCCTTTTTTTATGAAATCTTCTGGTTTTTCAACAAAAATCTTCCCTTTATTTATTAAAGTTGGTTGGCAAGTCTGCATTTCTGTCCATATGACCAGTGCTGTGCAAGTTCACGAAAAAAAACGAACTAGTTCAAACTCAAGTTCATTGTGTAAAAAACGAGTTAGTTCGCGCTCAAACTCATGTCTGAAAAAAATGAACGTGGTCAACTCAAGTTCATTTTCAAAAAGGAGCGAAGTTCATTAAAAGTTCATTTTTGAGTTTTTTTTTTTTTTTTTTTTTTTTTTTCTAAACCGATCTTATCCTCTGTGAACACTTTCATAGGTAATTTACATTAAAAAAAAAAAAAAAAAAAAATTACCATGAAAATTATTCGTAATTTAATGCTTAATTAAACTTATAAACTTACAACTCTTAATTATAACTTATTAATTTAATTGTGGTAAAAATTTATTTACGGACACTTCTGAATAGTGGACCCACTGTTTTTGTGTGGTTTTCTATTCTCAAATTTCCAATACGTTTGTTTATGGGCATGAGAAAACTTATTCATAGGAGACGAATTCCATCATTCAGAGATTCCGTTGTTTTGAAATATATTTTTTACCATGTTTTGATTAACTTCGATTATTGTTTGTTTGTTTGTCCAAAACAAATCTTGCAATCGATTTTTAACTAACTTCCCGACTAGCTAGACATTTGAAACTTTTAGGATGGCTCAGAACACGGTGACAATACATTTTTTTTTATTCCATTTAGTCAACCGTTTCAGGCCCCATACTGCCTGCGGCAGCATTTATATGATTCGGCAGAAACTTTATTTAAGTAACTTTCCGACGAGCGAGACATTTGAAACTTTCAGAATAGCTCAGAACACGGTGGAAATGCATTTTTTAATACTTTTAGACAACTGTTTCGGGATCCTGCTGCCTTCGGCAGCGTTATCAGTACAAAGCTTGAAATCAATTTTTAACTAACTTCCCGACTAGTTAGACATTTGAAAATTTCAGGATAGCTCAGAACACGGTGACAATACATTTTTTAAATGCTTTTAGTCAACTGTTAGAGGTCTCTACTGCCTTCGTCAGCGTTTATATGATTCAACAGAAAATTTATTTAACTAACTTCCCGACTAGCTAGACAGTTGAAACTTTCAGAATAGTTCAGAACACGGCGAAAATGCATTTTTTAAAGTACTTTTAGTCAACGGTTTCGGGGTTCTGCTGCCTTCGGCAGTGTTATCAGTACAAAGTTTGCAATCGATTTTTAACTAACTTTCCGACTAGCTAGGCATTTGAAACTTTCAGGATAGCTCAGAACACGGTGCAAATATTTTTTTAAAAAATATTTTTAGCCAATTGTTTCAGGTTCCTACTGCCTTCGGCAGCGTTTATATGATTCAACAGAAAATTTATTTAGCTAACTTCCCGACTAGCTAGACATTTGAATCTTTCAGAATAGTTCAGAATGCGGTGAAAATGCATTTTTAAAAATATTTTTAGCCATATGGTTTAAGTCTCTGCTGCAGCGTTACCAGTAAAAAGCTTTCAATCGATTTTTAACTAACTTCCGGGCTAGCTAGCTAGCCATTTGAAACTTTTATAGTAGCTCAAAACACGATAACAATGAATTTTTTAATACTTTTAGCCAATTGTTGCAGTTTCCCGCTGCCTTCGGTAGCGTTTATATGATTCAACAGAAAATTTAAAACATGGTATATAAAAAGTTCTTTTTAACTTTTAATTATTTTTTAATAGTGTAATGGTTTGACTTAATTAGTCTTTATTTAATTGCAATTAATCTTTATTTAATTGCACCAAAGCCAATGTTGGCTTTTAGTTCTTGCATAAAACACTAGAAAATTTCGCTTGCTATTTAGCGTACTATAAAGGAATAAGCATGAATTTTATATAAAGTGTGTAAAAATAAAATAAAAGCTCAAAATCAAGTGGGTTTTGGAATTTTTTTATTTGGGGACCGCCACTTAACGATTTGTGATATTTCAACCAAGGCCCCTAAGACAAACTGGTAAATTGTGTTAAAAATATTTAGCTAATTCAAAAAAAAAAAAAACCTCAAAATAAAATTAAAACGTTAATAATAAATTTAAAAAACATATAATTTAATAAGAAGTAACTTATTAAATATAAAACAATTGTTAAATTCACAAAGGGTACATAAATTGCCCATTGGAAGAAAAATCTCAAAGTGTTTAGTCTTCCGTTTAAACGAGCGTGGAATAAAAAGGTACAACTTTCTTTTTTTCTTTTTTTTTCTTTTTCCTGGATAATTAAAATTAGAAGCTATAATTCTTAAAACATTTATTTCTTTAAGAGAAATTTCATAAAAATAAGTGCATTTTTAATACTGTTTCCAAATAATGTGTACACATTTTTCTTTCTGTACAAGCTTGTTTATCCTTTATATATATATATATATATATATATACAATGCTGCTGATAGAAAACTGTAAATATTTTTAAAATTTCAATTATTATTATTATTACTAGCAGGCTTTGCCCGCTTCGCTGGACATTAAACTTAACTAAGTTGTCAAAATCCCATATCTTTATTAATAACCTAAGTTCTCTCTGTGATTAGTAGAGGTTTTTCTCGCTCGCAACGTGAGGAGTCTGGGTCCCCCCTTCGGCAGCAACTTACCCACTTCTTACTTCCCTTTCCTCAGCGGGTGAGTTCGAAGTTTTTGCAAAATCCCACTAATGCACATAATGCGTACACTTAATCAATATCCACACACCAAAATTCGCCATTCTAAGATAATTCAAATGGAAAAACATGTTTTACACATGTTTATTGCCCTCCGACTCTGAGAAGGGGGGGGGTTTCGAATTTCGTGAAATCCAGTTACAATAAGTGCCGGATGCATACAAACAATTTACGCACAAAATTTCGTGACCACAGAAGTCTTTAATAGAAAATGTTACTTTTAAATAAATACAAAAAGCACAGCTTTAGTATTAGTATAGGACCCCTTTGGTGACTTTAAATATTTTAAGCCATTTTTGCGATGAATTGAATTGGCTATCTCAATTGTGCAATTAAAGATCTTGGCGAGAAACGTCCGAGCTACTTCGGCGCCAAATTTCAAATTTTGCCAAAGGGAACCTATACTAAAGTTGTTCCTTTCACAAAATAAATAAATAAAAAAACAAAATAATAATATATATATATATATATATATTTTTTATTTATTTACAAAATAAAAAATCTTAATAAAATCCAAATTATAATGATTTACAATTAAGGGGAGAACATAAAAGAACCTCATAAGGTACATAATAACAAAAAAAATTTTGTTTTATTGCAGGAAAGAAATATACTGCTTAATTAAATAAAAATATTAAACTAATGCCAAATATCACTATGAAAATATTTATCCACATACAAATTCCTGATTAAAATTTCATTTTAATTCTGAAAAATAAAAAAATATGTAAATGCGTATATATAAATATAAAACCTTCTACCGAATCTGGGTTGAAAACGGTAAAAGGGTAAAATAAATTAGAAATATCACACCTATATTTATAAATTTGATACCAAATTAAAGGGGCGATTTTTCTGAATCCAGGGGTGGAAACAGTTTTTCGATGCGACAGTTAGATTTTTAGAAAATAACTTAAGTATGAAATTTAAGTGGCAACGGAAAACGGGAAAAATAAATTAAAAACATCAGACCTGTCGTTACAAATTCAGTACCAAATGAAAGGGGTAATTTTTCTGAATCCTGGGGTGTAAACAGTTTTTCGATACGACAATTAGATTTTTTTTAAATTAACTAAAGTATGAAATTTAGATGGAAACACTTCATTTCAATCTTTTCATAATTTGTAGTGTGAATCACGCGAATAAAAAAGTCTTTAAATTAAAAATTTATTTATATATTTTATTTTTCCGTTCAAAGTGTTTTAGTGAAAAAATATTTATGGCGCATGCGCTTGCATTTTTTACCCACAATTCAAAAACTAATCAAAATTTTGAAAATTTCTATAGATATAATTTTAAGTTGGGTGAAGACATAAGTTTCTGCCAAGCGACTTTGAATTCCATCCAGCCGTTCTCGAGTGATGCCCGGACAAAAAAAGCGACAGACTGACACGATGACACACACACACAGCGAAAATTTTCCGAAGTCATTTTCGGCTTTCATGGGGTGTGAAACGTGAAGATATCGCAAAATTTTTTGATTCCGACAAATTTACAGACAAAAGTCTGATTTTATTAATATTGATTGTTGTTGTTTTAATTGAGTGTTTAAGTTTTAAAGAGGAAAAAATATTTAAGTTTCTAAAGAGCCATTATTACACATATATCTATAATATCATATTTAAATTCATTTATTAATTATTATTATTTAACTTACTTTATGTTATTTTCTTATTTAAGTTTTTTTTTTTTTTTTGTTATTACTATTATAATTATTCCATAAAAATATGGTTTTCATTAGAATATTTCTTTCTAAAGGAAAAAGAAATGTGCAATGACAATACTTTATTATCCACTTAAGCAAAGCAAGACATGAAATAGACTAGTTTAAGTAAAAATACATTAATAATAAAAATACTAAATACTGATTGCAGAATCTTTCAATTGTGTATATTTTCACACATTCTATCATTGATGTTTGTTATTTACATTTCATAACAGATTTTTTTTTTTTTTTTCGAAATTTTCAACTGAGAGATTTATTCTGCACGTTCCAAAAGTCTCGGCACCAGCGATGAACAGTCTTTCTAGCCTATACAAGTTTCGGTAAAAACCATGGAAAACTCCTAATGGCTTGATCGACAAGTATAACAAGGAATCGAACCCGGTACCTGTCCACCAGTTTCGACAGCTGAACCTCTCGACCACTTTACCGTGTTATTATACTGATGTCAATATTTTATTCTAATACTTTATACGATTTTGTGTCTTTTTCCAATACATTAATTCCAGTAATCCAAATTTATGTGAAACAGTATCATGTTTTGGCATGTTATGAAAAACTTTAAATTATTTTCTAAATTTTTAAAATGGAACGTTGGTATTTATTGATGTTCATGCCGGTACCATAAATGGTATATTTTAAACTGCTCTAACTTATTTGTGATTAAATATTTCTCATAATGTACAATTATGTCATATTTTGCCTCGTTATGTAATATTAAGAGGTTTAGTGACACTTTACCTATCATCTTCACTTCTGGCATCCAAATTTCATGTAATTAATTCTACGAGAAAAATTTTTATGCAAATTACTCATTAGCTAATGTTTTTTTTTTTTTTTTTATTGGTCTTTACATTAAAAAAAATTCATAACAGTTAAAATAATTTTTGTTAAAAAAAAAAAAAAGAAAAAATAATAATACAAAGAATTTTATAAGATTTTAATATTTCATTTTGAAATCACAAAATGTAAAAACTGATGCTGTTTTAAAACTAGTTCGACTTCTTTATGAGGAGAAAAATCGCTATAATACTCTTTTTATTTATGCTTATTTTATTAATTTATTTGAATAACTATATTTATTCATTATTATTAATTTATTACTATTAAGTCTTAAATATCTGCAAACAAAGCGATATATTTTTCAAGCAATATATTTTAACCGAATATGCGTGTTTTGTTTATACATAAGACTCTTGTTCATATAACAGAATAAATACAAAAAACATGACTTTAAATACATCTTAAGATTAAAAATCACTTTTCAAAAACGATAAAATCTAAAATAATAATAATAATAATAATAATAATAAATAACAGATTAAATATTTTTTGTTAAAAATAAAAGTGTACTTCAGTTTTTCCGTATCATTTAAATCTCTAGGCATGCCTGCTGGAAAAGAAAAATAAAAAAAGAAATAGGCCGACAAAAGAATACACACAACACGTCCTTGGATAAAAGGGAAACGGAGAGCATCTCAAATCGACAATAAATCAATTCCTGGAAGACAAGGACCGATGTTCTCAGGACTATAGAGAGAGTAGACTCTTATGTACAGTAGACTGTATAGTCCTGGACGTTCTGTAGACTCAATACTATTATTACAATTACAATAGTTTACTTTCATGTCGTGGAACCCACATAGGCAACCGGCAAACTTTTAAAAATCAAAGTCGCCGAACTTTTGTACTATACAGGAGACAAATTTCACCGTGACGTCCTCTCTAAGCAATTAGCAGAAATTCTATTTCGCAGAAGAGAAGCAAGGAAGGGAAACACAATTGTATCTCATCCTCTACACACAGTAGGGGGTGTTGTTATCTCACAGCTCTTTTTTCCCTTCCAACAAAAATAAAGGAAAAGGAAAAGACTTCTGCTATCAGAGAAAATGATTGTTTACATACCAAACTGTCAATAATCTTGATCTTAAATTTTAATATTACATTAACAGATAGCTACTTTAAAAAATTAACAAAAAATGTAGATCATTGTGCCGTTTAACAAACGTCGTAATGTGAGTATGTGCTATGAGGGGGGGGGGGAGAAAAGACAGCGATAATGATATAAAAAAAGAACGAATTTTTCTAATTTCATATTCTCAATTCAAAACATCTAAGTTAACATAAATTCCTATTGATTATTGCGTTTTTTGCTAATTTTTGCTTTATATATGTACTTATGAATTTTTATGACATTGGCAAGAACACTATATATTTTAATATTCTAATTTGTAAACCTCGCAAGTTATTGAAAATTTACTGTTTTCTTAACATTGAAGAATATGTAAAAATCTCGCATGAACGTGTACTATGAAAGTTATTTTCATTGTAAAGATTGTACCAGTTTTAAAATATCATTTATAATTCTAGCATGAACATCATTAAAGCTATGATTATTCTACGTTTAAAACTTCGTAAATTATTTAAGATTTACAATTTTCTTAACATGGCAGAATAGAGCAAAATTTCACATAAACGTGTATTATGAGGATTATTTTTATGTTACAAATGTTGGATAAATATTTAAATATCATTTATGATACTGGCAAGAATTTTACTAACTGTGTATAGTCCGTTTTGAAAAGTTTGTAAGTTATTCGAGATTTGCGATTTACTTAACACCATGGAATTGCATGAAAACAAAATAAGAAATTGACTTAAAAAAATTAAGCATAAAATTAAGATAAGGTAAATGTATCGAAGCGCAATTAGGGTAGCCAAATAGGTAATGTATTTCATATCATTCTACGACCGTATCTTCATTTCTGTTAAAATGAATATAATATGCACTCTAGTAGAAACTTGTGAGAACAAGAGTATGACGGAGAACTTAGTAGACGAACTAGTTTTCAATATTACTGTAATATAATACTGCGTCACATATAAAAGTTGTTTACAAAGCGAAATCATTTGATTGTTTTTATCTTAATATTAATTGAAAAACAGTCTAATGTTAAAGAATAATGAATAACATTTTAAAAAATTATCCGTTTTGGAGTTCTAAAAGCTGCAATTTTTAAATTACAGCGTACTTATTTCCCATACATTATCCATTAAATTTGTAAACAATTGTTGGTTCATACTTGAGAATCATTCACATAAGACTATAGAGCATTGTTGCAAAACGGAAAAAATATTTAATTTAATTTAATTTGTAATATGTTATTTTGACATTTTAATCTTAAAAGGAATTTTTAATTATGTTACAAAGCACAAAATGTGATATAAAAAATAAGTAGTGATTCAATTCTTTTGAAAATTCATTTAAATTTTATGACCAGCGAAGCGGGCATAGTCTGTTATGTTTGTAATATATGCACAAAATTTAAACAAAAAAGAAAAAAATAATAATAGGCTGGTATAAAAACGTTTGATTTCTATCTTTCGTCCCCCCTTGTCACCCTTCAACTATATATTATTTACTATAATTTTAATAAATATTTAAAGAAAGTTATATTTATACAAAGTTCCAGAGAAATAGTTAACATGGTGATACAAAAACAACCATTTCGAGCCAACCCCCCACCCCCACCTTCCAAGATATGTGTAACACTTTTTATAATTTTTCTTAAGCAGTAAGTGGTATTTACATGAAGTTTTATTTCAATCTATAATAAATTGGTTTAAAAAAATCCTTTTTGCATCAAAAGAACGTAAAAAATAAGTGATAATTATTCAAAATATCGTTAAAATTGGTGACAAGGTGATAGAAAAAAAATTATTTCCTTCTGCCCCTTCCTTCATTATTATTTCCTTCAGCCCCCGAAGTATGTGTGACACAGTATTTTTGTCATAAACAGCAAGTGACAATTAGGTTCATTAAAATCAGTAAGAAGGTCATATAAAAACAATTATTCTCTTTTAATCTGCTCCTAGCCCCCCTTCCCTGGGGTATATACTAAATGAAAGTGGTGCCAATTTAATTGATTGAAATTTCTAAAAATGTATTATGAAAAATCATTGTCTAAATTCATTATTTAATGTTTCTTGTTTTTGCGATTTGAAAATTGCAAAAATGCCCCTTTTTCCGGGTCCCTTTTTACCAGTGCCTTTTTTTTCCAAGTGCCCTTTTTTTATGGGATCCATTTTGCTCAGTTATTTTCTTTTCTATCCTTTTCTTCTTCTACTTTCCTTTTCATATTTCAGACAGAAATATTTAATATGAGTTTGAGCTTGAATTGCTTTTTCACGCTCAAGTTCGCGTAAAAAACGAACTACGCTCAACTCAAGTTCATAATTTAAAAAACGAGCGAAGTTCAACTCAAAACTCAACATTTTTGAGCTACGCTCACGAACGTGTTCGTGCACAACACTGCATATGACATTATGCTTTCGAGCCCACAACATTCTTTGTAACTTATGATGTGGCTTCAGAGCTGCTTTCTTTTACATTTTGCTGTAAACTGTTGTTCGTTTTTCCACAATTCCTCTATGAATCGTATCCTTTGATACAGAGAGTCCCTATGACCTTTGAACTCCATGTACACTCATTTGTTGGGTACTCACTAGTCTTTGTATCAGGCGATCCTCTTGTATATTTCTTACACGTAGCCTCCCAGATCTACATTTTGCTTTATATTCACAACCACGCGATAAAACTAGATGAATAGATTTCTTAGATCTATTAATAATAGCCAAAATTTCTGAAACGCGCTTCCCTTCAGCTTTCAACTGCCAAATCATTGAAACCTCATTCCCTTGAATTTTTTTAGCTTGCGGCAGGTCAACTACGAAACGTTATTGTTTGCAGAGCTTAAGTACTCAAAATCTGTGACATCATCGATTTTAAATTTGCATATGCCAGCAAATATTCACAGAAACTCATAATCGTGTCTAAACTTTTGTGACAAGCAAATTTTTATTTTTATCAAAAAAATTAAAATTATAGCAAATCAAATGACTGTCTTTTGATTATAGCATTTTAAATATACAGTACAATCCCTTTTAACCGGCAACATTGGGACCGAGCCGTTGCCGGAAAAGAGAATTTTCCGGATAATTGAATATTTACCTATTCATATTCTGTATATTAATTTTTTTGTCCAAAATTTTCGATCTCCCGGCCTCTATTAAATAAACACAATATCGGAAACATCGCCGATTTTTTAAAGCAAAAACACATACCACCGTAAGTATATTTTAGTTTTTTTTTTTTTTTTAAGTTATTTTTGGTTTCTGTTTGTGCAATATATTATTAGCGAACGCCGATCATCTGCACTAAGCAGGAAGCAAACGTAACTGATAAGAGAGAAGCAGTTCTGTTTTCTCCCAGCTCATTCCAAAGTCCGACCGAAGTCTGGGCTTTTAGCAAACCAACAATAGCAATTTGTAATCCTTTTGTAAACTTAAATATGTATTATTAAATTTAATTTAAGAAATCACTATTCAAAATTATAGATTACTAATCATTTTTACGAAAATTTACGAATTTTCAATGTAAATGTTATTTCACTGCTTGACAAACATAACGCAAAGAATCAAAAAAGGGAGAAACTTTAAGATAATTTTGCAATTGTAAATGCAATCTTACTTTAACTGCGATCGGAAATTACACAAAATAATATAGCTGTGTGTAGATACTTGAGAACAGAATTTCTCTCTAATGAACTTTTACTCTTTAATTAATTAATGACACCAAATATGAGTATGAGTATATACAATGAGAATTTTATATACATATGAGTACACATATACTCATGTAATAATAAAAATAAAACAACAGAATAAATCTGTTACTCAGGTGTGCCGATTGCACCCTACATTATAAGCTGAAGGCCAAACTCTCTCTGCACCAAAATACCTTCTTCTGCTCACGGCGGCTTCGAAGGTTGGTTGGTTGCATAAAAATAAACCGAGGAGTGGTTGGTTGCATCATTCCCCCCACTAAGATTGAGATACGCCAAGCGTATGAAAATCTGATAATTATTAGGAACCAACTGACACATAAATATATAAACACATGAAAATAAAAACAATGCCAAATAAACACTTCACAACAGATGTCTTGGTACAATACCGGAACAAGCATAGATATTTTAACACAAGAAATAAATACAAAAATAAAATAAGCAATTCAAAACTGATGTAAAGATGTCTTGATACAATACCAGAACAAATATTTATACTAAGCTCACACACAAAAAAAAAGGTTAAATTAATAAATAAAACCAAAATTATTTGTAAATAGCAAAACTTATTATTGGCATAGTCTCAACAATCCATCAGCATTTTTCAGTTTTGCACCAGGGCAATGCGATATGTAAATATCATATCTTTGTAAAGATAACGCTCATCTTTGGAGTCTGGCAGATTGAGGTGCAGTTTTTTTTGTAAATACACAAGAGGATTATGGTCTGTTATAATCTCTATACAAGTTCTGAAAACATAATTTTCAAATTTCTTGATAGACCATACCACAGCATAGGCTTCACGTTCTATAATAGACCAGTTACACTGTATATTAGTAAGCTTCTGACTAATAAAACTTATCAAATGTAGATTACCTTCACCGTCTCTTTGCGAAAGACACACACTGACACCATAGGAACAGGCATCACATTGAATGGTAAAAGGTTTATTGGGATCTGGAGTATAAAGTTTAGGTGCTTCACACAACATTTCTTTAAGTTGTTGAAAGGCTATCTCTTCAATATGTGACCACAGTAAATTTTCTGGAACCTTCTGTTTAGTTAAATCAGTCAACGGTTTGGCAATTTCAGCATAGTCTTTTATGTAATTTCGATAAAAGTTAAAAAGACCAAAAGCACTTTTTAAAGCTATTTTAGTTTTTGGCGATTCAATATTTCAATGGCGAGTAACTTTTCAGGATCCGTTGGATGTCGTCCAGATCCTATTACATGGCCTAGGTATTTAATCTCTGATCTACACAATACACATTTTTTAACATTTACAGAAAATTTTAGTTCAGTCAGCTTTGTTAAAATTGCATCTAAATGTATAAGATGTGATTTCCAATCATTAGAAAAAATCACTATATCATCAAGATAAGCTTTGCAATATTCACGATGTTCATGTAGAGCTTCATTCATTATTTTCTGAAAACTTGCAGACGCATTTCTTAATCTGAAGGGCATTACTTTCCAGCGGTATTGAGAATGGTGTGTCTTAAAAAAAAGTAAAATAACGACTTTCTTATTCTAAGGGAATTTCCCAATATCCTTTTAACGCATCTAAACAAGTAATAATGTTGGCACGAACGATTTCATTAAGTCGGTAATGTTCTCCATAGGGTAATCAAAAGGCTTGGTTACTGAATTGAGCAAACAAAAATGTATACACAATCGTACACTTCTATCCTTCTTAGCTACACACACTACTGGATAAGCTATTTCGGCCTCACTCGGCTCAATAAGGCCTAAACTTTCTAATTCTGCAATTTGTTTGTCTACTTCAGGTTTAAGTGATTTGATTATTTTATTATACACATAAGGCTTTTTTCTTTCAGTACCTTTCATTAGGTGAATTTTATGCTCTCCAACATTAGCAACTTGAACTTTACTCGTAAATAATGGTGCATGTTTTTTATGCAAAAGTTCGAGCAATTATATTTGTTTCTTCTCTTCTAAATGACTAATGTCCACATCAATGTCAGTTTTATTTTCTTTAATAGGAATTGGGTGAATTTTCCCAAATTCACAGTCATCTTCAAAAAAGACACTTACTGTTTGTGCTCTAACATAGAATTTTCTTATCTTATTTACATGTATGTATGTGTCGTATATTACTGTCAGGCAATTTAACTTTATACGAGTGAGGTTTAATTCTTTCTAAAATCTCACCAGGACCTGTCCACCTCACATACAATTTATTAGTAAAATCCGGAATTATTAAATATACTAATTCACCAACCTTGAATTCTTTCACTTCCTTGCGACGATTAAAATAGTAAGCATAAGCTACTTTCTTTTCCGCAGCAGTTAAAGATGCTAAATCGGCAGCTTTCTCTAAGTTAATTTTTAATTCTTGTAAATAGTCTACAGCCATAGTACTTAAATTGAGAGGTAAAGGGATTTCTCCTGACCACGTTGATTTTAACACTGCTAAATGGACCTCTAGCTTCGTGCCCATACATAAGCCTAAATGGAGAAACTGTTGTCAAAATTTGGGAAATTTATTTTTGCTTCCATGTTGTTTTCTCTGTAAACTATAAAATGAATTGAATTAAATTGATTTTTATTAGATCGTTTAGGTGAAATGGGATTCAATTGGATAGTTGATAAGTTTTAAAAAGTTTACAGATAAGTTTTGTTTACATTATAGAAAAACATTTCTATCTTGAATAAAGTAAATGTAAATAGTGCCACCTACTGTTTATTCTGAAAGGTATGGTTTGTTTTTGTGTAACACCTGGAAATTTAAACGATGTTTATCATCGGCATATTTTTGTTCACACGTTCTTTCAGCAATTGCTAAATTAAACTAATATGTTTAGTTAAAGTTCGATAAATGGCGTAATTATTTCCGAAAGGAAAAATGCAAATTAAGGGTGACGTTACTTGATATCGCTAGTCATTGGATGCATGTTAGAATCCTTTGGATTGTATATAAGAGCTAACTTCATTGCAATCGGCAGTCAGTTTTTAGTTTGTTGCATTAGCTATAGCTCTGTTTGCTAGCCATAATGAAGGTGTTATACATTTTAAACATGAAAGTTGATTTATTAAATTGTTTTTCCTTCATTTAAAATGAATTTTTCAGATATAAGTAATTGAAATACGATGTGGCTTTAGTTTTACAAGTTTGTTTACTTTTTCTCCCGTTTTCCTTCCGTGTAGTGTTGCCGCTCATTATAAAAGTTTGAACCATGGAGTCAGGTATTTGAAGTCTGTTGTTCATTGGCCTTTAGGGTTAACGTCGTATGCTTGCCATGTTTTTCGAAATGTTGTTTGTTAATTTTAAGAGTTGACATCGTCTTTCTTTTTTTTTACATATATAAAGTTTAAGATTAATTATTTTTTAGTATAATGTTTAAAATTGATTTAGTGCTGGACGCTAATTTTTTATCACACTGCCTGAGATGAATTTAAATGATTGTTTCAATTTTTATTAATATTTCAATTGTTAAGTTTTTAATTTTTCTTGTTAAGTTTATTCAATAAAATTGTTAGTTTGTTTTACAATGACTTTGTCATCTTTTGGAACTGCCTTATACACATTAACTTAAAAATCTTTGAGCTAATTAATGGAGTTGTTTCCACTGCTTAATATTATGCTTTGCTATATTTTAAATTAAGCCATATTGGCGATAACAGAAACTCCTGTAGTACAGTTAAGAACTTTGCGATACACGAAAAGTAAATATGGAATGTGTCTATCCCAATTTACAGGGTTAGTTCGTATTACATGATGAAGCATCTGTTTAAATACACTGTTAAATTTTTCAACAAGTCCATTCGAGGCAGGGTAAGTTGGAGTTGAGAAACGAGGACTTACTCCTAATCTTTTCTCAAACGCTTGTGTTAGTTGAGATGTAAAATTAGTGCCTGACTCACTACATATCATTTCTGGGATTCCTGTACACATAAATATTTCTAAGAGAGCATCACACGTGACCTTAAGCGAAAGACTTCTTAAATGTATGACTTTGGGCCATCTTGAATGTTGGTCAATTAGACGAAGACAATACTTATGTTTTCTACCTGAAGGCACAATCTCTCCAATTAAATCAACACTCACTGTATGGAAAGGATAAGGAGGATGTACCACAGGCGTTATAGGTATTTTATCGGACATTTTTTCTGGACTCCTCAACTGGCATTTTTCGCATGTTTTACAGAAACTTTGTACATCTCTTATTAGGTTAGGCCAATGGAATGATAGTTTTATTCTCTCTTTTGTTTTTCACATGCCTAAATGATTCCCAAACATTGAGTCATGAGCTAATTTTAAAACACTTTCTCAATAACTCAAGGTTTCCCCACATATTTTATCTTTATGGAATAATAAATCATCCTTAAAATCATAATTTTTCTTTAATTCTATGTCTTTAAAAGCGAAATTAAATAAACAGCTGCTTCTGAACAGCTATTATTTATGAGGAAATACTTTTTTTTATTTATCAATTGCGGTGAATATTCGTCTGAAATAGCTTCCTTTTTATTAATCAAATTTTGCCTTACATTTGACCTCGAAAAAACATCACTCTTAAATAATGCATTATCCTCTACCGAAATTATTCTTTGATTATATTCATTTTCAAGATATAATAGCGGTGACTCTTTATTACTTTCATTTCCTATTTTATCAACATTCGGCGCCATCATATTAGGAATGTCTGGCAGTGGCGCCGACTATGTGGGGGCTCGAGGGCTCGAACCCCCCCAGAAAATTTTCTGTAGGGGCTCAGCCCCCCCAGAAATTTTGAATACTAATTCCCTATTAAACAAGAAAATCTTTCCTCTATTTCTTATTTAGTTTTTTACCAAAATCATAGCTGTAAAGTAAGGTTGTTGCAATTCAAAATAGACATAAATCGACTAAAAAAAAAGAAAAAGAAAAACAAGAAAGGCTGAAAGTCTCTGTATGGGGCGTGGGGGGGGGGGGAGTCAAAGGAAGATGATTCCCTTTGCTGTGCTATGGGAATCCCAATCACTTATGGTTTGTACATGAGGAGCAAAAGTTTTCAGAAACATCGATGCAAAGTAATATAACTATTTTCACAAAAGTTACTGCCATATTGTTATTACATTTTTTATTTTATTTTAATTTTATTAATATTTTATACGCTTGATGCTACTCTCTTCCCTAAGTTTAAGTGAAAATAATTTTTATAAACGTTTCTGAGATGTTTAATTCGTCTTTTTTTAAAAATTTTTTATTTATATTTGCATTTTATTTATTTGGTTGCTTCTTTTTTCCCTTGGTATTTTTAAATAAAAATGAACTTTTTTGGATGTAAGTCATGAATTTATAAACAATAAGAGGTATATAATACTGCCCCCCCCCTTTTTATTTTAGGAAAATAAAACTTGATAATCTGGTGTGTCACTCATAAAATTAAATTTTATGGCCTATTGGAGTTGTGCCATGTTCAAATTTGTCACTTGATATAGCTGCTCTAATGCAGACTCGGTGACCTTGCCAACGTAAATTATGTGAGAAGTGCCGAACTGTTTATCAGCCAGGGTAGCTCAGTGGTTAGAGCATCCGCGCGTTAAGCGGAACGGCCCGGGTTCGATTCCCGATTCTGGTATTTTTCACATAGTTGGTAAAATATCAGCCTTCTACTCCATTCTATCAAAATTTAATTAAAGATAGTTTATGAAATTTTAACATTTTAAGTAAAAATGAAGAGTAAGAACAAATATTGTTTTTAAAACTTAAAGAGAAGATATAGCAGAAATTATTTCGAGATTCTGCCTTTCCCCTCCAATTTTAACTTAACATAATTACAATATTGTTTTCAAATTGAAGTGGCTGATGGCCGTATTATCCCAGCGACCTCCCTGCTACTTTTAATTTTGTTTTATAAATTCGATTTACATAAACTAAATGGCAAAGATTATGATGGCATTTTCAGGACCAGTTTTGGGGCCCTTTGCTACTCAGGGCCCCTCTGGCACGCGTCCCTGTGTTAATCAGGCCGTTGTTTGTGTGTGCATAAGCGTGGGTGCATTTGGGTAAGCATGTGTGCATTATTATACCAAATTTGATGACCTTGTATTAGAAATATGATCCCCCCCCCCCACACAAAATATTCCTGGCTACGGCCTTGGTTCGAGCCCCCCCAGAAATTTTTCAAAGTCGGCGCTGCTGATGTCTGGTATAAACAAATCATTTAATATTTCTTTCTGATTTACTAATGTATTATAGAAGTGTGGAGTGATTAAACATGGAACATTTAATTTATCAGTTATTGTAAACAATCTGCATGTGTACAAATAGAGCTGTTAGGATTTTTGTAATAAACTGGGATTACAGTTAATTTTGCTTCAACTAATTCTCGGAAAGCACATTCTAACAGAATTTTACCTTTGCTCTCAATGTGGAGATCAGGAATTAAAGTGCTATTTATAATACAAATTTCACTACCACTGTCCACAATTGAGGATATTTGTTTACCTGCGATATAAATAGTAACCTTCTGTAAAGGGTATAAATTATTTTTTTCTGATTTTTCACATTTCTGTAAATGTTTTGACATTATGTGGGTGACTGTAGATTTGTTTTTTCTGTTGTTTGTGTGTTACTTTTATATTTTTTTATTTCCTCACTTTGTTTGTTAATTTTATCGAATATATTTCTCCGATTCAGACAATCTTTAGCTAAATGAAAACTTACAGAACAAATATAACACTCTCACTTAAAAGAATATTTACTCTTATTATTAGAAGGATATTTTCTCAATGGGGGTGGAATGTATTTTTTATTTTCTTGGACTGTTTCACGACAGACGCATTTTTCATTTTTTGTTTCATCAAACGATCTACCTTTAGTAGTGAAATATCACATGTCTTAGCCAATTGTTCTGGGCATAACCTTTTTTAAAGTCATGTAAACAAGTGAAAGAGGATGGTTCATATTCTTTTAGAATTAAGGATTTAATTTTTTCATAGTCCTTTTAATTCTTCATTAACATAAATCAGAATATTTGTGGCTTTATCGCCAATTGCTTTTAGTAAAATCTCAGATCTGTACTATTTAGTCACATTTTTATGCTTAAAAGCTCTTTCGATGGAATAAAAAAAAAAAGATTCCATGGTTCATTCTTTTTAGGTACTGGTATTACCAAAGATATTATAGCTTTCAAAAGCTTATCTAATGATAATACATTTTCTGAATTACTAGAAGTATGTTACACATCATCATTATTTTCAGTTTGTTTTAACACACACAAACAATTTCTTCTGACTCTTTTCTTTGTGCAACTGTGGTTGCTAAAAATTCACTAACAAATTCTTTATCATTAGTATATTCTTTTGATTTTGACAATAAATCTTTCAATTCAACTACCTTTAAATTAAGAGTCAGCTTTGTTCACCTATCTCTTGCAAAACGGCAAGTAGATCGGCTTTTGTTACACTTTTAAACATTACTATTTAAAATGTTAATTCCTATCACCATATAATAAATTGAAGTTCTCATTTTTATCCATAGCTTTATCCATCACTGTATCCATTGAATTTATATTATCCTTTCTGAGAATACTATACTCTGGTTAGCGTAAGACAGAGCATGATGTGATATAGCTATGTGTAGATACTTGAGAACAGAATTGCTCTCTAATGAGCTTTTACTCTTTAATTAATATGACACCAAATATGAGTATGTAGAGGTGCCAAGTATTACTATTTGTCCGTAATTATTACGGATTTACGGTAATAATTACAGCATTACGGACAACATATAAAAATTACGGATTATACGCTTTTTAAAGAATCGCGGATAAAAAAAAAAAAAACTCCACTAACGATCGACAATTAAACGCTCAACAGAAGCATTCCAATTCACAATCTTTCTCCATCCACAACATAAATGTCAATATTCATTTTAAACTTACTTTATAACATTCTAGAAACTATAAAGAAATAGAATTATATAATATTTCTTGCTGATGTAATTATTTTTTGACCCTCCCCCCCCTCTCTTTTCTTATCTCCAACCAGCCATCGTTGATTAAAATCTCTGTAAAAGCCTTTAGTTACCCAATCTTTCTTCATCAGCAAGATAAATGTCAATATTCATTATAAACTTGCCTTATTAGTTTCTAGAACCTATAAAGAAGCAGAATTGTTTCATTTATCTAATTATTTATATTTTGACTGCCCCATCCGCTTCCCAGCTAGTGATCAGGGATTACTTCTAGAACCAAAAAAGTAATAGAAGTGCTCAATATTTCTCACATATGTAATTATTTTTAGGCTTTATTGCTGAACTAGATGAATCTATTTGTTTTTCCTTAATAAATTTAAAATACATACTATACCATCAAACAAAAGATATGTTAGGTTTTATGCAAAATACATAAAGAAAAAAAATAATTAAAAATGTTTTATTAAAAAAAGAACAATGTTTTAGTATCTAATGCCATAAAAACAGTTGTCTATGAAAAAGTGACTATTAAATAATAAATAAAATAAATTTTTGTAGCCTTCCCCCCCCCCCAAAAAAAAAAAAAAAAAGAGAGAGAGAAAGAATCCAAATGTTTCTAACCCTTCCAAAGCAGGTTAAAAAAAAAAAAAAAAAAACATTTTTTAAGAAGGTAAAGAAATACATAATTATTTACTTTTGTTTTAGAAATTCTTAATTTTTTAATTAATATATCATATATTTGTTTACAAAAACAGTACAATTCATTATTATATGTGGTCTTGTGCATAAAAATTATTCCGTGACACGGTTCAAGTCTCCACGTTGCATAAGTATCTAACTCTGATTACTGATAGTTCTTATTGAAACTTGGCACCTCTAAGTATGAGTTTATACAAGGAGAATTTTATATACATATGAGTGCACATGTAGTCATGTAATAATAAAAATAAAACAAGAGAATAAATCCATTACTCAGGTGCGCTGATTGCACCCTACGTTACAGGCCGAAGGCCAAACTCTCTCTGCGCCAAAATATCTTCTCCTGCTCATGGCGACTTCGAAGGTTGGTTGGTTGCATAAAAATAAACCGAGGTGTGGTTGGTTGCATGACACTATTTTCCATCTCCTTTGTATTTTATTTCTCACTGAGCAACACAAAAATCCGCCATTTTAATTATTAAAGACTTGTGAAAGGCTTGGGATCAGTATACCCGAGCATGCAGGTAGTCGCAAATTCTTATGAAAACTATCACAACTTTGCGATCCAGTATGGCCGATGACATTTCAAATGTATCAAGCTTGCGGCTACAATCTAACTTGTGATCTATGATAGCTGCGATCGTTTCAATTGTATATTTCTCTAAGATTGATATTTAATCAAAATAAAGCCATTTATTTTATATGGGGTGATCAGGAGCCCCTTGATTTTATGGAGGATTCGTTGTCAATTTTGTATTATGTGGCCTATTGATCGCTTTGGTGTTTGTAGAAACCATCAAACGAAAACCCTTATTACCATCTTGGCAAGAGACTGTGAATGATGAATAACTCTTCATCTTCAAGAGAACACCCCTCCCGTATAAATTAGCTGCCCTCAGATCTTATATAAACCGTGCGTTTGTTCCAATAAAATCCTTAATAAAGAAATTAAATTCATTAAAGACATTGGTCAAAAAGCAGGCTACAAAAGGTCTCTTATTCAAAAAATTCTAAACAGTGATTTCATAAATAATGCTCAGAATAACAAACCTAACTTCACTCAAATGCTATACCTTTTTGTTAATGGGACTGTTAATAAAATCAAATATTAAGGAGCAGAATATAGTATCAACATTCCATTTTTTTTTTTTTAATTCACCATTTAAGGAATGAGAAAGACCTTAACGAATTTAAAGGTACCCCCGATGTTTATAAAACTGATTTCAAATTCATAAACAATATAGATGCTTGTTATATTGCAGAGTTTCCCCCAGATAGTTTCAGGAGGGTGCTTTGCCTTACCTGCCCTATGACTGAAAAAATAGCACCTTTCTTGCTCCTAATCTAAAAAACGTATGCCTGTACTGCCTTTTGTTGAAATTAACCAGGGTTCCCACGGTCCTTGAAAGTCCTTAAGAAGTACTTGAATTTCATTTTCTTTTTCAAGGGCCCTTGAAAGTACTTGAATTTTGTGCAAAGTCCTTGAAAATCCTTGAATTTTCCACTCCAGTAGACGGGCTTATCGCAAATTCTGTCAAGGCTAAACTATCTCCATCTTCACATGTGCACGCCATTATCTAATATAATGATTTTGTCATAAAATTCTTATTTCATTGTCTTGCTTTTGCATATAGTTTAACTTATTTGTTTTTTTTTTGTTTTTTTTTGCCAGTCTCATACCTGTTTGATGGAGTGGTCATTAATTTTGAGCAGAAAGTGACTAGAACAGGACTCAAACCTAAAAACTTTGGAATAATCATAATGATTCCAAATCTTGAACTAATCGTTTTTTGACTCTTGTAAAAGTTAATTTGGTCAATCCATCAAAAATGTATTGTGAAAACAGGCAAAGTTATTCTAATTGTAAAAAAAATATTACAAATGAAAGTAGTTACTACAGTTTTGTGTGTATGCCTAGTGTTCTGCGATTTTCCCCTAGTCCTTGAAAAATTTCAAATAGGCCTTGAAAAGTACTTGAAAAGTCCTTGAATTTTTTTCTTTTTTAAGAGTGGGAACCCTGTTAACCTTCCAAACTAAAGATAGGCTATAAATATAAATAAATGTATTGTACATAACAATCAACATTCGTTATAAATGTATTGTGCATAACAATCAACATTCGTTCATACATCAGTAACAAGCAATGTTAAACTGTAAAGAAAGTTGAAATTTAAAATTTCTTCTTCTATTTATACCTAAAATCAAAATTTTTAATTAAATGTCTGGATTTTAAATGTTAAATGTGCCCTTAAGAATCCAAAACTGTCCTCAAGAATCAAAAAGTGCCCCTTTTTCTTATAAGCAGCACCCAAGGACGTACCCAGGGAGGGGGTCCATGGGGTCCGGACCCCTCCCGAAATAAAATGCAATAAAAGTTAATTGAATAAATATGTTCTTTTGAAGCTATAAATTGTTTTATATCATGTATAACTTTAAAAAGAAACTATGTTCTTTAATCAGTTCTTTACACTTATCAATTGATTGAATTAGTTTTCTTGTGGAGGGAGTAGATGATTTCTTATAGATATTTCTGATACATGAGCAACTCTTTGGTTACTTTTTCAAAATGTTACCAGTGGCAAACCAGTGGCTGAGTGTTTCTGCGCTCAAAACTGGTAGACAGGAAGTGCAGGTTCAATCCCATGTCGCGCTCATTGACCCAGTCATTCGGAGCTTTCCGTGGTTTTCTCTGAAACATGCGTAAATACGGTCTACGACCTCTTAGAAAGATCCCCCCCCCCCCATGATAGAAATTCTACCCATAGGCCTAGGACACTAACGTAATCAATTGTCTTTAACCCAAATATTATAACTAACCCTTTTCCCGGCAAAGAGAAATCTTCTGATACTTCCACAGCCATTTGTATAGAAAAATACACAAAATTCGCTGAAGTTAGTATTCAGGTGTTAAGGAATCGAATTATGTTTTAACACGTTCAGCGCCATGTCAGCCATCGGTGGCTGACACTGAACTTTCCGTTTAGGCCACGTCAGCCACCGGTGGCTGACAGTGTGAAATGTGATATAAAACTAAAAAAAAAACAACAACAACATTGGTTTAAGTAATAACCGAAGATTTGTTTCAAATTTACTTAATTTTTATCTATTATAGGATTATATCATTAAGGCATTTTAATGTATTTTATTGAAACACGGTAAACATAACGCGGTAAACATAGCACGTTTCTAAGCAGCGTGCGTGGCCTGAATGGGATTTCCTTAAGAATTCACGTGGCGATCAACGTGTTAAATATGCGAAAAATACTTAAAACAATGTTTCTTTTTTTTCGTGTGGATTCAGTATATGTATGACTTCAGTATGAACTGGAATTTTAAATTTTGGTATTTAAAAAATTAAGCTTAAACTGAAATTCTAGGAAAAGCTTAAATTTTGCATAAATAATGGTAATTACTTAATAAGTAATGTTTTCAACTATAGTTAAAAGGATGCTCAGTTTAAAATGTATTTATAAGTATTTGTATTTATAATGTATTTATAGTATAGTTAAGGGGCCCTGAAAGCGTCACAGTCTTGCACCCCACGTGATTTGATGAAACCCTAACTCTGGACCCCTCCCGAAATAAAATCCTGGGTACGTCCTTGGCAGCACCCTGCCCTTTTTAAAACCTGGGGTAAACTACAATAAAGGGATGACAAGAAGAAAAATAAAAGAACATAAACCCGAACATCTTTTAGACTTTAAATTTAATAAACAATCTGCTGCCCTTTCTAGATGCATTTAACTAACCCTATTAATCTTAACACTTTAAATATCCAAAAAATAGTCACCTATAACTCCCACCATTATGCTCTGAAACGTGAAGCCATTGAAATGCAGCCATCTCTCAAAAATCCACAATTCTCTAAAATCTGTATATCATTTGCAATGTAAACAAACATTATCATAATTGATTTGTTGATTAATGAATTACAGAAATTCAGCAGTTGTTCTAGGAAAAAAAGCAATTATTAACTATGATTTGTGCTGATGAATGACCAATCACTCAGAGGAGGAAATAATAAATGTAATTATGCAAGCATTGAAAAAATTAAATAGACCTTGAATTAGGGGAAGAAAAAAAAAGAATTTGCTAGAAAGATTTTCTGTCATGGCGATAAATATCAAACTTTTGATGAGGTTTTTCAAAAATCTGGAAAATTTGCAACAGTAATTAAATGTGTAAAAATTGTCCTTAAAATTAATTAAAATTTTTAATTATTTATAATTTTACTTTGCATAGTTTATAGCATTGTATTTATAACATACAAATTGTTTCATAATGATTTGCTACTCAAATAAGATTCTAAAATGTAAATAAAGAAATTATCCTATAATCCAAAAAATTCAGAAATCCGCACAGCTTTTTGTTTTTAGCTGTGTAGATTTTTAAGAGTGTACTGTACTAACAACTAACCCTGCTGTCAATGACTGGGAGCATAGTATTATTCCACTCGATTGGGAACACGCAGTAAACGAACTGAAGAAAAGAAATGAGAGAAAGAGAGGAAATGCCTAAGATAAACAGAAACCTCATGTGCACTAAAGGTGGCTATGAAAGTAGCCGAAATATATATGAACACATAAAAAAAAAGATTTTTTTTATACGGTATTTAAATTTAGAATAGTAAATATCCCTTATTTCAAAGAAGCATAATTACTAATTAGTAAAAACAAAGAAAATCTTACATTACTTTCTTAATTTCGCCTTAGTACTTGCGAGAGGGGCCCCTCCCTTCATCAGAGGCAGTCTTGTTGGTGCTTGCTTGCTTACTGACGAGTTGTTTGTTCTTGGTCTTCAAAATTCTACACCAGTTACGGCTCATGTCTTGTGCTGGGTCATTGCCATTACAAGAATTTGGATTGGATAAAATTTCTATTGTTTTGCGATATAAAGCGTAGGTTGCATCGTTATAATCAGCCAATTTGTGAATGTCCCCAAAGTTTATAATATATTAAATTCGGGAGAATAACCGCACTGTGCTAACGAAAACATCGCACAGTGGTCGGAATTTCAAAAAAGCTGGCCAAAAGTCGAAATTAAAGAAAACAAGTGAAATTGTGATGTATATATATGTTTTCGAGGTCGCTGAATCCGAATCTGACATTGGTTTTTTGAAAACTTCAAAGGCAAACTCAAAAACAAGATGGCGGATCCAATATGGCAGACAAAAAATTAAAAAATTAATATAAGATGGATAATTCTTACATTAAGGGGTTTTTGAGGGCACTGAATTCAAATTTGACGTTAGTTTTCATAAAAAAAGAGATATTACACTCAAAAACAAGATGGCGAATCCAATATGGCGGATCAAAAATCAAAAAATTGATAGATGAAGGATAATTTTCACATTTAAGGGTTTTTGAGGGCGCTAAATTCAAATTTGATATCAGTTTTTATAAAAAAAGTGATCTTGCACTCAAAAACAAGATGGCGGATCCAATATGGCAGACCAAAGTCCAAAAAATTAAAAAATTAAATTAAAAATAAAAAATTAAATTAAAAAGTTAAAACGCTTTTACACATACAGGGGCAGGCGGGGGCACCCAATTCTTTAACTTCTGAATAAAATGGACATCCCTTAACACTCTCCACTTTGAATCAATGCGGGATCTTGCGAGATAAAAAAGTTTCCATACTTTGAAACTTTTGGTTATGTTATAATTGAGGTTAACTTCAAAAAGCCGCTCAGGAGATCACTTGATGAAAAAAAAAATAGGAATACAGCATAAATATTATCTACTAACCTCCACAATTGTCGGCCATATTTTGTTGAATGTTGTTGTTGCGAAATTTTCCGAGAAACACTATTTGTTTAACTGTTAAAATGCATTAACAATTAAAAAGAAAAAATTGTCACGTTTTCCGCCAGCCTACACTTAGAAATATGTAGATAGAATAAATTTTCCACCTCACAGTTTCATTCAGTGGCTCCCTCTGAAGGTATATCCGCGGTACTTACGTCTAAAAACGCGCCTAAATTTTTCGACTTTTGGCCAGCTTTTTTGAAATTCCGACCACTGTGCATCGATATAAACTTCGGGGATGTTTGCAAATTGGCTGATTATAACAGCGCAACCAGCACTTTACATCATGAAACAATAGAAATTTTATCCAATCCAAATTCTTGTAATGGCAATGACCCAGCACAAAACATGAACCGTAACTGGTGTAGAATTTTGAAGACCAATAATAAACAACTCACCAGCGAGCAAGCTCCCACAAGTACTAAGGTGAAATTAAGGAAGTAATGTAAGGTTTTCTTTGTTTCTACCTAATTAGTAAATATATCCTTTTTTATAATTAAATAAGTATTGTTATGGTTTTAGAAAAGAGCTTTCATATATAACAGAAAGGTACCAAAGCAGCTGAAGAAAAAGCAAGCCAATCTCACTAAATTTTTTCATTACATTTATTTCTGTAAAAAAAAGGATTTTCAGATGAGCATCTTTTCTCATCGTCTATCATACTTGTGCCTATCATGTGTTCGATATTTTGTATGGGTGTTTATATATTATAGAGAGAGAGAGAGAATATGAATGGGTTTTGTGAATTTTGTCGGTCTTTCAACAATCTTATATAATTAATCTTTCAAAATCAACATTTTCAAAGTCTGGTAGAATTCAGTTGGATTTGTATTGGATTTATACTAGCTTCTAGGTTTTTTGTGCATAGCAACAGGGCCGCGCCGACCCGGTGTGCGGCGCACACAGGCGCCAGGTAAAAAAGGCACCAGCCGAGGATAAATTATTTGAAAAAAAAAATATATATATATATTGAGGTTTTGCTTTTTTGGGTCCATATGACTCCTGTTCTGGTCGTGGCAGGCTGGGTGAGTGTTGCCGGCGTGAAACTAGTTTAACCCCACAGGCAAGTCACAAGTCTTGCCGCCTGCCTCCTTCCTTCCTATCTTGGGTTTCTTAAATTATTTTTCATAAATTTTGATAAAGTTTATGGTTTTCAGTTAAGATTTGATGTGTTACTTTATTGATTTGTTTGTTTTGCAGGCAGTTAATTGATAAATCTGGTTTCTTTAAATTAGTGTATTTCATCCACAGATTATTATTTTTTTTTTTTTTTTCATTTTCTGAATGAATTTTTTAATCTTATTGGTCATTGGTGTTTCAGTATTCTTGTATCTGTTGCTTGGCTTCTACTATGCTTAATAGATCATCATTATATATATATATATTAAATTTGATTTCATAATCCTGGTCTGAAGCCATGTGGCAAGTGGCAAGTGTGGAAATGAGGCGCCTTGAAAGCTGCATTGGCAAAACTTGAGTTCGGAAACAGTTTTGGAGGTTTATTGCGAAAGGGCGTGTTAAAATTGGATTAACTTGGTGAGGATGCGCCTACCCTCAGCAAAATTTTCTTTGTCTTTTTTAACATATGAGAGGATCCCTTTGAAACTTAAAAGTGCACCTTGATCTCTTCCCTCCCCCTCTTCTGCCGAAAAAAGACCATTGGGACGAGTAAAAAGACAACATAATTCTATTTCAAAAAGGAAAATTTAATAGATCCAGGGATTTTATTTAGTTGGTTGGTTAGATGGGCTTAGCGTCACACTAGTGCTGCGCAATGGGCAATTGGCAACGTTCTGGGATGCACCTCTAAGGATTGTCCTGAGACATGCCATCACAACTTTGATCCTGTACGGAGGGGATGGCTCCTCCCTCTTCGGTAACCCCCAAAGGTATAATTTAGATCGGGACATGGAAGACATTGCGGCCACAACGGGTTTTAAGTGTACCAGCCACCATTAGTGTACACGACGGTTTTTGGCCGATTCGAGTTTGAGCCCGCAATCTTCCAATTAGGAGCTTGGCGCTCTACCGTCCGGGTGACCGAAGCGCCGGGAGATTTTATTTAGAGTAGTTCTTTCCTCTTTGCAACATCAATGTAACATTAGGTTCTATTTAGGAAAGGTTTTCTTTATAAAAATAGTATGCTTTTACTTTCTTGTACATTCAATAGAATAAAGCATTGGATTTCTAAAAATTTCCGAATTGCGGTTTTTGAGGAATTTACTCGTTTTCAGAGTTCTAGAACATGGTTTCCTCAGTTTTATAAAATGTCTAAATGTGTGCGCGTGAGAAAAATTCTGTGGCAGCTCTAGCTCAAGAACTAATGTACAGAATTTCATACAAATATATATATATATGTAGTTGCACCTTGACATAAGTGAGTGCCTGCGAACTCTTGGTGAAAATCGTCCAAAAGTATTGTCATACTCATTTGTCATAATTTTTAATATGGCAGTTAGGACAAAATTTCTTATAAATGGGAAAAACAAGAATTATATTTGATAAATCTTTTTAAAATTTAAAAGATTTATTAATAACTGTAAGAGTAAACTATTTTTTTTTTTTTTTAATGTAGAACATTACCCTCCCTGGAAGAATGGAAGTATCCCGACCCCTCCCCAGGAAGAGTAAAGTTTCAGTTCGAGTATTTTTCAAAAAAAAAAAAAAAAAAAGTCAATACCTTTTAAAATGAATGTGTAAAAAATAAATCTGTCATAAAAACTGTGGTGTAAAAATTGGGGTGATGTAAATTGTGTTCTAAAAATTCTGGTGAAAGTATAATAAAACGATCTTAAAAATATAGGAACGCTGCGACCCTGGGTGGGAGGTGATAGTCAGCCTTGGAAACAGACTTGATGACATGGTGACCAAACTTCACGAGAAGTAATAATTTAGTGTTTCTAAAGTTTAGAAGCTCTAACTTCAATAGACGCCGAGTTCTGGAATTTCCTGTATATAGCAATTGGTTTCTTGCGCAGAATAACCTCAAAGTTCGCCAAATCCAGACAGAGATTATAAAAAGAGAAGATACACTCCCAAAGAGTTCAATTGTGTTCAGTCATTTGTTCTGAACGGTCGTCTGTGAGAGATTTCAGTTTAAACGGTTTATACTTATTCCTAAATCAATGAAATTCCTGCTCTATGGTGTATTCAATTCTGTTTAATGAGATTTTGTGGTATGAATATCAGTACGATGTTTTACTGGGTTGTTTCGAGAATAATCCTTGAATAGAGTGCATTAGTAGACAAGAAACTGTCTGTTTCTTTACGAATTACATACTTTTCCCACTTAACATGGAGAAAAAATTCTGTAATTGACATCTAGAATCTAAGTTGTGGCTCAAGAAAAAATAGTTCCATGTCATCCTTATAAATTCTAGTCCCCTTGGAAAGCGAGTTCTAGAAGTTCCTATTATAAGGTGACCATATTTTCAAACACTGATTTGAGGACAAATTACCGTTTGTCCCCGAATCGAAGTAAATTTCGAGGACATTGAAAACTCAATTTGGGGACTTTTTTGAGGACATAACAGACCAATATTTATATGCATTATTAATAAAAAGAACTCTGATTTATACATCACAAAATACTTTGAAACACTTTTTTCTATGAAAAATTGCTGAGCCTAAGGTATGTTTATTCAAATAACTGTCCCAGCATTATTAAAATAATCAAGTCTATAGAACCCATTTACACTTTATTATGGAGAAAACACAAAATAACAGCATTTCATTTTAATCTTCAGAATTCCCACTCACAGAAATGCAGAAATTATTCCTGATTATATAACTACAAGAAAATCATTTCTTTATCTCTCCTATCAATGCAATTTGAAGTGGTCATATAACTGCTATTTTTGTCGAAATTTCATTAAACAAATTTTATTTTTCGCTTCACATAAATCGGGCAAGATAAAATTTATACACAAATGAGTAATGCATGATTCTTTCTCTGCTCATGAAGTATCATGAGGATGCTTATTTCAAAGTTTTTATGATTTCCAAGATTATCCAATTACTTGTTTATTACACTGCGATTGTGATTGGATTGGACTGGATGGGCTGTACGTCGCACTAGTGCTGCGCAATAGGCAATTGGTGACGATCTAGGACTCACCCCTAGAGGTGATCCGAAGACATGCCATCACAATTTTGATTTTCCACGTATGGGAATGCGATTTTGGAAGAAATAGATACAAATATTTAAATTTTCGGACATTTAGTGTCTCCAAGTAGTCAAAGAATTTTTGGGGACAAAAAATAAAAAAGGTCAAAATTCGAGGACGTATGGTCACCTTACCCTATTAGAGCATTTGCCTATATTCTCGAGGTCAAAGTTATTTAAAAATATCTGCAAATAAATGAGACTACAAGAGGCGGGTTTCAGCAACTATAATCTTGGTTCATTACCAAATTCTAGAAAATCAAGCGAGAATTTCTCGCAATACAAATGATTCAGAATATTTAAAGTATTCAGAATATTGTTTCACTATTTAGAAATGTGTACACTAGAAATTATCGATAATTTCGTCTATTCAGTTTATTGGCGTGCCTTACGCGCATAGCTCGAAAATTTATAATTCTAGTTAAGGAATTTAGAAAATGGCCACTTATTCAGTCTAGAGGAGGGCGGAATATATATATATATTTTTTTTTTTCTCAGTGAAGAAAGTCGACATTTTGGTAAGAATATGGATAGAGACAGACGGATATTTTAGATCAATATGATATGTGTAATACTCGCAAAATTTGTAATGAAGCGAGAGAAAGTTTAGTTTATTAAGAATATTTTCTATGTTTTAAATACTTATTTAACATTACTTAAAAATTAAACTCAAACAAATAGAAACGTTTACACTTACAGCTTTCATTTATGCCACCTAATGTCTCAATGCGGCATTTCTATCCCCAAATTAACACTAAATCTGCCTATTTTCGTTTTGTAAGCAGTGTCTTCATAATTGTACCACGTCTGTTTGAGACTCTATGTAAAATATTTTTCCCTTTCTGCAAGATGCTCTTTTTATTTGTTTCTTTTAAAATTTCATTTCATTTGATACATTCCTTCTTTTTTTACCTATTCAATAAACTTATTATTATTAAGGTTCGAGATTCATTTGATTTACTGAATGATAACTATTTTTAAAACTTTTTTTTTTTTTTTTTTTTTTTAAAAAAGGTAATATAGGGCACCAACTAAAATTCTACACACAGGCGCCTGACAATGCTGGCGCGCCCCTGCATAGCAAATTCATATTTTGGGGTGGGGGGCAGGATTTGCTTATTCATTTTCTTAATTTGTCTTTCACTTTCATTTCTTTGATGTACAGAATCCCAATTTTGAATATTTTTTTACAAAAATCCTACTTTGTGTTTATCTTTTTTTTTTTCTTTTAATGTTCTCTTGAATCAACCAGATAGGTATGAACATAAAACCATTGTGTGAAAAAGAAAGAAAATATCATTAATCAGAAATGTGAAAAATAAATAGATTAAAAATAATATTTATATACATATGCATACTATAAAAGACATATCCTTTCATTTCACTACACTATTTTAGACATATCTTCACAGTATTTATTTATAGGAGTGTACCTCACAATTATAGGACAAGTACATGAAGCACATCATAAAATCGTCCTAATCCGTCTATAATCTTCAATGAGATTGGTCGTGTTTCTTAAAATTTTACCTTGTGTTGAAAAGAAGCCATGTCATCTAAATTCATAAATGACAATTTCTGTTATATGATTAAGTAACTTAAAAAGTGATTTATGTAAGAAAAATTTTCAGATTGAAAACTTTTGATTTGTGAATTTGGGGGAGGGGGGAGAATTACAGGCTTGATATTCAAGCTGGCCAAAAAACATCATGTATAGTCATAAAAAAAAGTCATCCCCCAACTAATTTCTCTACAAATCATCATATTAATATGTGACTAGTGCGAACCGATTAATACTAATGGCTAGTTATTAAAGCATTTGTTAAAATCTGCTTTGGGGGGGTCATCTACATATTAAAACTTACATCATTATCTTTTTTCAAATGGTAACATTCATTTTTGACTCCATATTCGAATTTCTGAGATTAAGACAATTCGGGAAAAAAGTCCTATTTATGTATATTTTATTAATTCTTGATAGAGTTACATAGTAAGTAAATTATTCATTAAGATTCTAACAGGGACAAAAGTATGAAAACTTTAGATGTAAAGTTATGCTGATAAAAATCAATGCACTTGCATTTTACCTATATGAATAATTATTTTATATACCTAATATACAAAATGTTTGATAATTATATGGATGTTTAAAACTAATATGTTATATTATTTTTAAGTATTTATTCATAATGAATATTATTGTTATGCTGTGATTGTTCAGCTTTTATTGGATATAAATAATATTTCATCTTTCCTTGTGATAATAGAATTTGTGTGCTAAAAAACTGCCAAACAGCAAATACCTTATTTTTGCTTCAACCAAAAAATCATTCTTTCACAAAAAAAAAAAAAAAAAAAAAAAAAAAAAAAAAAACTACCACTACCTTAATAAAAATCTGATATTAAAATCTGCTTAGTTCTATGATTTCTGTAAGGCATACAAAACATAAAACATGATTTTCTTTTTTCTTCTTAAATACATTTTATAAATTATTTTTTTAATAATAAAAATGAAATAGTTTATAAATCACTTTATGTGTTAAACTTTTAAGTAACTTGTATGAACCCTAAAATATTCAAATACAAAAATATGGATAACAAGACTAAAACAAAAAATTAGCTGTAAAAAACTGGAAAAGATATTTAATATTTAAGAAAAAAAGAGTTCACTTACCTATTATTGTTATGGCATGTCTATTTTAAATAGTTAACACTGCCTTAATATGTTTCCTTAATACTTTATATCAACTTGAGGCATACAAATCCAATAATATTCAAATACAAAAATATGTATAACAAGATTAACATAAGAATTAGCCATAAAAAAGTGGGAAAAGTTATTTAATATTTATGAGGGGGAGGGGGAAGAAGTATTATATTCCTAAAATAATAAGAAAGCACCACAGAACTGGTGTTTTAAAGTAATAATTACAAAACTTTGAATAAACACCATTAAATGCAATAAACTCACGATAATTGTTTCAGGTTAAAAGAACACATGACCCTTTGTCATACGAACAAAGTAGGCACTAGTGCTGCAATCAAAGCAGCAATGCAGGAGTTTATAGCATTTTATGATGTTTATTCAAAGTTTTGTAATTATTATTATGTTCCAACTTTGAACAGTAAGCCTTGCCTTTACCTGTTTCTCTAAAACACAACATTATTTAACAAAATGATTTTACATATCCATGATTAAATAATTGAAATTTTGTTCTTGATGTAAGATAAGAACGCTTTTGACATTTTTATATGCTGGTGTCACATAAAGAGTCAAACACGACTGCACTATTTTTCTTTCTTTCTTTCTTTTTTTTAATTAATGTTTCAGAGAAAGTTATAGTCGGGGCGGCTCATTTCTTTTGGAAAATCATCATATCACAATCTCTTGTCTGCAATGTGTTAGTTTTATAAAAATAAGTTAATTTGTATCGTAAAAGGCAGGATGTTACTTAGAAAATCCTTAGAAATATACAGAAAAAATGGAAACTAAAACTTTTCCTGTAGATTTTTGACTTTCTGTCACAAAGATGATACAAATGATAACAGGTGACAGCCCCTTAATGGTAAAAAAAAACCATATTTTTTTATGTTGCTCATTCTTTCATGCAAAAAATGTCATAATTCATAATTTTTTGAAATATGAATTTATTAATCATTTTAATAATAAAAATTATGCTTTAAATCAAAAATATGCATGGAATATATTTGGGTAATTTCATTCTAAAAAAGAAATTTGAATTGAATAAGTATATAGGAAGATAATAGAATCTGTCATTCATTTAGCATTAACATCCTCAGATTTCGACAATTTATAACTCTATGAAAACACAAAAGAAATATATAAAATATAACATTTTCTTGGATAATTTAATCCAAATAACTCAAAAAAATTTGTCAAAAATGCATATTGCTTTTGGAAAAAAAAATTTGAAGTTAATGTCAGTTTTAATATGTAGATGGCACCTAAGCAAAATTTAAGTACACCATTAAAACTAGGTGTTATTACTACCCGATTGGTACCAACCACACATTTATGTGATGATTTGCAGTGAAATCAATCGGGGTGGCTTCTTTTTTTTAATGACTGTAGATTAATGGTGGTTGGTGCTTGTAAAATATGTTGTGACTAAAATGTCAACCATATTCTATTAACCTGGGGGTTACAGAAGAGGGGGGACCATTCTTTCTACAGCAGATAAAACTGTGGTGGCACGTCTCTGGACTAATCCCCAGGGTAAATCCCAGATTCACAAATTGCTCACTGTGTCCCTTTAGTGCACTGTTAAATCCACTCATCCTTAGTGTTTTATATGGTGATTTATGCATAGAAAAATTTCAAATGACAGAAATGTTTTAATTTGCGATTTTCAACGAAATTTTTTAAAAGTATCTTAGATATATTGAAGGCTCGTAGCATGTGCCCTGCCATAAATCAGTCCCTTGGCAAAATGTCTAAAATTGAAAGTATCTGGTCATTTATAGCAAGGTATTGTATTCAAGACATTAAAAATTTTTATATAGCAATGAATGCAAATATTCAGCTTTGGTTTTTGATTAAACTGTAATACAGTTGCTATTAAGGGAACATTATACGTGTTACAATTTTGTGTTAAAATTTATATTGCCATGTATGTTCTGTGTCTCTCATAGGATTTATGTAGAAACAAGCTGATTATGCAGACAAATTTCAAGAATCAAATCTCTTTATTGTTTCATAAATCTTTTTAATGAATTGAATCTATTTCAAGATTAGAGTATTGGAATTATACTTGAATTTCAATTTTCTGTAATAATGTAGCTATTTTTAATAAAAGTTTCATTAACTACTAAATAGTGTTCATGTCACATATAATGTCATATCTTGATATAATTTATTATATTACAGGTACATAAAATTCATAAAGTTGAGAAAAGACATCATTTGAAAATAATTTTGTAAATCACATTGTGAATATTTCATAGAAGTTATTAAGGAAAAGATATGCAATAGTATATCTTTGTCATATAAAGATCACTTACTGTTTATAACAAACTTTTTCTTTGTGAGCTAAGAAATGAAGGATATGGAAATTGTCTCAAAAGGTACCTTCTCATTCATAATAAGCTTTTTTTGTGAAGCATGCAAAGAGTTCCTCCTCTGATAACAGTTATAACAGTACTTTCATATTAACCTTATACCAGGAGTTTAGGTTAACAAAGATCACCCTAAGGTTAACACAGAATTAAAAGATAACTTTCTGAATACTGAATGTGACTTTCATACTTAAAAACAAATTAAGAATTTATAATTGTGCACTTTTGAATTATAAAAGTGTTTGTGAAAATACATCTGCTCAGTAAATGGAAAAATCTGTATTAGTCACTCAGAGGATTAATTAGTTATATTCATCAGTTTTCAACAGGGGTCTTAGAATTAACTAGTGTATGTTTGTACATGTATAAATACAAAATATATATAGCAAACATCTGAGAGAAAAGTTTAAAAAATAAAAGGTTATATGTTTTTTAAAGAGTAGGTGTATATAAGTATTTACACACATGAACGCATACACAAGCTCACTAAAAACATTTCTGCTGGTATTAATGAAATATACATTGCCATATAATATATAAAAAAAATTAAAAAGTGAAATGTTGTTTCACAAAACATCTAAGTGCAGGAATAGTCTTCATCTAGCTGTTCCTATCACAAACTAAACATTTTGTGGTTATATTGTGATGTCTTTTGTTTGTGAAGTATGCAATACAGAATTTTATACTAAAGATACCTTAAGCAACACTTACAAATTCATACTGATATGGAGTCATTTGCATGTGAGATATGTAACAAAAATTTTTCATGTAAGGATAATTTAACTTCCCATTTATGCACTCACACACATGAAAAATCATTTATTTCTGAATTATGCAGCAAAACAGTTTTGGACAAGCATAATTTAAATGAACATCTGCACATTTATACTGAGGGAAAGTCACTTATTTGTGAATTTTGCAGTAACACATTTTTGGATAAAGGCAATGTAAATGATCCCTTATGCAAACATACTGATGAGAAGCCTTTTGTTTGTGAAACATGCAATAAAGCATTCCCTACTAAGTCTAGTTTAAGAAAACATTGTCGAACTCATATGGCTGTGAAGCCATTTGTTTGCGAGTTATGCAGCAAAAGCTTTTTACAAAAAAGTATTTTAGTTGCTCATATGCGCATTCATACTGGTGAGAAACCATTTGTTTGTGACTTTTGTGAAAAGGCATTTTCACGGAAGGATAAATTAATTTCGCATTTACGTACTCACACTGGAGAAAAGCGACATAGTTGTGAGTTTTGTAATAGAGCATTTTCGGATAAGCGTGATTTACAATCCCACTCATCCATTCATACAGGTGAAAAGCCATTTGTTTGTGAATTATGTAGCAAGAGATTTTCACAGAAAAATGCTTTAAATTATCACTTACATGCTCATACTGGTGATAAACCATTTGACTGTGAAACATGTAGTAAAGCATTTTCTACTAAGTATGCTTTAAAAATTCATTTTCTAAATCATTCAGGTGTGAAGCTATTTGTTTGTGAATTATGTAACAAAAGATTTTCACAAAAGAGTTATTTAAATAAGCACTTACGAACTCATACTGGGGAAAAGCCATTTATTTGTGAGTTATGCAGCAAAAAATTTTCCCATAGACATCATTTAAAATCCCATTTACGAATTCATACTGGTGAAAAACCATTTGTTTGTGAGCTTTGCGGCAAAAAATTTTCACGTAAATATCTCTTAAATTCCCATTTGAATATTCATACTGGCGAAAAACTGTTTACTTGTGAATTGTGCAACAAAATATTTACAGAGAAGTATCACTTAAATTCCCACTTGCGTATTCATACTGGTGAAAAGCCATTTGTTTGTGAAGTATGCAGCAAAGCCTTTTCATATAAGAAAGATTTAGATTCCCATTTACAAACTCATACTGGTGAAAAGTTATTTCCTTGTGAGTTATGCAGCAAAGAATTTTCCCGAAAAGACAGATTAAATTCCCATTTACGCACCCATACTGGTGGAAAGTCATTTATTTGTGAATATTGTGACACAGCATTTTTGGATACACAGAAATTAAAATTGCACTTACAAATTCATACTGATAATATGACATAATTTTTAAGGGGGGTGGGGGGATTTATATGTCATTTGCTTATATTTTTACATCATTTACATTTATACTCTCTCAAAAGTTTAGAAAATGTAATGTAAGATAAAATATATAAATAGAACATGCATATTTACTAATGTACAATGTAATACTTCTTAAAAAAAAAAAACTTAAATAAAAGTAGAATATAACAAAATTAAAAATATAAAAGCATTTATTGAAAAATATACATTTCAAAAGCTCAGATAAAAGTGCAATTTTATGCAAATTTTAAATTCTAGGTGGTTTAACCCATGTTGAAGATCTAATGATTCTAATGATGATTATAATGTTGAAGAACTTGTTTAAATTGTTTTAATATTTTGATAAGCAGTGAAGCATCATTCATGAAGACTGAGATCTAGTTGTTGTATGAGATAATAGGAGGGTTTAAAAAATGTCTTTTATGCTTTCCACAAAATTGCCAAATTTTCACAAATGAATATTTCAGAGAGCTAGAAAGATTCAAGAATTTCATAGAAAGATTAGAGAAATTGGCTACATGGTTCACAGAAAAATGTTATAGGCAAATGTGACATCAGGAAAAGAAATTGTAGTGGGCTCGATTACCACATGTTCTATGTAGACAAGTGAATTTTCTGTATTCTTTAATGATTAATAGGGGGGGAAAATGGAATCTACATAATCCAGATGATTTTACATGTTATAAACATGAAATACATAGTGAATGTGTTTGACAAAGTGTATATTTTTAAACATTAAAAAAATTTATTTTATTTCTTAGAAGGATAGTTGTGAATGTTTTGAGTTTGATTTTCTGAATTCAAAAATAATAGAAAGTGAAGAAAAAGAAACTTCACATGTTATTACTTACCACTCGCAAAAAAAAAAAAAAAAAAAAAAAGAAACGATATGTTTGAACCTAACATATATGTTAGTTCTTAGTTCCTCTCTGTTGACACTAGAGGTACCGCTATCACTTTGGTTCGCGATTTAGCTTCAATGTCCTGTTTGTATGATAATCTGTGGTCTGCCCAACATGCTATTTGTTAAATCTTTCTGTCTCTCACTGTTTCGCAGTTATATCGTTTTAAAGTTGGAGAGGCCTTTCTGAAACACCCTGCATATGATCTTAAGAATGCTTTTGAGAAAGGGAGGTATAAGAATAGTGGAACATTATAAAATTTGATACTTTTAGTGAAAAATTGGATATACGAGGTTATGAAATTATATTGAAAATCAACAACCTTTTACCATGTTAAACTTTTTTTTTTCTTTTCTGTCATTAAGTAGTTGAAAAAGAAATTTGTGTGACAAAATTTTAAAACGTATGTCACTTTTTTTTTTTTTTTAAGGAAATAAGATCATTAACTGTAATATTATTTATAAATGAATTTTCGTACTTCCACTTTACATAGCAGTGATTTTTTGTAAATTAATATACAGAAATGCTGATAAAAACCTCTACACAGTTAAAAGATTTACAGTGTAATTTTTATAAATTTCTGTTTCCTTTTTTATCTAACCTTTTGAGATGGCTTATTTTCAAGGGTTTTTTTTTTTGTTTTTTGTAATTGCTTTTCATTTGCTGCATTTCAATTAATTTTTCACCAAATTTCATCTTGAAAATAATAATTATCTAAACTTTCGAGACAGTCTGAACTTTACAGTTTTTATAATGCTATTATGCACAGCAACTTTTTGCTCAACTTTTGAGCTGATTGTTAATTTGAGCAAATTTTGTTGCCTCAAATCGCCTGAATGCCTAGTGTAGTAGGAGTTGGGAGTATGAACAATTTTTTCTGGCTAGTCATAAAAAGTTGTTTGTATGATAGGGTGACCAAACGTCCCATATTTCGACCATCTGTCCCCAAAAATTAAGATTGGGGACTACATTTTCTGTCATCTGTACCCAAATGTCCCCAATTTTCAAAAGATTTCTGAAATATTCATAACTTTTGTTATTTGCATTTTTTTTCTGTGGTATTTTGTAAGGTTTCATCACTTTTTTCTAATGATAGTGGTGGAAAAGACCATACTTCTATTCATATAAGCATTAAAAAAAATGTTTCTATACCTGCTTCAACACAGAGTTAGAAATCGTTTCTAACTCTAGCAGCTAATAATGTCAGTTTGAAGATACTTTCACATATGATAATATGAAACGTTCAAAAACTAGAGACATTGATTTGTTTGACCAAAGTATTAAGAAAGGTGCTTGACCCAGCATATTCTTGTTCCCAAACAAAATGTAAGGTCTTTGTGGAAGATGTATCTAAACCTAGGGCGATGCAATAACTTTGAATAGAACTAAAAAAATGCATCATTTGTAACATATATACTCTGAATTCCAAATTATAGAACTGTTAAAGTATTTCCAATATGATCTGATATTACAATCCTGATGTTTTCATTTAGCTCTTATAAATAGAAAAAGGTGTACTTACTTTAAAGGAAAGGTGTACTTACTTTATAGAAAAAGGTGTACATCTACTTTTTATATGCATACATACTGTATTTTAATCTAGAATTTGAATTACAATAGTAAATGCACTCTGCCCCCATTTTTAAAGTTAAAAATTTGGTCACCCTATTGTATGAGCAATTTTTCTTATGATGATAAACCAGTTAGAAGAAAGATCTTTATATACAGCGAGAAAAGACGAGTACAGCGTGAAGTCTTTCATCGTTCTCTTCCTTCTACTACGAAGATTTCGCGTCAGTCCCAGACAAGAGCGGTAAATAGTACATGTACTGAGCATCATGCTTATCTGTTTTTTGAGCAATCTTTGACTCAAATTTGTAACCCTGTTTCAGATTTTGGCTTCCAGAAATGGAGCAAATATTGGCTCAAATGAAAGTTGCAAGAAAAGTTGTGTGTAATAATAGCATTAGAAATTATTTATTACTTAACTATAATATTTTATGTTATAAATTTCTTGTTTTGTCATGTATAAAATAAAATGACTTTTTATTGTAAATGCATCAGTGTTCTTTAGTTTACTATCTTATATATATATATATATATATATATATAACTTTATGATCATACTTCTCAGTTGAAGATATTGCACAACACCAGTTGAACCTCTATTTTGCCTGCATATCAATATTTGTATTTGTTTTCTTTCAAGTGATTATAAAAACTTTTAAATTGAAAACTTCAATACTGATATACAGGTTTTTAATATTTATAAAGAAAATCAGTACAAGTGTTTTCAAAACATTAGTCAATGCTCTATTTAAAAAAATATATTGCAGCTAATCTCCAATAAAGTTTAGGCTCCAAATTTGTAATGTACTTGAAATAAAGTGGGATTTTCGGCGATGGCGATAGAAGATAAGGAAAAGAATATTGCCATATGTATTATGTAAAAAAAAAAAATTGTCCTCTGCTTTGATTCTTTAAAAATTTATTTATACATACATAATAAATTGCAAAAAAGTTCTAAATCTTAAAAAGTTTATCAAAATTTTGGAAGATTCTGTTTGATGAGGCACAAAATTTAATTTCATACAACCTGTTGTAAAATGATAAGTCTAGTTTATAAAAGGACCAAGTGCCCTAGTAAAGTCATATACAAAATTTTAGCATTGTATCATAAAAAGTTTTACAGATATATTTAAGGAAAGTTGCTGACGGACTAGTCTTAAATTGAAATCTAAATATATTTATTACAGTTTTCACTCGTAACTTGTGAATGATGAATGACCTTTGAAACATATGTTAATATTCCTTTTTTAATCAGAGAACTTATGCTGAAACATTAAAATGTAATTTAATTCAATATTCTTATCTTGACATACCTAGGAGACTTTTTACTTCAATTATGTACTATCTTCATTGGTCCTTTTAATCTAATTAAAGTGAATTTATCTAGAAAATTCCTATGTATAGACAGCACTCGGCTTTTTCTTGTAATTGGCTGCGTAACTGCTAAAATGTTGAATATTCGAAAGTACAAGAATGTAAAAATAATAAATAAATAAAAGCCAGGAAAATGTTATTTTTAAGTAAGTGTTTGTCAGCAATATTATTTTATTTAAATAACAAAGTTAATATGGCATGTTTAAATGCATTTATATATATATATATTAGGGTGTTCCTTAAATGAAGGGGAAATTTTGTTTTGCATCTAAGATTTTTCTGTGGTGGCTGTACAAAACAATAAAACAGTATAGTATCCCACCCCACTCACCCTTTGTACACACTTCTTGTTGCAAGCAAGCTAGTTACACTTGCTACATGTTAAAAATCTAAAAACAATTTCTCTCTTCTTCTCAGACATTTTTTTTCTTTTATAAAAACAGTCATTTAAATTAGTATGCTTTTAATAATTTAAAAACAAATTCTAATAGAACTTTATCAGTTCATTTATATAATATATTTACTTAATTAAATCGAACTAACATTTTACAATATGATAAAAGCAAATATGGTATTACTTCTACCAAACTTTATTTTAAATCGATGAAAATATTTAATTAGCTAATTTCTTTTTCTTTATTTTTTAATGCGATTTCATTGATGATGATAACATTGCATGTTAGACATTTTCTCATTAAAAATATTCAATGAGTTATACACAAATATTAACTTCTAAAGTTACAACATTGTTCCATCTGGATGTCAATAGAAATAAAATAAAATGAAAGATAGAAATACTTTTATAGTTCTGTAAATAGAACTAATAATGAATGTACACGCGTCAAGTGTTAATAGAGGTTGATTTCACTACCGTTTATGGGTACTTTTACAAAAATAGACCTGGCAAAAAAGGTACCTTCACAAAAATCATACAGCTAAAATCTGTACTTTCGCAAAAATCTTAGTCATCCCAGCAAAATCTGACATTTTAAATGAGCAGATTTTCGAAGAAAAGTAACTTATTTGTGAATTTTTGTTGATGCGACTCATGAAGCAAGAATTATACAGAATATTGGTTTTAATCTATACACAAGCATTTGCTACAGATGAGAAACGGTGTAGCATAAGTAAACAAAACGAACCTCTTTTGTATCGGTACAGACAAGCTCTGGAGTTGTGGCCATAGTGTACTGTTGGTACACTAGGTGGTTTGACATTTTGATGACTGTATGGTGATGTGTCTATCCTCCAGAGGCGTAGCGAGCGGGGGGGCAAGGGGGGCAGGCTGCCCCCCCAATGTTGAAGATAAATAATCTAGTCGGCCTAGAGGCAGATGTACAGATTGAAGTTTTTTTTTCAGTCGGCTTTTATTTCTAAGGAAATTTTTCAAGCGGGAAGTATATCGATAAAAAAGTATTTGACCGTCAGATGAATCTCTTTTACAATATAGCTCTAACACTCACGATAAACCTTCCAGTCAACTTTTCAACAGATAATCCATTGATCGTCTTCTACTTAGCTTTTTTTCCAAGTTAATTTTTTTAAACTTCGTACAAGCCGAATTTTCTAGTCTATTCCAGGTTGGAAACTCCATGAAATTTGTTTCGCTTTCGGCTTCGAAGTTCAATAAAATTACTTCAGTCGGCTTGTTGGCAGATAACTCGACAAAATTCAATAAAATATTTTAGTCATCCTGTTGTTCACAGATGACCCGATTAAAGTGTTTTTACTGTCTGCTTCGAAGTTCAATAAAAATATTTCAGTCGGCCTATTGACATATAATTCGATTAAATTGGTTTGCTTTCGACTTCGAAGTTCAATAAAATTATTTTAGTTGGCCTGTTCGCAGATGACCCGATTAAAGTGTTTTGCTTTCGGCTTCAATTTTCAATAAAAGTATTCCATTTGGCTTATTGACAGATAACCCGATTAAATTGCTTTGCTTTCGATACCAACGTTCAGTAAAAATATTCAGTTGGCCTACTGACAGATAACTCGTTTAAATTGGTTTGCTTTTGGCTTCGAAGTTCAATAAATATATTCCAGTCGGCCTACTGATTGATAACTCGATTAAATTGGTTTGCTTTCGACTTCGAAGTTCAATAAAAGTGTTCCAATCGGCCCATTGACAGATAACCCGATTAAATTGTTTAGCTTTTGGCTCCGAAGTTCAATAAAAGTATTCCAGTTGGTATGTGGATAGGTAGCCCGATTGAATTGTAATCAGATTGCTTTTATACTCAAAGAAAATTTTCTTCCGAAATGGCTCTTGTTTATCATGAAATTTTAAAATGGAAAAGCCCACTTTTATTCTTAATCGGTATTTTCGTCGTCGGAAAAGCCTCTTTAGGACTTTGGCTCTAAAAATCAGTAGAAGCACATCGGCCTACTGACAAGTAATCCAATTATTATTATTTATCATATTATTTTACAGATGATCTTTATTTATCACAAGAATTTTCAAACAAAATATGCCGACTGAAAAAGTATTTTTTCTTTTGAAAAATCTCTTATGTACTATAGCTCCATGCTCCAAAGCTCAATAAAATTTACTCTAGTCGTTCTGTTAACAAATAATCTGACATTTTTTCACATAGCCTTTATTTTGAGGTCGGATAAATCTATTTTATTTCGGCTCTGAATTTTATTTAAAACAGTCCTATCGGCTAAATGACTGATAACCCGGTTGATTTGTTGGTCTTTACCTTTCATTTCAGATAAAAAATTTGAAACCGTGAAAAGATTCGTTGTAAAAGTATTCGGCCGTTGAAGAAATCTCTTTTTTGACTTAGTCACAGAGCTTTTCAGTAATAACCAACTGGGTCTAGAATATGATAAAGCTAAAATAGAGAGTAGAACCAATTCAATCTCTCCCCTATGTACAGTCAGAAGGAATAAATTGTTGACACGTTAAAATACCTCCCACGTCGCGCTCGTTGGTCTAGCCGTTCGGAGTTTTCCATGGTTTTTTCCGAAACATGCGTAAATATGGGCCAAGAACCCTTAGAAAGACCCCCACTGAGTGCACTCTCCCTCAGTCCTAAGACCTACAGCAGTCAGTCGGTCTTATTGCCAAATCCAACCCAATCCATGTTAAAATACATTTTATGAACATATAAATCAATTTTTGTTGCAGGTATTATTCACTGGATGCTCTTTAATATCACCGGAAAATATTTTCCTGATTGTATTTATTACTATGCTGGAAAAAAAAAAGTTATATTTTAAATGAGATATTACAGCGTACATATTCATTTTTGTAAGTCCTCATCAATATCCGATGCTTTTTGCTGTCGGACGAGAGGTGCAAATTTACAGTCTCGGTCACTCTCGTCGGTATAGCCATTCAGAGTTTTCCCGTGGTTTTCTCTTAAAATTGCGTAAATAAGAACTAAGACTCATTAAAAAGACCTCACGGAAGACATATCACCCTAGTTCTAGGTCCCTCGTATAGTCAATCTGACTTACTTTCAAACATACCTCATTTTTGTGGGTAAGGCACATTTTTTGTAGTTTTGTAATGGGCAAAACGTACTAGTTTACGTAAATTTATTTGGTCAAAAAGGCTTTTTAACGTATTCTGTATAATTTCATTTGTTAAAACAGGGTTCATACGCCTCAGGGAGAACCTGAAAATCAGGGAAAACTCAGGGGAAAAAAATTGGTCATAAAATCTCAGGGAAACTTTCAAAACAAGCACCAAAACCTGGAAAAACAGAGATCTACTCTGGAAAAAGCTGGTACTCGCACATTTCCGTTATGTCATTATAGAAACCCGATAAGACACACCTGCTAACATCATGCCGATCCAATGAAAAAGGCACGCTTTTTGCATCATGAACAATCCAATCATGAAATTAGACACACATTTCCTCTCTCTTAGAGATTCTTTAGCTTGATTTTTCTCCATAGTTAATTTGTTTTCATTCGATAATTGGCATATGGTAGCAGCTTCAAATATTTCATTTGTTATTTAGTCTTACTGATGCAATGTGCACATGCTTAGCTTAGTTATTTTATTAGCTTAGGCATTTTATTTCATTTTTTTGTGAGATGGATTGAATTATAATTAAAAAATAATTATTATCATGAGTTGGAAAACATTATTTAATCTGAACTGGACAGATAAAAACTTAAATCCACAGTTTGTATTTTGGGTGGAAAGTGTAGATAAGTGACCCTTACAAAGCACAATGTCGTTTAATAATCATTGGCTAATCAAATTTTTTGAAGCATTTTGTTTAAGGGTAAATTTTTGTATAATGTAATTAAGTTTCCAAGAGTTATATATATATATATACACATTTCCATTTCTGATTAATATTTTATTTTGTCTGAAAAGATTTTTGAAATTAATTTAAAATAAGTTATTCAGATCCAAAACATTCTGGGTAATTAGTTTGCTACTTTTTTTTAGAAAAGGGGGGGGGATTGGATTAAAATAAACATCGCTAGTTGTCGATATGGAAAAATTATTGATTCTGAAAACTAACTCAGGGAAAACTCAGGGAATTTTTTTTCCTGAAAATGAGTATGAACCCTGTAAAATATATTTTACGTAATCATATTAGTTCCCCATCATACTATAGGTATGGGGAACTTAGGTAATCGTGAAAATTTTCGACCTTGGTTTTTTGACTTTTCTACACGTTTTCAGGTGTGGGGAATCTGAAAATGACAAAATTTCTATGGTGTCTGTCTGTAGGGTGTCTGTTAGTGGGTTAGTGTGTTAGTCCGTTAGTTTGTGTACACGGTATCTCAAGAACAAATTGTCGCAGAGAGGTCAGACCAGTTTTAAAATATTACTTTCGACTCTGGCAAGAACCCTATTCATTTGCAACATTCTAATTTAAAAATTTCGTAAGTTATTAGAAATTTACGATTTTCTTAACATGGGAGAACAGGACAAAAATTCACTTAAACGTGCATTAAATGGAAACTCTTTACTGTGAAAATGTCAGACCAGTTTTAAAATATCAGTTTTGATGCCGGAAGGAACATCAGTAACTATAAATATGCTACTTTGAAAATTTCGCAAGTTATTGGAAATTTACGAATTTCTTAACATGGCAATATAGGGCAAAATTTCACATAAACGTCAATTTTGAGAGATATTTTCATCGTCAAGATGTCAGACTATTTTTGAAATATTATTTAGGACACTGGCATGAATATTTATGAATTTTCCAATATAAAGATTTCGTAAGTTATTGGAAATTTACGAATTTCTTAACATGGAAAAATAGAGCAAAATTTCACATAAACGTCAATCTTGAGGGATATTTTCATCGTAAAGATGTCAAACCACTTTCGAAATATTATTTAGGATACTGGCATGAATATCATAGACTATGATTTTTCCAATTTAAAAAATTCGTAAGTTATTTGGAATTTACGATTTACTTAACATGTCAGAATAAGGCAAAATTGAATTGAGCATAAACTTCCATTTTGAGGATCCTAAATACATTAGACAAATTCAAATTACGTTTATGATATTTGTTTGAACATGATTGAATACAAATATTCTAATAGGAAAATTTCGTAATTTACGATTTTATCAACATAGCGAAATTGTAAATTTTTCATATAAATATAAATTTTGAGGATTATTGCATTGGAAATAGTAGCATGAAAACTAAACAACGGAATTGACCCCGATAAAATAAATTAATAGATTAGAATAAGATAAATATATCGAAGTGAACGGTGGATAGCCTATTAGGCGGGGATTTCATTCTGTCACTTCACTGTATCAAGCTTTGGTCAAATTCAGTTCTTTTAACATGATTATAATATGTCTCGCACTAGAAATTTCTGAGAACATAAATATGATGGGGAACTGAGCAGAGTCCACCTATGCCAACTAGTTTTTATTTTGATTTTTATCTAAATCGAAAGAGAATTTCTTGAAACAATTACGATCTTTCAGGGATGATTGCAGTGTTTTTCCACCAAACATTCTTTATAAATCCGCATACTAAGTGGTTCCGGACGCTTTCCATCCATCCATGATTTTTAAAAATGTATCTCAGAGCAGGAAAAAAAAAAAAAAACCTAAGTCTGTTTTTATTTTCTAAGTAATAGATTTAAAATTCTCCACAAAACATAATTTTATTTAGTGCAGCAGGACTTATTTAAATCTAGTCTTGCATATAAAGGCATGCAGTAACTGTGTTTCATTCTCTAGAATCGGTTTCTATATTCATTCTTACGATGTCTTTGGTATAGCTTATCATAGGAACTCGTTGGCAGCATTTAATGTTTTGTTGTCATTTTATCGCTGGATTGAAATTGCTATCGCAATTGAGTAAGTAAAGATCTTGTCGAGAAACGTCCGAGTTACTTTGATGCCCAAATTTCGAAAGGCACAATTTAGACGATATACAGGGCTACATAAAAACAATCTTTATAACGCTTTCTCTTTAGAAATAAAGCTTTAAAAAAACCTTTTGTGAAATTCTTTATTGCAGAGCTAAAAGAAAACGCACTTTTGTAGGTTTGTCATTTTGCGATAATGTAGTTACAAAGTCGATCACTATTCGCGCTGAGAGCTACACAAAAGAAATCTGTTAATACGTTTTTTAAAAGAAAGAAATAGGTATAAGAATATTTCTTGTGTAATTTTTTTCTTTTTATCTGAAATTTTTTTTAGTGCATCAACATTGAAGTAATATATATATAGTGGGTAAATACAGATGAAATGTTTTTTTTTCTAATCAATGCTAACTGCAGTATTTTTCATTCATGTTCAGTCGGACTTAAGCCAGATTTGAGTCGGCTAATTTTATATTTTGCCCCCCGAATATTTATTGTTCGCTACGGCCCTGCTATCCTCCCTGGTACAATTGATGTATAGTGCAGTGATACTAGCACGAATAAGAACAACTTCTACTTACACTCTCTCTACTGAACTGTTTACTTCAGAGATAAGTGAGTTTTAGTTCCTGTTCTGCTATAAGCCTTGCACTAACTGCTGAGTGTTATTTTTATTATTTTACTTAATTTGAACTCACCCCCCCCCCACACACACACACACACGCACAAACAGAGAGAGAGAAAAAAAGATTGTGCTGCAATTTTTCCCAAAAATAAAATATAGTTAAGATTTTTCACAAAAGTAGGTATTAAGTTTCAAATCCTGGATTGGCCCTTGCTCGTATTTGAAGCATTCAAATGCAATTACCAATCAATTCCAATCAACTTATTTCCAAATTTAACACTCTCTTTATATGACTTTAATATCTGTAACTCGCAGTAAGTTAATTTAAGCAATCTAATTTCTTTTTTTATGTCTTTCAGATTGATTTCAAAAGAGGATGTTTTTATACAATTCTTAATAGATATATATTATTTTATGTTAATTTTTAAAATTATTATTTTTTTTCTTTCTTCTTTTATCATCTGATAGCTTGTCAGTATTTAGTTTAAATATATATATATATATTGCTACTACCACTCTCAGAAAAAAGTGTTCAAATGTATTCACATTTATAATTCAGAATCATTACTAGATGGCGACACCAATCATAAATTTATCTTCTGAAATTTAGATTTGTATGCATGATTTTACTCTGAAATTAATATAAATTCTACCTTTTTAAAGATAAAATAAAACTAAAAAAAAAATCTGACAATCTTACATATTTTAATCTTAAAAATATTTACTACTACAAATTCAATTTTGAAAAAATCAATAATTATAATTTTTAAGTATGGGATAAAAAAAAAAAACATGTAATCTTAAATGTGCACCAAATTAATTTAATTATTGTTGGGTCAATTATAAGCCCAACGATATTTTAAATGAGCAGAGTGCTGAACTAGAGGAAGCTATCTTAAAACTTGTCTATGGAGAAGAGAAAAACTAATATGTGCATGTGTAAACAACAAGAATGACTAAAGTTTTACATTTTAAACTTAACATTTATTGACTGTGTATATAACAATAACAAACATAAACAGCAAACTTAACAAAATAAATAAATAAATTTACTGTATATATATATCGAAATTTAAATATTAATTAAATTAATTACTTTAGAATTATTAATTCACGTTTAAATAAACCATGCTCAAGTCGTCAAAAAAACAAACTCTTAAACATATCATACTGGCCATTGAAAAACCACTGATAACACAGCAAACATGATGTCAAAACTTATTTCCAAAAACACATAGCTGTAGTATAATTTAACTATTGATAACACTATTCAGAGAAAAATAAAACATCGCCCGCGATGTAACGGACAGCAACAGCCGACCTGGCTGACAAAAAATAACAGGCAGAAGGAAGCAACAAGAAGCAACCTCTTCAGCTGGGAAACTGTATTTATATCACTCGCGAAATGAACGACGAGCTAACGCCCACTAGCATAACCAATCAGAGAACGGCACATGTCGCGATTGCACAACGTTGACGGAAGAAGCGTCATATGACGTCACCGGAAGTACGGTGCGCCGCCTGATGGTGAAAAGCGAAGTTAGGTCAGTTGCAGACTTAGCTGCCCTATGAGAAGGTTGTAAAAATAAAGGATGAACAAAAACTAAATAAACAAAAGATCGTTTTATATTAATTTAAGTGAGTAGAGGTATTTAATTATTTTTATACTTTCAATTATAGTAGAAAAACTAACATTACATAGAGTTTAATTATTATATTATACTTAGAAAGTTAATTTTAATTTAAGTTGGGAAAAATATTAAATATTGACTTGGCTAGAAAATGCCATGAAATTCTATAAATAGCACTTGTAACTAACAAGAGGCCCCCCCTCATGGCCATTTTTTATTAGAACAAGCACGAACATTCCCAAGAAACACTGAACATGCCTTAAACTTAAGGTAAAAAAATTTAAATGCTTGAGCATGGCTAACAAAGAACACATTTAACAACCCATATTAATCTCATTAGAATATTAAAGATTATAACAAAAATTTTCTTTAGTAACTAACACAAAAACACTTATTTCAACATCACATTTTTTTTAAACTTCAATAATGCACAACACCACTACAGCAAGTATTTCGGTTTTCCATTTGACTACGATGTGAAGAGTCCAATCAAGATAAAAGTTTTCATCCAAAAAAAAACATGAAGAATGTCCAGTTCATCAAGTCCACAAAAAAAAGCCAATATGCCTTTTTAAACAAATGTCCATCCAATGCATCTAAAAAACATTGAAAAGACTAAGAAAAATCTAGAAAAAGGTTTACACAATATATATATACTATTAATCAAAATTTATACAAAGTTACATTATGCAAAACAAGAAAATTTTAAAACAATGTGCATTTAAGAAAAATTTTAAGACAATGTGCTAAATCATTTGCATACAAAAAATCTAAATGTGCCGAAAATTTAAATATCTAGTAATTCACACAAGACTGACAAACCCCCATATCACCACATTTAGTGGTATCAAAAAAACTTAGTAACTTTAGTTACATAAGCAAAAAAACATGTTCATACAAATGTAATGAACAGTTCAAGAAAAATTTATATTTATCAAAAAGTTAATTTTTAAATGGTAAGTATAATTAAATTTAATTTTATTTACTAAATAGAGTACTTATAAAACTTATCAATTCTTGCTTAGTTAATGGTTTAGTAAAGATATCAGATAAATTATGTTCACTTTTTACAAATTTTAATTCAAATATATTATCTTTCACAAGGTCTCTAACAAAAAATAATTTTACATCAATATGTTTCGACCTGTGATTTTCTATAGGAGAACGAACAAAATCTATAGCAGCCTGATTATCCATATATAAAACTGATTTAGGTTTATTATTAATAAAATGAAAAATGCTACACTCAGTGATTATCCTATCAAACCATAAGAGATTTTTAGATGCTTCTGTCATGGCAATAAATTCTGCCTCCATTGTAGAAAGACTTACTGACTTCTCTTTAAAGGTTCGCCAATCAACCGGAGAGTTATCTAATAAAACTAGTTGTCCTCCTAAGGAGGTACGATCATCTCGGTTGGCTGCAAAGTCAGCGTCAGAATAAACAAATAATTGGGGCTTTTTACAATTAAATTTTAATTTATAAGATTGAGTATTTTTAACATAACCAAGAAGCTTTAATAAACCTTCCCAATGAATTCTACCTGGATTTTGTTGGAATTGACTATAGATATTAACTGCATAACTAATGTCTGGTCGAGTTCGGTTACACAAAAAAGATAAACATCCCAATAAGTTACGATAAGGAATCTTTGACATTTCACGGACTTCGCAATCCTTGGTCGGGCAATTTGACTTAGAAAAAACAGTGCCTTTAGCAATGGGCAGTGATGAAACGGGAATATTAAAGTTTTTAAATCTCTCATAAACATCCTCTATATATTGCATTTGATGCATTTCAAGACAATCGCCAGTTTCATCGAACTCTACACCTAAAAGTTTTCTAGTTTTTCCTAGGACTTTTAGTTCAAAATGTTTACACAATAAATCTAAAGTTTTATTAATGATTTCAATGTTCCGACCAAAGACTACGATGTCGTCCACATATAGTAATAAAACAATTTCATTATTAAGAATATATACACAATTACAAGATTCAAACTTTTTAAAACCAATAGAAATAAGAACTTTATGCATTTCATAGAACCATTCTCGACCAGACTGATGCAAGCCATATAAAGCCTTATCCAATTTACAAAAATATTCTTCTTTATCCTTTTCAATAAATCCCTGAGGTTGATTCATATAGATCGTTTCACTGAGTGGAGCATAAAGGTAAGCGCTAGCAACATCACATTGTATGTGGGTCCAGCCTAAATAAGAAACTAATAGGGAAAAAAAGAAATGAATTACAGCAAAATTAACTACTGGGCTGAATGTCTCTTCATAAGTTTCCCCTTTAATCTGCTTAAAGCCTTGCGCTACTAATCTGGCTTTGAATTTAGCTATTTGGCCTTTTTCGTCTCTTTTAATTGTAAAGACCCACCTATTGCCTACAGGCGTACAATTTGGAGGTAATTTTTCTAAGTGCCACACTTCACGCTCTCTCATAACTGCAATTTCTTTATTCATGGCTTCTTGCCAGTATTCACACTCAGGAGACTTTATGGCTTGATTGAAAGTATTGGGAATTCTTATGTTGTCTAGTCAAATTACTTTTCTGGCTGCAAAATGTGAAACTGGATTTAAAGTAGAACTAGTTGATGGATCAGGACTAAAAATTTTCCCACAAAATTTATTTTTGCCACTAAAGTCAAAGTCCTCAGGATTAAAATAAATGTTATTTTTCTGGCAATAAACTTTTACGTCATTTAACGATCTTAAACGGTCACCTTTATTCTCAGGATAGTAATAAATGTCAGTTTTATTTCCCGTGGGACGAGTAGAAGCATGTCTAATCCAGTAGCTACCTTGTGCATCTTGAGTCTTACCACAAGTTTCTTCATCTTCTTCACTTATGTCACTGAAAACTTCGCTATCCTTTTGGTCACTTAAGACAGGATTATAGCGGTCAGCGTCAAAAGGTGGTACAATGTAAAACTCTTCGGGCTCTAGCACTGCTCCACTGTCGCTACCATTTGGATTGTAAAAAACTGACTCATTAAACTTTACATTAAGAGTTTCTATTATTTTATCCCTTTCAGGTAACCAAATTTTATAACCTCTTGTTCGAGATGCATATCCAACCATATATCCTTTAGTGGCTTTAGGGTCTAATTTATTTGTTCTCTGTCTCGGTGTGCCAACATAAGCAGTTACTCCGAAAGGCTTTAGGTGTTTAACAGATGGCATGAATCCAGTATAGAGCTCACAAGGAGTTTTAAGTAAGGTCTTAGGACAAATTCTATTCCATGTGTATACAAAATACATGGCAGCTTCAGGCCAAAAACTTTTACTCATTCCGCTTTCGCTAAGAATGGTTCTCATTCCGTCAGCCACAGTCTGATTAAATCGTTCGACAACTCCATTTTGTTGGGGTGTGTATATATTTGTCAGTTCGTGGTCTATACCTTTACTTTCAAAGAATTCTTCAAGCTGACTATTTACAAACTCTCCCCCATTGTCAGAACGAAAAAACTTGACATTAACATCCAAAAACTTTTCAGCACGATTAATATGCCGTATAATTACATCTGCTGCATCTGACTTAACTTTAAGTGGGTAAAGGTTGACATGGCGCGAGAAATCATCTATGATAGAAAGAAAGTAGTTTTCTCCGCGTCTGCCTTCAACTTTACATGGACCCCACAAGTCAGCATATATCAGTTCTAATGGACGTCTTGACCTTATTTGTCCCAAGTGCTTATGTGAAACAGACTTAAACTTATTTAACTGGCAGGTTTCACAATTAAAGTCCTTTATATTTAAACTATCCAAACCCTTAACTCTTTTTTCTTTAAAAGTATGTTCAAGTATACTTGGACTAATATGCCCAAATCTTTTATGCCATACATTAACACTATTTTTCTCCACTACGGAGATTTCAAAAGTTACATTTTTACGTTTAGAATTAACAGGCTTAGCAAAAACATGATAAATACCCTTCTTTAAATGGGCTTTAAACAAAAAGTAATTATTTCTATATACTTTAATTCCACCATTGCCACCAACAAACTGGCATCCTTTCTTATCTAATGCTGGACCCGAGATCAGATTTCGACGTAATTTAGGGGAATACATAACATTTTCAAAAGTCCAAATTCTGTGACCAATTCTAAGTTTAACTTTTCCTACTCCCTCTATATCAACATTTACATCTTTTACTGCAACAGACATTTTTTCATTAAACAATGGTTTATAATAACAAAACAAATTTTTATCATAACAAAAATGTTGTGAGGCCCCGGAATCGAAAATCCAAGAACCCTCACTATTAGATTCAGATAAACAAGATTGAGTTACAAGTAAAAGATTTGAAAAGTTACAACCTGACTTAAAAGTCCTTTGTCCACGTCCACGTCTATTGACATTCCTCCTGGCATCCGGACTCTGGTCTCTTCTACCTTGCCAATTCTGGTCTGACTGGGAAGAGTCTCTCCATCTACTGGATCGGGAAGAAGAACGATTCTGACGACGACGCTGGCTCCGGAAGCGGTCATTCCAATGATACGATTGTCCCCTGGAGTTTCCTTCTTGATTTCGGCTCTTGTTTCGACTGCATCTTGTTTCACTAAAACACTCTTTACTGTTTCCAGCACTATTGTAGTCTAATCCAGTCATGTTCGCTTGCAATTTATTATAAACCTGTTTGTCTACATCTCTTAAACATAATCTCGACTCTTCTGCAGACAACTCAGTTAATATCTCGCTAAAGGTAAACCTATCGTCTGGCCACCGCAAAATCGTTTGTACGATACTATCAAATTTACTAGGTAGGTACCGAAGTAGCTGAAAACAGCTATATGTTGCATCATCAAAATTTTGATTTAACGACTTGAGCTGGTTTGATAATCTGAGTAACCTAGCAGCATATAAAGCTACACTTTCATTTGATTTAATTTTACAATCTAAAAGATCTGAAAAAATTTTCATATGGAAGGACCTAGAATCTGGACAATAACTAGCCTTTATCTTTTCCCATGCCTCAATAGGGCTGTCACAATTCTCTATTATTTTTCTATATTCAGGTTGTACATTTAAGTACAATGTAGATAAGGTATTATCTGACCGGGCTTTAATTTTAGCGATATCAGCCTCAGTTATTGTATCTGTCACTTCCTTAGGAACAACAATTTTTTTGTCAATAATGTCCCATAATCCTCTATCAATTAGTAAATATTTAATATCAGATGACCAACTATTGTAATTATTTGCATTTAATTTCTCAATATTATATGTTACATATGCCATTTTTAAGATGGGAAAAAACTAAGTTGTAAATTTCTAATTTTATATTTTTTAAAAAAACTTCCTTAAACTCAAAAAAAAAAATTTACTATAAATGGAAAAATTCACTATTCAGTAAAAAAACAGCGGCCCCCCCGACTTAAAAATCGGATATATACAAAAAAATTGAGCCAAAAACACAATGCACACAAGTTCTATCCAAGTTTTCTCTCCATAAAACAAAAAAAACAAATAACCCTGGGCCCATAACCCAAATGTTGGGTCAATTATAAGCCCAACGATATTTTAAATGAGCAGAGTGCTGAACTAGAGGAAGCTATCTTAAAACTTGTCTATGGAGAAGAGAAAAACTAATATGTGCATGTGTAAACAACAAGAATGACTAAAGTTTTACATTTTAAACTTAACATTTATTGACTGTGTATATAACAATAACAAACATAAACAGCAAACTTAACAAAATAAATAAATAAATTTACTGTATATATATATCGAAATTTAAATATTAATTAAATTAATTACTTTAGAATTATTAATTCACGTTTAAATAAACCATGCTCAAGTCGTCAAAAAAAACAAACTCTTAAACATATCATACTGGCCATTGAAAAACCACTGATAACACAGCAAACATGATGTCAAAACTTATTTCCAAAAACACATAGCTGTAGTATAATTTAACTATTGATAACACTATTCAGAGAAAAATAAAACATCGCCCGCGATGTAACGGACAGCAACAGCCGACCTGGCTGACAAAAAATAACAGGCAGAAGGAAGCAACAAGAAGCAACCTCTTCAGCTGGGAAACTGTATTTATATCACTCGCGAAATGAACGACGAGCTAACGCCCACTAGCATAACCAATCAGAGAACGGCACATGTCGCGATTGCACAACGTTGACGGAAGAAGCGTCATATGACGTCACCGGAAGTACGGTGCGCCGCCTGATGGTGAAAAGCGAAGTTAGGTCAGTTGCAGACTTAGCTGCCCTATGAGAAGGTTGTAAAAATAAAGGATGAACAAAAACTAAATAAACAAAAGATCGTTTTATATTAATTTAAGTGAGTAGAGGTATTTAATTATTTTTATACTTTCAATTATAGTAGAAAAACTAACATTACATAGAGTTTAATTATTATATTATACTTAGAAAGTTAATTTTAATTTAAGTTGGGAAAAATATTAAATATTGACTTGGCTAGAAAATGCCATGAAATTCTATAAATAGCACTTGTACCTAACAATTATGAACTAAATATTTTATTATAAACTAATATTAATTAATTAATAATCTTTAAAATAGCCAATAAAAGATTTTGTTTGTTAATCTTCTTATGCAAGTGATCTAGAATACTAAAAATGTATATTGGAAAATATTTGTAAATGTTTTCATTAAAATTTTGCTCCAAATATCATCCAAAAAAATTATTCTGAAGCCTAATTGTTGATTGCTGCTGTATTGCGTCTTCACACCCAGTCGGAAGGGATTATCATTTTTCCATCATTATGGACAAACTGTATTGTAAACTTGCTTCTGTTGGGAATAAGAATCATTCAAAGAGTAATCATTCTCTGCATCACCCAGCATTTGATCTATGGATCAACTATGCCATGCCCAGAACCAGAATTTCTATTACACAAGCGCAGAATACTGCAGGTGTATAATATGAACCAAGCTTCCAGGTCTCTAACCACAGCCTTTAATTTACTAGCTTTTGTACCTGTTTTTCAAAATGTCATAAATCGCAATAAAATTTATGTTTAAATCAGTGCACAATTATGCAAATTAAAAGCAATATGTATATATATAATTAAAATACATGTAAATATGAGTGAAAATTGTACTTATAAACTATAGTAATCCATTCTCTTTCTCCATTAGCATAATAATCTTCAACTAAGATAAATATATATATATATTTTAATAATAAATTATGAATAATCATTAAATTCCCATGTGAAGAACGAGCACAACAGCTGGTGTATATAGGTCTGTGTATGTATATATATACACTATGGAACGAAAAAGAAGCTGCACTTGATATTTTCCTTTTCTCTTTCTGCTACTGCCAATTTCATCATTTTAAAAGCAATATTTCGAACAGGTTTATTTTATGTCACCCCCTCGTAAAATTTAGGATTAAGCCAAGTATTTAAAACAAAAAACAGTTGTTAGAAAAGTTGTATTTTTGAAAAGTATTTCAAAATTGGCAAGCATGAGGCAGTTAACGTTACCACAAAAAGTATTAATTGTAGAATAAAACGCAAAAAATATTTTAATGTGCAAGATTGCAAAATATCTAAATAATAACGAATTAATGGTGAGAAGGTTTTTAGAAAGATATAAAATATTTCAGTTATTTAACACGTTAATCGCCATGATAATATCAGAAAAATTTTCACATGGGCCATGGTAACTTTATTAGACAATTTAGTTAAAAATGCGTCAGGCACATATGACTGACATGGCGATTAACGTGTTAATAATTACTCGGCGTATATCATATTCCTTTTAGGGTTATTTCCTAGTTAAAAATGCGTGTTAAAAATGCGTCAGGCACATATGACTGACATGGCGATTAACGTGTTAATCTGGAAATTTGGTTCAAGAACAACATGTTGCACATTCAAGTGGCAAGATCGAAAGTTAAAAGGACAGTGTTTAAAAAATCGATTTGTATTGTGTTCAGAACATTGAGCAGATATACTAGTAGAGGGAGAATTCCCTATCTTTAGGCTGGGATTGCGGTGCCTCGTTCTTAAGTCTTATCTTAAATGTTACGAACTTTCGTAGATGGGCGTGGTTAAGAACGATCTTAACTTGGTATTGCGGTGCCTCAAGCGTAAGACCTCCGCGTGTCCTCGTAAGAGAAAGCAAGCCAGCCAATGGGAGACGCAGAGCGAGCTATGTTGTGATTGCGCGCGCATCCAGTTACGATTCGACTTAAGATAGCTCTCAGGTTGTCGTAAGATAGTGAGCCGCTGCAATACGACTTGCGTTTTGTTTACATCTTAAGACAGAGTTTGTGCGTAAGATAGTGTTGAGCGAGGCACCGCAATCCCAGCCTTAGTGCGGGAGAAAAACGTGTCCAACATGTATTGTCAAGATGGCACATATTTATCGCTTTCATGGCAACACTTAAAACGTCTTTGGAAATAACCCATAATGAAAAATTTGAATGTTTTGTTTCATTAGACTTTGATCTGTTCTTGGTATAATAAAAATTTGTAAACCCTTGTGGTGTGGATTTTCGAGATATAAGCAGCCCTAGAGGCAAGCAATAAATCTCAGAACTCATCAAACCAAACCAAACCAAACCAAACCAAACCAAATAACCCATAATTCATTTTGTAACTTTTTTAATTATTTTACTTTAGTGTTTTTGGGAACTGCTTTTCTTTTCTGCCTTACTTTTCACACAGCACTTTATTTTCATTTGTGTACTTGATTTAATACTTTTATGCATATTTTTATATAATAATAAATTTTCATTTACTCTTAACATATATTTAATTATAAAATTTTATTAAAAATTTTGAAAATTTTTCGGTTTGGTTAAATAATAGCAAACTTAAAAGAAAAAAACACAGATGAGAAATAGTATATATATCTTTTTATAGTTTTTCAGAAAAATAAAGTACTTTTAAAATAAATCTATTGAACATAAATTTTTATTATATAGAAACAAAACATTCATTTAAAAATCAAAGCTACCCTGATTCTGCTCAGATTAATTTAAAAAATAAATAAATGTTACATTTAAGTAAATACTTGTCAAGCACAGCTATAAAGTTTTTAATAATCATTGGCTTGTTATTGGTATAATTTTAATAAATATCAATTTTTCAAAATGAGTGTTAAATTTATCTAACTTACAGCACTCAGCATTTTAAAAATTTATTATTTATATACGTATAATTAATAAATATGCTTCATATTTAATGTTGGGGGGGGGATTACATGTTTTTAAAATTTTCTCATATTTCTTTTAATTTTCCTTTAAAAATATGCTTTATAGTCAATTAAATATTCAAAGAATTAAAAACTTATGTATTATGAATAAAAAAATTAAATGATGATGGTAATAAAACACACATTCGCCAAAAATCATGCCAAATAAGTAAGCTCCCATACACTGGCCAATGAGAAGCGGTAATATGACAGTCTTTGTCACATGACAAAGACTGTCATGTTGGCCTCTCTACCTAATAAAAGCTCGATGGTTCAGAACTTAGAAGAGATTCAGAAAAAGTGTTTAGCAGTATCATTTCTTTAAAAACAGTGCAGAGACAGAGACTCCATATTACCCCACCTGACCCTAACAAAGTTGCCAAAAGAAAACATAGATACAATAAAAAATAAAACGAATGATTACGTAAGTTATGATGACAAAGTACAGTACCGGCAAAAAAAAATCTTTACACTTAAGCAGCAAAAAAAAAAAACTTCACATGTCAATTGCCGTTTCCGCCATAAAAATGTACCAAAACCCAGTGATGACACGTGATGTTAGTCAATCACAGACGATCTTTCCCTATTTACATTTTATTGCCATCTGCAGCCATTTAGTAATGGATCTCAGGCTGTATCTGGCTACATCTAGAATCAGCTGCTAGATTATTGTACACATGGGACACTGCTGTATATTCAATGGTAACCAAAGAGTGATTACAGTAATCCTGTGACCTGCGGGGAGCGGCTATAAGTTTCTCAAGCTCTCCAGCTTACGTAATCATTCGTTTTATTTTTTATTGTATCTATGTTTTCTTTTGGCAACTTCGTTAGGGTCAGATGGGATAATATGGATAATAAAACACCTTTTTCGAAAATCAGTAGAACAAAATTTATATAAGATTTCAAAAATAATAATTTTTTTTTTTTTTTTTTTTTTTTTTTTTTTTTGCATATATACATTACAAGTGTTGAAAACACATTGCGCATGAATTTTTTGGCTCAATATTTAAAAATAAACATATAATAGCATTTGGAAATAGACTAAGTTTTATACCTACTTTACCCCATGGCATAGGGTAAAGTAAGTAATACGTGGAGTAATGTGAGTAATTAGTATAAAGTGAGCAAAATTGCTGATAAATCTTTTTCATACTTTCCCACAAAGTTAGGAAGTGTTTAATGAGTACGGTTTGTTTGTTTGTCGGTCCGTCCGTCTGTCAACGCTCTATCTCTCGTAAACATTTATGGAATTCCTTGAAACTGATATATGTTATTCAAGTTCACGATAGAATGCTCCCTGTTGAAAAATGGAATTAGTACCACAGCTGCTTCGTATACACAGACACTCGAAAAAAATTGTAAGGCATTGAGTTCTGAGAGAGAGTTCTAAAAACCCTATTTTTATACCTTTATTTTGCACAACTTGTAATGAAATTGGTATTAATTTTATATATATATATATAATTTTTTCTATGGAATACAGTATGATTATAAGAATTACAGGGTCACACAAATATATTCAGATACTTTAAAGACTGCAACCGAAAATCGCTAGGATTACATTTTCGATTTTATTAAGCGTTTTTAATACTTTCTAACAATGTTCAAGAGTGATTATGAATTAGATTAGCCCATCTTTCTGTCCATTTGACTATCTGTTTGCCTGTCTGACTCTCTGCGTTTTAACTCCTATAAATATTCATGGAATTCCTTATATATTATTTAAGCTTATTATGGGATGTTCCCTATTGAAAATGGCGTTAATAGTACAACTAGTTTGTATACAGGGGCACCCGAAATAATTTCAAAGCATTGCGTTCTATGCGATATATTTTTTAAACGGCATTTTAGTACCTTTATTTTCCACAGATTATAATGAAATTGACATTTACTATTCATATACATAAAAAAAATATTTTCTATAAATACAGTATGATTAGCATTAAGATTTACAGGGCAACTCAAAAAGATTCACATACATTAAGGAATATAACCGAAAATTGCTGAAAATGGATTTTCAGTTTTATTAATCTTTTTAACACTTTTCAAGAACATTTAAAAGTCATTAAGAATTGAGTTTGTCTCCCTGTATGTCTTTTTGTCTGTCTGATTCTCTGTCTGCATAAATATTCTTGGAATTCCTGGAAACTGATATATATTATTTAAGTTAACTATAGGATGTTCCGTATTAATTCTGTAATTAATTTAAATAAATTACTCAAGAAATATCTTTAAAAACTTGCATTTTGGATAAACTTATAAGCACTACTCGTCATAAGGTAAAACACTTGTAGTGGCCGTAAGTATAATGTGAAAGCAAAACTTACTGTGGCAGCGGGAAAACAGCAATACTACAGTCGGCAGCAAAAATATCTGAACACTAGCAGAAATTGCTATATAAGAAAAGTACACTTAATACTGTTTTGTTATATAAATCCTTGTCGAATCCTGTTCTTAGTCAGTCTATGAACACGATTCAACAAGGAATTGTTTAACAAAACAGTAGTGCTCGGATACTTTTGCTGCCGACTGTACATACCCGAAATTTCGATTGCTATATTGAATATGTTTAAAGTAAATAAATGTCGATTTCTTGGACTACTTTACAGCCATTTTGTGATTATCAAAATATATTTTCCATATTTAAAAAAAATATAAGGTGAAAATCGAGACAGTAAATATTAAAAATATTTTGGTGACATATTTGTTGTCCATATATGAGATTTTGGTGATTTGGTTGGTGACTTGGCGGCAATTAATTTCTTACCATGGTGGCATGAAACCTAGTTATGAATATCTCAAATTAAATGTATTTGTAACTTTTTAATTAAGAAGTTGTGTATTCTAATAAAATCTCATCATCTTACTATAACTGTGATTCTCTTACTTTTTGTATTCTAAATTAATTTGTTAATTTAAATATTGCTAATAATATGCAAGATCTATATTTTTCTTATGAAGCTTTTACATATATTTGTTCAATTTATAAAAATTTCAAAGCTCTTTATACACTTCAATGTTCTCATAATGACAGTTTTCATCAGAATGACCTATATAATACCTTATTAATTAGCTGTATAATTAAGCCTAATGCTATATCCACTTTACCTCACAGGATAAAATATGCCATAGAATACAAAATACGTTAAATTTAACTTACCTTCAGGTGAACATCTGTCCTTAGATATTTTATGCTTCTTATATTTCAAAAAATATTTTACAATTTCGCTATAACAAAGAGGAAAAGACAAGTTTGGAAGAGTAATACATGTCATATATTGTACGCAGAGCAAATTTAGAGTTGAATAGGAGCTAGTATGACAGGGATTGTACCATTGAAAAGAGGGATGGTCTTATCTCCTGCTAGCCCCCCCTCCCTTACAGTACTTTATCTAAAAAACATCATGGTATTACCTTTACAAAAATTTTAATTTGGAGTTGAATGGTTGTTAGTATGACAAGGACTGCGCCATCATACTAACTGCACTCCCCCCCCCACACACACAAGGCTTTATTTTGGTAAGTTACGGTCCTAACTTTATAAAATTTTAGATTTAGTTGGATGTTAGTATGACAAAAAGTGCACCGTTGAAAAGGAGAGGGTCTAATCCCCTACTGTCATTTCTCACAGGAACTTACAGTCCGAATTTTATAATTTTAAATTTGAACTGTTTTGTCATGATAGGAACTGCATAATTTAATAGAAAGCATCTGGACCCCTTCCGCCACGGTGCTAGGCATTTTAGAAATGTACAATGAGATCTACACGAAATTTTTGATTTGAATTCGGTTGGATATAACGAAATCTGCTTCATTTGAATTAGAGGGAATGAATCATTTAAACTAAGAACAAGTAAAGGATTAAAATGAAGAACGTGTGTTATATTACCGATGATTGATGTATGAATGAATAGTTTACATAAGATACTATGTCTTATTGCTCTGTAAATAATAATACTAGCTGTTGCGTGAGTTTTTTTAATAACAGATACTCCCAAAACTTTTTTCTACTGTTACCTATTCCAACACCCTACATATAAAATTCCATGTATAACATATATTTTCATAGTTAGCTAGCTAATAAATATTCACAATCATTAATTTTCAGAAAAATCTGTATGGGGCTAGATTTAGTTAAATAATTATTAATATTTCAAGTAGGAAATGAATTTATCAAGTCACAACTTATTTCGATTTTTGAACTTTACTAGAAAGATTTATTTAAGTAGTTTTTAACAGTTTTATAGCACATATATATTTTTTTAAATCAAAGTAAAAACTTTTGTAAAAGTATTTTTATAAAATATTTTTAATTTAAATGCACTATATAATTTTATATGCATTAAAGTAAAAACATTCTTAGAATGCTAATAAATTTTCTAGTATCAATAAACCCCGTGACAAAAAGATAGGAACAAAGGGTTTTTTCTTTGATTTTTCATAAAATAACATTATCTAAATTGTGCTTATCATTTATTATTATTATAAAATAACACTATTCCTGGACTAATTTTTGTTTCAAGACTAATTTTTAAGACTAAAATTTTTCTAATTTAAGACTACACAGCACGACAGAAAGATCGGAACAAAGGGTTTTTCTTTTTTTTTTAATATAATTATTTTGAACATGATTAAAATATTTAATATGTTTTTCATATGATAATATTTTGTTATGATAATAAATGATCAGCACAATTTAGATAATGTTATTTTATGAAAATTTAAAAAAAAAAACCTTTGTTCCTATCTTTTTGTCGCAGAGTGTAGTCTTAAATTAGAAAAATTTTAGTCTTAAAACTTTTCTAAATTAGTCTTAAAACAAATATTAGTCCAGGAATAGTGTTTTTTTATAATAATAATAAATGATAAGCACAATTTAGATAACATTATTTTATGAAAAATCGAAGGAAAAACCCTTTGTTCCTATCTTTTTGTCGCGGGATGTATATCATTAAATTGTGATATAAAGCTGGCTATTTTGACATTTTTTTTCGTTTTATTATTATCTAAACAAATACTAAAATAAATGGCCTGAAACTAATGTTTTTCACTAATGATTTAATCCAGATTGCAATTAAGGGACCAGCCACAAATTGAAGAAGAGCAAAAGTACTTTGAATCCCTCTGTATCACAAAAAGTTATAAATGACTTGAATAACTTTAACACTAAACCTACCGATACTTCATGTACCGTATATTTCCGAATATAAGCCGAGAGTACGTTTTTCCCTTCAGAAATTTGCCCAAAATTGCAAACCCGTGTATAAGCCAAATTGAAAAAATACTCTTTTAAAGTTCGAGTTTATCGCCTCGATGGCGAAAATATTGCCAATCTATAAAACTTTCAGGATAATCTGTCCAATGAAATTCCACGAAATGTGTGCTTATCCAATAGAATTCCTTACCTTGCTTAGCTATGGCGTAAAACGATCGCATTGTGTTCGCCAACGGAAATAGTTTTTACTCTGGCAACCCTATCAGAAGGGAGGCTAGCACTAAGACTACTATATAAGAGGCTGAATCATTCGCCGCCATTTGTACGTCAAGTCCGTCATTGCTAAATTTAAGATTACTATATAATTGTCTTATATAGTTACATATAATAGTCTTTTATGGTAGTCTGTCATTGCTAAACCTAAGATAATTATATAATAGTCTTTTATAGTCTCATATAATAGTCTTATAGAGTAGGTTTAGGTTAAGCAATGACGGACAGCGAAATTCTAAATAGAAGGCACAAATCTGCAGTCATATCAAATACATCCATCTCATTGGTCGATTCAGTCACGTGGTTTTTGGCGATCGATCTCTTGGCGAAAACCATAGAACGCCAGATATTTTAGTTTGTTTACAAACATGTTTTTACTAGATACGCAACCAGGCTTGTGTTTGCTTTCGTATCTCTTGAAAAATAACATTTATGTTATAAATGTAATAAGAAATGACTAAATGAATCTATATTAAAAGCAGTAAAATATATTGAAGAGATGACTAAATGATTGTGTATTAAAAACAGTAAAAATATATTTTGTCTGAAGAACGTATATTAAATATTAAATTTATGGCATATTAAAATATGTGTATCTCTCTATATAAAAGTAATTATGTATCCATAAATATGTAAACTAATTAATAATGAACACTGGATTTATTTAGTTATTTATAATTCCAGCATTATTTTAACGTTTATTTAAAAATAATATATTGCAGAATATATATTAAAGTAAATTAAATATAAACTTTGCCCAGTTTCTGAAATTATTCAGATTCCCTTTTTTGTATTTATTAATTTTCTAATTGAGGCGTTGAAAATGAAAATGAGGTAAGTGCCAAAATTTGCGAAACTGCGTTTTTTCACTGAAAATAATCTATGTTCCAACGCCAATAGCATCGAAAAAGAGGCAAGTGCCTAACGAGCTTCATTTAGTTTCAGTCGTTGCCGGAATTTTTCTAATAATTAAATTTTTTTTTTTTTCTTTTCACACTTACCTGTTATGTCTTTTGCTTCAATAAACCATTTGTAGTCAAGAGCGTGATTATTCATTTTGATATTGGACCATCAAAACTTCTGTTGCTTCTCCTGTAAAATTTAATTTTTGGCACTTTCCTTATTTTCATTGTCAATGCCTCAATTGTCTTATTAAACTTATCCATGGTTAAATTTAAAAATGTAAAATGATTTTCATTTATTTTTTTATCGTATTTGGGGGGGGGGGGGGGGGAGGAAAGAAAACTGCAATCCGATGTGATAGTGTTAGTTTTCAGTATTTCCACAAAGTAAACAAAATCTGTTGCACCGTAATGTAAATTTTTTCAGGAAAAAAAAAGTGAAGTAATAAATATTTTTAGCTAATTTATATCTTTCTTATATGAATTGTGTAAAATATTGATTTAGTTTTGTAATTATACATCTGTAGTTTTTTACAAATAGTCCTTGGTATAAATTCCTATTTACGTAAACTTTCTGTATTCCTCTCTCTCTCTCTTTTTAAACATACTGAGAGGGAGGGTATAAACCAATCCAGGTAGTTGTTTAAATTTGAAAGTACAACTTTTGAAATCTGTAATTTATTTGTAAGCATTTTTTTTTTTTTTTAACTACTTCTCACACAGATTTTAAATATCTAAAGAAAGGTAAATTATTTAATTCCACTAATTTTAAAATGCCCAGTTCCTGTTATGAGTGTGATTACTGTAACCTCATGAATAATTACTATTGTAATATTTTATACATCTATATATATAACAATGGAAAACTGGTTAGTCTACTTTATTGGTTCTAACTTTATTTTTAAAAATGGTGTTGATCTTGCTCAATTTGCATAAAATTTAGATATATTCATTTTGACCATTATGCAGTGGTTCCCATTATATTACATGTAGTACGATTGCATAGACATATGAATAAGTTGAACTTGCTAGATTTAAATGGGAACAGCTTTACTATAAGGCACCCATTGCTTATTGCTGTTGCCGATGTTTTGATCAAGCGGTATGATAGTGTTTTGATTTTGTTTGTGAGTCAGTACTGTGAATCGTTTCACAATGTCGTGAATTAAATAAAAATGTCATGAAACAATACTTTTCATCATTATGGAACATTTAAAACAAAATTTTAGGAAATAAATGATTATTTTACTTATCTAGTAAGAAAAAAATCGTGAATCGTTATCAGGGTTGGCAAGTTTCTTCAAAGGTGGAAAAAACCGGCCGGAAGAAATAGGTTTCTTCCAAGTGGAAGAAACTGTTTTTCTTAAAAATTTATCCTATAAATTGCAGATTTGTAAGATACAATGGATGCGTTGATCTTATAAACAAGTTTAAGTGACTTTAAATATACAGTAAGACCCCTCTTAACGCTGTTTCACTTTAGCGCTCTTTTATTTCCCCTGTGGATTCCCCGAAATTGCTCGCAGCAGTATGGGGATTACCTGAAATTGTACACGCGCTGTTTAGCATTACGCTCTACTTGATGGAATGTATCCCCCGCGTTAAGCGGGGTCTTACTGTACCTATACAAATTTAATAACCTATTTAGTTAATAATTATGAGGTTTTTTTTAATCAAAATGAGCTAATGAGCCTAGGTATCTGATGATCACGTTCCAAAATACTCAAAATTCGGTAAAATAATCAATTTCAATTTAAACAATATAAAGTTTTATAATTTAGACAATTTTGTTTCTTTAACTGGTAATAAATAATAATTTGGATCACTTGCTTATACTTTCTGATCAAACAGCTCTTAACGTAATCCAGTTAATTAAAATACCAGTATGCAATAATTACTTTTACTGTATTACAAAATGTCATCAAAAACTTTATTTTCCTTATAGTCACATACAGTACAGTCAACTCCCTTTAATCTGCAGATTTATAATCTGCAAATCCTTCTAATCTGTAATTGATTTTTTAATCTAAAAGAAATTTAGATCTCATATTTTTAAAAAAAATTACATTTCTCACATTTTTACTTTTCATTACCATGTTTTTATTAACTTCGATTCTTGTTTGTTTGTTCGGTACAAATCTTGCAATCTATTTTTAAATAATTTCCCTACTAGCTAGACATTTGAAACTTTCACAGTAACTCAGAACCCGGTGACAACACAATACTACGAAGTCAGATTTTTGAATAGTTTTCTTTTAATTAATTAAAATATGAAAATAATCAGCTCTTAATAGCAATAAAATAGCCATTAAAAATTAGCTATAATTTAATTGTTGCCAAAAAAAATTTACGAGTTCATTTTCTTTCAACATAAAAATAAATACATTTAATTCAATGTGAATGTGAAAAAATTATAAAAAGTTAAATTATGCATTTCACAAAAATTGACGTCTTTATCAATTTTGAAATTTTTTCACATTGATAAGTGCTAATATACGTTGTTCTAAAAAGAGTAATATTTTATTTTTAAAACCAACTTTTTTTTTTTTCACTATTATTATTATTTCACTGAAGTGATTCCGCATGCTTAAATATTGATAAAATATTATTTTTTAGCCTCGCATATTTTATTAATGACTTATCAGAAAAATTAAAAACATGGTATGTAAAAAGTTTTTTTCTTATCTTATAATTATATTTTTATCAGACTTTTAGCATAATCCTTACTTTGAAACACAAATGGGAAAGGGGGCGGGGGGGGGGGATTAACCATTCTTATATTTATTATCCTGCAATTCATACAGACTAGCGCTGGAAATGAACCACTATTACATGAATGTTTAACAAAATTAATCAACAATGAATATTATTTCCAGACTTTCAAAAATATTTTGTTTTGTATTTTTTAAATATGTTTGTTTACATTTTGTATTTACCTATTATTTGAATATGCTTAAATTATTTACCATCATATATGAATGTGATAGATTAGTTTTATTAATATTAAAGAAATATTTATTCTAAAAATTATTAAAAATCCTCTTTCCATTTGATGTCTATTTAATTAATAATGACTGACTTTGTATCGGTAAAAGAAAACTGTAAACAAAGACAATGATCTCTAATTTGCAAATTTCTATTATCTGCACAACCTCTGGACAAAACTTTTGATCGTTAGAGGGAGTTGCCTGTAAAACAAATGAAACACTTTTTCGTAGTTCAATACTGCACTTTATTTTTCAACTTAAAATAAATAAATACAAACTATGGATTTTTTTTCTTTTTCTTTTTTTTTTTTTATCCTAGAGAGCTTGCAGGACAGTTTAAAAGTAGGTATCTTACTTATTGATTCATTGGGTACCAGCTTCGAGTTTATACAAAAAATTGTGCCCTTAAAAAAAAAAAAAAAAAAAAAAAAAAAAAAGTGCAAATATTATGGCTAAAAATTCAATAATTACTATCACTTGTACTGTGTGAACGTATAATAATATTATGAGATAGTATGTATGCAAAAAGTTCTAAAAATATTAGCATTGAAAGGTAAAAACCCATCACCTGTGTATATTTAGTGTTTGTTATCAAATAACTTATTTTTCTAAAGATATTTTTAATATCAATTGAATTATAGTTTAGATTTGGCATTATATTTATGCTTTGAGTTTATATAGTTCATAAATTTTAATTTTGAACATCTGTTTTGTCTTTTGGTTGGTTTCTTCTGGTTTTTTATAGTTTCTTCCGGAAGAAACCCAACCCTGATCGTTACTCTGAATCATTACAAAACATCAAAAATGCATTTTAAATAAAGTAAATTATTGTTTCACTCTGGTGCTTGTTCTGAAATTCACTGAAAAAAATGTAGCCTATTTAAGATTAATAAAATAAAATAAACAGTAATTAATAGAAATTTGAGCTACTTCACCACAAAAAATAAATAAATATATCAGAGGGCTTTCAAGCTTTAGCACATAAAATTCAATGTTATGATTTATGTATAAATTGAAGATATTTTCCACAAATTTTCAAAATTACATCCTTGCATGAATCTGAAAATGTATGAAAATAAAAATCTGTATAGAAACAATCGCAATAAATAAATAACATCACTGGATGGATACCCCTAACTCATAAACGCATGAATTGGAAAATGTATAAAAAATCTGTACTGCAGCGGTCAGTATCCCGATATTAAAAAAAAAAAAAAAAAAAATCACTTGATATCCTTAATTCGTAACACATGAACCAGAAAATGCATAAAAATATGTACTGCAGAATTTAGGATCCCGATATTAAAACCAAAAAAAAATCACTAAATACCCCTAATATGTGGTGCATGCATCGGAAAATGCATGAACATCTGTACTGCATTAATTACTACCATGCACTAATTTTTCTCTAAATAATAATAATAAAATACACTCGAAAAAATAATTTTTAAATCTCAAAAACACATTTAAAAAAAAAATCATTCAGCTAGGCCACATTACAAGAAACATGGTCGGTGCAAAAAGAAAAACAAAGTTCCGAAATGGTTAATCAAAGTTACGATACATTAAAAAGTGTCGATACACTGAATCGCATCACAGTGTCACAAATCGCCAATGGGTGCCTTATAGTAAAGCTTAGCCTTTAAATGTTATCTACATTTTAATAATTCAAATAAGATAAGTTAGTGAAACTGATTGTTCTTTTTGTTTTCTCTTCTAATATTAATACAAATTAATGAAGATCCTACTGTAGTTGTTATATCTGAAATAAAGTGGGATGGCAATGCCACCTGCTGGATGATTTTCACCAAAAGTTGATAGGCACTAATTTATGCCAAGGTGCAACTACATATAAAATTTTATGAAATTCTGAGCAATAGTTCCTGAGATACATTTGCCATAATATTTTGCCACGCACATTTTCTAAAAATGATCAAATTGTGTTCTAGTCCATTGAAAACTTGACGTTAAAATTTTTTTACAAATACAATACTTTCCTCAATTGAACGTAGAAGAAAGTAATTAATTATATGAACAGTCATGAACTGGAAAATGTCTCTTTGTTTACCAAATAGTTCAACACCTGCAAATAGGTATCACCTATCTTTAAATTCGTTCATATTCATAAAAAATTATATATACAGTCCTGAACTGGAACCTGTTTCTTTGTTTACCAAATAGTTTGACATACACAAATATCTGTTTTCCATCAAATTCACTTTATTCATTTAAAAATAAATAAAATAATTTTATATGAGCTGTCATGGACTGGAACCTGCCTCTTTGTTTACAAAGTAATTCAGCACATACAAATATCCATCATCTGCCTTCGAATTCACTTGTATTTATTAATATATACAATATATATAGTTTACATATTATGGTGTCCCTTAAATGAGGGGGAATTATATTTAATCCGATATACATCAGCGGCAGCTCGTGGATCGAAAATAGGTGAAGAAGCACTTCATCTAATATTTTACACTGTACTCATTTATAAAGTATGAATTTACATTTAAATAAAATGGGTACTTTTCGTTAAAGTTATGCATAACTACTTTAATGTTATTCTTCAGCACTTATCTATGTTCAATTCACGAGCCGCCACTGATATGCATATCCTCCAATTCTTTTCTGTTTGACCCTAAACAGTTTTTAGCAAAATTCTAATATTAGGATTTTCCTGTCAATTTGGCACATGTTAACATTATCCCAAAGAAAATTTATTACTACATACTACACGAGTCATATTAAATCCTCGACAAAAGGTTTAATGCCTTAACCCAAATCCCTTTCTGTTCTTGAATGACTTTTTCTACTTAATTTTTTCCTTTTATTCCTTCTGGTGTTAACCTTTTTTTTTTTTTTTTCCCGGCCTTAACGTAGTGTATTTTTATTTTCATCCCATGCTTTTTGTATGGAATTTTAGGTTTTTTCCTCAATTTTTATATTCAAAAATGCAGTGGAAATGTGCTTGAAAAGACTTTCGCCTTTTTACATGAGACTTCTTGCCACCACACTTTAGAATACAATATATCATTGCATGGATTTTACATCACGCTCGTGCTACACTATGGGTAATTGCCGATGGTCTGAGACACACCCCCTAAGGTGGTCAGGAGACAAGCTATCAGTGGGTGAGTCCCAAATAAAAATGGAATTTCTAGGTGTAAGTACAATGCAGTGCCTACCAAAAATAACAAATATTTTTCAATGATTTTGGTTAATAACTGAATTTCTGAAAATCTCAACAGTTACTGATTCTCTTATACATGCTAAGATACAATTGTACCATAATGATCGATGGGTTGAGCTTTTGGCAAGGTCTAAGCCAAGGAGAGTGGGAAGGGTTGAATTGATTTAATTGCCATCCTCCTCCTTCCAAAAAAAAAAAAAAAAAAAAGTAGATTTGTTGAAAATTTTCAAGCTACACTTCATTTTTAACATACATCTCTTATATTATTAAAATCTGTACATGTGTGTGTCTGTCTGTGAGAAACGGCTTGAAACAGCTAAGGCTCCGCCGCTAATGGTCGCACAGACTTCGGACAGGAACCGTCGGACAGAGAATTTATCGCAGATGTACGTTATCTAATTTGGTAAACGATGCTACCCTAATTAGCGGAGATAGTAATTAAAATGTCGACCCATGTCTAACAAAAAAAACAATTCAAAATGGCATGCGATCATCATTTTCGACCGGGACCGCTTACCTCAAAAGAAGAAGGAGGAAGAGGAAATTTCGTGGGTTTTTGTAAAGCGATCGCTGCCGATCTGTTGGAAATATTGAAAATACACCTGCACCACGAGAAAAAGCATTTATTACCGATTCTTACGGTACAATTTTTTTTTAAAAAATACAGATTTTTTGTATTTAAAAAAAAAAATTAAAAAGGGTCGAAATTTTCTCTTTCTCGATCGTTTTTTTTTTTAAACGCCCTGTACAACCGAGTAACTGTTCCATTTCTTAACAACTGGTATATTTCAGAGAGGACATTTAATCCTCTTTCGAACCATATAAACATTTTTACAAAATACGGATTAGCGATCCATATTTTTAGATTTTACGAAACGTCGATTTTTTCACAAAACATTCTATAACCCAAAAGCGTTTAGAGATAAATCATTTCTTTTTTTTTTTTTTTTTTTTTTTTTTTTTTGTATATTACATCTCGCTTCCATAATTCAATTCCGAAAAGATTGAGAGAAAATTTTAAAAACTGAATGAGTTATAATTTTTTTAATTTTAGCCATAAAACCATTGAATTGAATATGCGACCTTCGTTCAGTACTGATTTCCAGAATGAAATGCTGCAGTCGTCCGTTTCCGTTGTTACCTTGGTAACCCAGTCCAGTCACAGAGAGTCTGCGGGAAGAAACATCACATGCTTTTTCTACTAGGAATATAAATTGCAAATTTCAAAATGCTTCAATGCGAGTTTCTATAGCAACACAAATACACTTACCTTGCAAATTAAATTTTATTCTAATACACATATTTCAATTTCTAATTACAATTAAATTATTTTTAATACATCATTCGAAAGATATTTTAAAGTTCTTTTATATTAGCCAAAGTTTTCACCAGATTTACACGTTTTGAGGTTTCCTGAATCTGTTTTCTTTTATAGTGTGGTAATATTTTCAAATTTCAATTTCTAATTATGATTAAATTATTTTTAATACATCATTCGAAAGATATTTTAAAGTTCTTTTATATTATCGAAAGTTTTCACCAGATTTACACGTTTTGAGGTGTCCTGAATCAGTTTTCTTATATGGCACTGTAATATTTTAAAATTTCAATATTTCAATTTCTAATTATGATTAAATTATTTTTAATACATCATTCAAAAGATATTTTAAGTTCTTTAAATGTTATCCAAAGTTTTCACCAGATTTACACGTTTTGAGGTGTACTGAATCAGTTTTCTTATATGGCGCTGTAATATTTTAAAATTTCAATATTTCAATTTCTAATTATGATTAAATTATTTTTAATACATCATTCGAAAGATATTTTAAAGTTCTTTTATATTATCAAAAGTTTTCAGAATTGGAATCGAACAGTGGAATACAGAAATTTCTACCGCCAGATAGTGCTGTAATATTTTCAAATTTCAATATTTCAATTTCTAATTATGATTAAATTTTTTTTAATACATCATTCAAAAGATATTTTAAAGTTCTTTAAAATTATCGAACGTTTTCACCAGATTTACACGTTTTGAGGTCTCCTGAATCAGTTTTCTTTTGCATCTCAGCTAATTAGATTGTTCAAAATTGTTATATGTAGGTTAATTAGGCGGGGCTGAAAGTGTGAGGAAGAAATAGGCGTGCACCGCGCGTGTGTCCCCTACCTTGTGCACGCTGAGTGTGCACAGGACTACGCTGCCGAAGGCAGTGGGGAGCCGGTCCAACTTTTTAACCAATGAGAAATGATTTTTTTATTTTCTTTTCTTAAGAATAAAAATTTTATCACAGAAGGAATTTGTGCGCGCAGCGCGCGTATACCCTCACCCGTGCACGCGCATGGGTTTGTGCTGCCGAAGGCAGTGGGGATCCAGTGTGAGTTTTACCCAATCAGAAATGATTTCTTTTTTAGGGGAAATGAAGTGTCAGGGAAGGAATACGCGCATGCGGCATGTGTGTCCTTTAACTTGTGTGCGTGCAGCGTGCAAAGGACTTTGCTGCCGCAGGCAGTGGGGACCCGGTCCGAATTATTACCCGATGAGAAATGATTTTTTTAAATTTTCTTAAGAATAAAATTTTGATTCGAGAAGGAATATGTGCGCGCAGCGCACGTATACCTTCACACGTGCTCGCAAGCATGGGTCTGCTCTGCCGGAGGCAGTGGGGACCCGGTGGGAGTTTTTACCCGATCAGATTTTTTTTTTTTAGGAGGCACGAAGGGTTAGGGAAGGAATATATGCACGCAGCGCGTGTATCCTTTAAGTTGTGCACACGCAGCGCACACGGGACTGCTCTGCCGAAGGCAGTGGGGACACGGGCCGACTTTTTACCCATTCATAAATGTTTTTTTTTTTTTTTCAATTTCTTTTCTTAAGACTAAAACTTACTGTTAGTGATTCATTTGAAAATACTGACCCGCTAGCGGGCAAAGCTCGCTAGTTATGTACTAAAAATTAAAATTGAATTCCAACCTAAAAAACTTTTCTGGCTGCATTGTGTTTTTCAACCAGCTTTAGTTTTAGTTTTGCTGTATTACATATTAGACTTAGTATATTGTGGCCATCAGAAAATTTTCTTTTTTTATAACAACCCCACCTACAAATAAATATGTACAAAAAAGTATCGAAATAACTTCTCTCAATCATATTGTTTTCTAGTGGAGGCCACTTGAAAATTTGTAATCGCGATAACTTTTGAAATACTTGATTATTTCAAACCAAAGTTGAAAAATGGATTTATCATTCAAATATGTGTGATTTTGGTGGGTAAGTTTCTTTAGAATTTTGTTTCCAAGTTGCGACTACTTGAGAATTTTTTATTGCAATAACTTTCGAAATACTGAATTTATTTGAACTAATGTTGGACAGTGGACTTATATTTCAAATATGTTAGAATAGTTCACTGAATAACTTGCTGTGCCATTTTTATCTAAGTGGCGGCCACTTAGTTTTTCAACGTGATAACTTTTGTAATTCTGAATTAATTCAAACTGAATCTGTACAGTAGAATTATCTCCCAAATACATTTGTTATGCTTGTTTGCCAAATTGGCCGATCATCTTGTTTCCAAGTGCTGGCTACTGGAAAATTTCTAAATCACATAAAAGGTATTTATGAACAGATTTGCTTAGTTAACCCACATCAATATTTCTACCAAGTCCATTAATAATTTGTAGCTGCCATATTGTTTCAAAATGGCGGCTGTTTGATAAGAAAAAAGAAATCAACCTATCCTTCTGAATGAGCCAAAAGGACTTCCTTTTTTTTTTTTTTTTTTTGTTTGTGAAATTTTACTTAAGTAATTTATTACATCTAGTCTGTATCGAAAGAAAAGACTACATCTCAAGAAATAAAAAATGTTTGAAATATGGTTCTTTTAAACATGAATCATCTTAATAACATTGTAAGACTGCAAGTAAAATCTGTGTAAATGTTTTCTTTATGTCACACTACCTCTTTGTGCAAATTTTCACTGTTGGATACTATGATATACTATGTTTTGCATAGTGTGATGCAAAAGATAAATCAATTTATTGAAATAAATAATTTTAATTTATAATGCAAACTCAGTGAAAGTATAATTATTTGAGAGTATATTTAAAAATTAAAAGCACTGTTTCAATATGTAAATATACTTTATTAGACAAAACAAAAGTAGTTTTAATGGAATCTAAAAACAAATCTTTTAAAATAACACTGAGGTGCCACTGGAATTTTTATATCATTCCTTTTAAAACTGTTATTTTGAATTTGAAATGTAAATGAAAAAGCATCAGTGAGTGTATTTTATATATCTGTCTGATCTTGAAGCTAAAAATATTGCGTTTGCATTATAAATATAAATAAAAGTAGAAAGTAAATGATCAAATAAGAAAATCTATGTATATTTTAACTAATTGCAAAGCGTCACTTAAAATTTGATATCATTATTTTTAAGACTCATATTTCAAATTCTTATAGCCATAAAGTAGCGGCGTCACAAACTTTTAACCCGTTAAGGGTTTTTTTGTACTGATAATAAATACCTGTGGTTTATCTTTTAATCCAAATTTTGCTGATGTCATTATTTTTCTTAGTTAAAAAAATTCAAAATGGCTGCTAAGCATAAAAGTTATTGCATTTAATTGCAAAAGCATGAATCATTTATTTAATTATTTATGTTATTATATGTAGCTGAAAAGTATCAGCTATATTGTTTCTGGAAAACATGAGATCCAGCTATGGATCTTATACACAACAAGTAATTATATACAAATGTTAATCTTACATACAAAAAAGTAAACATGCAAAACCATGACATCGCATATTTTTATATTTACTATATGCCATGAAATGAGAGTATAGTAAAAAGCAAAATACAACTAAAATCATACCTTGAGCAATTTTCACTTATATTCTATTATTTATTTGAATATTTTTGTGTGGTTCTGCATTTTAGTGATTACAAAGTACAAAACTTTGAATAAACACCATAAAATGCAAGAACTCGCAACAGTTGTTTCGTGTTGAGAGAAAACACAACCCTTTGTCAGGCGAACAAAGTAGGCATGAATGTTGCAAACAGAGGTAATGCACACAATAATTTTAGGTTGAAGGGCTTTCGTAAGGTGAACTAAATAGGCAGGAGTGTTACAAATAAAGTGGTAATCTATCTACTTTGTTCGCCTGACAAAAGATCATGTTTTGTTTTGACCTAAAACAATTGTTGCAAGTTCTTGCATTTTATGGCGTTTATTCAAAGTTTTGTACTTATTACTTTTAAACACCAGTTCTGAGGTGCTTTTTTATAATATTAATGATTAACCCCTTGGGTATGGATTTATTTGAGAAAATATTTTCATGTGGAACGGATATAATTTTTGGTTGCTTGGAGTAGTATGTAAAAGCCCAGTGGCAGAAACACCGTGACAAGGCGACATAGTCGCGGACACAGAAAATCGGCTTGCGGACAGTTTTTTTCTGCAGTGAGAAAAAAATTTGTCCGCAACTTTCGGATAACAATTCACTTATAAAAATTTCTGTATCAAAACTAAAACTAATACTTTCATGATTTATAATTATTTTTTCTGTGTTGTGTCAAACATTGCTACAAAATATTTAATTGAATGAGACGAACTGATGAATACAATTGTTTATACTATATTGTTTTGTAGTAAAATTTGTATTCGTGTATTGTTACATGAGATCACCTCTGATGTTAAGCCCCCCCCCCCGTCACCATCAGCTTTCAGGCTTTTTGAGTGTAAGCCATTTTCACCCCTGATTACACGCAAATTTTGCAGAAATATTATGAAATTTTAAAAGCCTGTCGCAGACCGCTTCAAAACTTTCTGCCACTGGGTGTAAAAGCAGTACATTTTACGTAAGAATTTATTTATTTCTAAAATATTGGTGACATATGTAGTATTAAGATGTCTTCAAGTAATTAGAATTGCAAAACAAAAAAAGTGTCTCAGACGTCAAATGTACCCAAGGGGTTAATCATCTGTCTGCCTTAAATTTCATTTTAAATATATTTTTTAACTTAATGTGAGGTAAAATGGAAAAAAAAAATTAATTGGTCTAAATATACAAAAAGCATTTTAAAAAAAAAATGTATATCAATTTAAATAAGTTTTTTTTTTTTTTTTTTTTTTTTTTTTTTTTGGGGGGGGGGGAAGTATCAACATAAAAATAAATAGATTTCCTTTAAAAAAGAAGTAAATGAACATATTATATATTAGGGTTGCACCGAATAGCAGTTTTGGCCGAATATCCTTCAAACCGGAATAGTAACTATTTGGCTGGCAGGGGTCGATCCAGGCAAAATTTGGGTCCCTTCACAATATTCCACATAGTAAAAGGGGACCCTTCACAAAATTCAAATTCACAAAAAGGGACCCTTCACAAAATTCAAATTCATAAAAAGGGACCCTTCACAAAATTCAAATTTATAAAATGAGTCCCTTCACAAGATTTTATTTTATAAAAATGATCCTTTTATTAAATGTTTTCATAGTTTCAGTATTATTTTTAATTAATTCCTTAATTTGGCTCAACGAAACTCTATTAAATTGATATTAAACATTACATAAAGTGATTGTAAAAACGGAAGATTTTACACAATATTTTACTTTTTTCACAAAAATATTTTATATTTCACAAAAATATATAAAAATTTCACAAAAATATTTTGTTTTTCACAAAAAGGGACCCAAAAATTAAAACCTGGATCGACCCCTGGCTGGCTGATTTACTCTTATATTAAGTTCTTATTCTTATCGTGTCAATCAGCCTAATCCTTTGCAAACTCTTTCAGCAATACCATTTACATTTAGTAATATATATTTTTAAGTATGAAAAATATAAAAAAAACTATTCAGAAACAGTGGTTTACATAAATGTAGAAAAATATTAGGAAATATTACTATGCATAAGTATGTAATGCTGAATTCACAGTACAAAAAAAATTAATTTCTTGTTTTCACCGTATCTCACGAACCAATGAATGAAATTCAACCAAACTTGGTATATAGTTGGAACCTGACGGGGCATGGTGCCGATTAGATTTGGGGATTAATCGCTCAGCAGGTGGTGCTGTGATTGCAAAATTTCGTATTTTTCACCGTATCTCACGAACCAATGAATGAAATTGAACCAAACTTGGTATATAGTTGGACCCTGACATGCAATGGTGCTGATTAGATTTTGGGATGAATCGCCCAGCAGATGGCGCTGTGATCACATTTTATGTAAACTTTTAACACTTCAGTACTAGGCGAGTCGTATTAATCCTGGACGACAGGACCCATGCCCCAGCCCGCCCGATTCCCGCTCTTCGATGTGTTTTTCTAGTCAATTTTGTCCTTTTATTACTTCCGGTGTGAGCCTGTTTTTTTTTTTTTTTAAACACACTTGACATTGTGAGTTTTTTTGCTTTTCTTCCCATGCTATTCCTATGGGGTTTTTAGCCTTCCCCCCCCCCCCCCTTTTTCTACATTCTAAAGTAGCGGTGGTATGTTTTTTTATTTCCTGCATGTTTTTTTTATTTTCTCACATAAAATTTTTAACATTGAAACAAATTTGTGCAGTCTTGTGGAGCCAATTCATTAAAATTTTTTGTCCGAAAACATAAACACTCTTAAAAAAAAACACAACAAATTTGAAATGAAAAATCTTTCATCTTTCACAAAAAATTAGCAAATTTCAACAAACCCTTCACGACCATAGAATGATTTAAAAGAGTTTTCAAAAAATTTTGATAACAAAATTATTTGTTTTGCTGATAAGCTTCAAAAATACATTATATTTCTACAATAAACACCAGAAAAATTGGAATTAGATAAATAAACTTGTACATATATATATAAAGTTTCATCAATATGCAGTGCAATAACTATGTCAGTGATTGACAGTGAAAAAAAGATATTTTTAAGCAATTAAATGTAATTAAACTCAAATTATACGAATGAGCTGTAAAATTATGCATCATTAGCAATTCACATTAATCCAGATTTTTTTTTACTCTTCTGTTCTTGCATTCATTAATTCACATGCAGTTTTTACCTCTGATGAAATCCCCGATATACATTAAAAATTAGATGCATTTGGGCTTTAAAATACTCTTAAAAAAAATAATAATAATAATAATAATAATACAGTGATGGATACAAATGTTACCTCACAGCTCACACTCCCTTTCAAACTCAAATAATCAATTACATTAAATATTGGCACTGTTAAAAACAGGTCTAATGAAATAAACAGATCTTACTGCTGTTTCATCATTCATTATGGTCAGCAGCCATTTTGAATCTTTCAATAATGACATAGCAAAATTTGGATTGAAAGATAAATCACGGGTAAGTTTTGTATTTTATATATACTAAATGTTACATGTAAGAGAAAAAAATATACAGTATTGCTTTAACAAATTAAAAAAGAATTAGTATTCTATAAACATTTAAATAAGAATAATCACAGGAAAATACTCACAGTTAGGCTTAGTAAATAAGGTGAAAGAAAAAAAAAATGTATATATAAAGACTAAAAAATCTTATCTTATTAATTATTTTAGACATTAGAATATTTTAATTGAAAATTAACTAGTATGATAATTAGTACATATCTACTATAATGATTACACTGAATTTGCAATGATTTTTAATAATATCTAGTATAAAATGTCCTTCATGTTCAAAATACTTTTCATACAACTTAAGTATATTGCATAATTCTATACATGAAACATATACTGTAAAAATGTTAAAATAAATTATGTGTTATACTCTAACAATACTTTCTATTAAGAGTTTAATTTAAGTACTTAAATTATCTAACTACTTAATTTCTTTCTATGTACCTACTGTTTAAAAACATATGACAAAGTGACAAATTATGCAGAAATTTACTATGACCTTGTGTTTATTAACAGAGAGGGAAAAAGAAAATACAAAATATCTTAAAAAGAATAAATTGATATTTAAAGCTTACTTTAAAGTTATTTTTCTGTATTTTACAATGTAAGCTTAGCAGTTATTATTTGTTTTAAACTTAACAGATAAATTTCTTTAAAGTTTAAGAACAATAATAACAAAATATTGTAAAGAAAAAAATTAGGCCTTTGCCGGTTGATTTTCAACCTGACACCTGGAGTCTCCTCCATAGCTGCATTGTGTAGGGGTTTATTTGTTTTCCAGGTGCCGGCCCCTTCCCTACACTAGGCTATGGATTCTTCGACTTCAGCTATAGTAAAATCCATAGGTGCATTCATCTTTTATAGATTACTAATTTTAAAAATGAGTTCTTTTACCATGTAAGTAATGATAATTATATTCTTACATGAACAGTAACTTGTCATAATTCATTATTAAAAAGTTCTAGTTATTATAGTTAGTATTTTTTTTTTTTTCAAAAAGTTTACAAAACACTATCTTTATAAATAAATAAAAATATTTTTTTAACTAACATAATCAAGGTAGACATCAAATTAAATCTTATGAAATTCTCTTTAAAATGAGGAGTCCAAAATTTCTCTATCTCTTAAAAAACATAATGTGTTTATTTAAGCTAAAAAATGGCCAAGTTTCAAAATCAAAAGAAATAATATATTTTTAAGAGCATTTTATCATTTATTTCAAAAAGAGGAATGATTCCTGAATGTTTAAAATTAAAAACACACTTGGCATGGGTTGATTTTACAAACAAAAAAATTTTTAAAGCATGTGTAGCACAAAATAGTCTGCCTTTAACTAATTCAATAAATATTATAGATTATATTTTAAACAGGGCTTTGCACAGTACTTTTAAACTTTTTAATGCATAATTTTCTGCAAATTAACCTTTATTTATAGATACTGCATTGAAAATTAAATTAAATACAAGTGGTAGATGATAAATTTGCGATTAAGCTTACTTTTATCTGTTTACACTGTATTTCAATAAAACAACGATAATTCATAACCTAAACTTAATCTGTTTCTTTTTTAATTTAATTTAACAGCATCCAGCTTCAAATACGTTAAGTAAATATGTAAAATTAATATTTACAAGAGGATTATTAAAGAGTAAACTTTTGACAAAATTGTTACATCATTTTTTTTTTCCAAAATAAAAAAGCCTTAATTAAATCAAATACAAAACTAATCTGTCTTTCTTTACTTTTAAATTAACAAAATAATTAAATATTTAAAATTATACATGTACAAGTAACAAGCAACATACTTAAGCATTTCATGCAAGTCCATTTCTTAAATATCCTAATCTGAAAGCACATGGACGAACCCCTTTTTACAGAACAATTTATATAATTCAAACTTCACACTACTAAAATATGTATTACAAGCTTTAAAAATATGTAAGTATCACACTCAAAATTTTGTTAAATTTGAAATATTGACGTTCAGGTTGACATTTCCGTGGAATTGCCTTATTACGAATCAACAGCTATATAGTAAAATTAAATTAATGTCAGGCACATTTAAGATTATATATATATAGGAAAGAAAAAGATATACATTCAACTTATTCAAAAAATACTTCTATGTAGATTTTTCATTTTAAAAGTTATAAATTTAATATATGTTTACAATAAATTTTGGTGAGTATTAAATAATAAGACGATTAAAATATATATAGCAAATAAAAGTAGTCTTAAAGATGCAATAATGAAGTTGCAGCAATCCTATAATGAATACACCCGCGAGATATTTATTCATCAAACAAAATCTATTCAATTTCAAAGTATCCAAATCAAAAGGAAGAATAACTTGAAAAAATATAAATATGTTTTATATGAATAATTAAAAAAATTTATCTCAAATCGCTCACACAAACAAAACAAACTATCCTTCCAAATACGTTTAGTGGTTTAGTTAAGCGGGATTCGTATTTGTCAGCGAAGCTGTTTGGTTCCGTGGTGTAAACATTCCATGACGTACGCAAATCTGGCGTTCTATGGTTTTCGCCAAGAGATCGATCGCCAAAAACCACGTGACTGAATCGACCAATGAGATGGATGTTTTTGATATGACTGCAGATTTGTGCCTTCTATTTAGAATTTCGCTGACGGACAAATGGCGGCGAATGATTCAGCCTGTTATATAGTAGTCTTAGCTAGCACAGGAATCGAACAGACGTGCTCGCACACGTAGTGAAGGACAAGTGCCGGCAGCTGAAAACGATAGTCGCCGTAATACCGGGAGGCCTAATGTTGATGCTGTAGCCAGGCCCTGACTTACGGCAGGGCATACGGGGCAAATGCCCTGGGCCCCCCTTCTGGAAGGGGCCCCCCTACAGGCGAATACAGAAATTCGGCAACCTAAAGACCTCTTATGCCACTGCAAGGGGGCCCCCCAGAATAGGCTTGCCCCGGGGCTGCAGGTAGTCTAAGTCGGGCCCTGCCTGTAGCCGCTGGATGTTTACATAAATAAGCCGTTTAAAGACTGATTGCGTCGATTTTTTTTTTAATGATGTATCTAAATTATTTTGTATATTTCTACTTTTGAGTATTTTTATCAGTACCTCAAGGCAACCTTCAAAAACAAAAACTTCTATTAAAAAAAAAGATTTGCCACTTCTTTTGATAGTGTAAGCCTAGAAACATTTTAAACAGAGATGATTTAATTGTATAAATTAAAAATATGATTGGGAGTCCTGTTTTTCCAAGTTTCTCTTATACTATTTACGAATCAGACAGAGAAGTTACTCCGTTCGTGCAATCTGCCGAAGACGTCAGCTATCGGCATGTCAAAAAAAATGTAAACACACGTGGCTACATCGAGCTGGTCTAGAAATAAATTTTAAATTGTTAATTTAAGAGTTTTATATGTGATAATTATTTAAAAATAAGGTTTAATATCACTATTTTACTTTATATATAGTTTTTAAGCTTAAAATATATGCATTCAGTCATTGTTTCTAATGTACGTTTTTTGCTAGAATTTTGTGAACTTGTATATAAGCCGACCCCTGTACTTCAGCTTCAGAAATTTCCAAAAATTCTCGGCTTATACACGGAAATATACGGTATACCTATTCCTACCACAGCGGGTCAAGTGACCCGTCTTTAAAATGTTATACAATATATTACTATGTATAGCAAAAACATATTATTTAGCACAATTTGGTACATGAAACATGGACGATGTGATAATGTTACTTGCAAGAAATTCTGATAAAAGATTAAAATGGGTCATTTGACCCGTCGTGGTAGGTTTAGTATTAATACATTGTTGCATATACTATGTTCAATATTTGTATGTTTTAGCATGGGAATTGCACAATTATTTTGGCAGATTTTCTTCAAAAATTAATTCTTTTGACAAGTATTTTGTTTATAACTAGAACAAATCTTCATAAAATTTTACAAAACTTGCTGAAAAATTGATAAAACTTTCAGGAAGCATTAATCTGATTCTGAAACATAAAATTCACACGTGTAATACTCGTCGAGATATGAGCATTTATAGTAAATATTATTGTACTGTGCATGCATGAAAGACAGAGAAATTTTTATTGCATAGGTTGAAAGCTAAACATATTGAGCAACTTTTATCAAAAGTTCATTCAAATAAAAATTATGCAAACTGTTTGCAAAAGAATGACATAGATTTTAGGTATTTTTCAAAGTTGAAATTTCATAAGGGATTTTACACATACTGCGTATTTAATTTGCAGATCCAATCACGTTAACTCACAAATGTTATTAAATAGGTAAATAAAAATATGTTAGAGTTACAAGCCTTTATTTTATTTCAAAGTTATTATTATTGTTTACATGAAAATTTTAAAATGGTTTTTGTAACGTTATGCTAAATTTCTTTAAATTTCTCGATCCATTTGTTTCTGGAATTTTCAAAAGGGGTAGAAGATTCGGATAAAAAGAAAAATTACAAAAAACTAAGAGGAAAGAGTTGTTTTGATGACTGCACATTGTTAATCAGAAGCACATAGAAAACTATTTAAAAATAATAAATTAACTGCTTTTGTGACTCTAATTATTATTTACAACACACTTACTGAAAATTAAAATATTACTACAAATAAATCATTTGACTTTATCATGCACTAACTTTTAGTTTAAGTTATAATAATTAACTTCTAAGCCTATTTATATTTTTCAGCATTCAGTGGTACATCGTTTCACCTTTTATAACATTATTATTTACTTTTTAATACAAAAATTTCCATTTTTATTTTCTAAACAATGAAAGTGAATAATGCATTAAGTTTATTTACTATCAATAGTCAATGCGAATGTCAATAATTACTGTTTATCCAATTCGGCAGCAAAACAACGATGTTATTGAACCCTTATTTCTTCATAATAAAAATAACTCTGACAATTTGCATGAATCAATTTAATAACACTAGGAATACTTTCATTTAATATATTTTCAACTGCCGAAATAAGGATAACAAGCAATAATCATTATTTATTACGAAAAGGTGGGGTGAGTAGAGCATTTCCCTAGATAATTAATTCTTTATTTATAATACAAACTTTGACATAATTAGATTTATTTTTAGTTCAATGTAATAAAATTCACTGTAAAATTTAATTTTGTGTTTCTGTGCCGTCTCAGTATATAAACATAAACAATTAAAGTTCGGACGAGATGCGCAAAAGAGATGTCAGAACGTCAGGAGGATTTTTCTGACGTTCTGACATCTCTTTTGCCCCTCAGTTTGGCTTTCTCGCCAAACAGCGGATCGCCAATTTGGTCTATTCGAGCACAATGCGGAAATTTACCGGTCTGTCCGACTGTCAACGCTCTATCTCTCGTAAACATTTATGGAATTCCTTGAAACTGATATATGTTATTCAAGTTCATGATAGAATGCTCCCTGTTGAAAAATGGAATTAGTACCACAGCTGCTTCGTATACACAGACACCCGAAAAAAATTTTAAGACATTGAGTTCTGAGAGAGAGTTTTTTTACCCTGTTTTTATACCTTTATTTTGCACAAGTTGTAATGAAATTGGTATTAATTATATATATATATATATAATTTTTTTTCTATGGAATACAGTATGATTAGTATTAAGAATTACAGGGTCACACAAAAATATTCAGATACTTTAAAGACTGCAACCGAAAATCGCTAGAATTACATTTTCGATTTTATCAAACGTTTTTAACACTTTCTAACAATGTTTAAGAGTGATTATGAATTAGATTAGCCCATCTTTCTGTCCATTTGACTCTCTGTCTGACTCTCCGCGTTTTAACTCCTATATATATTCATGGAATTCCTTAATATATATATATATATTATTTAAGCTTATTATGGGATGTTCCCTATTGAAAATGGCTTTAATAGTACAACTAGTTTGTGTACAGGGGCACCCAAAATAATTTCAAAACATTGCGTTCTATGAGAGAGATTTTTTAAACGGCATTTTAGTACCTTTATTTTGCACAGATTATAAGGAAATTGACATTTATTATTCATATACATAAAAAAAATATTTTCTATAAATACAGTATGATTAGCATTAAGATTTACAGGGCAACTCAAAAAGATTCACATACATTGAGGAATATAACCGGAAATTGCTGAAAATGGATATTCAGTTTTATTAATCTTTTTAACACTTTTCAAGAATATTTAAAAGTAATTAAGAATTGAGTTAGTTTCCCTGTATGTCTTTCTGTCTGTCTGATTCTCTGTCTGCGTGAATATTCTTGGAATTCCTGGAAACTGATATATATTATTTAAGTTATCTATAGGATGTTCCGTATTAATTCTGTAATTAATTTAAATAAATTACTCAAGAAATATCTTTAAAAATTTGCATTTTGGAATAAACTTATAAGCACTACTCTTCATAAGGTAAAACACTTGTAGTGGCCGCAAGTATAATGTGAAAGCAAAACTTACTGTAGCAGCAGGAAAACACCACTACTACAGTCGGCAGCAAAAATATCTGAACACTAGCAGAAATTGCTATATAAGAAAAGTATACACTTAATACTGTTTTGTTAAATAAATCCTTGTCGAATCCTGTTCTTAGTCAGTCTATGAACACGATTCAACAAGGAATTGTTTAACAAAACAGTAGTGCTCGGATACTTTTGCTGCCGACTGTACATACCCGAAATTTCGATTGCTATGGGGTACATACAAATGAAACACTTGAAGTTGCAAAGCCGTTTACAGGCGTTCCAAATGTATGACTGCAGTCGGCAGCAAAAGTATCCGAGCACTAGCAAAAATTCCCATATAAAAAAAGTACACTTAACACAGTCTTGTTAAATAATCCTTGTCGAATCATGTTCTTAGACTGACTAAGAACAGGATTCGACAAGGATTTATTTAACAAATCTGCATTATGTTTACATTTTTTTACATAGGAATTTTCGCTAGTGATCTGTTACTTTTGCTGCCGACTGTATTTGCAAAAAATTTGCAAAATTTACGTCATCGAAATTGCAATCGTTCCGTTTGTATGCAACCCTATATTGAATATGTTTAAAGTAAATAAATGTCTATTTTTTGGACTACTTTACAGCCATTTTGTGATTATCAAAATATATTTTAAAAAATATAAGTTGAAAATAGAGACAGTAAAGGCACCTTTATAGTGGCCGTTCCGTTCCGCTTTCCGCAAGCTTTGAGCTATAATGTAAGGAGGGATAGCTTCCTATTCAATTCAATTCAATGCAATTTCTGATTCAATAAGCAGATATCACTCCTTGCATTCTAGCTCAGTACTTGTGGATTGCGGAATGGAACGGCCACTATAAAGCCTGCTTAAATATTTAAAAATATTTTGGTGACATATTTGTTGTCGATATATGAGATTTTGGTGACTTGGCAGCAATTATTACTTTCTTGCCATGGTGGCATGAAACCTTTTTATGAATATCTCAAATTAAATGTATTTGTAACTTTTTAATTAAGAAGTTGTGTATTCTAATAAAATATCATCTTACTATAATTGTGATTCTCTCACTTTTTGTATTCTAAATTAATTTGTTAATTTAATTATTGCTAATAATATGCAAGATCTATATTTTTCTTATGAAGCTTTTACATATATTTTTTCAATTTATAAAAATTGCAAAGCTCTTTATACACTTCAATGTTCTCATAATGACAGTTTTCATGAGAATGACCTATATAATCCCTTATTAATTAGCCATATAATTAAGCCTAATGCTATGCCCACTTTAACTCACAGGATAAAATATACCATAGAATACAAAATACGTTAAATTTAACTTACCTTCAGGTGAATATCTCTCCATAGATATTTTATGCTTTTTATATTTCAAAAAATATTTTACAATTTCGCTATAACAAAGAGGAAAAGACAATTTTGGAAGAGTAAGGCACATTACTGTTGTTCTGCGTACAATATATGGCATGCGCATGCCATATATTGTACGCAGAACAACAATTTTAATTAAAGACGATAATTTTTATGTTTCCGCCGTTTATTTTTGTGGCAGAAATACTGTATAGCCATTTAATAAATGCAAGACAAAAAGCAAAAATTAAAAATACTGTTGTATTTTGAATATGTAGCAATTTGTTTGATACCCCGTGTACTCACTTTACCCCACCTGACCATTTTGTTACCAAGCTTGATCGCCAAAAGCAATTCATTTAAAAAAACAAGTATTAAATATTAAGCAAATAAGCTTTGAAAACATACGTGAACCAAAAACATCTTTTCCGTTTAAGACATTTTGTATTATTTAAACCAAGCAATGTTAAATATCCATAGACTTCACACTCCTACTTCAGAATTACAGTATGTAATTTTTATTTGTGCTGGGATAGGAAGTTGTTTGGCAAAGGGCACTGCTGGCCATCGAAAATGCAGCACTAAGAAGGAATGCAAATATCAGAATGGTATTTATTGGGCACTTACATTATAGTAGGAAGAACAGATTTAATTATCCGAAAATTTGGAGTGATATATTCTGAGAAATCAGTACATGAAGCAGTGATCTCTGTGAGCAATAACTGCCTAGGCATTGAATCAAACAGCGATTGGATGGCACAATCGGTTGCAGCACTTTATGAAGCTTCACCACGGGATCACAGTTCATCGACCATACTTACTGGTAAGTTGTGGCATGTCAGTAGCTTTTTAACGATTTAACAGTCATTTTCATTGGTGCGAGATCAGGAGAATGCGCTAGCCAGAGCAACATTCGAACACATTCTCTATCAGAAAAGGTCCAGACAATAAGGGCAATTGCAGTCGTGCATTGTCTTGTTTAAATGTTGCGCTACAGAAGCCTCGAATGTAGGGCAGAGCAGTGGCCTTAAAACTCGTCAGAAATGCAATGGCCGTTATTCAGAATGCTGACAATGGGAACAAGAGGTGATTGAGACATTCATCTAATGGTACTACGTACCATCACTCCAGGTGGTGACCCAGTATACGGTTTCCAAAACTTCGGTAACCCTAAAAGCTGCATCACTGATATGAGCGCCTTTAATGTGTGATGATCAATGACGAACATGGACGCAGAAACGTGATGTGGCCTTTCAGACAAATCATTATCTTGTTTATAGCATTAAGATTGACACAGTTTAACGACATTGTGAATAATGCACATTGCCAGCTAGCATTCGACATCATCATACTGGCCCATCACCTGGATTGATGGTATGGGGTTTCATTGGATACTTGTCCTGATCACCTCTTGCCCGCATTCCTGGCACCCTGAATAGCGACCAATTCATTTCTGACGAATTAAGGCCCCTCGCCCTGCCCTGTATTCGAGGCTTCCATAGTGCAATATTTAAGCAGGACAATGCACGACCGCAAGTTGTCCCTATTGTCCTGACCTTCCTTGATACAAAATGCCTTCAACTGTTGCTTTGGCCATCCTGATCTCGCACCAATGAAAATGACTGTTTAATCATTGAAAAGCGATTCGCACGCCACCACTCACCAGTAACTACGATCGATGAATTGTAGCATAGTGTTAAAGCTTCATGAAGCAGCTTTTAGGGTACTCGAATATGTCATCCATTTCCGTTCGTTTCAGTGCCTTGGCAGATAAGTGCAGTTATTTCTCCTAGAGGTCACTGCTTTATGTTTATGTACTGATTTTTCAGGATATATTACTCCAAATTTCCTGAAAATTTATCAACTCTTCTTCCTACTATAATGTATGTGCTTAACATTCCTTCTTGGTGTTGCATTTTGGATGGCCAACAGTGCATATATTTAAACATTATAAAAATTAATGTTATTTCTTTGAAGAATAGCTCTGTATGTTTTGAGCATGATTTTGTGAATTCAAAAATAAGAAAAATAACAACTTTACATGCAATTAAGATTTAGAGAATAAAAAGACACTATAAAAAATTAATTAAAAAACTTATAAATCATAAGCATATAAGATAAATAATAACTGTATCAGTAAATTTGCTGATCATAAGCTGAAGTTACAAGAAACATTCTTATTTTGATTTCAATTAATATCTTAAATCCTACCACACAGACATGCCAACATTTTAATTTATTCTGCAGCATTGATTGTACCCGTCCTTTTTCTGCACTACATTTTTTGAAGGGTATTTTCCTTCTTGTTTAATCGCAATAACATATTGCGGAAAACTTCACTACAAATAAAATGGCATAAAAAATCGACGAGTTCTATCAGTACTCCGAAGTAAATTAAAATGCTGGAATGTCTACACCTATCACTCGCAAAATCATTTTTTTTTTTCAGTATGGTTTTGCTAGGGATAAACCGAATATCCAGAAAATATCCTGTATTCGGATGATTATTCAATTTCCAAAGTACCGTAGGATATCTGGATCAAAACCACTGGATATCAGGCTCTATACTAAAAAACTTTTTTTATTATTACAAATTCATGATCGAATATCCGAAATGCCGAATTAAAGAACACGCTTTTATTGAAATGTGAACTAAAAAGTATAAAATATCTATCCTTATAGTATTAGAATGCAGAGTAAGAGAAAGTCATGCACTGTTAAAAATATTGCAATAAAATTATGGGCAAATCCCGGCAGCAGAGATTCCAGACAATGCCCGTAAAAATACATTTAGACAATGATGATGTATCGCCAGTAATTTTACGCTGTATGAAACATACAACCAACCTGTAAAAAAGTAGTATTGACCGTAAAATTAAAATTCAAAGATTGAGTTTCTCGAATACTTTTAATGTTGAATATATTTAACATTCAAATTATGCATAAAATTATTTTCTTTTAAGATTATTTTAAAATTTAAATTTGCTATTTTTGACAAAATTAAAAAGTCAGTCAATTCTCATATTAGGATAATTTAGAATTAAACAAAAACCATTTAAAAAAAATCTCCCCTGACTGGACTCGAACGTTAGACCTTTAAGTTCGTAGCCCGGAGCTTTACTTCACAGCCACAGCTTTCACGTAGGGAAAGTCTTTTTTATAATATAGATTTTTTGTTTGCTCCCAAAGCGGTTACAAACATACAGTCGGTAACAAAAGTATCCGAAAACATGATTCGACAAGGATTTATTTAACAAAACAAAATTAACTCTACTTTTTTTACATAGGAATTTTCGCTAGTGTTCGGATACTTTTGTTACCGACTGTACATACAGGTGAAGCTAATAAAAGCTTGTTAAAAATGAGGACAGTCCTCAGAAAATGGCACGGAGTAAGAAATAACTGGAGGGGAAACTCCAATGGCCGAAACCTTGAAAAACTGCAATATATTTTTTGGTAATATAGATGGCGCCACTCGTCGGTAGATGTCCGATTATCTTCGTTCCGTAATGCTTTTTAATTGCAAAAATATTCATTTAATAACGAAAATAATGATTTTTGAGAAAGTCAACGAAAAATGAATTCGATTACACAGAGTTTTCTTAACAACATATATTTTTTACAAGAAGTATGTGATACTTGTTATTTTAAAAAAGCAAGTTTTGTATAAGCTGTCATCAAAAGGAAAATTAATTAAAAGGGACATTTAATTTCAAATAATTCATAAATATTTTTTAAAAGGTATTTTTTATAATTTTTATTATATTATATAATTATTATTATTATTTTTTTTTTTATCCCAATGAAATATAAAATTGATTCCATTCAAAAAAAAAAAAAAAAAAACTACGTAAAAATATTAAATATTTTTGATTGTCAAATGCAATTTTTCTGTATGTAAACTGTCTGAAAAAGTAAATTTTAGACCTCATTCGTGGTGTGATGTTGGGATTGGGTTTTAGGCCTGAGTAGAATGCCCTCAGTGTATCTCCTTATGGGATGGGATTCTAGCCAGTAAGTAGTTATGCAAGTTGCGGAGAAAATCATGGAAAACTCCTATCAGCTAGGTCCGCGAGCGCGACTTGGAATTAAACTCGACATTTCCCGTCTATCAGCTTGAAAAAAAACACCATATTAAAGAAAAACACTCTGTTTACGGTAGGTGCCCTATTGTCTTCGTTCTGTAATGCTTTTCACTTGCAAAAATGTCCATATAAAAAAGTTTTTTAACGAAAAGAATGATTTTTGAGAAATTCACGAAAAAGGAATTTGATTATACTGGGTTTACTTAACAACATATATATATTTTTTTACAAGAAGTATGCGAGGCTTGTTATTTTAAAAAAGTCAGTTTTGTGTAAGCTGTCGTCAAAATGAAAATTAATCAAAGGGATATTCAATTTCAAATAATTTATATAAGCAATATATATTTTTTAAATATATTTTATAATTTTTATTACATTATATTATTATTATTATTTAATCCCAATGAAATACGAAATGCATTCTATTAAAAAAAAGTCTACATAAAAGCAATGAATATTTTTAATTTAAGATGGAATGCAATTTTAGAGTCTTAGGCCAGTCAGGTCTTAGACCTGAGTAAATACCCTGCCCTCCATAGCAGTTTTTTTAAGTATATTTACATTGTATTCCTGCGAGCTTCGGGAGAAAACCACAGAAAACACCGTGCAATAGGTTGGTGAACGCGACTTGGTATCAAACCCAGCACTTCTCGTCAAACATCTTTGAGAACATAGCCATTCGGTGAATCGGGAGGCAGGTAAAAACAAAATTCTTTAAAAATATATGTTTAGACGAAACAATATGTTGGTGTTAAGGCAATTAACTACACGAGGCTTTTGTGAGTCAGTTATGTGTCCTCAACACATAAATCAAGGAGTGAAAAGCGGGGGACTTTCTAAGGGATCCCAGCACATATTTACCTGAGTTTCAGAGAAAGCCACGGAAAACTTCGAACGGCTATTCGACTGCACAACCTAAGATCGAACCCAGCACTTCCAATCTACCAACTTCAAAAGCAGTATCACGCCACTCAGAAATGTGTGAAGATTGATATATTATAAGGTGAAAAATAAATTATTATTTTATAAATATTAATATTTATAAACTAAATTAATCATATATATTATTTTAAAATAATGAGTTATATTTATAAATAAATTTTATAGAAACTAAATCATATATTATATTAAAAAAAAAAAAAAAATCCACTTTGTACAGCTAAATGTAATAATGACAATTGATAATCATAAAATACATTTATACTATTAAGATATTTAAATAATGTATAGAATCATCCGCAACTGAGAAGTATAATAACAATAAAAATAATAATAATAATATTAAATAAAATATTTTTTTTCTTCTAGTTATTTATAAATTACTTATAAATTAAAATTGAAATTTATGATTAAAAAAATATATATATGTGTGACGAAAATTTATGATATACGATACATTTCTTTTCAATCTACATTTTTCTTTATTATAGATATCATTTCCCTCCTCAGTCCTTTTAAATGTCCCTGTGTCCCTTTAATTCGTTATGATCTTGACGAAAGCCTATAAAAATTGGCTCTTTTAAAATAACAAATGTCCTATGCCGCTTGTAAAAATTTTATGCTGTTAAGAAAACCCTATATATTCAAATTCATTTTTCGCTGATTTTCTCAAAAATCATTCTTTTCGTTAAAAAAATAAAATAAATGAGCGTTTTTCCCATTGAAAAGCATTACGGAATGGGAATGATCGGACATCAGCCGAGAGTGGCGCCATCTTTTACTCAAATAATTGGATAACACACATTTTACGCTAGTTTCCCCTCCAGTTATTTCTTACTCCGTGGAAAATGGGGACGACTGGTCACCTAACACTAATCAGAGTGCCCGGAATGAAAACAAGATGTGATCGAGACGTGTATCCAATGGCACCACATACCATTACTGCATATGTGGTAACTCAGCATACGGCTACCAAAGCTTTGATAACCCTTAAAAGTTGAAATATACGAAAATTGTTAGCAATTCTCAAAAAATGAGGACAAATGTGGTCCTCATTAGAAATTTTCAAAACTGAGAATGATGTCTGAAAATGAGGACAGTCCTCAGAAAAGGAGGATGTTTGGTCACCTTACTCAAATCTGGTCACCTTACGGTAGGCAGACCAGATCAAAGTACCTTTATAATAGAGAAGCGTTAAAAATTGCTGCAATTATCCAATTACGGATGTATTTTTTCATCCCTAATAAATAAGGACTAAAAATAAAGTATTGATTAATAATTTACTTCCTACATTTTTTTTTTAAATTTAGGAAAATGCCTTCAAAATAAATGAAGTCCCAAGCTGTCCCCATTTGTCCCCTAAAAATGGGGACATTTGATCAGCTTATGGTATACTGACCAAACGTCTCCAATTTCTGAGGACAAATGGGGACTTTTTATTTTTTAGGCATTTTTCTAAGTTTTAAAAATTTTTAGAAAGTAAATTATTAATCAGTAATACTTTATTTCTAGTCCTTGTTTATTAGGAATGAAATAACGCTTCTCTCTTATAAAGGTACTTTGATCTGGTCAGCCCATAGATATAGTAATATATATAGATCTATCATCCCCATGTTAACGTGCAAAGAATTTTGATGCCGAAAAAGTTTTTTGGCATCAGCCATGAGATAGTATAAAACTGGAATAGAATGTTGATATATATTGAAAATGCCGAAATACTGCGCGGCTTTTAATTGTGGAAATACATTTATGAAAGGAAGTGGAATAAGTTTTCATAAGTAAGTTAAAAAATTTATGAAAAATATGATTTTTTATAATCAGTTGCTTTGTTATTATTATGGTTTAAATACTGTTTTGATTTTTAATGGATTACTTTTTTTTTAAATTTTAATATTTTTTAAGTTTTTATATTAGTAAGTAAAATCGAATTTTCAAAATTCTTTTAAATGTAGTTAGCAGCGGCAGAGGTAAAGCCCTCTTGTTTTAATATATTATAACTTGTATTACCACAAGACTTTCTTCTATACATAATCCTATACAAATTTACGCAATACAAATTATTTATTAAGTTATAATTTATTAAAGGTATTTTCCATGATGAATGCAGACGATTTTTTTCTTGAAGTAGTATAATAATAAATGCTGAAAAAAATCATTTTTGTGCAGACATGAAAAAATATACAGTCGAACCTCGTTAACGTGAATCTCAAGGGGGATCAAAAATCTGTTCATGTTATCAGTAGTTCATGCTATCAGTAACTGATCGTCATATAACTAAAGTAATCTTCATTTTGACGGGGATTGTGGTAACAGTTCATGTTAAAAGTAATTCACGTTAACAGTGTTAACGTTTTTTTTTTCGAAGTGGTTAGAGCTACGGCAGCCGTAACTTTAATGGGCTTACGGCAGTCTTTTAACGCATGCGCAAGAGGATAGGTCTGACTTTCAGAGAACGAATCATTTTTTGAACGATTCTCTCTACGGCATACGGAAGCCTTGGAAATAAATAATGAACAAGGACACGTGTTTTATTGTTTTCTCGTATTTAGTTTCATTATCTTGTTATTATTTATATTATAATGTCGCTAATTTTTGCGTGATCCAATTATTTGCAAAAAATGTCGCGTAATTTCAGTTTGAGGAAAAACATTTCTCTTCTCATTTAAGGAATATTCATTCTGAAAATGTCGGAACTGTAAATCTGGCTTTCTAGATTGAAAAAAAAAAAAAGAAATAGCATTGAGAATAAGTTATCAAGCTTTTTTTATTTTCTGAAATTCGTCAAAGAAAAGTGACATAAAATGTATGTACTATGATTGTCTTTGAAGTGGAATATATAGTCCTATAGAAAATAGACATAGACATTTGAAAAAATTGGGATGTATAAAGATAGGACACACTTGCCCAGCATTTATGAGTGTATCATCAGAAACATAACGAAGCTACTGAAATAAAAGTCAATTACCAGTCTGTCCATGTAGTATATGAAAAAGAAGTTGGAAAGATTAAATCTTGCCTCATCGTTAAGTGCTGGTATACCCATGTCAAAAATATTACAGGGGATAAAGAGAAGCACTCACCTACCAAGAGATAGTTATACAATGTGGAAAGACCTTCATAATATTAAAAGTGCTTTCCATCTTGATAAGTCAATTTTATATAAAGATGATACTGCTTTAGTCAATTTATTAGTGAAAAAAAAAATGCAAAATGAGAATAAGTATGATCCAATCCTCATTTATAAACCTGTTGGAGAATTATTGCAAGACTTTCCAAGTACTAATTAAAATGAATTCCTTTTAGGAATTATGAAGGAAGTTCAACAAGAACCATTGGAATTATACAACATATATGTTCAATGATAGATTCGACTCACTGGCTTAATCAATATAGGTTTTAGCTAACTAAGGTGTAATGGTAAACGATGAAAATCATGAAGGATTGCCAGCTGACACTTTTTTTCTACAAGGGCTGCCATTGAAACGTTTATACCATTTTTCTTTGCAATTACAAAACTTATTCCTGATAATATGAAAACTACCATTCTCATTTCTGATGACAACTGATGCATATTATAATGCGTGGTAAGTTGTGTTTCAAGATAACTGTAAATATACGCTCATGCCATCAGTGATAAAAATTGGGAAGGGAAGGTGTCATGTCTGCTGTAAATATTATAGGCGTCAAATTAAAATTTCCAGTTGCAATTTCTGAAATTCATTTTAATATCACTAACCAAGACTGATTCCGAGTAAAACAATATTTTCTAACCTATGCATCAAAATTTTTTAAATACAATTTAATTTATATATATTTATTTTTCTCATACGTTATATCAGTATGTGCACAGAGATATAATGTATTGGTTACATAGGTTATATGTATGCATGATTCATCTGGATTTTGAAATACGAACTATCTTCTATAAATCAAAATACTTTATTAGACATTAGGAGTAAGACATTTTTGATAAAGCTTTCCCAAGATACGGTCATTTTGAAGTTGAAATTTAGTTAAGCCCGCCTCATTCAAAAAGTGCATTAGTTCACCAGAGATAGCAAATGTAACCAGTAGAATGTTGCAACTTCTAAACCATACAAGAAGGTGCGATGCTGGTGATTTTCGCCAAACGTGCCAAGTGGCACCTGAAAGCAATTTTTCTGCAGTAATGCCTTGATCTTGTGAAAGCAAGGGTTAAAGAAATACGAAAATATACTTTGTTCACCATTTCACACTTGCAGTACCTTAAAATTTTAAGAAACTATCCCTATATTCAATAAATTTTTTTTACCAAACTGTCAAATAACAGGTGCAAGAGTTTTTAGAGAGAAATCTCCCAGGTCAGTGTTATCCGCCATTGGTTATTTCCTGTGTCCATTTACCATGCGTCACACACCTCCTAGGCATCAAATTAGACAACCAGAAATAATTTTACATTCATCAAATGCAATAATTTAGTTGCATTTGATGACTTACGACAGCTAATTTTGAACACTGCATGCCATGTGGTGATAAACTGGAACTTAAATGTAAATTCAAAGGTGAAAGAAAGTGCCAGTAAAGAAGCTATCGAAGAACAGATAGATACAATTTTTTCAGAAATTGTGACTTTTACAAGCAAATATGTAACTTTTTACAAGCAAATGAATGACTTTATTAGCAGCTTTAGTGTTTATTGGAAAAAAATCATTGACTATTTTCAGAACATTTACTTATTAAAACGACCTCAAAAATGGGCTTACCATTGCTATAGAACTGGACTAGACATAAACACAAATATGAAATTGGAGTGCTGGCATCGCCAACTAAAATACGAGGAGAGTGGTGGTACCATTATAAAAATACTAGTCAAAGCTCTCATCAGTTGGGTGCCAAATGGCAACTAACATTGTTTTCTTAGTTATCATTAAGGTGTATTAAGGTGCCATTTTAAAATTTGTATTTACAGATAAAAACACATGCATAAATATAATTACTTAAGATACTATTCCTTTATCTTGTTAGTTTTTCCCATTTAAAAAATGTGCTACACTGATATTTTGACAAGAACGCTAGAAATTTCATTCTACTATTTTATTGCTAGTACCTTTATTTTCATTGCAGATTATTGCACACTACTGATTTCAATGAAATATTTATCTCTCTGTAAGTTATCAATTTAAATTACTGATTATTATAAATTTAATAATTACTATCTTAATATGTAACTCTTGTTTTGTTTAATAATGTATTAAAAAAAGGAACCTGAAATAGTAAGCAACCTTCTGCTATCAATAATATATATAATTTAGTGTTTTGTTTAAGTGTACTATGCTTATGCTAGGTTAAACAGTTTTATAAGTTTACTATTGCTTCTATGGCAACTCTAAACTTAGTTGATAAACAAATGAAATGCATTTTATGTTGGTATTTATTTTAGTGCATTACTGTTTTGAATGTATGTACATAATTTAATATAGTTTAATTTTAATAATTAATAGGAAATATTAAGTTTCAAATACTGCAATAAAAAGCATTGGGTAAGAAAGAATATTTCTGTGTAAGTTTATTTCATTTTAAACCATGTGTTTTATTCAGTTATTAGGCTGATCTTTTTTCAATGATAAAATAAATTTTCTTATTTCATCAAACAGTATTGTTTATTTTATTATTACTGTTATTTGTTGTTTTTAATTACAGTTTTTTGTTGTTTTTAATTGCAGTTTGTCTAATACTAATTATAAGATTAAGAAACTGCTCAAAAAAGATGCATGAGTCTGGCTAGGCCTAATTTAATATGATATATATGCTGTTTGTTTGTAGTACTGCTATTTATTATTTTCTACAAATATAAACGTAGAATCTTAATTACAAAAGAAAAGAAAAAATGATAAATGCTCTTGCCTAACATCTCCCCTTCCCTTCATCTGCTATTTTTGCATTATTTTAATGTTTAGGAGCATTTCTAATTGCTTGAACTAAAAAAATGTTAATAAAAAGAAAAAATAAACTGAATAATACAGTCCTCATAGGCAGTTTTTGACAACTTGTTAAAATGGCCTATTTGTAAAGAATGTGTTTGTTGACGTTGATGGTTTTTATTAATTTTAAACGTTTGATTAAGAAACAGTTACTGAGTAATACACAGATACCGAAAATGTTCTGACCTCGGAAATTTCTCCCAAAATATAATCTAAATTTCCTTCAATGACATGAAAATGTGTTTTGTAATACAAAGCCATATATTCTATATAATAAGCATTTAAAAGAATAAGAATACACTGTAATATAAAAATATAATTGTTAGTTTATATTACAAGCATTACAAAATAACAATTTGTTATTTTCGACTTTCAATATTCTTTTAGTAGAAAATGTAAATTTCTCCAGTCACTCGAAATTTCCCCCTCATTTGGGCATTCGGACATATTCTGCATCCCTAAAGTAATATATAAATAAAGGTAGGTCTTAGGGTGCCTAGATAAAGGAGAGTAACTTCAATTCTGTGATAGAAGTTCATTAGTCAAGACAGACTATCAGCTGCCCGAGGCGGTTTTGGAAGAAGCTCCATAGGTTTAACATTGAGGTCTTTGAATGAGTCGAAAAAACCATCGTTATCTCCAGATATTAAAATAAAATTGAATTTTATTTCTTCATAAATACGTTAAGAATGATTGACTGCAATGTCTGAAAGCATATTTGACAGAATAATGTTGACTATTAATTTGTTTTATTTAGTTTATTAATTGACGTGATAGACAGATTCTTTTTTCTAGCATGCTTCATGTCTTTTAAATTGATAAAAATTTAAAAAATACTCCATGATTATTGTTATAACTAATTTGTATTCATCTCATTTATTAAATATTTTCTTTTTTCCAATTTTTGTGCTATTTTTAACACAAAAATTAATGATTTTATTATTAAATGGAAGTAGAAAGTTTTGGCGATATTTAATATGGTATTTGGCGAGATTCTTCACCAATGATTTGATGTGTTGATATTTAGAGAAAGCTAAAAGCTTGATAAATGTGCATATTTGTGTGTATTATGTAATTATATACAAGAGTATGTTTTAACTAATACATAAAGAGTTACTACTTGGTATCTGACTAAATACAAAATAATGTTTAAACAGGTTTCTATAATCAATAAAATTAAGAATATTTATTTACAATTTTGAAAATAAGAAATAAATATTTAAATCATTGATTTTGTTTTTCGAAAATGTTAAGTTTTGAATATGCAGAAATTTGTGAATATTATTATTCAAATATTTCACGGAAGCTGTTTATCTTTAACTGTTTGTTAAAATTTTTATTTTGAAGTGGAAAATATTAAACTGAAACAAGTACTAGAATAGTGTTGATAAAATGTGAATATGGTTTAATTAAAATATAGTTTAAAATTTAAGCAAATATTTATTTAAAAAAAAGAAAGAAACAGTCAATTATTGTTATTATTACCATTACTTTGATTTTTTAAAAAAAAAGTAATAATAATAATTTAAATAAAATTAATTCAGTTTACAAAACGTTAAATCTACATAGTTACATTTTCTAGATAGAATGTATATGGTAGTCATTAAAATGCCTTAATTTTTGTAATTTAGGAATTTTCGTTTAATAAATTCGTGGTTTAAGATTCTTTTTGATCAATTATTTTTCAGTTATTGTTAAAAAAAAAAAAAATTGCATAATGGATACTGTAAAAAGAGATATGATAGACAGGGTTCCCATGGGTCAGGAAAAACCTGGAAAAGTCAGGGAATTTGAAATTATGAAAAAAAGTCGGGGAAAATTGTAAATATTGCTCAAAAACCTGGAAAAATAATGATACAAGCATTCAATTTATATCGCAAGTTACGTTACTATGTTGTCTTTTATGTCGCGAGCTATGTTCTGTTTCATACTGCAAGCTATTTTTTATGTCTCGGACGAAATTTTGTGACTGGAATTTTCTAAAAATAGACCTGGAAAAGTCAGGGAATTTTATTTTTGAAATTGAGTGGGAACCCTGGATAGACAAGTTTTTCACAGAACATTATCAGCAGTTTCAGCAATGTACTAAGATTTCTGCAGAGAATAATTTACTTTCACTTTTTTCTATATTCATAAAAAGGAAGTACTGGACTCAGAAACATTTCTGAATTGAGGTTTTTGATGGATTTACACATTTTGAGAAGTTCTTAATACCACGTGACCACTTTTAAAAAATATCTTTATTTCTATGTGTGTGTTACCAAAATTTTGTGGGAGCTCTATATCAAGATTTAATGTGCTAATTTTCATGAAAGTTTATATTTAGTCACACCTTAACATAAACTGACATGTTTAAATTTTTGGGGCATATTAGTTGACAGCTGGCACTTTAAGTAAGCGTGGTAAGAATATACACATTTTCACGAGTGTATGACTTACAGTTATTTGCAGAGATAAAGTAAATATTTATTTTCTTTTCACTTTGAAATATATATATATATATATATGTATTATTAAAAAAAAAAAAATCCTCCCAAACAATTCTGCCTCGACCTAATTTTTAAAATTTGTTAGAGAGATTGTTTTCTGAGAAATACACACACAGTAAGAAATAAAGAAATTAGAGCCTGATGATTACTAAATATGATTAATAGAATTAAAGTTATTTTTGTCTGAACACTTAAATTTCAAAAGAATTATTTTCAAAAGAAAAAGAGAGAAAAAAATTTCAAAGTTTATTTAAAATAAAGTAATTATTTAAAAATAAAGCACTTATTGTAGAAGTTTTGCTTTCTTGGTAAAAAATACATTCAACCAATTTAAATTTATTGCAATAGAAAAAACCTTATATAACTGAATTATTGGAAGTTGTTATCTCATCTTTACATTTTATTAACTTCAGCCGTTTAGTCACGGATCTCTGGCTACATCAATCACAGAGATTCCCTTCTCTGGCAGAGTCAAGGCATGGGATTTCACTTCCATTTTAGGCTTAATCCGACCCATTGTGTGGTATAGGAATACTAATGTATGTAAGTTATCAAATTTCTAACAAATAAACAAAATACTGGCTGGTGGGAGCGAAGAGCATATAGCCTTAATCTAAAAGTCCATGAGGTGAACTGAGTGTTGACAGGATAAGGAAAGGTTATCTGTGTTCGACTAATGCCACATGTTATCACTGGAGTTCAACACATTTTTATGGCGGAAACAGCAACTGACATGTAAGGTTTTTTTTTTTTTTGCCGCTCAAGTGTAAACATTTTTTTTTGGCCGGTACTGTAATCTTGACCTTCAATTAGATGCAATAATTACCCTTGCCAACAGCTAAACACTGTTTTTTTTTTTTTTTTTTTATAGGAAAGTTTCTTTATTAAATTGCTCTTAACTTAATGTATTTTTTAAATTGTTACTGTTTTATTTATTGAGCTAAAAACGCACTTAGTTCAATTTTTGGCAGTTACTGGTTTAAAAATAATTATTTTAGAAATAAAATTTTCAGGATACAAGAACTAATTTAATGTTAAGTTTTCTGAATGTGAAATTGGAATTTTAAAAAATACATTAAGTAATGAGTAATTAAAAAAAAAAAAAAAAATTCTTTATATAGAAAAAATAGAAATTTAGGTGTGGGTGAGTATAGGTATCGTATCTGTGCTCTTAAAATAAATCTTAGTATACTTACTACATGAAATATCCACTCAGTATATGATGATTAAACAAAATAAAGTGGTGACTTAAAAAGATTAAATAACTTTTCACCATCTTTTTTTTTTCTCCCCATGACCTTCATAAGTGGGAAACAGGAATATAGCTTGAGGGGGGAGTGTCTATCCCCCCAATATTTAAAAAAATAGGGCAGTGTATGAGATTTCTAGACACTATTCTATGCCTTAAAGTTTAAAGTGGAACAGGATTTTATTAACCTTTTCAGCATCATTTCTGTTTTTTTCCGACACGTATTCAAAATGAAAGGTTGATTTACTAAATTTTAAAATAAATACTGCTTTTTTCTAGAAAATAACATAAAAGAATATCTACTATATAGTATCATAGTATTGATTTTATCATGAATTATTAAAGAGACTAGCTAGCTTCGCCTGCTAGCGGGTCACTGTTATTAAATGAGTTACTAAAATTAAAGAATCACATTTCAGATTAGCAGACTTTGCCCGCTTCGCTGATCATTATATTGAAATGAAGTCTCAAAATGCCATATCATTAATAATAATAAAATCAGTCAAAATCTAAGTTAAAGTTCTCGATACCTTCAATAGCGGTTTTGCCACTCGCCACACTTCACAAAATCCCTTTATAGTGCATGTTGCATATACATACCTAACCCACGTATTAAAAAATAGTGATTCTAAGAATATTTGAAGCAGAGAAGGGGAGATAGGGTAAAGTTTCACAAAATCACTTTGTAGCGTGTGTTGTATACACATAAACAGTCCACTCATCAAAAATTTCTATTCTCAGATAGTTTGGAACAGAGTTACGTGTGGAAACATGTTTTTAATCCCCCTAACCCTCAAGGGGGTGATAGCACGAAATTTCAAATAATCCCTTTGTAGTTTGTGTGTAATGAGCACATAACCAATCAACCTATCAAAAAATCGCTTTCCTGAGATAATTTTCAGCAGAGTTGCTCTTTAAAACGTGTTTTTGCCCCCACTCTCCACCCTTAAAGGGGAGAAAAGAGAAATTTCATAAAATCCCCTTATAGTGCGTGTTGGGAACACATAACGAGCCCGCACATTGAAAGTCACCTAATGTTATGTAACGAGATGTGAAGATAACAATAAATACTCGTTCTTTCATTCACAAACCAAAACTATATTAAACATACAATACACAGATTTATGCGTTGAAAACATAAGTTGTGATAAAACATTGCGATTGAATAATAAACAATATAATGTTAAGTAACAATGCGAAAGATAGCATGCAAGCTACCGTGCGGATGAAAAAGAACACCTAAGATAGTTTGGAGCAGAGTTGTGCATGAAAACATGATTTTGCCCACCCCCACCCCCCAAGGGGGATAAGGTGGAATTTTGCGAAATCTACTGTAGTGTGTGTTTTGAGTACCCATAACCAATCGACATATCAAAAGATCACTGTTCTGAGATAATTTTGAGTAGAGATACTCTTAAAAGCGTTTTTTGGCCCACTCCCCACCTTTGACAGGGGGGGGGGGAATTTTCGTAAGATCCCTTTATAATGCGTAAACAACCCACATGTAAAAATTAATCTTACTGAGATAATTTGAAGCAAAGTTATGCTTTGAAACATGCTTTTTGCACCACCCCCAAGGGGAGAGGACGGAATTTTACAAAATCTCTTTGCAGTATGTGTCTTGAGTACGCATAACCAATTGACAAATCAAAAAATTACTATCCTGAGATAATCTGGACCTTAGTTACTCCTATAAGTGTATTTTTACCCCCCCCCCCACCTTTAAAAGGGGGGTGGAGGATGAATTTTCATGAAATCCCTTTACTGTATGTGTTGTATTGGGAAGGCATAAACAACCAAATATACAAATTAATCTTACTGAGATAATTTGAAGCAAAGTTATACTTGGAAACAAGTTTATTGCCCCCCACCCCCAAGGTGGAAAGGGGGGACTTTCACAAAATCCCATTACAATGGGTGTTGGAGACACGTAAGTAAGCCACACACTAAAATTTGTGACCTCAACTCATAGATTTTTCCGGATGAATTTAGCACTAAAAGGGGGACACAAATTTGCCCCCTCGTAACTTCCCCCCCCAAAATCAAAAATCGCAAAAAAAACAAAAATCAGCTTTTGGAAATATTCTCAAGACTCTTGACGATTTTCTATATCTTTCTGCTATTATTGGTAGAGTTTCACTCGAAAATCCCTATTTTGCTAAATTTGCCTTTGAAAATCGTTTTTACTCCCCCACCCCCCTTAAAAATCCAAAATTGCAGTAAATGTTTTTTTTGCACTCGAGTCTAGTCTCTCTCTCTGCAATTTCTTCACCGTGAAGCAATTTGGAGCCGAATTATGGCTATAAGGGAGTTTTCCTCCTGCCCCCAGGGGGATATTTCGCAAAAGCTTGTCTTAATAGGCGTCAGGGTCCTAAAACCAACGTGCTCACCAAAATTTGCGAGTCTTATCTCCCATAGAATCGCTACGGCTGTGTTTAATCAGTGAATCAGTGGTTTTACTCTTTTATTCCCCACCACAGGGAGGTAAAGGGGGGACTTTCACAAAATTCCGTTACAATGGATGTTGGACACACGTAAATAAATCACACACTAAAATTTGGGACCTCAGCACCTATAGATTTCCACGGATGAACTTAGCGCTAAAAGGGGGGGGGGGTCATATATACCCCTCGTAACACCTTCCCAAAATCAGAAAAAATCAAAATTGAGTTATTTTACAAATACCTTCAAAAAACGCTTGGCGTTGTTTTATATCTTTGAGCTATCACTGCTAGAATTTTATGCAAAAATCCTTAATTTGTTAAATTTGCCTCCGAAAATCCTTTTTACCCCCTCTCCCCCCCTTAAAAATCCAAAATTGCAGAAAATGATTTTTTTTGTATTTAAGTTTAGTCTCTCCATCTGCAATTTCTTCATAGTGAAGTAATTTATAGCCTAGTTATGCCTATAAAGGTGTTTTTGCCTTCTGTACTTCCGAAAATCTCATTTTTACCCCCTCCCCCCCTTTAAAAATCCAAAATTCCAAAACCGCAGAAAATGATTTTTTTTTTTTTTGTATTCATGTCTAGTCTCCCCATCTGCAATTTCTTCACCGTGAAGTATTTTGAAGCCGAGTTATGTTTATAAAGGTGGTTTTTGCTTTCTGCCCCCCTCCCCAGAGGGACGGGGAGGTATTTTGCAAAATCCTGTCTTAATGAGCGTCAGGGTTCTAAAACCAACCTGCTCACCAAACATTGTGACTATCTCCCATAGGATCACCACGGCCGTGTTTAGTCAGTGATCAGTGAGTTTACTCTTTTATATATATAGATAAACTGGAGTGAATGATTGATTTTTATACCAACTGATATATGAAAAATACCAGAGCCGGGAATCAAACTCGGGCTCTCCGCTTAACATACAGATGCTGTACCACTGAGCTATCCTGGCTGATAACCAGCTCGGCATTTCTCACATAATACACGTTGGCAAGGTCACCAAATTAGCAAAAGCAGCTATGTCAAGTGAAAATATTAATCGTGGCATAACTCCAATAGACCACGAAATTTTAATTTGAAAATTTCAATCATCAACCTAGAAAATTGATTTCAGATAAGCTGGAGTGGATGTTTGAATTTTATACCAACTATGTGAAAAATACCATAGGCAGGAATCAAACTGGGGCGCTCCGCTTAATAATATTCGTTGTCAAGGCGTACCAGCTATGTGAAAAATACCAGAGTCGGGAATCAAACTCGGGCCCTCAGCCTAATAATATTCGTTGGCAAGGCGTTGCCAACGAATATTATTAAGCAGAGGGCCCAGGTTCGATTTCCGGCTCTGGTATTTTTCACATAGTTGGTATAACAGTCAACAATCCCCTCCAGTTTATATGAAAGGACTTTTCGAGGTTGATGAATAAAAATCTCCAAATCACTTATATTTTTTTTATAAGTCAGAAAAAATAAAAAAAAAGTATTTCTGATTGAAGAAAAAAAAATCACTTCAGGTCCTATTACCTTCGGCAGTGCAGGCCCATGTACAGTACGTAAGCTTATTTAAATTCAACCTATTAATGACACTACTTTTTATCTTTTTGAGGATATGGAAAATATGTCTGCTGAAATTTGAAATGCACATGATAATGCCACCTAACCAACCGTCCCCATCGGAGGTTAAATTTAAAATTAAACAGAAGCATTGGCATAAAAGAACCAATTATGAATGCAGATGATTTTCATTTCAGAAAGGTATTATACTAAATGTTCAAAGAAAGTGATTTTTTTCTGTGAACATGATATCTTTCCAGTTCATGGGGAAAGTTGAAATATATAAGTGCCACCTATTGGTAAATTTGCATCCAATTTAATCAGCATAATGTCTCATAATGGCTTTTTCATGTATGAAGTTTTGTTTGATTATATGCAACTAGCAGGCTTTGCTGGGCAGTATATTAAAAGGATTTCTTTTTAATTGAATAATTGAAACGTTTAAATAAATATATTTTGATTGGCGACTATTTTCTTCACAGTTTTAGTATGAGATCTCCTTGACAATATCAAACATTTTTTGAACTTCTCGAATCTGTGCAACAAAAGTATTATTAAAACGAACATTGTCGAAAACAGTCAAATAGAAATGTTAATTCTTCGAATATTCTGTAAACAGTTGAAACTGTTACTCGTACAGTAAAAGTCACTATTCGATGAATGGTCGAATCAGAGAATGCACACAAGTCGTTTTCGTAGCAATCACTATAACGCACATATGTACGCTTCACGCATATGAAATAAAAAAAATCACTGGAAAGCCCTACATCGCTGTGCATGAATCTCAAAACATACGAAACTCGGTTCTGCAGCAATCACTATCATGCATGTTAAAACCAAAAAACATCACTGGATACCCCTACCTTGCTGTGCATGAATCTGAAAACACACAAAACTCGTTTTCGCAGCAATCACTGTCATGCATGTTAAAACCATAAACTTCACTGGACACCCCTTCCTCAAATCAATGAAAATGAAATTAACCAATCAAGTCTTTCGTAATTCCTCATAACGTAGCTCTAGTTCAATATAAAATACACTCAAATCAATGAAAATCAAATAAACCAATCAGATCTCTCGTACTTCCTCAAAACTTAGATCTAGTTCAACGAAAAATACACTCAAATCAATGAAAATCAAATAAACCAATCAAATCTCTCGTAATTCCTCATAATGTAGCTCTAGTTCAACGTAAAATATACTCAAATCAATGAAAATCAAATAAACCAATCAAATCTCTCGTAATTCCTCATAATGTAGCTCTAGTTCAACGTAAAATATACTCAAATCAATGAAAATCAAATAAACCAATCAAATCTTTTGTAATTCCTCATAAGGTAGCTCTAGTTCAATGTAAAATACACTCAAATCAATGAAAATCAAATAAACCAGTCAAATCTTGTAATTCCTCATAACGTAGCTGTAGTTCAATGTGAAATACACTCAAATCAATGAAAATCAAATAAACCAATCAAATCTCTTGTAATTCCTCATAACGTAGCTGTAGTTCAATGTAAAATACACTCAAATCAATAAAAATCAAATAAACCAATCAAATCTATCCTAAGTTGATCCATTCTGCGTCATTATAGAAATGGGAAGTTTTATTTTCATATTTTTATTAATTAAAAGAAAACTAATCAAAAATTTGAAAATCTGACTTTGATGTGCAAAATGACCCTTCGGAGGACACCTTTGTGTTAAATCATGTGACTGTCCGAGCTACCGTTTTCGAGAACAGTGAAATATACATATACAGTTGAGGATCTATAATCCGCATACCCATAATTCGCAATTGTCTATAATCCACACTCCCTTAGCAAATGTAAACAAAAGATTTTGCAGTAACGAAAATCCGATATTTTCGATGAATATGAGAAAATACGATGTTAATTCACATACTAAAATGAAAAAAAAAATGAGTGTAAAATTTAATTTAGATATACATAATTAATTTTAAAAGAAAAAAAAGTAATAATTATACTTTATTGCCATTATACTTTTTTAGCGAATCTGAACATTGTCTGAATAATATTCAATTAGTGATCAAACAAGACACATGCAAGTACAGTTTTCTAACTCCTGCAAGTAACAGCATTGCTCATTGGTTGAAAAAAATGACATCATATGCGTTGGTGGGATTGTGTATTTTCACAGATGTTTAAGGACTATTAGTGTAAATGTTCTTTTTAGGGTGGTATTTCAAAAATACACAAAACTATTTAAAGAAAAATTTATACCAGCATTTGTTTTGAAGATAAGATCTACAATGCAGTCATTAAAAACTGCATCAAACTAATCGCATTGCAAGTATCTGGCTGCATACTGTTAATCACACTCCAGAAGTAGGAGTACAATTTTTTTAAATGAATTAAATGATTTCTCATTTAAGGTTTAAATTATACATTGCTTTTACTTCATTAAATAAATTTTATTGTTTTATATTTATTAGTATTACCTTCCTTACATTATATAAAAACAAACAATTCTAATTCTAGCTTCATTTAACAAAGTTTATTGTTTTATGTACCTTATAGTAATTCATATAGCGAGGAAATGGCATCATTGATCTATAATTTGCAAAAATCTATAATCCGCACAAGTTCTAGAACCAAGGTGTGCGGATTAAAGATCTTCAACTGTATATATGTACAAATATTGCTCACATAATAGTATAAGATAGAACATGAGCTATAGCTTAGCCTTAAATTAAGGAAATTGCTATACAGAAGCACCACCTAGTTGAGTGATTGGCACCAAAAGTTGACGTATGCTCATTTGTGTCAAGGTGGGCATTTCCTTATAAATTTATATGCAATTCTATTCAGTAGTTCCTGATATGTAGCCTTCCCTGAAATTGCAGAAATCAATGAATAGCAGCAGCACCCTTTAAGCAATTTCCACCAAAAGCTGATAGATACTAATTTATGTCAAGGTGCATCGACATATAAATTTATATGCAATTCTGGGCAGTAGTTCCTGAGATGCATTTGCCAAATTTTTTCTCTTTCTCTCTCACACACACACCGAGAGACATTTTCTAAAAATGGTCAAGTCAAGTTCTGAAAATGTGTAAACCCATTAAAAACCAGAAGTAAAAAATGTTTACTAATCCATTGTTTTCTGCTATTGAATATAAAAGAAAGTAATGAATAAATGAGTCACATATTTAAGTTTTCATTTTATTCTCTATTCAATAAAAGAAATCATTGGATTTGTTAAAATTTTCGACTTACAGAACAAGATCCGACTTCGGTACAGAACAAGATCTGACAATTTTTAGAAAATGTCTATATCTGGATGTATATGACAAAATTTTATTCCAACTCTATATCAGGAAGTACTGCATAAAATATTTAAATTTATATGAATTTGCATCCTGACATGAATTAATACCTATGCCTATCAACTTTTGGTGCCAATCGCTCAACAGGTGATGCGTATATGCAGCAATTTCTGGGATAGATCTCAGGAACTAATGTGCAGAATTGCATATAAATTCACCTTGGCATAAATTAGTGCATGTTAACTTTAATGCCAATCAATCAAAATGTGCCACTGCTGTACAAAACAAATTGAAAATTGAATGCTTAAAAGTAATTACATTTGTAAAAAAAATATATATATATATATATATACTATATAGTGTTTTAGCACCTCAATTCTCTCAATATAACAGCTGTTGCGACTATAAGAAAGAAAAAGTTTAAAAATAAATAATTTTTCTTCGATTGAATAATACAAAGATTGCTATATAATTATATTTAAAAAAGTGACTGTGTCAAATTCCGTCATAAAGCAACAACTCTATACAAAATCAACACGCTTAACAACAAATCAACACACTTCATTAAAGGAGTTGGTTTAAAACAGTGGTTCTCAGCTGGTGTGCTATAAGAGGATTTTAGTTGCACTTTTAAATTTTATTAAGCTGCCAAATTTTGACGAGTAGAGATATTTTATATATTTGTTATGTATTCATGCATTTGTTATGAATATTTTCAACAGTTGTGCTTTGAATGTGGATGATTACACAAAGTTTGATAGTAAAAAATTCAGATGAATTAAAGATCTTTATATTAAAGTGCTACCAAAATTTATGCCTTTTGTAATTCATACATAATAACTGTAAATTTTTTTTAATCTTTTGCAAAAGCAAACAGCCTAAAAAAAAAAAAAATTGTTTTGGTTCATGTATTTGGATGTATAATATTTTCAAAACTGCATTTTATAATGATTTTGTGCTTTTAAACATTTTTTTTTTTTTTTTTGTATAAATTTAGAGCAGTTTTATTTGCTAAAAAACTGGTTCTGTTGTGCAATAAATGAAACGTTGCAACTTCTAGACGGTACAAAAAGGATCCATGCTGGCGATTTTTGCAAAACACACCAAGTGGCACCTTAAAGCATTTTTTTTCCAGTAACGTCTTCATCTAAGGACAGTGAGGGTTAAATTACATTCTGTCTTGATAAACTTTTATATTAATTTCATTGTTTACATTTCTTCTGAGTGAGGATTTCTGGGAGTCTACTGTATATATATTTTTAAGCATTGTCTCTAATTTAGCTAAATGTATTGAACATAAATTGGCAATATATTGCAGGAAGACATGAAAGAAACATGCCAAACTGTTGATTGGCATTCTTTAAAGAAAAAAGTGCCTTTATTTTTCAATATTTAATTCAGCATTTTTTTATTAGTAGTATTTTCTTGACTAGTTTACATTAACATATAAATATATATTTTTTTTTCCAATGTCCTTGAAAAAATAGTTTTGACTCTAATTTAGCAGGGTGCAGTACCAGCAGGCATTTTAAAGCATCTGAACAGCTGGTGGCTCTTCCTGAAATTTTAAGTGTATAAAGGCTTTAAAATATTTTTCTTTACATTGTATCTTTCTGGGAGATAGTTTAGTTGCAGTGCATGAACAAGTGAATATAAATAAAAAATATATAAACAGTTTACTTTTGTGTCAAACATGGAGGATAAAAAAAATAAGGAAAAATTCGGCAAGTGTAATAAAAGAAGAAAAAAAAAAAAAAAAAAAAAAAAAAGGAAGGCAAATATTGCCTTAAAAAAATTATGCCCTTTTCATTAAGTTTTACTCAATTACTCTTTTATTCTAGAATCAGCACTTAAAGAATCAAACTTTGAAAATAATTATAACAAGCATTAAAGTTGCCCTAAGAGTTCATCCCTCTTTTCTAAATACTGAACATAGTGTTTAATGCATTTTGTCAAATAAATTAGTTCAACAAGCATTTATCTCATATAGTATACGATAATATAAACATTAGTATTGAAAGTTAACTTATGTGTTTAATTGTTTTAGTATTTAATAACCAAATTCTGAAATGTCGTTTTATTGTTATCTATTTATAGATTAATTGTTTACACAAATATAAAACACTGACTTGTATGTTTAACAAGAAATTCGCTTTAAAGTTTTTATCGTTTAAGAGATTTATTAGATTAACAGCTCTTTCGAAACTGGAAAAAAAAAGAAAAGATCCAAATACTTGATCTAAAGCAAAAGTATTTATATGATATACGTAAATTTGTGACCACAGCAACCTGATTTACCGTAGCCGAAAGTAGCATTGCACCGTCAACATCATTTCCTTTCCTTCCGTGGGCATAAAATCGACTGCCGTAAAACAGATTCATTCAAAAGATGATTCGTTCTCTGAATCATCCGGCACAAAACTCCGGCATTCCTTCAGCGCATGCGTAATATGACTGCCGTAAGCCCATTAAAGTTACGGCTGCCGTAGCTTTAACCACAGCCTTTTTTTTTTTTTGTTTTCTGTGCACAAATATCCTCCTTACTACAAATATTCGTGTGTTTTTAAACTTTCTACCTCTGTAGCTCCTCAGGTGAGAAGATATTTAACGGTTAAAATTATCACCGTTCCTCTCTAAATCAAACTGATGCGTATAAAATTATCAAACAATGATTAAAATGGGGCAGGGGGCGCAACAAGAAAACGGTGGGTGATGGGGCAAAAGGGGGGCCAGATTCGGATTCAGGAGGACATTTTACATAAGAATCTGCAAGAATGGTATCAGATACAGATTTTTTTTTTTTTTTTTTTTTTTTTTTCAGAGCAGTGTAATTATCTGCAATTTAATAGGATAAGTTTTACTTTTTCTGTATTGTGATATGAGATTATTTTTCGTTAGTAGTAACTCATTACATGTCTGTATATACACATTTAATTTTAAACTTTCAGCAAAATCATTATATCCATTTAAAAATAAACCCACTATCTGCCCCATGCTGCAACTAGCCGATAAAGGGTTAACAGCGAACACAAATTTTCGTGAAGATGAAGATATGTCTAATCAATTTATCTCTTCAAAAAATCTAACTCTAAATTTTCATTAAAATCATTTTATCAATTTCCGAGTAAATCCAATTCCTGCCATATGGTGCAAAAGGGTTAACAGCAACCACGAATTTTCCTGAAGATGAGGAATTTTCCTATCGTTTTAAATCCATAAAAAGCACTTAAACCCTAAACTCTAATAAAATTGGTTACATCCATTTCCGAGTAAGCCCAATTTCTGCTATAAGTTGTTAAATGGTTAACGCAATTTTTCCTGAAGATGAAGATATGTCCAATCGTTTTAGATCTCTAAAAAAACACTTAACCTCAAAATTTAATCAAAATCATTACATTTATTTCCGAGTAAACATAATTTCTATTATATGTTGCGATTGGCAGTTAAAGGGTTAAAGCAAAATTTCCTGAAGATGAGAATATGTGCAATTGTTTTAGCTCTCTAAAAAAAAAAAAAAAAAAAAAAAAAAAACTTAACCCCCAAATTTAATCAAAATCGTCACATTCACTTCCGAGTAAACCAATTCTATGCTATAAATTGCGCCTGGCTGTTAAAGGGTTAACGCGATTTTTCCTGAAGATGACGATATGTCCATTCGTTTTATCTCTCTGAAGAACACTTAACCCCAAACTTTAAAAAAAATCGTTATATCCATTTCCGAGTAAACCTAATTTCTATTATATGTTGCGACTGGCCGTTAAAGGGTTAACGCGAATTTTACTGAAGATGAGGATATGCCCATTTGTTTTAGCTTTCTAAAGAACACTTAACCCCAAACTTTTATCAAAATCGTTATATCCACTTTCGAGTAAAACCAATTTCTACTACATGTTGCGATTGGCAGTTAAAGGGTTAACTCGAATATCTCAAAAGATGACGATAAGTCCAATAGATTTTTCGACCAAAAAAACTTCTAACCAGAGAGAAATAGTAGATGGGGAAGATAAATTTCTTTAAATATCGTTATTCCATACAAAAAAAAAAAAGAAGAAGAAAAGAGAGAAAGAAAAATGAGTATCTGGAGTTTTTTCATTCATCTTTAGTACATAAATTATTCATAAATTTTATTTGCTAAATTATCTTTGTGCGTTCCCGTGTATATTCACTCGGGGAAAGACATCCACAAGAGAGTAAAATGGCCGTCTTTTCCCGAGTAAAAAAGGCATTACTTTTTCACCCTCGCTGATCAATCTATGTCTTATTACTATATCTATGGGTCAGCCTCTAGTGTATGGTGATCTGTGATCTATCCTTCTTCCAAGGTGTAGACTCCGTGGTTAGTAAATTTTACTGAAAGTTCGTTGTTATTATACTACCTAACTGTAACTTTCATTTAATTACTAACCACAACCGCATGTTTATGAAATCACAAGTTTTGGTTGTACATCAAAGCGGGAATACCATTTGTTCTGTCAAAAGATGGAAGAAATACTTATTGAAACAGCCGCAGAACAATTTGATTCTTGGCATGAGGTATTTATTTTTAAATACGTTTCTTGTGTGTATACAATTATTTTAACCGTATACTTGTTTACCATCCTCTGTTCTTATTTACCATTCTTGTTCTTATTTACTTTTTTTTTGTTCTTATTTACCATCCTTGTTCTTATTTACATTTTCTAATGCTATTTTCTTTGTTCTTATTTTTATTTTTCAAAATAAGTTTAAATTCTCTCTGTAATGTTTTAAAATAATATTTTACATCACGGTATCTTTGCATGCTAACATTTATAATAACAAAGTTTTTATGAGTTGCTTTGTCTAAGCTGTTTTTAGAATAGTTTATAAACATTTATTTCCAATGAGTAATTTTTATGAGATAGACACTATTACGATAAAAATATAACATGTTTCTGTGCTCGAATGAAAAAAAAAAAAAGTTCTGAGATCAGGTATTTCATTTTGATGTCTAAAAATAGAAAGAAAAAAAATAATAATAAATTTCCGCTTTGTCATTGTGCTTTTAAGATTTGTTTAACAAAGTTCAATGCATTTGTGTTTGAATTACACATACCTTTTGACTTTTAATAGTTTTGGCTTATAATTGATCTTCTGAGCGTGAGGATTTGACTTGGCATCATTGCAATACAGAAGTCTTTGATAGGAAGTTTCTACTTTTGATAAGATCTTAGTCTCAATGTACAAAATTTCATTGCAATACAGAGTTTCCCCAGGTTTCAGAACACACAGGGTTCAGTTAATAAGAAAAAAGTGATAAAGTTTAGTTTAGGTAGGTTATTTGATGAGTGCGCTAGATTGCCAAAGAGTCACAACTTGAGTGAATGTTTTCTTTGGTTCAGTGTTCATGACGTTGTGGTACATAGTTTAGCTACAGAAATCGTATGTTTTAAACATTTGAATTCAAAGTATCAAAATGATGCTATGCTATATTGTAAAGTGATTTTAAAGGAAGTTGTCATGCAACCAACCACTCTTCAGTCTATTTTATGCAACCAACCACATTGTGAGCGGGAGAAGGTATATTGGGAAGAGAGAGAGTTTGGCCTTCCGCTGGTAACGTAGAGTGCAATCGGTGCACCTGAATAAGATTTATTCTGTTTATTTTTATTACATGTGTACTCATGTATAAATATAATCTCAGTGTACATATTTTCATCTTATGTGTGGTATTAAAAGAAAAGAGTAAAGAGAGAATTTTTGTTCTCAAGTATCTACACCAGTTATATCACAGAAGTGTTTTACATTAATTCTTTAATATATGTTATTTTTTTTGTCAAACTTTGTCGTATTTTAAAGTAAATAACAAAAATGGAATAAAAATTATTGAAGTTGATAGATATTGACGATAATGAATATTTTCGGGCCAAATTTTTCAATTTGCTCTCGGGCCGGGCCGGGCTCGGGCTCAATATTTTTTGTGTGTACTCGGGCCGAGCCAGGCTTGGAGGAAATTTTAAGCCCGGCCCGAATCTTTTTCTAAATTCCTTGTTAATCAACGAAAATGGAAAATGATAAAATACTTTTTCAGTCATTTATTTCACATAATTTTACAGTCTGGTATGTCACATAAAATTTTATTTTGTTAAAAGGTGTCTAACTACAATTTAATTGTCGATCAACTTGACTGTTCGCTGTCTGTTTTTCCACAAATATTTTAAACATGTACCTTGAAATTAATATATTTTATTTAAAGTAATATTAGATGGTTTCTAATTCAAAATAATATGCATGTTACTACCAGTTTGCGTACATGTAACAAACAAAAGATATTCAATACATTACTGTATATAAGGCTTTGTTTTTTATGGTCTGTAGTGTTTTGGTGGTAAGAAGGCTGTAAAAATCCTTCTGCTGTAACTTTTCCTCTAAGGCTTCTTTTTCTTTTCTCTGGGGCACTGGATGAAAGTGGCATCAATTTTAGCATGTACAAAAGCATCTTTGAATATGGTTGGATTAGCATTGAAGTTTTGTTAACCGGATCACATGAAAGATTTGGATACATTACGGTATATAACAAGAAGTGGTTGAAAGTGTATTTTTAGTACTATTAACCATTTTAAATATCTTCCTATATTGTTTGAGGAATGCTAATATTTTCGATTTGACTTTCTGCCTGTCTTTGTGCCTTCTGTACGTCTGTAATAATGAAATACCGTTTATATATAAATGTCTTGTAAACATTCAGCAGTTTTGTTAAAGAACATTCTATTGCTTAGCTATATAAAACCTCTGCAAAACACATACTAAAAATCTTTTTCGTAGAAAGGCATGTTTTTTTTTTTTTTTGTAATTTTACATATTTTTGAATCGAGCCGGGTCGGGCCTGATTTTATCGCTTTTTGTCCAGGCTGTACACTAGTAAAACAGAAACGGGCCTGGCCTGGGCCGAATTTTTCGATTTCATGCTGGGCCAGGTAAGCAAACCTTTCCAACGGGCTGGGTCGGGCCCGGGCCTGAAAATTTCGGCGCGTGCAGACCTCTAATCTACACTACCCAAATTAACAATATTTAAAATACAGTTTAAAAGTATTGGGAAATTTTACTTTCAGCGGCCCCTTGGCAGTTTTTCTGGAACACACTAAAATGGCACCGTTCCCTATCGTTTTCCTGAATTGTAACCCTCCACTGGCAGCATACGATGTTCGTTGGTTGGAATTAACATCACACTAGTGCTGTGCAATGAAATTTTAGCTTTTTTTCTTAAAAGCTGAATACCGAAATATGAAATAGATTTGCAGCCGGTTGCGAAAATACAGGATTTTTTTTTTCCCCGCTATCAATTCTTTTAGTAAAAATTCAAAACTTACATTTAATCACAAATAATTCTCAAATTCTGCTATTATTTCGCCGTTAATTGATGAAATTTTGCCAATCCCCCCCCAAGCTTCTCCTGAAATTAACGATATTTTTGCGACAGATTGCTGAAACCTGCTATTATTTTGCCCCTAATCTATGAAAATCGTGTTCTTTATAATGTTGAATCTTCAAATACTCAAATATTTCGCCATAAATCGATGAAATGTATGCATTTTTCAAAATTGAATCCCAAAATATGCAATAATTTTGCGGCCTAATTCATAAATATGGGATCATTTTACTATTAACTGTCAAAACGTTATGTTTAAACGCAACTAATTACTAAAATAAGATATTATTTCGGTGTTAATCGACCAGATTTGCACTCTTTTCAAAGGTGATTTCCGAAATTCGTGATGTTTTGTGGCTGATTGTTAAAACACGTAATCATATCGCTGCTACTTAATAAGGTTACTTTAATCCTAATTGTTTGCTGATATAGGCTTTATCTCTATATTAATTCATGAAATCTGTGCTTTTTTGCAAAGACTATAACCGATGTACGCAATAAATTTTCCGAAATATGGAATTAATCATACCAATTTTTTAAAATTTATGTAATAGCAACTAATTGCTAATATAGGCTATTGTTTTACCACTAATTTTTAAATTATGTGTGTTTTTCAAGAAAATTAATACCAAAATATGAAATTATTTCACAAATAATAATAATAATACTTAATAATAAAATTACTTTTTTTTTATGCGTGATTGCAGAAATATGCAATACGAAAGTCTATCTAAATACGGGATCGTTTCGTCAATAAAATTTACTATTAATCATTTAAATTATGTGCTATAAGCCATCAATTCACTACAGAAAATATAATATTCTTGTGGTGGATTGTCGATATTTATCATTTTATGTCTTATTAACAAAATTTAACTTCATCACGGCTAACTGCTCAAATAAGCGATTGTTTCTGTTTCTCTAAACATACTTGCCAACTCTCCCGATTTCGGCGGAAGACTTCCGAATTTTCGACCTATCTTCCGATTTTCCGATCGGAAGTTAAAATTTTCCGAATTTTCAATCGGAAGTTAAAAATTTTCGATTTGTCATAAAAGAGAGAAAATTACAAAATAACTCATTATATTGAAGCAAAATTAAACAAAGTTTATCACAATATATATATATATATATTATATATTCAATAATTCAACAATATTTAATCTTTATTGTATCAGGAAGATGTGATAAGCCACACTCGTCAGATTATGAAAATAGGTAAACAAAACATCTCTTCCGACCATTGAGCTTCCGAACGAAGTTGACAAAGACCAAAAGGTCAATATTAATATTATTATGCAGATTGCACACAGTGGAAACTAATTAATTTTAAGTTTTCAAGGGCTTCAAAAGTGACCCGACCAGTGTTCAATTGTTATGACACATTAAGTTCAAAAGTTTTAACAAGAAACCAGTTTTATTCAGTAAAACATAAATATATATTAAAACTTTCAAAAGATGACAAAAAAATTATTGTTACCTCTTCAGGCGTTGAACAAGATAAAGAAATAAACATAATCGAACATCTGTAACAATGCACTTGAAATACAATCACATATTTCGTTCTTTAACAACAAAGCATCCGCGGTTGCCATGTTGACCAGCGGGAAATAGGATGATGAACTATACTTCTGTGATCGCCATGTTGACCAGCGAAAGAAAACAAGATGTATTATCACAGTGTAACAACGATGAAGATTACGCTTACACACTATTAATTCTATGATTTAATTCAGAAGACTTTAATTTAAATTTTGAAACTTAACAAACGTGACTTAAAAAGCCACTAAACAAGATTTAACATTAATCAAAAAACAAATGTAACAACCTCATTTCAAACATCGATTATCATTTTTGACTTTGGTCTCGAACATTCGCGAATGACGAAACTATATCCTTTTAACAAGGAACAAACTTAACGAAATTTAAACAAAACTTAACAATTAACATTTGTAAAACTTGTAACAACGGCAGCCATCAAGATAAAAATGCAACAGCCAAAAAGAACATAACTAGCTTAGCTGTAACAATGCTAAAAGCACACCTGCCAGTGCTTAGCCCACCAACAGCTTAAAGCTGCTCAATTATCCAAAGCTATTACTACTTCATCTCTAATTGAAGACTGGCTGGCCACTGCTGATGAGGAAGGAAAGCTAGTAGACTATATTTTACAAGCTTCGAAATATTACTATGGACTAACAATTAATGATGCACGTACCCTTGCTTATGAATATGATTTCAGCAAATAAAAAGAATATTCCCTCAAGCTGGGAGAATGAAAAAAAGCTGGAAAAGACTGGTACATTGGATTTAAAAGAAGGCATAGTGCTATGTTTTCTCTTCGAAAACCAGAAGCAACCAGTCTTTCTCCTGCCACCAACTTTACAAGGGAGAATGTAAATAAGTTTTATGATAACTTAGAATTAATTCTTCAGCCTCAAAACTTTACAGCTAGTGAGATTTATAATCTTGATGAATCAGGAATTACAACTGTACATGTTCCACCTAAAGTTATTGCTGGAAAAGGCATAAAAACAAGTTGGTCAAATGACATCACGTGGGAAACTTATTATAATTATTTCTGCTGTAAATGCAATTGGCAACTCAGTTCCCCCACTTTTTAGCAAAAAAAAGGATTAAAAAACAGCTTCAGTTGGGAATTAGTAGTAGTAGTGATCAGGGTTAGAAATAAGCGGTCGTTAGTCGTATTTTGCGACCAGTTTTTTCATTTTGACGCCTAGAATTCCAATCATAGGTGCCATATTTGACGCCTGGATTTTTTCCTCATCATATCTAATAATTTTCCCAATCCCATCAGACAGCAAACAAGTCTATTTCACCTAACCTAATAAAAACCGATTAAGAAATCATTTCTCTATGATAGTAGTTGACGATTTGTTAATGATTAAATTAAACAGCCCTAAATTGGAAGATTTCTGCCCAGAAAATGCTATTAAATTGTGGTGGAATGATGTATCTTCTGGACGAAGAATGAATTTTTAATTTTAAATATGTACGCTTAATATTGTCAATGTAATTACATTCATTACATAAATATTTTTTATATAATCTTGCATATATTATTTACAAGTTGATGCTTTATTATTCTTATTATTTTAATATACATATTTAATTATAGATGACATCTAGATTTTTAATTTGGACGCCTAAAAAATTTAATCCAGGCGTCATTTTGACGCCTAGATTCAAAATTCTTATTTCTAACACTGGTAGTGATGATGATTTAATGCTCTCAGAATTGATAAGAAGTACATCTGGAAGAAAACCAGTGATTAGTGACTTATGTAACGATGATAGTGATGATGACATGTACAATTTATTAGATGAAACAAAATTAAATGTTGGAGATTTTGTTGTTGCCAAATTTGCTGGTAAAAGGTCTGCTGTTGCTTTCATAGGTCACGTGGAAAGAATTGATGGAGATGAATATGAGTTATCTTTTTTGAGATGACTAAATCAATCATTGACATTTATTTATCCTGAAAAAGAGGACAAATCTTATGTAAACTCAAATGACATTTTATTGAAACTGAAAGAACCAGAGCAGAGTATTGAACGTTCTTTGGGTTTGGTATTTGATTCCCAACAATTAATTACAATTAAATATAAAATTTGTTAATTTTTTTTGTGTGTTCAACTAATAAAAAGCTTTGTAAACAATTAGAAAATATTAGGATTTCTAATAGTTATCTTTATCACTTGAAATACTTTTCTTTTCTTGAATAAACAATTCCAAGTATATTGTAATTCAATTATTGAACTTTTCATATCTATTTTTCACCTGTCCCAAGGTGAGCCACCAGGTAGTACACCTAGGGACAAAATACAAGTTTACTAAATATTTTTTTTTTTTTTTTTTTTCTATAATGGATTTAAGATTGAAAGCTGTTTAATAATGTAGGCAAAGGTTAAACAAATACTAGGTAAAATTTTGACAATAATTTATCAATATCAAAAAATTAGAAAAAAGAAAGAAAAAAAGTGTCCCAAGGTGAGCCACTCTCCCCTACCTTTTAGCAAAATGCTAAAAAAACTAATGGCAGTTTAAATCCTGCACCTAACGGGAGTTTGCTACAGTCAGTCATTTTAATGCAAACATTTTTTGCTGGTCGGGGAACCAGTTGGTCACCGAAGGCAGATGCATAAAAATCTTATGTGTTTTTGGTAACTAACGATAATCAACAAAATTATGATCCACTTTCAAATGAACTTCAAGGTGCAAAACAGCGCCCCCAGAAACCTCATTATGCTTTTGTAGGTGCCTGAACAGGGAAGGGCAGCGCTCAGCTGGAGTTTGCTACTAACTTATTCTTAAAGGGTTCCGAATAAGATTAGAATTTTTAAGTCTTTTGTACGGTAAGCGAACAGGTTATTGTAAGTGAACAAAACGGGAAATCATGCCATATGCGCCCCCAAACAGGAATTTTTTTTATGATCAGATTTTTTTAAGCGTCATGAATACGATGAGAATTTTCAAGGATCGTTTGCACAGTAGGAAAAAAGGCTGTTTTAGGCGTCTAATTAGTTTAGAGGGTGCCACAGGCATCACCTAACGGGAGTTTGCTACAGGCAGACATTTTAACGCAAACTTTTTTTGCTGGTAGGTGAACCAGTTGGTCAGCTTGTGATGCATAAAATTCTCAAGTGATTTCGGTAACTAATGATATTAACAAAATTATGATCCACTTTCAAATGAACTTTAAGTCGCAAAACAGCACTCCCAGAAACTTCAGTATGCCGCCCTATTTTTTAAAACATTGGGGGGAGGAGACCCCCTCCCCCCTCTCAAGCTACGCCCCTGGACAGGAAAGAAAACCGCGAAACCATGCCAAATTGGCAATTTCGAAAAAAATCGCCAAGCAGTATCATAAAGCACATTTTTCCCAAAAGAGATAAGATTGTTGTGCTTTATTTTCTTTTTTATTTCAAAAATAAGAAATCACAGTGTAAATGAAAAATCTGTTTAGCGTGGAGGATAAATGACATTTTTGTTGCGGAAGAGATTTTTTTGAGTTTAATAACTGGCGATACTGATTTTATTAAGCGGCGGTTTTGCGAGGGGTGATTTTTTTAAAAAAAAAAGGAATAAAGAAATATTTATTAACAATAGACAGAAAATACAAAAGGGAATTAAGAGGCATACGTGCCTATCACTTTTCGACATAATCACCAAGTCTATTTAGGCATTTATCAGAACACAGAACCAACTTGTTTAATCCGTCTTGGTAGAAATCAGGTCCCTGTCCATTGAGCCAGGTCCCGGCAAATGTTTTCACAGCACTGTCTGAAGAGAACAGTGTGCTGGATAAGTGCTCCTTCAACCTCGGAAACAGGAAGTAGTCACTGGGTGCCAAATCTTGGCTGTATGGGGGGAGGGAGGTGACTCCAGATTTCCCTCTTGAACCGTCGCAAATATTCCTGCGTTGCTTGAGCAGTATGGGGCCTGGCATTGTCATGCAGGAGGATGACACCTTCACTCAACATGTCCAGCCGTTTGCATCAGGGTTGGCAAAAACCCGGGTTTTTCTAGAAAAAACCAACCCACTTGGGTTTTTCTGGGCTTTTGTGGGTTTTTGCTTGAATACATTTGCGTTGTAATTTTAGATATATGTTATTTAGCATATTAGTTGTAATACACCTAATTATATTAAACTACAAATTAACAATTAATCTAATATTTATCTCAGAAATAAAAATTGGTTTGATCTAATATTAAAATAGTGTTAATTAGTAAAATTAAGCTATATTTTATTTTAATGTATGCTTATTCAAAATAAATATTCTTAATGACAATAACTGATAAAATAAAAGAAATTAAATTCTTAAGTACAATACATATCATTTAAATTTTCTAGTTCCCCATCATGCTATAGGTATGGGGACCTTAGGTAATCATGAAAATTTTCGACTTTGGTTTAAAAAACTTCGTAAGTTATTAAAAATTTACGTTTTTCTTAACAAGGGGGAATAGGTCAAAATTTCACTTAAACGTGCATTAAATGGAAAATTTTTAATGAAAAAATGTGAGACCAGTTTTAAAATATGAGTTTTGATGTCGAAATGATAATCAGTAACTAGAAACATACTACTTTGAAAATTTCACAAGTTATTGGAAATTTACGAATTTCATAACATAGCAGAATACGGCAAAATTTCTCATAAATGTCAATTTTTAGGGATATTTTCACCGTAAAGATGTCAGACCACTTTTGAAATATTATTTAGGATACTGGCATGAATATCATAGAGTGTGAATTTTTCAATTTAAAAAATTCGTAAATTATTTGGAATTTACGATTTACTTAAAATGGCAGAATAGGGTAAAATTGAGCATAAACGTCCATTTTCAGCATCATAAATATATCATAATTCAAAATAACATTTATGATACTTGTTTAAACATCTGACTACAAATATTCTAACAGGAAAATTTCGTAATTTAAGATTTTATCAACATAGCAAAATGGGGCGATATCCCATATAAATTTCCATTTTGAAGATTGTTGCATTGGAAATAGTAGTATGAAAACGAAACTACAAAATTGACCCTAATAAAATAAATTAATAGATTAGAATAAGATAAATATATCAAAGGGAATGGTGGATAGCCTATTAGGCACAAATTTCATTTTCTGTCACTGTGCAAGCGTTTGGTCAAATTCATTTCTCTTAAATTAAGAGAATGTTCTGTACTAGAAATTTATGAGAACATATATATGATGGGGAACTAAACAGAGTCCACCTATGCCAACTAGTTTTAATTATAAAAATAAGTTGCACTGAGTTTATTCTTAAAAGGTGCGGTGTTTTCTATACTTTATAGATGGGATTTGTAAATTATAAACAATTTTTAACAAAAACCCACTTAATTGCAAAAACCCAGTGGGTTTTTGTTGGTGAAAAACCCAGCCCAGAAAAACCCGGGCGGGTTTTTCTGGGCTGGGCCCAGTTTGCCAACCCTGGTTTGCATTGGATGGCTTCATGTAACCTTGTCAAAGTGGCACAATAACAATCTGCATTAATGGTCTTGCCACGTGCCAGGTAATCGATCAGGATAACACCACATAAATCCCAGCATATGGTTGACATAACTTTACCGGCAGAGGATGTAACCTTAAATTTCTTTGTTGTTAGTGATCAGTGTGTTTCCACTCCATAGTTGCTTTTTTGCTTGTGGGGACGAAATGATGAAGCCAAGTTTCATCTGCTGTAATGATGTGATCAATGAAGTGCTGGCCGTGAGAATGATAACGCTGAAGAAATGTGAGACTGCACATCATTCGTGTGGCTTCGTGCTCATCAGATAACGCACGTGGAACTCAGCGGGCACACACCTTGGAATATCGCAACACATCAGAAACAGTATGCTGCACGCTACCATAGCTCAATCCCAGCTCTGACGAGATTTTACGCAGAGTTACCCGCCGATCATTTTCTTCAACTCGTGCTGTGTTGATTTCTGTCGTTGAAGAACTTGGCTGGCTGCTCCCTGCCATATTGCGGTTTTCGACATCCTGTCTGCTCATTGCTTCACCATAAACTTCCACTATTTGATTGTGAATGTCAGATGCGGACACATTCTTTGCCCATAAAAATTGAATCACAGCTCGCACTTCCAGACGAGACCAATTTTCTAAGTGTCTTGCCATTTCAATCTCCTGAACCGTTTGGGAACTTTTACTACTACCCGCACACAAGCTGTATGATAAGTAGAGCCATCTGTCTCCACTCTGGGGAAACAAAATTTCTTCACAATATGTAGTTTTCAAATGCTGCGGCTTGTAACCTTTTTTTCTGATCACCCCTTGTAAGAGTACTTTGTATTAATTTGCTTCTGTTCCCAGCAATTTAATCAGATTAAGCGGCTAATTTTATTAACCAGTGAATTTATTAAGCGGCGGTTACTGTATAATATTTACTTACAGATAAGTATTTATTTCCTAAATAAGAATTTAACTTCGAAATCAGCAAAAATTTCATTGTTTTAGTGTTGGAAAAATGACATTTTCAATAATCAATCATAAAATTATCGCAAATTTTGGGAATCAGCTCAGTTCTATTTGAACCAGCTTTGAAAAAGTGAGGATTATTTCATCGATTAGCAATGAAATTATAGCATATTTTATCAATCCATTGTGATTATAAACATAAATTTTAAGATACATTCATTTTGCACATGAAAAGTAGTTTTCTTTCAAAATTTTTCAAAAAAATGAGGTGCATTTTTTTTTTTTTTTTTTTTTTTTTTTTTTTTTTTTTAAATATACAAGGTGTTTATAATTAAACTTCCACTATAAACAGCATCCTACAGTGCAAATAGGTGAATGGAATGCAGTGAAATTTCGTATATAGACTATACACGAGATGTGCTCATGGAATTTTGGAAAAAAAAAAAAAAAAAAAAAAAATCCAAAATGTCTAACATAGGGTGCTTTTTTCCGGAAAAACATTAAATTTAACACAATAAAAGACCAGAACAGAATACTGAAACAATATGAACAATCCAGAACAAGAATTATGAGTAATAAAATGTAAACCGGGAAAAACTGTCAGTTCTAAGAAAAAAATTTTGAGATTTGCATGCTTGTGAAGAAAAGGAAGCTTTATGCAAAACAGTTTTAGGGTATAAAACGTTTGCAGATGTTGTTGTGTTTTATGTCGATGTTTCTGGCTGTAATGATGACTGTATCTTTAGTTGAACGTGTATTATTGGGGAAGCTGTTTTACGAAAACAAGAGGAATGCTTCTGCTGCAGTTCGTGAATAGCGGAATATTTTTCGCGTGAAATTGGCATGTTATGATTATTTTCTCAATTTTGGGCTGAAACTAACTAACTTAAAAAGAAATCAGCGAACATAAAAGAAACCTTTCACAAAATTTTTTTCAGAATATTCGGATGAGAAATTTGCGTATATTTCAGTAATCAGATGCAAAAATTATGTATCAGCAATTATATGCCAAAAAAATGCAGAAGTCTTGCTGATTTTTGACTCAATATATGTATTTAACATTTGTGATATCAATTTTCAGAAATAGCACAAATTTCGTCGATTACAGCCCCGAAAATAGTTGCCTATCTTTAGTTAAAAAGAGAAGCAATCGCTTATTTGAGCAATTAGCCATGATAAAGGTAAATTTTGTAAATAAGTCCTAAAACAATGCATTTCTATAACTTGCCACAAGAATATGTTTTGTAGCGAATTAACAGCTTATTTCAGCACGTAATTTGAACAATTAAAAGTAAATTTGATCGACAAAACGATTTCGTATTTAGATAAACTTTTGTATTGCGTATTTCTACAATCACGCATAGAAAAAGCAATTTTATTATTTTTTATGTGAAATAATCTCATATTTTACCATTCATTTTTTAAAAACATACAAAATTTAACAATTAGCAATAAAATAATTAGCAATTAGTTGCTACTACATAATATAAAAAAATTAGCGGTAAATGATTGATTCTATATTTCGACAAATTCATTGCATACATCGGATATCATCTTTGTAAAAAAGCTCGAATTTCATTGATTAACATAGAGATAAATCTTATTTCAGCAAACAATTAGGATTAAAGTAACCTTATTAAGCAACGGCGAAATGATTGCGTGTTTCAATAATCAGTCAACAGAACATCGTGATTTTCAGAAATCACCTTTGAAAATATTTCAGATTTTATCGGTTAATGCCGAAATAATATCATATTTTAACAATTAGTTGCGTTTAAGCGTAAATTTTTGACAGTTAATAATAAAATGATCCCGTATTTCCGAATTAGGCTGCAAAATTATTGCGTATTTCGGGATTCAACTTTGAAAAAAGCATAAATTTTACAGATTAGCGGCAAAATAATTGGAGTATTTGGAGATTGAACTTTAATATAAATTGAAACTTAATATAAATTTTTATTGAACGATATATTTATTTCCTGGTATGTAGAATATATATTAAATAAAAAAAATTAGGATTTTATAAAAGTGTTTTTTTTTTTTTTCAACTAACGTTTTTTTTTTCTTTAAACTTTATTTTAAGACTGATTAAAGTTTAATATATTTAATTAGCATAATGATAAAAAAAACCAGCAAACTTTAGGTTTACTGTTAACTTAGAGGAGAAATAACCCTAGAGAGGGCATCCCTGAACGAAATCTTATGCCAACATCGAAACCATGTGACTGGGGGACACGGGATTTTTTTACATGTATTTGAATGGCGATCTCTGCTATGCTACTGAATAAATGGTGAAATACTTCGTTGCATTTGGTTCTGGAGAAAAATTTCTCAATGAAGAACCTATAATCTTTCACAGTCATATATATACTTCTAAATTGTATTCATATAAAATCATAATATTAAAACAAATAGACTTTTTAATGAAGGAAATCCAAATTATTCACTTAATCATGCGTTTTATATGCAGTTTTTTGAAAATTTATGGCAAAATAATTTATTATATTAATGTTTTTGAGTAGTTATATGTTTGATTTTTTCGTTTTTCATGTTTTTTACTTATTTTCTTAAAACTTGAGAAATAATGAAAGAAATTTCACTTACATCTTTCAATCCAGATTTGGTGCGATTTGGCGAAATATTGAAATGTCTAATAACTTTGATGCATGAGGGTATTTTTGTGTTTTACGTCATTTTGCGGTGTTCGAAAAATAAATGATTGTATTGTTTGCAAGAAGCACAAAGAAATATATTTTATTTTTTATTTACAAATTAGAATTACTTTTTTTTTTCTTTAAGAACTGAGGGCCTATTAGTCTCAATCTGGGATTTTTGTGTTGTCGTTTTCGATAGTTGGACATTTGTCAAAATCTAAAATTTATCGAAAATATAATTGAATAATTTGAAAGCGATGTTATAATTTGAAAAAGGAAAAAAAGAAAGAAAAAAAACTAATAGTCCTTTGTCCTAAACTAAATTCTGCTTTTGCCAGAATTTCATCAAAATCTTTTATTATTATTATTGAAAGAAAAAGAAAAGAAAATTAATAATAATCAGTATCGTTACAAGCGATAGCGGGAAAGTTTTTTTTTTAAAATAATTTTGAATTAGGAAATAAAAAGTGCGCGTGAAATAATATGAAATAAGTAAAGAAATGAATTTAATGATTTAATGTTTTTGTTTTTTGGGGGCTGCTCATGCATATACAAAATGCGTATTAAAACGAGTCGAAGAAGGAAGCGAAATAAGTATTGAGTTATATTACGATATATAATATGATACAATATATTAGACCTATCGTCCAGGGTTAGTAGGCATTTTCGTTGAAAGAAATAGTTTGTTCGTTCGGTGCAACTTTCACATTTGTCCCGTGAGGTACAACTTTCACATTAGTCCCTTGAGGTACACCCGGTAGCAGAAATTGTGCAGCACGGCAGCGAGTGCTGCAGAATTATCTAGAAGCTTGCAGATTTATTTACCAATTTACAAAAACGAAAAAAAAATAAAATAAAATAAGAAAACGAAAAAATGCGACCGGGGAAAAAATCTCGAGTTCGTTTTCGCTGCGATCGTTCACCACGTGCGCTACGCTGAAGAACCAAAGAATATTGAATAGAAAAATTCCTCCCGCGTTTTCTCTTTGCGATCTGCCTCTCCCACCTGCAATCAAAGTGGAATGATCCTCTTCGTAGGGAGAGAGCTTGGGAAAGAAGCGCTAGTCACACTCGATCGTTTGGTCATTTTTCGATTCCTTATGTTCATAGAACACGTGCTTCATTTTTTTTTTTTTTTTTTTTTTGGTTAATCGTTGATGCGTTAGCATGTGTTATAAATTGAAGTATAATATTTTTTTTTATCATGTCATCTAATGAAAAAGTTATTTGTTGTTTATGTGAAACAACAGTAAGATAAAGACACCAGTGCTCGTCACCCCTGAAATCTGCACCAGTAGTCGTCACCCTCTTAAAAGAAGTGTTAAAATAAGCGTTAATTAACATCTATGAGTTTTAATCCACCAGCATTAGATTCTCCGAAGCCTTCTGCTTCTTATCACATAAAAAGTTCGATTTCAAGTATTGGGGAAAGGATGAGGGAAGCAAAATAAGTAAAGTATGTGTTAAATGACAATTGGATTGAGTCAACGTAAAGCAAATGACTAAGGAAAGTGTTATGCATTTCTTGATATATTTTGTTGTTTGTTGTACTTGACATTGCTCATAAAGCATTGTATGTAATGTTTATGATATGCAGAATACGATTTATGCGCGAATTTTTAAAATTTAACTTAATATAAAGATTTTTAGGGTATGACGGCTACTGGTGCAAATTTTGCATGTTTCACCAGTGCTCGTCATCCCTGACGAGCACTGGTGTTTTAACATTTTTAATAATTGCGTAATGTTTTTTACTAAAAATACTATATTTTCACTTAGAATTATGATGGTATAGTTTTTACTTTAATTGGACTACTGGCACCAGTGGTCATCAGGGGGTATTCGTAAATGTAAACAAACGTAATTTGACCCCAAGAACGTGACCTGCATTGTATTTTTAACTTTTGTCTAGCTTGTTTAAATAAAGTTAATCCTGGTAACTTTAATTCCCTAAAACTGACTTTAAACCATCTATAATTTTCCATTGTATTTTGCTGGGAAAATTAAATAAATGTTACATAAACATATTTATTTATAAAGAGCCTTTTCTATTTTTCTGCTATATATTTTAGAACAATAGAAATAATTACTCTATACATCTGTCTAATGTATTTTAAATTTTTATGATGTCATGCTTTTGCGAAGATGTATTTAAGTGATGTTTTAAAGTTGCTTCATATTAATTGTTACAAACTGTAAATATCATTTAAGCACTTTATTATGCATTTTATATTTTTATAAGATTTTTATAGATCGTGATTAATTAACTTTAATTCATATATATTTCGAAAGTGATAAAATACAAAGCCTTAATTTCATAATCAGCATAACTGTTAGTCGGTTCAAAATTTTATTAAGGATATTTTTTATGTTAGATATAGGTGACTAAGAATTTATGTAGAAAATATTAAACATAAAAACATTTCTTAAGTAAGCTTTCTATTTATATATTATATTACTTATGTAAGGTAAACACACGAAATATACAAATGATTCTTTTAATTAAAAAAACTTATGTAGTGCTTTTCTTTTGTGAGTGTGTGTGCGGAGGAGGGGGGGGGGAGTAAAAGAGGTGATATATTCAGTAGCAGTAGATTGTTCTTTGGAAATTCGATTGTTCTTTGCCTGTCTAGCATATATAGTGTAACATTAGTTGAAAAACTAAAAAAATAAGATAATGGGAACTGCATTTTAAAAATTTCCCAATATGTATAAACCTTTTTTTTTAAAGTTTAAACTTTCTTATAGCTCTCATTTTACATAAAAATAATATCATATATATATTTTTTATGGTGGCTCAAAATCACCCATAATGGCAGTGTAAAACTGAAACAGAAAAAAAAACACTATTTTTTGCGTTTATGCCAGAGATATTTGCTAAGTATAATAAGATTAAGTTATAATTAAGTTAAAAATTTTCATTTTATGTCAATAATTATGAAAGTATTTTGAGTATATATTTAGGAAAATGGAAAATAGTTAAAATGTTGATCAAAATTACCGTGATTGACTGTTTTACTTAAGTAATTAAAATTATAAGATGCAGATCGATAATATTTGATGACATTAGCTTGTTGTGTAGAATAATAAATAATTATAAGTAAAACTAGGAGGCTTTGCCCTTTTTGCTGATCACTACATATAAATAAAATATAAAAAAAATCCATATCATTATTTAAAAAAAAAAAAATCTTTGGAATCAGTCGAAACCGCAGTTAAAGTTCCTGCTGCCTTCTGCAATAGCTTTCCAGCCCACAATATGATGATTGGCTTCACCTGCCTTACTTAACCGCTTTTTATCTCCCCCCCCCCTTCTCCACGAGTAAATTTAAGTTTCGCAAAATTCCATCAGAGTGCATATTGCGTACACTTAGCCAACACACATATCAATAATCGCCTTTCTGAGGTAATTTGGAGTAGAGTTAAGGTTTTGGTCAGTCCGCCTGTGGAAAGGGAGGTAATTTTGAAAAATTGCCTTATAATACGTGTTGAGTACCCATAACCTACCCAAACATAAATCAATCCCCTTTCTGAAATAATTTGAAGCAGAGTTTAGCTTGAAAACGTATTTTTTTTTTGCCCCCGTACATAAAAAGGGGTGTAGAAGACCAGATATTTTCGCAAAACTAGGCGTTGGATACATAGGAACAACTCACACATAAAAAATCACATTTGTAAGATAATTTAGAGCAAAGTTATACAAGAAAATGTTTTTGCTCCCCTTCCCCAAGATTTGGTAGGAAAGAATTGCATAGAATCCCTTTATAGTGTGCGTTGGATGCGCATAACTAATCGACGCACCAAAAAATTGTTTTCTTGACATAATCTGGAGCAAAATTACTCTTGAAAACATGTTTTTGCATCCACCCCACACTTAATGGAGGAGGAGAAACGAAAGATTTCGCAAAATCCCTTAATAGTGTATGTTAGGTACGCATAACCAAACCATATGTTTAAAAAAATATATAAATCAATCTTACTGCGATAATTTGGAACAAGCTATTTACCCTCTGCTTTAAATAAAAATATTTTTAAGAACGAATCAAATTTTGATGACTTTTTTTTAAAAAGTGTTCAATGTTCAAATTATTTTGCATATAAGTTTACTTGTTTTATTCTCAAAATCTTGCTCAGTAGTTTTATTTTTACCATTTAATGTTTTGTGTTTCAAAATCTAAGAATGGATTTAGGTTCTAAGTATGTGCCAAAGTTGCTTTGTTTCATTAAATTTTGTAAAAGCACAATTAAAATCAAATTATTCAGCAAATTGTTACGTTTTGTTTACATGACGACCACTGGTGCAAACACCTGACGACTACTGGTGAAACTCATTTTTCAAGTGACGAGCACTGGTGCATTTTTATAGGTTCAATTTTTATTTTATTTTTTTAATTGGCGTTATGTATTGAAAAATTGAAAGTGTCTAACAACAACTAGAAGAATCAGTGCATAAAATAGACCAAAGTATAATATTGATACATGAATACCACGCGAAAAAAACAAACATTTAAAAAATAAGGCCTTAAGAGTGACGAGCACTGGTGTCGTTACCTTAATTAAAAAAAAATCTAAAACCGCATTACACTCGACGGCATCCAAATGAAGACTTAAAATGGAAATCAGCAACATCAAACGATGTTAGAAATTTTTTTCCCGGTAATCCGCAGCAAGAAAAAACGAAAGACTGTGAAATAGACGAAATCGAAGGCATTTCACAAACTGCAGACGTTGAAAACAAGCGTCCTCGATTGGAAGATACACCCGATTGGATTGCTTTTGTGTTTAAGTTACTTTTTTTTGCTTTCAGGTATTACATTTCTTTTAACTTGCATTAACTGCTGTTTCAATATTAAGCTGTGTAAACATTTATTTATTGCCTGCATGTATTAAAGGCATCTGTCATATATTTTAAAATGCAAATTTTGCTTTAAAAAGAAAGTAATTTATCATGAAAGTAAAGCTTGGCTCGCGTCGTTCAGAGTCGCAGAAAAATTTTGACTTCTGAAACTGGTGCTACAGAATGATACAAAAAATTCTGCTACTGGGGAGGTACAACTTTCACTTTAGTCCCGTCAGGTACAACTTGCACATTAGTCCACTTTAAATATAGTGATTTAATAACTTTTCATTCATTTTTAATTATTATTCTTAAAAAAAAAAAAAAAACTGTTGAGATTTTATTTTTTCCATATGTACTTTAATAATGAATTTAGAGATTTATGCGTATTGAAGATCTGTTTTGCATTTATAATGTTGGATTGAGAGAATAAAATTTGTCTCTTTATTTCTTTCAAGGCAAAATTTAATCCCATATAAAATTAACAAATTGTTTCATATAAGAATTTTTATTTTAAAAATATTTTATTATTATAATTTCTTTACTTTGCTTTTTCTATGCACTGTAGAATATGATGTATTTATTTATTTATTTACTGTAGAATATGATGTATTTATTTATTTATTTATGATTAATTTTTTCTTCTTCTTTATTCAAAGGATTTGAAATAAGATTTGTAAAAAATTCCGTCTTCCAGTTTTCGATGAATTTACAGTTTTGAGGTGATCTATACACGTTTGGAGCATTTTTAGAAAATATCCACATCTCTCCTGTCTCTTCTGTGTGTGTGGGAGAGAGAGACCAAAAATTTGTGGCTTCTCTATATCAAGAACTAATGCATTAATTTACTTTTTTTTTTTTTTTTTTTTTTTTCAATCTTGAATTTAGTACCTATCAACTTCTTGTGAAAATCGTCCAATAAGTGGCACTGCTGTACAGTGATTTCTGTAATTTATGGGAATGCTGTGTCTCAGCTTCTGTTCTGTAAAATTACACGAAACTTGATGTGCGAGAGGATCATTACAGAAATTATGTCGATTCAATTTGAATACGTATTGGTTGACAGGTGGCGCTGGTATGATGCAACTTTTTTCCCTTGTGCAGAAAGGCTGTATCTCAGCTTTTATAAGAAAATTAAGAAAAATGCTTATTTATGATAAATGCATTGGAAACATGTGTAATATCTTGTTCATGCGTTTATTTATTTCATTATAATTATTTCTCGTGGTGTATTTAAATTCGGCCTTTTTTATTTTTTTTCCTCTGATATACATTTATTTATTTACTGTTTGTGGTTGTCTACAGCAAAATGATTACAAGGCATTGTTGATATCTGAAACAAATTATCCTCTACCTTTTGTCCTAATAATAATAATGTAAAAAAAAATTCATTCAAAAAAGAGTATATTATTCAAAGCACAACAATACATTTCTTAGGATTTAAGCGTAACAAAGAATATTTTAAATAATTCAAAAATTAATGACCCTTAAACTACATCATTATTATTTTTTAATATATATTTTTTAAAACCTTCATAAATGTACTCAAATCTGTGTTATTTTCATTTAGCTTCCCTAAAGATAAAAACAGAGGGAAATTACAGAAAGGTATGATTTTAAGAGAAAAGATTTTAAGGCCATTGACCATTCCTGTTTATGTTCAAAACATTTCTTGCCAGATAATTTTCATAAAAATAGATTTGGAAGCACTTGGCTAAAAAAAGGGTGCAGTACTGACTGTATTTAAATTTCCAGAGAATTGTTCGCATTTACATTTGTTATAAAAATCAGATAGTCATTTTCATGTTTAATGACGGCTCTAATTAACATTTAAAAATTATTATTTATGACTAATATTTGGAACTATTCAAGTGAACTTAGCAAAATAATATTTATAGCAGAGAAAATAATGGAGAAAATGCTCTGTATTTTCGATGAAAAAAAACGATTCTTAGCGGCAAATTTTAGCCATATGTGGTAACTTTCCCGTCACGTGACTAAGGTGAAAATCATTCAATGTTCACCTACACTTTTCGACCTCACTTTTCCCTGTATGCGTACTCTATTAGTATTTCTCCTCTAAGACTATTAACACCCCCCCCCCCCTCTTATTGTTTGCACTTTAATGCTTAAAAATTTAATTAAAAAGAACATCCAGCAAAACTTTACACAAATTATGTAATCATATGAATGTAACTACTTTAACAGTTCATTCAAAACTTTTAAAAAAATAATTAGGTATGATCTTCAGCTAGTGATCTACAAAAAATTTGTTTTGAAAATAATAATAAAAAATAACTTTTAAAAATAACTGTAGAAAAATTCATAAAATGGATTATTTGTATAATTAATTTAACAACAAAATATATCAAGAGTATAATCACATTCAATACCATAAATATATGTATAAGCACAATTCTTTCTTACAATATATAAGTATAAATTACATGCAAATATTTAACAAAAAAAACCAGAATGGATTATTTTGGAAATGGAGAGGAGAGAGAGATTAACAAAAAAAAAAAAAAAAAAAAAAATTGCAGTGAGCAATTGAATAAAAAAAATTGACTTACTGTCAAAAGAGTATGAGAATTGAAATTCTCAAAAAAAAAAAAAAAAAAAAAAAAACTTCCAGCCTAAACCTGGAAAGATTTTGCTTAACTTGCAAAATTTGAATTTTTTTTTTTTTTCTCTTGAATTCACGAAAATATTTGAACTCATAGAAAAATTTTAAATTTTTGAATTCATAAATTTTGAATTCTTAAAGAAAATTAATTTTGAATTCATTAAGGATTTGAATTCATAAAAAATTTTTTTTAGAAAATTTAAATTTTTATATTTAAAGATTTTTATATTTTATAAAAAACTTTATAAATTCATAGAAAAATTTGAAGTTAAGAATTTAAGATTCGCTTTTGAAACATTGTCAAAGAAAAGATTTTTCACAAATTTTTGTAATTCGAATTTAGTTTGTGGCTTAGTAAACACGTCAGCCAAATTTAATTTGCTATGAATGAAAGCCAATTCAAAAACATTTTTGATAACAAGATCCCTAATAAAATATAGTTTGACGTCTATATGTTTACTTCTATTATTTTCTATGGATGATTTAATAAAGTTTATAGCAGCCATATTGTCAGTTAGTAATTTTGAGATTTTCTTGTTTTTTTATAATCATCATGTTTTGGCATTCTTCTAGAATTCGATCTAGCCAGAGAATTTCTTTTGCTGCTTCTGTAGTGGCAATAAATTCCAATTCCATCGTGGACAAACTAACAGCCTTCTCTTTAAAGGTCCTCCAGCTGATGGGGCTACTGTCTAGAAATAATTTGTCCACCCATGGATGTCCGATCATCACGATTTGAAGCAAAGTCGGCGTCAGTGTAGGCTACGATCTGTAAATCAGCACATGAAAGTTTCAATTTTAATTGGCTTGTTTTCTTTACATATCCCAGTAGTTTGATTAATCCATTCCAGTGATGAATTCCTGGATTCGATTGGAATTGGCTATAGATATTGATGGCATATGCTATATCAGGTCTTGTTCTGTTAGATAAATATGATAAATATCTCAAAATATTGCGATGTGGATACTTGACAATCTCTTTGGTTTCTTCTTCGGTTTGAGGACAGCTTGATTTTGAGTAATACAGCCTTTGCTGATTGGTAAGGATGAAATTGGAGGGTTAAAACTATTAAAACGACTGCATATTTCTTGAATATAGCTTTGAGTCTGTTTCAACAAATTCCACTCCAAGTAGTTTCTTTGTCCTTCCCAAAATTTTTAATTTGAAATTTTGTTTTAAAACATTAATAGCTTCCTCTAAAAACATTTTACTTTTACCGAATAAAACCATGTCATCAACGTATAATAATAGGATGACTTGAAATTTAAATGTATAAACGCAGTTGCAAGAAATAAATTTAATAAAACCGATATCTGATAAAACTCTGTCAATCTCGTAAAACCATGCTCGTCCACTTTGGTGAAGGCCATAGAGAGCTTTGTCGAGCCTGCAAACTAAATTCTCTTCTTGTTTAATAAAACCAGGTGGTTGCTGCATGTATACTTCATCTTCTAGCGGAGCATATAGGTATGCACCACTGACATCTCATTGTATGTGATCCCACTTGTGCTGTACTACCAAAAGTGAAAAGAAAAAACGAATTATATCAAAATTTATAACAGGACTAAAAGTCTTCATAACTCTTGCCTTTTACTTGAGCCTAACCTTGAGGTACGAGCCTTGCCTTGAATTTAGCAATTCGTCCTTCTTCATCTCGTTTTATTGCATACACCCAGCGACAGCCAATTATTTGCTTGTTTTGAGGTTTTACAAGATGCCAAACCTTACGTTCTTGGATGGTTCCTATTTCTGTTTGCATTGCTTCTAGCCATTCTTGAAACTGGTCTGATTTTTGAGCTTGTTTGAAAGTTCTTGGTATAATTAATTCTAGTCAAGAGGAATTATGACAAAAATTGGCACTTGTGTTTGAATCAGATTCTTCTATTGGAGTGAATGAAAATTTAGTGGGGTCATACTTAATTTTGTTTTCTTGGCAATATTTTCTAATGTCTCTATGGGATCTTAATCTTGTTCTTGTATTTTCTGGATGGTAGTACACGTCTGTTCTAGATTTATCACTTCTTAAAACTTGTTTTCCTTCAAACTTTATGTTCTTTAATTGAGATGATTGAGCAGGTTTTTCATCATCTGAAGATTCCTCAGTGTCAGATAATTCAGACGGTCCGCTGGACTCTTTCAGGAGTTTTGTCAACAGCCTCTTCATCAGAATCATCATCACTATCCTTTGGAAATACATCTTAGATTGTGTAATGCTGGTTGATGGTGCCCAGCACTGCTCCACTTACTTCTGTTTTGAACAAATGGTCTTCTTTAAAGGTTACATTTAAAGACTCCAAATACGGTATCCCCTTGTATGGTGTGCATACCCAACTAGATAATCTTTCACAGCTTTTGGATCTAATTTCTGTTTTTTTTGTTTTGCCAGTCCCACATAAGCTATACATCCAAATGGTTTAAGGTGTCTGATTGATGGCTTTCTTCCACCGTACAATTCGAAGGGTGATTTTTCAAAATTTTTATGGCATAGTCTGTTCCAGGCATAATTAAAATGCGAAACTGCTTCTGGCCAAAAACAAAAGTCCAAACCACTTTCATATAATGATGTACGGGCTCCATTAATGACAGTCTGGTTATAACGCTCAATAGCACCATTTTGTTCTAGAGTGAATGTATTTGTTAGTTCATGTTTGATGCCTTTTTCCTGACAAAAAGTTGAAAATTCTTTGTTAACAAACTCTGTTCCATTATCTGAACGGAACTCCTTGTAAAAGAAATAGGCCGATGAGTTTCTTTCCCACAGAGCACCGTAACTATGGGGACGGATCATGTGACCGACTGATGGAATTCTTTTTTTGCACTTCGTTGAGGTAGTTCAGTTCTAGCTCTGACTCTCTGAGATCTGGTTAGATTTTTTCAACGCTCGTCGTGCTTGTTACTTTTACATTTTTCTGTATCTTTTCATTTACTTTAGGATGTCAGCTGACATTAGAAAACAATCTAAAACGATTATTTTTAATGTGTATAACTTTTTTAGGCATCTTCTTGCTTCGCAACCCGAAGCAACAATCAAGGATGTGTTTAGGCAAACACAAAAGGTCACTGCGGATGCATGCAGAGTGTCACTCAGGACAATTGGTAGAATTTGTGCCGAAGCTCATCGAAATAAGAATGCAGATGCCGCCGGATTAAGTAAGACGTTATTCGCATCGCCTCAAAAGAAAATTCCTCATGCAAAAAGAATAACGGAATTGGATGATTTCAATAAAAATATTGTACGCCGCACAGTGCAAGAGTTTTATGATCGAAAAGAATTTCCGACTCTTCATAAATTGAGAGAAATTTTACAGGAAAAAATAGCTTCTTCTGGAAGTATAAAGTCACTGTGGACAATCTTAAAAAGTCTCGGTTTTACTTATAGAAAGTGTAACGACGGCCGCAGATTCTTGATGGAAAGATCCGATATTGTAGCTGCACGCATTACCTTCTTAAGGAAAATGCATAATATTCGAAAAGAATCGCCTCTTCGGCAAATTGTGTATTTGGATGAAACATGGGTGAATCAAAATCATTCAAGAAATTATATATGGCAAGATTCCAAGAAGCAAGGGGGTCTTAAAGTTCCTACAGGGAAAGGATCACGAATTATTACTTGCCATGCTGGTTCAGCTAAAAATGGCTTTATCAGAGGTGCAGAATTGATTTTTCAGTCGAACTCAAATAAAGATTACCACCAAGAAATGAACAGCGAAGTCTTTAAAGAATGGTTTATGAGTTTGTTAAGTGGATTGGAAGAATCAAGTGTCATTGTCATGGATAATGCAAGCTACCATTCTAACCATTTTGAAAAGATCCCTTCAAGAAAATCAGAAATTATCGCATGGCTCCAAAGTAAAAACATAAACCACAACCCAAATAATACTGTTTCTGAGTTACTTAATATTGTCAGAGAACATAAAGAAAAATATAAAATGTATGAGTTAGATGTCCTTGCATATGAAATGGGACACGAAGTAATTAGGCTCCCCCCCTATCATTGCCAATACAATCCAATTGAGTTGATATGGGCTCAGGTAAAGGCGGAAGTTGCCGATCGAAACACCACATTTAAAATTAAAGACGTAAGGCGGCTGCTCGAGGAATCTCTCCGTAGAGTAACTCCAGAGGACTGGGAAAAATGTGTTAATCACTCTGAAAAGCTGCAAGAAGACGATTTTGTCAAAGAAGGAGTGAGAGATGAAATCATCCAAAAAATTGTAATTAATTTACAAGATAGCGATAGCAGTGCTAGCGAAAATGAGGTTGAAGAGAATAACTCTGATATTTCTCTTAGTTCTTGATGTCAAGTCTGAAACAGTGCTCCAAAGCGACTTTTGTGTTTGCCTAAAGTCCTTCTAAGGACGAAAGAAAAAGTTCTTTTAAGAACTAAAAAAGGTGAGGAAAGGTCCAGGTGTAGGGGAGGAGGAGCCTGGAAAAATAATAATAATAATAATAATAATTAAAAAATATTTTAAGTTAATAGTTAAAAAAATAAAATAAAATAAGAAAAGATTTCATATTTAATTTTCTTGTAGACATCTAAAGGTAAGTGCATTCTAAAATAATAATAGAAATAAAAAGTGAAATAAAACAAAATTTTATCCTAAACCAAATTTAAATTTAGACGAGAAGACTATACATACGCACATACATTTATATTTAAATTATGTTGCGGGACTTCTTGCTTTATTCAAGGTGATCTACCGTAAAATGGTGACGACACTGTTTTACTGTATAAAAAAGACAAACTTCTTGTTCTAATAAATCTATCTTATACAGATTTTTATTTAATACCAAAAGCCTCCTAAATTTATAAAAATGCTTCAAATATCTTATAAAATACAGACAAAACATGCAAAATATTATGTTGGTAAATACCTAAAATAATTTCACATGGCTACGAAATTGAATTACCTACATTACTCCAATGGTTAAGTTTCTTTGAGATTGTTTCAAATAACGTAGTTTTCACTCATTTGATGCAATTATTCTGTATGATTTAATACAATAGCAATGTTTCGGTTTATAGATACAAAACGCGTGAATATATGTATATCGGATTCTGACAGCATTTTAGTCATTAAATTATAACACAATTAAAGATTATAAAAAATGTTAGCCAAAAAAAAAAAAAAAAAAAAAAAACTGCGACAACATACCATAAAACATCTTCGTAACCCCCCCCCCCCTCTAAAGAAAAGGGTTTCATTTGGGTCTAGTGTCATGGGGTGAAATTAAAGTAAAGGGAATACTTTTTTTAATCTAATGGGACTTTCAAGTTTCTTCGATAATATATAGCGACTTAGAAGAAAATCGTTAGTCGTTTTTGAGATACGGATTTCCACTTCCTGCTTCCGATGTCCCACTTCTGGTTTTCCAATTTTCACCAAAATTTGGAAAATTCACCTGTACACTAGACCTGTCCCAAATCTGAAGTTTTGTAGTTCTATCTTTATTAGTTTCGGCGATATGATAGCCAGATGATTCCACACTTTCATACACACACACAGACAAATTGCCAAAAACTACTTTTTTTGGACTCACGAGACCTTAAAACGTGTAAATCAGGTAAAAACTCGATATCGAATTTTTTGGACCGAATACAATACTTCCATTACCTACGGAAGTTGGGTAATGGAAGTAACCTACGGTAGTAGGGTAATGGAAGTAAAAATGTCTATTACATACATAACTGATCATAAACATAAAAAAAAAAAAAAAAAAAAAAAAAAACCTTTTTAATTTGAAATATGTGCAAGATAATCTCATTAAACATAAATTATAAATTAATTTATTTAATAATTAATTTTGTTACTAATCGCTATAAATTGCAAAAAACTTGCAATAGTTGTTTTAAATCAAAAGAATAGCATTGTTCTTTCATCAGGAGAAAAAAACTAGGCACGAGTGCATCATCAAAAGAGCAAAGGTGCGTGCACTCACTTACTATAAGAAACTTTAAAGTGACTTCTACATATGGCTTCCTCTAAAAAATAATTGTTCAATTTCAGAGTATATACCGATACTGCTATATACTGAACATGAACTGAGAAGTATTAAAAGTTTAAAAATCTATTAAAATAAGGAAGAAAAATCAATTAAAATACTGTTGCAGAAAAAATGTTAGAAGTTCTGTTTCAGTACGAAACCAATGAACATTAAAGATTTAACAAAAATAAATCGTCCTTTATGCATTATCTCGTGAAAAAAAAAAAAAAAAAAATATATACTAGCAGACCCGGCCACGCGTTGCTGTGACTAAGTTATACGTTGAATTATACGGCTGTAAACTATTTAGTACAGTTAAATTATTATTTACGAACAAAGACGAAAACGTTGTAGCCGATGTAAAAACCCACAGGGTTGAGATTTGAAACTTAGGTCAAAATTTGGAAGCGATTGATAAAAATTTTCGTAGTGTTGATATTAAGCACAAATTAATTTTATTGTAGGGTCCTATAAATTTTAATGGAGAAGTGATATATATTATTTCTAATGCTACTTTGGATAAAATTGCTAAAATGACTAATATATAAATTAAATTCTATTAAAATTCTATTAAAATAAAAGTATAAAAGAAACAGACGATTTTAAAATCAATTTTTATGGAGGAGTGAAATATAATATGCTATAATGGATAATTTTACTATTAAATGACCTCATCATTTTAAATATTTTAAAGAGGGCAACAGCTGTAGTTATAAAAGGGAAAACAATAAGGCTAAACCAGAAAAATAAGTAAATTTGATAAATATTTTAAAACTTTAAAATTGGAAATCTTATGAAATATTGGACATTTAAAGTAAATACATGTATCATTTTAAATACAAAAAGATTTTGGAAAAGTTTAGTGTATTTTAACGAAGTGATGAGAAGTTTTTGAGTATGTTAAAATTTTAATAGTAAATTCAAGTCAATAAAGATGGGAAACATTGAGGATTAAGATAAGAATAATTATAAGATTAAAAAAAAAAAAAAAAAAAAAAAAAACTTTTTATATACCATGCTTTTAAATTTTAATATACTAATAATATACAAATTAAAAGGAAAATGATAAATATTCTATCATAGTTTGAAGTCAAATTTGTTTTCAAATGTCTAAATAAAATATCTGATGTAAGATACTAATATTTTGCAGCGGAATAGATTTCATTTCTGTCATCCTTGGCGAAAAAAAAAAGAATATCGCCAAATTATCTGGCGAAAATATTTAATTCCTTTCAAAAATCATGGTTATTTTAACAACTTATATTAAAAGAGTAATGAATAATATGAAACAATATTTCGTACAATACATATTACATGTCATACATACGTACAATGAATAATACATATTACATTTCGTACAATGCATACATCTGGCATGTATATTTTCGTGTTACGCTTTTGATCGCCAAATAATAATAATAATAATAAAAAAAGCCAAGGGCGACAGAGTTTAAAAATTTAAAATTAAAATTTTGTCAATTTGACAGCAAAATAATTCAATCTAACACCCGCGATAACTAATACATATCTATACCCAAATATAAGGATTAAAATCGGGAAATAAATTTCCTCGATTTTTAATAATTTCTTACAAAAAATCCAGTGGGCAATTAACATAGGAAATCTTTTTCTTGGCTGCACAGACGGTCAGTGAGTCACACTTCGCTTGCGTATAGAACTCATAGATATAGTATAGCATATATAGAATAGAGTGATCATTGGGGAGAAAAAAGTTATTCCTTTTCATTTGGGAAAAGACGACGTTTTTACCAAAATATGGCCGTCTTTCCCCGAGTGAATACACACGGGAATACATACTAATATTTTAGCAAATAAAATTTATGAATAATTTATTTGCTAAAGGGGAATGGAAGACTCCAGATACAGTTTCAAATTCATATTTCTTTCTTTCTTTTCTTTTTCTTTTTTTTTTTCAATACCACTTAATGGCTGTTTCCAAAGCTTTTATTTTTTATCTTTTTTCGGCATCAAAAATCTTTCTACGATAACATGGGGATGAGAGATCTATATATATTACTATATCTATGATAGAACTACATTAGCACTTTATCAATGTGTATAAAATCTTTAAATTGATTATGACGTCAATTTTCGTGAGATGCATAATTTAACTTTTTATAATTTTTTAACGTTCACGTTTGATTAAATGTATTTATTTTTATGTCGAAAGAAAATGAACTCGTATTTTTTTTTTTTTTTTTTTTTTTTTTGGCAACAATTAAATTAATGGAACTCACAGATATTTTGGAGCAACTTTAATAAAGGTCTATAATTAACAAATAATTGCAATAAAACAATATTGTGACAATAAATTGAGATAAAAACTATCCTATCTCTCAAGTTGGATCAAACTGCACACAGTGTGCAAAATTTCATCAAAATCAGTTCCTTAGTTTAGCCCCGGACAAACATCGTGACACGTAATTTATATATATATACAGATTAAATTATAAAGTTTTGATCAATGAAGCACAAATAAGTAAAAAACAGGATTAATTTCACTGTATTATCTTCATTATAATATGAATTCAATTTACACTTCAGTCTAAGTAACACGTGGCCGGCTATGCTAACACCAAAAATTTAAAAAGTGGAAATAATTGAATTATACGAAATTTATTAATAGGTTAAAAAGTTGAAGATTCTTTGTGTAGATGGCAGCACAAAATATATTTCAGCTTTCATTTCAACCCAGTCGAAAGGTATCGACATCTGTTAGAATCATTTGGAGTTAACAGATAATTGTGACTGTCAAATAATAACAGACAAATAATTAGCAATAAATTAAAATTGCGACTATAATTTGAGATTTAAACTATCCTATCTCTCAAGTTGGATCGAACTGCACATGGTGTGCGAATTTTATTATAATCGGTTAAGTGGTTTAGGAGTCCATTGAGGACAAACATTGTGACACGAGATTTATATATATTAAGAAAGATATATATATATATACACATAATGTTCACCTGCAGATTTCGTTTAAATATTTTAGATTCGAATACCAATGGATTATTCTGAAATAGTCAGTATGACAAAAGTTTAAACTTTTCACGACTGATTTTTTTTTCTACGAGCTATATTTGCCCATTTTTCTTTAAAATTGGGAAAAAAAATAATATATATATATATATATATATACCTATATATACATAGCTATTATTTTAATTACTCTGCTTTTCTTTCTTTCATTTTTTTTTTTTTTTTTTTTTTTTTCTGTAACTGCTGCAGGCGTTAGACAGAAACCTTAAAAAATTATGCCTATGAAAATTTGATAATATTGTTTGGAATTAGAAGCAATTTTATATCGAAATAAAAACAAATCAAAAACTTATTTCTTTAATCATCTTGTTAACTTTTCCCCCTCTTGCTTCAAACTACTTAAACAAACGCAAACGCAGTGGGAAAAAAAAAGAATGAGTGTTTACGCCTCCCGTATCCATAGCAACGGAGAATTGGGGAACCTGTTTCTCGTTCCTTCACAAACCTATTGATATTACAAGGACTATAGCTATTAAAGGTTTACCTATAAATCTTTCTGCCCTTTTGATGTGATTAATTAAGGTTTCAGCCACTTCAGATTTTTGGACTAATAGGATAAATGAATACTTTACGGGAATAATCGTCTATGATTGATAGAAAGTAATGTTCTCCATGTTTGCCTCTTACTTGACATGGTCCCCAAACATCTGTATATAACAGTTCTAAGGGTTTCTTGGATTGAACAAAGTTTCTGTATTTAAATGAAGTGCGTTTAAACTTATTCAACCTGCAATCTTCACAAAAAAATTCTGTATGTCCCTTTAACAATGGTAATCCCTTTGTACCCCTCTTATTACTCGTATGCGTCAAAGTTTGAGGATTTACATGAGCACATCTCTTATGCCACAGGTTTAGAATTTCCTGTTCTTTTGAAGAGGTTGTGGAGGCTTCAAAAGTTACATGTTGTTTTATAGATTTTGGGACTTTTGCTTGGACACGATAAACACCACTTTTTAATTTTGCTTTGAACATTATATTATCATTTGAAGTAATTTTGACTTCGCCTCTTCCCCCAATAAACTGCAGACCTTCTTTGTCAAGTTGTGGCCCTGATATAAGGTTTCTCCTAAGTTTTGATGAATACATCATTCCTTTTAAAGTAAAATTTCTTTGGCCAAAATGCAATTTAATGTCGCCTTTCCCTTCAATTGGCAAAGTGATGCCTTCCATGGCTACAGCCATTTCTTCATTTTGTTGAGGTTTAAATGATATGAAAAGTTCATGGTCTTTACTAAAATGATGAGACGCAGCAGAATCGAATATCCAATCTGATTCATTTGTTTGCTGAGCTAAACTGGCCTCAGTAATGTAGTAAGATGAATTTAAATCCCTTCTACTATTACGTGTCTTAGAATTTGATCTAGATTGATATGAAAAAATTTTTTAGACTCTGCCTACCTCTTGATTGGAAGGATTTCTTAGGACTGAAATTCTGAGAGGGTAAGTTCTGGTTTTGAAAAGGGGGTTTAAAGTCAACATTTTTACTTTTATAAAGAGAAAAACAATTTTGTCTAGTATGGCCGTTCTTATGACAAAATGTACAAATTAATCTTTGTTTTAAAGGCTTATTTTTAACTGTATCATTTAGATGCTGAAAACTGAGCAGAAATTTTAGCTTTACTTAATTCATTATCTTTATTTCTTAAACTTAGCCTAGTTTCCTCGGCTACCAAGCAAGTTACAATTTCATTGAATGTAAATTTATCATCTTCCCATCTTAGTATGTTTTGAACAATACTGTTGAAATATGATGGGAGATAATGTAACAATTGATAAGATGCAAAAATTTCTGTCAGTTCCCGCTTAGAATTTTCTATTTGTTTAAATATCCTCATGACCCGGGACGCAAAAACATTTACACCCTCACCAGGCAATATTTTGCAATCACACAGCTCAGAAAATAAACTCAAGTGCTGTGCACAAGTATCTGGAACAAAACTTTTGTTAATGAACTTCCATGCTTTTATGGGGTCATCCTCGTTTTCTACAATTTTCCGATACTCAGTTTCTATATTTAAGTATAAGACAGCCAAAGCAGCATTAGCTCTAGACTTAAATTTATTAACAGCAGAAGCATTGCTTCTGTCATCAGCCAAAACTGGGGTACCAACAACAATGTCCCAGAGTCCCCGGTCAAGAACAACAAACTTAATATCAGTCTTCCATTCCTCGAAATTAATCGCATTCAGTTTGGGAATAGAATATAAATTGTTGACAGCCATTTTTGAGTAAAAAAAATTGTATAATTACAGTTCAAACAATTTAAAAATATAATATAATATATCAAAAATATCCCAATTTTCTTATAAAAACCTTTATGCAAAGAGACATACTTTTGCAGAAATATTTAACACACAATTTATCCTCTTTATTTCATCAAAAAACGAGTAACACAGCCTTTTTTTTTCTTTTTTAAATACGTATTTCTTAATCTCTTTACCAAAAGAAAAGTCTCCTTGTTGTCACAGGGTAAGGTGGAGATGGTGATTTCAATAAAATATCTTCATATATATATATATATATATATATTTAAATTTGCATTATCTTTTGTGATGAATAACAAAACCTGTTAAAATATTGTCTCCCCAAGGGGTAAAAAAATTTATGGAGAATATTTGTGTACTATTAACAATGCTGATCTTTTCAGTAATACCTGGCCTTAAGTTTTCATCATAAATTGCAAAACACCAGTCACCAATGTCATAATCAGTTTTGATTTGTAAAGAATCAGTTATAGAGACAATATTTTTTTCACCAGCTTCACTAGTTTTTTCCTACCTTGCAGTTATCAGATTTGCAGCTATGACTATTATTTAGTGACTTTTTTGTATCCTCGTTGCAACATCAATTTTGACTTAATGCAGATGAAATAAAAATTCAAAGAGTTTGGGGGAACTATTAGTATTAAACATTTTTAGATTTTTTTTTTTTTTTTTAACTGTTAAAAAAAAAAAAAAAAAAAAGGCTGCAATGAGAGTGCTTGCTTGTTGTTAATGAAATTATTTTTCTTACAATGAATCTTATACAATTGTATTGTGAAGCTAGATTTCAGAGTATTAATTTGATCATTAATTTTTAATAATTGTTTTCTAGGCTTATCTTGTTGATGTCCGTCATGATGGAGTACTTGTTGTTGAAAAGGAGTAAGTTGTTATTCTTTAGCTATGATACAGTTTAAACTTTGGTCTGAATTAAATGTTGAAGCTGAATTATTCAAATACTGTAAAATAATTTCAAACTTACTATTTTATTATGTAGCATTTAAGTTTATTTCATGTAAGTTTTTATTATGTTATTACTAGGGTGATCTGTCAGTAAATGATAACAGGCCAGTAATTGACCAATTAAGGATAAAAAAAAAAAAAAAAAAAAAAAAAAAAAAAAAAACTTAGTACCTAATGTGTGAAATTTCTGAATCTGATTGGTAGAATACATAAATATCAAATGAAATATTGTCACAATTTTTAACAACTAAAATTTTGATTTGATGTTAACATGGAACAAGTACAAAATATTTCACAAAGAGTAAGTAGCTGTCAGTATTAGCCAAATGTTATGAAATGTTTAATAATTTGATTGGAAAGCATCAAGCTGAATTTCATTTTTTGTGGTCTATCGTAGTAGCAGAACATAAATTAAGAATCCTAGAAAAACCATATTTGAAACACTTAAAATATTCTTCTGGACGAGATACGTCAACGACGTATTTACAATTATATACAAAAACAAAAGCATTGATGAAATTAAAAAAATTTTAAACGAACTAGATCATAACATAAAATTCACATGCGAACCTGAAACTAATAGGAAAATCAACTATTTAGACGTAAAAATAAAACGTTATCGAAACAGCATAAACAAACCAGGGGTCGTACATGTCCTGAATTTCCTGAAATTCCTTAAAACTTAAAAAACGTCCTGAAATGTCCTTAAATATGATAAGTTGTCCTAAAATTCCTGATTTTTTTAGTGATTACCTTACTACAGACTTGCCAAGTCTCCAGATTTTTTTACTTTATTTTCATCTCCGGATTCTTAACGAAAATCTCCGGCTTTTTTCGATCGCGATACGCGAGTTTCGTTTCCATTCCCGTAAAGCAGACGAGTCATCGAAGTGCCACTCCACGTGATGATGTCCTTGAAAAACTGCCCCACTTGTTGACGTGAAACGCCGCGAGAGAAACGGACTTTCTCGATCTTTCATGTGCATTCAAAACCGGAAATAAATTCGTTTAGTGAAAGGCTAAAGTAGTTCCGACTGGATTTTGTTTAGCATTTTAGAAGGGGAATGGAGTTTATGCAGGGCTCCCACTAGATCCGTTATTGGGAAATTGGTCCGTAAATGTCTATTTTTTCGCTATTTGGTCCGTGAAGTCCGTTTTTACAGGCAATTAACCGACCGTAAAATTTTAATCAATGCTCAGCTAAATGCCGAAAATCGTTAAAATTTTAACAGCGAGAGCCAACTTTTTTAAGCTGATCATTCTATATAGAAACAAATTTAAATAGATACTAATGCAGGGGTTGGAACATTCTGCCAGTCTTTTTAAAAGTTTTCTCACAAAACTGCGGATTTTACTCTTTTGCCCCTTCCTTTCTCTCTTTCTATAATTTCTATCGTGCGAATAGTCATCGAATTTGCTTAGAGCCAAAATTCACGAGTTCGTTCTCACAAGATGGCGAGATTCGCATCCAAATTTAAAATATCCATCAACAAAAATTCCGCGAGCGTAAGCCTCTGCCCCCCTACCCCCCCCCCCCCCCTCAAAAAAAGAAAAAAAGGGCAATAAATTATAATTTACAGTACAAAACTGTTTCGTACTTAAAGGTTTATATATATATTTTTTCAAATATGGTAGAAGTTTACACTAATGGAACAAATGAAATAATTGCAAGGATCAAATTAGGAAAAATTAGTTTTGGAAACGTACGTTTAGCTAAGATTGACGATCTTAAAATGAGCTTTCACAAAAATCGGTGAAATTAAAATAAATTTCTTTTAAAAATATACATTTTAAAATTATTTATTTAAAAAATCCGTGTATAAGAAAATTAAATAATAGTACCTGGGGGGGAAAAAAAAAAAAAAAGATTGTAATTTCTGTGGTTAGTGGCTAATTAGTTGTTTATTTTTGGAATTGGAATATGATTTAAAGGAAAAAAAATAAGTCTGGGGATAAAACAAAAAAAAAAAAAAAAGAGAGAGAGAAAGAAAGAAACAGCGAAATAATTGCTTATTTCAACAATAGGCTTAGAAAAACGCAATATTTCACAATTAACAATGAAATGGTCCTTTATTGCGGAATATTTGCTTAAATATGAATAAAAAGCATGGATTTTATCAGTAAACGGTGAAATGATCGTGTATAGAGTTGATCGCAATTTTTTTGTATATTTCAGGAATCTGCTTAATCCGTGTAATGTAAAAAGCGTGAATTTTATCAATTGTGAAATGATCGCGTATTTTATCAGTCTCGGCTGCACAATTATCACTTATTTCAAGAGTGCTTCGAAAAAAAAAAAAAAAAATCGGTTCTCGCTGAATCGTTTATTTCGGCGATCAGTTGCAAAATATCACATATTTCAGGAATCTGCTTTGAAAAAATGCACTAATTTTATCAGTTAGCAGCCAAATAATAGGTTGCAAAATTACATATTTTGGGAATTTGTTTTGAAAAATAGCATTGATTTTAAGTCACTTTTCAATGATCGCGCATTACGGCGATCAGTCGCAAAAATACCACGTATTTTGGGAATCTGCTTTGATCAAAGTATGAATTTTATTAATCAGTGGTAAAATGACTCAATGTTTCGTCGACTGCCATAAAATAATTTGCGTATTTCGACAGTTAGTAGCAAACATAATAGATTTTAGGAATTTTATCCATTAATGGTCAGATGATCGCGTATTTCGCCAATCGATCGCAAAATTGCTGATTTATGGAAACTGCTTTTTAAAAAGTTTATTATTATTTTTATTAAGAGCCAATTTAAAAAAAAAAAAAGGGGGGGGGGAGCACAAAATATAGCATTAAAAAATTACCGCATATTTCGGCAATCAGTCACAATACTATCACGTATTTCGGGAATCTGCTTTGAAAAAAACCGCGAATTTTTTCAGTTAGCGCTGAAATTATCACCTATTTCGACGATAGTTATAAAATTATTTGCTATTCTGAGAATTTGAAAAATAGAGCGATTTTTATAAGTTAGTGCTGAAACGATTGCGTATTTCGTGGATCGATCGCGAAGTATCGCGTATTTTGAGGATTAGCTTTAAAAAAACAAAAACAAATATTAAGCATTAGGGGCAAAATAATCGCCTATTTTCAGCAACTAGTTGCAATTAAATACAAATTTTGTCAGTGGTGAAATAGTCACTTATTTTGGCAATCAGTTGCGAAAATGTTACATATTTCTCTTATTATTATAATTTTTCAAATAGCTTCTTAAATAATCATCAGCTAATAAGATAAAACAGTATAAATTGCTAATGGTGAAAAACTGTTGAAAAAATAGCAGGGTAATTCCATTTTAAATCAACAAATTTTCAAAAAAGTTGTTGCATGACAATTTTTGATTTTGATGACAATTTGCATGTGCTTTCCCCATACCTTTTTGACCACAAAAATATATATTTTTTATTTAAAAAAAAAATTACCCTTTGATATGAAGGCTATTTTTGTCGTTGCCAACAGCAAAAATTAGATATTTTGATGCTTTGCTTTATGAACTATAACTTTTTTCCTATCAAAGCTATCAAACTCAACTATAGCTCATTGGAAAGCTAAAAAAAGATCTTTTTCCATATGGTATCAATAAATTTGAGATTTAAAAACAAAGGTTATTTTTTCAAGGTCAAAGTTTGCGATGCAAAATTAATTTTTTGCCACTTTTGAAAATTAAAAAACTTATGAAGGGCTTGGAATAACAAGCCCTCTTTTTTTTCTTATATACATATATAAGGTTGCTTATTGTATTAAAAAGTTTGGCTTGTTACTCTGCCCCCTTCACAAGATACGACCCCCCCGAAGTTGCAAATTTTCTAAAAAATCCAATTTTTAATGCTAAAAAATGCATGTGGGGGGCAAGGTAATTTTTTTTTTACTTGTGTGATTTTAAGTACATCATACCATCTTTCAAACAAAAAAAAAATTACTTTGTTATTCAAAGGCGTTTGGCAGCTATAAGGGTCTGAATTTTCAAATAATCACACTAAAACCATCCAATTTTTTCATGTACTTTTTTTTGGAAACATGTCATTTATTATTATTTTTTTTTATTTGATGGACTTAGATTGACCTCACAAATAAGAATATATCATATTCCTACTTTTCCTCATTTATAGTAATCTATTTGCCACTTAAAAGCAAGAATAGACAGATTTCAACTTGTCCAGCCTTGCTGCCACATGTATAGAACAGTTCCCTTTAGGCAAACAGTACCTACCTGTGGTAGGAACTGTGCCAATGACAAGGCTGCTTGAATATTATTGGATACAATTTGACCAATAATATAGGGTAAGACAAATGATCTGCCTGCCAATGATGTCACATGGAACTGCTTTATAGCTTAGTTGTTTCTTTAACTCTGAAAGGAGTAGGTTGCTGGGAAGTGTTCTTGCTGTAAAATCTTGTAAATTTTGGTCTTTCATGTAGGTTTTTTCATTTCAAGGTCAAGAAATATACATATTTACAGAATATTTTGGTGAATAACTGTCCTTGTTGAAGGTAAAAAAAGAAATTATTTTTTAGAATTCTTAAATATAAGTTTGTTTTTCTGCATATAAAGAGTAAATGAATTATGGATAACTCTAAATGCTCCATAGGAATTTTTATGAAAGATAATTGTAACATTTTAAGTTATAGTAGGCAGTCAACTGTAGAGAGTATTTCTAAGTATAATGATGATGATAAAACTTTACTGCAATTGAGAACTGGATGTAAAACAATTGAAACTGTTTGTACTTACCATGCAAAAAAGTTTTTAGATAAATTTTCTCACCTTTATGGAACTTCCTGCTGTGACCCATTTTCGGAACATAATAAGGTGATTACAAAATCGCTGAGAATCATAAGCAAAGATTTGTATTTGAAAAACACAAATTTGAATCTTATCCCTGGAAAATCTCTGTGCTCTAAATGTTTAAATAAAATTCAAAATCAGAGAGTTGAAACCTATAAAGATAATAATGAAGAAATGTACATACCTGAATGTGATTTAGTCGAGTCTGTAAATGTAGCATGTAGTGCCCTTGGAGTATCACCTGTGAAAGTTGCCAAATTATCGCGCGATCGTAAATCATCTACATTAAAAAGAAAAGTTTCAGCGATAACAGAATGTGTCACAAATAAACTAAATAAATCATTTGACCTTTCAATTGTTTCACATGAAGAAAACAATAGTTCTTGCCAAAAGCACATATGTGATAATTATGAAAAATTAATAGAAGACCTTAAAGAGAGAATGAAAACTGCTGAGTGTCTGCAGGATAAAGTAAACATTTTAAGTTTGTTGCCTGTAACTTGGAGCTATGCGAAAATTCAAGCAGAATTTGGAGTCAGCCAGTATTTAATTCGAAAAACTAAAGATTTTAGTTAAAACACAAGGAGTTTTACCAAAACTGGAACCTAAGAAGCCAAGCAATATTCTTGGTTCTAGTACAATAAAAGCTATAGAGGATTTTTATCAGAGAGATGCCTGTAGTCGCATGATACCTGGAAAAAAGGACTGTATTTCTGTGAGAGGAATGAATGGGGAAAAGTCAAACCTTCAAAAAAGGCTCATTTTATGTGACTTGAAGGAACTTTACATACATTTTAAAGAAAATTATCCTGATTTGAAAGTAGGGTTATCTAAATTTGCCGATCTTAGACCAAAATTTTGTGTGTTAGCTGGAGCATCTGGTACACATTCAGTGTGCGTTTGCTTGTACCATCAAAATGTAAAACTTATGCTATCAGCGATTAAAAGTGATCATAGCTACAAAGATCTGCTGCAGATTATGGTCTGTGATACTGAAAATGAGAATTGTATGTTTTCGGAATGTACTGCATGTCCAGGTGTGGATGCCATTTTATCACTGATTTCTCCAAGTAACAGCACCCAAATTGACTTGGAAAATGATGAATTTGAGGATTTGCAAGTTTCATATAAGCAGTGGATGTCCACAGACAGATGTGAACTGACATCATGTGTGCTACCTTTACAAGAATTCTTGGTTAAGTGTTGTGAAAAACTTGAGCATCTAAAGAGCCACCATTTCATTGCCAGTAAACAAGCAGCATTTCTAAAATCAAAGAAAGAAGATCTGGATAAGGGGGAATTTTTGATACTTGGAGATTTTTCAGAGAATTTCTCTTGTGTTGTTCAAGACGAGGTGCAGACCTATCACTGGTCAGGTGTGCAATGTACACTTCATCCTTTTGTTGTCTACTGGGAAAAAGATGGAGAAATTCAAACTTAAAGTTTTTGCTTTGTAAGCGACTGCCTTGACCACAACACAACTACATTCTACGCCTTTCAAATGATCCTTGTTAAAAAACTGAAGGCAGATCATGCTTTAATTTCAAAATTATTCTATTTTTCAGATGGATCTGCCGCACAGTACAAAAACAGGAAAAACTTCATTAACTTGAGCCATCATGAACAAGACTTTGGGATAAAAGCAGAGTGGCATTTTTTGCTACATCCCACGGGAAAGGCCCTTGCGATGGGATTGGAGGAACAGTGAAGAGGCTAGTGCGAAAGGCTAGTTTGCAACGACCGGTCAGTAATCAAATCTTGAATCCATTAGATGTCTTTGAATACTGCACTGAACATATTAATAGTGTAACGTTTTTCTATGTTTCCTGTGATGATGTTAATGCAGTAGGAAAAGTTCTTGAGGAAAGATATAAAACAGCACTATCATTACCCCAAACTCGGTCTTTCCACAGCTACATTCCACTCAACAGAAATATCATTCATGCCAGACGTACATCATTTTCTTTAGATTTTACAACCTTTCATGTCATCAAAGACGAACCTATCAACCTTAGATTATCCACACCAACAACCCGATCAAAGTTGTCCGATTATGTTTGTTGCGTATATGATGGTGACTGGTGGCTAGGAGAAGTGGTGGAAATAAAGGTATTTGATGTCGAAGAAGAATACAGGATCTACTTTTTTCATCCTAAAGGACCTGGAACATCGTTTAAAAAATCAAGTCATGATAACCAAACTTGGGTTCGGTTTCAAGATATTTTGAAAATCCTGACTGCGTCAGAACTATGGTCAGCGCAGGGAAGAGGTCATAATATCACACCTGTGATAAGTGAACATTTGTCAACTCTTCTCTATGAGACAATAAACCACTGAACAAAAAAGTTTTGCATGTTTTGAGAGGTAAGTTAAATTCTATATACCAAGATGTTAGAAACCTTAAATTAGCTTATCAAAGTTTAAATGTGTTCTTTGACAACTCTTCTTAGTCTTTTTAGTTGTTTTCACCATTTAAAACTAACAATTAAGTAAAAAATAACTTTTCACTAACACCTAAGATTAAGAAGTATGAAAATAATTGCGTTGTTTCAGTATAATTATTTGAAAATTTAGACCCTTATAGCTGCCAAACGCCTTTGAATAACAAAGTAACTTTTTTTTTGTTTGAAAGATGGTAAGAAGTACTTAAAATCACACAAGTAAAAAAAAATCTACCTTGCCCCCCACATGCATTTTTTTAGCATTGAAAATTGGATTTTTTAGAAAATTTGTAACTTTGGGGGGGTCGTATCTTGTGAAGGGGGCAGAGTAACAAGCCAAACTTTTTAATACAATAAGCAACCTTATATATGTATATAAGAGAAAAAAGAGGGCTTGTTATTCCAAGCCCTTCATAGGTTTTTTAATTTTCAAAAGTGGCAAAAAATTAATTTTGCATCACAAACTTTGACCTTGAAAAAATAACCTTTGTTTTTAAATCTCAAATTTATTGATACCATATGGAAAAAGATCTTTTTTTTAGCTTTCCAATGAGCTATAGTTGAGCTTGATAGCTTTTATAGAAAAAAAGTTATAGTTCATAACGCAAAGCATCAAAATATCCAATTTTCTCTGTTGGCAACGACAAAAATAGCCTACATATCGAAGGGTAAATTTTTTTTAAATAAAAAAAATATATTTTTGTGGTCTAAAAGGTATGGGGAAAGCATGTGCAAATTGTCATCAAAATCAAAAATGGTGTTGCACACCCCATTTGTTGATTTAAAATGGAATGACTCAGCATTCTTGCAATTTGATGCTCCAAAATGAGTTTTTTTTTTTTCTTTCTTTTGTTATAGCAAAATTGCTCCAAGAATTTTCGCAATTGAAACCTTGCTTTTGTCAATCATTGGCATAATGATCCCGCATTTCAGCAATCAGCTGCCAGAATACGGCACATTCAATCAGTTAAGCACACATACAAAGAAATTTTGAGAATTTGTAGTGAAGTGATGACCTGTATCAAAAAACAGCTTTGAAAAAAAAAAAAAAAAAAAAAAAAAAGCATGAAATTTGAAGATAGGCAATGAAATAATTGCTAATTAGTTGCAATCAAAATTACAGCATGTGTTTCTTCTATTGATCTCTTAAAAAAAAAAAAAAAAAAAAAAAAAAATTAGCAACTCAATAAAGAGTTTGCATGTAGGTATTTTATCAATTAAAAAAAATAAATGACATACAAAAAATATTTTTTTGGCAATGACATACAAAAAATATTTTTTCTTTGTGTATGTATTTAATAATTACATATTTAGGGATTTAGCTTAAAATAATAATAATATAAACTGAAATTTTGCCAGAGACAAAAAAGATCTCATGTTAAAACAATCATTTGCGAAGTATCGTGTAATTAAATATTTTAAATGCCTAGAAATTATTGAAATAAAAAGAATTGAAATGTAATATGCCATATTTTTAACTAATCCATTTTATTGTAGTATTCTGGCAATGTTTCAGCCTCAAATTATTAAACATGGCTTGGCTTAAACTTTTAGCAAAGCACAATTTTTAATGCTTAAATTACGAATCTGGAGATAAAAATGCCGGTATGTCGATAAAATAGCCCCCAAAATGTCTCAGGCTTTTTCAATTTGGAAACTTGGCAAGTCTGTATGTGATTTATAATTTATATCTTTAAAGTGAATAAGTATAGATGTAACTATAAAATAGATGATAAAGTTTAATAATACAATAAAACATGTTAGTCTTTCAAATGTAGGTGTCATTTTTTTTTTTTTGTTTATCTCATATATATATATATATATATATATATATATATAAGAGTTATAAAAGAATAGTTTAGAAGGCGAGTTTATTGCTTGCAATGGCGAAATGGATCCCTATTTTGTCCTGAAAATGTCCTGAAATTTTCAAAAATTTGTGTCCTGAAAGTTCACTCAGTGCTTGTACTACCCCTGATTTAAAGTAAGATAAATAATTAAGAAAGCAAAAGTGAAAATGTAACAGGGAGTTTGAGTATTTTCCTCCTTGCTTAATTTTACGCTATTGAAATTCATATAATTTTATCCTATAAATAGGGATGTGGGTTTTCCGGAAAATTTTGAAATGGAAAATTTTCTGGAAAATTTACAGAAGGTTTTCAGGAAAATTTTCAATCTCTAAATTACGAAGGTTTTGTAAAATAAAACCAAATACGTTTAAAAGCTACAAGTAAACAAAACTATTAAAAAAAAAGTATGAATGATTATTCAATTCAAAAAGAAATTACTAAACAAAACACAGAAATTATGATTTAATGGCTTATTAAACATGTATAAAGCTAGAAAGTTATAATTTTTAATGAGTGTTTTGCATGTATAATGGTTGAATAATCTATATATAAAAGGTGTCTGTGAACATTCTGTAGCTGTCAGAGACCCTCACATATCGCTGCCAACAGCTGAACCCCATTTTATTATTATATAGGAAAAAATTTTATGAGAATTGATCTAGAAAAACTAAATTTGCCTTTGTTTTTCCCAAAATTTTTTTTTTTAATTTTTAATACTTCATACTGAAGTTACAAAGTGGGAAAAAAATGATCAAAGTTCTTTTTTGCACTTTATAATTTCAAAATAAAACATTAAAAGAAAAAAAAAACTTTTTTTGAAAAACAAGAACAAATTTAACAATAGTGAATATTCTGAAACTAAACAGAATTTAGAAGAAGGAAAAAAAAAAAAAAAAAAAGAGGTAATTATAACGAATTTCTGTTTAGAATAATATGGAGCTTGGCTGCTAATGGCAGCAAAATTATTGAAACACACATCCATATTTTTCTTTTTCTTTCTTTAGTTTGATCGCTAATTTTTATCATGAACTTACTTTTTTATAAACAGTATAAGACTAAGATCATGACTCGATAAATATTTACTTAACAAAATAGTATTAGGTGCACACCTTTTAAATAGAAATTATTGCTAGCGCATCAATAATTTTGCTGCCGACTGTACAAGGTAATTAGTAAGGACCATGCAAGGGTTCATTTTATCAAAATTCTTTTGATTTTTACTTTTTTCGATTTGTTCTATTTTTAAGCATAGTTTGCGAACACAAAATCATTTTTTTTAATAGTTGGTGGTATTGGATAATGGATGTAATCCTCTGTTCAAAAAAAATAATCTGGAAGTTTGAGATTATTATTATTATTATTATTATTTTTTTAATGTAACACCTTTATGAGATTTTTCAAGTACAATTCAATTTCAGATATTTTAAGCAAATAAAGAAATATTTAGTTCTTTCAACTAAACCTCCAGTTACAAGATATGATGTGATTCAATTTATCTATTTGATTTCCTTAAATTTTAATCAAAATCTTGATGTTTATTTATTTAGGCAATTAATTGTATTTCCTGTTGCTTGCATTAAAAAAAAAAAAAAAAAAAGAATCCACATTAGAAATTAGTTTTAAAAAGTGATTTTAAAAAATATATTTGTTTTTATATAAGATTTCTCTCTAAAATTTTCAACAATGCCAATTTTGTAATCAAAGCAATTTTTTTTAAAGTTTTGCTCTGTTTTTTTTTAAATTAAATATTTAACGAAGATTATGACAATGTCCTAACTTTCTGAGTCACTCTTAGGACCAGAGACCATAAGGTGACCAAAGTCAGAATTGCTGCCTCAGTTTGAAAAACACTGGCGTATCATCATTTATCAAATGAATATTTTGAAAAATAGATACATATGCTCAGCAGTGTAGTAGTGCATTAATTTATCAGTATATTCTTTTTTTGTTATGTTGCCAAATGCTTTATAATTATGTTCTTACAAACTTATTGAATGGACATTTAAAATTCTTATTAGCAACCATAGATCTCTTGTATTATAATAAATAACCTGTTTCTCGAGCAAGTTGCTCAAAACATATATCTGGTAACTTTCTAAATGACTTTAATCAGAAACTTTTGCTTTTCACAATGTATATAGCATTGACTAATAAAAGAAAATTTAAATATATCATGCAAAAGATTTACTAAAAAAATTATTTTTTTGGTTGAAAAATTTTCCGGAAAAACATAGTAGAAAATTTTCCGCAGAAAATTTTCCACCCCACATCACTACCTATAAATCATAATGATATATAATTTTTTGTTGTGTTATTGTAAAAATCTATGAGGGCTATCTTTATTAAAATCTATATAATTCTTGTGACAGTAATCTATAAAATGTGCATAAATTTTCAGTTCAGTTCAATTGAATACTGCATTTAGATGCTATCGCACTTTAAAATGTTTGGGGCTGTAGACAATGATAATTTTTCTTTGTGTCCTTGTAAAAAGAAAAAAAAACTATACATGCTAGATTCATCAAAATATATACACTTTATGAGAGGGTAATTTTCGCACTTTAAAATGTTTGGGCCTATAGACCATAATGATAATTTTTCTTTGTGTCCTTGTAAAAAGAAAAAAAAAAAAAACTATACATGCTAGATTCATCAAAATATATATGCTTTGTGCGAGGGTGATTTATAACGTGTGTATAAATTTTTAACTTAAACGAATAAGGCATTTAAACGCTATTGCAGTTTAATTTATTTAGGCCCATAGACAATTATGGTAAAGAATTTTTCTTTGTGTCCCTGTAAGAAACTATAAATGCTAGATTCATCAAAATCTATAGACTTTGTGTGACAGTGATTTAGGTACAACATGCATATAATATTTTAGTTCAGACGAAAAACACATATAGACAATTCTACAACGTATTTGCATACGGCGATCAGCTGTGAACAGATTCTCGAAGATTCAGTAAACTACGAGATCGGCATCTTGACGAATCAGCAATCGCTAGTCCTATATAGCACTGTCTGCAGGGAAAATTAGGGAACTAACTCTGACTACTGGCTGTTATGAGTGTAGGATCGTTATGAGCGATGCTGCCGATGGAAACAAAACATCATCATCAAAAATAAGGATTGAATTAATTTAAATTAATGAAATGAATTCTAAAAGGTAAGTAATACGTTTTTCTTTGTATTTTACTGTTAATAAAGTTTTATTTTACTTTTATTATGTAAATGTAGAGATAAAGATTTAAAGGGATTTTGGATGATGGGATTAAATAAAAGGGCCTATTACTAACAGCATCAATACTAAAACAAAATAGGGCAGGGTGCAACTCCCTTTGAAAAACGCATAATGTGAACACTAAATATCACCTAAATTAAATTTAATGCTGGAAAAATCTGCCAAGGTATTAGTATTGTGGACAGTAAATTCCTCTCTAAATAACTGGAGAAATTCCTCCCGATGGAGAACATGTAAACAATTATTTATGTAAAGAGTAAGGGCCTTTCCTTTTAAATAATTTTGGATATGAGTAATTTTCCAAAGATCATCTTCGTTTTTTTCCTGTCAAATACTGTTAAAATACCCATACAGCACACTTTGTTCCAGCGATGTTCCAGGTACATCGCAATGTCTTATTATCATCACATCTCAGAGAGATGCAAATAGAATATCTCTGAGACACAGAAGCAGATCGTCGCTGAGAGTAACATTTGCGATGTTCCGGAAATGTACCGGAGATGTATGCGATGTACTGGAGATGTAGCATGCGATGTCGCAAAGCTGAGACATTTCCACATCCTTAGAACATACCTGGGATGTTCCAGAGACGAGCAGAACGTCTATGCAACATCGCAATGTCGCAGTGCGATGGTCTTGCAACGTTCGAGAGATGTAAGTGTGCTGTATGGGTAACTGATCCAGGGTTCGAACTGAATTCCAACATCAGGATGGAATTCAATAATATTTAGTTTTTCCTGACTAGAAACTGGATTTGCTGCAGAATTATCAGGATTATTATCTTCAGAATCTTTAGACATTGTGAATTAAATTTAGTAAAATATAGAGCACGGAGTATAGAGTAAAATAAGAGCACGGTCACGATATCACTACCGGAAAAATAACCACTGCTTTAACGCAAATACATAGGGATGATAACATTAATATTAAATTCGAGCAGGTGAGAAAAATAGCCAATTATCAAAACCACAATTATGCCGCAGTTAGGGAATCTGTTGAAATATTGTCGAATTTTAATAATTGCAATGGCAACGATGGGGCACTGCTCAACCGGCAGTGGTGCCGAGTCTTTAAAAGAGAAGAAGATGGAGTGAAACGTCAGTTTTGTCGAACTTCAAACACCATATCGCCAGAGAACAAGCTGGGGCGCCCCATGCGAAACTAATCAGCAAGTGACATGAAGAATTAAGGTTGTATATTTTAAAATTTTTAAATTTAGATGTTTACTTCATGGTTTAGTTTTTTGTAAAGTATAATATAGCAATTTAAAAAAATTCACTTTTTACTAGACACACATTCAAAAAAAATTTAACTTACCAAAAATCTTTATATTACTTAAATATAAAATCATCAAAAATTTACTTAGATGAATGCAGCTACAATATAGCACACATATGACTATTTTCAAAAAGAGAAAGAGAAAAAAAAATTATTTAGGATTTTTTTTTCTCTCCCTTTCTTTTATTGTATAACTTTTTGAGCCTTGGGAAATTTTTGAACGATCATCACGAATCGTAATTGCAAACTTAAACTTGATTTTAAAAAAAATCTAAGATTTTCTGTAAATTTAAATTTATAAGTACCATTTGCTTTTATTTATTTACAATCTTTTTAAGCTACGATTTAGAATAATAGTTAAAAAATCTCTTCACTTAAAAAAAAAATACATTGAAATACTTAAAAAAAAAAAAAAAAAAAAAAAAAAAAAAAAATTCTGGTAAAAATTAAAGTCTATGAAAAGTTCTTGCATTTTGAAATAATGTTTTTGTTAAAATTCTTTTAACAAGAAAAAAGAAAAAATTGAACTTATGAAATTGGCTCTCTAATTTATAAATAAAAGTTTTACTTTAAGTAATCCCTGTATTTCTTCCTTCAAAAATTCAACAGAAATAGCCTCCAGATGACGAGGAAAAAAAAAAAAAAAAACTTACCATTAAAAACTGAATTTTGTTCTCTTTTGCTTTACTTTTTATCTGTTCATCTATAATCCATATTCTGCGCCACTTGCTGATGGAATCAGTTTTTCTCCTCCGTTTAGGTATAGAGTGCAGAAGGTGGAAGTGTGACTCCTCACGGCCAAACTTCTCTTGCGTTCACCAGTCGTTCTCTTTACTTCTCTGCCGTACGCGTGAGAGTGTGAGAATCCAACTTAGGGTTTTCTAATGTGAACCCTGAAATGGTCAGTTACTGGTCAGTTCACCCTAAATATTTCATTAACTGCTATTGGAGGTTATAAGTTTCTGAATTTAAGCTAGTCGGAAAATAACAGAGCATTAAATTTAATTTGAGATTCTAAATTTTTTATTTATTTTTCTAGAAAGGATTTATTAAATTAAAATTACTTTTTTTTTCTTTCCTGTAGAGGATATCCTCAGGTAAAAGTTCCTTTTGAAAGATGTCGTTTCCCTCCTCCAAAACCAAAGGAGAATGAGAAGAAAGAATTTGCTGAAGGTCAAGTAGTAGAGGTATGTTAAAATTTTGACTGATGCATTACATGTACATTACTAATATTTTCTATTTATAATTTTTTTTTTTTTTTACTTGAATTTTTATGTATGAATTGAATTAAGTTTTGCTCTATAGGGCAGGGTGCCAATAATTTTAATCATCCAATTTAAAATCATTGATTTAAATTGAATTTTTTTTTTCTTTTAATGTGATTAAAATCAACAATTTTTAGAATTACTTTTGAAAGTAAATTTTTAATTTTGTAAAAGGATTGATTAAAATGAAAGTTTTAATTATTTTAAATATAAATAATGTTTACAAGAAAAAGTCATTTGTTAAGTAATTTTATTTATATTTCAAGTTCTTGTTCATAGTAACGTGTGGGGAAGTGATTACAAGCACTACTGAAGTTTGTTTTTGAGGGAAGGTAAGTTAAGATAAAATTGATATTTGATTTTTTCCCCGTGGCAGAAACACGGCGACATTGTCGCAGAACGGCACTGAGTTCTTGCAGAAAGGTTTTTCTTTTAGGAACAAAAAATTTTGAAAGATAAAAAATTTCAATGCAATAACTTGGCTAAGACTTTTTTGCAGTATGTTTCGTTTTTGCAGAAAGGTACCAAAGTGTTACATTACTACAGCGATGCAACAATAGCAAAAAAGCATCGAACGCTATGTGCTCTGTGCGTACGGGACGGCAGCAATATTCCTTCTATGCACATGATCTGTGACCGCGGTCTGTCTTGCTCGCTTTCTCGTTTGTTGTCTGATGCGATTTCTCTTCTATTTCTGTTTCAAACTAACCGCGGGATCTTTAAATGAAGCTGCCTTTCTTTTTAAAATAAATTTCTAATATTCATTCTTGCAATTCATCCCCCCCCCCTTTTTTTCTTCTTGTTTCACACAATTAAAAGGATATCGCGGTCTGATCATTATGAACTTTAGATTTTATCTTTCTTACAGATACTGCAAAAAACATTCCTCAATTTTTTTTCCTGATCTATAAAATTGCCTCAACATTCCTTGAGAACAGGAAAAATAACAAATCTATTAATTACTTTTATAATCTAATTGAAAAGCAAACGCAATGTTTTGATTTTCATTTAAAATTTTTTTAAAGGTTCAGTTATATAGCTGAAAAATCTTCAAAAAATAAAACTTAAAATAACTGTGTTTTAAATTATTATAAATAAATAATATATTCAGAGCTAGTGAATTTTAACGGTGATGGTAAGGTGTACATGTTAAGACCAATGATTGTGTTAGGGTTTCTAAGACTGGGAGCAGTGTCCTGTGTGGGAGACTTTGTAAGGTGTCTTAGTCAGTATTTACATGAGTGTCTGAGAAAATCATGGAAAAATCCGACTTAAACGAAGGAAGTGTGCTCCGTGGAAAATTTACAAAGATGTTTCAGTCTGCATTCATATGAGTTTCGGAGAAAATCACAGAAAACTCCAAACTTTAACGACGAAATATTTACCTTTGGAGAAAGAAAAAGAATATTTTCTGTAACATTTCTTGAGATAACTGAAAACGTAATAACTCAGTTTTTATAATGCAGGGGTAATTCTAAGAAAATTTTAGATCTGAAAATTAGTTTTCACAAAAATCGGCAGCTTTAAAATAATTCTTCATGAGAATTACATGCTAAAATTTCGTATTTTAAAGCCTGCTGCAGAAATATATTTCAGAAATCAGATACAGGAAAAAAAAAAAAAAGGATATTGCTGAATTATGAGGTCTAAATAATTCATGTTTTTAGCAGATTGATACCTATTTAGCAATTAATTTCAATTACGTAATTTTTTATAATTTGCAATAAAATAATTCATTATTTCAGTAAATGGCCACAAAATTGTTCCGTATGCCCCAAATCGCCTTTGAAAAAAACAAGAATTTCACCGATTAACATCGAAATAAAGCCTATTTCAACAGTTAATTCATGTTAAATATAAATTTTGTTAATTAGCGGAGAATTTATTGCATTTTTCCATTTGCACTATCGGCTACAAAAATATCGCAATTTATGAAAATCAGCTTTTAAAAAATTGCAATCTTTATCGACAAGCAACTAAATAGCACATCAAACGTAAATGTTTTACTATTAGTGGTAAAACGATCCCGTATTTCCGAATTCTGTATTTCGAGGTTCTGTTTTGAAAATAAAAGTGCAAATTTTGTTGCGTAGCAGCAAAATAATTGAGTATTCAGGATTCAGCTTTCAAAAGAATGCGAATTTCATTGATTAGTAGCTAAATATTAGCGTGTTTCTCAAATCGCCGCAAACTAAAAATGCAAATTTAGAGAGTCAGCTTTGAAAAAAGCATAATTATCTTATTAGCTGCAAAATAGATTAGTTGCAATTTTACATAAATTTTTGACGATTAGCGGTAAAATAGTCCGGTATTTTTTTTATTTCATTTGAAAAAGTATTGCATAATTTGGGACTGTTCAGCTTTGAAAAATGTGTGAATTTCATCGATTTTCAGTATTTAGGAGTTCAGCTTTGAAAAGGGCACAGTTTTCATTGATTAGTAGCATAATTCCATATCTTGGTAATTGACTGCAAAAATATCGCGAATTTCAGGAATAAACTTTTGAAAAAAAAAAAAAAAAAGAATTAATATAAATTACGTCCAAAATTATGGTGTATATTATCAATTATTCGCGATTAAATATAGATTTTGTAAATTTGTAGCAAAATAATTACGTATTTCAGTAACTGTCCGTAAAAATTTTGTGAATTTCCATAATCAGTTTATTGATTAGCCAGCGGAAAAAATAACATTTACGTAGTTAGTGGTAATTAAGAGTGAAATTTGTCCATATTTCAGCAATTGGCTGTAAACTTAACGCATATTTCATTAAACAACACCAACTTAAAAAAAAAAAAAAAAAAAAAAGTACAAGGCTGTGTAGATTGGCAGCTAAATAATAGCCTTTTACAGTAGTTAATTGCAATTGAACATAAATTTTGTCAGTTAGTAGTGAAATTGTAGCTCTCAGGATCTATATTTTGTTTGGGTTTATTTATTTTTTCATACATAAAAAAAAAAAAAAAAAAAAAAAAAAAATTCTTTTTATTTTCTCTTATATTTTTCCATCCCCCCCCTTAACTTTTAGTTCCTATTTTCCTTTCCCATTTTTTTTTTTTTTTTTTGTCTAAAGTTCCTTTTAGTCCTCAAATTAATAAAACAAAATTCAAAATTTATTTTTTCTTAAATGTTCCCTTTTAACTAATTTTTAATATTTTTTTTTAGATTTTATATTATTATAGTTTAACAATATATTTTAAAAAACTCATTTGACTATTACTTTGTGGATTCATAAGTTATTGTCTAAAAATATTTTTATGAATACTAAAAATATGTATTAAATTTGTAAAAAATATTTTTTTAAATTAAAACATTTAATACCTTAACACTCTTATTCTTATTTTTTTCTACAACAATAATTAAAATAAGGTCAGGGTGTTTCATTAAGCTAGTACATTAAAATATGATTTACTTTTTCAAATTATTGTTTTATCTAGTTAAAACATTACAAATTGTAAGAAAATTAAATAGAGCAAATAGCTCTTCACTGTTTCTTCATAAATTCTATAGCAGCAGGTAACATTTTTATGTGTTATTGTTTGAATTTTTGTCTTCATATGAATCATTTTATTTATTCAGTAATTCTTGCAATCATTCGTAAAGATTATAATCCCCCTTCTTTTTTATTGTTCTAAATTAAAAAAAAAAATTAAAAAAAAAATAAAAAAAAATACCTCAGAGGGGAAAGACACAATTTTCATTTTGTGAAAAGAGTTAGCACCATGATCTTTATTGGTATTTTTATACTTATATAGAGGCATTAAGCACTAATATACAGTTACTATAAAGAAAAAAAAGACAGTGGGAAAAAAAAAAAATGTTAATTTTCTTTCTTTATGACAAATATCTGTCATTACAGCACATCAAAGATATGGTGGTAACTCTTTTCACAAAATGGACACGGTGTACTTTACCTCTGCAGTACCGGTTGGTTGGTTGATTGTAGGGTTTAAGGCTGATTGACTCCGTAAGTGTCCTAGGCCTATAGGGAAATGCCCTCCATGGGGGGGGTCTTTCTAAGGGGTCATAGCCCGTATTTATGCAAGTTTTGGAGGACACCATAGAAAACTGCAAGTGGCTAGGTCAATGAGCGTGACCTGGGATCAAACCCAACACCTCCTACCTACCAGCTTTGAGCGCAGAACCACTCGGTCGCTAGTGGGCCCCTCCAAAGTACAGAATTACTTCTTACCAAAAATTAATATGAGGTTATAAAATTACATGCGCGTAGCCAGGGGGGGTGCCCTGGGTGCCCGGGCACCCACCCGCTCACGCACATACATTCAGTATATTTAACAAAAACATATTGAAAACAGAAAAAAAAAAAGATTTGATGGTTAAAAGAAAAATTGTTATTACTAATACCAATGATTCTATGCAATAGAAAGACTCTTTCTTAAACATGGTGGTAAAATATATTTAAAAGAATAATCTAAACTGTTCATAAATCCAAATTTACTTGCACATTTCTGACGAAAATTTGCAAAGTAACTTTTCTTGGTAAACAAAAAAATAAAAGGAAATTAGTAGTTTGTTTTTCCTTCAAGGAAAAGCAGAAAAAGAGGCGATAAAATGACATAGTTTATTTAAACTCGTGGCCTTAACAGAGAGTCAAGTTTTTTTTTTTTTTTTTTTTTTTTTTTTTTTTTTGTTATTTCTCTTTATAAACATTTTTTTAATTTTCTCTTACCCATACATGTTGGAGAATGTAATGATTTGCGGTCCAGTTTTTAAATATGAAATAGTTTTTACAATAGTATGTCTTAAGGTCCGCTGATTTGTATAACCAGGTTCTTGTGGTTAGTCTGCATGGACATAACTCAAAAGCAGGTATTGGCAGGAAGTCTAAAATCGTATTCAATTTATATCATAATGATCGTATACACGTATACTATGACAAGCAAAAAGTTCAAATACATTATTGTTTAAGTACAAAATTTTTAGTTGTACATATCAACAACATTTTTAAAGTGAACTAAACATAATGAAGATAACATATTCTATTGATACAAAATAATTTTCGTATAAAAGATTGTAAAAAAAGTTAGGTTCGATTAAAAGCATTCATACCAAATTACATTGCGTCCAGTAAAAACGTTTAAAAATGATAATTACTTTCCCTTACCATGAGTTACAGAAAGTATTATTTACGGGGTCGAATTTTCGAAACTAAATATTTGCGATAATTTCAGGTTTTGAAGTTCTTTGAATGCAAAAATAATTTGTTTAGTAATTGTTGATTTGAATGCATGTCTGGTATCATAATAACTCAGCGGGTAATTTTTTTCCGATTACACTGGTCTGCGAAATCGTACTTTTCAAATTTTTTATGTACTGCGTTGGGTGCCTCTAATGTGTTTTGATAATCTGAATTAGAAATGATTATTTTTTTTCCTATCACGTAAGAAATTTTCACAAAGTAATGATAAAAATCGGAAGAATTCGCCTAGAAGTTATAACAAATTCGAAACAATTTATATAAAAAATGCATTGAAATAGGCTTTTATTTACACATTATCTTTTAAATGTATTTCTTCACATCGAATCTCCCTTTAGAGCATTTTACCTTGTGCAAGGCTTGAGGGTCATGTGTGTGTGCGTGTATGGAATTCTCTACACAACATGCAACAATATTCTGCTAACATGTTGAAAATGTATCGTCTCTGATACCTGCTTTCTATTTCTTTGATGTCTTGATGAAACAGCTCTCCTTGTTCTTCACTCACATCACCCAAATTTTCAGGGAAATAATTTAGATGGGAGTCGAAAAAAATGAAGCTTTAAGCTCAAAAAATTATTATTATTATTATTATTTTTTTTTTTTTTTTTATGAGGGAAATTTTTAAATAGGTTTTCCTTAAACAGCATCCAAAAATATATCAGAAAAACATATCAACCTGAAGAAAAAAATTTCTTCGTCGGCCTGTCTTATTTGCTATTAAAAAAAAAAAAAAAAAGAAAAGACAACACTGGAAAGTTCAAATTAGTACTGTTAATCATATCATAAGCAGACTTTTCTTTAAAAAAAATTACTGAGGGTGAAAGTTCTTTGAATCAGTTTAAAAATATTTTTAATTTAAGCCTAAAGTAATTGTTTTAAGAATGCAGGAATTGTAATCAAACAGAGGGTTTTGAAGGATGCAATAGACATCCATCCCCTTCACAAAAATACATGCCAAACAAAATTGTTTCTAAAACAATTTTCAACTTTTTTAAAGCACCTCAGAAATGGTCGGTCAAGTATACAATATCTTCTTTTTGTGACTAAATGCCACATTTTATTTATTTAATTTTTTTACCTTATTTAAAAGCTGTCACTCAAACTTAATAATAATAAAACATTTTATAATCGTTTGCATTACTTTTGAACTTTGACAAACGATTTGTAGCTGAAAATAAATTATGTATTTATGAACAGACGATTTTGTATTTGTAATTAAGAAAAAAAAGAAAATTATTAAAAATTAGGCTACTGTGTAAATATTTATTCGGATTCCTTATTCTCGTGCAATTTTATAAAACAATTTCCTCTTTCCTGAAAATCCTGGATCTGGAGAAGGCGGTGTATAATTCTATTAAAGCTGTATTGAATGACAAAAGAAACGAAAAACTGTTCTGGAATCATGTGCAAAAATGTGAAGGACTTTATAATTATTCCAACCAAAGAAAAAAAGAGAGTTTGAAGAGGAAGCTCAAGACAACACAAAAAATGCAAACATCAAAGAAAGGTATGCGCAAAATATGCTCCATTATTTAGTCTATTAATTTTTTAAATAGAAAAGTCGTTTATTTGTGTGGGTAGAAAATTTCCGACATTATGTCATGATGATTTTTCGTGCTATTTTATTAATGAATGTTTCTGGATTCAATTATGTATGCAATTTTGAACTGTGGTGGTTGCAAGACAATATTTTCGACTGATGGCCAGTGCACGGTCGGATAGTGAGACACCACATTAGCTTTTTATCTGTCCTCCATTTTGATACATTTACTTTGCAGGGATTTTCAGTGCAATTTTATTGGTATGTGTCCCTTTTAATGTTTTCATTTTACTTTATGCAATTTTTCATGGAATTCTTATGTACAGTGGAAATTCGTAAATTTATTTGGCTAATGGTCAGCTCTTGGTCCGGTCTGTGGCGTGTTTCTACACTTTCCACAATTCGATACATTTATTTTTGCGACTTTTACACACATCACATTTTTATATTATGGTACACACAACAGTTTATTACAACCTTATTAATAAGTATCACTTTAATTTTACAGCGATCACAATACCCGTTTGTACTATTCTGTTTGAAACTAACATCACAACTACAGCAATACAACAATGTTTTAAAATATAGAAAATAAATGCTATTCATGAATATGGGAACGAATAAAATAATAATTTTTAAAAAGTGTCTACAAGATTGTATTAATTTAATATATATATAAATATATTTAATTAATATATATAGGTTCATAATTTGAAACTGGTAAAATAAAAGAAATGAAATGGGATTATAAATAAACATATCATTATAATTCTACTTTATCACTTTGTATGCGCAATTTAAGTTACATAGTATAAGTTTTTCCGTAGTTTAGTTTTTAGGTTTTCGTTTATAACTCAAGGCTTCAGATTTTTAATTAACCTTTTAACGTTCATTGGTTGCGTACTGAAACCAAATATTGGACACCATTCAATATTTTTTATGCAACATTCTTTCCTTGTTTTAATCAATTTTCAAACTTCTGTTCCTTTTCTGTTAGACGGATAGCGGCACTACTCTGAATGTCCAAACTTTATCAAATGATATTTCAAAAGAAGTCAAATGCACCGATTTACGCTACCAAAACTGCAGTCTGCATTTAACATTTTTTTACATTGGCATTTTTAACGTTGTGTAAATATTGATATTTCTGTTCTGCGTCAAGTCTAGTTATTTATTCTAAGAGAAAGTTACTTAATTTATATGTTAAAACGTACATGTGTTAACTTGTGTAACTTTTATACATGTGTTAAAACGCACACATGCATACATACGCGCACTATGTTCATAATGTATTCATATTGTAACTTTTAGTTTAAAATTTGGGCACCCCCCCGCTCGGAAAGCTGGCTACGCCTATGAATTATTATAAAAAAAAAAAAAAAAACCCCTCATAGATTTGGTATTAATATAAACATTTTTAGAAACAAAAACGCTAATATTATTGGTAGTTAGTATCCAAATATTTATTATTGAATAATATCGTCTTGCAGAAAGAAATGAGCTCTAGGGAGGTTTGTCGCAGAAAGCCAGAAAAAATTCTGCCACAGGGGATTATTTTTTTTTTCTTTTAATCACTTAATTAAAATCAATTTTTAGAATTGAAAGTATTATAGAAATCATATCATACAGTTGGTGTTAAAAAATACTATCCACTACTAGCATTGAAAGGATGTTCTTCATTTATGACTTTGTACACAACAAATTGAGAAATCAACTAATAGCTGTTGATAAAGCATCAAAGAGCAAGAGATTTTAAATAATTTCTTTGGAAAGACTAGATGGATCAGAACAAATGTGTAAGGCACAAAAAGCATAAGTATAGAATACAAACATTTTCTGTTGAGGGGCATAGTTAGAGCATGTGATGGAAAAGAGACAGGGAAAGGTTTTTTAAAGACAGTGGTTGAGAATCGATCCTTGTCTTTAGACACAAAAACGTCAAGAAAAGACAAGGAGCAATCCTGTTCAATCTCATAAGTGAATCGAGAGTAAACTGGAAAAATCAACAAAAGAGGGAACAAGAACAAAAGTGTCATTAAGATAGCTAAACCAGTGAGGAAATTTATATACACCAAAGAGTTTTTCTTCAGAATAGTGTATACTATAGATGTTGCAAAACAAAAGATAAAGAGGACTGTCCATTGCCACATGCCCTCATTTTGAAAATAAGTACTATTGAAAATGAAGGTGGTTGCTTGATACATAAATGAACTAAATTTATAAGCTGTGGTTTGTTTAGAGAGGAGATTACATAAATTCTATTATTCTGGTATTGAAATTGAGGAGCTTGTGAATTTGAAAAAAAAAGTAATTCTGTATACAAAAATTTAAATTAAAATATAGCCCTTTATTTTAACTAGTTTATAAAAAAAATTTAAATATGTTAATATATATATATATAATATTTAAGTATATTTTATGATATAGTGAAGGTTCCTAAGTGAACATTTTGGTAATTAAATCTTTTTTGTGTGTAAAAATTCAAGTAAAAACTAATTGCATTTGGATAACTACTTCGACGATCATGCTCAAGAATATCATATTTTGCTAATTAGGCACAAAAATCCAGATTAGAGTTGTAAAATTCTTGAGAATAATCTTTCTGAGAATATTATTGAGAATATTATCCTGGAAGAGAATAAATGAGAATTTTTTCACTGAAGCTATAACAGTGGGTAATTTTGAAATGTGTGCTCTGTATAAGTGTTAATTTATGTGCAAGTTTAGAAAATTATGAAATTTTGCTTTTAACAAAATAATCAGATTAATTAAAAAAATTAAATCTATTTAGTTGTAGATATTTAAAAAAAATTCTCTTCAAGGCTAAAAGATGAAATCTTGTAAATTATTGAAGATAAAATCCAATGATAACTCAAGTAATAAAGGGAGAAACTATTAAATGAGTTTTTTTTTTAATTTAATTACAGACACTTATTTTTAAAGGTTAACATTTAATGAAAAATATTTCTAATTATTTATGTTTTTGCTTTAAAATGTTTTATACTTATCTGTATGAAATAAAAATGGTTTTATCCAAAATGTACTTAAAAAATGAACATATTTATATGGACTGTTCACAGTTTAAAAAGAAATTGTTTTTCTATAAAGATAAGTGACAAATTGACATGCGTAGCTCACAATATAAATTATTAAAAGAAAAAGTAAAAACAGAAATAGTTGAGTTTAAGTAAAGTAATGTCAATGACAAAGAACTGCATGAGTTGTCGGTATAAAGAAGGTAGCTTGAATAATCTGTTATCAAAAAATGAAACTGTTAACTTTGATTCTAAATTTTGCGTAACAAGTTAATTACAAAATAAAATTAATTGCATTTTTAAGCTAGTTGTTATTTTAGTTTTTAATTTAAATAGAACATACACTATCTTTCCATAAATGACCGGACATTTTAGATTTCAGACGTTTTTCAAAATATTTCAAAAAGTGCTAAACAAATCCTCTTGAAACATCAGGAGTATAAAGAACATGCTATATATCATACAATTTCAATTAAAGTCTTGTGCCAAAAGTGAAAGGGGGACCAATAAAAAATTAAAGAAAAATGAAAGGGTTTGGCCTTACCATGTAAAAAGTATTGCTTGAAATCCAATCTGGATGTAGCATGTGGATAAGGGTTTTCCCAGGGTTCCCACGGTCCTTGAAAGTCCTTAAGAAGTACTTTAATTTCATTTTCTTTTTCAAGGGCCCTTGAAAGTATTTGAATTTTGTGCAAAGTCCTTGAAAATCCTTGAATTTTCCACTCTAATAGACGGGCTTAGCACGGATACTGTCAAGGCTAAACTATCTCAATCTCCACATGCACACGCCATTGTGTAATATTGTGATGTATCGAATGCTGGAAATCATGAAGACTAGCTTTTTTCTTTCGAGAAATTTATTTGCTTCTCGATTTACACACACGATACAATACAGTCACATTTAACAAAAATAAACACGTAAACATTTCACATAATTTAAAATTGAACTGTAAATTTCCGGTCCACTATTACAAAATGATTGGGACTCAAGTCCGGCATTCGCTGTCGGCGTTACATCACTCACTTCCCAAAAAACCAAACTATAGTCTCTCTTCAATTAGAAAGTCTTTTTCGTCTGCGCTGGACAGGCAGCGCCCTCTAGTCAGTCTAAAAGTCATTACAGACCTCCTCCCTTCAGGGGGAAAACTTTTCACTATTGTAAAGGGAAAAGTTTGGTTAAATAATACTTGATTAGGATAAGTCTATATTCAAAATCAATAGTCACAATGTTCAACATATTGCATGGTTTCCAACTGCTCCGATTTTTGCGGAGTTTCTCCGGAAAAATTTAAAAACTCCGCAATTCCGCGAAGTAATGTTTATGCTCCGCAAATTCAGTCTTGACCACCTAATTAAATATTTTTTATTAAATACATAAAATTTAATAGTGGCAGACACTGAAAAAAAAAAAAAAAAAAAAAAAAAAACTTTCCTTTTTTTTTTTTTTTTTTTTCCTTGCACACATCTAGGCAGAAATCGTTATCCAATCCTTATCAACTTTTGATTTTGCATTTCCAACAGTTGCCGCATAAAACATTATTCTTTGAATTTTATTTTTTATCTATGAAAGCGCTTCAACGTATTTTGAAAATAAAAAAAAATGAAACTAACTTTTACAATTTAGCTGAAGAACCACACGCTTCATCCTACAATACTCATAAATAAATAGTAAACAAAAAAAAAAAAAAAAAAAAAAATGGAAGAAAGAAAACATTTTAGTGATCGAAATATTGCTGACTCAGAACAGGAACAAGTATTCGTTTACATTAGCTAAGAGTGTGTTTAATTAAAACCACAAGTTGAAAGGGGGGAAGAAAGAAACCAAATGCTATGATTATGTGGTGTTTTGATTTTCATTTAAACTGTATCAATGTTTCAGTTATCATTAAAAAATTGTTTATTTTAATTATTTTCGATAAAAATAATGGATTCAAAGCTACTGCACTTTAAGGCCGATTGACAATGCTTTTTTTTAATATTTATTTGAAATAATTATGCTTTTATTTTATCATTCACTTAAAGCATAATGATTTATTATTATATCTTCATTTGTATCTGGGAAAAAAAATAAGTTAACAAATTATGACCAATAATCTGCAAAATTCTAAAGTTTACAAAACATATGGTCCCAAGCAATGCAGATTAGAGGGAGTTGACTTGGAGATGAGATCATTTACACATTTATATGATTTCGTTTTTAGATTTTTATGTGATAGTATAATTATTTTGACATTCATGAAAATTGTTGGAAATTAATTTTTTTTTCCCTTTGTGCTTCTCTTTCTTTCTTTTTTTTTAATGTAACTGAATAATGTACTTTCATATATTGCCTTTATTTATGTATGGAAAATATGCCATTATGCAAAAAACAAATTACTTTTGGGTTTTAAGCTTATATTCAGACTTAATCATTTCCCATTCTTATCTCTCTTCACTGTTTTGCTAAATATATTTGATTATCAATAAATATTTCTAAATTTCATATGATTATTGTTAATTTATTTTTGTGAGTAGTTTATTTCTTTTCTTTTTTTTTTTTTATGTATTTCTAAAATTGCTCCTCAAAGTAGCCAAAATGCTCCTCAAAATTTCTCTGAATACTCCTCAAACTGTTTTTGAAAAGTTGGCAACCCTGATATTGATTCATTTTCTAAATATTGTAATCAGTTTAAAACAAGTGATAAAAAAAAAATACGAACAAGCACCAATTCTATGCAGAAACAGTACCTGGTTATTTTTAAATGCACCAGACTTATCCCTATTTTAGATTAAACACACTAACTTATTTTAAAACATACAAAAAACATATACCAAATAGAAATTTAAATATTATTACACACAATATACCTGTGACACTAAATAGATATGCAAAGTAAAATATAGATAGTGAAAACAAATATATATATATATATATATATATATATATATATAGCAATAATTAAACAAATACAAACTTTTTTTTAAACTAAGGGATAAGAGTTAATCTATCAGCATTCTGAGATTGTAATTCTATACACTCAACAACCTCATAATTAAATAATCTGCATAGAGTTCCCAAAGTAAAAGTCTGGGATTTGGTCCCTTTTTTTTCTTTCTTTTTCTAAGGAACATGAGTAGCTTTGTACAATTACGACTAAATAAAATAGGATTTTGAGATAAATTCTCCTTTAGTTCTTCAAATGCCCTTTGACAAGAGCTATTCCAGTTAGTGGATTTTAGAGTCCAGTCCTTTAGTAAGTCTGGCAATAAAGTTGCATTTTCAGAAAATTCAGGAATGCACTTTCGATAGTATTCAGCTAATTTAAAAAAGGCTGTCACATGAGTCTTGGTAGTATGAGACAAAGAATCTTTTTTGACTCGAACTTTCAGTTCACTTGGAGTTCTCAATCTCTGGCCCACTAAATGTTCAGAAATTTTCACATGAGCTCGAGTAGGTTGACATTTAGAAGGTTTAATGTGCAACTTAGTAGTACTTATCTTGAAGGAAATGTCATTTAGCTGTTTTACATGATTTTTTCTTGTTTTAGGAAAATTGGCTACTTTCTCACTGTATGGCACTGGACACTTTTCACTGTCTTTCAATGAATTTGCCATTAGTTGACTAGAATCTTTTGGTACATTATTCATGGGCTTGAATGTACTCAAGGTAGTCACAGAAAGCATTTCTTTCAAATAATTTTGTTCCTTCAATTGTTTTTCATAAATTAAGCATTTTTCAGATAATTGCATAAGATCTAATTTACTCTTCTGCAATTCAGCTGTCAACTGATCCAATTTAGCATTAGAAATTTTTTCTTTCTCTTCAAGAATATTAAACAGGTAATCTAATTTGGAATTAATTGTACTAATTTCATTTCTTTCTTCAACAAGCTTTTCATTTTTAAGAGAAATTTCATTTCCTTTACCTTTCATTCTTAAGAGTTCTTCTTTAATTATGTTGATTTCATTAGACAGTTTAAGATTTTCAATTTTAGTATTTTCTAATTCTTGTTTGTAATTATTCTTTTCGGTATTCAGTATTTCTAACTGATTTAGATAATTCTTCTTTTCACTTTGTGAATCAAGACGAAGAGTTTTTAACTGATTTTCAAGATTTTCTTTCTCTCGAATTTCTTCATTTATCTACTTTTCGTATTCTAAACATTTTTTATTCAGCTAAGCATCAATTTCAGCTTTTAGTTCTTCCATCACAAAACTAGAGTCTTCATTTTTCTGTTTAAGGTCTTTTAAGGCATTATTTAGTTCCGAATAATTTTTGGTAGTATGTTCCAACTCTTCAGTAAGTTTTTTATTTCCAAGAGACAGTTCTTGTTCTTTAATTTTCTTTTCTTCCATCTCCCCTTTCAAACATATGATTTCATTTAACAATCTGAAATTTTCAGTTTTGAGATGGTCAAAATTTATTTTCTCTTTAAGAACAACTTCATTTTCTATTTTATTTTGATTTTCTTTGATATCCTGCAGTTCTTTAGCAAACACTTTTGGAGAGGTTTTATTGAGTTCTGGCCATGAAAATTCAGACAGGATTTCTTCTACCTCTTCAGTTTTCTTTTCATCTTCAGATTTGCTTTCAATCAACTTTTGGTCAAAATGAGCAAAATCTTTATTTTGTATATTTTTCTTCATTCTTAAAAATTTCTTAAAATTTCTTATTTGTACAGAATTTAGCTTAGACACTTGTACATTTTCTTTTGATTTGCAATCTTTGAACATTGCAGCAGTTTTATTTCCCTACAAATACTTGTCACTATACGAGGAATTTTGTAGGACAGCTGCTTTAGTTTTTAAGTGTCCCATTTTACTCTCCAATTCAACTTCTGCAAGTGGTAAACAGACAGGATCCACTTCTAATGGATTTCTAATATACACTTTCTCATTTGTGTACATATGTGGTTTCACGTACTTGCTGCTGATCAGGTCACATGAAGCACCAGTATCTCGAATTAGCTTCATCTCAACACCATTCACTTTACCTATACTAGTATAAGGTGTCATTGATTCATCAGAACCTGCCTCAGTTATAATATGTAAGATAAATTCTTCATTTTTCTTTAATTTATCACACTGAGGTCTGAGATGATTAGTAGAACCACATTCATAGCAACGAGTAATTTTTCTTTTATCAAACTCTTTGTTTCTTTGATTTTCTTAGAATGTTTCGGATTTTGAATGAAATTTCGGCTTAACATCTTTGTTATTATCGTTAGACTTATCATCACAAAAGTTTCCACTTTGGTTACGAAAGCTAGAAAAGTTCTTTTTGGGCAAATCCCTCTTTTTGAAACTTTCTCTTATACTTTCAAATTCATCTAATTTTTCAGCTAAGTCTAAAGGTGTTGTGAATGTAAGCCAGTTTCTCCAAGATTTTTCGGACGATTTGTGGTGCTTATAAAAACATTGTTTCAATTTTTCACTATTTAATTTATATCTTCTCATAATGAGATTCTTTACAAAATCATAATTTGTAGCATCGGTTGGAGACTCTCTGGCCAACATATTGAAAAGTTCTGGCGGTAAAACTGCTAACAGGTAGGCCACCCAATGCTTTTTTGTAACTTGTGCCATCTCCGCTCTTCTTTCAAAGTTTGCTAAATATAAACCCATTTCATCATGCTTTTCATCAAATCTTATAGTAATTTGAGTTAGTTGTATTCTTGGAACTGATTCAGCCAATTTTTCTGGTTCTAATATTCTTTCAGGATTTTCTTTTGAAATTTCCAATTTCTTTAATTCAATTTCATATTGTTGAGTTTCTCGGGTCCTTCTTTCCTCTCTTTCTTCTTGTCTTATTCTCTCTTCTTCTTGCAATTTTTTATCTTCAAGAAGCCTTTCCAATATTAATTTTACTTCTTCCTCATTATAGGACTTGCTAGATAAAATTAATTTCTTGATGTCAATAACTCTACTGGAAGTATCTACTTCGACACCGATTTCCTCACAAATTTGAATCAATTCATGTTTTCGAGCTTTAGCTAAAAATGCCATGTTTGAAAACCCCAAACAAAACCAGAATGCTCTCAAAATGATAATAAGATATAAACAAATAAAATAATCAGAAAAATTATTATTTTTTCTTTTTTTCTATTACCCCCTTTTTTTCAAAAATCAATCAAACACACAAAAAAAATAAGATAATAAGGGTAATTAACCTTTGTAATTAATTGAAAAATAATATCCAATCCAATTAATGGTATCTGTAACTTATGAAAAATAATTTATTTTTCTCTATTTAAGAGAATACTTTTTTTTAATATATATATATTTCTTTCATAAAAAAAAAAAAAAAAAAAAAACTTAAAGAACAGAATACATGAACATTTTTAATCACACAAATTTCTTTTATTAAATAAATCATATATTCAAAAATAATATTCAAAATAATATTTCAAACCAAGTATGTTCTTATACCAAGTACTACTTGTTTAACACAATAATTGTTTCAATTCACTGAAATAAATAAATTTATTTTCAAAATCATTTAATTCTTTCTGCACACATAATATTTCTCAGCGAACAGAATAATTACTATTTTTCTTCAAACCAAAAAAAAAACAAATAATACTTTCCTTTCTAAACCCAAACTATTTTGCTTTATCAAAAGAAAGTAAGTTCAATAAAATTAGATTAAAGAGTAACATAAATTACCATAGTAATTAATATTAATAAATAAAATATACATCTAAACATTAAACCTTTCATTTGAAATCAAAACAAAACTAAAATATTTTGTTCCAAACAAAAACAGATTCATTTTACATGAAATCAAGACTAAATTCTTTTTTATTTTTATCCTTCATTCACTCTCTATTTATCTTTTTTTTTTTTTGTATTATTAAGCAAAGAAATATTAAAATCAGTAAAAGAGAAAGAAAAATAAATCCAATTTGACAAATCAATAAAATATCAGAATAAAAATGACCGGAAATGCACATTAATACTTTGTGAATCATTCAACATTTTTATTCTTTTTAATTCGATAATAAATACATTCTTTTTTATTTTTTTATTTCTCAAAGCTCTAAAAAAGAATATTTATTCTTTACTTTCCTTTAAATACAGAACAGAAACTTTATTTAAACATGTTCTCAAAATTTGTCATTCCTTTTAAAACCGAAATTCTTTGCAAAATGTACTTACTCTACAGTAAGGTTTTTTTTATTAGGAATATACCATTAAACAAAAGAAAAAAACATATGTATTCATTTATTTTTCGCTGATTCATCAACTTTTATTTACACTCAGGACCATAAATTAAGGATAATGTTAGCTGAGGCAAATAAAGGTTCAAAAGCAAAACAAACATGATTTATTCATAAATTCTATTTATTAAACAAAAGATTAAGAGCAAAAAAAGGTGGTTTATGTAGGATACCATTTATAAAAACGATTTTTGCTCCCTGAAGCAATTACAAAAAATATCTCCTTTACAAAAAATTAACATTACATGGTTGGTATGATGGTTAATACATTGTATGTCTCTCAGATGATGAAATACAGTCCTTACAACGCCTAGGAATGCAGAGTATTAAATTATTGATCTGATCTTGGGGAAGATTACTCTACTCAGTAAGCAATGCTCTCCGAAGTTCCAGTACACATGTAGGAGGTGGTTGACCAACTACAACTCGTCGGAAAAGCATGTCCTACACATGCTCTATCAGATTCTAGTCAGGTGAGAAAGCTGGCCATTCCATGCGGGTGATAGTTTCAGGTTGTAGGCATCCGTGTATAACGTTTGGACGGTGATGACGTGCATTGTCATCCATAAACACAAATTCTGTGCTCATGGCACCCCTAAACAAACGTACATGTTGTTCCCGAATGATATCCCGATAAATTTGGCCTATTATTCTTCCGATTTGAACATGCAAATCCAGCATTCCTACCCCACAGTAACGGTGTCGTTCAATGATGCTGTTTTGGTGGTAACGGGTACCTGACGTTCTACATATGAAAGTCTGGCGTGAATAACACTGCAAGCTAAACCTGGACTCGTCGGAAAACATCACACAAGCTCACTGTGCCGCTGTCCACATTGCATGTTCTCTACTCCAAGTTAACCGCTGGCACAGTGCATTGCCGTGAGTGGAACACATCTAACAGGCCTGAGATCCTATAGACCAATATCTCCCAAACGCCTATGCACGGTTTGTCTTGAAAATGTGGCAATCGTGGCTGCAGACAGCTGACGAGACAGGTCTGATGCTGTGCTTTATCTGCTTATTTTGGCAGTTACTGCCAAATACCGGTGGTCATTCGGCATTGTAACTCGGGGCCGACCAGTACTGTAACGTCGACTAACATTTCCATCATTTTGGAATCGTTGCGAAAGCCTAGAGATGACACTTTGGGCGATTCTTAGTTCCCCCGATACTTCAATCTGAGTACGCCCACATTCTAGTCGGCCGATAACTCTACCACGTAAAAAATTATCTGCTTGCGTCCTCTGTGTCATAACCATTCGGTTGTGGCACTGAGCGGCACACAGAATGCTTGTGAACAATTTTCCTTCTTTGCTCCCATTCCTTATCTACCCCCTTCTTACACTTTCGTCATTGTAACATCATATCGGCGTCATCTGATGGCTTCCTATAATATACATATTATTCTTAAAGATGTGTGTGGTATTTCTACAGGTGAAATTTTTGCATTAAAGTTCGATTTCAGTGTGAATCTGAATTATCCTTAATTTATGGACATGAGTGTATTTTCTGTTTCGAAAATACATCGACAAAAAAAGAGATTTCTTCTTTTTTTATTTTTTTTAAACAACGGATGAATCAGTTTAATATATATATTTTCTCTGTAAATAATAATTTCAAATAATCTTTTTATCAAATAAATAGGGATAAGCGATGCTATATATATTTCACGATTAAATACATAATGTGAATTAGAGTACCTCCTTAAAAAAAAAAAATATTTTCTCACGTTCTAATACAAGGAATGAGGTATATTATTCCTAAATAAGGCACTGTTTCATACAGAAAATGGTACTTACCCCTTTAGTAGAGCATCTTTGTAGTGTCGATCGTATGCCATTTGCTGCCACCATCTTACTGGTCTGTGATGTATCGAACGCTGGAAATCATGAAGAGTAGCTTTTTTCTTTCGAGAAATTTATTTACTTCTCGATTTACACACACGATACAATACAGTCACATTTAACAAAAATAAACACGTAAACATTTCACATAATTTAAAATTGAACTGTAAATTTCCAGTCCACTATTACAAAATGATTGGGACTCAAGTCCGGCATTCGCTGTCGGCGTTACATCACTCACTTCGCAAAAAACCAAACTATAGTCTCTCTTCAATTCGAAAGTCTTCTTCGTCTGCGCTGGACAGACAGCGCCCTCTAGTCAGTCTAAAAGTCATTACAATATAATGATTTTGTCATAAAATTCTTATTTTATTGTCTTGCTTTTGCATATAGTTTCAACTTATTTTTATTATTATTATTATTATTTTTTTTTGCCAGTTTCATACCTGTTTGATGGACTAGTCATTAATTTTGAGCAGAAAGTAACTAGACCAGGACTAAAACCTAAAAACTTTGGAATAATCATAATGATTCCAAATCTTGAACTAATTGTTTTTTGACTCTTGTAAAAGTTAATTTGGTCTATCCATCAAAAATGTATTGTGAAAACAAAGTTATTCTAATTATAAAAAAAAATATTACTTATGAAAGTAGTTGCTAAAGTTTTGTGTATATGCCTAGCGTTCTGCGATTTTTCCCCTAGTCCTTGAAAAATTTCAAATAGGCCTTGAAAAGTCCTTGAATTTTTTTCTTTTTTAAGAGTGGGAACCCTGTTTCCTTGTTATCTGCATAAATTTTTATGTCTCTACTGTATGTAATCAGGGAGATGTAAATGTTTCTTTAAAAAATTGCGAAAACAATTTACATGTTTTTTGCTAAAACATGGAAGATATTAAAAACAGCAAACATATATAGCAAAGCTATTTTCAGGAAACTCGAAATGCAATATTATTAGACACAGCATACTGCAATCAAAATGAAAAAAATATTAAATATCTGATGAAATATGAGCATTTTTAACTAAATTTTTTAACTGTGCATGTGTAAGATTTAGCAAAATTTCATTTGCATAATTTAATAGCCAAATGTAGTGAGCTACTTATATAAAAACCCCAAACAAGTGTTGTGTAAACTCAAAAAGCTCTATGTCATAGAATGAATTGCTATTCAGGTTCTCTCTCTCAAAAAAAAAAAAAAACAGCTAAACTATAAGGGGTTTTACTCACATATTTATTTTGGTTCAATGAATAGTAATGCAGTTTTCAATGATTGTTAATAAATATTGAGAAAACCCCCTTATTAATTTCTTATTTTTGGGAACAACTGAAATTCAGAAGTTCATTCAATGGCATAGAATTAAGTTTTCATGATACTTGTTTGGCGTTTTTGTATAAGTAGCTCAATACACTTGGCTGTTAAATTATGCAAATAAAATTTTGCTAAATCTTACGCACACACAGTTAAAAAATTAGTAAAAATGCTCATATTTCATCAGATATTTAATATTTTTTCATTTTGATTGCAGTATGCTGTGTCTAATAATATTGTATACGTCGAGTTTCCTGAAAATAGCTTTGCTCTGGGTTTTTATGGTTAAACTTCCATGGTTTAACAAAAAATGTGAAAATTGTTTTTACAATTTTTTAAAGAAACCTTTATATTTCCCTGATTACATGCGGCAGAGACAGAAAAATTTATACAGATAACAAAGAAAAGCCCTTATCCACTAAAGGGCAAAATTAACGGTCGCCACCGGCCACATGGCGACTAAATAAAAAAAGATGGTGATTAAAAATTATGCATCGATCGCCACTAAAGTCGCCACTTTTTGTGATCATTAAAATATTCTAAAAATCAAGCGACGATAGGCAATCTAAGACTTGTGATTTGCAATATTTTCCCATCCATGGCATAAATGTCAATGTTCATTTTAAACTTGCTTTATTATATTCTACAACCTATAAAGAAGTAGAATTGTTTAATATCTCTTACTCATAATCCCCCCCCCCCTCCTCCAACGATTGGCAATCACATGCTCCATTGAAGCCTTGTGATTTACAATCTTTCTTCATTCATAACATAAATGTAAATATCCATTTTATTCTTGATTAGATTCTAGAACCTAAGTATATAGATGTATCCCCCCCCCCACACACACACACACATGTGCGCTCTTTTCCACTGGCAGTTAATGATCAAATATCCTGCAAAGCACAATCTTTTTTCCATTATTATCTCCATAGTATTTAGTGTATATTTAACCCATTTAAGATATTTGACAAATATGTGTATTAAAATTTGATTTGGCTTAAATGTGTATTTTTCAAAAATTTTTATATTTGCTTTCTTTTGAGTAGAAATCTTCCCTTTTCCTTCCCATTTTAAAGTAGAAATCTCCGTATTTTTAAAGCTACAAATTTGGCAGCTAAGTAAATTATTTTTAATGAAGCAGCTAAGTTTCCATAGCTATACTTTTTAAGAGGAAATATTTTAACTCTATTGAAATAAAATCATTTAAAAAAGTGTGTCTTTAGAAATAAGAAAAAATAATAAAACTGCTAACTGTATTTACACATGACCATGTAAAAGGTTGTGATGATGATGAATCAGCTGATTCATTTAGCAGAAAATATCAATGTGAACTGTGAATGATATCAGCTTAGTTAAAGTACTACTGAATTATCTGAAAGATAAAAACTTTTGCTGTTGTTATTACAGCCCTAAGCAGATTTTAATTTAGGATGCGCAATTTAGGGTTTTTAAAAAGAGCGTAATTACAAGTTACAATTTCATTGTCCATGTGTTAATTTTATTATTATATATATTTCTTATTTTCTTACTTTTCTTGTGGTGATTATACCACAAAGTGGTGACATAGCTTTTTGCAGTCTGAAAGAAATAGTCTTACGTGAAAAGTGGCCACTAACTTAAAAATGTGGCTACTAATGAAACTGACAGTACCGGCCACTGGCCACTAATGAATTTTTCCAGTTTTGCCCTTTATTATCCACATGCTACAGCCAGATTGGATTTCAAGCAATACTCTTTACAGGGTGAATAAATGTCTGTCAAAAATGTCTGAAATTGAAAGTGTCCAGACATTAAACGAAAGGTACTGTATTTTAGCATGCATTTATTATTAAATGCTGTTTAATTTAAAGCACAGTTTAAACTAGAGCTTTTTATGACTTTTTATTTTAAATAAACATAGTTAACTAAAAATACAAGAGCATAAAAGCTCTTTAACTTAAACAGTAAAACATAGGAGTAAACGTTAAGAATATAAATTATAACTCATAAGAGACTAAAACATAAGAAACAGAAGCTATGTTTGTTACTCCCTTTATACTGACAAACAGATTGAAGAAGCAGCTACCTTAAGCTATCAACTAGGTGGTAGGCCACTCTTCCGGATCTGCTGGAACACACGTAAGGATCACCATGGTAACAAGACCACACAATGAGTTCAACGCCATTTGTAGGCAAGGTTGACAACTCATTTTAAAATTATTGTTCGTTGACGTGCAAGTTAAAAAACATAAGTATTAACATGAAATATAAAAGAAGTTTTTTTAACGCTTTTAACCTCAAAAATATTTAAAAAAAAAAAAATACATTTAAGTTATATATAAAGGTAAGTTAATTCAAACTAAATAAAATGTTTAATTAATAAATTTAAATAATATGAATGTTTATATTCAACATAACCAATTAAACTTATAAGTTATTTAAATTCATTTAACTATACTCTACAGCAGTAAACACTATAAAATATCTCTAGACTTTAAAAAATTAAAGATAGCTTAACTTGAGAATCAACATGAAAAGGCTAAATTTATAACAGTAGTCAGTGTAATCACGTGATTTCTTATCTGATCCTACACTCGGAAAGTCTCACACTTTTACTTTTTGCTTTAAATCAGTGCCACATTTCCTTTCCGTATTTTGGTAATGGCTGCATCTTCTGGTAAAAAAATCCCCATTAACTTTGATGGAGAAAGTGAAAGTCATCCAAAAAATTGGATCCAAACAAATTGATGTGGTGAAAGAGCTTGGACTTAAACGTTCAACTGTGAATTCAATATGGTTGAAACATAAACCAATAATGGATACCTTCGAATCAGGAGATGTCTTGGGTTTTCGAAAGAAACTTCGAGAGTTAGGTCCTCCTGAATTGGAAACTGCATTGTTGAAATAGTTCAAACAAATATGCTCTGAGAATCAGGGTTGGTTTTTTGACGTCAAAAACTGGTTTTTGACGTGACATGTGTCAAAAATTGGTTTAAACTGTCAAAAACTGGTTTAAACCGTCGAAAACCATAGGTGAAAAATCTAAAGTATTATGTTAAATGATTTTATGCACATTTTAAAGTTGCAATGTACTAAGTACATAAATTAACATTCATTATTTGTATATATATATATATATATATATATATATATATAAAGTATTTTTCTAGGAAAAAAAAAAAAAAAAGTTAGGAAACATATCAGTGCATCATCTTAAGGAAAGAGTGAACGTTATAAATTTTTCGTAAATTGTCTTAAAGCTATACAAATTTGCATATATAGGTGGTAAATTATAATAATACAATTAAGTATATAAATGCTTTAAAACTAATTGAATTTAAAAAAAAAAAAAAAAAAATTGTTTAAAATTTTAAAAATTTTCCTGCTAATTATTATTATTAATTTTTCCTCTTTGTTTTAGCATTATTATGGTTTAAAATTAAATGTATTATTAGGTTATTACTTTGTGAATTCAATGGTAGGTTAATTTTTTAAATTGTTAAGTGCTGAAATTTCAATGAAAATAACAAAAAATATGCTGACTGTAGAATAAAAGAGCCTCCAGGGGGAATTCAATAAAAAGGGCAAACTATTTTCAAAAAGGGTATTTTATTTGCATAATTTGCAGTCTTCTATGTTGTGATTTTTGCATGTGACAAAAGTAAATTATTAATTGTACATGCATATATGTAGGCTATATGCATTTGTTCTTCCAGGAATGCTGTAAAACTATTGCTAGAAGTAGGAAGAAAAGCATTTAAAGCATATCAGGAAGAAAAGCATTTAAAGGCTTCTAACATTTAAAGTATCAGAAAAAACACTTGGTACTAATACGTTTTTAAAAGCGCCGCCAGGTGCTAAAAATGGTGAGAAAAGGGCCACTGGGTCCTAAAATGTGTTTGAAAGAGCCGCCAAGTGCAGCATCCAGCCAAATTATCCTACAGTTAGCACTAGAAAATCTGGAGTGACTTCACTCGAAATTTTAATGTATTTAATATTATATTTCAATGCATAAATATAAATGCAGATTTTCATACCTTTTAAGACAGTAATTTACGAAAGTTACGAAAGAGATCTGTCCATCATCCTTTTTATTAAAAATAATTAATTTAAAATTGCATTATGTAATTCATATTAAAATTTAGTTCACCTTAGAATATACAAATTCCTATGTTCGAATTTTTGTTTTTTGTAAAGATATAAATATAAATTTTTTGTACTTGAATAGAAATCATTAGCATTCATAGGAAACAGATAATAAACTTCTAAGAATTATTTTTAACCATGAGAGACATAAATTAAACACTCTTTTGTAAAATTACAATTTTTTATTTCTCTAAATATGACTACTTCATTGTTTAAAATATACCAAGAAGTGTAAAATGTGAGGTTTTTGACAGTTTTCGACATGAGTTTTTGACACAGGGTTTTTGACATGACAGTTTAAACTGTGGTTTAAACCGTCAAAAATTGTCATGTGTCAAAAACCTGCCAACCCTGCTGAGAATATTGCAATTAATGGTCTACTTATAAAAGCAAAGATGTTAGAAATGGTCAAATTGTTGGATATTGATTCCTTCAACGCAAATGAGGGTTGGTTGTTGCAGTTCAAGAATCGACATGATCTAGTTTTTAGAATCGTGAGCTGTGAAGCTGGAAATGTACTGGAAGAAAACATAAAAAAGTGGAAAGATAATTTGTTATGCCTTATCAAGGACTACAATTCTAAAAACATATTTACCATTGATGAAACAGGACTTATTTTATAAAGCTCAGCCTTCTCAAATTTTATACTATAAAGAAGAAAAGTGCACAGGCAGCAAACATTCAAAATTACGCATTTCTGTACTTGTAGGGGCTAACATGGATGGGTTCGAAAAACTGCCACTCATTGTTATCGGAAAATCTAAAAAGCCACGGTGCTTTAAGGGGATTAAAAGTTTGCCTACAAAATACAAAGCCAACTCTAAATCATGGATGACCATGCAATTCTTTGAGAAGTATATCAGGGAGTTAGAGAGGCATTTCTCTAGAGAAAAAAGAAAAGTGCTGGCATTTATAGATAACTGCACTGCCCATCCTACAGAAATACCTGTACTGAAATCAATAAAAATTCTTTTTTTTTTTTTTTTTTTCCTGCTGGTTCCAGTGTTTTATAACCAGGGGATCATAAAGTCTTTGAAAGTGCACTATTGTCAAATGCTCTTGGGGCATTTGATAAGTTCTATGGAAACATCGAAAAGTTCTGATGTCAGTGAGCTACAATGCATGGAGTGGGTTCAGTGAGCTTCGGCTCTTGTTTCATCGACCATGATTTAAAATTGTTTCCGACGTTCAGGCTTTATGAGTGGAGTAGAAACATCTCCTGAAAAGATTACTCATTATCTCGATGAACTTGAGGCATTCCTAAAAAATGCAGCCACTGTGTGATGCGATGTTCCGACAGAAGTAGATGCTAATGGTTTTGTAAGTTTTGATGACGGTGTCGGAATTGTTGAGAAATAGACTGACCAGGAACTAATTAATGAAGTAATGGAAAATCCAGGAGCATCGAGCGATAGTGAAAATGAGGAGGAAATCTCTCCTACAAATGTACTAGAAGTCCGCCATATGCTGGTGCCAATTAGGACATTTTATCAGTTGACTGAAAATGTTCCAGATAATATTTTTGAACAATTGGCTAAAAACCCTAAAAAAAACAAACCAAGATAACTTCTTTTTTTAAGATAGACTAACTAACTATTATGTACTATCACCCTTTTTACTTTCCGAACACTATAGTGAGGAAAGTATTGTAATCATGTCAAAAATCCGAATTCGAGATTTTGATGTTTCTATACGTTTTGAGGTCCCCTGAGTCCGTTTTCACTATTTTTACGATGTGTGTATGTATGTGTGTATGTCTGTGAGTGAACACGCTAGCGTCTAAACGCTTTGTTCGATTAACATGAAAGTTGGTACGCATATTGTAAGTCACCATAGTATGAACCCTATAGATTTTGGTGAATCTAGCACTTATAGTTTTTTTACAGGGACACAAAGAAAAATTCTTTATCATTATGGCCTATGGGAGCAAAATCTTAAAAGTGCGATAGCATCTAAACGCCTTATTCAATTGAGCAAAAAATTTATACACATATTATAGGTCACAAATACTCAATCTGTGTAGATTTTGGAGAATCTAGCACTTATAGTTTTTTTACAGGGACACAAAGAAAAATTCTTTATCATTATGCCTATGGGGCCAAATTTTTAAAAGTGTGATAGCGTCTAAACGCCTTAGTACTCTGAGCAAAAATTTTTTACACATGTTATAGATCACAGTTGAACTAACTGTATAGATTTTGGTGAATCTAGCACTTTCAGTTTTTTTACAGGGACACAAAGAAAAATTCTTTATCATTATGGCCTATGGGACTAAATTTTTAAAAGTACGATAGCATCTAAACGCCTTATTGAATTGAGCTGAAAATTTATATGTGTTTTATAAATCACTGTTGCACTAACTATAAGCATTTTGGTGAATCTAGCATTTATAGGTTTTTACAGGGACACAACGAATAATTCTTTATCATTATGATCTATGGGCTCAAAGTTCAGTAGCGTTAAATAAAACATCGTGTAATAGATGAAGAAAAATGCTCAAACACTCTATTATGGTTTTCTCTCTTTTGTTTGTTTAACAACTCCTATTTCTTTACTTTATCTACAAAACTGTTAATTACTCAATGTTCGGAAAGTCGAGTGGAGTCACTCCAGATTTTTTTCTTTATGTACTACATCAAGTTGTACTATATGAAGAAAAGGAGTTTTGTAAGTAAATATTGTTTTTCCTGCATTTATATTTTTAGTGAATAAAAGGATTTGAGGAAACAAATTTTTATTTATATTATACTAAGTATGTGTACATAATAGTAATTTAGAGTTCATATAGAACTTCAGTTTATGAACTCCTTTTATGATGGACTCTTGTTAATATGAACAAAAACTGATGACCTTTGATTGTCTGTTTTAACGAGAGTTCACTGTATATCCACATCTTCAAGTGAAAGTGAAATATCACTTATATTGTTGGGACTACTTTCGTAAGAATTTTTCATTAGGTTTGAAGATACCTCTCCAGGATATGTGTGCTACGTGGGAGGAGCTAAACAATAAAATTAAGCATCCTTCATTAAATCAAACTACAAAACATATTACTGTGGTCGAATTAATTGTTCACAGAAGAAAAGAAACCAGAAATTTTACAATTCTCTTCAGGGTTGTTGTGACTTTAAATCAACTGATTTGATTCGCTAATTTAAATAATTTTTTTTTGGGGGGGGGGGAGGGGGGGATCTGATTTAAATCACTTCTTTTAAATATCAAAGTTATTTGCTTTAATGGAATGAAATTGTCTGTCTAGCTTTAAAAAATAAGGTTTTTAAATATTTCTTAGGTAAATTTAAAAATACAATTTGTAAAATATAACAAAATATTTCATTAAACGAGTTAATATTTTTCATACCTTGACTTTAGATTCATCTCTGCCCAGCAATATTAATAATCACAAAAATAAATTATACCTTAACTTTCTTAATTATGTATACTAATACATTTTATATTTTAATTATTTAAGCACAGCCTTATGACTGGTATATGAATTGTAAATATTTATTTAGTGTGTAATTCATTGATTAATATATATACATAGCTACCAACCACTCCGGATTATGCGGAATCATTCCGCATTTTTTGTATGATTACGGATTTACGGATATCGCTACAAAAATTCCAGAAAATATCGCAAATGTATTGGAAATTATATGAAATTACGTTATTTAAGATTGTGGCATAATTTTAACTGAAGCAGAGGCGAATTCTCTTTTTAAATGTCGTTTAAAATACTAAATTAAATTTTAGAGACTGTATAGATAAGAAAATCAGCGTGTATAACAAAGCATAATGAAACGGAACATTCACGGATCTTCCGTGAAAATATTAGATGCTATGTAAACATTGCATTTCATAGCGTACGTAAGAACAGGTATTGAGCTAACAGCCCATTGGATACAGTTGCAGCAGGAGGAGTGGCTCTTTATGACGTCTGCTCTCCCAAGCGGTACTTTTGCGCCGATGTGGAAGAACGATGAACGCACTTACCGGACTACCGGAAGCTCCGAGAAACCTCCAGCGCGATCTTCGATAACGACATTCAGAGTTTCGCTTTTCTAAATTGGCAATAGGCATATATCTCGCACGTGTGGTGTGTTAGTGTTTTGCATGACGCATCTGTTATGATCCGGTTCGATTACTTACTGTGACGAAATGAGATGGTATTGTGTTGACCCGTTTGTTTAGTTTTTACTTATAATTCAATTTGTATTTATAATAACTTATTTAGCTCATATTTTTTTTAAATATGGAGACTGATCCGATAATAGAGACGAATACATTGAAAAGAGTTGTCCCAGAAGACAGTCGAGCTGAGTCAAAGCCAAAAGTGAAAAAAGCAAAAGTTTTGCAGCGTTATCGTGTTGAATATACTCAAGAGTGGCCGTGTATTGCAGTCCGAAAAATCAGAAAACTATGTTTTTTGCACCGTTTGTTCAAATGATTTTTTAATTCAATACGGGGGACGAGACGATATTCGGCGGCATGTGACAGGGCTGCCAACAACTACACATTTGGTGTAGTAACTACACTTTAGCCTGCTTCTACTACACTCTACACATCGTATACTTAAAGCTACACTTTTCCTTTCCCCACCATCATCTTGTTTACAACGAGCGAACTGTGATTTCACACTGTATTTCCAAATCGCTGTTATGAATGAAGTAGCTTGAAAACTCTGGAGGTTGATAGGTTGTTTCATTTCCTCCTCATAAACTGTGACGATAGTGTGACTGTGTACGCATGGTGATTGGATGTTTGAAGAAGTTCTTTTCTATCGCTAGAGCTTGTCTAATCTGTTTACTTTCGATTTTCGGTGTTGTTCGTTTGTTGTTGGCTAGACTTGCTTTTCTGTATTTATTTATTCTTATTTTTTGCTTAAGAGTGTACAAATTTATTTAGTTTTTTATTTAATAGTATTTTTAGTTAAAATGTGCGATGATGATGATAATACAAAGAAGAAGAAAAAATTCCTGATCAAAAATCTCTATCGGAGTATTCTGCTACAATCTGTAGATTGCAAATTCTGTAGATTCTGTGGCCGTGTTTGCATTCTGTAGATTCATCCCATGAGGCATATTGTGCAATATGTAATAGCAATTTTCGCGTAAATCATTGTGGACTTTATGATTGTTCGCGTCATATTGCAACAAGCTGACACAAGCGTTTAAGTAAAATAAAAGCAACGATAAAGCCTTTGCCATCCAGTTTTTATGTGAAAAGTGATGCAGCATCAAAGACTACCAAAACAGAAATGCTCTTTACATCATTTCTAAGTGACATAATGTTCCAATTTCTACAGCAAATCATGCTGGAAATTTATTTAGAGCTATGTTCCCGGATTCAAAAATCGCCAGACAGTGTCCTAGCGGTAGAACAAAGACGGCGGCCCTATTGAAATGCATTGCAAAAATATCCTGTTCTGATATCGTTGGCGATTTGAAACATTTGCCGTTTTTGATGGCAACTGATGAAAGCACTGATCAAAATGCTGTTAAACTGTATCTAATTGTTGTTAGGTATTTCGATAATTTCCAGAAAAAATTTTGTGTGCAATGTTATTTTTAAAAGAATGCAGTGATATTTTGTATGTTTTATTGTTAAAGTCAATAAATTTCAGAAAGTAAGTCTTAATGTAAACAAAAGATTTTATGCTTATTTATTTTAAGCATTTTCTTATTTTTTAGCGGCTACACTTTGTACCTTAAAACTACACTTTTTCTTGTTTGTTAACTACACTTTAGCGCTCCCAGAGGTTGGCAGCCCTGATGTGATATCGAAAAAGCACGAGGATAACGCAGAAAGAAAAAAATATAAGCCTATTTCAAAATTTTTCGTTGAGGATAATGATCACGCAGTTATTAAAGCAGAAATGTTGTTTATGTTTTTTGTAATTGAACATAATGTGCCACTAGCTAGTACAGACCATGCTGGGGCATTATTTCGATCGATGTTTCCAGATTCCAAGATCGCCAAAAAATGCAGCTCCGCCCGGACTAAAACGTCAGCTATTATTAAAGTTATGGCGAAATTCACTCAAAACGAAATTGTGGACTGTTTAAAAAATAATCCCTTTTGTTTAGCTACGGATGGTAGCACTGACAATGAAAACAATAAGTTATATCCAATCCTAGTGTCTTATTTTAACAAATCGGCAGGTAAAATCGATACGATTCTGCTTTCTATTGGACAAACAACTGACAATACTGGTCAAGGTATTTATAACCTCATAAATGAGGAGTTAAATAAGAAAAATATTCCTTGGAGTAATTGTTTATCATTTGCGTCAGATAATGCCAATACCATGATTAGGCAATTTAAAGGTGTTGTTGCCTTCCTTCTGAAAGTACAACCTTCTATAATAAATATAGGCTGCACTTGTCATCTTATAAACTTGGCAGCAAAAAAAGTATTGTGGGTGCGTCGCTTGCTGATTCCTGATTGCTTTGGTTGAAAGTTGGCAGCTCTGTATATATGCTAGTTTGCCACTGTATGCCTTACAGTTGATATTTAGAGGGAAAAAAAATATTTCCTTGCTTATTTAACTCTCATACCACACCACTTTATATCATTAAACACTGGCTCATATGATATTTTTAAAAAAATGAAGTATTTTACATTGTAGTGTTTAAAAAGCCCTGAAGGCTCAAAAAAAAGTTTTAAAAACATCATAACCTTTTAATTTAACTATATATAATCAGCTAAATATAGTTTGAGGCTGCTGTCATTGCTTGTTTAATGAATTGTACTTACTAAATACTAAAAAGATAAAAGGATAAGTGAAAGTATTAATATGGTAATGCAAATATGAATTTTGTTAATGGGTAAAGTGTGGAAAAAAAAAAAAAATCTTGATTCAAATGATATTTGTTTAGCCTAAGTAAAAAATTGTTAGGATATAAACTGTCTTTTTTTCCCCCCTTAATTCCTTATTCTTTTTATTTTGTAGAAACTGTAAGTAAAAATTTATTTCTATTAATGCATTGCTTCAGTTATGCTGTCATTTTTCTTATTAAGTTATCCTTTTTCAAAATTATTTTGTGTTCCATAACAGGGGTAAGATTTTACTTTCTTTATTTCAGTATATTATTGTAACTACAAAGTCTCAGTTGTGTGGCTCATACTACTGCAATTATGATTGCTATAAAATTGTTCTTTTTATTATGGAGATAGTATATTGAATAAAAATATTGGTAATAAAAGCCTACATGGATTTTTTTTTCTATGGAATAAAATTTTATATTTTTATAATTTAACTAAAATGATTGATAGTGTGAATATTGTGCATATATATGCACACGCATACACATAAAATAAAAATGTTGTACAATAATATATGAATAGTTTAAAAAAAAATCATTAAAATCAAATAAATCTTGATTTAAAAAAAAAAAAAAAAAAAAATCAACAACCCTGACTCTTTTAAAAAAAACTATTGCTTCTTCCCAAACTGAAGACAGCAAAGTTTTAGGACTGTGTTTTGACTTTATGACATTTATTGATTTGCCTAAAATACCTGTTCAAAATCTTTATTACTACCAAAAACTTGGTGTCAACAATTTCAATGTTCATAATTTATGTTACAATACCATGACAAGTTAATGTTTATCATGAGGGAGTTGCAATAAAATATCCTGATGTAATAATGTTTATACTAACTTCAAAGTTTCACACCTCCAAAGTTGAAGAAATCTCTCTTTTTTTGTGACAACCGCGAGGGGCAGAACAAATCCACACATTCATTCGGACCGTAGTAGCATTCGTGGAACTCAAGATTTTTAAGGAAAAACAAAGTATTTTTATTTTATTTTTATTTATTTTTGCCAATGAGAGGTCACTCTTACCTACCTTGAGATTGAAAACTTTGATTAATCAAGGGGAAATAAAAGTATTGATAGGATGTATACCCACGACAAGTACATTAATATAGTGGCAAATGCTTGAAACGTAGCAGGCAAGTTCTTGATTATCGGTACTTGTTTCCCACTTACTACGTCAATAGTACCACATCACTTTATCAAGAAGCTTGCCCATCAAAAATAGGAAAAAAATTTGTACAACTGCAGAAAAATCCTATAAATATCAATAAAATAAAAGACCTTAAGTTTTAAAACAGTTAATTTCGGAAGAAAAATTATGTGCCTTTTGGATAGAACTTTATGAATGGCCAACACCACTGTAATTAAGCATAATTTAGTGTTTATGTTTATTCGACTTATATCCATACTGTATGAAACAATATATAGATTTACAATGAAGAGATTGGAAGTAAAGCAATGATTTTTGTGAATTACTGGAACATATCAAGAAAAAATAGATGTTAGGTGGGAAAAGGAGCCATCCACAATGCAAAGATTATCATTATGGACATATGTGTTGAATTTTTATTAAAATGTGGTATTTGTGATGGGGATAGCAATAAAAAAGCTGGGTAATTTTTTCAGAATTTTAAATTCAAGCAAAATTGGTAAAAACATTTTTTTTGTTTATATCTCCTGTAAAATAAGGTTTTTGTGACATGTCTCGCTTCTGTAATCAGTGATTCATGTGGAAACTATTATGTTTCAACACAAAATATGCAGAGCACTTTAAACCCAACTTGCAATAATCTGAAGTTGATATCAGAAAATTTCAGGTTATTTAAGTGTAACAATAACTGCATAAAAGTTTTTTTCCTGCACTTTATATATTTCCATAACAATTAATGGCTTTATGTATGGCATCTGTGGGCATGTTATATGAAAATAATGGAATGCAAAGCAGGTGGGAAAAGTGAAGAGTGCATTTTTAATTAAAAAGGAGACAGGAAGCATTTTCATTTGAGGAGGGAGGGGAAATGCATTTTTTCACTTAAAAAAAGAGGAAAGGGCAGGGCGCATCGGCACTAATACCAAAAGGCAGCGTGCAGTGTCCTTTTGAAAAACTCATAACATGAACACTAGACAAGTTGTTATCAGAATTATTAACCACCTGAGAAACACATTACTAATTTATTTTATAAGAAACATAAAAAAAAAAAAATCTTTATTTTAGGTTTTTACTCGAAGTAATAGCCTAGAAAACAAAGGTTGGTGGCAAGCAATTGTCAAAATGACGAAAGGGAGCTTTCATGTTGTTGAATATCTTAATTGGGACCCTCCCTGCACAGAAATTATGCCAAGTGAAAAAATTAGAGAAAAATGTGTTAAGTAAGTTTTTTTGAAGTAAGCTTAAATAATATTATAAATTTTATAATACTGTTTAAAGTGTTTAAATAATTATGTATTTTATAATAAATATTATTACATAATTTTTATAAATAATTTTATATCTTAACTTTTTAATATAAAGTTTTTTTTAAATAATATAATACAATTATATATATATATATATATATATATATATATATATATATATATATATATATACTATTTTATAAATTGTCTATTTTACTGAAAAATTCATGCATGTCTAATTTTGATATTCTACAAATTTTACACAATGAAAATTAAGTCTTTGTAATATTTTGTAAATTTCTGAATCAAAAAATTCTTTTAAAATTATATAATTTATTCTGTATATAACAAAACCTATTATGTACTTTTTATGAAATATTGAAATAGACTCACTTTTTCATTAAAAACTAGTTTTGAAATTCTAAATATAAATTTTATGTAGAATATAAATATATCATAAATTTTATGTAGAATATAAATATATCATAAATTTTATGTAGAATATAAATATATCATAAATTTTATGTAGAATATAAATATATCATAAATTTTATATAGAATATAAATATATAATTAATTTTATCTAGAAAAAAAAATTCTGACACCATTGAAAAATAAATAAATAAAAATATGAATTAATTGTGCACATTTTTTGTTGCACAGTTTTACAAAATCACTCTTTTATTAAAAAATAGTAAATTGTTAGGATCGACCCAGAATTATTTTATATTTCATTAAAAATAGTGTTGCTTTAAACTTAATCACATCAAAAACACTTGAATAAAATATGGGGTTCTCAAAATGCGAGTGTATTGGGTAGGTCAACTGATCTAAAAAAGTCTTTTTTTTTCTTCTAAAGAAAAAAAAAATCACATACAGTAATGTTACAGCTATGCATGGCATATTATGAAATAAATACACAATATTTTTAAATGTATTGTTTAACCCCTTGAACTGAAATGACGAGTCCAGCTCATGATGAATTTCCCCGACACTAATTATGTTCTTATATATATATATATATATATATATATATATATATATATAACAATAAACATTTATATAAATGTGTGAAACAAATATTATTTTTAATAATAACAAATTATTTGAGCAACAAAACCTTAAGTTTCTATATCGATCCCTCCTCTTAAAACTAAGAAAATTAAATTGTCTGCATGAGCAAATGCTGACTGAAAATAAATTGCAGTTCAAGGGGTTAATGAAAAGGATTATACAATAGAAATGTAAGCAGCACGTACATTGAAATGTATTATTTTCTTAATAACATGGCCAAAGATAATTATAATATTATAATTTACATGCACGAAAAGTTACACGGAAATTAAAGTAGAACTTTTTTTGAGAAATTAATAACTGAATGAATAGTATAATAAACAATGAGTATTTTACTTCCCTAACAAAAATAGAAGAAAAAAAAGGGGGTTGGAATATTTAATACAGATAAACTAAGGTAAAAAGTTGAGTTTGGAATTATTAGCTAAAGTTTTGTAGAATATTGTTTAATTGGTATATAACTCACAATTAGAGGTGAGAAAAAATAGAAATGTCAAAACAGGAAATGACCCATCACTATTGGAATCAAAAGTGTGACAATTGTTACTTAAATGCTTACCATTCCACCAAATTTTACTATTTATCATAAATTAAGATCTTAAAATCTATATTCTTAAAATGAACTTCAATTTGCAAATAAATAATTTATAAAACATGTACTTGGTCAACAGAAGAAATTAGTGTTTATCGTGGAAAGGGGCATGACAAAACCTAAAACAAAACCTGTGCTGCTGTCTATAAATTTTGACAGTATTTTGAAGTACATTGCATATGATACTACAGTTTCCAGCTCATTTTCTTGTATTAGGTATTTAAAAAAAAATCACAAGTATCGTGTGCATATGCATAGGAAGGGGGGGGGGGTGCAGGACCCCTAAAAATCTATACTCCTAGAAAATTTCAGATCATTAGGAAATCATAAAATTTGGAGCCTAAAAGCTTGCTTCATTGAAATTTCATGAACTGTCTTGCACAGTTTGCATATGCATTTTAATGTTTTATACCTTTCATACATCTTCTAAATGACTTTTTTGCATATATAATGACTAAAAATGTTTATCTTATTTCAGTTTATATATCTCTTGTTTTTTTATTCCACCAGGGAAAATGGTATTCACAGGTAAACAAGTGAAAAATCCTGTTTCCTTTCTTTTTATCTTTTAATAGGATTCAGACTGTTAATTTATTTCTCTTTTAGAATTTTTTAAAAGTAAATCAAGAGTTACCACATTCTCATGGGTCAGATAAAATGTGGTGAAAGTCAGTAATTTGAAATTAGTGAAAAATGTCAAGGAAAATTGCAAATATAGCTCAAAAACCTGTATAAATCGATGTAGTCTTTGAAAATGCTTTCTTAGTGCATCAAATGCTTGATGCACTAAGATGATTGTAAGACTGTAAAGAATGATTTCAGTATTGAAGATAGAGAATGTGATAAACAGGTATTTTGTTCCACACTACTTAATGATATTAGGGCCTATAACCTGTTATATTTTTAAAACTTATTTCTTAGATAGTATGTGGCCAATGAATGTTCTGATCCATTCCAGGTTATGCAACATATATACTTATTCAGCATAATAAATGTGGTTTGTTTTTTAGACCATTACTTTTGATCAATAGTCTTTATTGTCTATTAGAATTTCTGCAGTTTAAAAAGACAAACACTATTATAAAATAGTGGTAGTCAAAGTTTAAAAGTAATACACAGACAAACATTCTGGGTACATAAACACAAGATTCTAATTCTTATAAACACAAAATACTTTTGTTTAAATGTGAAAACAGAATACATAATACCAAAACACACAAGTGGTTATTTTCCGTAACAAAGAATGTGCAGTATGTAAATCACACCATTTACTATTTTTAGAAAATAGCTATTAAAAAAGGATATTATCCCAAATACCAAACTGCTGGGCACTGGATCGGAGCGATCGAACGAAAGGTGGGGATGGGTGTTGTTGGATCAATTAATGGCCCAACAAAATTCTAAACTAGCAGAGTGCTAAACTAGAGGAAGCTATATAAAGAAACTTGTCTATGGAGAATAGAAAACTAATATATGTGCATGCATAAGAAACAATGACTAAGGATTTATATTTTAAACTTAACATTTATTAAATATATAACAATAACAAAACATAAATAAGGAAAAAAAAAACTTAACAAAGATAAATATCTAAGTTTTAGTATATCAGAATTTAAATAGAGATTAATTACTCAATGATTATCAGTTTAATTTAACACTAATAAATTATCAAAACATAACATCGCCTGTGATGTTCGGACAGCCATCCTGGCTGACAAACAATAACTACACAAGAAGCAAGAGAAGAGCAACTTCTCCAGTTAAAACATTGCTTTTATATTAATCGTGAAACGAACGACTAGCTAACACCCAGCAAATCATCGAATCAGAGAATGGCACATGTCGATCGCACAACGTTGACGGAAAATGTGTCATCTGACGTCACCCATAGCTGCCAATAATTATGATTTTTTCGTATTTGTTCTGAAAATTTGTTGTGTTACGAGCGTAGCCGATATTTTATGAATTTTAGTATATTTTCTGTTATTGAAAAAATCTTTACATTTTTAATCTGGGAAAAAATGAATATGAAAGAATTTAACCAAAAGGGCTTCATTTTTGGTTTCTGTTTGTGCAATACATTATTAGCGAACGCCGCTAGTCTCCGCTGCTAAGCAGGAAGCGAACGCAACTGATAAGAGCAGCAGTTCTGTTTCCTTCCAGCTCATTCCAAATTCCGAAGTGGGCGCCAGCCTCTTTAGGACAGAAGGGGGAGGAAGAAGAAGCGATCAGCTTTCTCTTTCTTTAATCATGGGAGGTTTTTAATCAACACTCGGACTTTGTTGTGCATTGCGCCGTGCTTGGAGGCGAGGGGAGCCTTTTGAATGGAAAAAGCCAGAGTGAGGAAAGGGGAATCATTAGCAGAGATCATGGTACTGCATCCTAACCAGCTTGAGACCTGGGAGAGAAGAAGTTGCTATGCTGTTTGTTTAGTTTAATTAGGCTGTAAGTTGCACTTGCGCGTAAAAATGAGCATTTTTTTATGTAGTATTTTTTTTTTTAAATGTTTTATTTATTATCTCATTTATTTTAAACTTAATTTTGTTAGAATGATTAACATAGTTTCCGATAATACTAGATTCTGCGATATTGATAAAAGACGGGAAAAAATAAATTAATAATAATAAATAAATAAATTTCTTTGTGATTGGCTTTCAAGAAATGTTAAATTAATTATTAGTAAACTCATTAAGTTTTAATTCTTATTTAAAAAAAAACATTTATTTTCGTTTTCTCTGAGTAAAAATTCTTTTTATTATTATTCAATATTGTTCTGATTTTTCCGATGTTTTTCCTAAAATGTTCTGATTTTTACCAGTTTTAAGTTGGCAGGTATGCGTCACCGGAAGTGCGATGCGCCATGGCGAAAAACAAAGTTGAGACAGTTGCAGATTTAGCTGTAGTAGGGGAAAGATGCAAAAGTAAAAGGTAAACAGAAACTAAATAAACGGAAGTTGTTTTACTTTAATTGAAAACAGATTTAAGTGAGTAAATAAATTCAATTACTTTTATACTTTTAAATTATAATAAAGAGAACTATCATTAAATAAAGTTAAACTAATTTTAATATTATATTTAGAAAGTTATATTTAATTTAAATTGAGAAGATATTTAAATATTGACTTGGCTAAAAAATGCCATGATATTATATAATTCTATTTCTATTCTACTTGTTCCTAACAAGTGGCCATTTTTTAGTAGAATAAGTACAACTTAAAGCCAATAAAAAAAAATTAAATGCTTGAGCATGGCTAACAAAGAACAAACTTAACAACCCGTATTAATCTCATTAGAATATTAAAGATTATAACAAAATTTATTAGTAATAGTTAATACAAAAAAAAAAAAAAAAAAATACTTATTTTAACACCACATTTTTTAAGTTCAACAGTGCATAACATCGCCACAGCAATTATTCAGTTTTCCTTTTTAATAAGTATTACATAGATCCTCTGCATTGTGAAGAGTCAAAAAAAAAAAAAAATTCTTCTAAAAACCTGAAGAATGTTCAGTTCATAATAACAGGCAAACAGTCCCACAAATATGCAGAAATACATCAAAAATGTCCATTTAGTGCACCTAAAAAAAACATTGAAAGGACTAAGAAAAATCTAGGAAAATTTACACAGCAGAATTACAAAATTACATTATATACTACACTATTGGCCATTAAAATTGCTACACCTAGAAGGAATGATAATAATGGAATGAAATTTGTTCGACACATACATTATAATAGGAAGAACAATTGATTAAAATTTCAGGAAATTTGGAGTAATATGTACTGAGAAAACAGTACATAAAGCAGCGACCTCTGTGAGCAATAACAGCACTTATCTGCCTAGGCATTGAATCGAACAGCGATCGGATGACATGTACGGGTAGAGCACTTCATGAAGTTTTAACACGATGCTGCAATTCATCGATTGAAGTTACTGGTGAGTGGTGGGGGGCCAGTCGCTTTTCAATGATTAAACCGTCATTTTCATTGGTGCGAGATCAGGAGAACACACTGGCCAGAGTAACAGTCGAACACATTCTGTACCAAAAAAGGTCTGGACAATACAAACAACTTGTGGTCGTGCTTTATCTTGCTTAAATTTTGCACTACGGAGGCTTCGAATACAGGACAGAAGGGTGGGCCTTAACTCGACAAATTTAATGGCCGCTGTTCAGAGTGCCAGGAATACGAACAAGAAGTAATAGAGACGTGTATAAAATGGGAACCCATAACATCATTGCAAATGATGGACAGTATGATGATGTCGAATCCCAGGTGATAATGTGCATTATTCATAATGCTGTTAAATACGGATAAGGCAATCTTGATGCTGTAAACAGGATTGTGATTTGTCTGAAAAGTGACTTCACGCCATTCCTGCGTCCAGGTTCATCATTGATCACACATTAATGGTGTGATCAATAATGGCCCATATAAATGATGCAGTTTTGAGGGTAATCGGAATTTTGGAAGCCACATACTGAGTCACCACCTGGATTGATGGTATGTGGTATCATTGGATATACGTCCTGATCACCTCTTGTTTTCATTCCCGCCACTCTGAATACCAGCCATTACATTTCTGACGAGTTAAGGCCCACCGCTTTGCCCTATATTCAAGGCCTCCGAAGCGAAACATTTAACCAGGACAATGCATGACCACAAGTTGTCCATATTGTCTGGACCTTCATTGATGCCAAATGTGTTCGACTGTTGCTCTGGCCAGCACGTTCTCCTGATCTCGTACCAATGAAAGTGACTGTTTAATCGTTGAAAAGTGACTGGTCCCCCACCACTCACCAGTAACTTCAATCGATGAATTTTGACATTGTGTTAAAACTTCATGAAGTGCTCTACCCGTACATGTCATCCAATTGCTGTTCGATTCAATGCCTAGGCAGATATGTGCTGTTATTGCTCTCAGAGGTCGCTGCTTTATGTACTGTTTTCTCAGTACATATTACTCCAAATATCCTGAAATTTTAATCAATTGTTCTTCCTACTATAATGTATGTGTCCATACCTGCCAACATTTGAAAATTGCAATTAGTAGCACACCAATTTTAAAAAATGAATTGGATGGTTGGTTGGTTCATTTTTATCATACAACACACAAATCCTAAACAAATGTATGTATATTACCGTATTTTCTTGCGCATGATCCACGGGGTACTATTTTCAGCCCTGATGAAAAATTTTCCATAGATAATATGCACTGCCGGATATACCAGTCATCCGGCTTTTATTTGCCACAGCAATCCGGCCACATTATGTTAAATGTTTTTTACCCCCCCTCCCCCCCTTCAGATTAAATATTTTTAAAGCTATTATTTTTATCGAAATAATTTGCATTAGTGTTCATATATAATGAAAGACTGTATTGTTTAAGAAACAAACACGATTTATGAAACCAGGTGTAAAATAATTTTATTCAAAATTGAGAATTACTCTTTTTACATTATATTCAACCAGTCATTAAAATTCAGCAAAAATGCTAGCCAATCAATTTTGTTGTGTGTTTAATTATGTGTATAATTAAAAAAAATCTATATTATAATTAATGGAAAAAATTATAATCTTAGCATTGGGATAATTATTTTTAAAATGTTAAAATATAAATATTAAACACATTCAATGGCTTCTGCAGGCGTTTGATCATCGATTGTTAGAGGAGGGGGGGGGAGGTAAAAAAAAAAAAAAGAGTGAAAAATATTGATCAATTCTACTTCTTTAGGTTCTAGCATCTAATAAAGTAAATTTAAAAAGAACAATGACATTTATGTTGCGGATGGAAAAAGATTAGGAATCCCAAGGCACCACAAGGCATTTGTTTGCCGATCATTAGGAGGTGGGGACACAAAAAAATACCGTCGAGGGCGGACACAAAAAAATACACAAATGAGAAATATTTAGCAATTCTATCTCTTTATATATTCTAGAATCTAATAAAGCAAGTTTAAAATGAAACTTGACATTTATGGAGTGGATGGAAAAAGATTGAAAATCGCAAAGCAAAACGCAGTCAGAAATGTTGTAGTTTAGGTGCTAGATAAAAATTAGTAATTTTGAGCCGATTTTCGTAGCATCGTAATTTATGGCCCAAATTCGTAGCAACTACGAATTATTCGTAGCAGTTGGCAGGTCTGATGTGTCACACAAATTTCATTCCGTTATTATCATTCCTTCTTAGTATAGCAATTTTAATGGCCAGTAGTGTGTTAACCAAATTTATACAAAGTTACATTATGCAAAGCAAGAAAATCTCAAAACAATGTGCATATATGAAAATTTTTCTAAAACAATGTGCTAAATTATTTGCATACTAAAATTTTAAAACAATGTACCAAAATTCAAATATTTAGTAATTCACACAAGACTGGCAAACCCCATATCACCAGTTTTAGTGATATAAAAAAACTTAGTAACTTTCAGTTACATAAGCAAAAAAAACATGTTCATACTTATGAGTAACGAACAATTTAAGAAAAATTTATATAAAAAAGTTAATTTCTTAAATGGTAAGTATACATGATTAAATTTAATCTTGTTTATTAAATAGAGTACTTATAAAACTTATCAATTCTTGCTTAGTTAATGGTTTAGTAAAAATATCAGATAAATTATATTCGCTTTTTACAAATTTTAATTCAAAAATATTATTTTTCGCAAGGTCTCTAACAAAAAATAACTTTACATCGATATGTTTCAACATGTGATTTTCTATAGGAGAACGAACAAAATCTATAGCTGCCTGATTACCCATATATAAAACTGATTTAGGTCTATTATTAATAAAGTGAAATGTACTACACTCAGTGATTATCCTGTCAAACCATATAAGATTTTTAGACGTTTCTGTCATAGCTATAAATTCGGCCTCCATTGTAGAAAGACTTACTGACTTCTCTTTAAAGGTTCGCCAATCAACTGGAGAGTTATCTAACAAAACTAATTGTCCTCCCAAGGAGGTACGATCATCTCGGTTGACTGCAAAATCAGCATCAGAATAAACAAACAACTGGGGTTTTTACAATTAAATTTTAATTTAAGATTGAGTATTTTTAATATAGCGAAGAAGCTTTAATAAACCTTCCCAATGAATTTTGCCTAGATTTTGTTGAAATTGACTATAAATGTGAACTGCATAACTAATGTCTGGTTGAGTTCGATTACATAAGAAAGATAAACATCCCAATAAGTTACGATAAGGAATCTGTACATTTCACGCACTTCGCAATCATTGGTCAGGCAATTTGATTTAGAAAAAACAGTGCCTTTAGTAATTGGCAGTGATGAAACGGGAATATTAAAATTTTTAAATCTTTCACATATTAAGGTTATCATTAATTAATGATCTAAATAACAAAAAGCTAACATACAAATAAATAATTAGAAAGCGTTTTAAGAGTAAGCAATATAACCATTTTTAATATTGCATACTACAGTCGGGTAATACAATTCCTTTTTTTGAAACAGTGATAGAGTTGAGTTGTAGCTTGTCATTTACACGAGTTGATTTGTAACTTACCACAACACTTCCTCCACAAGCCACAACTTACTTAACACAAATTTAATTTTGATTTTCAACTAGACTACTAAATGAAAATAGTCCTAAAAGAGTACACAGTTCCTTAAACCTAACACTAGGCAAAGGCTTTGTCATTAAGTCTGCTAACTGCAAATTTCCGGGAACATGTTTAATATGCAGTTCGCCGTCAATGAACTTTTCTCGTACAAAATGATAACGGACATCAATATGTTAGGAGCGTTTATGGTATTCAGGGTTTTTGGCAAGTTTTACAGCGCTTGCATTATCTACCAGAAGAGAGGGTGTTTTAACATATGTTAAATCACTGAACAGGCATTTCAGCCAAATTAATTCCTTCGCGCCCTCACTTGCAGCAACATACTCAGCTTCTGTCATAGACAACACAGCACTTTTCTGCTTTTGGCTCATCCATGAGATGTCTCCACTTGCAAATCTTGAAATCATTCCAGTTCTTGAGCGTCTTGTTTTTAAAACACCTGCATAATCAGCATCACTGTACACTTCAAGCTCATTGGGATGGGTCTTAGATTGATATAGCAAACCAAAATCTACAGTTTTTTTCAGATACTTGAAAATTCGTTTCACTGCACACCAATCAGACATCCTTGGACTTTCCAGATTTTCAGAAACAATACTGATAGCGCGTATGCTAGATCTGGTCTTGTAACAGTAGCAAGGTACATTAGGCTGCCAACTTCCTGACAATAGGGAACTTCTTTTCCTATCAGTATATTTCCAACATCATCAGAAACATAGCTTTTGTCACTTGGAGTTGATACTGGATTAGCATCATCCATTTGAAATCTTGAGAGGACTTTTTTCGCATAGGCACACTGATTCACAAAAATTGAACCATCATCCAATCTTTTTATGTTCATACCTAAAAACTGGTTTAAAGAACCTCTTGTGATTTGAAAAGACTGATTAAGTTGATGCATGAATTCCTCCACTTCAACTTTATCAGTCCCAACAACAAGGCCATCATCGACGTAGATAACAACAAAAAGTTTCTTGCCATTTCTATGTCTGATAAATAAACAGGGATCAGCTGCACTAACTTCCAGTTTCTGGTCTTTCATAAAATTCACAAAACACTGATTCCAACAACGAGGTGCTTGTTTGAGTCCATATAAACTTTTATGTAATCTACAGACTCTCCCACTATTATCATCAAAGCCTTCTGGTTGCATCATGAAGACTTCCTCCTTAAGTGTTCCATATAAGAATGCAGTCTTTACGTCAAATTGTTGCAAGTGTAATTTTTCTTTTGCAGTTACTGCAAGAACAGATCTCACAGTATCATATCTAGCAACAGGACTAAACGTTTCATCATAATTAAAACCTGCTTTCTGAGCATACCCCTTGGCTACAAGACGAGCTTTGTATCGCTCCGGTACCATCAGAATTAAATTTCTTTCACAACACCCATTGGCAATTGATGACTTTGGAACCTTTAGGCCTTTCAACTAATTCCCAAGTTTCATTTTTATGCAGGGCATCTATTTCTTCTCTCATAGCTTTAAGCCACAAATCACTTTCATTCGAGGAAAGAGCTTCAGAGTATGTCGAGGGATTTTCACTATTTTCGGAATCTTCTACTGCAGCTATGTTTGCAATAAGATACTCTCCAGATCTCATCCATGCAGATAAGCTTTTGTTTCTTTGAGACTTTCTGACAGTTTGCAGTTTCTCTTCTAAAGGATTAGATTCTTTACTCTGAATATCTTCACATCTCTCAATTAAGTCTTCCTTCACCTCCACTGTTACTGGAGTGGTACATAAACGTTCAGGTTTGAAATATACATCACGAGATTTTATGATTTTGTTCTGAGAAGGCAGATAGATTTTATAGCCATCTTTCTTGTTCACATATCCCACAAAATGACCATGAACACTTTTGTCATCAAATTTTCGTCGAAAATTCTTAGGTATATGAATAATATTCAGTTCCGAACACTTTCAAATGATCTAGTTTAATTGTTGGCTCACCAGTCCAAAGCTCATGAGGGCTCTTGTTTTCTTCTGGGGATACACCAGTATGGTTTAGAAGGTAGACTGCTGTTTCACATGCATTGGCCCAGAGAGACCTAGGTAAACCACTTGCAGACAGCATAGAACGAGCCAGTTCAACGATTGTTCTGTTTTCTCTCTCAGCTGCGCCATTTTGTTCTGGCGAGTACGGTATACCAAGAGTCAGAACTGTACCTTTTTCAGCAAGGATTTGTCGAACTTCACCACAGTCAAATTCTCCTCCTCCATCACACCGCAAAGCTTTTACAGCATGAGCATAATTGGTAGCTTCATTTAAAAACATACGTAAGCAACTACTAACATCACTTTTCTTTTTCAAGAAAAATATTTTACGATATTTACTGTAGTCATCTTTAAAACAAACATAATATCGAGCACCACTAAGAGAAGTTATAGACATGGGACCGTTTACATCAGCATTAATGATTTCACCAGTTGACATGGCTCTATAAGGACGTGATTTAAAAGGTTTTCGATGAGCTTTACCAAGAGCACATCCATCACAGAATTCATTTGTCATTGCATGACTTACAGATATGCCTATATCAGTTAGCAACTTACGAACATGTCATTTGTTTTGGTGACCAAGGCATTCATGCCATAACTGCAAAGATTCAGATGCAGTAGCAGTACTTATTTCAGCTGGACTTGCTGGAATAACAACTCTCATGCAGATAATATATGTGTGATCTGACCATGATCCAACTGCAACAAGTTCTTTATAACGATAAAATTCAATATATCTTTCTGTCATTTTTACTTCAATACCATGCTTGACAGCTTGTTGCACAGAAAAGAGATGCCTCTTCACATCAGGGACATACTAGACATTTTCTATGTGAGCGTCATACCATTTGCCATGAATATAAACTTGAATATTTATTTTACCAGATCCATATGCATAAATCTTCTTATTATCAGCAAGTGATACCTCAATGGGCACAGGGAAATGTTTGTATGTGACAAAGTACTGTTTATTTGCAGTCATGTGATGGGAGGCCCCAGAATCACAGACCCAACTATCTGGCTGAGTACTTTTTGCACTGGCAGTAAATGCACCTTTATTATTCTTTGAAAATGAGAATTTATCATTGGACCTTTTCTTTGGACAATCTTTACAGAGATGTGCACTCAATCCATATTTAAAACAAGTCTTTTGTTTAAAATTACTCAGTTTGGCAATATTTCTTGGCGTACTTTCAGGAAGTTTTTTGCCATTTTTCATAGCTTTTTGCTTAACAGGAACACGAGCTGCAAATGCACCATAATCCACAGGAGCAGTAGATTTAATACGCTGTACAATTGTAAATAATTTTTCAACAAGATTTTTAGTAGTTCGTTTATCAGAATCTAAAGACTCCCATACATTGTTAAATTCTTGGAATTCTGGACCCACAGTAAGTAGTATTTTACCATGTAGTAATTCTTGTGGAATAGAAGACGAACCAATACGGTTTAATTCATTATTCATATCCGTATAAATTCTTTCAACTTTTGCAGCATGTGTAGCAACATTATCACTGGGATCTTTACAGACTTGAAAAAATTGAGTCATCAATAAATTAAGTCTCTGAATACTGCTTTGTTCAAAAACACTAATTAATTTGTCCCAAATGTCCTTTGCATTCGAGTATGTCATCACTAAATCAGCAACAGAAGCGCTCAACGTACTTGCAATAAGGGCGGCTGCCTTGGCATTATCACGGCGCCATTCAGATACCTTCTTCGCCAACTCATTCGTATCGACTTCGGCATTTTCAGCGACCGGACAAATTTTAGTTCCATCAATTATAGATATCAAATCATATTGTTCAAAGTGCATTTTCATTTGCCACTTCCATTTACTCCAATTTTTAGCGCCGTCTAGCTTATCGATTTGTACTTTCAGTTCAGCCATATCGTAATGTTTCGCTGTTAGAAATAACAAATTCTGTAGTTCACTTAGCTTTTCAAAAATATTCAGATATTTAATTTACGCAGATTTAAAGCATCCTGGGCCCATAACCTATTAAGGTTATCATTAATTAATGATCTAAATAACAAAAAGCTAACATACAAATAAATAATTAGAAAGCGTTTTAAGAGTAAGCAATATAACAATTTTTAATATCTCATACTACAGTCGGGTAATTACAATTCCTTTTTTTGAAACAGTGATAGAGTTCAGTTGTAGCTTGTCATTTATACGAGTTGATTTGTAACTTACCACAACATCACAAACATCATCTATATATTGCATTTGATGCATTTCAAGACAATCACCAATTTCATCAAATTCTATGCCTAAAAGCTTTTTTTAGTTTTTCCTAAAATTTTTAGTTCAAAATGTTTACACAATAAGTCTAAAGCTTTAATAATTTCAGTGTTCCGACCAAAGACTACGATGTTGTCCACATATAGTAATAAAACAATTTCATTATTAAGAATATATACACAATTACAAGATTCAAACTTTTAAAAACCAGTACAAATAAGAACTTTATGCACTTCATAGAACCATTCTTGACCAGACTGATGCAAGCCATATAAAGCCTTATCTAATTTACAAAAATATTCTTTACCCTTTTATTTTATTTTAGATAATTTGGAGTGGAAGGCTGATTTTTATACCAACTGTGTGAAAAATACCAGAGCCGGGAATCGAACCCGGGCCTTCCGCTTTACACGCGGATGCTCTACCACTGAGCTACCCTGGGTGATAACCAGCTAGGCATTTCTCACATAATATTCATTGGCAAGGTTACAGAGTCTGAAAACACAGCTATATCACGTGACAATATTAAATGTGGCACAACTCCGATAGACCACAAGATTATAATTTTGAAATTCTTTATTCATCAACCTTAATTCATTTTAGATAATTTGGAGTGGAAGGCTGATTTTTATACCAACTATTTGAAAAATACCAAAGCCGGGAATTGAACCCGGGCTTTCCGCTTTACACGCGGATGCTCTACCACTGAGCTACCCTGGGTGATAACCAGCTAGGCATTTCTCACATAATATTCATTGGCAAGATCACCAATTCTGCTAGTTATCACCCAGGGTAGCTCATGGTAGAGCATCTGCGCATAAAGCGGAAGGCCCGGGTTCGATTCCCAGCTCTGACTTTTCGAGTTCTAGCCGAGGGCTCCCAATGGAGCCATTCCGATCCAGATTGCTTCTTCCTGACTACTGTTAGTTTGTTCTGATGGATGCAGTATGATTTGGCAAGTCACTGGTTCACTTCTTTAGCAGAAATCGAAAATTGGCTCGTAACTGGGATTTCTTCAAAAGATGAGACATTTCTTTTTTAGATGGAATTTGAAAATTGCTTAGAGGTGTGAAAAAGTAGTAGCCATTGATGGACAATATTTTGATTAATTTGTTCAGTCATTTTGTTCTAAAATGTAATTTTGACCCCCAGTAAATAAATAAAAGTACTTATTTGTGTTCCCAATATATCAGAAAAGCAATTACCTTTCACTTATAAATATGGCATTGAAATATATTGCATGAGACTTTCCTTCTCCCTTTCTGTGAAATAAACTCAGCTGATTTTGTATATTTCATGAATTTTTATATATTTATTATTCTTGTATATACTGCGGAGTATCTGAATTTATCTTTCTTAAGTGGCACTGTGCCTTGAGGGGAAATTTTTAATGTACTTATTTATGTATCTAATGAAACAGTTTATAAATTGAATAATTTACACCCTAAACTTATTGAGATTTATTTATTTTTAGCGCACCGCTAAATGCAAACTCTTTTACAGTATTTGAGCTTAAAGTACCAGAAGATATTCGACAATAGTAAGTAATTTGCATTTTTAAGTTCTTTTATTTATACATGTAATTTCTTTACTTGCAGATCTTCATTTGAGAAAAATATTTACTGCCATGCAAAGGTAAATGTATCAGTTCAGTAAAATTTATGTACTTTTACTATCTTGCTTTTTTGTAAAATTTGTGATAAATTTTTATTTTTCATAGTTTAAGTCAATCTGCATTTATGATTTCATTTCCTTTTGTAATGTTACTATATTATAACACAAACCCATTTGCACAGTAGCACAAACAAATATTTTCTGTAAGGAGGGGAGAGGGGGCCCAAAAGAAAAGAAAAAAACCTAAAAAGCATAAAGAACCATTTGAAAACCTATTTTATATATGTGCGTGCATCATAACTGCCAACATATAAATTTTAAAAATAAGGGTTTTTACTACAACTTTTTATAGAAATCATTGATGGTAATTTTTGTAGGATTTTATTTAATGAAGTTCAGTGTTATAAATTTCTGGCATCAAGTTTATCTGGAAATTGGATATACTTGGCAGCTCTGATATGAATGCACTTTTAGTCTATTGGACTGATACTGGCGACGATTTTTATATTTCTTTTGTAAAACTTTTTTCTGGTACAACTGATCCTACCATAAGTAATAGAAGTATTGTATTTGGTCCAAAAATTCAATATGGAGATTTCACCTGATTTACATGTTTTTAAGGTCTCCTGAGTCCAAAAAAGTGGTTTTTGGCAATTGGTCAATGTGTGTGTGTGGGGGGGAAGGGGAGGGGGGAGGTAGGTGTAGAATCTTCTGGCTATTATATCTCTGAAACTAATAAAGATAGAACTACAAAAATTTAGAATTGTAACAGGTCTGGTATACAGATGACTTTTCCAAATTTTGGGAAAAAGTAGGACATATGAAACCGGAAGTGGGGCCGCAAGCCTTTATCTCAAAAATGTCTCAAACGATTGTTTTCAAAATTGCTGTATAAGCACTCTATTAGATGTCCTTTCTAATGATACAGTTGATTAGACCAGGAAAATGGATAGGCATCCTGTATAAATAACTGAATTTCAGGTCCTGCAAGTGCATCACTGTTAAAATGGCTGTATGAATTTTTTTCAAACTTGATATATTTAACCCTCTTTTAAATATCCTTTTGTATGTAATTGTTTTCTGGTCAACAATTGATTATGCCAAGTTTTGGTAAAAGTCGGTATCTCAGAAATGGCTCTAACGATTTTCTTGAAAATTGTTACATAAACCCATTTTAGATATCCTTTCTCATGTTCTATGTGGTTATCTTAGGAAAATTAAGTCATAATCAGTTTTATGTCTCGGAAATTGGTGTTTCCAAAAAAAAAAAAAAATTCCTTATTTTTTTAACTTATTATGTAAACTCTCTTTATGTGTCTTTACACGTGTATTAACTTTCTCTTACTGAAAATATTTTTAGATGTCTATTTCATTTGGTCAGTTTTATGTCTTCTAAACACATTATCTACAAAAAGTGCATATAATATGTGTATTAGTGGGTAATGGAAGTTGTGTGGTTGTTTCACACAAGATTTTTTTTTTTTAGGTTGCCATGGCTATCAAATCTGAGTCTAGCATAACTAGAATATAATAAAAAAGTGCCATAGAACTGGCATTTAAAAGTAATAAGTATAAAACTTTGAATAAACAGTAGAATTGCACCAAATAGTGATTTTTACCGAATATTAAATTTTAATTTAGTCATTTTTTACACTGAAAATAACTTAATTATTTTTAACTTTATTGCATATAAAAAACAATACAATGTGCATTAAAAAAATATCAGCATAAAAAGTAAATTTTGCTGTCAAAATGGAAATAAAATATTATATCTTACTGGGGGTAAAAAAAAAAAAAAAAAAAATCATTCCTTTCTCCTTTTCCCTGTAAAATTTTGAATTCTAGTAAATAAACTAAAACATCCAAATACATTAAATAAGAATAAATTAAAAAACTTTCCCTTTTTGAATTTTCAAAAATTAATTTCTTTTACATCTAGGCACCCCGAAGGTAAAGGACACCATGTCACAAAAATGAATTTTTTTTTAGAAATGATGTTATAGTGAAATTAATGACATTTGTCATGAAAATGAAAAGGGTTGTATGTTCTACTGTCCTTTCTCCTTTATAGTAACTGGACATAATGCTTAATACTTCTATGTAAAGCAAAAAATGCACATTAGAATGGTGGTAATATTTTTCACAAAATGGACATGGTCTTTCCTAATCACTCTTAAACATATCCTAATCACTCTTAAACATAGTTAGAAATTGTTAAAAATGATTAATGCAAACAAAAATGCAATTTCAGAGGTTTCCAATTATAGCCATCAATGTAACTGAATATTTTTGTGTGACCCTGTAAATCTTAATGCTAATCATACTACATTCTAAAGAAAGCATTTCTTTGTGCATATGTATTGTTAATGTCAATTTCATTATGATTTGCACTAAATAAGTCTTAAAATATAATTTATAGAAATAACTCTCATAGGACACAATGCTTTGAAATTCTATTGTCCCTGTAGACAAACTAGTGGTGGTATTTACCCCATTTTCAATAGGGAACATCCCATAATCAACTTGAACAACAAATATTAGTTTCAAAAAATTCCATGAATATGGGAGTTAGAGTGCAGACAGACACACCGAAGTTTTAAAAGCATTTCAACTTTATTATAAAGTGTTAAAAAAGGCCTTTTGGTACTTTATGAAATAGATACATACATCTCTCTCTCCCTCTCTTCATATATATACATTCATGAAAAAATAAGCAATTTTCTCAGGAGCGTTACTTCGCTATTGGTAACACTCATGACTGAATTACAGTTTAGTAATTTTCTCTTTTTTAATAACAATAAACAATGAAACTAACTAGTTAGGTTTTGTATATAAGCAGTTAAGTCCATTGTTTCATATTAAAAGCAAAGCATTTTAACTGCTAATTACTAACGAAAATTGAGGTATCACTCATTAATAACCTTCAAAAGGCAAAACAGCACTTAAATGTGTGCATATATAATGCAGGTATATAATTTAAAAATCACCTACCGTAAAATTCCGATAGTAACCCCCCTCCCGATTATAACCTCCCTCTGAAATTTGGCATCCTTTACTTCTTTGGAAAATTCCGTTTATAACCGTTAGACACTTTAAGGTCTATCTTAAACAAAATTATATTAAGCAGATAAAAAAAACTGCAATAGAATTATTTAAGTTTAGAAGATGTCAATTTGACTAGCATGTAAAAGTTTTAGACTCAGTAAATACAAAAATATTTGAAACGAAAATAAATTTATTCATGAAGATATAATAGATTCAAAACAATTATAACAACAACTATGAAAAGATTTAATATAAATATATAACAAAATTTCAAAATTCAATATAACAAGATTAATTCTCAAAACGAAACTATATTACCTTTTTACAATATATTATCATTACTTGATGTCACAAGAAGATAGATTTTAGCACATCATTCAAATCCATTTACTTGATCGCCACATGACCAATGTGGTAGAATGGATGGAAAACACTACGTCACATAGTCATAAGCATTTCAATATATTATAGAAGAGTGCCTAATCACACATCACATAAATTATTGAAGAAAAAACACAAACACTTGAAGATAACACTTATTGATGCATATTGAAGATTGCGGTCGCCCGATGACCCGCGAATACCATTGAGTTTTGAAGAACAAAGTCAGCTAAACGATCCCAAATTTCATGGTCGCCGAATGACCATGATATTCCAATGAGCAGAAGAAGGCAAAGTTCAAGCATTATAAAAAAGTTCTCACGAAATTCATCCATTTAAGCTTATGAAGAAATTATTAAAAAGATTTTAAACTTAACGAAGGTAAACAATCTCAACATCATCAAACTATTTAAACTTTAACAACAACAATTTAACAAAAACGATTTACTTTAATTATTTAAATTTTGAGTTCAGCATAAAACATGAGCATTCTACAACATATCCATAGCTCAGAACAGCCGCCAGCAGCTATTCAACAGAGCTGGAACTCAAAGTCACAACTAGTTGAAGCTCATCGAAACTAGAACTGAAACTCAGCTGAGACCCAACTGAAACTCAACTGAAACTAACGTATCTCCAAACATCACGGCATTATATATTCTGTAAACAAGTTGATCTGCATAACAACATTGACCGCTGCGCCACGACACCTGGTGGAGAAAAACGAAACATAATTAAAAATGATAATTCCCAAGAAGTGGCAACAGCACAAATAGGAAAGATTATGCAGACTGGAAATGGCAACGCCGATATAGTAAACAGAGTAACGATGTTTGAAAAGATAGATGCAAAGTAAATTTTAAATATCAAAAAGGATTTAACAAATAAATAAAGGTAAGTTTAAATACTTTCTTAAGATGAAAATAAGTAAATTCAAATGTTCCTTAATTTTAATATGAGGACATTGATATGGATATCAAATGCCCCCCACCGCAATATTAAAAAAAACACAAGAACTATATAAGAAAACAATATTTTAAATATTACCAAGAATTTGCTGCACATCTATTCATCTTAAGTCCATAATTTCAGGAAAAAATGTGAAGTATCACATAGCTTTACAAAAAACGAAAAATGAGGTATCACCAATGATACTCTGAAAGAACAACTTAGTTAAGGAGACAAGGTACTATTGCATGCAATTCATATAATTTCCCCCACACAATGCAAATCAGATATATATATATATGTCAAAAAAAACAGTATGAGAAATGATTATATATACAGTGATAATGTACAGGTATATAATATACAATAAATATGAAATATGAAAAAATATGATAACACATACACAAGGCGCCTTGCATTTCATTCATTCATACCATTATATACAATATTTACAAAAATTTGCAAAGGTATGGAAGATTTAAAAAAAAACTTTAACAGATATGTATAAAAAAGAAAGATGCAGCAATTTACTGGAAAATTCAATTAGAAAAATATTTATCATATTAAGTATTTAAAGAAAAATTAATTTTATAAATTTTTATAAGTCACCTTTAGTCATAGGCTTGGTAAACGGGTCGGCAAGATTTAATTTAGAACTTATATATTTGAGGTTAAACTTTCCCTCGTCAAACCAGTCTCTAATAAAAAACAATTTTATATTTACGTGTCGTGTATGGAAATTTTCTATTCTGGATTTAGTAAAACAAATGGCTGCCTGATTATCTGCATATAAAGTAGGTATATCAAAGTTATTATTTATAAGTTTTAAATTGGAGCACTCACATAAAATATTATAAAACCAATCCTGCTCCCTTACACAATCACACATAGAAATAAACTCTGATTCCATGGTTGATATAGTGACACCTTTTTGTTTATTTGTGCGCCACGAAACGGCGGCACGATCCAAAAATACCAACTGACCCCCCATAGAAACGTAATCGTCTCTATTAGCGGCGAAGTCAGCGTCAGAGTAAGAAATTATTTTAATATCTGTGCAATTGAGATAGAGTTTATAATGACTGGTGTATTTAATGTAACCTAAAAGTTTAAGTAAGCCTTGCCAATGTTTAAAACCAGGATTTTGTTGGAACTGAGAAAATATATTTGTGGCATATGCAATATCAGGTCTTGTACGGTTTGCTAGAAAAGAAATACAACCTAAAAGATTCCTGTAAGGTAAATGAGATGCTTCTTCAATATCAGACGGAACGACTGGACAATCACTCTTAGAAAATTGTACACCTTTAACTATAGGCAAGGAAGAGACAGGTATCCGATGGTTTTGAAACCTCTCATTAACTTCGGCAATATATTGACCCTGATGGATCAAAACCCCAGTATCCGTGTACTCGAATTCCACACCTAAAAGCTTACGAGTGGTACCCAAAATTTTTAAGTCAAATTTAGACTGTAAAAGGTCTAAAATGTTATTTGCCTGTGATTCAGTCCTAGAAAAAATAACTATGTCATCTACATAAACCAATAAAACGGAAAAATCAAAATATGAATATGCACAATTACAATTTTCAAATTTATTAAAACCAAGTTCCAACAATACTTTATTTAACTCATAAAACCATAACCTACCAGATTGATGCAGCCCGTACAATGCTCTGTCTAATTTACACACCCAATCCTCTTTGCCTTTTTCAGCAAATCCAGTTGGTTGATTCATGTAAATTTCCTCGTTCAGAGGAGCGTATAAGTAAGCGCATTTTACGTCACATTGTACGTTAAACCACCCGCAGTATGAGACCAGCAAAGAAAAGAAAAACCTTACAACAGAAAAATTTATGACAGGTGAGAATGTTTCATCATATGATTCTCCCTGGACCTGGTTGAAACCTTGCACGACTAACCTTGCCTTTGGTACCAGACTCGTCACGCTTGACTGTATAAACCCAGCGGTTTCCTAACACAGATTTATTCACAGGAAGTTTCACAAGATGCCAAACACCTAGTAGTCATACAATTCAATTCTTCAAGCATAGCCTCATGCCACTTATCAAACTGTTTAGATTTTTGAGCCTGCTTATACGTTCACGAGACCCACATCTAGTCAGCTAGTAGTGCTGGACGCGGAAGGTATAATGCTAGGATTAACAACACCAGAAAAAGTATTAAATTTAGAAAAATCAAAGTCATTAGAATTAAAAATTAAACCATTATCATTACAAAATTTCTCGACTTCCTTTGGAGTTCGTTGACATGACTTTTTGCCTTCACCATCAGGGTAGTAGTAAATGTCGATCTTCTTTCCTTTTGGCCTAGGCACAACCTTTCTGTACCAAATCGGATTAGTCTTCCAGCTGGGAGATGAAGCTTGAGGAGAAGTAGGAATAACAGGAGAAGCAGGAGTGGCAGGGAGAACGGCTGGATCGACATCTTCAGTCTCGCTGGGCAAGACACCAGAGGGTCCAGGCTCCGGATCAGTATGACACCGATCAACGGGCCATGGCTGCTCCTCTGGGACAAGCACCAACTCAAAAGAAGAGTCGCCCATCACCGCTCCACTGCGTGACACATCACTGCTCTCAACAAAAGAAACATTTATCGTCTCAACAATCTTCTTGTCCTCTTCCAACCAGATCCTGTATCCACGGGTACATAAGGCATATCCAACGAGGACACCACGTTTAGACTTAGCATCTAATTTGTTCTTGCGCCTGACCTTAGGAACATCGACATAAGCCAAAGTGCCAAATGGCCTTAAATGTCTTACTGAAGGCTTATTACCAGAATATAGTTCAAGAGGTGTTTTAGAATTTCTACCATGACAAATCCTGTTCCACGTGTATGTAAAATGCATGCATGCTTCAGGCCAAAAATCGTCAGACAAGCCACTAGATTTTAGCATTGCCCGAACACAATTCATTATTGTCTGGTTAAACCTCTCACAAACCCCATTTTCCTCTGGTGTATAGGCATTAGTCAACTCATGTTTTACCCCATTTTCTCTACAAAAAGCCTTAAACAGTTCATTATCAAATTCTCTGCCATTATCCGTTCTCAAAGCTTTCAACTTGGTCCCTAGAAATCTTTCTGCTCGTAGAACGTGTCTTTTAAAGACTTCGAAACACATAGATTTCTCCTGGAGGGGGTAAACAGAAGTTTTACCTGAAAAATCGTCTATAATAGACACAAAAAAACGTTCACCCTTCTTTCCAGAAATTTTAACAGGACCCCAAGTATCAAGAAAAATTCTATCTAATGGCTTTTTAGATGAAGAAGAACCAAGAGGCTTGAAAGAGACACGATTTTGCTTACTCAAATGACAGGGATCACAAAAAAAATTATCAACAGATTTTAAATGAGGAAGACCTTTAACTGCAGAATTACGAATAGTATTATAAATTAAATCAGGACTAATGTGATCAAAACGCAAGTGCCATGTATCTATATCTTTAATATTGGCACTTTTAATTACTGGTGAAGCTGAAATTTCAGCATTAAAATTTAGATCAACATTAGTTTTGGAATTCTGCCCCCCATTCATTTTATCATTATGATTATTTCTTATGATTTTTGGAAAAGTATAATAAATCCCGTCATAGAGCTTAGCAGAAAAAAGAAACTTGCCATATTTATCGACCACATTTAGTTTACCAGCCTTTCCAGTAAATTTAGCACCGCCCTGGTCGAATCTCGAACCGCTTAACAAATTTTTTCTTAAATTTGGTGAGAAAAGGACATTCCAAAGTTTTATAATAACACCATTAAAATCTAATTAAACTTCCCCTTTTCCAGTAATGGGGAAAGTAACCCCGTCAACAGCCACGTGCAACTCATCACCAGAAATTTCGGTGAAATTACAAAAAGATTTATCTTTGCAGAAGTGGTGAGAGGCGGCGGTATCGAAAGCCCAGCTGCCCTCTCTATTAAAACCACTTAAATTAGCTTCAGCAATATAATTCTGAGCTTTAAAACCTTTATTTTTATGGGGGGGGGGGAGTTTTATCACGTTTTGGCTGTTGAGCGGAGTCACCTTTTTTTACAAAATTACCTTTAAATGTATTATCTCTAGCAGATTTATCATTACTTAACTTTACCCGACAATCTTTACTGATATGACCCTTTTTTCCACATCGCCAGCAAGTAAAAACAGGCCTTTTCTTAAACTTGACACTCTGGGCTTCAATATTACAATCAACCCTAGATTTATCAAGATTTCTGAGCTGGAGACGAGTCTCCTCAGCACAAAGTTCAGTTACAATATTTTTAAACTCAAAATCTTTATCAGGCCATCTTAAAATTTGCTGGACGATTTGGTCAAACTTATCAGGCAAAAAACGTAAAATCTGAAAACACAAATACTCGTCATTTATAGGTTTACCAATAGATTTTAATTGATCTGCTATTTTTGAAATTTTTGCTGCATAAATTGCCATAGATTCGCCAGGGTAAAAAAAACAGGACATTAATTCAGAATATAACTTCATATGGTGACTTCTACTGTCTGGTTGGATATTGACTTTGAGGATTTCCCAAGCTTTTGCAGGATCATCACATTCGCTAATTAAACTCCGATATTCTGGTTCGATATTTAAATAGATTAAGGACATAGCAGCATTTTGCCTTCTCTTAAAATCTTTTATAGGCTCAACAGTGACCGTATCACTCTTTACAGGTTGCTCTTTGATACCAGTTACGATATCGTAGGCATTTTTTTCCATTAAAAGGAACTTCATGTCACCTTTCCAACCAGAGTAATTATGAGAATTAAGTTTAACTATTTGAGGCACTAAATTATACGCCATGATTAAACAATTTAAATATACCACAAAAGAAACAAATTGAATCCACTGAGTCTAAAATAAAAACTAGTCAAAAAGAACTTTATTTAAACTGGGCCCATAACTCAGATTGTTAGACACTTTAAGGTCTATCTTAAGCAAAATTATATTAAGCAGATAAAAAAAACTGCAATAGAATTATTTAAGTTTAGAAGATGTCAATTTGACTAGCATGTAAAAGTTTTAGACTCAGTAAATACAAAAATATTTGAAACGAAAATAAATTTATTCATGAAGATATAATAGATTCAAAACAATTATAACAATAACTATGAAAAGATTTAATATAAATATATAACAAAATTTCAAAATTCAATATAACAAGATTAATTCTCAAAACGAAACTATATTACCTTTTTACAATATATTATCATTACTTGATGTCACAAGAAGATAGATAGATTTTAGCACATCATTCAAATCCATTTACTTGATCGCCATATGACCAATGTGGGAGAATGGATGGAAAACACTACGTCACATAGTCATAAGCATTTCAATATATTATAGAAGAGTGCCTAATCACACATCACGTAAATTATTGAAGAAAAAACACAAACACTTGAAGATAACACTTATTGATGCATATTGAAGATTGCGGTCGCCCGATGACCCGCGAATAACATTGAGTCTTGAAGAACAAAGTCAGCTAAACGATCTCAAATTTCATGGTCGCCAAATGACCAATGAATAAAAAAGATTTAGGATAAGATTCAAATCAATTGACGGTCGCCGAATGACCACGATATTCCAATGATCAGAAGAAAGCAAAGTTCAAGCATTATAAAAAAGTTCTCACGAAATTCATCCATTTAAGCTTATGAAGAAATTATTAAAAAGATTTTAAACTTAACGAAGGTAAACAATCTCAACATCATCAAACTATTTAAACTTTAACAACAACAATTTAACAAAAACGATTTACTTTAATTATTTAAATTTTGAGTTCAGCATAAAACATGAGCATTCTGCAACATATCCATAGCTCAGAACAGCCGCCAGCAGCTATTCAACAGAGCTGGAACTCAAAGTCACAACTAGTTGAAGCTCATTGAAACTAGAACTGAAACTCAGCTGAGACCCAACTGAAACTCAACTGAAACTAACGTATCTCCAAACATCACGGCATTATATATTCTGTAAACAAGTTGATCTGCATAACAACATTGACCGCTGCGCCACGACACCTGGTGGAGAAAAACGAAACATAATTAAAAATGATAATTCCCAAGAAGTGGCAACAGCACAAATAGGAAAGATTATGCAGACTGGAAATGGCAACGCCGATATAGTAAACAGAGTAACGATGTTTGAAAAGATAGATGCAAAGTAAATTTTAAATATCAAAAAGGATTTAACAAATAAATAAAGGTAAGTTTAAATACTTTCTTAAGATGAAAATAAGTAAATTCAAATGTTCCTTAATTTTAATATGAGGACATTGATATGGATATCAATAACCCCCCCTCCCTTACCTCTGGCGGCTAAGTTCGCCACTCTTTCATTTTTCCCATGAGCGTTGCAAACATACTTTTTTTAAATTCTGAAGACTTATATGTTAATTCAGAAGCTTTAATTTGCATATAAACGTATCCAAGTGTTATTTTTACTCATCTTTTTAAAGTAAAATAACTCCAAATAAAAAAAAAATAATAATAATGTAGCATTGTTTACATTCTTTAAACTCCAAAACGTTAACTGATATCCGCAAGAGGCTGTGGCTTTCACAATCTTGCTTATGCGACTCTGTTTTTGCGATCACAACTCTTTTATAAATTCTCTTTTTAATTTTAAATCATTAAATAGCATAATAACTCCGTTATAGTACTTGCATATGTAACTTTAATTGTTATCGTTCACCCTGTTTTGTTCTTTCATATCAGTTAATAACAGTGCAATTAACTTTTTTTTTAACTGCTAGTGCTAGCGAATTCTAGACTGCTCAATTATTATTCTATGAGACTGCTTCGCTTCACGATTGCAATTTGTTTATCACATGTTCGTGTCTGTTTCTGTTATTCCGAATACTTTTTCTTTTTTTTTTGCTAAAATAAAAATTTAAACTGATTAATAAAATTGAATAAATAATAATCAGTATTATTATATTGTAAATACAATTTAATAACCATTAATATATATTATAATATTAATAAAATTAATAATACTTCTAGAAAAAGATTACAAAACTTCCGATTATAACCTCCCCATTTCCGAAATCATTGTACTTTTCCGGAAACTTCCGAATGTAACCCCTTCCCCAGTTTTGACGAATTTCCCCTTGAAAAAAGGGGGGTTACTATCGGAATTTTACTTTCTATGGAAACATAATTTGTTACTTTTGTTTTTAGAACATATAAAATTAAATTGCATGAATATTAAATTAAACGGGATTTCATCAAGAATATTACCTTCAGTAAAGTAACACTTATTACAAAATTAAGGTTCATTATTTTTTCCATAAAAATATTCAATACAGGTGTAATCTTTTAGGCTTAATAAATAAGTAATTTATGCCACGATTATATATTAAAAGCAATAATAATTTATTTAATTTATCAGATAAAATATTATTGCTTTTAATATGTAATTTAATATTGCTTGTAATATTTTTTTTTTTATTAATAATTATATTCATAAAAAAAAAAAAAAAAAAAGTAACGCTCATGTCAATGAATAAAAATATTCACCTTTCTGTGGACTTTGCTTTGCCAATATTTCTGAAAAAAAATTATCAATAAAATTCAACATCACATTCTTCGTGCCTGTACATAAACATAAAAAACTTCTACTAGGTGATGCCACGTTTTGTGAAAAAACAAAATTTAAAAATAGTGACACTCATGATGCAGCTTAGACTGGACTAGGTCTGTCCAGACCTATTCAGTTAAATATTTATAACTATTTTTTATTTATAAATATTTTTATTAAAAAAAAAAAAAAAAAAAAAAAAAAAAAAAAAAAAAAATGAACTTTGGACAGCTAAAAAATGTTATTTGAATTATCAGATAAAATATTATTGCTTTTAATATGTAATTTAATATTTTAATATTTAATATTGCTTGTAATACTCTTTTTTTATGAATAATTCATAAAAAAGAAAAGGTAACACGCATGACAATGAATAAAAATATTCACCTTTCTATGGACTTTGCTTTGCCAATATGTCTGAAAAAAAAATTATCAATAAACTTAAACATCACATTCTCCGTGCCTGTACATAAACAGAAAAAACTTCTACTAGGTGATGCCACGTTTTGTGAAAAAACAAAATTAAAAATAGTAACACTCATGATGCAGCTTAGACTGGACTAGGTCTATTCAGACCTATTCAGTTTAATATTTATACTTGAAAAAATCTCCCCCCCCCCTCCTTTTTTTTTTTTTAGTTATATGTTAGATAATTTGTTAAAAATTATGTAACTATTTTTTTATTTATAAATATTTTTATTTATAAAAAAAAACTTGTTCTTAAAAAAAAAATAAAAAAAAAATATATATATATAACTTTGGACAGCTGAAAAATCTTACTTTCTTGCGTGTTTCAAATGCTATGGACCTTGAAATAATTTTTTTCATACATATTAGAAATCCCCTCATAAATGAGAGAGTTAAAGCGTTTTTTGTTTCATTTAAATATTAAAATAATTAAAAGCCTTAGAATAGTATGGACAGTGAATTGGCAAATATAACTCGAAGAAATTCCGAGTAAAATTCGCATTTTGGAGTCTTCAATGGCTTTTTCCAAAACTCGTGTGAATACAAGCTGAACCCCTTGGAAAGACCATGGCGTGTACTCCAACACAAATACCATTTATATGAAACAATAATTGGCGATTCTATGCCAGTTTGTACCAGATTTTCGTGAAAGCTCTATCACAGAATCTATTACATGGAATTGCACCGAAATTTATATGCATGATATTTAATTGATGATGATGATAACTGTTGGTCTAACTGTAGCGTATATAGCTTAACAGGTATTTGTTGTTGTAATGCAACATATTTTTGAAAGCTATATCTCTGAATCTATTAGATGTAACTGAACAAAAATAATTATGTCCATAATTTCATATAAAAAACTGTGCATATTTTTTTTCTTTTGTTACAAAGACTGTGTCATAAAGTTTTATTTATTTATTCTAAATAACTTTGTTAGAATAATATAAATGAATGATTTGTAATGACCCCAACATATAATAGTTTAATATTTAATCTCTTAACTGCCCGAGCGTATATATACATTTTTCCAAAGTATTGGGTGTATGCATTAATTTTAAGGGATTTATAAGAGATGGTGCTACTAGGACTATACATATCCCACCATACTGTAACTACATCATCTTAAAGCTACATCATCGGGCTTCAGCTTGTAGTATGTATCCATGTGCCAAAGTATAAACAACATACTGTTTTTTATCTGCGAATATATCGAAATATGTGCCAACGAAAGAGCATTTGTGGGGAGTTTTACTGTACTTCTTTAATTCTAAGAAAAGTGCTGCTGAAAGTCATGGTTTGCTATTGGAAACTTATGGTGATCATACACCATTGATTTCGACCTGTGAGTACTGGTTTTGTCAATTTAAAAGTGGTGATTTTGACACGGGAAGACAAGGAACGTCCGGGGCAGCCAAAGAAGTTTGAAGATGAAGATACGGGTCAAACGCAAAAGGAACTTGCAGAATCATTAGATGTCAATAATTTCCAGGCGGTTGAAGACATTGGGAATGATTCAAAAGCAAGGGAATTGGGTAGCATACGTTATAGCCGAGAGACATTAAAAGGCGACTTTGCATGTCCGAGATGCTGCTAAATTGCCATAAAAAGTCTTTTTTGCATCGCATTATTACTGCCGATGAAAAGTGGATCTATTATGATAATCTTAAGTGCAGAAAATCATATGTGAAACCCGGCCTACCAGCCAAATCGACTGCAAAGCCAAATATCTATGCTGCCAAGGTAATGCTGTGTATTTGGTGGAATCAAAAGGGAGTGGTCTACTATGAGCTGCTGAGAAATTGGTCAAACAATTGATGGACCTCTTTACCGTAAATAATTAATGTGTTTGAACCAAGCAATAAAGAAAAAAATGGCCGAAATGGGAGACTAGGCATGACAAATTGATTTTCCATCATGACGATGCCTGACCACATGTTGCACAACCCGTTAAAACTTACTTGCAAAATAATCCGATGGGAAATTTTGTCCCACCCGCCATATAGTCCAGATCTTGAGCCATCCGATTACCACTTGTTTCAATCCATGCCGAATGCCCTTTTTGGAATACGCTTTACTTCAGTCGATGGTATGAAAAATTGGCTCAATTCGTTCTTGGACTCAGTGAGGTTTTTTTGGGGCCGGAATCGATAAATTGCCAGAAGAATGGGGAAAAGTCATAGCTAGCGATGGACAATACTTTGAATGAATTATTTGGTATCATTTTATTGAAATAAAAGCTTTTTTTCCACCAAAAAAACCTTTAAAATTAGTGCATACACCCAATATGATCCTTTGCATTATACTGCTACCAGGGAAACTATTGACACAATTTGATAATGTGATAGAACAACCTTAGAATTGATCTTTACAATGTGTTCAAACGATTTTCTCATATCAGAGCTGAGAGAGAACAGTGGCACTTAGAACCGAATTTCGTAAATTTTCCTTGGCAGGTAAGAGATTAATTCAAACCCCAAACTAGAAAAATTTTAAACTGTAAGTCATTTTTCTCAAGAATAATTTTAAAATTCTATGCAACAATATAGTAAGTTTCTCTAAAAAAGGAAAAGATTTTTAAAAAAATTAAATGACTTTAAAGGTATTCACTTTTCTGTACCACTTCAGGATTTTGATTAAATTAAAATTTGTATATGAATAAAAAATTGGAAAATTCATTAAACATTATTTTAATAAAAACAGTTTTAGATTATGAAACCTGTAATATTTTTTATTCAGTTCCAACCAAGAAAAGCATTGTAGTTAAATTAATGCATGCGACAAAGTCGCTCCAAACTGAAGTGCTGAAAAAGATTCACGAAGGACATCTTGGTATAACTAAATGTAGAGCTTGTGCGAGATGTTCTGTATACTGGCCAAAAATTAACAAAGAGATTGAAGAAAAAGTGAAAAATTGTCCTGCTTGTATCAAAGAATCGAGCAACAGGCATAAACCACTAATTCCGACGCCATTTCCAGAAAGACCTTGGGAAGTTGTAGGCCTTGACCTCTTCAAATACCAGAATTCGTGGTACCTCCTTATAGCAGATTATTATTCACGGTATCCTGAAATTTCGAAACTTGAAACCTTGACTTCGGAAGAAATAATTAACCATTGCAAATCTATATTTTCTCGTCATGGTATCCCAGAAATACTCAGAACGGATAACGGTCCACAGTTCGATCCAATAAGAACACGAGAATTTAATGAGTTCGCAAGAAGCTATGGTTTCAAACAAATCGCAAGCAGTCCGAAATTTCCTCAAAGTAATGGATTTATAGAATCGAGCGTAAAAACAATCAAAATGCGTATCAAGAAATCTGCTGATCCTTATCTTGCGCTAATGGAATACAGAGCAACCCCACTGGAAAACGGTTATAGTCCTGCAGAACTCCTAATGGGTAGGAGAATAAGAACAATTCTGCCAATAGCTAATTCTCAACTACTTCCTAGATTGATCAAGAAAACTGATTTAGAAGGCAAGGAGAGAAAACGAATAGAGAATCAAGAAAGAAATTACAACAGACACCACGGGACAAGAATTCTATCAGAACTTGAGAAAGGACAGGGAGTATGGGTTACTGACAAAAGAGTGACAGGAAAAGTGTTACAGAAAACTTCATTTCCGAGATCATATCTTGTTCAATCCGGAAAGAGAATTTATAGAAGAAATAGGAAGCATCTAGTACCATCGCCAGATTTCGAGCCAGAATCTGAATCAGATGAAGGAATAGATATCCCCGAGAATAATCATTCAACTGATATGGGATCTGGAATAAAGTCTCCGCCAACCAACAAAAATTCTGGGAATATATCACCAGAATGTACATCTCCCACAAGACCTGTGACCAAGCCTTATGTTACAAGAAGTGGTAGGACTATTCGACCACCCCAGAGACTTGACTTATAACTTTGAAAGGAAGGGAGATGTGTTATAATGTAACTCCATGGTTTTAGTCATGCGAGCGCACGTTCTGTGTTAAAATTGATATTAGTTTAGAGTTTGAAAATGGTTGTTGTTCTATATGTTTTGTGTTTTGTGGCTGTTGAATAAAGTTATAATTTAAACAGCTAGCAATGGATTCTATGCTTAGTTAAGCAATATTTAAAGCCTCCGTTAAACCTGTATAGGAAAAACATCACAATCAGCATTTATCCAGTCCTGTATATCCTCTTCATTCATTGGCTTAGACAATGGTAGTTTCATGACTAAATCTAAAAAGCTCATCGCTACCTTCATGAGACTTTCAGTGGTGTTCTGTATTTTGTGTATTGGTAATTTTCCTCCATGAATTTATTATGGTGGCTATTTTTACTTTATCCCATGTATCAGCTATCCAGTAGACAGCATCCTTTCAATAAAAATATTTAATGTCTCAGGGACACTTATTTTCTTAAATTCCTTCAGTAAGAACTTTTAGTAATTTCATTTTTTTTTTTTAATATTCTGTGCATGTTCTCCAAAACACATTGTTCTAAAGACTGAATCAGTGACGTGACATTAGGGGGGAAAAAAAATTAATGTTGCCCTTACTAATTCATCGTCATTGAAATGACAGGAGACATGTCAAGCAATAATATTGCATTTCTTGGAAGATATTTGATTTTAAGAAAGTGATTAAGTTAAGAATTTTTTTCTGTTGGTAGTTTTAAAAATGGAAAATGTACGGAAGAAAGAATTCTTAGAAATATTTGATAGCTTGATTAAAGCACCAACTCTGATAATCGGAGTTCTGCTGATACTGTAATACAGTCAAACCTCATTAACATGAACTGTTTCCACAATCCTCATCAAAATGAAGATCAGTTTCTGAGTTACTGATAGCAGAAACTACTGATAACATGAACAAATTTTTTATTCCCCTTGAGATTCATGTTAACAAGGTTCGACTGTAATCTTTAATAAAAATTATTCAGTTTCTTAGAAAACCAGGTTTCTGCTATATATTTTGTTCTAGACAAAGCATAAGCTGTCAGCAACAGCTAATTTTCCTGAAGAAAAGTGAGAGCAATTTTTCATCTTAAAAGAACCCCCCCACCCCCAACATATTTCCATTGATTTCAAAGAAAACTGAGTTTCTGCTGTATTTTCCCTGAATGGAGTGTGAGTAACCAACAAACATTGACAGAGAGCATGTTACTGGTAAATGCTAATTATGCAAGGAGGACAATTAAGATTAAGTTGTAAACTAAAACTCAAAAAGCTCTTAAATGTAAATTTTCATCAAATTCATTAAAGTAATTTTTAAGAATACAGTTTCTACCTCATCTTGTGCTAGGCAAAGTGAGGATTAGCAATGAACACTAAATTGTGAAAAGATGTCAGATAGGTTTCTCATCTCAAAAAAACCGTTAATGCTTATTTTTTATTAAAATCATTAGTTCCATTTTCACAAAAACAAAGTTTCTGTAATATAGTATAATTAAAGGAATATTACTTATTTAAATTTAAGTATAAAAATACCTTATTATATCATCCTTTAGTGAGCGTATATATATTTCGGCTGCACATCACATCCCTCTTCAGCAATGAGATGACTCGTTTGACTGGAACATTCACATAAACACTTCTTCAATTCGCTGCCAATCCTCTTCAGTTCACTTTGCTAGGTCCATAAGTTGTTGCCATTCATCAGGTATTAAACTGTGTTCTCAGTTATTGATAGCAGAATTAGTAGTTAAAATTTCTATAGCTTCACGTTTTAGGGCAAATTTATGGTTATTATATGGTTCAGTTTTCTGAATATTAATAGTGTAAATGTTAATGGGATTACCATTATGAGTGGTTTCTGTAATAGTTTCTGATGGGCAGCAGGGTTCATACTCATCAGGGAAAACCTGGAATACTCAGGGAATTTGGATTTTGTTAAAAAAAAAAGTCGGGGGAAAATAAAAATTTTCATTAAAAATTACGGAAAAATTGATTATAAAAGCTGGAAAAACGAATTTCCTTTCTCTTAAATTATATTTTTCTTGTTTAGCTTCATATCAAAACTCAAATGATTGAATATTAGAAAATATGCATGTAAGCAATAATTTCTAGCTAAATTTCTATCATGATTGGCAGTAACATGGCATCATACAGTGGAAATAGATGTATTTCCTTCTCTCTAGAAGGAGCATTTCTTGTAATATGTCGCTAATGTTTTCTTGGAAAAAATTTTCTCGTATATGAGTATGAACCCTGGGGCAGTGTCAAGGTTAACAGTGAATGTCAGTTTTCCTAAGATTAAGTCAGGTAGTTATGTCATCTGAAAAAACCCTTATTAAAATCTCTAGATCCATTTTTATGTTAACACAATTTCTCACGTACGTTGCAATCAGCAAAGTAAAGGTTAGTTTTCTTAAAAATGAATATCACACACATTTGTCGTTTAAAAAAAAAAAAAAAAATTATTAAAATTGTTACAGCCATTTTGCACAGAACCAAATTTCTGCTATGTTTTGCAATGGGCAGAATAAGGGTTAACAGTAGAGACTCCAAGTTTCTTGTAGATGAGGAGCCCATACAGCACAGAATGTTTCAGTTATGTTGCAAAAACCTTACAATCTTTCAAAAACGTAACACGTTTTAGTATGTTCTCTGATACCTTTCTGAAACATTCGCCCTTTTTTTCTATCTGTTAAGTGATTGTAACGTTTCTGTTACGTATCTGATTTTTTGTTACGATCGCGGACATTTCTACGTTTTTGAAACTAATCGGAAAGTAATCAGAACGGTTTTAAACGTTTCGGAAGGTTTCATAATGTTTCAGTGTTATATGATTGTTACATTTCTGGAATATTTTGTGCTGTTAGGGATATGAGTCCCATGGATTTGTCTTCTTAAAAAAAAAAAAAAAAACATAAGCTTTTATTAAAATCATTCTTTTCTGAGTAAACACAATGTCTGCTGCTTTATTTCTACTGAGTAATAAAGGGTTAATTGCAAACATTAATTTTTCTGAAGCCCCCCCCCCACACACACACACACACAAAGTAAGCCTAGTTTTTCATCAAAATTCTTATTTTTATTTCTGAATAAACACAATTTCTGCCATAATGTTGTAATCGGCAGATAAAGGGTGAGCAGCAAACTCAAATTTTCCTGAACGTGAGGATAAGTTGAGTCAATTTTTTCCCTAAAATACCCTTAACCCCAAACTTCTGTTAAAATCGTTACATCTATTTCTGTGTAAAACCAATTTTTGACGTATTTTGAAAATAGTGGATAAAAAAATTAATAGGGAATACAGGTTTTCCTGAAAATGAGAACAAGGCCAGTTCCTTTTTTTTTTTTTTCCCCAAAACACCTTTAATTGTAAACTTTCATCAAAATTGTTATCTATTTATGAGCAAAAAAAATTTTTTTCCATATACAGGGGAGCACCGTTTATACGTTTTTCAAGGGACCGTTCCTAAAAAACGTATAACTGAAAAAAACATACAACTGAAAATCCGTTTTAACATTAATACACAATCGAGGTCAAGACTTACAATTTTTGTAAGTGGCCAGTGGCCACTGAACATGATTAACTCAGGGGCTACTCACGAGTCGACGTTACACCTGATAGTCACACACGTAATTAAAAAATATATATCTATATACATATACCGGCATAAAACACAGACGATATGGTCGGAAAATTAAGAAATAGTGGCCTTTATTGTATTATTTTAATAATAATTTTAAAAAAAATTATGCACTTCCACAGATTAAAAAAAAAAAAAAAAAAAAAAAATCTTTAAATAGTTTGAAAATAAATATTTTTTTAAAAACGTTCATACTTCTCGAGCTTAAAATTTTCAATATCTGAAATGAAAGCAGGTGGGAGAAAGACAAAGTTGGCCGAGAAATCAAATCATTGTAAAATGATTCGACTTTTGGGAGAAGATATGATCTCGTTTGAATTTCCTTTGAGTGTTTGATTTTATTCTTATTAGTATTTTAAGCAGTGGCGCACCCAGAATTTCCGTCTGGAGGGGGCCGAAGAATAATTGGGCCCTGTAGTATAGTAATAGGTTTATGGGTATGGGCATATACGCGCACATACAGTCAGCAGCAAAAGTATCCGAGCACTAGCAATAATCCCTGTCTAAGAAAAGTACACTCAATTCTGCTTTGTTAAATAAATCCTTGTCGAGTCATGTTCTTAGTCAGTCTAAGAACATAATTCGATAAGGACTTATTGAACAAAACAGTATTAAGTGTACCTTTTTGATATCGGAATTATTGACTTAGTGCTTGGATACTTTTGCTGCCGACTGTACATAGTATAGTAAAGAATCCACTTTAAATATTTCTTTTGAAATAGATAAACAAATGAATGAAACTGAATTTAAGTTGAATAGCGCAACTGAGAAATTTATATCAGTATATAAACATGCTAAGTTACAGTAGTTTGGTTAGTTGGGTATGGCATTAAGCTTGCAAACATAAAGTTGTAGGTTCATCTATGATTTAAAAAAACAAAAATGTGTACAATATGACAAGCTGGTGAACATAAAATTTGCCCGAAATGAAATGCCCCCCCCCCCCCACACACACACATATATTTACATTGAAAATAAAATTTGATCAAATTTAACTCTTTTGCATATGCAGTAACACGTAAGTAATTAAGAAATTATAATAATTATAGCAAAATAAAAGGTACAGTTGTGATATGTAGGAATTATAACGAAATTTCAGTGAAAATTTTTACAAGGCTATTTTTATTTAATTATCTGGAGTATGGGGGCGATGCTCCTTCTGGGTTCGGTTAACAGAAACAAGTCGGACGTAGTCTCTGTGGGGTGTAGTTAACGCAGCAAGCAGGGCGCAGAACCTCTTAATATTCTAAAACATTAATTCTAATATGTAATATATTACCTAGAATTTTATTTTGTTCAGCAAATATTTCAAGCGTTAAATTTCTCAGTAATATCATTGCAGGATATTGTATTCCAGTATAATATATATATATATATATATATATATATATATATATGGAATTTGAATTTTTATAACAGGAAAAAATTGCATTATCTAAAAACGGAGCTTAGGTTTCAGTAACATCAGAGGCAAAAATGAAAACTGTGCATGGACCCTACTGTATGTTCTACGTACCGTAATAAAAAATTAAGTGATCCCACCCTCCCAAGCATCTGTAAAATAACTTATTGTTATCAGGGTATTTTTCTATTTTGAACAGTAAACTACGTCTTTTGGCATTCCTCTAATTCGTTATGTTTTTAGAGAAATAATTTTACATATTCGTGATTAAGTCAATTAAATTTTATCTTCAGCAATTGATTTGAAATTTCGCTAGCATGTATATGTGCCAGTGGCATTTACAGGGTTTAACACGAATATGCAAATTCCACTTTCAATTTAAAATATTGTTTTAGACGAACGACTAAGAGCAGGGCTAATTTTTATTTTAAATTAGCGAGAATTTTCATTTGCCGATGTGAATGTATTAATTTTGCCTAGGGACAAAACAAACTTTCATAAAGATGCTGTAAATACTCAAAAATTAAAATACAAAATTGTATGAGCCTGGTATCCCATTTTTCTGACATACATCCGTGCTTACTTCCACATCAGATTGCTTCTTCTGCCTGACTTTTTAGATACTCCCTCGATTTCATAATAACAGTATATGCTTTAGGACCTTAGAAGCCTTTTCCTAAAAACTGCAGTGGAATGTTTTCAACTAAAAAACAAAGAACTAGTTCATTGTTTTTGTGTTTGACAGTAACAATTTCAAAAATTCCTAATATTTTTTAATGTATAATTTATGAACTTTATTTTTTCTTACAATATCTGTGTTCATGCATGTTTAAAATTTTTTACCATGTCAGCTGGTTCTGGAGGGGGCTTGAGTCCCCTAAGCCCCCTGCGTGGGTGCGCCACTGATTTTAAGAGTGAGTTTTATAAACATGTAGGGTTATTATAGTAGCATATAATGCAACTTTTAAATGCTATTAATAACTATAGTATTAGAAAGAAAAATTTAAAGTTTTAGTAATGAGGAAAAATATATGGACTTTTGTAGTTAAGTATTAATTTCATTTTGATACAGAAAACAGCAGACTATAATGATGACACACTAACAAAATAATGTTGTTTCTCATACACAATTAGTGTTTTGCAAGAATATTTTTATTTTGTCTTATTGAAAGAGAAATACAAAAATTTGATTCATTTAATAAATTTCGCTGACCTAGTGCGACATCTCCATACAGAAAATAGATGTGATTAGCATTAGAAGAAAACAAAATTATTTTGAGTCTGGGGGAAAAGGGGGGGCAAAAAATCTTTTTTGGCATATTATCTAAGATTTAATTATATTAACAGACATGCGATTGCTAAAATTAGAAATTAGCTGAAAATTTTTTGCTAACATGATTGTTTGGTTAATTGATTGAACGTTGATAATGTCACTTTTAATGAATTAACTACCTAAACAGTAGGGTGGTTCGAAAAAATCGATTTTTTTATTTCAGAATCGCGTTACCTCTCAAAAGTTGTAGTTTGGTATCCTCAGTTGGGGAAAAATAACAAAAAAATTCTAAGTTGACATCTTCAGTTCGCGCATGAGGCTGAAAGTTTGAAAAAATATGTTAAAATTTGAAATTTTCAAAAAATAATAAAAATAGTTTTTTTTGTGATTTTTTATAATGCAACAGCCATAAATTGTCAGTATATAGCGTAGTTTGAACCTAAAAAAATATTTTATAGCTTTTACATTGTATCTTTAGTTCGCACATAAGCCTTAAATTGGGCTAAAATCTTCTAAAATTTGAAATTTACGTTTTTAATATACAAAAATACATACATGGCATATTTACGTTTCAGAAGTATTTAAAAAATTCTAAATGTTTTGAATATAACCTTTTATTACAGTATTATACGTACAAGTATAGTTACACACACATTTATATGTATATAATAACATTGCATGTCCTAGCTAATTACAGAATGATATATAGATTTTACCTATTTTTTGTGTCTTTAAGATTCCTCAGATGTGTTGAGCATAGTTTTAAATTGAGATTTATAGTCAAATAATGGCATAGTTGACCTTCAGAGCAAAATTGTCCTTATGAAACAATCCCTGTTCTCTTCTCCACTTTAGTACAAGATTCTGTTAAGAGCTTTACAATTCTTTCGACATTTTTTGTGTGGCAAAGAAATTTAATTAGCTCGAACTCTGGGAGAACATTAGTATTAATAAGTTCTTCTAGGCTTTGCATTGACACATTGCTCATTATTGGAGAAGGTGTAAGTTTGCACTTGGATCAATCAATAAGTTCAATGTAATTTGAAGCTGCAAAATTGATGGTCGGTGGTTGAAAAGTTCGCACCGATTTCCCTTTTGTCTCTTGTTTTCTTGCTTTTAGCAATCTTCGAAAAGCTAGTTGTCTTACGTGCACTCTCTCTTCTAGTACCATTGAAATTAAAAGATGACAATGGGGATGACAAAAATACGCATTCCTCTGGTCTGATTGGCAATTACAGCAATTTTTTTGTATTGCCACTTTTTCGAATTAGGTCACCACGTGGCGAGTGGCGACCACGAATCTTGACCTCTAATACACAATAAAGTGTCATATTAGTAATAAATGTCTAATCAATTTTCATGATTTCCTTTACATTTTTTAGAATAAGATATATTTTTAATTGCTTTTGTCTCACACTTTATTGTTTCTTTGGTGTTTGTAAAAAAAAAAAAAAAAAAAAAAATCTTAACATTTAAAACATTAACAGAGTTGAGTTAGGTGTAGTTGTGGCACTGGCTATTGGGTTGGTAATTTTGGTATTAACCCCCCCCCCCCCCCCCCCCTATAACATAGTTTATAGTGGGGAAGCTGGAGTGATGATGATCAAAGAAATATCTGGCCGTATCAAAATGCAAGAACAAATTTCCGATCGCTATTGTGAGGAATAAGTTGATCTCCACTGAAAGAAAGTTGAACATCATTGTTCATCAGAATGATTATCTTCAAAGCATTAATCCACAATTCATATATAACAGCTGGAGAATTTTAAGTGATTTTATTTTATAAAAATAGACTTTAGGATGCTAATATTAAAGATTATGAAAGCCACTCAAATACATTTTTAAAAATAAAAATGCCCTTTTTTTAGAGACTTGATAAAGTGCATCTCTACAGAACGAGGGAAAAGTAAAATTATTATTTTGAAGATTTTGAGTGTACATGTTATCAGTATGAAGAACAAATAGTAACTCCCTATATTTTGCCAAATCTGTTTGGCTTCCAAAAACTAATTTGACTGAACACATTTTTAATTTTATGTATTATAAACCCAAAGGAGAGTTAAAAGATTGGCTAAAAATTAAATTACGTCATATGATATCATTAAAAATTGTCAGGTATCCAGAACTAGGCTGACCTCGCGAAATCTACCAATAAAAACATTAAAAGTAATTTTCAGGTATTTAAAAGATACAACAGAATTTTTTTTTTGTTCATTTGAGACTGGATGTAACCGCAGACGATTTTAAAGCACTTAATCAAATAAATGTGTTTTTCTTTCTTTGATATTTTATTTATTTAATGATTACTTGATGAGAGAAGTGCATAAAAAAAAGTTAGGTTTCGAAAATAAGAACAATATTATAACATAGTTTATAGTGGGGAAGCTGGATGATGATGACATAAGAAATATCTGGCCGTATCGAAATGCGAAAACCAAGGTTTGATCACTATTGTGAGGAATAAGTTGTTGATCTCCACTGAAGGAAAATTGAACGTCGTCGTTCATCAGAATGATTATCTTCAAAGCATTAATCTGCAATTCATACATAACAACTGGAGAGTTTTAAGTGATTTTATTTTATAAAAATAGACTTTAGGATGCTAATATTAAAGATTATGAAAGCCACTGAAATAAATTTTTAAAAATAAAAATACCCTTTTTTTAGAGACTTGATAAAGTGCATCTCTACAGAATGAGGGAAAAGTAAAATTATTATTTTGAAGATTTTGCATGTACTTGTTATCAGCATGAAGAACAAGTCGTAACTCTCTATATTTCGCCAAATCTCTTTGGCTTGCAAAAACTAATTTGGCTGAACACATTTTAAATTTCATGTAATATAAACCCAAAGGAGAGTTAAAAGATTGACTAAAAATTAAATTACGTCATATATCATTAAAAATTGTCAGGTATCCAGAACTAGGCTGACCTCGCGAAATCTATCGATAAAAACATTAAAAGTAATTTTCAGGTATTTAAGGATACAACGGAATTTTTTTTGTCCGTTTGAGACCAGATATAACTGCAGATGATTTTAAAGCACTTAATAAAATAAATGTGTTTTTCTTTCTTTGATATTTTATTTAATGATTACTTGATGAGAGAAGAGCATAAAAAAGGATAGGTTTCGAAAATAGGAACAATAAATTATATGAAATTTCTGATAAATGAAAAAGAAATAAAAATAAAATGGATTAAGCGAGTTAAAACAAAATTATTTTAGATTACTTTAGAATAAGAAATATAATGTTTGCTTGCATTATAAATAAATAAAATGCAATCTAGATTATTTTATTTTAAAAAGGGATATGTGATGTTTTTCAACATCACCCCCCCCCCTCCCCCCGAATAATAATAATAACAAAATTTGTATTTTACCTAGTATATTTATTTGTGAATACTTAGTCCACTTTTTTTTTTTTTCTTTAGTGCCAAAGTGGAATCAGCTCATAAAGAATTCAAGAAGGCCATTGATGCTTTAATCTGTCGCATAGATTCTGCAAGAAATCCATATTGCTTAAGAATAATTGTATGTTTTATTATTTTATGTTTTCGAATTTAAAAAAGACTAAATAATTACAAAGCAATCAAACTAATCATATCTACAATTCTCTAATATCTCTTCTGCTTATCAGATTTTTATAAAGTTTTGTATATATGCTATAAATTAATGGAGGAAGAGATATGTTCTTTATACTTTTTGGCTTTTCTAGCGAGGTCTATTGGACTGAAAGGCAATTTATATATACAATTGTTATTTTTATTACATTTCATGGATGTAGAAAAGGAAGGGGCTCAGAGGGCTGAAACCCCTTCCTATTCATTATTATGAAATTTACTTTAAATGCCAAATAAAAAAATCAATAATTCAAAACGAAAATTCATGTCTTATAAATGTTTGTATTTAGTGATATTTTGTAATTAATACTAATGATTAGTAAATATTAATTAGCATATAATTAATTGATTTTCTTAGGATTAATTTTGAGTCATTTTTAAGAGCCAGTTTTTTTAAGAAGCGGGCATACTTTGATAGTTGACATTTTTGATTTTGTTGAAATTTTCAGAATATGTTCTTTATGTAAAATTATTAGACACATTTTTTTAATTTTCTGAAAAAAAAATTCTAAGAGTTTTAAGGGGGGGGGCAAAGATGAAGTCCTGTTTTTTTTTTTTTTTTTTTTTTACGAAAAACATGCCTATTTTGTGAAAGCCAATACTTTTTGCACTAGAAGTGAATCATGGTATTGATAATTTTGTATTCTTCTGTTTTCAGACTAACTATTGGGATATATACTTATGGTTGACTCTTGGCGCAAAGGTCATTCAAAATTCTAAAAAAAAATGCATTTTGTTTTATTTTTGACCCTCCATATCTTCTTTTGCCAGATATGAACTAGAAAAGTATATATTTCAGTAAATACATAGTACTGGTAATAACTACCCAAAAATAGTAAAATTTGTGTGGTTGACTTCTGGTGCAAAAAAATATTTGACTTTGAATGTCATTTACTGCTTGCGCCAGAAGTGAACAGGTATGAAATTAGTGGAAAAGGAAGCCTTAAGGGGACTGGGATGTGAAATACCTTTAAAATTCGATTTTTCAATTAGTGGCTTAAAAAATAGTACAAATTCTGCAGATTATAAATATATATAATTTATTGTTTAGGATTTTCTTATTTTTTAATTACGCAGGTCGACATGTAAAATTTTGATTTTATAATTTTGTCCGATCTTTATATTTTTTGGTGTGCTGAAACTGAAAATGAAGCCAGTTTTTCTCTATAACGTATAGATTTTTGTCAATACAAGGTGCCTGCCTATACAATTTCTTCTATTACTCTTCAACCAATATAATTATATAGTATGTTTCCATGATTAATTAATAATACATGCCTATTGTTGTAATTGTGAAGCACTAGTGCGACTTAAAACCATATCAACCAACAGATTGTAATGATGGTATGTGTAAGAAATTGTGTGGGTAAACACCCTGTATTGACAAAAATCTATATGATAGAGAAAAATGGGCTGCATTTTCGGTTTCAGCATATCAAAAAACATAAAGATCAGCTTAAGTCATCAAATCAAATTTTGTCAACTTCATTTTTGTCGGTCTGTGTTATTTGACCGTGGTTCGGCAGAAAAAGTTTGCCAGAAGAAAGTTCCATTCTGTTAAAAGTGCAGAGAAACTGAACTTGAGTGTATTATCCGAATAAGAAAGATACAGAAAAAACACGTAGGAAAAAAAAGAAATGTTACCACAAATTGACTGTGGGGCTGGAATGTTTTAATTATATATAAACATTTAAACTTGAAGGGCTTAAAATGATTTTTTGCATTTTTCTCACTATGTCATTTTTTTTGTATATTGGTACACTTTGTGAAAAACCTGTTGAAAGTAGTTCTGAAATTTTTGGGGGAACTAGAATAAATGTCTCTGCATATAGTGAGCATATTTTTTTATGTATAAACCATGCGATATTTTTTTAAAACAGCAAATATATGTGTATATACATATACACATATATTAAAATATACGTATTTCTAATAAGTAAAAATTGCCATTTTTTAAATATTTTTAAAAAAAGAACAACAAAACATAAAATAGGTTCAGTATATAAACAAAAGTATTTTCTATCATCATACATGATTTCAAGTCATTATTTTTTTTAGAAAAGTGTACCAAAGTGAATAAAGGGAAAAAATCCTTAAGAGTAAAATATGTATGTTTACAGTGCTATTATTTAAAAAAAAAAAAAAAAAAAAAAAAAAAACGAAACACATAAGAGTAAATAATTTTCACCAAATATATCTTGAACTTCTTGTTAATATTTCATAAAAAAATTTATATTGATATATACATAATTTAAAAAGATATGGCTATTTAAAGAAACAACCTAAATTTCCCACTTCTCGATTGTCGCAAACATCTCAGTCCCCTTAAATAAAGTAGAAACGAGATCAATTCAAACACCTGTGATAATTTACTTATTTTTTATGCAATGTGGCTCTATACTTTCTGTTTTGTGGCACACACTAAATAGCTTTCATCACTTTATTTCAGTACTGATTACTATTGCAGACCTGCCAACTGCTACGAATAATTCGTAATTGCTACGAATTTGGGCCGTAAACTACGACGCTACGAAAATCGGCTCAAAATTACGAATTTTTATCTAGCACAAAACTGCAACATTTCTGACATTTTGCCTTGCGATTCTCAATCTTTTTCCATCTACGCCATAAATGTCAATTTTCATTTTAAACTTGCTATATTAGCTTCTAGAATGTATAAAGAGATAGAATTGTTAAATATTTCTCATTCGTGTATTTTTTTGTGCCCTCCTCGCTTCCCACCGCACCCCCTAACGATCGGCAAACAAACGCCTCACGAAAGCCTTGGGATTTTTAATCTTTTTCCATCCGGAACATAAATGTCAATGTTCTTTTTAAACTTACTTAATTAGATGCTAGAACCTATAAGGAAGTAGAGTTGTTCAATATATCTCTCACTTTTTTTTTACCTCCCCCCCCCCCCCCCCCCCACATACACTCCCCTACCGTGTTTAATAATTATATTTTAACATTTTTAAAACAATTATCCCATTGCTAAGATTAAAATTTTTTGCAATCATTATAATTTTTAATTTTTAAAATTATACACATAAATTAAACACACAGCAAAAAATATTTATTTAATAGGTACTATTTTTGCTGAATTTTAATGGCTGGTTGAATATAGTGTAAAAACAGGAATTCTGCCTTTTTAATAAAATTATTTTATACCTGGTTTCATATATCATGTTTCTTTCTTAAACAGTTTTTCATTATATATGAACACTAATGCAAATTATTTAGGTAAAATTAATAACTTTTTTAAAAATGTTTATTCTGAGGTGGGGGGGGGGGGGGGTTAAACATAATGTGGCCAGATTTCAGTGGCAAATAAGGCCGGATGTCTGGCATCCGGCAGTGCATATTATCTGTGGAAAATTTTTCATCAGGGCTGAAAATAGTACCCAGCAGATTATACGCAAGAAAATACAGTAATATACGTGCATTTATTTGTTCAGAATTCGTGTGTTGCATGATAAAAATGAACCAATCAACCAACCAATCTATTTTTAAAATTGGTGTGCTACTAATTGTCATTTTCAAATGTTGGCAGGTATGCTATTGCATATAAAAATATTATATAAACAATTTTTAATTAACTGAATTTCTATTTAAACATAATGCTTTCTTAATTATAAAAGCCCAAGTTTTATGTGGATAACACTAAAACTAATGTCATAGTTACAAAAGTATATTGAAATAAAAGCAAATAAATAAATTTTTAACCTTGGTTTAGAAGAATGAATAAAATTATGAAGGATGGATGATTTAACGTAAAAAAATGACGTCACAATTGTAACAATGCGTCTGTTAACTTCTTCAACTTTTATGTAATGTATCGGAAAGAGTCACTTGTGAAATTTAGTAGTCTATTGATTTTTGTTTAATACACACCTCAGCTCCTAGTGCCTCCACAATATTCTTAAATTTAAATTCATCACCAGGCCATTTGAGAATTGTTTGCACTATTCCATTATATTCAGAAGCTAAATATCTTAGAGCAGAAAACAGTTAATGGATTCCTCATCTTTTATTCTCAAATTACAAAATTCACTAAAAGTAGATATATGAAATGTTCTACTGTCTGGTCGGTAATATTCTTTGATTAACTTCCAAACGCTGTGTATATATTATATATACTCTCTGCATTTTCTATTAATTTTCTATAGTGTTCACTGATATTTAAATATAGTAACGATTATGCTATATTGAATCTATTCTGCCACTTGTTCAGTTTATTCAAAACATCTTGATCAAGTTTTTCAAGAGCAACAGTCTTGGGGTCTATCCCTTCTACAATACCCCATACATACTCTATGTTACATAAGTATAAACTTGATATCACTCTGTCACTGTTCATAAGTTTCAAATTATTTATTGAATATTCCATAACCATTTTTCAACTATATATATTAAAAAAAAAAAAAAAAAAAAAATGTTTTTTTTTTTTTCTTTTCTTTTCTTTTTTTCTGTTATATTAAGTAATGCCAAAAATATCTAACATTAAAAAAAACCTCGTAACATTTTTCTAATATTTAAGCTTAACCAAAGTCAAAAGTAAAGTCACTTTTTAAAAAAAGGCAATTCTATTTTTTTTTTTTTTTTTTTTTTTTTTTTTAATTCTCAGAGTAAAAACAAACAATTCTGCTTCATATTCAAAAGAAACTCTTATACATCCTTCAGCTCCTCTCTCCTCACACGGCATATCGGCTATGGAAGAAGGGTAATATAAACAAACACTATTAAGTGACCCACTTTCACAGTGAAGAACATCTGATTTATTTCTGATAAGGAGGGGGAAAGAAATGTCAAAACTCTCTTAAAATAACTGCTGCTGCTAAGTGAACTGTTTATCTCAATGCAAAAACATATGCCCAAAACTGTTATGATAGACTTAGTATATCAGTATATACAATTCTTTGTTTATTTTAAGGACCTGCATTGCAGAGCTAATAAAAAGCAGTTAGCATTTGCTGATTAAATATTTTGCCTTTCAAAAAATAAATCTATCAACTTTAACCTTTCTACCCTGTATGAGTCGATTTGACCCATTTTTAAAATTGATCTTTCGATATCTTCTACAGATTTTAATTTTGATTGTTCAAACATTATGTATGCTTCAAAAATAGGCATTTGTTTAATATATGATGTTTTCAGAGTCATTGGTTTGTTTTAAACCACCCCCAAAAAATATGTGACATATTACCTGTCTGGGTCGATTTGACCCACATTATTAACATGCATAAAAATGCTTAAAACACCAATTTTTTCTTTTGAGTAGACTTCATTTTCAGGAATAGTCAATAGATGGCGATAGTTGTCGGAAACGTAGATGTAAAATGAGCTCCATAGAAATTCTTTCTTAAGACCTAAATTCAATCTATACAAAGTGGGTCAGTTTGACCCATACAGGTAAAACGTGCATAGAAATGTGTATTAACATGCATAGAAATGCTTAAAACACCATTTTTTTCTTTTGAGTAGACTTCATTTTCAGGAATAGTCAATAGATGGCGATAGTTGTCGGAAACGTAGATGTAAAATGAGCTCCATAGAAATTCTTTCTTAAGACCTAAATTCAATCTATACAAAGTGGGTCAGTTTGACCCATACAGGTAAAACGTGCATAGAAATGTGTATTAACATGCATAGAAATGCTTAAAACACCATTTTTTTCTTTTGAGTAGACTTCATTTTCAGGAATAGTCAATAGATGGCGATAGTTGTCGGAAACGTAGATGTAAAATGAGCTCCATCGAAATTCTTTCTTAAGAACTAAATTCAATCTATACAAAGTGGGACGATTCGACCCATACAGGTAAAACGTAAAATTTTTTCAACAGGGTAGGAAGGTTAAGAAAGTATGTTAAGAGCAAGACTTAAACTATGAAAGTTTAAGATAAAACAACTAACTTTTATTCAACATATTTTTAACAATTTATAAAGTTATTAACATGGAAACATATTAATGTATATATGTTTATATGTATACATGTATCTGTTTACATGTATATATGTTTATGAATAAAAACATTAATGACATTTAATTAATGTAGAACTATTTTAAGTCTTTAAACATAATCAGTGTAATATCATAAGTGGCAAAGTGAAATAAGAAAAAATAATTCTAAAACTTTAAACTTCATCTGAACCAAAACATAGTTACCAAAGTACATTATCAATTTCTACGATTCATTTCGCAAAACAATTACTTTAAAAGAAACATCTAACAAGTGGCAGAAGGATAGGTGAAAGAAAAACATCTTGTCATTTATGCAGTGAGAAGTTTGATTTCAGTGATAAAATAATTTTAAAGGATAAGTGAAAGAAAATGGATATAAAATTAATTGTGACTGTAAATAAAGATAATATAAAACAAAGTAAGTTAAGCTTGTAAATGATTAATTTTATATGGATATATAGAGTTTAATTTGGAAGTATGTATTATATTGAGATGTTTAATATTTTAGTTCGAACTTCAGGTGACTAGTGGGATTAATATGTAAAAACATCTAATTACTAAAACCCCCAAGGTGTTAAGACCTAATAAAGGGCTATATGTACTAATGAAGAAATTAAGATTTCAATAATTATATAAATTTTAACAAGTAGTCAAAAAATATTTTTTTTAATTACAGTGATGCCACTAGACTTTATAAATCATGGGTCCCTGGGACTCATGAGTTTAAAAAATCTGTGTCCTTTTTTCAGAAAATGGGTCCTCACGTAAATGAATTTATCACAGATATAAATTAAAATTTTATCTTATTGTAGATGAAAAACAGTTTTTTAGGAATTTTTAACCAGGTATTTTTGAGATTGTCTTAAAACTATTATTATGTAGTAAGTGGTTGCTACTAAGAAATATCTCGAAACATTTAGCTCAGTGTGCTCTGGAACCGGGTAAAAAAAAAAGGGGACATATAGTATAATAGCTAATTATTATTATTTTAAACTATAAACATTTTTTTAAAATTCTCGAAATTATTAACATTTTAAGAGAACACAATAAGAAAAAAAGTTTCTTTCTTTTTTTTTTTTTTTTTTGAGAAATGAAGTTTTATTAGATAAGCAGATTGATTAGAAAATTTAGTTACACATTCCGCTTCAAATCCCAAGTCCCCCCACCCTCTTTTAACCCCAAAGTAACTTACCAATAAACTGTACTGTTAATTTAAATAATGTATTAGAGGGGAAAAAAAGTAAAAAAAGTGTACTTACTCATCTGTAAACGAGATTACTATAATAATAACATTCTGACATTAGCAAAAAAATTTTTTTTTTTTTTTTTTTTTTTTTTTTTTTGCTTAACACAGCAGACATATTACTTTTTTTTTTTTTTTTTTTTAATACTTCGGTTTTCTTAATAATAAAGTTTCTTGAATCTTAATAAATACAGACATAATGTCATGTCCCTGTAATCACGTTTTTTCATCCAGTTCATTTATTTTATTTTGTTCCATTCCAACGAACTTGGACCACAACAGAATGATGCAGTTCAGTGTATTGGCACATTTTAACTGCTAACTTTTTCATATCGGGACTTCGTTTTTGCGTTTCAGAACTTTGTGTTTTCATGCCGACCAGGGTCATTCATGTTTTTATCGTATTAAAATTGGATAGAAATGTTTTTGGATTCTTTGAAAGAAGTGTTTTGCGACCATTTTTCAAATTTAATATTTCGGCTAAGCTTTGATAGAGGGCACCCATTGATGATTCGTTATGCAGTGATGCGATTCAGTGTATCGTACACTTTTTAGTAATAATCTTTTCGCAAAGAAACTTAGTTTTCTTGTCTCAGAGTCAGAACTTTGTTTTTGATTTCGCGCTGGCTGCTTGTTGTGTTTATCGTACAGAATAGGTTTTTTTCCCTTTATGGTAAAATGGAGTTTTAAAGGTTTTTAAAAATATAAGGAAAATATAGTTTTAAACAAGAAGTATATTTATTTTTATTTTTATTTTTTTTTTCTCCCTTTAAGAACAAAAACCTGCCACAATAATTTTTTTTGCTTCCTGCCTCCGATTTTTCGTGTAATTTATGCACTGCACGTAAATGACATTGCTGAATGAATTATAAAATATATTACTTATCTTAAAAAACGGGTAAATGTTCAAAATATGAATGTTTTAAAAGTACATAGATTTTTCTGTTCAGATGTGAATTCGTTCAAGCTGCAATTCTATTTTAATTTTAAACATGACACATCACACAAATAAACCACTTTTATTTGAGTATCTGCAGTTTCAGCCTAAGTAGTAGTTCAGGTACTCCAAACACCAGATGGCATCATTATTGATCAGTAACATAATGACATAACATAACCACACAACCCATAGAAGTCTGAGTTGTTTAAATTTCATTGTTTATAAATTATTTAAAATTTTATCACTAATAATAATCCCAAGAAAGCATATATTTTGTTAAAAAAAAAATATATATTTATGTACTGCATGCAAATCTGAAGTACTGAAGTGTATTTTGTTAATGTTATGATAAGTTTACAAGGCATCAGGTTTTACCCTAAAATATTTATAATTTCAAGGTATAGTTGTGGTAAAATTTATTTCTCAAATAATCATTAATAAAAATTTTTATTTTCAGGCTACATCAGATACAGCTAAGAAACGAGCCGATATGTTAGCTGAAATGCATTTTAGGAACTTAAGGCAGAAAGTACTGTTATTGAGTAAAACTGAAGAAGCAGCTAGGATGTTAGAGGTAACATAAAAAAATAATACATTTTTTTTTTATCTATTTTTGAATGAAATATGTAATGTTAGTTTGGCTGTAGAATTAATTCTTGATTATTCAGATTAATCTTTTTTTTTTTTTTTTTTTTTTTTTTTTTGTTCTTTCCTACCATTTAATGTGAAATATTTGAAATCCATATTATTGATATAATCAGTGGCAAAACCCAGAAGGAGGCTATGGGGGTTGAGTCCTATTCCTCAAAGGTACTTTGAATGAAGTTAAATACATTTTATTTTTTGAAAACCAGAAAATCAATCTCAGCCACCCCCACCCCCCTTCCCAGTTCCTTTTTCTCAAGCCAAGCCTTTTTTTAAAACCCCTGCAGATCATGTCTCTGGCTATAATCTTCAGGAAGATACTTAAATTTTCTAGTTTTAAAAAAGAAAATAATATAATACTTTGCAGCAATATTAGTTAAAATGCATTTTTGGAACTTCAGGAAGAAAATACTGTTATTACGTAAAACTGTAAAAGCAATCAGGTAATTAAAGGTAAAATATTGAAAGGCAATAAAAGTAAAAAAGTAAACTTTTTAAAGTACTTTTTATCTTTGAAAGAAATAAGTTAATCTGCCTCCCATAGTTGGTGCCTATGCATATCAGTTATAAAATTTTGTTTTAGCATATGTTTTTTTTTATATCTCATTTAAATCAATCAAAAAATGATTCAAAACAGCCTCTGTGTTTTTGATTTTTCATTAATTATCTAAAAGGTCAGCGTGAGCCCTATAATATATATATATGGTCAGGGTTCATACTCATCAGCGAAAACCTGGAAAACAGGGAATACTCAGGGAATTTGGAATTTGTTAAAAAAAGTCAGGGAAAATGAAAATTTTCATTAAAAGTCAGGGAAAATCAGTTATAAAACCTGAAAAAACAATATTATTTTTCCTCTCAAGTTATGTTTTTCTTGTTTAGCTTCATATCAAAATTTAAATGATTAAGTATTGTGAAAATACGCATGTAAATAATGATTTCTACCTGAATTTCTATCATGATCGACAGTAATATTATATCATACAGTGGAAATAGATGTACTTTGTCCTGTCTAGAGAAGCGTTTCTTTTAATATGTCACTAATATTTTCTTGAAAATTGTCTGGGAACTCAGGGAAAACTCAGGGAATTTTTTCCCCATATTTGAGTATGAACCCTGATGGTGAAATGGGATAAGTGCAACAATGTTTTGGTATAGTTCAACTTTGACCTCATTTTACTTAGTTGGTAATACCTACACTACTGAAAATTTTTAGGCATAAATTGTAACTAATTTTTTTTAAATATCACTTAAAGTAAAACAAGTGAATGAAGATATTGTTTCATGGTTCTACTTGTCCTGTGATTTGGGGTAAGTGTAACCTCAGCCTACTAGATGGTTGGTTGGGCTTAATCTTACACTAGTACTGTGCAATGGGATGCACCCCTAAGGATGGTCTAGAGACATGACATCACAATTTTGATCTTACACAGAGGGGATAGCTCCCCTGCTTCGGTGATCCCCAGAGGTATAATTTGGATGCGAACAGGAAGGACATTGCAGCCACGACGGATTTTATGTGCACCAGCCACCATTTAGGTACATGATGGTATTTGGCTGGCTTGAGTATCAAACCTGCAATCTTCCAATTACGAACTCCAGATTGCTAGAACCATATACAGTACATTTGGAAGTATGTAAGTTAAACTTCTAGTTAATGAAAACCTTCATGAATCTGCAATATTTTGAATTTTTAAAAGTTTCAATTCATTATAGGGTTGTGAACTTTTCCATGCTTCCCCAACTAGCCCTTTGCATGAATTTAACACTCCAACAAAACCTTTAGGGAAAAAAAAAAAAAAAAAAAAAAATAGAGATATTAGGTTTTCTTGAAAATTAAAACAACTGGAAAAGCAAAATAAAAAAATAAAATGGAACAAATGTAAACACCCTTGTTACACTTGCCCAACATATAAAAGTCTTGTGGTAAGTGTAACCACATATGATAAACTGAAAAGTTTATGAAAGAAGACAAATCTCAAATTATACTCAAAATCCTACTTATGAAATTTAATTTCTTTACTAAAAACTGTGGGGGTTACTTCACAAATTCATCAGTAGCCAAACTTTGAATTTTGAGACGCATACTCTGTCAAAAAGAAAAATTCAAGCAATTTTTCAAGCTACTAAAACTATCACCAGGGTTAACACTAGAAAAAATATTGAACGGGAATTTTAACAAAAATATTGTGACAATTATAACAAAATATTAAGTAAAAAATGACATACTTTAAATTTTGAAGTTATATACCGGTTGATCCAAAAGTCAGGACAAACTTTAAAAATGAATAATTCGAAAACGAATCAAGATACAAAGATACGGTTTGCACCAAACGGATGGAAAAGAAGCCGGGTTTTGTGTGGCAAGGGAAAAAAAATAGTTCTGTTGGCGACCAACAGATGGCACTGTCGGATTTCTGATGTAGGGTTATGCAAAGCAATAAACGATATAAAAAGGAGCAACTGCAACAGGTAATGGTTATCGAAGCTTACATGCATCGAAATATCACATTCTCAGTCGCTACTTTAATCACGCATGGCCTCCAAGATCTCCCGATCTGACACCCTGTGACTTTTGGCTGTGGCATAGCTGCCAACTCTCCCGAAAAATTCGGGAGACTCCCAAATTTTGAGGCAATCTCCCGAACTCCCGAAAAACATTAATATCTCCCAAATTTTTCAAAACTTTCGTCACGCGCCGTGCGTAATCCCCCCCCTCCCTCTTGTCCTCCCCATGATCAATTCTAGAAACAATTAAGCAATAGAAGTGCTCAATATTTCTCATGTATGTAATTATTTTTAGACTTTATTGCTGAAGTTAATGAATCTATATACTTTTCCTCAATTAAATTAAATATCTATATGTCATATCTATCTCATATGTTTAAAGAAGGGAAAAAAATGAAGACTAGATTTTTTAGGTAGGAAAATTTTTCCCAAGTCAGTGTATGTATATAATTTCAGTACAGTTAGAATTTAATATAATCTAGTAGTATTTTAAATTCAGTATGTTTTGTTTATTTTTTCTCATATTATTTGCAATAAGAAGAAAGCCTCTGGATATTGCAAAATTTCCCTTTTATTTGCTCCTTCTCTTTCCAACAATTACTGTACAATTAATGTTCTATTTGCGGCATAAACTATGCTGTATACAAAATCTCCCTAATTATGATTCTCAAAGCTTGGAATCTCCCTAATTTTGATTCTCAAAGGTTGGCAGCTATGCTGTGGGCATTCTTGAAGTCAAAATTGTACCGCGACCAACCGGAATCACTAGCAGCACTGAAATATGACATCCGCCAAAATGTGTCTGCCATAACCCAAGAAATGCTACTAAATCCTGTGAACGGTTTGGTGAATTGTCTCACAGCTGTACTTCTGAATGATGGACAGCACATTGAACAGTTATTGTAGTAGTACTAATTAACTGTAATTAAGCTGACTTGTAAGTTATCAACACTTTTTTCATTTGCAAATCATCTTTTGGTGAAATGAAACACTATAGCGCCATCTGTTGGTTGCCAACAGAACTAATTTTTTTTTCATTGCCACACAAAACCCGGTTTCTTTTTCATCCGTTTGGTGAAAACAGTATCTTTGTATCTTGATTCGTTTTCGAATTATTCCTTTTTAAAGTTTGTCCTGACTTTTGGATCACCCTGTATATAGTGAACTCTTGTTAAAGTGGACAATCAAGGGCCAATAGTTTTTGTCCATATTAACGAGAGTCCATCATAACAAGAGTTCATAAACTGAAGTCCTGTTTGGAAGTTATATATGAACTCTAAAATTACTATTATGTACACATACACAATATAATACGAATGAAAATTTGTTTTCTCAAACCCTTTTATTCACTAAAAATGTAAACGCAGGAAAAACAATACTTACTTACAAAACTTCTTTTCTTCATATATTACAACTGGATTGTAGTACATAAAGAAAAATCTGGTGTGAAACAGTCACACGACTTCCATTACCTACTATTGCACATATTATATGCATTTTTTGGAGATAATGTGATCCGAAGATATATAAAAGTGACCTAAAGAAGTAGAAACCTAACATTTTTCTGGTGAGGTAAACTTTATACACATGTAAAGACATATAAAACAAAACTTACTTATACCAAAGTAAAAAAATAAGAAAAGAAAAAAATGTTAGTTATTTTAAACACCAATTTTCGAGATCTACCTAAACTTCTGACCTATCTAAACAGGGTAGCTGTTAATTTTCCTCTAATAACTACGCGATACATAAGAAAGAAATGGATTTATATAACAATTTTCAAGAAAATCGTTAGAGCCGTTTTTGAGATACCAACTTTTACCAAAACTCAATTATTGACAAGAGAGCAATAATTACATACAAAAGCATATTTAAAAGTGAGTTAATATGGCGAGTTTGAAATAAATCCGTACCGCCGTTTTTAAAGGAACGCCCTTGCAAGACCTGAAATTGAGCTATTTATACAGGGCGCCTATCAATTTTCCTGAACTAACAAACTATACCATTCGAAAAGACATATAATAGCGTGTTTATATAGCAAATTTGAAGAAAATCATTAGAGCCGTTTTTGAGATAGGACTTAGTTTCCGATGTTCCACTTCCGGTTTTTCAATTTTCACCAAAGTTTAGAAAATTCATCTGTACACCAGACTTGTTTCAATTCTAAAGTTTCGTAGTTCTATCTTTATTAGTTTCCGAGATACAATAACCAGAAGATTTCCCACACATACACACTGACCAATTGCCAAAAACCCCTTTTTTGGACTCGGGGCATCTTCGTGTAAATCAGGTGAAATCTCGATATTAAATTTTCAGACCGAATACAGTACTTCCATTACCTATGGTAGTCGGGTAATGGAAGTAAAAAAGTTTGATAGTACATAATAGTTAGTCTATCTTAAAAAAAAAAAAAAAAAAAAAAAAGTGTGTTTGTTTTTTTAGGGTAAAGGATCTTCTTTCAATGTCATTTTCAATTGTAGCCAATTGTTCAAAAATATTATCTGGAACATTTTCACTCGATAGAAGTGGAGATGTACAAATTGTTGACCCCAACTGTCATTGTTAATCAATATCGTGTACCTCCTACTCAGATTTCAGTGGGTTTGCTTTAGTAAATGTTTTACTTCATTTTACTCATCTAATTGCTTATCAGGAATAAATTAATATTTTGTTAAAAAAAGACATTGAACCAGAATACTGTTTGTACAAAATTTTGCCATTTCTCCTATATAGAAAATACGTAGAAATATAAATATTTTCAATGTCTCTGTATATAGACAATACATAATTTCTGTATATCTCAGTTACTTAAATTCTTTCACCATTTCAGAACACTAGGCTTCATTCTAATACTGGTTTTGTTGAAGAATTTAAAGTCCGAGAGGATCTTATGGGTCTTGCTATTGGAGCTCATGGTTCTAATATCCAAACTGCTAGAAAATTAGAGGGTATCAATGCAATTGATTTAGAAGAAGCAACTTGTACTTTCAGAATATATGGAGAGGTAAGATTACTGTTAAATCAGAATTTTTTTGTTTTGTATATTCAATATAATTGCTTTTTATTTTTTGTGTTAGTCAGAAGAAGCTGTTCGTAAAGCTAGAAGTTTATTGGAGTACTCAGAAGAAACTGTACAGGTTCAACGTAATCTTGTTGGTAAGAAATTTTCAAGTAAAAATTTAGTTGAGTTTTTTAATTATTTCAGAATAATCTAATACATTATATTTCATTCAGTAAAATCAGTCAGAGCTTTCTTTAATAACATTTTAATGAGATATGTTCTCTCTTACATGCTTTTATCTGTTTTCTTTTAATATATTTTTCTCTCTTAAAGTGTTTCGATTTGCAGATGACTCCTTAAGAGATTCAAATATATATTAAAATTTTTAGCAATATAGTATAACATCAATTTGCATTGAGTTCTTAAAACTGTTGATTTATGCATTTAAATGCTTTTTTAAAACAAATGAATCTTTACTTAATTTTCATCATCGCATGTATAACCCCCTAAAGTAAGCACTTTGGTGTCAAAAAATGGATGCCAATATTGCATGTGAAGCGGTATAAAGTCATAGTTTTCAAATTGCAATAACTCAGTGAAATTTTTGCGTAGAAAGATTTTTTTTTTCCCTTAGACTGAGAATATTTTTCTAAATATAAATCATTATAGGAGGGACAATATAAAAATTAAATTTCATATTTTAATATGTATACAGCCCCTTGTACAAAAAAAATATTGCCATATCTGAGATCTACTCGTGATTTGCACCAATTTTGTAATTGAAAGATGTTTCTATGACTGTTGGAGATAATTGCAGTAACATCTATTTTGAATCTCCCTATATAATTAAGCCAGGTAAAATAAATAAAATAAAAATTTAACTTAAATAAATTTAACTGCAGACCTGTAAGAAATTTAAATAAGAATAAAATAAGACACAAACCATGTGATAGAGGCGATAAGGAGGCAGTAAGTTATAACAAATATTATTTGACAGTCTTAAAAAGTTACAATCCATCCCCGTGAAAGTATTGATAGATTTAGATACATTTTACATGGGATATATCAGAGCAGGGTTGCCACAGGTTAAAAGGCAACTATTTTCAGCCTGAGAAGATTATTGCAACTTTTTTTTGCCAAAAAGCTTGAAAAAGCAACTATTTTCATAAAAAAGCAACTATTGGAAGACTATTTTTCACCTTTTGCAAAATTCTTCTTCCAGAAATATCAGGAAAATCTTTCAAAAAGAAATATTTTCTATTCATTTTATAAACAATCCCATATCTTATCCTTTTTGCCCTTTATTTATTTATTTTATTTTATAACCATATTAAAATATGGCATATTCCTGATGTTGGTGTCCTTTGAAGCAGGTGAAATATCCAATGAGAATGTAGAAATTGCACCAGACATGACATATATTGCTATTACGCTGGCCAATTTGCTTATTGCAATTGACTACTAGTACTCCTGTGAATTGTTATGTCCAGTGGCGCACCCACGGAGATGGCTTAGGGGGCTGAAGCCCCCTCCAGAACCAGATGGCATGGTAAAAAGCATGCATGAAAAAAATATTATTCAAACACAGATATTGTAAGCAAAAATAAAGTTTATAAATTATACATTAAATTTTAGGAATTTTTGAAATTCTTACATTCAAACACAAAAACAGTGAACTAGTTCTTTGTTTTTTAGTTGAAAGATACCCTAGACATTCCATTGCCATTTTTAGGAATCGGCTTCTAAGGCCCTAAAGCATATACTGTTGTTATGAAATCGTGGGAGTACCGAAAAAGTCAGGCAGGAGAAGCAATCTGATGTGGAAGTAAGCAGGTATGTATTTGTCAGAAAAATGGGATACCAGGCTCATAAAATTTTATATTTTAATTCGTGAATATTTATAGCATCTTTGTGAAAGTTTGTTTTGTCCTTGGGCAAAATTAACACATTCACATCAGCAAATGAAAATTCTCGTTTGATATAAAATAAAGATCAGCCCTGCTCTTAGTTGTTCCTCTAAAACAATATTTTAAATTAAAAATGAAATTTGCATATTCGTTAAACCTTTTATATGCCACTAGCACATATACATGCTAGTGAAATTTCACATCAATTGAAGATAAAATTTAATTGGTTTAATCTCAAATACGCAAAATTATTTCTCTAAAAATATAACGATTTAGAAGAATGCCAAAAGGCATAGTTTACTGTTCAAAATAGGAAAATACCCGGATAGCAATATGTTAAGATATTTTACAGATGCTTCTGAGGATGGAGTCACTTATTTATTTATTTTTAATAACGGTTAGTAGAACATACAGTAGGGTCCATGCACAGTTTTCATTTTTGCCTCTCATGTCACTGAGATCTAAGCTTCATTTTTGGATAATGCAATTTTTTCCTGTTATAAAAATTCAAACTTCACAATATACATAAATATTATACTAGAATACAATATCCTGTAATGAACTCAGAAAGGTAACGCCTGAAATATTTGCTAACTGAACAAATTAAAATTCTAAGTAATATATTATATATTAGAATGGAATTAATGTTTTCAGATATTAAGAGGTTCTGCCTCCTGCTTGCTGTGTTGACTAACACCCACGAAGAATATACGTCCGACTTGCTTCTGTTAACCAAACCTAGAAGCATCGCCCCAATACTCCAGATAATTAAATGGAAATAGCAATGTAAAAATTTACACTGAAATTCTGTTATAATTCCTATATATTACAACTGTAGCTTTTATTTGGCAATAACTGTTATAATTTCTTAATTATTTACGTGTTACTGCATATGCATGTAAAGCAGCGCAAAAGAGTATTAAATTTGATCAAATTTTATTTTAAATGGAAATATTGGGGAAGGCATTTCATTTCGGATGAATTTTGTGTTCACTAGCTTGTCATATTGTACACGATATATATATATATATATATATATATATATATTGCATAGATGATATATATTGCATAGATATATATATTGCATATATTATCATAGATGAAGACAACTTTATGTTTACAAGCTCAGTGCCAATCCTAACTGACCGAACTAATGTAACTTAGCTTGTTATATACTGATATAAATTTCTCGATTGCGCTATTCAACTTAAATTCAATTTCATTCATTCGTTTACTTATTTCAAAAGAAATATTTAAAGCAGATTCTTTACTATATGCATGCGTGCGTATATGCCCATAAACCTATTTACTGTACTACATGACCCAATTATTCTTTAGCCCCCTCCAGACAGAAATTCTGGGTGCGCCACTGGTTATGTCCTTCCTCACACTGATTTCGTGTAAGAAACAGTAACAAAATTACAAAAGAAATATTTTTTTATAAATCAGAACAGGAAGAATACAACAAAGTTAAAAGCCAATGATTTTTGTTTATATTAATGAGATTGTTATAACTAGAAATCACAAACCTGGAGTTTTACATGACAATATGAAATATATACTTGCATTATGTATACTACACATACATATTAATATGAATGAATATTTTATCAAACCCTTTTATGGTACTTCACTACAAATTATAAATCAGGAAAAGTGATATGTGAAAACAATTAAATAATGAATATAAAAACCTCTTCTTCTAAGTGTAGTACTTGCTTAACAAAATTACTTGTGTTCATATACAACTTTATGCAATATAAGAAGGGAAAAGTGATGGTACCTAATAGGTTTTAGTTTGTCTAAAAAAAGGGAAAGAAAAAAGTTTTTTCCTCAATAGAAGTGGAAGCAAAAGCAAATTAATGACCAGCCCTGTTGCCCCTGTTAATTCAGCCCTGTTCCTTGCTTCTCTTCCAGGTTAATAGGAAAAGAATCATCACTGTTATAGCACCAAATGAAATAAATGAAACTTTTAATTATTTCACTTCTTCATGTTAAAAAATAAATAAAAATTTTGGGAGTTCATTTTTCTGTGAAAAGTAGGCTTAAAATTCCCTCCTCCCCTTTTCAATAAAAAAAAAAAAGCCCATCTTAACAAACTACATATAAAGTGATGATTATTACATGTAATTTCTATAGACCTTAATTTGAGAATTTGATTTTGTATAGAATTATAAGAAATCCATCTTAAACATGGCCATTTTAACAAGAATTCATTATGTAATGTTTTTCTATTTTTATGAATTCCTTAAAAATTCTATTTGAATACATTTCTATTATTTAAAACTATTTTATTTTGAAGATTTTTTTTTTTAAACAGTATACTTGAATTGAATGCTAAGAAGATGTGTATGGTTTTTATCCTTTAATGTTCATTAGCATGGGATATTTAAGCTAGTATTTTGATCATTAGGCTACTATTTAGGCAACTATTTTAATGCTTCTACGCTACTAAAGCAACTATTTTTGTTCTATTTCTTTTGTGGCAACATTGACAGTTAATAAAAATTTGACATTTTAATAAAAATAAAGAGTACTGAAAATTAGCGTAACTTATGGCCCAAGCCTGAAGACAACCATCACACTATTTCATCACAGGTATACATAGGCTGCTTCTGTGGTGAACAGAACAGTGAAAAAAACATTGTGGTGCAGTAATGTGAATCATCATTCTAAGTTTTGATTTACATCAAAAGGGGAGAAATTTTTCTATTCTCACTCCAGAAGCTACCTAATCATTAGAGTAGTCAGCAATTTCACGGACAGCCATGTAGCCTTCACCAGCGATTCAGGCCTTCTCTCAGCTTTCTTTTAGCTTACTCAACACCAGCTGTACAGGTTGCCACTACTGTGTCTTCTCTGCAGTGGCGGATCCAGAACTTGACTTTTGGGGGGGGCTAAGATTTTTCAAAGTGTTATTCTAGACCAATAAAAAATTTACAATTGCAATATTCAATTGTGAATGTCAGTGTTTTTTTTTTTGGGGGGGGGGCTTCAGCCCCCTAGCCCCCCCCCCTTAAATCCGCCACTGCTTCTCTGCATGTTTTTAAATTCTCCCATGATGTCATAACCAAAGGAGGGGCAGGCGAGAAAGGGGGAAAAAAACAGGAGGCATGTGAAAAGGAACAAAATTAACAACTTGACTTATTTTTTTTAAATATTTGTCTTAAAAACTGTTTTAAAATTTAAATTCTCGGCACAAAAACGAACAAAATGATTCCAAATTAGTCAGAAAAATATTACTTTTCTAGAATAGTTAATACTAATTACTAGAGAAGTATGCAATTTTTACATTTTTTTTTTTTTTTTTTCTTTTTTTGTAGATAAAAAGAAACATTTTAACATATAAAATAAATAATTCAGATTAATTAAATAAGCATCATTAAACATAACATCTTTGATTTAAAATAATTAGCTTTAACCCTTTAACATTCGCTACTTAATTTATTTTAAAAATTACTAAACTAATTTTAAAAATGGCTTTTAGACACATAGCTGATCATAAATATTTAAAAACAAAAAAAATTAGCATTGTTCCTTTTCGAGAAATTTTTGGTTTGAAACATCTATAAGTTAACTTTATTAAATTCAAATAATATTTAATTTAATAAATAAAACACTTTGTAAGTAAACATTATCGACTACAAAAACTCATTGTTTCAGGTGAAAATAATAGGCCAGCTTTTCATTAAATAAAAAAAATTTAAACATGAGTGCATCATCAAACCAGCAATTCACACTCACGCACACTAAGAAACTTCAGGTGACTTACGCATTTAGCTGCCTTTGAAGCATTATTTATTAAATTTTGGAATAGTGCTGCTATCTACCGAACAGAAAAGGAACAAAAGTTTAAAACCTGATTAAAACAAGGGGGAAATGTTAAAAAACTGCTGTATAAAAATTGCTAAATTATGTCAAATATTTGGTTTTGCTGCAAAACCAATGAACGTTAAAGGGTTAAAAGCAAAACAGTGTGCTGGGGTTACTGATTAAAAGCTAAAACTAATCACTTCTTTAAACTAATCTAGGAAACTTAAAATGCCGCAAAGCCATCTAGGGAGTGATTCACAAATGAAAAGTATAGATTGAATTTCACATTTAATTTGGACTCACAGGACATAACAGAATATATATATATAAAAGAGAAATGATGATTTTCCTCATGACACAAGGTGACTATTCTTATGGCGTTTACAACATCTATATTATGCAGGAAAAATTAGAGCACTTCCTCATGCTCTAGCAAGATAGGAAACTTGTATGTGAGCTACACTTAGCTCTACATAATTATTCTGTAATAAAACCAAATTGGCCTACATGCTGTTGGCTACCATCCACTCTACTTCATCCCGTGGAAGACTGTCGCTTTTATCTAATCGTCGAGTGGTCATCAGATGCAATGCCCTCTATTGAGATATAGAAGAAAACATAGAAAACAAAAATATATACAATGTATATGTTTTTATCTTCTTACAATTAATGCAAATGAATTTGTCTTTAATAAATTAAAGATTAATAATATTTTCTTCAGTTTTATAGTTTTTTTTTTTTTTAGCTTTACACTTACTTAAAAGTTTTGAAAGGTAAAAAGGATGAAAAATACTACTACATTACTACTTTTTCATTTTAACTGACTTTTAAAATGTATAGTGTCTACTGTTTATGTTAAAAGTGTATAATTTATAAATAATAAAAAAAAGATGGTGTTAAATTAGTTTTAAACTCAAGTATGATGAAATTGTGTAGTGATTTCTGAAGCTGATGAAAATAATATAATTTGATATTGTTTTTCTTGTGAAGTGTCTTTCTGGCCGAAATTCATGGCAAATAGGTAGATAAAGAATGAACGTGTGTTTAAAAAGTAATATATATATATGTATATAATTCTGTTGAAGTTACAAATTTGACAGGATTTTTTTTTTTTTTTTTAAATAATTATAACCAAAACTTTTATGCAATAAAAGCTTTTAATGTCCTGTTTTAGAAGTTGTCAACAGTATTAAGAGAATTGCTCTAGTAATACAGAAAATGTATTTTTCATGTTTATATGTCCCCCCCCCCCCCACACACACACACCTAAATGTTTAACAACTGTTACTATAAAAATTAGTTTTGATCTGTTATTTTAATTATGTAAAAAATTAATAAATTATTTTGTTTTCGTCTCAGTCTGAAGAAAAGTATTTTAAAATAAAATTATATATATGATGTAGGAAATAATTTCTTAGTAAATAAATGAATTTTGTTACACTTTGAATACATAAACATGGACATAATCTGACATATTTTTATACTACTTGATTGTTAAAGATAATATTTTTTTACAAAAACAGGTTTAAAATGGGGGGGGGGGGGGGCTATATTGGAGTGAAACAGCTTTAAATTACTGAAATGTTACAAAAAAAAAATAGACATAAAAATTTGTTTCCATAGTTTTATTTGAGTATTTTTTAATGAATAAATAGTTTATTAGCAGTTATTTAGTAGACATCAGTTGTTTATTATATTTTAGTTTAGTGTTTATATTGTAATTCAACATAAAGTGTTTTATTGTATTTCTATTTTATTTTTTAATTTGCCAATTTATTCGTCATTTATTTGCATTAGCATAAAAAAATTGTATTTTGTATGTTATAATATTATTTTAAAAAAAAAAAAATTAGTTTTCAATAAATCTCTAAGATTTGGAAAATTTGAAATTCCGGAATTGCCGCTGTCCAGCCGATTCCAGATTTTCAAAGTTCAGCTGTATTAAAAATTTCCGGTAGCAAAAAAAGACAGCTATGTCATTGCTTTCTGTGTATACACGATTATTTTATAATCAGTATAGTCTAAATTTAATTCTAGGAATAAATGATGATTCATTCAAATCATTCAAATAAATAAAAACACCTTTAGTTTTATTTGGGAAAATTTTACATGTTTTGTTTCCTCTTTAGGTAAAGTTATTGGTAAAAGTGGTAGAGTAATTCAAGAAATGGTGGATAAATCAGGTGTTGTTAGAGTAAAAATAGAAGGTGATAATGATAACCAGTCCCCAAAAGAAGAGGTATATATAATATTTTTTATTCTTTCTCATTTTCTTAACCCTTTCAGCATTATCCAGTCATTTTTCAATCATGCACCATCAAAAGGCTAGTGTGACTAAATTTTGAAATAAGTTGCTTTTTATAAAAAGTAAGATTAATTTATATGTGTAGTTGTATAAATACGGTATAAAATTTTCACATTTATACTGTTTAAAATAAGGATGAAACGGATATCCGGTATCTGACCTATCCGGCTGAGTTTTAAATATCCGGCGGGGTACCGGATATCAGCACACTGGCCGGCAATTTCAAGCCGGATATCCGAAGGAGAAAATTCAAGCTTAAACTCCCATCAGATGAAAATTTTGCAACAATTTAAAAAAAATTTTTAGATCATTTGTAGCTTGTAAAGGATTTTTTTTTTTTTTTTTTTTTTTTAAGTTGGCTTCTGCGAAAATCGATTTTGGACTCATTAGCAAACAAATATAGCCAAAAGTAGCTTCAGGTCTAAGAAATATAGAAGCCTTATTTTAATTTTGTACAGAGTTAGCTAGGTTTTTTTTCCAGAGTGATCTATAACATTCCCCCTAATCTTCCCCATAACAATAAAAAGATCTGTTCATTGTTGTTCCTGAACAAATTATATTTATTCTCTGCAGTTGCAGTGTGTATATATAACTGTTTTCATGTCTTTTGCTAATATGTTGTTCGATTGTTTAGTAATATTGTTAGTCTTGGATGCTAAAGTTGTTAGATTGTTTCGAGAATGAGTCAAATAATGTGCATTTATTGACTAGAACCTGTTTATTTATAATCCAGTTTTCCATACATAATAAAGCTGTTGTTTTTGTGACCATATATTTATACTAGCAGAAACCTGGCATTACTTGCGCCTTCTATCTATTCAATTTGGATTTTTTAAAAAACCCTCCAATTTATATAAATCTGCATTTTTAATGGAATATCTTACTAAAGCACCTGAATTTAGAATTCCCTGTTGCGTTGCATAGATATATCGCAAAAAATTAAAATTACTTCAAATAAAAGTACATATTTAAATTTTCAGAAAGTCTGCACTTTCATATTGTTCATGAGAAAAAAAAAAATCAGTTATTTAAAGTTTTTGATTTTGTACTGCAGAAAAACTTCACTTACTTAAGAATTTTAATAACTAATGTAAAATTTTCTTTCTTATCTGTACAGAATATAAAAATATAAGTTAAAAGTATAAATTAATTTTGAATTATTACTTTCTTCTATATTAAATAAAAGGAAGTATTGGATTCGTGAAAATTTTCAACTTCCAGTTTTCGGTGAATTTACGCATTTTGAGGGAACCAAAACACAATTTGACCATTTTTGGAAAATGTCTATCTGACAAAAATTTTGTGCAGTTCAAGAGTTAATGCACAGAATTTCATATAAATTTATACATAGTTGCATCTTATCAAAAAATAAAAAAGTGCCCATCAACTTTTGGTGCAAATCACTCAACAGATGGCGCTGCTATACTGTGATTTCTCCCATTTAAAGGAAGACTATATCTCAGCTTATGCTGTGTATAATTAAAAAAATAAACTAAGTGTGTCACAGGGAGGGCTATTATGAAACATGTTCATTCAATTTCTGTGCATAACGACCAATAGGTGATGCTGCTATGCTGCAATTTTCCCATGAATGGGGAAGTTATATTTCAGATTCATTCGTGTATAATTGCTAAAAATTTAGTATGGGAAAGGGTCATTTATATAAAACATCATGTTGATTCAATTTTGGTGCATATTGGTCGATAGGTGGCTATATTATGTTGCAATTTACTCTGTGAATAGGAAGGCTAAATCTCAACATCTATAAAATTTAAGAGATAAACAAGATAAAATTAATATGAGAATAAAAGTTGACTTAATTTGGGTGTATATCGACCAACAGGTGGCGCAGCTGTTCCTCACCTTCTGTGATTCTCCACATGGCTACATCTCAAAATTTTTTGATTAAAGTTGCACTAAACTCAATATCTAAAATCTTTATTGTAAGCAGCTATGATTATGTTTCTTCTGCATGTTAAACAGCATGTAGTGTTGTTATATAGAGAGAGATATAGAAGAAAGTTTTGTGATGGCCATAACGTACTAGTTTGAAGCTTTTAATTATTTGTTTTTTCTTCTTTCTTTTTTGTTTTCTTATAAATGTCTCAAAAGAAAGTATTGGATTCATAAAAATTTTAAACTTCTGGTTTTTGATGGATTTACACATTTTAAGAAGTCCAGAACCTGGTTTGACCAATTTTTAAAAAATGTCTGTGTGTGTGTGACAAAAATTCTGTTCAACTGTACCTCCGGAACTACTGCATACTATAATTACATATAAATTTATGTGTAGTTGCACCATGACATAAATCAGTGCCTATCAACTTTTGGTGCAAATGGCTCAACAGGTGGTGCTGCCATACTGCGATTTCTGCAACTTAGAGGAAGGCTATATCTCAGAAACTACTGCACAGAATTTCATATAAATATATATGTACATGTAACTTGGCATATATTAGTGCCTATCAAATTTTGGTGCCAATCGCTCTACAGGTGGTGCTGTTATACAGTGCTTTCTGCAATTTAGGGAAGGCTATATTTTAGGTTCTATTTCATGTAACTACACAAAACTTCCATGTTGGAAAGGCATTATGAGAAATTATGCTGGTTCAGTTTGGGTGCATGTTGGCCAGTAGGTGGCTCTGCAATACAGAAATTTCCCCCCAAAAGGGGAAGGCTGTATCTCTTATTCTATTGTGTATAATTGCATAGAACTTGGTGTGTGAGAGAACCAGCCATTGTGAAACACTATTGCGATTTATTTTAGGTGTATATTGGCCAACAGGTGGCGATACTGCACTACAATTTACCCAATGAGTAGGCTAAGTTAATCCCAACTTCTATGACATATGTGCATGAAACTTGATATATACGACAACCATTATGAAAGCAAATGTTGACCTTATTTATGTGTATATCAGCCGACAGGTGGAGCTTCTATTATGATTTTTCACAAGCATATATCTCAGCATCTGTTGATTAAAATTGCATAAACTCCTTTTGTAAAATATTTATTGTGAGAAGCTATGGTTAAACTTTTATACGATTTAAACTGTAAGTGGCGCTGTTATATAGAATTATGTAGAAGAAAGTTTTGTGATGGCCACAACATATTAGTTTTCATGTGAAAATAACCCTTCAACTGTGTTTATATTGATAAAATATTTTATTTCATTTTTTTAATAATAGTATTGTAAAAAATATGTAAATTAATAAGTTTTAGTTTTATAATTCTGAACAAAACCTATCTTTTTGTGATAGTGCTTTTCACCAATAATTGCAAGTGTAGGAATGAGTATGTTAGGCTTAAAATTTTATTCTTCATGGCAATATTGCACAAATAAATAGAATATTAAATAAATATGTTTAAATAAATTATATTTAAAATGTTTTTAAAAGAATAGTATATGAAATATGTTTATATTTTGTTTTAAAATAAAGAAAAAGAAAAGAAATATACAACACAACAAAAAACAAAACTAATGCCGGATATCTGTATCCGGCAGGCAGAAGAGCTCCGGATATCCGGTATCAGGCAAAATCACTATCCGTTTCATCCCTAGTTTAAAATATTACTATTATGAATCACTAAACCCTAGTAGCAGAAGCAGTGCAGTATAGCAACGAGCGCTGCAGATTAATTTAACATCTCAATTAGGTGTGCCAGGCTTAAAGTATAATTTATATCTCTAGATTACTGTACCTCTTTATTCTTAATTTATTTTCTTTGCAAGTTAACTATTTCATATTATCAATTACTATTACTTTGTATGATACCAGACTTGGTCCAGTGTGCCAGGATTGCAGACAAATTTAATTTTGGTTCAGATTTGAGGAGGGCTAAGTTAAATTCGATAATGTTTTTCATACTTTATAAAAAACTAAACCATGAAGTAAACATCTATTTAAAACATTTAAAATGTACAACCTTTTTTATTTCTTCCTGTCACTTGCCGACTAGTTTCGCATGGGGCACCCCAGCTTGGTCTCTTTAAAAGAGGAGGCGTAAACCGTCAGTTTCAACGAACTTCAAGCACCTTGTCGCCGGAGACCAAGCTGGGGTGCCCCATGTGAAACTAGTCGGCAAGTGACATGAAGAAATAAAAAAGGTTGTATATTTTAAATGTTTTAAATAAATGTTTTTTATATTGAACAGAAATCATGCATGCATGTTATTCTTCAACCATGTTTCTTGCGACCATGGAAGCCTCTGCACAAGTTTTGACTCAACGTATCTAGTTTTAAAATAGGGGTGATAACCCCTGTGATTGAAAGAAAATGTGCAATGAGGGAATATCAAATGATTGGATTTTACCAAATCCCAAACTGTTGGTCAATTTGGCATCACTCGCAGACTTTAGAATCGTCCTCAATGCTAGGCACAAGAAATGGGTTTGCACTATATTCTTAATTGACCTGTGTCAACAAAAAATATTTTTTTTAATAAGAATGTTTAAAGTTTGTTAAAATAACAAAAAAGAAAGAAATTTCTCTTAAAATTCTCCAGGTTCTGTTCTGCTACCTAAGAGGTTTTTTTTTTTTATAATAAAGATCTTTGGCACAAGATTATTTGTAGTTTGTGAGCCTGACTGCTATGTAATGACTCCAGAAACGGAATACCAACCCCCGTTATTATTACATATATATGTGTGTGGGGATCCGGACATAATATCACGGGACAGCATATCGCCGGACAAAATATCTTGTAAAAAAAATATCTATTTGAAAATTTGTATTTCTGTTACGTGTGATCTCTGGTGAAGGCCACAGGGCCTTATAAATTAAGAATTATTAATTAAAATAAAAGTTATTTTATCATTTGCTTTTCACCATTCAAAATACATTTTAAAAATATTATACATTACTGCTGACATCAAAGCTGAACACTGTTCACAAACCTTAATTAAAAATTTTAAAATAGATAAGCACGATAGAATTCTTTATGGCTAATCTTAAAAAAATTTTAATGAATACAGTCTTTAAACTCTTTTAAGCAAAATTTATAACAATTTTTGTGGTGGATTTGTGTGTATGCCAGTGTTCTGACTAAGGTATGTGTTGGCATGAAATTTTATACAACATTATTAATAATTACCAACTCCTTTTTTGCTTTCCATTCATTTATGTAGGCGATATTTTGTCCCGCGAGATTTTGTCCCCAACCCATGTGTGTGTTACCAGCAAAGTATGAATATCCAACATTCTATAGAATGCTATTGTATATAATGTTGGGTGTGAAATATGAAAATTATTACATACTTTCCCTAGGCATTCTATAGAATGAATATGCTATTTTGGCACAGTATTTAAAAAGGTCCTGGTATGTCTTATTATATAAATAGCATGCATTCCTTAAAAATACGAATGTTATTCTGAAAAAATGAGAGTGCCATTAAAAAATATTTATTCAAAATATGTAAAGAAAAATAAAAGTTGTGCATAACAAAATTTATACCTTTCTTATTAAGGGAAACAAAATTTTCATATAAAAAAAAAATAAGAAATTAACCTACTTGTTGAAACATGGTATGCTTGAATGATATTTTGTATTACATTTCATTACATTTTTCATGCAAAGACATTTCATATTTTGGCACTTTGTTTTACACATACATTTGACAAATTCTTGGCCACTTCCACTGTACTGAGCAATTGACACTGACTGGAGAGGAATTTCATGGCCAGGAATATCTTCAATTCTAAGCAAGTTCTTACGGCACAGAGTGAATTGTGATGTTGCATATACTTGTTTTAAAATTCCTTCAGAAGTTCCAAGTCGGTAGAAACCATTTGTCACACTCATTACAACTACCAGTATATTGTGCAAATCACCTCACCCCTTGTGGACGTCAGGAATAGGAATTCACACAGTAGTTCCCAAAGAAGCAATGGGAATTTTTTTTTTCTGAATTCATTTTTTTTTTTTTTTTTTTTTTTTTTGCTTCTATTTCAAGATTGACTTTAGAATTTATTTTACCTTTTTTATACCATTTTCAGTTTTGAAACAAAGGGTACACAAATTACCCATTTCATTATCTTTACTAGCATGGCCACCGAAGGTATGAGTTTTTCGACGATACTTTTTGCATGCAAGTGCATTACTTGTTTTCTTTTAAACATACACAACTGGTATAAAAAACGGAAATCTCCTGGATAAGCATGTCTTCATCATGTTGATTTAATCCACTATCGACTATTATCTCTTCCATGTTTTTTGAAACAGGCTTTTTTTTTTCATAAATTGAATGAAGTGCAGTCCTTCACTCCAGCGGTCAGATTTGTTATCCTGTATCCAAATACAGAGCATATTTTCAATATCTTGATTAGCTCTTTCGACCCTGGCTTTGTAAATGGCAAAACTTCCCATGGATGATCTTCAGTGCTCGCCAAAACTCCTTCAAGCTGGTCACCACATTATTGGCAGGCTCCCTACCATTGTCAGACTGTAATGTAGATGGCACTCCAAGCAACAAGAATATGTCCACTAAGTTGTAGGCTACTTCTTCAGCTCTTTTTCATGTTAGAGACTTGAGAATCACAAATTTTGTGAGATGATCTTGGTACACCATAATAAATTTGTATTCTCTATCTGGTTGAGACTGAAAATCAATAAGATCTACCTGACAACGGGAATTAAATTCAGAGAAAATCATAGGTCTCAGAGAAGCCGACACTCACAGAGAAGCCGTCTGATGAGAGTCGGGATCTCGACCGAAAGATTTAACGGCCAACAACGAGGTAGTAAAAGGTTTTTTAATTTATTTAAGTAGTAATTTCTTTTCATTTTTTAATTAATATAATTTAAATGATCAGTTTTTTTTTTCTTTTTTTTTTTAATTAAAAAACTTATCTCTCAGTAAAATGTTTTCAAACATTGGGTATTTAAAGAACTGGGTCTTCATGCTTTTCAGTGAAGACTGGTTTAAGACAACATTTAGAGGAGCAGTAACAAATAGAGCAAAATGTTTCCGATAACCCTGTGTGGTTAAGCGAACGAAATGATCTGTAAATTTAGGATATGTTAATATACACTCAGTACAATATGTGGATGAATTTGTGTGACAATAGCATGCTAAATAACAGCGATATAAGCATTTATTTTAAAACTCCAAAAAAAATCAGCATTTTTATTTATAATATACAGTTTTTAACGAAAATTATTCCTACTTTCAAATAAAATTAAAAACAATTTTAAAACAATATACTGCAATTGAAATAAAAATATCTTAATTATCTCATGAAATAGGAACATTATTATGAAAAACGTTTTCACTGTGCATGTACGAAAGATAAAAAAAAAAAAAAAAAAAAAAAAAATATTGCATAGGTTGAAAGTTAGATATATTGGGCAACTTTTGTCAAAAGTGCATTTGAATAGAGTTAAAATTAAGCAAATTGTTGGCAAAAGAACGAGCTAGATTTTAGGTATTTTCCAAAAGTTGAAATTTCATAAGGATTTTTCACATGCCGCATATTAATTTGAAGATCCAATTATTTCAACCACACTTCAAAAGTACTTTTTTGTGAAAAGCCCCTTATAAGCTTATAACTCTAGGATATTTTTATTTACTAAGATTTGTGAGATAAGGGGTTTTTCACAAAAAAAAAAAAAAACTTTGGTAAGTGGTTAAAATAATTGGGTATTTAAATTAATTATGAGGCATTTCAAAAACCTCTTATGAAATTTTAAATCTTGGAAAATACGTAAAATCTAGTTTGTTCTTTTTCGGATAATTTGCTTAATTTTTATTCTATTCAATTGCACTTTTGACAAAAGTTGCCCAATATATCTAGCTTTAAACCTATATAATAAAATTTTTTCTATCTTTCGCTCATGCGCAGTGGAAAATTTTTTTATAATAATGTTTCTATTTCATGAGATATTTAAGATTTTTATTCCAATTACAGTACATTGTTTTAAAATTGTTTTTAATTTTATTTGAATGTGGGAAGAATTGTTAAAAAACTCCAGATTATAAATTTTAAAAATGCTTATATCTCCATTGTTTAATATGCTATCGTCACACAAATTCATCCACAAATTGAACTGGGTCCATATTAACATATCCTAAAGTTACAGATAATTTCATTCACTTAACGATACAGGGTGATCACAAACATTATTGATTTTGCTCAGTTTTTTATGAGCACCATAAATGTTGTCTTAAACCAATCTTCACTGAAAAATATGAAGACCCTGTTCTTTAAATACCCAATGTTTGAAATCATTTCATTTTTTCAAATTGGAAAATCTGATCATTTGCAAATCTTGCTAAACTTCTGAGCTGGAGTGTGTATACAGTCAAACCTTGTTAAGGTGAACGTGAATTACTTTTAACATGAACTGTGTCCACAGTCCCCATCAAAATGATTAGTTTAGTTATATGAAATTTAGATACTGATAGCATGAACTACTGATAACATGTACAAATTTTTTATTCCCCTTGAGATTCATGTTAATGAGGTTCGGCTGCATATATATACAATATAAATTGTTCATAGAATTAAGGTCAGTAGCATTCCAAATTTTTATGTAAAGTTTTTTCAGAATATCATAACCCATTTTTATTTGCTGTCTGTACCTATAATTTTGTAATTTTTCAACTGAATTTAGCAATTTTTGGATTGTGAACTCATGATCATTATTTTTAACCAATTATTAATTTTTGTCGAAAATCATCTGTTAAAAATTAATAGATTTTAACTTTTTTTTTTTTTTTTTTTTTTAATCTAATAACAATCATAAAAGACATATGAAGGTTGAAAGATTAACAGCTAGAAAGTTTTAAAGTATCAGTGCAACAGTGAGTGATATTTAAATAAACACTTTCAATTATAAATTGAATTAAATGTTTTTACTAAGGTCAGCAACTAGTTTTACTGCATGGCAATGTGCTTATTCCAGGGTGGTTGGTTGATGATTTGTGGTGTTTACTCTTGTTCTTTTTTTATATGATGAAACACCAACTTGGGTCAATGTTCTTTTGCGATTCCAGATGTTTACAGCTTGCCTCATCTGCTGAAAATTTTGATATTTTTTAAGTTTATGTTAATTTGTTGGTTTCTGTTTACTTTTGTTCAGGCAGTGGTTATTTTTTTCAAATTGTATGTTGTTCTTATGTTCTTTTATCCTTTGTTAATTTTATATTTTGTCATGCCAATATAGTGTCAAATTTATTGTTTTTATCTTGAAAATTGATTTTATTGATACTGGCTGTTTCGAGGTGGTCAGTTGGATTATTTCAGATGTGTTAATTATATTTATGTTGAGTTTGATAGGTATATTTATGCTTATTTTAGCTGTTTCTGATTTAATTTTATTAAATATGTCATTATTATATGGGAGGGAATTAGTATAATTTGCTTTTGGTTTCTGACTACAATTTATATTCTGATTACAAAAGTGTTATTTATTTAAAAAAAAAATTAATTTTGATTTTCTACCTCTTGGACACTTCACTGATTTTACTCTTTTGTAGAATTTCAAACATAAGTCTGCATCCTAGAATCTAAGGAGAATAACAGGTACTGCTAGTGATGATAGTCCTGGTGTGTTGGTGCATACTATAGTTGCTCAGTGAGAGTAAACATTGGTGCTTCATAGCATACTTGAAGCATGGTTTTATCTACTTATTTTTAATTTTGACTCATTTAATAGGGTTTTCTGTGAAAATTTCTAAAGAAAAGTTTAACAATTTTGGAAGCTGGATTTTTATTCATTTATATTTTATTTGTTTATTTTGGCCATGTCTGTATGATATTTTTTTTTTTTTTTTTTTTTTTAATCTGGTCATCAGTGTGGGGTATTGTATAGTATAGGGACATGCACCTCTGTGTAGCTTTGGAGCCTGCAATGTTAATATCATTCTAGATTCTTATGTGCAACATTTAGATGGAGATGGGTTGCTAGTGCAACTGAAGCCTAGCTTCCAGTCATCTTCCATTTTAAGGGGTTGTTTTTGAAATCGTTTAGAGATCACCCCTCCCTTGAATTTCATTGACAATTTTTTATTATTATTATCAAAATAAGTTATTCATACTTTCCTGGGCATGAAGTTTTTAAAAGCACAAAATTTTACATAGTTAAAAATATCTCGTTTAAATCTCCCAGTTATTTGCGTTAACTCAATCACATTTCATTTATTTGAATTAAATTTTAAAATGAAATCTATTATTGGGTTGACTGGCATAATTTTATTTATCTTTAAGGCCAAAAAGCAAAAAGTTTCATATCTCAGTTAAATATCTTTTTTCAGTTAGCTAGTTTACAATTCTGTATGCCCCTGGTATTTTTTACGATTTCACTCATTCTAAGGGAGCAAGAATAATTAATAGTGCCCTAGGCATAGCAAAGTTTTAGTCATGCTGTCTGTATTTTGGAAATTTTTTGTGAATTTTTAAAAAATATGCAAGACAGTCATTTCAGATTTTCACCATTGCTTACTTCATTGTTATTAAATATTTTCAAAAATGCCAGTTGTGATATATATATTGGCATGCAATTCTACTGATGATAATTATTATATATATAATAATCATCATCAGTAGAATCGCATGCCAAAATGTTTTTCATCCCAAGATTAGGTAAATAAGTGTAAATATCTGTAGCTGTTATTATGCATTTTAATTTTATGATGACAAAGACAAAATAAAATAATGTTTAATCTAACATTATTTAAATCTTTTCATTTGAAAACTAAAAGTGATTTTAATCAAAATCTCTTCATTTAAAATGAAGGGGATAGGATTGATTATACAAGGTGCCCCAGCAAGACAGCACACAAACTCTGCATACTCAGATTTTTCACTTGGAGTACATAAACATTAACCAAAGAATTATGTCTCTATAACAAATAGTTTTTGAGAAAAATGCCAAAGAAAAAATACATCATCACATCCAGAACAAAAAAAAAAAAAAAAAAAAAAAAAAACCTATTTTAAATATGAACATCAGTATTTGTATAGGCTTTCAGACAAAAATGTTAAAAATAACTTATGCATGTATTGAGCTTTGCGTGCCTGTGCCATTTCATGATGTCAATCAGTACTTTAAATTGTATTTAAAAGATTGCATCTAATAGCTACCAATGATCTTTGCATGATAATGTTCTTCATTCATGAATACTGAGATATGTATGTAATCTTACTAAACATACAATATATGCAGTCAGTCATTAGACAGCACATGTATGCATGTCTTTATATGCACAAGAGTATTTTGAACATCTTCCTGTGTAAACATATACAATTACCAATGATAATGTTTCAATAAAATTTTTACGCATACCAGATATGTCATATGTTTTATTTCGTATTTTTCTCAAAACTTATATGTCATATAGTTCTTAGGGCAAATTTTATGATCTCCAAGCAAGGAATCTGAGTGTGCAGAGCTTGTGTGGTTTTGCTGGAATACTCTGTATATTAAAATAGATGATATCTAAGAGGAATGTAATACCACTTATCAATAATTTCAAAATATCTTTCGTGTATAATTTTTAATTCACTTTCTTTTTTTATTATTTTTCTTTGTCCCTCAGTAGATAACAGCATCATATTGCGTGAGCAAAATATTGATAAACTGAAACTTATTTTAAGGATTAATGCATACAAAATGTATAACACTGAATTTTCTTATAGTTTTCATGTACAAATTTTATTTAACTTGTTTTTCAGAAATATAATAAAGGATTTTCCTTGTGTGACATATAGAGTTTTTAGGTAACTATAAATGTGTCTTGCTTTTCTTAGTTTTATATACATATGTATACTTTATTTTTCAGGTGCCTTTTGTGTTTGTTGGAACTGTTGAAAACATTGGCAATGCCAGAGTCCTTCTTGAATATCATATTGCTCATCTGAAAGTATGTGCTTTATAAAATTCTTTTATAGATTTATTTTAATTTTAGATATCTTTATAAATATCCTCTTCCTATGCAAGTTGTCAGATTTCTTTTTAGAATTTAACATTTTTATTGTGTACTACCTTTCCATAAATGACCAGACACTTCAGACGTTCTGTTAAATATCTCAAAAGTACTCCAAAAATCATCTTGAAACTTCAGGAGTGTGCTTCATGTTAAAGTTCTTACATATCGATGTACGTTTTGCCTCAAATACAAAAGGGGGGGGGGGGACTAATAAAAAATTAAAGAAAAATGAAAATGTTTGGAATCAATGCTGTAAAAATTGCTTGAAATGTATTCTGGCTATAGCATGTGATTATGAGGCTTATTTTTATCTATCTAATTTTTAATTAGGCTACCACATGTATTCATAGAGATATAACAATTTCTTTAAAAAATGCAAAAGGAAAAAAAAATACGTCACTTTTTTTAACTATAACACCCAAAGTATTAAACCTACTACAAAGCTATTTTCATGGAATTTGAGATACTACATTAGACATAGTGTACTGCAATCATAATGCAAAAAATATTAAAAATCTAATTAATTTTGAGCATTTTTATTAAATAATATTTAATTGCACAGGCACAAGCATTAGCAAAATTTCATTTGCATAATTTAATAGCCAAATCTATTGCGCTACTTATATGAAAACTCCAAACGAGTATCGTATAAATTCAAAACGTTGTATGTGATAGAAAGAACTGCTATTCAGTTCTTCTTTAAAAATAAGCTAAACTATAATAAGCTTTACATGCATTTTCATTTGGATTCAGAATGGTAATACATTGTTTGTTGATTGTAAACAAATATTGTTAAACCTCTTTATCATTTTCCTTATTTTTGGAATTCAGTTCAGTCTGATTCTGTCGTGTAGGGGAGAGTGGGGATGAATGGTACATTTTTCATGTTTTTATTGATAACGTTGGCCATATGATATGTAATTCAGAATTTTGCAACATATCTCATAAGTACACTTCAGTAATCAGTTACATATAAACATACTAGCTTTAATAAAAAGTTATTTTTAATTCATAATATTTTTTTATACATGCATGTGCATTCTCCCATTCATCCCCACTTATGGGGATGAATGGGACACGACTGGAGTAAACAAAGAAAAGAAAACGAAATGGAAAGTAAATAAATTTTTAAAGTTAAATTGGTTTATGTGATTTTATTACACACTATGAATTCACTGAAATTAACATAAACTGATGAATTGACTCAAATTAACATCAAAAGACAAAAGATCTATATATATTACAATATCTATGTGATAGCCTGGTTGGTAAAAGCTGCAGGCTCATGATTGAAAGATTACAAGTTCAATCCTTGACCCGGCCGGAGACTCTTGTGTGTGCTAATGGCAACTGATGCATGTTAAATCTGTAATGGTCATGGAGTCAAAGTTTTCATCAAAATTATACCTCTGAGGGTACTGAATCATGAGATTTACCTTTAAATATTTGTACATTTTCAATAAATGTACATAAACTACACATTTTTCAATAAATGTATTTTAAACCTACTTTTTTTTTTTTTAGGTGTATTCTAAAGTATGTTTTTTCAGTGATAGCAAAATTTCTATCACTAAAATGAAAAAAAAAAAAAAAAAAAAAAAAATTTCATATTTAACCTTCTCAGTGTGTTGCCACAAATGACATTTCTACTTAAAAAGTAATTTTATTGTCTACAAAAATAATCTTGTGTCTGTTGCTTGGCTTTTCTAAACTTAATGAATCATTATTATATGTTCCTGTTCTGGTTGTGGCAGGCTGGGGGAGTGTTGCCAGCGTAAAACTAGTGTAACCCCACAGGCAAGTCACAAGTCTTGCCGCCTGCTTTCTTCTTCCTATCTTGTGTTTCTTGGGTTGTTTTTTCATGAATTTTGATAAGTTTATGGTTTTAAGTTAAGAGTTGTTGTTTTACTTTATTGATTCGTTTGTTTTGCAGGCTGTTAATTAATAGATCTGGTTTCTTTACATTAGTGTATGTAGGAGATTGGTGTGTGTTAATTGATATATGATAACCTTCAGTTATTTTTCATATTTTTTAATCGACGACACAGTACAAAACAACACACACTAGACATATTTGACGAAAAAGATAGAAGGGAACAAAGCCCGCAGTTATAATGTGGGGATAAACCCGCTTATACGTATATTTGGGGATAAAACCCGCTGTTACAAAATGGTGATATACCCGCTAGGCATTCCGGCTTCTATTGCCGCCGAAAGCCAAACAACAACTGAATTCTTGATATGGTCACATGACCACGAAAGCCCCGCGGTGCTCGTTCGACATGCGCAGATGTCCGAACATGCCGCCCCCGCGTTGCAATGTGCACAGCACATTCAAAGTTCGAGTTAGATGAAGCAATATAATAATAAATGTTACACAATGCAATATAATAATAAACGAAAATTGAAATACAAAAATACAATTATGCAGAAGAATATTATAAAGGCACATCATACAGTAATACTAAATGTAATATAATAAGGTACACACAATGAAAAATATTTTTTTTTTATAGAATAACCCTTTTTTTTTTTTAAGATTACATACAACGAAAAATAGCACGTATTAAATAACTGAGTAACTAACTAAATAAGCAAAAATAAATCAAGCAAAAGAATGAGTAAGTAAATAAACAAAAAATGAGAAACACAAATAATCAAAGTTACCCTTATGGTTGCATCATCAATTAATATTTTTCTTACCAAGCGCTTGGCGCCAGTCTGCATCTCGCAATCTGGAAATAAAACTAAGATTTAAAAAAGATCAGTATTATTACTGTTCAAAATCCTTTCAATTTGAGTTTTTGAGTGGCAAAAAATGTATTTTAACACCGAAATGTCAGATGACAAAAGGAAGATATTTGTCCAGAATGGAATTTTAATTAGTTCGCTGATTATGAGTCTTTTCGAAAGGATTTTTATCCATGATAAGATCATCAGTAATCTAAAAATGAATTTTAATAAAAACACATATATACAGTTCGATTGTCTGAACGAACGTAAAACCATATGTTTTGAAAAGGGACAGTTTGAATTGTCATTTTGAGACACTTCACTGGAGGGGTGCCTGATGCTCGCCTCTTTCTGATCATTTAATGGAATTTTGTTATTCACAATAGAGATTTTATTATGAGATGGCAGATTCTTATATCGGTTCCTTTTGATTGACACACTTTTTTGGATTTTATTTCGTATTGATGATATAAACTTGACCTTGAGTTTCATATTGGTTTCCGCTACATTTTCCTGAATGAAGTTATTTTGCAAATCTTTAAAGTTATCGCCATAATTTTTGCTCGAAACGAAGTTCTCTTGCTTTAAAACTAGTCCGGCGAATTGCTCCGAATTTGATACATTAAAATCTTGAAATTTATCAGTTGCAGTGACTAGATAACCGAAGACACTGTTTTGAAAAAAGAAACACTCATTGTGTGATTTAAATTTACCTTCTTTTAATAATTCAAAAAATAGAGTGTTTCTTATAAGAATTTGAATGGAGCTAGGAGTGTAAAAATTATCATCTGCAAGGGTAATTTCTGATGGTATGTTTAAGGATGAAATATTAATTTTATTAGCTGGACTTTTGTCCACTATTTTATGTGAAATAGCAAAGTTAATAGTCCTTGAAAAATCATTTTTTTTCATTTGTTACTTTAGCTGACAGTTTATTCTTAACAATAGTTTCTCCTCCATTTATGCCGATAATCGATGTATTTGTTTGTTCTAATTTCAATCCTAATTTGTTAGCAACTTCAGATGTAATAAAATTCAAATTACTGCCGGAATCAGCGATTCCTTTTACCTTTATTTTTTCTCCAAAGGCATTTTCAATATATGCATAAAATTTACATAAAAGACTACTAGAATCTCTTGCATTGGTCGTTAATGAAGAACACATTATTTGATTTCTTTCCTCACTTTCGGTTTGCGATGAAAGATCGGAGGCGCCAATCATTACCTGTTCACCCAAATGAAGCAAAGTATTATGTCTTTTAGAACATATTTTACATGTGTATGTAGAATTACAAGGATGAGAATGTGGGTTTAAACAGTTTTTACATAATTTGTGTGATTCAACTATATTAATCCTTTCTTCGACATTTTAACTTTTAAATTTTTCACATTTATATAGAGCATGGAAATCGTTACATAATATGCACTGTTTTGGAAAGGATTTTTTATTTGCATTCTTATCGGAATTTATAAAAAACGTATTTTGTTTATTTCCTAAATGTTGGTTTCGAATTACAGAATGTTGATATCTATTTTGATTTTTTTCTTTTTCTAATTTACTTAATTGATCCAAAACAACGGATCTTGACTGCAAAAACTCTATTAAATCATTTAATGATGGAATTTCTTTAGAAGATACTGATAATTCATATGCATGTGCGTAGCCAGGGGGGGTGCCCTGGGGGCCCAGGCACCCCCCCGCTCACGCACACACATTCAGTATATTTAACAAAAACATATTGAAAACAGAAAAAAAAAATAAAAGATTTGAAGGTTAAAAAAAATTGTTATTACTAATACCAATGATTGTATGCTATAGAAAGACACTTTTTTAAACATGGTGGTAAAATATATGTAAAAGAATAATCTAAATTGTTCATAAATCCAAACTTACTTGCACATTTCTTACAAAAAATTGCAAAGTAATTTTTCTTGGTAAACAAAACAAAAAAAAAAAAAAAAAAAAAAAAAATTAAATTAGTAGTTTGTTTTTTCTTCAAGGAAAAGCAGAAAAAGAGGCGATAAAATGATTTAGTTTATTTAAACTCGTGGCCTTAACAGAGAGTCAAGTTCTTTTTGTCATTTCTTTTGAATGAGCATTTCTTTAAAAACTTTCTCTTACCCATACATGTTGGAGAATGTAATGTTTTGCGGTCCAATTTTTGAATATGAAATAGTTTTTACAATAGTATGTCTTGAGGTCCGCTAAACTGTATATCCAAGTTCTTGTGGTTAGTCTGCATGGGCATAACTCAAAAGCAGCTATTGGCAGGAAGTCTAAAAATCGTATTCAATTTATATCATAATGATCCGTATACAATTACATGCAAAGAGTTCAAATACATTATTGTTTAAGTACAAAATTTCTAGTTGGAACATATCAACAACATTTTTAAAGTGAACTAAACATAATGAAACTAACATATTCTATTGATACAAAATAATTTTCGTATAAAAGATTGTAAGAAAGGTTTGGTTTGATGTTCGATTAAAAGCATTCATACCAAATTATATTGCGTCCAGTAAAAACGTTTAAAAATGATAATTTCTTTAATTACTTTCCCTTACCATGAGTTACAGAAAGTATTATTTACGGAGTCGAATTTTCGAAACTAAATATTTGCGATAATTTCAGGTTTTGAAGTTCTTTGAATACAAAAATAATTTCTTTAGTAATTGTTGATTTGAATGCATGTCTGGTATCATAATAACTTAGCGGGTAAATTTTGTTCCGATTACACTGGTCTGCGAAATCGTACTTTTCAAATTTTTTATGTACTGCGTTGGGTGTATCTGAATTCAGAAATGATTTTTTTTTCCTATCACGTAAGAAATTTTCACAAAGTAAGGATGAAAATCGGAAGAATTCGTCTAGAAGTTATAACAAATTCGAAACAATTTAGATAAAAAAATGCATTGAAATAGGCTATTATTTACACATTATCTTTTAAATGTATTTCTTCACATCGAATCTCCCTTTAGAGCATTTTACCTTGTGCAAGGCTTGAGGGTCTTGTGTGTGTGGGGGGGGGGGGGGGAATTCTCTATGCAACATGCAACAATATTCTGCTAACATGTTAAAAATGTATCGTCTTTGATACCTGCTTTCCTTTTCTATGATGTCTTGATGAAACAGCTCTAATTGTTCTTCACTCACATCACCCAAATTTCAAGGGAAATAATTTAGATGGGAGTCTTAAAAAACGGAGCTTTAAGCTCAAACAATTCCTTTTTTTTTTTTTTTTTTTTTTTTTTTTCAAAATAGCATCCAAAAATATATCAGAAAAACATATCAACCTGAAGAAAAAAATTTCTTCGTCCTGTCTTATTTGCTATTTAAAAAAAAAAAAAAAAAAAAGACAACACTGGAAAATTCAAATTAGTATTGTAAATCTTATCATAAGCAGACTTTTCTTGAAAAATTTACTGTGGGTGAAAATTATTTGAATCATTTTAAAAATATTTTTTATTTAAGCCTTAAATGTTTTAAGAATGCAGGTAGAGTAATCAAACAGAGGGTTTTCAAGGATGCAATAGACATGCTTCCCCTTCACAAAAGTACATGCCAAACAAAATTGTTTCTAAAACAATTTTCAACTTTTTTAAAGCACCTCAGAAATGGTCGGTCAAGTGTACAATATCTTATTTTTGTGACTAAACGCCACATTTTATTTATTTATTTAATTTTTTTACCTTATTTAAAAGCTGTCACTCAAATTTAATAATAATAAAACATTTTATAATCGTTTGCATTACTTTTTAACTTTGACAAACGATTTATTGCTGAAAATAAATTATGTATTTATGAACAGACGATTTTTTATTAGTAATTAATAAAGAAAGAAACTTATTAAAAATTAGGCTACAGTGTAAATATTTATTCAGATTCCTTCTTCTCATGCGATTTTATGAAACAATTTCCTCTTTCCTTAAAATCCTGGATCTGGAGAAGGTGGTGTATAATTCTATTAAAGCTGTATTGAATGACTAAAGAAACGAAAAACTTTTCTGGAATCATGTGCAAAAATGTGAAGGACTGGATAATTATTCCAACCAAAGAAAAAGAGAGAATTTGAAGAGGAAGTTCAAGACAACACAGAAAATACAAACATCAAAGAAAGGTATTCGCAAAACATGTCTTTTAATTTTTTAAATAGCAAAGGCGTTTATTTGCGTGGGTAGAAAATTTCCGACATTATGTCATAATGCTTTTTCGTGCTATTTTATTAATGTATGTTTCTGGATTCGATTATGTATGCAATTTTGAATTGTGGTGGTTGCTAGACAATATTTTCGGCTGATGGCCAGTGCACGGTCGGATAGTGAGACACCCCACTAGCTTATTATATGTCCTCCATTTTGAAACATTTACTTTGCGGGGATTTTCAGTGCAATTTTATTGGTATGTGTCACTTTTAATGTTTTCATTTTACTTTATGCAATTTTCATGTAAATTCTTAGTTACAGTGGTAATTCATAAATTTATTTGGCTAATGGTCAGCGCTTGGTTCGGTCTGTTGGCGTGTTTCTACACATTCCCCGATTCGATACATTCGATGCTGATTTTATTTTTTGCGACTTTTACACACATCACATTTTTATATTATGCTACACACAACAGTTTATTACAATTTTATTAATAAGTATCACTTTAATTTTATAGCGATCCCAGTACCCGTTTGTACTATTCTGTTTGAAACTAACATCACAACTACAACAATACAATATACAACAATGTTTTAAAATATAGCAAATAAATGTTATTCATAAATCTGGGAACGAATAAAACTAGTATGTTGTGGCCACCACAAGACTTTCTTCTATATTTTCTTATACAAATTCACGCAGTAACAATATTTAAAAAATATATATATATGATTTTTTTCCAAAGTTTTTTTTCGTTAAAAGTAAAAAAAAATCGATAACTTTGTTTTAAATTATCACATATTTATAGTTCAACCATTCGTTTTAAAGGTATTGACGAGACCTTTCGAAAGATACCGATCTTGAAAATTTACGCTTCCCAAATTTTTTTCCTAATTAACTACTACTATTATCAATAATTCATATTAATTTCACAATCACAGGTTAAGAATAACTCTCATTATGTACATTTATACGAAATTTTGTACTACTTTTGTCCATGTTAAAAATTTAGAAAAAATACGATCACAGCGCCACCTGTTGAGCGATTGATCCCCAAATCTAATCAGCCACAGTTTATGTCAGGGGCCAACTAAATACCAAGTCTGGTTAAATTTCGTTAAAAAAAAAAAAAAAAAAAAAAAAATTTTTTTTTTACTGTTTTTTTTTCGTTAAAAGTAAAAAAAATCGATAACTTTGTTTTAAATTATCACAGATTTATAGTTCAACCATTCGTTTTAAAGGTATTGACGAGACCTTTCGAAAGATACCCATCTTGAAAATTTACTCCCCTCGAGGGGTGACTTCCCCCCCAGGGGGTGGGGGGGTGGCGAGGCTCCTACGCATACAAAAAAATTTTCCCAGTTGACTATCTCTATTATAAATAATTCTTGTAAATTTCATAATGATTACTAAAATATAATTTTCTTTATGCACATTTATACAAAATTTTGTCCTATATCACCATGTTAAAAATTTAGAAAAAGCGGGATGGCAACGCAACCTGTAAGACAATTTTTACCAAAAGTTGATAGGCACTAATTTATGTCAAGGTGCAACTACACACCAATTTGTATGAAATTCTGTATAGTAGTTCCTGAGATACAGTTGCCACAAAATTTTGTCACACACACACACACACACACACACAGACAGACAGACAGACAGACATTTTCTAAAAATGGTCAAATCGTGTTCTACAGCTCTCAAAACGTGTAAATCCATCAAAAATCCGAGGTCGAAAATTTTTACGAATCCAATACTTCTTTCTATATTACATATAGAAGAAAGTAATAATAATTTTGAAAAAGTAGCTACAAGATTGTATTAATTTAATATATATATAAATTTAATATATATAAATTTAATATATATATAATTTAATATATATTTAATATATATAAAATATATAATATATATATAATTTAATATATATAAAATATATATATATATTGGTAAAATGAAAGAAATGAAATGAGATTATAACTAAAGTAAACATATCATTGTAATTCTACTTTATCACTTTGTGTGCGCAATTTAAGTTCCATAGTATAAGTTTTTCCGTAGTTTAGTTTTTAGGTTTTCGTTTATAACTTAAGGCTTAAGATTTTTATTTAACCTTTTAACGTTCGTTGGTTTCTTACTGAAACCAAATATTCGACACCATTTAATATTTTTTATGCAACATTCTTTCCTTGTTTTAATCAGTTTTCAAACTTCTGTTCCTTTTCTGTTAGACGGATAGCGGCACTACTCTGAAAGTCCAAACTTTATCAAATGATATTTCAAAGGAAGCCAAATGCATCGATTTACGCTACAGAAACTGCAGTCTGCATTGAACAATTTTTTACATTGGCATTTTTAACGTTGTGTAAATATTGATATTTCTGTTCTGCGTCAAGTCTAGTTATTTATTCTAAGAGAAAGTTACTCAATTTATATGTTAAAACGTACATGTGTTAACTTGTGTAACTTTTATACATGTGTTAAAACGCACACATACATATGCGCACTATGTTCATAATGTATTCATATTGTAACTTTTAGTTTAAAATTTGGGCATCCCCCCGCTCGGAAAGCTGGCTACGCCTATGATATGCCTTTCGCGTATCTTTGTCCAACTTATCTAGTATTATATTTACAATCATCGCATTTGACAGGTTATTAGATTCTAAATTAAGCAGTTTTAATGCTCTTAACGATTTATTGACAATGTCCGTAATTTGTTTTAAGCCTCTTCTATGCCAGAATTTCATTAACGCATCATCGTTTGTAATCCATTTTCTTAAACTCATTCCTGCTTGAGACATAATTTCTTTAGCCTCTGTTAAAAGGTAAAAACTTTTAACATTTTTATTTAAAAAATTAAAACTTCCTTCCAAAATTCAGATATCATGAATTTTTAATAAAAGATAATAAAAACGGTGATGATTTATTTAAAAAATTGAAATCGGAAATAATTATTTGAACTCCGGAAATAATTTATTTAAAATCCAGAAAAATCTATTTTTTCAGTTAATATGCTCTGAAAAATTATTTTATAAACCCAGAAAATAATTAATTCTTATTTCCCAAAATCCAGAATAAATCTCAAAATATTTGGTGAATTAGCATCTGAAAATTTATTTAAATATGTTCTGGATTCCTTCTATTTATTTCTAAAAAATAGCTCTGGTGTTTTGTATTTTCAAAAATACATCGTTTTCCCTCTCGCCGACGCCATGACGTCACAAATTCCGAGAATTTCTGCTTGAGTTCGATGCCCTCCCGGATGTACTCTTACGCATTTTCAAAAGATAGCGTCAGTACAAAATTTTCAATAAAAAATAGAAAATATATATTAATCTTTCAATAAATCAAAAATAAATAAATGGTGAATAAAGATAATTCACTTTCATCAACTTTAATTAACTTTTATCCATAAAGTTAATTCCAATTAAAAATATTTGGAGCGAGCTATTTTATTGCTCATTAATTTGCCAGTGAATCGGCAACCGAAAGCGGGGAATTTGAGAGAGACGCCACAGACTTGGAGAAAAAATCTTCTGCTATCAACAGCTCCGACGATCCTCTCTGCCGTGTCTGGCGGTTTCGCCGTTAGAGTAAATCGTTAGCGCGACGAGAGATCGTACGGTAGCTCATTAACTTATCAATATAAATTTACTTTATTCTAATCTACGTTTAATTAACAATAAAGAAAAAACAATAAACTGCAAGATTTATGTTCCCATCAAATGATCTTTATCTGGAATTATCTTCAACTAAAGCTGCTGTTCAGTCGGCGCCTTCCTGTGAACGACCGCATAAGGATTAAAATTATAATGGAATCAAGTGATCCTGATCCTTTTTGTAAACGTCATTGGATTATCGCTCCACTGAATGATCGGCTTCAAATACACTGTATTTCATCGTGCTTCAATAATAATATATAAGCCCATTCTAAGTTCTTCTGCAAGTGAAAAGTATAAGTGCCTCCTTCGAATTAAACGTAAATTAATAAGGCTGCTTATCATAATAATTTACGCCAGAATGCAATTTTATTGAATTATCGGCATCGTCGACCATCATCATTTCTTGTGTATCAAAAAAGTCATTAAAAGAATGTGTCCGTGAATCAATCTTACTTTTATAAATAGGCAACGCGCCAAGTGCACGAAAAGAAAAAAATGTTCAATAATATCAGTAATAATGGACTTTGGACATTCTGAACAGTGACTCATAACTAAAATAAACGATCATAAAATAAATAAAATGAAAAATAAAATAAGAATGATCTTCAAGTCAATTTCTTTTAAATGATACGAATATTGATTTTTATGTAATTAAGATGATATTAACTAAGTACCGGTACTTCACGTTATATTAAAATAATGAATAAATCTGAGTATAATTCAATTTCCATGTGTCATTATTGTATTTTATTTAATCATCATTTATGAAGGTAAGCTGTTATTTATGTTTTTTCTTTTAGAAAAAAATTGATGACCATAATTAACCATGTTTCATTTTCAGCAAGAGAATAAATTTTTTCCAGTCTTTGCCGATAAACGGCACTTACAGTAAATCGCCGCATTTTTTATGTCCGCCGTTATCTAAACAACGCGATAATTTAATGATCCACTATACGCACTTCACGTGCCATGACTCATCCTTCCTTTCATTCATCTATTAAAATAAAAAAATCATTAAGTTAAGAATATCTTTTTTTATATTTTTTAATATTTTATCAGCCTCAAGAGAAATTTCAAGAGCCTTTTCCACAGTATCTTCGCCAGAGATGAAGTCGTCAACATAAATATAATTGTCGAGAAGATGGACAGTTTTTGGATATCGATCACTAAATTGAGATATATGGTTTTTAATAGTAGCTGACAAGAGAAATGGGGATGCATTAACACCAAAAAGAACACGTTTAAATCTTAATGTTTTCAAATTTTCAAGAGATCTAAAATCCTTTTCAAACCATAAAAACCGCACAACATACGATCCTTCTCTGCAAGGGATATCTGTAGAAATGCTTTTTCGATATCGGCAGAGAAGGCTATTTCATTAAGTCGGAAATGAATTAAAATATCGAAGAGAAGTGGGTTTAAATTGTTACCAGGCCACAAACAGTCATTTAAAGAAAATTGATTGGTATCATGGGAGCTTGCATCAAAAACTATGCGAACTTTCGTAGTAAGCTTGTCTTCCTTACACACAGCATGATGGGGTAAATAATAAATTCCCTTATCTAATATTGGCTCACTACTTTCAACTTGCTCAATAATACCTTCATTTAAATATTCATTTATAATTTATGAATAATTTTGAAAGAGTTCCGGATCCCGATAAAATTTCCTTTGTAAAAATTCTAGTCGTTTTTTCGCTACAGTAAAGTTATTGTGCAGCTGTTTCGGATCCGTTTTCCAAGGCAACTGCACTTCATACCTATCGTTTACAAACCTAGCAGTTTTGTCAAAAATTTGTTGGGCTTGATCTTTCTCTACTGGTTTTAAATCATCGGGCTGAATTCCAATGGATTCCAATTGCCAGAATCGGCTTAAGTTATTATTGATTTCATCAAACTTTGTTATAAAATAACATTGATTCTCATTACTATTTAATGGAACCGTTTCTTCTAAAGCTCCAGTAGGAATCCAGCCAAACACAGAATCTTGTAAAAATAATTTATCACTAATTTGTACTGAATTAGGTTTTAAAATTCTATAAAACAGTTCACTACCTATAATGCCGTGTATTTTTCCCGGTTGGAAAAACATGGGATCAGCAAAATCTACTAAATTTGGTAAATTAATTTTTGATATATCTAATTTATTTGTTGGGATATAATCTGTGATTTTGGGAACAATTAAAAGGTCTATGTTTTCCCTAAAACTCTCATCTACGTTGGAAATAATACTGCTAATTTTTCTCTTAACGTTGTAAGAAGAATTATTTATTCCAGTAATAGGCGTGTTTATAACCTTTGATTTCAATCCTAATATATTAGCACAATCGGCAATTAATATATTCGCATTACAAGCAGAGTCCAGAAGAAAACGCATCTTCACTCTCTTTTCATATTTATCTTTAATAAAAACAAAACACGTACTCAGTAATACAGATTTTTTCTCTCTTTCCCAATTGGAAAATAGACGGAGAGGTTCATTTCCGGACACCTGTGTTAGGTGGGTATCAAGCGCGTCTGAAGGGGGGGTAGAATTATTCTCACTCTTTTGATTACTACTATTTTCTTTTTGTTTATGCAATAAAGAATGATGATTCATTCCACATGTGCTACATTTAAACTTCGATAAACAAGAGGATGATAAATGAAATTTATTAAAGCAGTTGATGCAAAGTTTGTTACGTTTTACGAAATCGAATCTTTCAGATATATTCATTTTTAGAAACTCGGGACATTTGTTTAAACTATGCAAATTTTTACACAGTATACAATTTTTTACCTTTGAATTACATGCAGAATTAAGCATAAAGGTTTTCATTTTGGGACGAAAAGTGTTCTTATTTTCGATTCTTTCAACAGAATTTCTAGATACACTTTCCAGAGTGGCACTTCGACTTTCCAAAAATGACATTAATTCTTCAAATTTTGGATATTCTGTTTTTTTTACTGAATATTCAAACAATTTCCTTGTTTCTTTGTCTACCTTTAATAATATAATATTAATGAGCATTGCATCCGATAAATTATTTCTCTTATAATCTAAAACACTTAGTGCTCTAATATTTTTATTTATACAATCAATAAGCGATCTCAGTTCGTTAAAGGATTCCCGATGGATTTTTTTCATAATGCGTTATTGCTGATAGATGAGTGTCAATTAAAATTCGGTGGTTTTCGAATCGTTCTATAAGTGCATTAAATAGTGAGGTAAATGTATCATCAGGACTTTCTAGTTTTTTCGCATCACCAGTTAAGGATGCACGAAGATAAAACAGTTTCTGAGCATCATTTAATTTAGTATTACTGGAAATTAAGTTATTAAATTGTAATTTAAATAGGGAAAAATCTTCAATTTTACCATTAAAAATAGGTAAAGGGATGTCCGGCAGCCGGACATTAACTTCATCAGAACTTTTAAATTCTAAACTTTCATTTTTATTAGAATTGTTCTCAGAAAGTTTAACAGATTTAAGAAGTAAATTGAGTCTTACCTCAATTCTTTCAAGGCGATCTTCAAGTTCATCTATTTCATTTTCGATTGCAGGTAAGTCTTTTATGTCCGGAATGTCATAATATTGGATCCGGATATCACCCAGTTTGCCTTGCAACTCAGATAACTTTCTAAGTTTTATTTCAAGCTCAGTTGTGGAACAAGAAATATTTTCAGAGTTCAAATCAACGAAGGATTCAATTTTTGTTATGGCACCTTTTACGGCGCTTTTCATTCGTTTCAGCTTTTCCATATTTATTTATTTGCTGGATATCTGCGACAATGACGGACCACTAATGTAGGAGATTGGTGTGTGTTAATTGATATATGATAACCTTCAGTTATTTTTCATATTTTTTAATCGACGACACAGTACAAAACAACACACACTACACATATTTGACGAAAAAGATAGAAGGGGACAAAGCCCGCAGTTATAATGTGGGGATAAACCCGCTTATACATATATTTGGGGATAAAACCCGCTGTTACAAAATGGGGATATACCCGCTAGGCATTCCGGCTTCTATTGCCGCCGAAAGCCAAACAACAATTGAATTCTTGATATGGTCACATGACCACGAAAGCCCCGCGGTGCTCGTTCGACATGCGCAGATGTCCGAACAGTGTATTTCATCCACTGATGATTTTTTTTTTTTTTTTTTATCTTATTGGTCATTGGTGTTTCAGTGATCATGTATCTGTTGCTTGGCTTCTACTATGCTTAATAGATCATCTTTATTATATATATATATATATATATATATATATATATATGTGACGAATTATTTTCTCCATGTCACATGATATCTCTAAAGAAGAGAGGCTTCCACTCAAGGACAAATCAGTACTTCTAAGCAGTCGTTTATTTTGTCACACTAGGACATCTTACAAGTTATTTCAAGTTCGTTGGACTAAGCAAGCTTTACAATTTAGACGCAGGCGAGTGTTAGCGTTCTGTTAGTTTCATTGCAAAATTAACTCCTTCTTTTCCCCTGGGGCCGTAATTTGATGTGATTTACTTTAGCAGGAGAATACACAAGAAGAGTTCTCTCTTAAATACTGCCTAAATTTTGTGGGAATATTCACCCCTCCTTTCTCTAATAATTTGGCTATTAACTTCTTGATTGACAGCTTAGCTGAGGTCCAGATCTCTGGGATTAATTAATATGCATCATTTAACCGCAAGAAAAGGAAGATTGTACTTACTCGGCACTTTTTTATTCTAAAATTCGTTCAATTTTTTTACTTTAGTGTTATGATCGTGTGTTGTAATGAAACTTACTTTACAGGGGAAACTTTAGAATTAATATCAAGTTAAGGGATTTTAATAGGATTTTCTCTAAGTTATCAATGAATTTTAATTTAAAATCTTACCTCTTTTTATCCTTTCATATTTATACCTTTCATATTATACCTTTCGACATTTGTTAAATATATTCAAAATTTAAAATAAAAATTCAGAAAATCACACAAAATTTAACCCTTATGAAATTATCAATTTTAAAAAAATAATTATGCAGGAAATTTAAAACCCAAAATAATTTATCTAACCCTTAAATATAATAAAATTTCATTATTTCTATAGATATCAAAATTATAATGTCTTTTTCAAAAAATTTTCAATATTTTATGTAGTAAATAGCACAATAAATAATTTGATTTTGTAAAAATCATTAATGTACCTTTTAAAAATCAGTAACTAACAAATTTATCGCAATCAAAATACATAATTATCATAGCTTTGACAATTTTTCTAATTAAATCTCGTTAACGGGTTTTTATTATTATTATTCTATATTAAATAACATTTTCTAGAAATTTTATTATGCAAAAGTTGATATAACTTGCCAAAGCCGCAATATAAATAACAATAAATAATTTCTTCTTTTATAGCCTTGACAGAATATTTTTTTTTTTTAATTAAAATCAGATCGTTTAAATTTTTCTTTAGTTTAAAAATAAATAAGTCTTAATCAAAAAGCAAAAGTACTCACTTATATTCTGTAGAATTGACAACTAAGAAACAAAAAATAAAAATAAAAATTATTTTACTTATGTAATGCATTGATATTCCTTCCAAACTAAAGATCGTTATCTTCACTAGCTCACCAGCTGTCATCTGTTCTATTTCACTTTTTATCACAGAAGTGTAATGAATGTGGTTGTTGACCTTGAAGCCGACAACGCAATTGATATGAAAGAGCAAGGGAGAAAAGTTAGATAACGTGCTTGAACTAAACTTGACCTAATTCTGTCAACTCTGTGATCTGTTGAAAGTTGAAACTAAGTAGAGTTATTGAGAGCACATGGATTTGCTGAATTCAAATTCCTTCCAATCGAAACTATGTCTGCATAGCTATAATATGAGATGACTAACGCTGTTTGCATATATATTTTTCTTCAATTATCTTTCTGGCAAGGGCGGCATTCATTTATATCGGTGGAACTTTGTCTTGCGGACCCCAGGGAGAAAAAACACTCCATTCCTTTCAGCCTAATTTTTCCATAAAGTATGGAACAAAGTTTTTGGATAAATAAACAAATGTTCTCTATCATATCAGAACTTTTCTTTAAATTCCTTACATATATATATATAATAAAGATGATCTATTAAGCATAGTAGAAGCCAAGCAACAGATACAAGATCACTGAAACACCAATGACCAATAAGATTTAAAAAAATTTATCAGTAGATGAACTGTAAAGAAACCAGATCTATTATTAACAGCCTGCAAAACAAGCAAATCAATAAAGTAACACAACAAATCTTAACTTAAAACCATAAACTTATCAAAATTAATGAAAAAACAACCCAAGATACACAAGATAGGAAGGAAGGAGGCAGGCGGCAAGACTTGTGACTTGCCTGTGGGGTTAAACTAGTTTCACGCCGGCAACACTCCCCCAGCCTGCCACGACCAGAACAGGAACCATATGGATTTAAAAAAAGAAAAATTTCAAAGCAGATGACCAACAATGAAACCACGAAGCAACAATGAAATTCACTGATTGATTACATTGTGTTTAATAGTATAATTAGAATATTAAATATAGTTGACAACTCAAAAAGGAAGAAAAATGAAATTTTAATGGAAAAAGAAAGTTTGCATAGTAATACAAAGTAAATGCAACAAGCCTTCTATTTTTTTTTTTTATTATTATTTTATTTAATTTCACAAACCCACCCAACCATCCAGCCTTAAAACACCACCCCACCTCCGTAATCAAACATCTGCCCACCCAACCGCCACCTTTTTTATTGTCTTTTTTTATTTTATAATTTTTTTGTTGTTATACACAAGAGTGTACACAGCTTTTTTTTTTTTTTTTTAATTGTACTGACAGAGACATGGTTAAGGATATAAAATAGAAAATACAAAATTTTTAGGAAAAACCCATTTTAGCAGTGGCTGTGATCAGATTATTAATATTCTTGTTTTTAAACTTTGCAGAGCATAAATTATTAATTCGAAATAAATGGTTAATGATGATGTTTCTAAATACCAAAAGATGCAGACATGAATTAAAATGTGTAAATAAGTTTACTTTAAAACTGAAATCTTGCCGTTTGTCATAGATATCTGTGTAAATGTTATTACCATCGATGATGATTTTAAGATCTAAAAAGTTAATTGATTGATTAGTTAGAGTATTTTGAGTTAGCTTTAATTTAGGTGGATAATTGAAGGAAAAGTCATTTTGTGAGTGCTTGTTGAGATAAAATACAATAATATCATCGATGTAACGATAAAATCGAACATCATCATTGCAAATTTGCTTTTCATAATAATAAAGATAGAGATCTGCCAAAATACTGGAGCTACAACCTCCTTGTGGGATGCCTAATTGTTGCAAATAGATATCGTTGTTGTGGAAGATATAATTATTATGGATAACAAAGTTAAGAAGTGTTTTAAATTTTTCTGCTTTAAAATTGTGAGGAAAATTAATTTGAGCTTTATATTCTTGAAAAAGACTGTAAATGATATTACTAAGATCTGATAACTCAATAGTATTGAAAAGATCTTGAAAGTCAAAAGTCATAATATTGTCTATTGTATCGAGCTATTTGATGTATTGAACTAATTGAAAGCTATTTTTAAGACAGTGTAAATTATTTACTTTGCAAGTACAATTGTAAATTTGTTTTAGAATATCCATTAGAGCATTATTAGCATTGTTGTTATAAGTGTTACACTACACCCAACAGTGACAGTGTGAAATTTAATTGGAGATTTGTGAAACTTAGGTATGAGAACTATATAAGGATAATTAAAGTTATTGAAGGGAAGTTGAAGTAGTTTATATAATTATATATTTTCCGGTTATTAATAACAGGGCATTTAGTGTGGTCCCTAAAGTCCCTTAACTTTTTTCAGGTCCCTAAAAGTCCCTTTTTTTGGCAAAATGGTCCCTAAGTCCCTTTTTTTTTTTCTCCCTCCACCAAAAGTCATAAGAGTTTTAGTTATACCGAAAAAATTATTCAAATGCGATAAAATTGCGTAAGCACACATAACTTATACAGTTGAACCTCGTTAACGTGAACACTGTTAACTTGAATTACTTTTAACATGAACTGTTTCCACAGTCCCCATCAAAATGAAGATTAGTTTTGTTATATGAAGAATAGTTACTGATAGCATGAATTACTGATAACATGAACAAATTTTTTATCCCCCTTGAGATTTACATTAACGAGGTTCGACTGTAATAGAATATTAAAATGATTAACTTTTGGCAGCCAGTGTTCAGATGTGTGACAAGAACACTATTATTCATAGATAACTCAGCGAATGGGCTTGATGGGGGGGGGGGGGCTGAAATTAAAAAGACCGTTTTGCTGACTGTCATCCTTCACCATTGCATAATGCTAGAACCTTTACAGTTGTACTGGATACATTTGATTAAAAAATGAATTATTTTCAGTAATGAGTCCGGTTACAAATTCAACCCTGATGACCACCAAAATCATAATTTGTAGGCAATTTAAAAGTTAATTAAAAGGTAAAACTCTAAAAATATATTAAAAACCTTTTTAAAAGTTATCTCGTACTAGCACTTTCTGCCGCTACCCGCGGCTTTCTTCAGGTACACTAGTAGTTGAATATTCACTTTACTTAGAATTGCCACAATTTTAATTTATTGTGTAACATTGTTAGTACCTGCCAATTTTTATATAAAATAATACATTAGAGAGTTACAATTAAATAAGAAAAAAATCAGTTTAAAAAAAAAAAAAAAAAAGAGGACGAGGGAGGGAGGAATAAAAAAAGTGAGTACTAACATTATTATGGTATAAGTTAAAAATGTGTCAACTGTGCTTTATTGTCGTCTGCCGCAGGGTCTGACAACTGGAAGTTGCGGTATGGGGTGCAATTTTATTTGATATTCAGACTTCATTGATTTCCATCAATTGACACTTTTATAGCTCAGTGCTATATTCTGTCGTATCACCCCTTTTTTCATAAACCTGGATTACATTTGGTAAGTATTACATGTATGAACAATTCACAGCACCGTCTTTGCTGCTTGTGTGATGGTCGAGTATTGCGGTGGCTGATTCTTTTCTTGTTAGATTTCTCGAGCCGAGTAGATAGCCATCTCTGTCAGTACTTCTATTGGCCTCCACACAATTGCAACTGCACTTTGGCTAAAATCTCTTGTTTCGTGATTTTTTTTGCGCATGTAAGATTTTTGAAAGAGTTGTTATACGTTTTTAAAGTCTATTTTTATATTTTGTTCTTTATTATTTTTGGTTAGGATTGTGATAGCTCTATTATATTTTAAAATCAGTTTCATGATCCTTTTACCTTCTTTTTTCTATTTTCCTGTTAGTCATAGCTCATAGCTATGTATTACTATTTGTATTTTCCTCTGATTTTTTTATTTCATAAATGCCTGCAGTTTCTAAGGGATTTTAGTCATTACTTATACGCTAAAAAATATCTGTGAAGTTTAGTGGATATTTATGTTTAGTTTTGAAACTTCATTTTTAAGTTTATTGGGTGCACCCTTATTAAATGAAATTGCTGTAGTATATTTTTCTTTTCTTTTTTGTCCATTTTCTCTGTTAGTTAATTATTTAATTCTATTTTTATATAGTTTATACTCTAGGTTTTTTTTATAACCAGCTTTTCTCATATTTTATTTAGTTCGTTTATAAGTTATAATATTTTATTTAATTTTTCTAGATTTTTTTTTCAATTTCCAAGTTTTTGTCGATGACAGCAAAAACATCATTGGTATATTTAAACTGACATTTAATTTCATTGTTAAAATTTCAAAAATTATTTCTTCTGTTAACTTACATTTTAATTCAGTGATGAACCTCGATAGTGGGATTCTATTGGGTTTCCCCCTCCTTTTTTTTTTTTTTTTTTTTTAAATTTGCTTTTAAATCTAAAGTAATTTTCATTGAGAATTCAGTTGTTTGCTGCTATTAATGGTATGCTGATTCAGTTTTATTTATGTTTCTTTTTTTTATTATTATTTCATTTATAATTTTGTTAAAGTTTGTTGATGGGAACAATTTAATGACATCAAAATTCACAATAGTGTTATTTTTGTTAATTTTAATTGCTCTTAGTTTTCTTATAAATTTGCCAGTGGAACTTAGGCTATTGTTTGAAGGGAGGAGGATTTCATGGTAAATGTCTTTCATATGTATTCTGAAGGAAAGTTGGACTTTCTCTTTTATTTAATGTATAGCAAAATTTAATGGAATTTTTGTGATCTTTAAATTTGCTAAACATACGGGCAGTATTAGGTGCGTGATTTTAAATTTTAGGTGGTTTGTTCATCCATTTTTCCTCAATTATTAACTTTTTATTTTTCTTCTGTTAGTTTCTTTTTATTTCTTTTAGTAGACTATCACATAAGCATTGAGGACAGCCGGACCCAGGCTGGAAAGCTTCTGTGTAAAAGTTCAAATAAAGCTTTATAATTTAATTAAAACATGTTTTATTTTGTCATTTAATTTTTTGCAGACATATACTTTTTAATTATTTGCAGAAGTTCATGACAGTTGCATGCAGCATAATTATTGCTTTCCATTGAAAACACAGGCTGATGCATGTGTTGAAATTGTACAAAAATGAATTTTAAAGCTGTAAGTCACACCAGTCATTGAAAGATTCTTTTCTCAAAGATGGTCGAAGAGAAATTGCGAATTCATACTCAGGTCACACTATTTGAAAATTTGTGTGGTTTTCTGAAAAACTCGCATAAACATAGGATAACAATTCTTTAAGAAGATCCTCCCGGAGGGGGAGGGGGGAGCACACACATTCATGCACAACACACTTAGAATGGCAAATTTTTGAGGACAATTAATTCATTGACAGATAAAAATTAATTTAAACATAAAATTTGAATTTTTTTCATTTTGCATCATAAAGAGCAGTAAAAGTGACCCCCATCGTTAAAATTACTAGAGATGGAGGGACACAAGCTATATCTTGTGGTAATCTTATCTTAAGGTTATTGAGCAAAACCGAAAATCTATTTTTATATTTTGACACTGACTGCATACATTTTTAAATTATTTGATTTCAGGTATTACTCGGGTTACACGTGGTAAGCAGTGGCAGCTCGTGAACCAAAAATAGGTGAAGAGCTGAAAAATAACATTTAATTAGTTTTAAAGCATAATTTTTATTATGCATAATTTTAACTAAAATTTAACAAAAGTACTCATTTTATTTAAATGTAAATTTATACTGTATAAATGAAAACAGTGTAAAATATTAGGTGAAGTGCCTCTTCACCTATTTTCACTCCACGAGCCACCGCTGATGGTAGGAGGATCATAGGAAAAAAAAAAAATCATTATAGATATATTCCGGAACACGTAAAATAAATAGGTCCCTAAAGTCCCTTAATTTTTGATAGAGTTATGCTAAATGCCCTGTAATAATAAGGTTATTATTAGTTAAACTGAAGATGTTACTATTAGTGACTGAAGAGTTTAAAATAGAGAGATAGTAGGATTTACATATAATGGCATAATTATTAGGAGCTTTGTCAACATAAGTGATCACCAAGTCATCCTGTAGTGATTTGATAGTTAATGAGTACAGATTTTTTAAATAACACCAATTTTGAAGAGTTGATAAATAATGCATTTTTAATTTTTTGTAACACTAAAACTTTCCATTGAGTGAAGTAGGCAATAGGTTTATTATGAGTAATAGATATTTTATAAATAAATAAATCTAGGTCATAAGAAAACTGTTGAAAGATTTGTGGAATGCTAGTTTTAACTGGAAGTCTAAATTTGGTGTCAAATTCCATGAATTTTTTTAATTGATAATTATCAATAATATTGATATTACCAGTGTTAAGTTGTCCATGGTCTCTGTCAATAAATGTTGAGAAAGAAGGATCATTGCATTTACAGGTTACAGTGTTAGTAAAAGAGGTAGACTTAGATACAGAATTATAATTGAATATCTTTCTGCCAAGAGGAAGAGGATATTTGAAGGTATGAGATAGATTTAAATCTTTAATTGGAAACAAACATTCTTTGTCATTAATGTTAGACGTAATGTTAATACTATTCAATATTTGATTTGTAAAAGTCACAATTAATTGAGTATTTGTTTTAAATTTGTTGGGCTTTTTATTAATTTTTAAATTAAATTGTTTTTTTTTTTTTTTTGTACATTATAATATCATAAAAAATGTCTGAAAAATGTTTATTATAGGATTGGCTTTGAAAGACATTCAGAAAATTTACTAAGTATTTCTTTTTAATTGCAAAAATAAATTTTTGAATAATGAACCAGTTATAGTTAGATAAGTAATTAGTCTGTAGATCTGAAATTAGTTTAATAATGGCACTTTTAAAAAAGATTAAATCTGTTTTTTTACTACCTCGTTTAGATACATACATACATACATACATACATACATACAGTGGTGGACATAATTATAAGACACCTATCTAATTTGACAAACAGTGAAAGAAAAGATTCAGAGCTTAAAAATGTTTTATCAAATACATCAAAAACATAAATTTATTCTGTTATCACACGTAATTGTTTTACAGAAATGATATTTTTATAGAGTTTAATAAAAAAAAAATTAAAAGTACCATGGACAAAATTATAAGACACCCTAACATTTTAATTAAAACGCCTGCTTTTTTTTAAAAAAAAATAATGTGCATTATGCAAATTTTCTGGACACTGTTTTGACGTCAGCAGTTAACTAAAGCAGACGATAACTGACTTCACGCATTTACAAACATGCCACGCGGTACAGAATTAAAAGAAAGTGAAATTTTGAGACTAATGGAACTGGTACTTCAATTAATAATATTTCAAAAGTTATTAAATGCTCTAGGTGTACAATTAGAAATGTTTTGAAAAGAGGAATTAATGGATCGGTGATTAAAAGATCTGGACGTACTCCTTGCTTATCCTCGAGAGACAGACAGCATGTGCTTTCGCTCGCTACACAGAATAAGATTACCACTACATGCATTAAAAAGGCTTTGAAACTGAATTGTTCAAGGAGAACCATTCTCAGGGTGTTGCATAATGCTTCCCTTATGTGAAATATAAAAAATTGAAGAGAAAACTGCCGCTTCTAAGCCGGCACAAAATGGAGCATCTAAACTTCACTAAACAAACTATAGCCTGGATCTCCAGATGATACTCTGTGTTATTTTCTGATGAAAAAAAGTTTAACCTGGTTGGTCCTGACAGGTTTCAATATTATTGGCATGATTTACGGAAGTCTCCTCATGTACTAATGAGTGCCCATATGGGTGGAGCCTCAGTAATGGTTTGGGCTGATTTTTCAGCTCAAGGGAAAATGGATATTGTTTTTGTGCATTCAAGAATGAATTCCAAAAAGTATAAGAATTTTCTTAAAGATCAACTAGCCATATACGGTGAACTTGTGGCAAAAACTCTACTTTCCAGCACGATAATGTGCCGATTCATGAATCACACGAAACAAAAAAAATGGCTTTCAGAGCAAAGTATCAATGTACTCCCGTGGCCTTCTCGCTCCCCAGACTTGAATCTGCTCGAAAACTTGTGGGGTATCTTAGCTCATGCGGTTTACTGAAATGGGAGGCAGTTTATATGTGTTGAAGACCTAAAGAATGCTATAAAATGTGCTTGGGAAGAACTGTTTTGCGATATTTTGTTAGAATTGATAGAATCAATGCCAAATCGCATCTTTCATGCTATAAAAAACAATGGCGGCTCTATCAAATATTGAATAACCGTGCTAGAGGATTTTCTTTTAGACCATTAGTGTCTGCTAACTATGTTGACCACTGTATTTGGAAAAAACGGTTGGTGTCTTATAATTTTGTCCATTATGTTTCTAAGTTTTTTCATTAAATTGTATGAAAAAATCATTATTATAAAATAGTTATATGATAACAGAATAAATTTATGTTTTTGACGTATTTGATAAAACATTTTTAAGCTCTGAATCTTTTCTTTCACTATTTTTCAAATTAGATAGGTGTCTTATAGTTATGTTCACCACTGTAAGTATCCACTTATTTTATTACAAATCAACAAATAGCCTTAATTCTTATTGCGTGCCAATGTTTGGTGCTATATTTTTTTCCATAGATTGTCAAATTTTACATGGGAAACTCTTGCCTTTTTAGTGTCTGGTTGCCAAACTACACAATATTTTTAGGGCCTATTAAAGAAGTATTTTGTTACAGGGGTGAAATTTTAAACCAGAATATATGTTTTTTGAAAATTTTGCTATTGCTGAATTTAATGTTAAATTATTTCATTAAACATTCAGAATGAGGAAATGTTTATTATAATTTGCTATAATGTATTAAGGAATTTTCTAAATATCACATATTGTAGGTATAAATTATTACATTTAATAAAAGCTATAATTTATCAATAAAAAGTTTCCTCTTTCTATTCATTCAGTATGCAAGTAGCAGTTTTCAGAGATTTTATATGTTATGTTATTTCATCACTGCAGATAGTGGATTTGATACTTAGAAAGTCTTGTTTCCTATTTGGGCTAAAAAAGAAATCATGTCTAATTTCTGTGGGCTATATTTAGTTTCTTAATACAGTAGATCTTTATGATGCAAACTTAGAAACACAAAGTTGTGTGCTACATAGAATTTTGCTTTATATGGACCACATTCCACACATTATTGAACTTACCTGGTAAACATGGCCAAATTTGTCTGAAACATATCAGAATTGTGTAAAGTTTTTTTAAGTTACATTCCTTGGATCAGAAGTAGGGCAGATGTTAAATTTACTTTTTTAACCCAATCAGGTTATCGGGGGTCATTGGAGACCTGGGCCATTTTTTTTTTTTTGTTTCATCCCTCAGAATTCACATATTAAAGAAATACCTCTCTACCATGTCAGTATTTTTCTCGTAAAAATACCATTCTGAAATTTTATTATGCAATTTGGATTTTTCAGATTTCTCAATTTGTTCAAAACTTACGAATTTTTTAGCAAATTCCTGCATTTTATGGAAGCTGTATTTCTGATGATAAATAAAATATTTGTTTATTTTTTTTTTTTTTTTTGCAATATTAATTGTTTATCTTTAAAGTAGAAATATTAAAGAATTTTATCAGATTTTTTTCATTAAAAATAACGTGTTCTAACATTGCTTGGGTCTTCAGCAATGCATAATAAACTGGCAAGGTGCCAAAAAAAGCGATAACCTGATCGGGTTAATAATATAGTCCATATATGCCTCTACCAAATCATTCATTATGACTCATTTAAATACACACACATATATATATATTATATTATTGAAGAGCTCTGAATTAAGGAGATACAAAAAAAACTAATACATTTAGTTTTCTAGAGAGTAACAGATTTTTACAATGTAGAAATGTATGTGCTTCTTAATTGCAAAATTCATTGTTTATACCTTGGAAGTTTAGCATAAAACAGAGAATTGCATTATCTAGAATTGCTTATAAAGATCTACTGTATAATAATTTTATGGATGCATAAGTAATATACTCATAAAAAAAATTGTGCTTTTTTTTAATACATAATTAAAGGATTCTTGTCAAGTTAGTCTACAAATTGAGCTTGAAGCTTTTTTGTTATAATTTAACTGAAGTGAAAATTCATAATATTGAAATTATCCTTTTATGATTTTCAATTAAAATTTGAGAGAAAGAGATACAATTAGGTCATTGCCTTAAATGTACTTATTATAAATTTATTTATTCATATGTATACAAAATTTACACATGGAGCATATATTATGTTTTCCATTATTAAAAATTATGTATACCGTATATTTCCGTGTATAAGCCGAGAATTTTTGGAAATTTTTCGGAAGCTGAATTATGGTGGTCAGCTTATATACGGATCCACATTTCTAGCAAAAAACGTATGTTAGAAACGATGATTAAATACATATATTTTAAAATTAAAAACTATATATAAAGTAAAATAGTGATATTAAACCTTATTTTTAAATAATTATCACACATAAACTCTTAAATTAGCAATTTTAAATTTATTTTAGAGCAGCTCGATGTAGTCACGTGTGTTTTTCTTTTTTCACAATGAAGCACTTTTCACCGAAGGTCACACTTATGGCCATTTTTGTTTTTCTGTTTTGAGGATAGATGGCAGCACCAAACAATTTTCTCTACTACCATGATGATTTCAATTCTAATTTTTTTTTTTTTTTTTTTTTTTTTTTGTTTAAGCTTATTTTAATGCAGGATTTTTGTGAAATTTTCTAGTTCTTTATTTTATTTTATGTTTCAGCATATAAGATTTCTAGCAGTAGTAAAAAGAAACATTCCCAAATCGAAATGCATATAAGCTAATTACTATATTTTATTTATAATTTCTGTTTTGCTTTTCTGCCGATAGATGGCCAATCAATTTTTACTTGAGCGATTCAGAAAAATGTAAATAACGAGAGTGATTTTGAAAATTATCGGAAATTATTGAAAACGACAAAATTTCTACTGAAAATTTAATTGCTGCATTAGATAATAAAATAAAAAGTTTGAAACAAAGAAACTTTATCACTGAACATGAGTTAATGTCATTGCAATTGCACAAAAACCTAAATTAAAACAAAAAACATTACTAGAAATGGTTAAAGATTTTTATAACAAAAATATGAAATTATATTGTTTTTTAATAACTTAATATATTTTAAAAGTAAATTATATGTGTAAATAGACTGTATGATATTATTAAACTAAATATAACAATATTTTACTCAAAATTAACTTAAAATCTCTCTAAAATAAGTAATAAGACATTTTATTTGTTTAAGCATGATGATTTCTTTGCTGATTTTAGTTCAAAATATACCTGCGCTTCGTGTAACAAAACAAAAATGCTTTTTATTTACATTTAGATTATCCTGAAAGTTTTATAGATTGGCAATATTTTCGCCGTTTTGGCGATATACTCGAACTTTAAAAGAATATTTTTTCAATTCGGCTTATACACGGGTTTTCAATTTTGGGCAAATTTCTGCAGGGAAAAACGTATATTCGGAAATATACGGTAAATAGTTTTTAATATTATACATCCATACGAGACTGCAAATATTTTAAAATTACCTCAAAATTTATGAAAGTGAACAATAAAATTTTAAATAGTGAATTTTGTGATGAAGTACATATTTTTGAAAATAAGAAAATATATGATTCTAAATAAAGCATTTAAAAAGAAAGAAAAAAAAGGCTAATTTTTATACATAAAAAACAAAGTAAAAACTGCCAGATCTAAAATAAAAACCTTATGCAGTGAAATGTAATACAAACAGATGGAAAACAAAATTTGAACCTTTGGTGAATTAATAAAGAATTCGTATACTAATAAACAAAACACTAAACTAAAATGCTGGATTAAAAAAAATAGAATTATCACAAAAATAAATGAAAATAAAATGGAATTTCAATACCTTAAAAAAAGAGACATTCTACAAAATTAAATGGAATTAAAATTGAATTTCAATTCATTAACATTTCTGACCTTATATTTGTATTAAAACTCTCTTTTAATACTTAGCTAAAAATTCATTCTTGATAAATCAATTAATATGAAAGATTCTATTACTAAAATTAAAATAGCACTTAAATAAAGTCTGTAATATCACCCAGGACAAAATCACCAAACATAATAACCCTGACAAAGAAGATCAGCCCTTAAACAGCAGCACCTCAACCTTTAAAAGATAATAAACAGATAGCATATATATTAACTGATAAAACAGGAAAAATAGTGATCCTAAATTGAAATGATTATAAGAAACAAATGGAAATCACTATTTAAGAAGTGTGTGTTATAGAATTGATCTCAATATAATAAACTCGGAGAGAATATGAAAAAATTGATGATAGAAGGAAAATGGCCGGATAATAAACCACCTAAAATACAAAATCACACACCCAAATCTGCTAGAATGTTTGTCAAGTACAAGAACCGAAAAATATCCAAAATTCAAACTAATAGTAAATAAAAGGGAAAATCTAACCTATCCCTTTGAAACCACTATCAAGATTTGCTGTGAATACCGCCCTCCCCCTCCCAATCAAATTATAGCCTTAATTCTACTGAAAATTTTATACGAACTTTACAGGGATGCCACTTTTCCGCTAAATGGAGGATTTCCACTTTTTATAATTTTTTTTTTCTCCCTCCACTCAAATTAATGATTGGCGATCAAACAGGCTATTGAAGTCATGAAATTCCCAATCTTTCGACATCCACAACATAAATATCAATATCCATGTTAAACTTGCTTTATGGGATTCTAGAACCTTTGAAATCGTAGGATTGCTCAATATTTCTAATATACATAGTTATATTGCCCTCCTACCCCCCCCCCCCCCCCTCTTCTCCCAGGCCTTAAAACAAGCAATTAGCCATTAAGCAGCCAGATGAAACGGCTCTGCAATTGTCAATCTTTCTCCATCCATAAAATAAGTGTCAGTGTTCATGATAAACTTGTTTTATTAGATTCTAGAACTTATAAAGAGGTAGAAATATTTCTTTTTGTGTAATTATTGTGTTTTAAATTATGCTAAATTAATATTATTGATTACCGTGATATACAGACAAAATCTATACAGTTTATTTTTAAAAAAATTTAAATATATTTTTGTTTTATTTTATGAAGTACTATTCTTTTATATTGCTTAAATGCCTTTTTGACTACAAAGTAACTATTTTTAAACTTATTAGATTCAAATTATATATATAGATATATATTTTATTGTATTGTATATTAATTTACAGAATTCATGTAGAAATGTACAAAATGTATTAGAAATCTTACTTCACATGTGATTTCCTCTTTTTTCAAATTTTTTTAGTGGCATCCCTGAATTTAAAAGAAAATTAATGAAAACAATACTATCACAAGTTTTGATGTTATTAATTTTTTTTCCATCAATAGACAATAAAATATTAATGACAGAATAAAGAAAAATATATTGAAAAAAATGGAGTCAAAACTACATTAATAGCAACAAGGAGCATAATCTTAAAAGAAAATTATTTTAAATTTAATAATATAAAAAGAAAAGTAATCCCCCTATCTACAGTTTTATTGCAGAAATAAAACTCAAATTAATGGAACTAGAGATGTTAATAAATTTAAAGACAAAATACTGGTTTAGGTACAACAATATTTTCATGGATGTCGACAAAACCACGGCTATAGTAAAAATCTTAAAAAAAAAAAAAAAAAAAAAAAAATCATAAAAATATAATTAAAAAATTAAATTGCACTGAAAGTAGACAAAAATCTATAAATAAAGCCTCAAAACTAAACATAAATGTCCCTATAAAACCTAATAGGAACATATTTCATAGCAAATGTAATTATAAAAATGCCAATAAATCCTTTAAAAACCACAGGCACATATGAAATAAAACATTTAAAAAAAAAAATAAAAAAAAAAATAAAAAGGTAGGCAACAAAAAATTCATAGCTTAATAAAAGAACCCAAGAACAGTATTCAATACAACAGAATTAGTACCACCCTAATTGTAGAGTTCCCTCTGGTTATGGCAGTCACTCACCTAGACATGCTCCAATATCTGTTAACTGCAATATCTGTTAATTTTGCAGGAAGTAGATAAGCTGAGACAAGACAAATTGGAGATTGATCAACAACTCAGAAGTCAGGCTGGATCTGGTTCTGCATCAAGGAGAGGAGGTTATGACAGATCTTTCAATGAAAATGATAAAAATCGAAATAGAAGCAACCTTCCTCGTGGAAGAGGACGTGGTGGAGGTTCAGGAATTGGTTCTAATAGACGATGGAGTGGTACTGAGGCAAGATATTCAAATTCAGGTGCTTAACTATTTATAGAAATAATTTTTATTATAAGAAATAGTAAGTTATTCATCAAAAATTAACATTTAAAAAATGTAATTAAATATAAAAAGAACAAAAAATCAGGTGATATGCATTGATTAACACTTTCCAACTGTATGTACTTGTTGTATCGTATAACTTTTAATGTTCTTTGCCTGTGTTAACAGATGACGGAAATACAGACAGGCTGAAAGGCATACAGATAGACTAATTGTATTAATAATCATTCTTAAACATTGTTGGGAAGTATTAAAAGGGCTTAATGCAAAAGAAAATGCAGCCTTTAATATATCTGAATATCTTGGTGTAGCTCTGTAAATCTGCAGGTTAACCATATCATTCTTTTTTTAATATATATATATTATTTCTTTATAGTACAGTTTAAAGATGTTAAAATGTACTAACGAGAAATTCCGCCCATAATAATAATACACTTGAATTCTTCCCTATAACCTATACGAGAGCCATTTGTGTGATCTCAATAAAAAGTATCATGTAATATAGTCACATGATGTATATTTAGAATATCAAAGGTGGACTTTCTCATATCTGTTTTTTAGTTATGCTAATAAGACTAAAAAAAGTTATGCTAATACATTTTGCCAACTTTTACACTTTTTGACTACAAAAAAATTTAAATAGAAATTATATACAGTCAAACCTCATTAACATGAACACTGTTAACGTGAATTACTTTTAACATGAACTGTGTCCATAGTCCCCATCAAAAGGATAATTAGTTTCTGATGTACTGATAGCATGAACACATTTTTTATTCCCCTCGAGATTCGCGTTAATGAGGTTCGACTGTATATATTTTACAGCATTTTACTGATTAAAACTATAAATTTTCTGGTAGCCAAAAAGTATAAGAGGTGTCAACTATGCCAGTACCAAAATAAGAAAATCGGATTGACAGTACCACAGGATATACGATTATATCAAAAATTCTGTTTCAAAATTTCAGCCACAAAATAATATTTTCTACCATAAATAAGTAGAAGAAAGTTAAAAAAAAAAAAAAAAATTCCATAAGAATGAAATGACAAAAGTGGATTTTCTGACCATAAGCTAAAATGTAACTCATTTTAACTTTTTCTCTTAACTCATTTTAAAACCTACTTTTCTCAAAAAAAAAAAAAGAGTGAGAGAGAGATTTGTTTGTAGAGAATAAGGTAAATCTTCTTAATACCTGGCAAGTTCTTGCATTTACAAATAAAATACCTTCGAAAATGTGTGACAGAAATCAGTGAATTTAGAGTTAAGAACAATTTTAATAGATTATTCTATCACCATGCTTAAGAAAGTACTATTCTATCTATTATTCTAGAAAGTACTATCCAACAAAAGCAGGGTCTTTTGTTGGATATGGTTTTTCTTTAGTTGGATGTGTATTTTACTATGATAATTTGAGCAAGTGATATATAGAGCAGGGTTCCCCTTTGAGCCTTTGAGAAGGGCGTTGCGTCCTGCCTGCCCTTTAAATTTTTATGAGTGCCCTAACTGCCCTTTAAAGTACAAAAATCCGCCCTCCTTGCCCAAAAAACACACCCTTTATGCCCGGAAATCGCGCCCTTCTTGCTCCCAAATTTAATCACCGCGACCCAAAATAGTGCATTTTTCCTCCTTTTTAAATATTCTTAGTGCTTTATTAATACAAATTTTCTTTCTAAAAGTTTTTTCACTTTTCTGTGTGGTCTACTTATTGCAAAAGCGAGTTGACACAACACTTAGCAGGTGTATAAAATATTTATCAGCGTAAACATAGTTGCCGCGGAACTTTTTTAAATGACCCTGCCGTCTATGTGCTGGTTAGGGTGCGGTTGGGAACAGACAAATAAGTGCCTCCCCGTTGTTAGCAGAAAAGGGAAGGGGAAAATAAGGAAGATTTTGTTCTTTTTCAATAATCCTTTTGCAACCTTGTTTTTTCTCCCCTTACCCCCTCCGATTTTCCAGAAATTAAAAAAAGCTGGCAGTGTCCAATCTCTTTTTTTCACGTTGTATTTTTATTTCTTTAACACAGACAAGGATATCTTTCTCTATCTGTGTTATTTAGTAAATAGTAAGGACGTTACGAATTCGGAGGAAGCGCAAAAAGGAAAAGGAAAATGCCAAAAAAAAAAAAGAGCATACTTTTTTACAAATTTTGGGTAAGATTTCTATTTCGTACTTTTTATTTAATAAGTAGGACTTGATAAATTTTAAAATACTTGGTAGCCAGGAAAAAAAGTGTTCATAAATTGAGAATGGATAAGATGATATAACAACGAGCAGCATAACTTTAATCATTTTAAAATTATTATATTTGATGCATTTATCTTTAATTAATAATTTAACATAAAAAAATCATATTCTTTACAAAAGATGACTTTTGTTGGATTGTGTCAATTTGTGAACAAAATTAATAAAATTTAAGTATTCATAATTAACTTTAAAAAATATACTTTTTTCCTTTAACGACTAAAAAAAAGAAATACGCGTAGTTTTTAAGGGCATTAACAACAGTTTGAAAAGCAGTTATTCTTACACGATGAATTTTTAAGATTTTTGAATAGAATTCTGACTTAAACAATAACTTAAAAAAAAAAAAAAAAAACTATTTTTGGACAAAAAGAAAAAATATAAAATTATGAAATGAAAACATCAGCAATGAGTAAAAAAGTTGCAGAGTCCGCATAGCTCACCATATACATATAGTACTTATTTTTCCAGTGGGCTCGTGAGGATTTAAAACAGAAAATAGGAATATTAAATATATTTTTGTTCATAACATTGCTCCTACTTTTACACACACACACACACAGCCTATTTTTCAGAAACTCTATCTATTTCTTATTTTTTGACACATCTAAACAGAGACTGCGGTATAATCCGATCTTTTTCTTTATAAATTTTCGATCTTGCCTTTAACTAACCAACAGCTGCTTCATAAATCATGATTTTTTTTTTTATCTTTAAAATCGCCTTAACAAAAATTACATATCTACTTTTACTCTTATGATCTAGCTCAGACCTGTGCAACTCAGAACATTTGGCGGGCCGCATTAGAAACCTATTTTACTCAGACGGGCCGCATTGCATAAATGCATGAACCATATACATATAGTACTTATTACTTTCTTCTATCTTCAATAGAAGAAAGTATTGGATTCGTAAAAATTTTCGATTTCGGGTTTTTGATAGATTTACACGTTTTGAGAGATGTAGAACACGATTTTACCATTTTTAGAAAATGTCTGTCTGTCTGTCTGTCTGTCTGTCTGTCTGTGTGTGTGTGTGTGTGACAAAATTTTGTGGCAACTGTATCTCTGGAACCACTGCACAGAATTTCATACAAATTGGTATGTAGTTGCACCTTGACATAAATTAGTGCCTATCAACTTTTGGTAAAAATCGTCTTACAGGTTGCGTTGCCATCCCGCTTTTTCTAAATTTTTAACAGGGTGATATAGGCAAAAATTTTCAAGATGGGTATCTTTCGAAAGGTCTCGTCAGTACCTTTAAAACGAATGGTTGAACTATAAATCTGTGATAATTTAAAACAAAGTTATCGATTTTTTTTACTTTTTACGAAAAAAAAACTTAGAAAAAAAATCTTTTTTTTTTCTCTCTCTCTCCCCTTAATTTTATCAAACTCCCACGGTTTCCGTGTCTTGACAAACTTTAACATATTTTTGCATTTTTCCCCTAATTTTGTCAAAGTCCCACGGTTTCCGTGTTTTGACAAACCTTGACAAAATTTTGGGTAAAATGTGAAAATTATTCTAAGTTTGTCAAAACACGGAAACCGTGGGACTTTGATAAAATTGGGGAAAAAAATGCAAAAATTTGTTTAAGTTTGTCAGAACACGGAAACCGTGGGAGTTTGATAGAATTAAGGGGAGAGGAAAAAAAAAAAAAAAAAAGTGGGACTTTGACAAAATTTTGGAGAAAATGTGAAAATTTGTTGAAGTCCCACTTTTTTTCCCCCTCTCCCCTTAATTCTATCAAACTCTCACGGTTTCCGTGTTCTGACAAACTTAAACTAATTTTTGCTTTTTTCCCCTAATTTTGTCAAAGTCCTACGGTTTCCGTGTTCTGACAAACTTAAACAAATTTTTGCATTTTTCCCCCAATTTTGTCAAAGTCCCACGGTTTCCGTGTTTTGACAAACTTAGAATAATTTTCACATTTTACCCAAAATTTTGTCAAAGTCCCACTTTTTTTTTTTTTTTTTTTTTTTTTTTTTAATTATTGTTACTGAGTGAATTTGTATAGGAAAAGATAGAAGAAAGTCATGTGGTGGCCACAACATACTAGTTTTTCCAGTGGGCTCGTGAGGATTTAAAACAGAAAATAGGAATATTAAATATATTTTTGTTCATAACATAACTGTAAAACAGGCAAAATATTATGGTTATATATTCATAAGTATAATAGTAAGAATCAATTATTTATTTGATAGTATATTGTTCATATCAATGAAAGCAATATTTGTTTCTTTAGCTACATTAATCAGTATTTTCATTAAAAAAGTCAGAAATAATTTATTAATTTTAAATGTTTTAACTGAAGATGTTAAATTAGAAATTTTGTAAATTCTGTCGTGGGCCGCAGAACCTTACACGGCGGGCCACATGCGGCCCGAGGGCCACGGGTTGGCCAGCCCTGATCTAGCTGAAGAACCACAAAAATCATCCTTAAGTTCAATCTCATAAGTAAGTAAGTAAAAAAAAAAAAAAAAAAAAAAAACCATTGACTCAGGAAAGAGAAGTCTTTGTTTAAATTAGATGAAAAACCGCATTCAATTAGAATCAAAAGCTGAAAGAAGGGAGAATGAAAAGGAAATCTAGATTGTGCAGTGCTTTGATTTTTATTTATATGATAACTACAGACAAGGATATTCTATTTATTTGTGACAATAACAAAAGTTCAGTTATTTTAATGATAAAAATTATAAATAAATAAAATAAAAACTTCCTGACATAAAATAATTATTTGATAATGGATTTAAAGCTAATAAACTTCTAACGGGGATGTTGTATTTTTGGAAAATTTTGAAATTTGTGTAAAAATGATCTCATATTTCAGTAATAAGTCACAAAATTATTACGAATATCACAAATCAAAAAAAGAAGAAAAAGAAAAAACACTTAATTACATCGATTAGCATAAAATTAAAGCCTATTGCTATGCAACATAAATTTTGATAATTAACGGCAAAATGATTACGTACTTCCGCTATCGGTTAAAAAAGTATTGTGAATTTAGAAATTCAGCTTTTTATAAAAGCGCGGGTTTTATTAACATCAGAATAATAAAGTATTTCATAAATAGTTGCAATTAAACGTAAATTTTCAAAAGTTAGCGGTGAAATCGAAATGATCCTGTAATTTCCGAAATCGGCTGCAAAATTACTGCATATTTTGAGATTAAACTATGAAAACAACTCAAATTTTATCAATTAATGACGGAATAGATAATTATTTGGAAATTCAGCTTTGAAAACAACGTTATTTTAATCTTAGCAGCAAAATAATAGAATATTTTTATTCTTACAGTTTCCTTTTTACTTTCCTTCTACACTTAATAGAAGAAAGTACTGGATTCGTAAAAATTTTCGACGGATTTACATATTTTGAGAGGTCTAGAACACGATTTGACCATTTTTAGACAATGTCTGTCTGTGTGTGTATGTGTGATAAAAAATTTTGTGGCAACTGTATCTCCGGAACTACAGCTCAGAATTGAATATAAATTTATATGTCGATACACTTTGACTTAAATTAGTGCCTATCAACTTTTGGTGAAAATCGCTCAACAGGTGGCACTGTTATACAGCGATTTCCGCAATTTAAGGGAGGCTATATCTCAGGTTCTACTGTATCTAATGGAACAAAACTGGTCATTATGAGACATTATGCTGATTCAATGTAAATGCTTATCGGCCAACAGGTGGCGCAGCTATACAACGATTTCTGCAATTTATGGGAAGACTATCTCTCAGGAACTACTGCACTAAATTGCATATAAATTTATATGTAAATGCACCTTGATATAAATTAGTATCTATCAACTTTTAGAGTCAACCACTCAACAGGTGACGCTGCTGCAGTGTTTTCTGCAATTTAAGGAAAGTCTATATCTCAGGTTCTATTGGGTATAATCAAACAAAACTTGATATGTGAGGCGGCCATTATGAGACATTATGCTGATTCAAATTGGATGCTTATGGGCCAATAGATGGTGCTGCTATACTGGAAATTTCCTCGATAATGGGAAGGCTATATCTCAGTCTCAGTTTGTACGGCATATAACTGTACGAAATGTGATATGTGAGATACCATTATAAAAGCATATTTTTAAGATGTTATTTATAGACAATAAATATCTTTCTTTGGAGCTTTAGTGTTAGCTTTCTCTAAGATGAAAATCAATTGCATTCATCATGTTAGATAATTTTAATAAATAATAGTTTTAATGAATTATTTGCCCTTAGTGAATTTGTGTAGGAAAATATAAAAGAAAGTCTTGTGGTGGCCACAACAAACTAATTTTTTTTTTTTTTTTTTTTCACAAAATAAATATATTAACCTGTGATAATCTTTGATGGTTAGATAATGCAGTGTTCAAAATTTTCAGGAGCGGCCTCTGATTTTCATGCTAGTTATTTTGTTTTTATAGAAATTTCTCATTTTGGGTGTTAAATTTGTCTTAGATATATAAGAACTGTATAAATATAACTCATTATAGGTACAATTAAGTACTTTTAATAATAACCTATATAAGTATTCCTCCATTATTCATTCTACAGCCAAGTAACAGTTTCCAGGGATTTTGCATGTTGGGTAGTTTCATCCCTAATAGTTGTAGGAGCTACATTTTTAGAGATCAAATTTCAAAAGCATATTTCACTTGCCATTATTGAAATTCAGCAAACAAAGTGAGTAAATTCCAGGGATCTACTATATTTACCAACTGATTGTAACATTAGAAATTGGCAATAGTACCTAAAAAATTGGAAACTATTAGAAAAAATTGCATTAATTAATTAAATAGAACTTTTTATCACTACTATTTGATTAGAATGTTTAATATTTTTCTTTAATAATCACTAAAAAAGGTCTTTGGTTTTTATCTTAAGAAATTTGCGAAAATCTTATTAAAGATAATTTTTATTATAGCTCTTTACTTTCATTTCAACATTTATAAGATTTTCAAGAGCTTTTACATATTTTTCAGGAAACAATTTTAATGCTTTTTATTAGGTTTAATAGTTAAAGATAAAAGTAACTTTAGTTAAAGATAAATTTATTTAAATTTATATAAATTTATTTGTGAATAAATAAATTCATTTAATTTTTACTATCTAATTTGTGCATTTAGTGAAAATTTGCTATATTTTCAGAAGGAGGGGGGGGGCGAAAATTGCTGATTGCTTAACAACTGCATTTATAAATACAGTGAAACTTGAATAATTCGAACTTGTTTAATTCGAAATTTTGTATAATTCGAATATTTTACACGGTTCCTTGAATTCTGTATTAAAATAATGTTAAAAAATCGTGGATAATTCGAATTCTATTTTGGATAATTCGAATTTTTCATACGATTACCTTTAAAATATTACAGTAAAATTTGTTTCCAAGATTTTACTCATCTGAAGTGCATTATCAATTTTTATAGTCTTTCAAAAGAAGGATAAGGAAATACAATAGAAGCCCCTAGCTAGTGCACCAGAAGATATGGTGCATATGTATGAACTTCAAGGTTTTTGTGAATTGAAAGTCATGTGTAATGTAGAAGATTCTATTTTTGTATCAGGTCATATGCTATGACACAAAGATTCTACTGAAAAAAGAAATAAAAAAATATTTGACTATTTTTTAAAAAGTGTTGAATAATTAAGCTCATAAAATATATTGATTTAATGGGGGGGGGGGGTAATGTAGCGGTATTCTTAGATATAAAGTTTATGTGTTAAATCTCTGATCGTAGAGTTTTAATATTTTAATTTATCACTTTTTTTGACAAAATAGTATATGTAATTCGAATTTTTTTCTGGTCCCTTGAACTTCGAATTATCCAAGTTCTACTGTATAATAAAATTGTGTGTAATTTTGGTGGCTATTTTTTGCAAAGAGATATGCCCTTTTTGTAAAATGTGCCCTTTTCCATTCTCCACAAATGTGCCCTCTTTTAATAGCACCACCCTGCCCTTTTTCAAACCTAGGGGGAACTCTGTATAGAGCACACAAATTTTTGCTTTATTAACACATTTGCGACCGCTGACGTGAATTCACGTCATTTCAACTTCTATAGCTAGTTGTCGCTGACGTAAATTCACGTCTTTTCAGATACTATTCCTGGTCACCGCTGATGTGAATTCACGTCATTTCAAGAATTTCTATGGAAACAATAATTCAGTATTTCGATAGTTTTATTAGAGTATCAATTCTTTGATAGTATTATAGGTTCGTTCTAATATTATAAAACAAATCTTCATTCCAAGCTTCAGGTAATTACAAGAGTAACATTTCAAAATTTTACATTCAACTTTTATCCACGTTTAAACATCAAAAGTTTGCGGCAACTAGCTTCAGTTTACTTCAATATTCACCGGCAATCAGTTTTAGAAAAGGCAAAGTATGCCGGTCGTGAAAGTGTTAAGATAAAAATTTTTTTAAAGATTTTCTCAAGTCGTCCCGATTTGTTGAAAACTAAACTCGACCCACATGAAAAATAAATCAGTCAACTCAAGCCAAATGAGAAAAAAAAATGTAGTCAACCCGAACTAAGGCTATATGATACAAGCTGGCGCAATGTCTGCCATTTTCTAGCCCATCTGGGAAAATGTTTGTGGTAGAAAAAGCTAGTTTACCTGATTAGCATTGTTATTGCCTTTAAACTTCTACGCAGATCATGTGAGCTAGAACTTTTTATCACAAAACAAACAAGTTTGCAATTTTAAGAACATCGCCAACATTCTCAAAACTGCAACCCTTCACGTTAAAAGAAATGTAATTTTAAAGTTAATTTTACAAGAATTTAAAAACAATAACTTAAAAAAACAGTACATTCATATTAAATTTGTCAAAGAACTTTGAAAACAAAATGAAATAAGTTGAAAATAAGGGAAATCTTGTGCTACAAAGTTATGCTCCTGCTCCAGGTATCCATGAGTTATATCTGCAATTTATAATCCACTTTTTCCTTCTTTCTAGACTAGAAGGAAATATAAACAGGCGGTGCCCTTTTCTGGAGTTATTTGTGCAATTTATTGCCGAAAAATCACCAATAATAAATCATCAGCCAGTCTTATAGGCTAGAAAATGGCGGATGCGTCAGCCTATCAATGTAGGAGTTCTAACCCGAACAGAATCTGAATCACAGATCGTGTATGGGTAAAATCATGTTACCTGACCCGATGAGGGACTCAACACCCAGGGCACCCCCCCCCCCCTCCTCATCTCTCCGGCTATGTGCATGATCTGCTACCAAAACTTAAGAGATGATTCAAACAGTATATGGTAATGCACAGTGGTTTTGCCAGAAAAATTTTCAGAAGAGTGCAAATATAAAATTGTGAAATTTCACTAAAAATTCAGTTTGATTCAAATAATTAGTTGGTTGATTAAGGTGACTAAGCAAGCATGCTTATAACCATCTTTTATAATAAATTTCTATGCATCTGATTTAAGCTAGGACATTTTATTTACGAAAAATGTACAGCTTGTTCTAAACAAAACAAAACCTGAAAAACTTACTGTCAAATCGATTCGAAATCCATTAGCAGAAAAAGATTAGAAAAACGTGTGAAAGCAAGTGGGGTCAGTTTGGCTCTAATGATCTGTAGGGTATACATTTCATTTGGCTAATTATTTGAAATATGGCATAATTTTTTTAAAAATAATTTTTCACTTATTAGAATTTTCTAGGATGGGGAAGTGCCCCCCCCTCCCCCTTGCCACTATGTGGCAATGCCCATGGTGATGCATCGTTTTATAATGCACACAAGTTTATTAGTGGGGATAACTGCTTTAAATGTATGAGAAAGTATTAAGGATGAACCAAAGACAGAGCAAAGGAATGAGAAAAACTTGGGGAAATGTTACACATATTTTGAGAATGGTTAGTTCCAATGGTTATAAACAGTGTTTAGATGACTTGAATAAACATTAGAAAAATTGTATAGACTCCTCTGACGATTATTTTGAAAGAGAGAAATTTATTTGAAGCGAGTAATATTTTTCTTATTTATATAAAATAGTGCAGTTACTTTATGGGCACACCTTGTATATTAGGCATCTGAGTTTTGGCTTCAAAATACAATCAGAGCCGTAAGCATAACTAGGAACTTGGGAGCCACAGGGGCAACTTATGATAATGGGGCCCCCATCTTTATTGTTTCTTCCAAACTTAATAATTTTTATTCAAATTATGCTTGATAATTTTTTTTCAATAACTAGTCGGTCTGTGACTGCCTAGCACTCGATTTCAAAATTGATTTCTCCTTGCCAGTTCAAATTACTAAACGTTGGTTTACATGATATTTAAAGCAAATTGTTTCGTCTTTTATATCATGATATTTATATGTTTAAGTCCAAATGGCTCCAAGAGATTAAGAATGACATTGTAATCCTTTAATTAAAATTTTATAACTACATGTCTATTTATTTTTTATATTAAATTCTCATGACATAGTTGATTTCTACGTATTTAATAATTTTGTATGTTTAATTTATTATTTGCATAAATGAACGAACTTCCAAAAGCATGCAAACTATGGATAAAATTTTATTTTCTTTATCTCAGTACATAGTTGCGATTGTGATAGAAGTTTGCCTGTTAAATTATCCTTTTTCATTATTCAGTTTAAATGCATGTATGGGAGCCATAGATATAATTTTATTTTCTTTATTTCAATACACTTCTTTGAGCTGTGACTTCATTTTCAATGTCCAAATTTCAGGAAACTTAGGCTTTTATTATTAAGATGAAAGTAGTTTTACACATTTTAATCCAATAAAAAAATTTTGAAAAATGTCTTGTTGATTCATGTAATAGCATAATATTTTTTATTCCTGATAAACCAATTAAGTTATGCAACAATAAATGAAAATGAGCGTAATCAGAGAACTTACAGCAAAGGATGAAAAAAAAAAAAGTAAGCTGTCTTTGAGTGCTTAGCATTAATGACAGTAGCGTATGCAGAGGAGGGGTTGATAGGCTGCAGCCCTTCCTAAAATTTTGCAGACAGTTTTAAAAAATAAAGATTAAGAGTAATATGCATGATTTCTGTACACTATGAAACATTGTTTGATTACGGAGGTGGGGTGGTGGTGTAAGGCTGGATGGTTGGGTGGGATTGTGAAATAAGAAAAATCAGAAGGCTTTGTTGCATTTACTTTGTATTATTATGCAAACTTTCTTCTTCCATTAAAATTTCAGTTTCTTTTTTTGAGTTGTCAACTATCCTTAAAATTTTAATCATATTATTAAACACATTGTAATCAATCATTGAATTTCATTGTTGGTTCATGGTTTCATTGTTATTCATCTGCATTGAAATTTTGCTTTTTTAAATCCATATGACTCCTATTCTGGTCTTGGCAGGCTGGGGAAGTGTTGCCGGCGTGAAACTAGTTAAACCCCACAGGCAAGTCATGAGTCTTGCCACCTGCCTCCTTCCTTCCTTTAAGTTTCTTAAATTATTTTTTCATAAATTTCGATAAAGTTTATGGTTTTAAATTAAGATTTGTTGTGTTAGTTTATTGATTTGTTTGTTTTGCAGGCTGTTAATTAATAAATCTGGATTTTTTAAATTTGTGTATTTCATCCCCTGAATTTTTTTTTTTTTTTTTTTTTTTTTTTTCTGAACTTCTTAAAGAAATGTTTAATCTTATTGGTCATTGGTGTTTCAGTGATCTTGTATCTGTTGCTTGACTTCTACTATGCTTAATAGATCATAATTATTATATATATATATATATATATATATATATATGTGTGTGTATAGCTGTTTACTGGAATTAGTATTTATTTGTTTGTAGGGGAAGGAAGGGCTGATAATATTTCAATACTAATTGACTAATTTTGCACTTTTGAACTAAATTGACTTTTTCACTGGGTACTTCTGAGATGCATTTCAGCAAAAAATAAACAAAAGGCCTTCTTTTTTCTATGTATGATTGCTGAAATATGCATAGTCACAACATTGTCCATTAATAAAATTTGTGCTTATGAAGGTTAATTAGAAAAAGATGGATAAATATTAATAATAACTAAGTTGATAATTTTATTTAACCCGTTAACACCCGAATTAATTTTACAAAATATATTTTGATGAATATTTTACTTCTAAATTAATATAGACAACTGACAGTAAAATATATTAAATTAAACAATTCTTCTGATAGTTTTAAATTTAAAGCCTATCCTCATTTGAGGACGTTTTGCATTCTTGTGAAAAAATTTTGAGTTAGAAAAACTTCAAGATAACAGATTAATTTCCTGTTATGTGCTGAAAAAGACATCAAAAGTAAAGTATTATACTATATATTGTTAATTATTAAATTTAATTATACCTTATAATTCGTCCTTTTAATTTTCATATGCATTTCGGATGCATTCACATCCTTCCTCAGATGAGTTGTGACTTCCATCGCTGCCGGTGTTTTTGTTGTTTTCATCTTGGCTTCCTCCCTTCATTTCACTTCGTTTGTTCCGGTTTTTAAAGATCAAATGGTTCCAATTCCTGGGGATAGTTGCGTGTTCGCGCTCATTAATTGCTGTAGGGTTAGTAATAATTTCAATAGCTTCTCTTTTTAGTGTGTAACTGTGATTGTTATAGTGAGCGATTTTTTTAGTTGTTATGGTGTTAATATTAATTGGGTTAGAGGAGTGGGTAGAAGCAAGTGATGTAGATTGGCGGTTATGTTTTAAATCAGCTTTGTGTTCTTTTTCTCTATCGTAAATTTTCTGTTTAGTAACCCCGATATAACATGCGTGGGAATTATCAATGTGATTAAAGTCTATTTGATCATTTGATCTTTAAAAACTGGAACAAACGAAGTGAAATGAAGGGAGGAAGCCAAGATGAAAACAACAAAAACACCGGCAGCGATGGAAGTCGCAACTCATCTGAGAAAGGATGTGAATGCATCCGAAATGCATATGAAAATTAAAAGGACAAATTATAAGGTATAATTAAATTTAATAATTAAGTTATCGTCCTAAAATAAACCTTAAAAGAATTATATATTGTTATTCAACTTGACATCTGCGCATAAAACAAATTTACATGCAATGACTAAAAAAACATAAAATAACTATCCAAATTGTGTAATTATAATTAATAGTAGGCACATAAAACTTTGAGGGATCATTTAAAGTGAATGCTATAAGCTGTCATTAAAGAGCAGAAATCAATCCAAAAAACCACACAAAATATATGTGCTATTTTATTAGCTGTCCTCAAATGAGGATGCTGGGCGTTAATGTGTTAAAACTATTTTCTATTTATTTGAAAAAGTAACATTTATTGAATAAAAGAGCTTTTTCTTTTCTAAAACCATTAATCTGTTTTGTTTTGTTTTTTTTTCCTATAAAATTTTGCAAAATCTCTCTCTCTCTTTTTTTTTTCTCACTTAGGTTGGCAACTATGCAATAAGTTTCGCTATAGTAATATAGTTATCTCTGCAAGTGAATCCGTTTATTAAGATTTCTCAGAGATTTATGATTTATAATGTCATTAAGGGCCCTCTTCATTCCTACAATGTTGTATTTGTTGTTCTCCTCTTTCCCTATTTACCACATGCAATTTTTACATTGCCTTTTTTGGTATTTAAAGTAGTTACGTTAGGGGTGATTGCATTCCGGATTTTTTGTTTTATTTCCCACCAGTAATTAAAAATATTTTTAGCTATATTTAATTGCTAATCATTACTAGAAACTACTAATAATCTCCATAATTAAAAATTTAGTGGTGGGAAGTAAAAAATTCAGAATGCAAACAGCCCTGTTACTTGTTTTATTGTATCAAGAAATTTATAAATGTATTCATCATCATTATTTGTGAAAATATTTACAGGTCAGCGTCGAGACAGTGAAAAAGATAACAAAAATGCTGATTTGCCTCCTCGTCAAAGAGGGAGAAATGATCGTCGTAGGGTAACTGATGAAGATGAATCTGTTTTAGATAGTCATGAAGTATCTAGTATTACTAGTATGGATCAAGGTGAGAAGTATTTTTAAGTCTGTATTTAGTTACATTATGTTTCACAGTTCATTTGTTCACCAAACATTCAAATACTTACTACATATAAAGTAGTAAGTAATTGAATTCATTTATACATATAATTTTGTTTTGTTTTTTCTCTCTCCCTCTCTTATTATGAATAAAATTAAGAAATTTTCCTTTTATGCCTATTATAAAAAAAGGCATTGATATTTTTTAAATGAAGGATAATTATCTAAAAATTGATGTTTGCACTATCATAATTGTGTGTATTTTACCTGATAATTTCTATTTTATTCTAGAGAGTGTATCATCTGTTGAAGGATCTCGTAATCGAAGGAGAAGAAGAAAGAAAAAGTCAAAGTATCATGGAGAAAGTAGTAATGCTAGTAATGATAATCATAGATTTTCAGGATTTCCTAAACAATCTATTATTGCATCATCAGATCTGTCACATAGTAGCAATCATGGATTTTCTGCTGAAACATCTGTTATTGCATCATCAGATCTGTCGTCACATGGTAGCAGATTTTCAGGATTTTCTGAACAAGCTTTTATTGCATCATCAGAAAATACATTTTCAGGATTTTCTGAAGAAGCTTTTGTTGGATCATCAGATCTGTCACATGGTAGCAGTCGTTTATTTTCAGGATTTTCTGAAGTATCTATTACTGCATCATCAGAGCCTTGCACAAATGGAAAAGATTTAACAGCTAAAAATGATGATAGTCCTAATTCATCATCTAAGCAATCTAGTTCTCGATCTTTTTCAATTAGTGCACCAAATAAAGAGGAACTTTCAGTATCAAAAGATACAACAGGACTTAATGGTTCGCCTTAAAGTACATGTTAAAGAAATTATTCTTTAATATCAAATGTGTGGATTTTTGATTTCTTAAGATGTGTTAATATCCCTAAGCCAAAATATTTTCACACTATGTATTATTTTATTTTCTTTTTACTTTTCTTTTTTTTTTGCTTGTTTGTCAATTTATATTAGTTTATTCTGTTAGGAATAACTGCCCATTAGGTATAGAACTTAATGGTTTGCCTTAAAGTACATGTTTTAAGTACATGTTTTAATTTTTATTATTTTACCCTAAACTTACTTAACATACTTTTTCAATTTTATAAGTTATTTTGATATAACTATGCTAAACCTTATTTTCAACTTAGTATTTAATCTCCCTCACTCTTTTTTTAAATTATTGTGTATAAATTTATTTTGTTGTGCATAAGTATCCATTAAGTGAAGGACTTAATGGTTTGCCTTAAAGTACATATTTTAAAATTAATTCCTTTCACTACACTTACTGAACATACTCTTTTTTTTTTTTTTTTTGTAATTGTTTTGATATTTCTATGCCAAGCCTATTTTCATATAATAAACTGATTTATTTATAAGCATTTCTTATTCCTCCCCCCCCCCTTTTTTTTTTTTTTTTTTTTTTTTTTTCATCTGCTTGTTTGATAATTTTACATATGAAATGAGTGAATTTATATATGTTTAGTTTATTAGACCAAAATATACATTAAGCGTAAGACTTCTATTTATTGATTACCGTTAAGTACATATTTCAGACTTCCTTAAACATAAAACTTATTGATTTTTTTTTTTTTTTTTTGTGCGATTTCTTAAGTTATATTGATATTCCTATGCCAAACATTACTTTCAAACCTGGAATTATTACATAAAGTTTTTCCTTTTGCTTATTAGTATTTTTTTTTTTTTTTTCTTTCTTTCTTTCTGTCAAGCAAAAACTTGCTCTCTGACTTTTTTATATTGTGCAAAAATGTATGCCACTTTCTTTGATATATAGGAGTGTGCTATTTTCTCTAACTACTTAGATTGTGCCTTGAAATGTAAATAATCATTAAACTATTTATTTGTTTTCACATGTTTGTATTAATCTCCTGTTGTCACTAAGTTATTCCTTTATCATTTTATGTAATGTTATGCTGTCATTTCTCATGTTATGCAGTTTATTTGCATATAGAGAATTTAAGCTTGAGCTATTTCCATTGTAACTTAAATATTTCACATATAAAATGTACAATTTTGGCCAAATTATTGAGGGTTTTTGCATTTTTTTTTTTCTATTTTCTAAAAAAAAAAAAAAAAAAAAAAAAAAAACTGAACGAAAATTACCTTGATCTGTAGACAAGCAAGGAACAGTTACAAACTCATATTTTCTACTATTGATTTAGTCACGAGTGCAATTAGGCAATCAATCACTAATTGAAGTAATACACAAATATTTTAGATTACTCTACATATGATTTGTAACTTACATATAATTTCACATACTATACATTTGTATGCTTTTTTGTGGAAATCATGCAATTATTTTGAGATTTATTTTCTTTCAAAAACATTAATTTTTCCAATAATTTTTTTGCTTATAACAAGAATGGATTTCAACAAAAATGTCAGGAAACTGACAAAATATTAGAGAATCATTACTCTGAAACATTAAAAAGCACGTATAATTTTCACTGAGATATGAATATTTGAACGAGTTCATTTGAATAGAGTAAAAATTAAGCAAATTATCAGCAAAAGAATAAGCTTGATTTCAGATATTTTCTAGAGTTGAAATTTTATAAGAAGTTTTTCACATATCATATTTAATTTAGTGATTCAGTTTTTACAACCATGTTTTAAAACTTCTTTGGAAAAGCCCCTAGTGGGCTTGTAACTCAAACGTAATTTTATTTACTAAGGTTTGTGAATTCAAAAGGGATTTTTCAAATAAAGACTTTTGTAACTTAGATGAAATAATTGGATTTCCAAATTAAATACATTGCAGATGAAAAACCCTTATAAAATTTCCAACTCTGATCTAAAATCTTGCTCATTCTTTTGCTGATAATTTGCTTAATTTTTTACTCTATTCAAATGAACTTTTGATATAAGTTGCCCAATTTATCAAGCTTTCAAGCTTTATTATAAAAAAATTTCTATTTTTCATACATGCACAGTAAAAAAAAATTTTTACAAATACTCATATCTCAGTGAAAATTACATGTGTGTATTTTATGTTTCAGAGTAATGATTCCCTAATGTTTAGTCAAGTTTTCTGAAAGTTTGATAAAATTTTGTTGAAATCATACTTTTTTTTTTTTTTTTTTTTTTTTTTTTGAGGGGGGGAGGGGGATATATATTTATATATGTGAAAATAATCATGCAATTTTCACAAAAAAAAAAAAAAGCATAGATATTGCACATAGTATGTGAAATTATGTGTTAAAGTTACAAGTCATTTCTAGCATTTTATGATGCAATATAATCCAAAGTATTTGTATTTTCTTTCAATTTGTGGTGGATCCCTTAATTACATTCCTGACTAAATCAATAGTGAAGAACATGAGTTTGTAAAAAAGTTCTTTGTTTGTTTGAAATTGAAGATCATTTCGTTCAGTTTTTTTTTTTTTTTTTAAATAGAAAAAATGTTTAAAAAAAAAAAAAAAAAAAAAAACCTTAGCCAACACTGTATATAAAGAAAAAGCTATTTGGCATAAGATTGTAATTGTTTTATGTTTTGTTTTTATAATTATTGGATGATAGGATTGTGCCAAACATGTTATATAAGTCATTTATTTATAATTTACTCTGTTTTTGTTAGAAACATACCTTGTTGACTATTAAAATATTTTTAAAAGTTTTTAAATAATTGTTTGTTTTGGCTGACATAAGTTTAAAAATTACCAGTACAATTTAAGTGATCCAGCCTACTGAATTATCTATTTGCATAAATTCTTTGATATATAAATTCTAAATTTCCATTTGTTTCTTGATAAGTTACATTTTAAAATAAATTATTCAATCATCTATATTGTTTAACCATATATCATACAAATTGGAGTTATATTCATGTTTTTGATAGCACTTTAGAATAGCTTAGCAAAACATGTTTTCTAAGGGGATTTTTTATAAAGTTTTAATAATTTTTTTTATATTTTAATGATTTTCAACTCAGGAAGGAAGCAAGCTGTAATCTTTTTTTTTTTTTTTTCCTATGATCTGCCGTCATGTGCTTTAGATTTCCATAAATTTTATTGATACAATTTTCTAAAGTAAACTGTTAGTATAATTTTGATTTTGAGATTTACTAACAACTAAACCATTCAAATCACAAAATGTTGTTCAGTGATAAACATAATTGTATCTGTATCCCTGAGATAAAGGACATTATGTCCATTTCTGGGGAAAAAGTGTTAGCACAATGTCCTTGATGGTTTATTTTTTGCTTTATTACATTAGTATATTATGTTATTAATGTGTTAAAAAATCATTAAACGATTATTGCTAATTGTAAAGAAGTGCATTTAAACAGGCATTTAAAATTAATAAAATTAAAAAGTTGCTGTCCTGAAAAATTACATTTTTGTAGTATGGTGTCCTTTACCTCTGCAATTCAGATATGATTTTAAAAAATTCAGGTTTTTATAATATTTTTTTTAATTGTAATAATATAAAACAGCAGTTAAATATTAATTCAAAGCTGGGTGAAATATTATTTAAGTTTTGTTAATTCATTTTAACCTAGCACATCTTTATAAAAATTTTAGTTTTATTTTATCTATCTATTTTTGTGCAGAAAGGTATACATATAAGTATCTTTCTTTTTTTGGGTAAAAATTGACTGATATTTATACATATAAAAATGTAGACTTTATAGACAAAGTAATACTCTTAATATTATTTATAAACTCTATTTTTACATATGCCTTTTTCTGTATGTATAAAGCTCAATTTATTTATTTTTATTTCAAACAAAAGAACTTGTTCTTTCTGCTTCATTTTCTATATAACGTTCCTTCTTTAGGCAGGGAGTTAAAGTTTTCAGTTTCTCCGTCCATCTGGCTAATGATAAAATTGAAACAATATTGAATTTATAATTTTATTATGAACATGAATAAACATTTTGAATTATGAAATTATGAAATAAATGAGATTTAAAAAAAAAAAAAAAAATGTAACATCAAAAACATTGAAACACAGTTTTACTGCTAATGGTTTTTAAATTTTTAAATTGTCTGTTTTTTTTTTTTTTTTTTTTTTTTTTTTTTTTTTTTTGTGTGTGTGTGTTAAAGTACCAATTTATTTTAAAATTTTATAATTCAAAATAAGTATAATTTAACATTTCATTAAGCTACTTGTCACTGGATATGTGTGATTACATACATGTACCAGACCAAAGAATTTGAAAATTGTAACAGTAAAAATGGCAAAAATAATTTGTATGCAATATACCAAAAATAAGTGCTGTGATAAAGCAATGTAAATACTATGAGACAAATATTGGTTAGCAGAATAAAAGTTTTAAAAGAAAAAAACAACTAAGAAAGTGTTTTAATTTAGTTTAACTTTTTATTCCTGTGAGTTTTCTTTGTGTTGTAAATTGTTTTATATATGTTTGCTTATAAGCACACTATATGGATAAACATATTTGGACGTTTTTTTAATTTTGACATTTTGTCAAACATCTAAAGATATACAGTCAACTCCCAAAAATCCGCAATTCTCTAAAATCCGCTTATCATTTGCAATGTAAACAAACATTGTCACAATTGATTTGTTGATTAGTGGATTGCAAAAATTCAGCTGTATTAAGAGACAAATCAGTTTTTAACTGATACTGATGAATCACCAATCACTCAACATATTGCAGAGGAGGAAATGATAAGTGTAATTATACATAATTATTAAAAAATAAATGAAAATAATTTAGAGGAAAAGGAGAAAGACAGTTTTCATGAAAGATTTTCTCTCATGCAGATAAATACTCAAATTTTCTCATAGCACAAACTTATGTGATTGACCAAGAACTGCTGACTTTTTTGCAGGTTATAGGAAAATAAATGTGTATGAATATTCTTACTTAAACTAGTATTGATCAGACTTTTCAAAAATCTAGATAATTTGTAACTATAATGTGATGTATAAAAATTGTTTTTTAAATTAAAATTTCATGAAATATTTGCACTTTTATTACACACTTTATTTCGGCATTGTATATATAACATATAAATTATATCTTAAAGATTTGTTACTCAAATGAGGTTCTAAGATGTAAATAAAAGAAATTACTCTAAAATCTGCAAAATTCAGAAATCCGCAAAACACTTCGTTTTAAGCTGTGCGGATTTTTGAGAGTGTACTGTATTTGGTGAAATTCTCTTGATAATTTAGGGATGTTTTTCTTTTTCAAAATTATAATAGAATTCTATCTTTGTAAACTATGAGTAAAAGGATTTCAAAAAAAGAAAAACTTTTTTTCATACAATTTAAATTATAGCTATCTATAATAATAAAAGAAGATGTCTGTCTGTCTCTCTGTCTGAGCATCTATACGTTCAGCCCCCTACTGAACGCAGAAGTATAAAATTTGACATACGGGTGCTCAGAAGCCTTCCCGAGTTGATAGTGAAAACAGAATTAAAAAATTTTAATTAGTTCCGGAGATATTAATTAAAACGTCGACCAATGTCTAATTAAAAAGTGAGCGGATCTTAATTTCCACCCTTCAAGTAGAATTCAGCATGTTCCTCAAAAGAGGAAGCAGAGAGAGAAAATTTCGCGGGTTTCTCTAAAGCGATCGCTGCAGAACTTTTGGAGATATTGAAAATACACCTATACCACGAGAAAGAGCATTTATTACCTATTCTTACGGTACAATTGTTTTTTTTTAAATACGGATTTTTTATATTTAAAAAAAAAGTTTTAAAAAGGATCCAAAATTTCTTTTTTTTTCTCGACTGTCCTTAACTCAAAATCTTTTAGAGACAAATCATTTCTTTTTTTTTTTTTTTTTTTATGTAGATCTCTATTACACAAACCAGATTTCAAAAGATTGAGAGATTTTTTCAAAAACTAAATCCGTTATAATTTTTTTAATTTTCAGTATCCCTGCAGTTTTCGATAAAATTCTGAATCGACGTTTCTGAAACTCTTGCGTTTCTCGTTCAAACAACAGTGGGGTTTTTTGTTACCATGGCAACTTCAGACGATATTTTGAAAGTAGAACAAAAAAGAAATAAATATCTTTTACTGTCACATGTTTTTGGACTGCGATAAAAAATTTCAAAATTCTTCAATTTTTCTCTACCATGCACAAAACTTACTATACACCTTTAACATAACAACACAATGTTGCAGTTAATTTCCTCGATTTTGGAGAATAAACAAAAATTTGCATTTTAATTGCAAATTAAATTTTATTCTAATATGCGTATTTCAAATTCTAATTGCGATTAAATTATTTTTAATAAATCATTCGAAAGATATTTTAAAGTACTTTTATGTTATCGAAAGTGGAATTCGAGATTTCACCCCATTTACACGTTTCGAGGTTTCCCGATTAGGTTTTCTTTGGTATCTCAGCTACTAATTAAAATGAATTCACAAGTAATACATCATTTGAAAGGTTTGTTCATTTGGAATTAAACAGTTCTAAAACCGGAATAAGGCGCCACCGAGCGGGACTTTGCTGAAGTCAGAAATTTGAAAGATCATAACATAGTGAGCGAACAGGTTGTTTCAGATATTGAAACTGGAAGAGGGCGCCGCAGGTGCTACCGAGCGGGAATTTACTGCGATTAAAATTTTCAATTAATCCATTTTCACTATATGTCACTAAGCTGTTGTAAGACATGAAACGGGAAAAAGGTGCCGCAGGCGTCACCGAACGGGAGTTTTGTAAAGTCGGATTTTTCAAGGATCGCAAACCAGCTGGTCGCCGAAGGCGGCTAGTATATTAAAAAAAGCTGAATCATTACGCAAATTACACTGTCAAAATTTATATGTATATCAAGATGAAAATAAAAGATCACAAAGCCGAAGATATTCCTGATATCAAATATAACCGTTCCTCCACTGCGTTATCGAGAATCCCCATTAATCCTAATAAAATAACCACTACAAAAATCACACTCTACAATTCACATCAATACGCAATCAAACGTGAAGCCCTTGAAATACTAACAACTAACACCGCTGTCAACGACCGGGAGCACTGTACAATACCTGACGAATGGCAACAGCTGATGTACAAGAAAAAAAGTAAAGATGACGTAATAGCGAAAGAAAGGTCCAGCAACGATGGTCAAAGCAGCACTACTAACAACCAGGGTTGGTTTTTGACGTGACATGTGTCAAAAACTGGTTTAAACTGTCAAAAACTGGTTTAAACCGTCAAAAACTGTCGAAAACCATATGGGAAAAATCTAAACTATAATGTTAAACGATTTATGCATATTTTTAAGTTGCAATGTACTAAGTACATAAATTAACATTCATTATTTGTATATAAATATAATATTTTTCTAGGAAAAAAAAAAAAAAAAATGTTAGGAAACATATCAATGCATCATCTTAAGGAAAGAGTGAACATTACAAATTTTTTTCATAAATTGTCTTAAAGCTATAAGAATTTGCATATATAGGTGGTAAATTATAAAAATGCAATTAAGTATATTAAAAATTCTTTAAAACTAATTGAATAAAAAAAAATCAAAATTAAAAATTGTTTAAAATTTTAAAAATTTTTCCTGCTAATTATTATTAATTTTTCCTCTTCGCTTTAGCATTATTATGGTTTAAAAAAATATATTATTAGGTTATTACTTTGTGAATTCAATGGTAGGTTAATTTTTAAAATTATATTAAGTGCTGAAATTTCAATGAAGATTTTTAGCATTCAAACATATTTAAATAATCTGGTGTGTCACTCACACGACTTTCTCTTACCCTGAAATTTAATACTATAAATACAGGTTGCAGATTAAAAGGTAAGATAACGAGTACTGTTATGTAAACCTGTGTTAAACAATTCATATAAGGCTTCAGAAGAGTTTTATATGATAATTAGTTCTGTGTGAGGGGGGGCTACCGCCCCCCCCTCAACCCTCCGTTTCATTAATGCACCTAAATTTATAGAAAATTTAATTCGGTTATTAAAAAATAATTCTGTTTTTAAAAAATAATTTATTAAAATTATTTAAAAAAATATATGTTTTATGATAATGCAGACGATTTCCATATTAGAGAAGTAGTATAACACTAAATATACGAATAAAGTCCATTTTAATCTCAATATTCAAAAAAAAAAAATAATAATATGATTTTTTTTTTTTTTTTTAAGTTTTTTGTTAAAAGTAAAAAAAATCGATAACTTTGTTTTAAATTATCGCAGGTCGATGGTTCAATCATTCGTTTTAAAGGTATTGACAAGACATTGGCGAGCTCTTTTGAAAGATATCCATCATGAAAATTTACTCCCCTCGAGGGGGGACTTCCCCCCCCAGGGGGGGGGAGGCGAGGCTCCTACATACACATTTTTTTTTTCCCAGTTAACTCTCTATTACAAAATATATATATTCGTTTCATTTGGTTTAGTGCAGTCTATAGACGTTAAACTCTACTTACCTGTAATTTCCCCCATAGATGTAATGTATTAGAATTCTCTTGATTGTCCCTGTACACGAACCATTTGCTTGATCTGAATGAAAAGCTTACTGTAGCATCCGTATATGATACACATTTAGAATACCAAGTTTGAACTTTCTCCCATAATTTGTTTTTGAGATATGCTGATAACAGACAGATACACACACAGACCATTTGCTAAAAACATGATTTTCGTACTCAGGGAACCTCAGAATGTGTAAATATAACAAAGTCTCGCGTTCGAAAATTTGACCCAAAAACAATACTTTCTCTACCTTATGGGTAAGAGAAAATAAAAAACAAAAAATAATGCTGACTCTAGAATAAAAGAGCCCCCCAGGGTGAATTCAATAAAAAAAAGGGCAAACTATTTTCAAAAAGGGTATTTTATTTGCATAATTTGCAGTCTTCTATGTTGTGATTTTTGCATGTGACAAAAGTAAATTACTAATTTTACATGCATGTATCTAGGGTATATGCATTTGTTCTTCCAGGAATGCTGTGAAACTATTGCTAGAAGATTACATATCAGGAAGAAAAGTATTTAAAGGCTTCTAACATTTAAAATATTAGAAAGATCACTTGGTACTAATATGTTTTTAAAAGGTCCGCTAAAAATGGTGGAAAAAGGACCACTAGGTGCTAAAATGTGTTTGAAAGAGCCGCCAAGTGCAGCACCCAGCCAAATTAGCCTTGAGTAAGCACTAAAATATCTGGAGTGACTTCACTTGAAATTTTAATATATTTAATATCATATTTCAATGCATATAAATGCAAATTTTGATACCTTTAAGGCAGTAATTTGCGAAAGAGATCTGTCCACCATCCCTTTCATTAAAAATAATTCATTTAAAATTGCATTATGAAATTCATATTAAAATTTAGTTCAACTACTCATACAATAAAATACCTAATTTTTAATCATGCAACATTATAACTCAAAATGAAAGAACATGATGCAGTATTTAATAGCACAATAATTTCATTCATTGGAGTAAAATACTTGTCACTTTTTAATTATCAATCAGCATATATTTAGTAGAGCTTATTTTTTTAAAAACAAGACTGTAAAATTTTTATAACTTAAAACACGATAAGTAGTTTACCTTAGAATATACAAATTCCTATGTTCGAAATTTTGTTTTTTGTAAAGATATAAATATAAATTTTTTGTACTTAAATAAAAATCATTAGCATTCATAGGAAACAGATAATGCACTTCTAAGAATTATTTTTAACCATGAGAGACATATAAATTAAACACTCTTTTGTAAAATTACAATTTATTTCTCTAAATATGACTACTTCATTGTTAAAATACACCAAGAAGTGTAATAAAATGTGAGGTTTTTGACACAGGGTTTTTGACATGACAGTTTAAACTGTGGTTTAAACCGTCAAAAACTGTCATGCGTCAAAAACCTGCCAACCCTGCTAACATCTGATGATAACCGCGATTGATGGCATGTCGAAATATATTATGAAAATGCTGCATTTCAAAGGATTTTAATATAAGGTATTTTAATGTTTAATTAGTCCTTAATTTATATTTTAAATATTTCAAGTTCATTCCAGGCTTTTCTCCGTAATGGAATTTATAATGACCATTTTCTCTGTTCTCCTCTTGGACTTATATATTTCTTCTACTTGTGAAAACATTATGGATGATACTGTGATCTCGTGTAATACTAATACTCCTATAGTATTAGTAAGTAACTTATCTTAACCTCCTATCATTTTGGGCCTTGAAATAAAAAGAAAAGATAAATAAATAAATAACATTTACTATTCTCTTTTAGTTTTTTAATCCATGCTGTTATACTTGGTAATTTTTTTAACATTTTTTATCTTTATTTATCTTTTAATCAAACGCTATTTAATTTGGTCATTCTTTGGTATTTGAACTTTTTATCTGCTGTAATGAACCCGTATGATGTATATCATGACTTAAAGAAAACTGCTAAAAAACTTAATCGGGAAATTGGACTCCATTCATTTTCAGAGGATCTCTTCTACTACAAAATTACTCCTAAATTTCTTAAAATTAAAACTCCATTTATAAAAAGTCATTTTAAAAACATGATCTGGAATTTTGGATTTTCCCCTTTTGAAAAAATATCTTTAAAAAGAAATCTGCTCATATTTACCAATTACAACAACAGTATCAACATCTCTCTTCAAAACTAGCGCATCTAACTACCGTTCACATTTATGAAATTTTCACTAGTAAAATTAATCATTTTAATGATATTGATACCTATCACCTACAAAAATGTCACAATAAAAAACTTAAACTTTGGATTAAACGTGAAAAACCTAGCTACATTATACTAAAGAACACTCCTCATACTTACCCATACCTAAATCTCTCAAATTATAATTAAACACACACCAAGACACCCTTTTGAAAATGGGTTCAAAATTTATTCTTAATGATACTTTCAATACTCTTGATATCATAGTTCATATAGAAACTGCCTTGGACTATGTCCCCCCACAAAAGCATTCTCATAGTAGAAGTACTGCCATTAAATTACTAGAACAACCTAACCATAATATTCATACTGATCATGCCGATATAACTTGTCTAATGTCTTATAAAAAAAAAAGTTGAATCACCATATTAAATAGATCATTATAATATGATGTCAGAAACAATAAGCTTCAGGTCAATAAAATCACTAAAAATCCACTTAAAAATCTTACCGAAAAAGCGAAATCTCCAATAAAATCTGGAACCTGGCCTAATGATAATCCCCCTAAACTTTACTAATCACGCTCCCATTATTCCTTGTCTATTTGGTAAATATAAAGATCACAAAACTCCTCCCATCCTAAGGCCTATCGTAAACAAATCTCAGGGTTCCCCTTAGAGCCTTTGAAAAGGACGCCGCGCCTTGCCTGCCCTTTAAAGTACAAACATGCGGCCTCCTTGCCCACAAAATGCACCCTTTATGCCCGAAAATTGCATCCTTCTTGCTTCCAAATTTAACCACCACAACCCAAAATAGTGCATTTTTCCCCCTCTTTAAATATTCTTAGTGCTTTATTAATACAAATATTCATTCTAGAAGCTTTTTCACTTTACTGTGTGGTCTACCTATTGCAACAGCGAGTTAACACGTAACAAGAAACTAAGCTATTTATCAGCGTAAACATAGTTGCTGCGGAACTTCTTCAAATGACCCTGCCAGCTATATGGGTGGGGTGGGGAACAGACAAATAAGTGCCTCCCCGGGGTTAGCAAAAAGAGAAGGGGGAAATATGGAAGATATTGATTGCTCTTTTCTTTTCCAATAATTGTTTTGCAGTCTTGTTTTTTCCCCCTTACCCCTCCGATCTATTTCCTATTTTTTAACAGACTTCAAAAAAGGAGGAGGTTCTCATTTCAGACCGTATTTTTTTTATGCTCTGATTTTGATACTTTTTGTTTTGTTGTAAAGGTCTTGGTCTGAAATAGGTCCCATTGTAATATCTTTACAATCAAAAGAAAATACAGAGAGCCTAAAAAAAAGTGAGTCTCGACTCTTAACTGCTGCACGGCTGCAGCTATAGTCATAAAAGTTGTATGTAGGTATAGTATAGTGGGCATGCGTAATGTGATTCAACTGCCTACAGCACCATCTGGTGGAAAACAGTGGAGTTTGCTTTCCTATCTCGAAAACGGTTCAAGATAGGGAAAAAAAGTGAATTAGAAAGTGTGTGTTACAAGATGTCATCGATTTAGTATGAAAAGATATAGACATTATGATTATAGACATTAATGCTAAAAATAGAACGATTAAAATGATCATTTGTTTGTCTGCAAATTACTATTTTCTTCACACTTAATGACATTGCATACGTTGTAGCATAGCAGATGACATTTATGCAAGGTAAAATTCAAAGTATGGTTCTTGTAAACGATCACATCGATTAACGTACAGACGTTTTAAAGTGACTTCATAAAGGAAGAGGTTCTCAATACAATGTTTTTCATTGTTGTTGAAATTTGTTAGCTTATAACTTCATAAGACATGCTTTAATTTTAATACTTTCTTTTTTGTCATAAAGATCTAGGCCTGAAATAAGTTTCATTATGATTTCATTAACATATAAACAAATTGCAGGATACTCACAAAAGTCTGTTCTCACTGAATGCATGCAGCTACACTGGTGAAAGTAGTAAGTATGTTACAGCATAAAGCTTCAAAAAGTGTGCAGAGTAATTAAAAGTGCATCAGTAGAAGCTTATTTTCTATTAGCTTAAGATGTTAAGTGAAAAAGGCAGTTCAATAAGAACAAGGTTTTAAAACAAACTATATTTTATTAAAACCATTATAAAAAAAAAAAAATAATTAATATAACAATAATAATTTCAACAACTATTAGACTGTTAAATTTTAACAATGTTATAACAACAATAATAAATTCCAAGCAGCAATTTAAATAAAACAATATCGGTAACCAGCACTTTTAGACTTAACCAAAAAAAAACATTTAACAACAAGCTTTCCAACAGGGCCGCCGCTAGGCATTAAGCAACTCAGGCAATGCCTGAGGGCGGCATTCGAATCATTAAAACGAAGTACGAAAAATAAAAAAAATATTCAAGATTTGAATTTTTTTTTTTTAAATATATACATTGGTAAAAAGACACCCCCCCCCAACCATCCTCACAAAATAATCTAAATTGAGAAAACTGCTGCTAGTAACATTCGTCAATAAATCAAAGATGTGTGAAAAAGACGGTATGAGAAATGTGAAGACACAAAGTCTTCCGCTTCCGCTTGGAATAGGAAACTATCTTTGCATGGGTCCGACTCTTTGGAAGGTTACAAGATAGCAGATAACACCTGACTAGCCTATAGTTACATTCTGAGAAAGCAGACTACAAATGAGTACGTTAGAACCTAGTCCTGTCGGTATGCAACGAAAAAGCTATTACTGACCGGATATTGTTAATTTGAATAGAAATAAGGACAAAATTATTCTACTAAACTGAGCCCTTTTTACTTTCCTAACTGCATAGATTTTGGTGAATTTAACAGTATAGATTTTTTACAGGGAAGGGACACTAAGAAATATTGTTTATCATTAGGATCTACGAGATGAAATGGTTGTAAGTACAATAGCGTAAAATTAAACTATGGAGAAAGATATTCATACACCCTATTATAATTTTTACTTTTGTTTATTTAAGGACTTGTCTTACTTTAATTTATTTATACAACCGTTAATCACTTAATGTTCGGAAAGTCGAGTGGAGTCACTCTAGATTTTTTTATGCATTATCTAAAAAATCCTAAAATTTTTCTAAAATTTTTTTCTGAAAAACAAAAACAAAAAAATTAATAGAATTTCACATTAATTTAATTAAAAGTATGCTTAAAATTTATACAAATTGGATATTAGCCCATGAGTGGCAGAGCAGTTCTGCGCTCAAATTTGGTAGATGTGAAGTGCCAAGTTCGATCCCAAGATCTAAAATTTATATCTAAAAAACAAAAAAAAATTAATAGAATAGAATAGAATTTCACATTAATTTGATTAAAAGTATACTTAAAATTTATACAAATTGGATATTAGCCCACCAGCGGCAGAGCGGTTCTGTGTTCGAATTTGGTAGATGTGAGGTGCCGAGTTCGATCCCAGGTCGCGCTCGTTAACCTAGCCGTTCGGAATTTTCCGTGGTTTTCTCTGAAACTTGCGTAAATACGGACTAGGATCCCTTAGAAAGACCACACACACGGAGGGCACACTCCCCCTCAGGCCTACGAACTTAGTGCAATCAATCGGCCTTAATTGGATTTTAGTTTTAGAGATAAAATGAATTTGAAATTTTCAAATTCATTAAATTTTCAGTTATAATAAAAAATTAAATTTAAAAATTCACTCTGAAAATTTATCTCTGCTCTGTGACTTACGTAATTTGAAATAACAAGAAAGGGGTGGGACAAATGCTTTAATTTAATACAAGAAAGAGTTTTTCGAACAAAACAACAGCAATAATAATAAAACTCTTAAGATTAAAAAAAAAAAAGAAAAAAAGGCAGAAAGAAAAAATTGTAAAAAAGACAGAAAGAAAAAAATAAAAAAAAAAAGAAAAAGTTTGAGTTATAGAAATTTGTCTAATAACCCACCTGCACCCCCCCCCCTCTCTCTCTCTCTCTTTATTTCGCTCTTCGTATGCCCATGTGTAATTCTGTAAAATATAGTTTTACAACAAATCAAGAACTAAACCAACTTTTAAAACCAAAACAAAAAGGAATATCTTGATTTTAAATATTTATTAAATCAAATCTAATAAAAATAAGCTAAACATACAGACATAAACCCATATTTTAACAAGTTCAGTAAAACGAAAAATTCTTTATAGCTCAAACAATTTTAATAAATATCCTAATCGTTCAGACGAGTAAAAAAAAAAAAAAAAAAAAAAATGTTGCAACGTGGTATTTTTGTGTTTGAAAAATGAATACAATTTTGAGTCGATAAAAATGCTGAAAAGTCTGTGTTTTATATTCACATTCTTAAATATGTTTTCGTTATTTGGTTATATTGATTCATTATAATAATGGGAAATCGAAGGGAAAATTTAAAAATTTTGTTGCATGGAACATTTTTAATTAAAAAGAAATTAAAGTTTTGAAATTTATATATTTTTATTTTTTCATTTCAATTGTTTTCAAGAAATTTTAATATGCTTAATATTTATATTTATTCATTTCAGTGGTTATGTATGATAACTTTCACAAATGTTAAAGTCAGTATTATTTTCAAAAACAATTTTCAACATTTACCATCCCCTTTAATCTGTCATTAAAAATATTTTCATCCATTTATAATGTATATATATATATATATATATATATTGAATGTCAATTAAAAATTTTTTGAGTTAACCCTGTAAATGAATAAGGAATGATTTTTTCATAACATTTTACACAAAGTATGTTTTTAAGCATAAAAAATATATATTCATTTCATTTTGTTTAAAAGTGCAGTCTATAGATGTTAAAGTATAAACTGCTAGAAACTTCTCCCATAGGCGTAATTTGTTTGAATTTTGTTTGATGTCACATATGTTCATTTGTTTGGTCCCCAAAAAATGTTTAGTGTAGAATCTTGATATGATAGACACCTGTTTCACAGATACAGAGAACCTCAAAATATAGAAATATTACCAAATTTCAATTTCGAAAACTTCACCCTAAAACAATACTTTCTCTACTACATATGTATAAAAGAAAGTAAAAGTATTGTTTGTATTAACATATTGAATAAGGAAATTGAAATAAGAAAAAAAAGAAAAGAAAAGAAATCCTTAAGAGGAGTTAAGTCAGATTCCTTCTTTCTCCTTTCTCAGTAATCCTATTTCGTATTATAAGGATATCTCATTCAAAATAAAGTTTTTCGAATTCTGTTTTTTTAATTCCATTCTTTGAACATGTCGACTTTTATCTCAAAGAACAATATGTATATATATATATATATATAGTCAAACCTCGGTAACGTGAATCTCAAGGGGAATAAGAAATTTATTCATGTTATCAGTAGTTCATGCTATGGGTAGGTAATCTTCATTTAACTAAACTAATCTTCATTTTGACGGGGACTGTAGAAACAGTTCATGCTAAAAGTAATTCACGTTAACGGGGTTCAACTGTGTATATATATATTTATTTAGATTAGAATTAAGAATTAACACATTGAGCGCCATGTCAGCCATTCTAGATTCTAGACATTTTGTCATATATCTTTAAGCACTGAAGGAATCATCTTGAAACTTTAGGAGTGTGCAGAACATGTTATACTTCAAACATTTCAGTGAAAGTTTTACCCCTAAAGTAAAAGCAGTGCCAATAAAAATTGAAACATTGAGTGCCATGTCAGCCATCGGTGGCGGATATAAAATAGGATATAAAACTAAAAATATTACATTAATGATTGAAAATTTATTGTAAATTTGTTTATTAATTGCTCCCTAAATTTCATAAAGCCAACTTAAGGCTCTAATTTTGAAATTTCGAAAAGAAATATTTAAACTTATTTTTATCTATTTATTCATTATTATTTTAATTACTTTCTAAGATAAAAGGTGATATCTTAAAAAAAAAAAAACAGACTTTGAAAACTTTATTTTTGAGTGCGATATCCTTATAATACCAAAGCGACAAAAATTCCATAGGATAACAAAGAAAGGAGTAAGAGAAAATTTGATTACCAACCCCTCTTAAAGGAATTATTGAAGTCAACTTATACGCATTCCTGTTATAAAATTCGTCTCTAAAAATGTCAAGTGAAAAGTATAATTAAATTTTTAGCTTAAGACGAGCAATTTAAAAAATGATATCATTGGAACGTCATAAATTCTGTAATGTTACTATCTGCCAATATATGAAGGATTAAAACAAGAAATTTAACCCCTTCAGACCCGAATTTTTTGTCGTTTAGGAAAAAATTATTTTTATACTAAAATTAACTTAATTCATGTGAATGAAAGCAACAATGTACTTTTTACAGAAATATTTACTCATTTATATATAATTTTTAAATGTACATTTTAATGGACATATGGTCCTTATTCAAAATTTGTAGCATAGGAGATCTTGAGTGATATTTGTATGAAAAAAAAAAAAAATTCTGTTACTATATTATAAATAATTTATTATTATATTATAAATAATTGCTTTTGAATAAGCAGTTTTATATATATAATTATTATTTTCTGTGAAATCTTTCAAAACAATTCCTCTCTTTTACTAAACACAAATGGACACGACATTTGTCACAATAAAAATGTGTCCTTCCTTTGCATAAATGGAATCTTGCATCATGTTGCTTCTTTTTTATCATCGATTTGGGGCATATGGTCCACATTATCGTGTTGAATTTCTCTAATTGGTCTTTTCTCACAGCAACGAAATTTTCTTTTCTGTCCGGTGTAATTTCTCCTTCACTTTTTGAAGGACGACCACGTTTCTTTACATTTACAAGCTTGTTCTTATAAATTAAACTTTTGGAAACGTGCATACGAAATTCCAGTACATTCGTATGCGTGGAAACTTATTTAGACATCCAATCATAATATGTAATCCAAATAAAGTTCAATCTCAATAACATTTGTTGGTTTGAATCGCGTTTGTCGAATCCTTGTTGAAGAGCGTATATGTTTGTACATTCGGCCATCTGTTCAAAAATTTCATCTGTTATATATTTAGAAAAATATTGCATAGGATCCAATACAATAGAATCGCCAATTTTGTCATTCTCTATCCATTCAAATTTTGGTACATCGGGTGTTTGTTTCCTCCATCGTACTCTTTTCTTATTTCGAAAACCTTCTGTAGTGGGCTCTGGATTTAAAATTTCACCTTCTCTACTGTCTCCGATTTCCTCAACTTCCCGTTCTCTTCTTACTCTTTCATCTTCACCAACTTCATCTTCACTTTCTTCTATGTCATCAATATCCGAATCATCCCCATTTTCCAGCAATTCTAATAGTTTATCTACATATTTTTCATTTTCTAAATTAGATTTATTTAGTTTCTTATTCATCCTGAAGGATAAAATAATCTGCAAAAATATTTTCAAGAATTGCATGTCTAACTATTACTCGCAAAAAATTCAAAACGAAAACTTTGTACAGTGTTTCCACTGATTGGGACAGGATGTACATTAGGATGTACATATTTTTTATAGAGGTTATAATACGAAGCCAAAGTAAATATCTTTTGTACCATTTCATTATTACGTAGACCCATACATACTTTAGTGATGCGTATATGTTTTGACACTCATTTGAAAAAATAAGAACGAAAAACTAACAATATTTGCTACTTACTGCTGTCACGGTCATTCGAATTTCAAACTGCTCACATAAGAAGCACTATAACTCAACACACAAAAATCAGATGGCATTATAGACGTTATTCTTTCATGTTAGATGATCACTTGTAGGTACATGAGGTGTTGAAACGAAATTTAAACCTATACAGTATACAATACAGCACAAAAAGTGTTATGTACATTACAATGTGCATGGGGACCGAAGGGGTTAATACAACATTACCGCTAATATTTTACATAATATCAATTTCAAAAGTTTTTCATCAAATAAATTAACGATAAATTTCTTTTAGTAAAATGACGTTTTCAATAAATAGAGATGAAATCTTTCATTTTCACTCTAGAAATGAATAACTACGTACTTGTTGATAACTTTCCTTAAAACATATTATTTGAATTTTAGTGCTATTTTTTTGTGCTTAAAACTAATAAAAATGCTTTTCAATAGATTCAACAACGATATAGGATGTAGGATTTTCGGGGCCGGTTGACAACGGTAGAGTCCTAGGCATATGGATGGAATGTCTTCCGTGGAGGTCTTTCTAAGGGTCCTAGCCCGTATTCACGCGAGTTTCAGAGAAAACCATAGAAAACTTCAAACAGCTAGGTGGAAGAGTTCGACCTGAAATCGAACCTGGCAGTTCTCATCTACCAGCTTTGAGTGCAGAATCGCTCAGCCGCTAGTGGGCCATTCGATTCGACAATGTATATTCTGTTAATTTTACAAACCTATGTAAAGTTTGTGTGACTAAATCAATTTAAATTTAAACCATTTTTTATGCAGTGTTTGATTAGTCAACTTAAAATTGCAGATTTTAAAAAAGTGACAACACGCGAAAGTGAGAGGTAAATGCTAAGCTTTTTTAAATAAAACTAAGTGTGAAGAATTTTTTTTTCAACATTTTATTTTGTTACGGTCTTACGTACACGTAAATTTTGATAAACCAAAGTCTTAATGACTAAGAAGGGAAAATGATGTTACCATTTTAACAACTTTGACTAATGGAAAATTTCGAGTTATAAAAATTCGTTTAAGCAAAGTTTCAGCGTATAAAGGGGCGGCAAACTAAAGCTTGCCTGAGGGCGGCAGAACACCTAGCGACGGCCCTGCTTTCCAAACATAAACTTAATGGCAAGAGTCAAAATCAACTTTTAATAAACCTCTTAAACTTAATGTATAAATTTCCAAAACAGTATAACATCAGTTACTTAATATTTTATCAGCAACCATTAACACTAGAATTACGGCGATCTTCGTATACCTAGAAATACGGCGGGGGTCATTTTGACCCCTGGAAAAAAATCTGCATATTTCCCTATATAATATTATATATTTTGAAAATCCAATAAAAATAAACTAAATTACAATGATTAAAGTATATTTTAAAGGGTATGGACAAATAGCTGGCTGAATAACGTTGAATTTCTCATTATTCCTTTTTGAGCATATAGTACTAGTCCCTGCTTTGGCATTCTTAGTTATGTCAGAATTCGAACTACGGGGAGCTAATTCATTTTCACTTTCACATGAGCTAGAAGATGATATCACATGATCTCTCGTTATAACGAATTCTGAATCACTAGAGGTTTCTTTTTCATCTCTATTTGAAGAATTGTTATCCATTTCAAAACCAGAAACGCAATCAGATAGTTCTTGCATCAGTGTAACTATTTCTTCTGGCGTTATTCCTCTTCTACGAGCCATTAGTATATAAAAAACTCCCATAAATATAACAAAAAAAAATTATCAAGACTTTTTATTATATGTAGCAAACAAAATGCCTAACAAAATCTACAATCGTTTTTTCGAACATAAGCTCTTTTATCTGTTCTCATTTCACAAGTAAATACATTCCGAAAATTCAAATCACGTGACTGGCAGATGAGAGATTATAGAAACACATCATTTCCTTTCCTTTTATTTGTTTTTTGTTTAGCAGGTGAAAACAAAAATAGTTTACCACAGAAAAAAATATTCAGATACCTTTCTTTCTCACAGGGGTCAAAATGAGACCTGCCCGTATTTCTAAGTATAAGCATTCGTTAAGACTAAAAATTAAATAGGGTTTTCTTGGAAATTTTATTTTTTTGAAAAGCACAATGATTTAGGAAAAGTCAAGAAAGGATTAAGATATTTGTGAAAAAATAGAAGAAACATTGAAGAAAAAAGTTTGCTTGGGGTCAAAATGACACCTTCCGTAATTCTAGTGTTAATAAACATCTAAAACTTAATACTTGAAGATTATCAACAGCTAATATATTTTTTAAACTTAACACTTCAAAATTATCAACAACTTATTATATATTTAAAACTTAATACTTCAAGATTACACTGATACAATACTAACAATTTGCAACATTAAAAATTAACCCTTAAAGAAAACTTAATGTTAACAAATTTAAACCGGCGAAGAAACTCATAAGACGCTAGTCTAAAACTAGCGAACTTTGTTCACCAACACCAATTTACCGACAAAGTAAACCAAACAAACACTCGCTTATATGACGTTACAGCAGCCCGAGAAACGGTAATCAACTTCCATCATGTTTAAACACTAGCCATTGGAAAAACTTGAACCATATAAAGTCATCTTATTCATTTCGAAAAACATTGCAAACTTAAGCTCACATTTCATAAATAACTGACATATTACAACTAACTTTCATTTAAAATATAAAACGTAACATGATAATCATATCTCCGTAACAAAATGATACTGTCTACGAAAACATACGATGATATATTTATATGGTTACTATCTACGTTTTGCAGTGCAACTAACAGTTAATGTCATGCGATCGCAGAACCTCCGTTTCACCTGGAAGCGATTGCCAACAGTCCTGCCATCTATGTGTTGGTTTGCTAACTACGGCAAATTTACGAAGAGCAATTAAACCGGCGAAAAGTAAAATATGTCATCAAAAGCACATTGACATTTTAAAACGGATTTTCTGGAAATTATATGGGAGTACCAATTTAAAAACTATTTTAAAAGATTTTATAACTTAAATACTCTCCAATAGCAATGTTTAAAACAAGAATATTTAACAACAGCAACATTCCATTTTAAGTTTAAATCAACATGAAAGAACTGATTATAATGTTGGTTTCTCCAACAGCTGCCCCCCTTCATGTTGATTCGTAAATAAAAAGGACAAGGTACCTGGAATTTACATTTAAAGAAATAAATAAACATTACCATATCAACTTGATTTGAGTAAAAACAATAAGAAAAATGGTATCACTCCATCACAAAGATTTCATGCAGTTCATATTTTTGCAACAGTCCATGATAGCAAAAACTAGGAAGCACACAGAAAAAGAAAAATAGCATTAATTACATACGAAATCCATCACTCCATTGTATAACACAATATCTTGCTAAACGTATATAAGAAAACAGATACATGAAACATTAATAGACATTAAACATATAACATGCACATAAAACAATCATTTGGGTACCCACTCATTCATACTAAAATAATATAAGAAATTAAAATTTAACGATACATCACAAAAACTCACAATGGAGAAGACAATTCATATACAAAAATACCATTATAAAAATTCATATTCCACTGAAGGTAAAAAAAAAAAAAAGGGGGAAACAATTTCCAGAAAAACTTTATATTTTATGAAGCAGGAAACCAAAACTATTCCTGGAAAGACTTTATATTTTAATTTAGAAAAAATTGTTATATATTTATTTTAGGAAGATTTTATTAATAAATTTATTTAAATCTGCCTTCGTAAGGGGTTTGGTAAACAGAACAGCAACATTTAATTTACTAGCAACATATTTAAGGTTGAATTGTCCCTCGAAGAGCCACTCCCTACTGAAAAAAGTGTAACGTTTATATGTTTTGACCTATTGTTTTCGATTGGGGATTTGGTGAACTCTATAGCTGATAGATTGTCAGCAAATAAAACAAGAAGAGTATGGTTACCAGAAATTAACCTGAACTTTTAACAGTCATCCATAATTCTATTAAACCACAGCAACTCCTCAATGCATTCACACATGGAAAACTCGCTTTCCATGGTGGACAAACTGACACCTCTTTCCTTAAAATTTTGCCATGAAACTGGACTTTCATCAACAAAAACTATCTGCCCCCCCCCCCCCATTGAAATATAATCGTGAAGATTCATTGCAAAATCAGCATCTGAATATGCGACTAAACTTGGGCTATTGCATTTTAAATTTAATTTATAGTTTCTAGTATACGAAACATACCCTAAAAGTCTGATTAATCTATTCCAATGTGTCAAGCCTGGGCAACTTTGAAACTGGCTGAAAATATTAGTTGCAATGTCAGAACGAGTTCGATTAGCAATGAAGGATAAGCAACCTAGCACATTCCTGTACGGATACCTGGATGCTTCCTCTAACTCCACTTGACTAACCGGACATTCCTTCTTTGAATATTTGAGACCGTTAATTATTGGCAGTGATGTAATGGGTAAGTGGAACGATTTAAAACGCTCACACACTCCCTCTGTGTACAAACTCTGAGATAACTGTACGTCACCACTTTCATTTGAAAATTCCACACCTAAGTTTTTTAGTCCAGCCAAGAATCATCAAGTCAAATTTTTGCCCAAGTAATTCAACGACATTGTCAATTTGTAGTTGATTTTTGCCAAAAATAACAATATCGTCAACATACACCAATAAAACAATAAAATCTTTAAACTTATATGCACAACTACACCAATTATACTTTTGAAAATTTAGATCTAAAAGTACCTTATTCAATTCATAAAACCACAGCCTGCCGCTCTGATGCAGCCCATAAAGTGCACGGTCAAGCTTACAAACTAAATGTTCTTTTCTACTTACGACATAGCCAGGTGGTTGAACCATATAAATTTCCTCATTAGAGGGGCATACAAATAAGCACTCTTTACGTCACACTGAAGATTGCACCAATTTAGACAAGACACTAAAACAGCAAAGAAGAACCTAACAACTGAAAAATTAATGACTGTAAAAAAAGTTTCATCATATGTTTCTCTTTTAACTTGGTGAAAACCTTGGGCCACTAAACGAGCCTTGAACCGGGCAATATTTCCACGTTCATAAAGGCATACACCCACCTATTGCCAACTGGTGTTTTACCCACTGGAAGTTCCACCAAATGCCATACTTTTCGGTTCTCCATACTCTGCATTTCCTTGTCCGTTGTTGCCTTCCATTCAGTGAACTGCTCAGATTTTGTTGCCTGTTTAAACGTTCTGGGTACAATTATTTCTAGTCAAGACATTTTATTTCCGGCCTTATTTTTACCTTTAGAATTACTTTTAGCCAATTGAGAAACAGCTGCTACAGACTGCTCAACAACCCCTTCATATAAATTACTACCTGAAAAATCAAAAGTTTCAGGTTTAAAACTCAAATTATTTTTATTACAATGTTTTTCGACATCATTTAAAGACCTTAACCTAGTTTTGGCACCTTCTGGATAATAATACACATCCACACGGCTACCAACAGGTCTTGGGACAGGCTTATGTATCCAAACAACTTTAGGCTGGGAAACAACAGGGGGAATCTCTGCAACCTCCTCCTCAGCATCATCAGACCCACCGGCCAGATCTAGATCAACAGGATTGTATTCAATACAATCTACCGGATCATCTGCCAGCAAATCCAAATTAGCTGGGGTGGTACCCAACACTGCTCCACTGCTTTTTCCAAAGAGGGATTCGCCAAAAGTAACGTTTAGCATTTCGATAATCCTATTACTCTCTTCCAGCCAAATTCTATAGCCTTTGATCTGCAGTGTATACCCAACAAGAACACCTTTTTCAGCCTTAAGAGCTAGTTTATGGGGTCGCTTCTGCTTAGGAATACCAACATAAGCCACAAGTCCAAATATTTTGGATGACGAATAGAGGGTTTATGACCGGTGTAAAGTTCAAGGGGCGTTTTCTTTTGACCATGATGAATTAACCTATTCCAAGTGTAAGCAAAACATAATATGGCCTCCGACCAAAACTCAAGGGGTAAACTGTCAACCAACATTGCTCTTACACAGTTTAGAACAGTCTGGTTCAACCTCGCTCACATAAGTCGTTCTGTTCAGGGATAAATGTATTAGTTAACTCATGAACAACACCTGTCTTATCACAATATGTCTTGAACTTATCGTTGTTAAATTTGGATCCGTTGTCGGTACACAAAAATTTTAATTTTTTATCCAATATTCTTTCAGCACGGGCAGTATGCTTTTAAAAAATTTCAAAAACTTGGCTTTTCTCTGCCATTGGATAAACTGCAACCCTTTTGGAGAACATATCTACAATTGACAAGAAAAACCTTTCACCAGTGACCCTTAATTCTCAACGGACCCCAGACATCCATAAACACCCTTTCTAATGAAACTTTACATACCGGATTCTCAATTGACTTAAAACTTATTCTTCTCTGCTTGCCTACCCTACATGGCTCACAAAAAAAAACCTTTTAAATTTTAACTTTTGTAAGCCTTTAACACCATCGCATTTACTAGTGTAAATAACAGAACTGGGATTTACATGACCAAACCTTGCATGCCAGGTTTCGACATCCCTTATCCCAACAGCTGAGGCAGAAACATGTCCCCCATTCAAAACCTTGGGATACACATAGAAAATTCAATCTTTTAATTTTGCAGAGAAGACATCTTCACCCTTGTTGCCGGTCATATTTATCCTCCCTGCCTTACCAGAAAAACAAAAACCATCTAAGTCAATTTGAGGCCCCGATATAAGATTTTTATGTAATTTAGGAGAGTAAAGGACATCATTTAAAACACATTCATTATTACTAAATTTTAATTTTATGATACATTTACCTTCAATTGGAAAAGTAACTCTGTCCACCATGACAAATAAGCTTTCACCCTCAAGAGGAATATACTGATTAAAAAAAAAAATCTATTCTTACAAAAGTGATGAGATGCTGCGGTGTCAAATGCCCAACAGCTATTATCAGATTCACTAAAATTTGACTGAGCTAAAAAAAAAATGAAAATGGGGGGGGGGGGGGATCCTTTAAAATCACTACAGGTGACGGAGTTAACTTCACTTACAAACTTATTTTTCCTAGATTTAAATTTACTTGACTGAGGCTTAACATTACTAGACTGAGGTTGAAAGTTTTTGGCATTAAGTTTACATAACAATTTCTTTGAAAATGACCCTTACGGCCACACCTATAACAAATTACCATTTTTAAAAAGTTCAAATTTCTTTTACCAAACTTCTGCACATTCTGTACTTCGATGTTCGGTTTACCTCGGTCGAGATCTCGCAGTTGGAGTCTCACCTCTTCTGCACATAATTCTACTACAACTTTCTTAAATTCAAAGTTGGTTTTCCACTGAAGCACATACTGCACCACAGACTCAAAGCTATCAGGTAGATTATGTAAACACTGAAAACACAAGTACTCATCTTCTATAGGTTTGCCTATATCTCTCAACTGATCAGCAATCCGTGACAGTCTAGTTGAATATAAAACAATTGACTCATTTGGCAGACAGACACATGAGAAAAGTTCATTTATCAGTTGCATGTGCCAGGCACGGGAATCAGAAACTAAATGCTCCTTCAAAATACTCCAGGCGTCCACTGGGCTCGTACATCCGTCTATAAGACCTCGGTATTTGGGCGTAACATGGAGGTAAATGGTAGCCAACGCTGTTCTGGATCGGGCATGAAAATCTTCTACAGTCTTAAAAGTAACTCCCTTAGACTTTAGACTCATTGATCTCGGGCAGCGTTTCACTTTTATCCACAATCACAAGTACTCATCTTCTATAGGTTTGCCTATATCTCTCAACTGATCAGCAATCCGTGACAGTCTAGTTGAATATAAAACAATTGACTCATTTGGCAGACAGACACATGAGAAAAGTTCATTTATCAGTTGCATGTGCCAGGCACGGGAATCAGAAACTAAATGCTCCTTCAAAATACTCCAGGCGTCCACTGGGCTCGTACATCCGTCTATAAGACCTCGGTATTTGGGCGTAACATCAACATGGAGGTAAATGGTAGCCAACGCTATTCTGGATCGGGCATGAAAATCTTCTACAGTCTTAAAAGTAACTCCCTTAGACTCATTGATCTCGGGCAGCGTTTCACTTTTATCCACAATCCCCCAAGCATTTTTTTCTATCAAAATAAACCGAATGTCCTCGCTCCAAGTGGCGTAATTACTTCCGTTTAGTTTTTCAATTCCAGGTAACAAACTTACTACCATTTTCTTTTTTTTTTTTTTTAAACAATCCAAAAACAAATTTAACATCAATGAAACTATCAAACATTGCCAACAAAAAATCAGCTGTGATACAAACACAATGCCCATAACCAAATGTTACAGCATAAAGCTTCAAAAAGTGTGCAGAGTAATTAAAAGTGCATCAGTAAAAGCTTATTTTCTATCAGCTTAAGATGTTAAGTGAAAAAGGCAGTTCAATAAGAACAAGGTTTTAAACAAACTATATTTTATTAAACCATTGTAAATATATATATATATATATATATATATATATATATAACAATAATAATTTTAACAAGATAGAATCCAACCATAATTAATATAACAATTTCAACAACTATTAGACTATTAAATTTTAACAACATTATAACAATAATAAAGTTCAAGCAACAACTTAAATAAAACAATATCGGTAACCAGCACCTTTAGACTTAACCAAAAAAAAAAAAAAAAAAAAAAAAAACATTTAACAACAAGCTTTCCAAACATAAACTTAATGGCAAGAGTCAAAATCAACTTTTAATAAACCTCTTAAATTTAATGTATAAATTTCCAAACCAGTATAACATCAGCTACTTCATATTTTATCAGCAACCATTAATAAACATCTAAAACTTAATACTTGAAGATTATCAACAACTAATATATTTTTTTAACTTAACACTTCAAAATTATCAACAACTTATTACTAGGACTGGGCTTTATATCGATGTAAAATCAAATATCGATTTAACGATAATATCGTTTATTCGATTTAAATATTTCATCTTCTGTGAAATATCGATGCAGAAACATAAAAAAACGCGAACTTCTGACGCCACACTAAACCGATTCAGTAATGTTGGAATAATGCCAGATGGATATTCATTCAGTCGGATACCGGTTTAGTGTAAAGCGCAGTCATAAACAGCTAAATCATGAAAATCTTTACTCAATCAAACAGCAAAGAATCAAAAGAGTAGGCGTTTTGATTTAGTGTTGCGCAAGTGTACTGGGAAGAGAATATCGGTTTAAGATCCGACCCGAGGAAGCATTCTTTCGAATGGATTACGGTTTTAGGAACGCATGCGTAGTAACGAAATGAAAACCGAGAAATGAGATCTATTCATTCATTCATTCATTCCAAATTCGTTTGATTACTGGAGATTTACTTTAACAATATTAGTATTTTCTTCGGCTATTTTTATTATAGTTCCTGTTCCTATAATTAAAAAAGAAGATACTCCAGTTTCTGTTTATTAGATAAGTGAATAATTAACTATTCTTTATTAATATTTCCTGTAGCTGTAATTAATAATATTCTTTCATTAAATTTATTAATTTCAGTAAAGACTATGTCATATTCTCAGAAATAAATTAATTCAAACAGCAGCGTCATCTTAGATATGATTATTCTAACATTTAATTATCTGATTTCTATTTATTTCGAAATCAATTACTTAACAGTATATAGTATGAGTATTAAAAAATAATTTTGAATATGGTAAAAGTTGATGCATTTTTTTAGGACTGAGGGCCTATTAGTGTCAATCTGGGATTTTTGCGTTGTCGTTTTCGATAGTTGGACATTTGTCGAAATCTAAAATTTATCGAAAATATAATTGAGTAATTTGAAATCGATGTTATAATTTGAAAAAAGAAAAAAAAAAAAAAAAAAAAACTGATAGTCCTCCGTCATAAACTAAATTCTGCTTTTGCCAGAATTTCATCAAATTTTTTTATTATTATTATTATTATTATTGAAAGAAAAAGAAAAGAAAATTAATAATAATCAGTATCGTTACATGCGCTATCGAAAAAGTTTTTTTTTTTAATAATTTTGAATGAGGAAATAAGAAGTGCGCGAGCAATATGAAATAAAAATAAGTAAAAAAATGAATTTAATGGTTTAATTTTTATATAAAACAAGATCGCGTGCTAACTTAAAAAGTAGATGTAAAATTTAAAGTTTAATTTTTTTGGCAACAATTATAAATTAAAATAAATAATTTAATGAAAGTTTAGAAGTTAGAATTTCTAAATTTTTATTTCTATATGTTTTGTATTCTTATCGGAATTCTTCTTCTTTTATTATTATTATTATTATTATTATTATTATTATTTTTTTTTTTTTTTGTCTTCAAGTGTACCAAACTGTTTTTCCTTGTATTACTAATTTTCTTTCTTACACTAAGCCAATTATTAGTCTTTTTGTAATTTGTCTTGATGTAATTTAATCTAACATAAGTAAAAATTTTAAACTTCAATATAAAAAGAAAAATCTCGTGAATTTTGAAAGAAATTGTATTTTAGAAAATTGTAATGGGCTCTGACCTGACGTCAGAGATCACATGATAGAGGAAAAACAAATAGCAGACAAAGTCTTGTTTATCTATAGCGATTGCTGAAATAACATATTTTCTATTCTTATTTTTGATCAATCGTATTTAATCTGTGTTATTTTTTATAAATCATCATTTTTAATCCATTTTATATCATTATTCATCATCTTTTGTTTGCCGTATACATTTACAATCATCATATAGTTTATGTTTGTTATTGATGTTCATGAAGAACATGGTTAATACTCTGATTTTTGGTACTTAAATCAGTGACAGTGCAATATCGTACTGCGTAAATCCATTTAGATCAGTAACTAAGTTAATTAACTTGTTGTAACAAAATTGCAATTAAATTAAATGAAAACATTTTAAAATTTCAAATCTTATAGGTAAAAATAAATAAACACATAAAATGTTTTTTAAAAATTATTAAATTTACAAATACAATTATTCTACTGTTTACAAATGCACAATATTACTTTTATTTTATTTTATATTAAATATTAAAATTTTTGTTCTTAAGAACAATATTTAATTGAATTCGATTATTCGTTTTCCTCTATCACGTGATTGAGCAGACGACGGTGGGAAGAGCCCATTAAGATTTGCATTTATTAGGAGATTCAAAGCACTATAGAAATTTAATCTTGTGTGAAGCCATTTTGTAATTCATTTGCATGTAAGTGGAGAATGTAAATATTTTAATGCATTAAAAAGTAATAAGAAATAATAAAATTCGGAATTTATCAATTAGTTAAAAATTTAATAAGTAAATTGGGGTGCTTCATATGTTCTAAAGGTTACTCACGAAATGTCACGTCACGAGTCAATGGGAAATATTTCTGAGATAAAAATAATAATTTCGAGGAAAAAATTTAATTTTGTCAAACTAATATAATTTTTTGATGGTTCATTGTTGATTTTCGCATTTTTGCATTCTTCTGTAGGTATTCATTACAAGAAAGTACTTGTAAAAATTTTTATCTTCTGGTTTTCAATGAATTTACACGTTTTGAGAAGTCTAAAGAACGTTTTGACCATTTTTAAAAATTACCCATCTGCTTGAGTGTGAAAAAAAAATTTCAACGAATTTAGCGCGAAAAATAATGCACAGAATTTTCTAAAAAGTTTTACATACTTGCACCTTGATATAAATTAGCGCTTATTCGCATTTTGTACTTCTTGCGATTGAATTTAAGTTGCGCCAGAATTTGGAGCTACCATTCATACATCCACTTACAAGGAATGTATGAATCAGTAAAATTCCTATTGAAATTAAACTAAGATTAAATTAAAGAGTGTGGTCGAAAACATAGGATAAAGGGCAAAATTTTGTACAACTACTCACCCAAAGACCAAAATAAATCATTAGAAAATTTAATCCCTTTTATCAAAATGCTCGAAACTTAATTAGTGGGCAAAAAAGTGTGGTACAGTGCCAGATTGTTTGACTTGAGACAAGAAAATTTTCAGTTCAATCCCTGTCTCGGTCGATTTTTTTTTTTTTAGTCCTTACGTGTAGGGACTAATACCTACAGTTGGTAACGCTACATTAAATCGATATATCGGTATTTAAGATGAACGATATATCGATTTAAGAAATGTCAACATCGCCCATCACTACTTATTACATATTTAAAACTAAATACTTCAAGATTACACTGATACAATACTAACAATTTGCAACGTTAAAAATTAACCCTTAAAAAAAAAAAAAAAAAAATTAAACCGGCGAAGAAACTCATACCACGCTAGTCTAAAACTAGTGAACTTTGTTCACCAACATCAATTTACCGACAAAGTAAACCAAACAAACACTTGCTTATATGACGTTACAGCAGCACGAGAAACGGTAATCAACTTCCATCATGTTTAAACACTAGCCATTGGAAAAACTTGAACCATGTAAAGTCCTCTTATTCATTTCGAAAAGCATTGCAAACTTAAGCTCACATTTCATAAATAACCGACATATTACAACTAACTTTCATTTAAAATATAAAATGTAACATGATAATCACATCTCCATAACAAAATGATACCGCCTACCAAAGCAAACGACGATATATTTATAGAAAGTTACTATCTACGGTTTGCAGTGAATTGGCAGTTAATGTCATGCGATCGCTGAACCTCAGTTTCACCTGGAAGTAATTGCCAACAGTCCCGCCATCTACATGTTGGTTTGCTAACTACGGCAAATTTACCGAGAGCAATTCAACCGGCGAAAAGTAAAATATGTCATCAAAAGCACATTGACATTTTAAAACGGATTTTCTGGAAATTATATGTGAGTACCAATTTAAAGACTATTTTAAAAGATTTTATAACTTAAATACTCTCCAATGGCGCTGGGCGATGTTGACATTTCTTAAATCGATATATCGTTCATCTTAAATACCGATATAAGGATATATCGATTTAATGTAGCGTTACCAACTGTAGGGATTAGTTCCTACACGTAAGGACTAAAAAAAAAAAAAAAAAAATCGACCGAGACAGGGATTGAACTGAAAACCTTCTTGTCTCAAATCAAACAATCTGGCACTGTACCACGCTTTTTTGCCCACTAATTAAGTTTCGAGCATTTTGATAAAAGGGGTTAAATTTTCTAAGGTTTTATCTTGGCCTATGGGTGAGTTGTTACACAAAATTTGCCCTTTATCCTATGTTTTCGACCACACTCTTTAATTTAATCTTAATTTAATTTCAATAGGAATTTTACGGATTCATACTTCACTTGTAAGTGGATGTATGGTAGCTCCAAATTTTGCCGCAACTTAAATTCAATCGCAAGAAGTAGAAAACTTAAAAAAAAGGTTGTACCATTTTATGGTATTGCTTATAATTTTACTCCATATACAGATGGCAGCAAAAGTATTCGAGCGCTAGCATTAATGCCTATATATATATATATATATATATATAAAGTACTCTTTATACTGCTTTGTTAAATAAAACCTTCTCGAGTCATCTTCTCAAACATTCAAGAATTTTATCCTAGTTGACTATTACTATTACAGAAAATTGTTTTTTAGTTTCACAATATTCCTTACTGTTATTTCGTACATTTATAGAAAAATTTATCATATACTGGAAAGTATTTAATATATCTTTATGTTCTAAAACGGGACGACAGTGCCATTTGTATACTGATGTGTACAAAATGCGAATAAGTGCTAATTTATATCAAGGTGCAAGTATGTAAAACTTTTTAGGAAATTCTGTGCATTATTTTTCGCACTAAATTCGTTCGAAAGTTTTTTTTCACACTCAAGCAAATGGATAATTTCTATAAATGGTCAAAATGTTCTTTAGACTTCTCGAAACGTGTAAATTCATTGAAAACCAGAAGATAAAAATATTTACAAGTACTTTCTTGTAATGAATACCTACAGAAGAATGCAAAAACGCGAAAATCAACAATGAACCATAAAAAATTTATATTAGTTTGACAAAATTAAATTTTTTCCTCGAAATTATTATTTTTATCACAGAAATATTTTGACTCGTGACGTGACATTTCGTGAGTAAACTTTAGAACATATGAAGCACTCCAATTTATTTAATTTTTAACTAATTGATAAATTCAGAATTTTATTATTTCTTATTACTTTTTAATGCATTAAAATATTTACATTCTCCACTTACATGCAAACGAATTAAAAAATGTCTTCACACAAGATATTAAATTTCTATAGTGCTTTGAATCTCCTAATAAATATAAATCTTAATTAAAATTTTCTAAAATACAATTCCTTTCAAAATTCACGAGAATTTTCTTTTTATATTGAAGTTTAAAATATTTACTTATGTTAGATTAAATTACATCAAGATAAATTACAAAAAGGCTAATAATTGGCTTAGTGTAAGAAAGAAAATTTGTAATAGAAGGAAAAACAGTTTGGTTAAAAAAAAGAGAAAAAAAGAAGCATCAAATTTTACCGTATTCAAAATTATTTTTTAATACCCATACTATATACTGTTAAGTAATTGATTTCGAAATAAATAGAAATCGGATAATTAAATGTTAGAATAATCATATCTAAGATGACGCTGCTGTTTGAATTAATTTATTTTTGACAATATGACAATGTCATAGTCTTTACTGAAATTAATAAATTTAATGAAAGAATATTATTAATTACAGAAAATATTAATAAAGAAGTTAATTATTCACTTATCTAATAAACAGAAACTGGAGTATCTTATTTTTTATTTATAGGAACAGGAACTATAATAAAAATAGCCGAAGAAAATACTAATATTGATAAAGTAAATCTCCAGTAATCAAACGAATTTCGAATGAATGAATGAATAGATCTCATGTCTCGGTTTTCATTTCGTTACTACGCATGCGTTCCTAAAACCGTAATCCATTCGAAAGAATGCTTCCTCGGGTCGGGTCTTAAACCGATATTCTCTTCCGAGTACGCTTGCGCAACACTAAATCAAAACGGCTACTCTCTTGATTCTTTGCGGTTTGATTGAATAAAGATTGTAATGATTTAGCAGCTTATGACTGCGCATGCTTTACACTAAACCGGTATCCGACTGAATGAATATCCATCTGGCATTATTCCAGCATTACTGAATCGGTTTAGCGTGGCATCAGAAGTTCGCGTTTTTTTATGTTTCTGCATCGATATTTCATGGAAGATGAAATATTTAAATCGAATAAATGATATTAGCGTTAAATCGATATTTGATTTTACATCGATATAAAGCCCAGTCCTACTCTCCAATAGCAATGTTTAAAACAAGAATATTTAACAAGAGCAACATTCCATTTCGAAATAAATAGAAATCGGATAATTAAATGTTAGAATAATCATATCTAAGATGACGCTGCTGTTTGAATTAATTTATTTTTGACAATATGACAATGTCATAGTCTTTACTGAAATTAATAAATTTATTGAAAGAATATTATTAATTACAGAAAATATTAATAAAGAAGTTAATTATTCACTTATCTAATAAACAGAAACTGGAGTATCTTATTTTTTATTTATAGGAACAGGAACTATAATAAAAATAGCCGAAGAAAATACTAATATTGATAAAGTAAATCTCCAGTAATCAAACGAATTTCGAATGAATGAATGAATAGATCTCATGTCTCGGTTTTCATTTCGTTACTACGCATGCGTTCCTAAAACCGTAATCCATTCGAAAGAATGCTTCCTCGGGTCGGGTCTTAAACCGATATTCTCTTCCGAGTACGCTTGCGCAACACTAAATCAAAACGGCTACTTTCTTGATTCTTTGCGGTTTGATTGAATAAAGATTTTAATGATTTAGCAGCTTATGACTGCGCATGCTTTACACTAAACCGGTATCCGACTGAATGAATATCCATCTGGCATTATTCCAGCATTACTGAATCGGTTTAGCGTGGCATCAGAAGTTCGCGTTTTTTTATGTTTCTGCATCGATATTTCATGGAAGATGAAATATTTAAATCGAATAAATGATATTAGCGTTAAATCGATATTTGATTTTACATCGATATAAAGCCCAGTCCTACTCTCCAATAGCAATGTTTAAAACAAGAATATTTAACAAGAGCAACATTCCATTTTAAGTTTAAATCAACATGAAAGAACAGATTATAATGTTGGTTTCTCCATCAAAGTATCAATGTTGAAACTTCTGTCCGTCAGCTGCAATGCATATTTTGCTCTTTGTTTGAACTTTACGCCTCACAATATCCAGCATAACGGGTGACACGTATTTACTGTAAAATTCAATATATGCCTAACGGAATTTTTGGTTACGAATACAGCATATCCATTCTTTATATTTCTAAAGCCTTTTTAATTTAAAGTATGTTCATTCAATAGATAATTTTTTTTCTCATATCCAATAAAGGCTGGAAAAGTGACATAACAGCATTTGAGATAAATCAACTTAAAAATAACTTGAGTAGAATAAAACTAGCACAACTGTCTCTCGAGTGGATAACTTTCTAGATGGAGATGTAACTTTTTTTGTTCACATTGGGTGCATTTCATGTATTTTTCAGTGACATAAACCATTTTTTGAGTTATGTCACTTTTCGTGGGGGTTGTGATTTCTGAAACTGCCGTCGAACGTCTTCTTATGTTCTGCTATATGAATAAATTTTCACTGAAAGAGAAAAATAAAATCTTTTTGCAAAAAAAATAGAACAGACTCCAAAAAGCAACTACTATTCAAACAACTAAAAAAAAATTGGCATGAAATGAAACTGTAAATTGCGCCTAAAAGTATAAAGTAATTTCCTTCATCAAACAACCTATAACACTACAATTAATCATAACTTTTGAAGTTGGTGCAAAATTAAATAAAAATTGATACCTTTATTCAATACAAAAATCAAATTTTATTCAAAACTAGCAGGCTACGCCCGCTTCGCTGGTCACTATTTTTAAATGAATCGCAATAATTAATGAATTCTCAAAATTGCATTAATTTTTATCATGTGATAAAAAAAGAGAAAAAAAAAATTCTAATAGGGAAAAATGTCGCACCGGGTCCCCACTGCCTTTGGCAGCGTAGACCCGTGCGCTGCGCGCATGTATTCCTTCACCAACTTTATGACTTCTCAAAATTCCATGTTATTACTCATAAACTTTCATTCTCAAGAAAAGGAATTAAAAAATATATCATTTAGCATCGGGTAAAAACTCACACCGGGACGCCACTGCCTTCGGTAGCGTAAACACATGCGCGCTGCGCGCGTACGTTTGAGGATATACGTGCGCTGTACGCGCATATTCCTTCTCAACTCAAACTTTTTTTATTAAGAAAATAAATTTAAAAAAAAATCTTTTATCATCGGGTAAAAACTCGCACCGGGTCCCAAAACCCAGTGCGCGCCTATTCCTTCCCCATCGTTCAAGCCTCTCCTAATTAACTTGCATATACCAATTTTGAACGGTCTTACTCAATTAGCTGAGATGCAAAAGAAAACCTGATCAGGATACCTTAAAATTGTAAATCAGGTGAAATCTCGAATTCCACTTTCGATAATGTAAAAGAACTTTAAAATATCTTTCGAATGATGTATTAGAAATAATTTAATCATAATTAGAATATGAAATATTGAAATTTAAAAATATTACAGCGCCATCTTACGGTAGAAATTTCTGTAATCTATTGTTCCATTCCAGATCAACAAAGCTTTCAAATGATGTATTACTCATGAAATTATTTTAATTAGTAGATGAGATACAAAAGAAAACCGAATCAGGACACCTCAAAACGTGTAAATTGGGTGAAATCTCGAATTCCATTTTCGATAATGTAAAAGTACTTTAAAATGTGTATCAACAAAAATAAGCTTCCAAATGATGTATTACTTATGAACTTTTTTTAATTAATAACTGAGATACAAAAAAAAAAAAACTGATTCAGGACACCTCAAAACGTGTAAATCTGGTGAAAGCTTTCGATAATTTAAAAGAACTTTAAAATATCTTTCGAATGATGTATTACAAATAATTCAAACATAATTAGAAATTGAAATATTGAAATTTTAAAATATTACAGCGCCATCTGGCGGTACAAATTTCTGTATTCCACTGCTCGATTCCAAATCAAAAAAGCTTTCTAATGATGCATTACTTACGAAATTATTTTAATTAGTAGCTGAGATACAAAAAAAAAACTAATTCAGGAGACCTCAAAACGTGTAAATCTGGTGAAAACTGTCGATAATATAAAAGAACTTTAAAATATCTTTCGAATGATGCATTAAAAATAATTTAATCATAATTAGAAATTGAAATATTGAAATTTGAAAATATTACTGCGCCATCTAAATTTCTGTAATCCACTGTTCGATTCCAAATCAAAAAAGCTTTCTAATGATGTATTACTCATAAAATTATTTTAATTAGTAGCTGAGATACAAAAGAAAACCTAATCAGGACACCTCAAAACGTGTAAATGGGTTGAAATCTCTAATTCCATTTTCGATAATGTAAAAGTACTTTAAAATGTGTATCAAGTCAACAAAGCTTTCAAATGATGTATTACTTATGAATTTTTTTTAATTAATAACAGAGATATAAAAGAAAACTGATTCAGGACACCTCAAAACGTGTAAATCTGGTGAAAACTTTCGATAATTTAAAAGAACTTAAAAATATCTTTCGAATGATGTATTAAAAATAATTTAATCATAATTAAAAATTGAAATATTGAAATTTTAAAATATTACAGCGCCATCTGGCGGTACAAATTTCTGTATTCCACTGTTCGATTCCAAATCAAAAAAGATTTCTAATGATGTATTACTTATGAAATTATTTTAATTAGTAGCTAAGATACAAAAGAAAACTAATTCAGGAGACCTCAAAACGTGTAAATCTGGTGAAAACTTTCGATAATTTAAAAGAACTTTAAAATATCTTTCGAATGATGTATTAAAAATAATTTAATTGGAATTTGAAATATCGAAATTTTAAAATATCTAGCGGTAGAAATTTCTGTAATCTACTGTTCAATTCCAAATCAACAAAGCTTTCAAATAATGTGTTACTTATGAAATTATTTTAATTAGTAGCTGAGATACAAAAGAAAACCTAATCAGGACATTCTAAAACATGTAAATCACGTGAAATCTTTAATTCCATTATCTACGGTAGTTTTATTAATGGAAGTAAAAAAAAAAAAAATATTTTTTATTTCTCCAAAACCTATATATACCACGGTAGTCGGGTAATGGAAGTAAAAAGAAAAAGAAAAAGTATTTTTTAGTTCCTTCAAATGTATTTTGTTGCTATGGAAACTCCTATCGTCTACTGAAAGATAGATTACGTGTTAGAATAAAATTTAATTTGTAATTAAAATGCAACTGCTTTGTTTATTAATGAAAATTGATGAAATTTTAACTGCAGGTTGGTTTTGTGCTGAATAGGTTGTATATTAAGTGTTGTGTACGAAAAAGAAAATTTGAAGCACTTTGAAATTTGCAATTTTTAACCCCAGTTAAAGATCATGTGACATTAATGACTTGCACATGTTTTGTTTCCGTTAGAGACAGCCGTTAAAATCGTCTGCTGATAGAATGCCTCTTTTTAACTAAGCAATAAGGATTTTTGGTCATTTTTCGATCGACATGGGTCAACGTGTTAATTAATATCTCCGAAACCAATTAAAATTTTTAAATTCTGTTTTCAGGAGCCCCTCGGGAAGGCTCCTGAGTATCCGTATGTCAATTTTTGTACTTCTGCGTTCAATAGGGGCTGAACGTATAAAAGAACAGACAGACAGACCTTTCCTTTTATTATTATAGATAAGGAGTTTTGGTCATTCTTCGATCGACATGGGTCAACATTTTAATTAATATCTCCGAAACTAATTAAGATTTTTAAATTCTGTTTCGAGGAAAACATCGGAAAGGCTCCAGAGCATCCGTATGTCAATTCTTGTACTTCTGCGTTCAATAGGGGCTGAACGTATAAAAGAACAGACAGACAGACCTTTCCATTTATTATTATAGATACACATTTGACAATGTCACCTGCAAAACGCAGTCGAAAACTACTTTGATTCAAGAAAACAAATAAGATTTCATAAACAGCAAAAGTTGGCGAAGCTGCTAGTATCTGGGCGTCCTTGGTGAAAGAAAAATCGCAAAATTATGTGGCAAACATATTTAATTTCTTTGAGATATCATGGTTATTTTAATAAGGTATATTAATAGAGCAATCAAGACAGGAATATGAAACAATACTTTGTACAATATATATTATGAAAATATACACCTTGCATGTATATTTTTGCATTACGTTTTGATCACCAAATCCAAAAGCCATCAAGAATGATAGTTATCAAAGTTATACCAAATTTGCAAAGGAAACACTAACTTTGTAGAAACATAAATATCGAATTGCGAAGAATGTTCACTGTTCTATGTAGATGCTACTAATGGACCAATTGTATAAAGTGATAAAATAATAAAGGAAACATGAAAATGGATTATTCGAGACAACAGCATTTGTAGCTACCGATCTAAAAACTAATTAAATTCTATTTAATTTTGCACCGACTTCAAAAGTTATGATTAATTGTAGTGTTATAGGTTGTTTGATGAAGGAAATTATTTTATACTTTTACGTGCAATTTACAGTTTCATTTTATGCCAATTTTTTTTAGTTGTATGAGTAGTTGTTGCTTTTTGAAGTCATTTCTATTTTTTTTACAAAAAGATTTTATTCACTCATCTGAACAGAAATTACGTCATAATCCGATCTTTTTCTTTATAAATATTCGATCTTGCCTTTAACTAACCAACTGTTGCTTCGTGAATCTTTTTTTTTTTTTTTTAAATCTTTAAAATCGTGTCAACAAAAATAACAAATCTAATTACATTTATGATCTAGCTGAAGAACCACGAAAATCATCGTTTAGTTCAATCTAATAAATAAGTAAAAAAAAAAAAAAAAAAAAAAAAAAAAAAAAGTTCTTTGCATAATTAAAGTCCGTTGACTCAGGAAAGAGAAGTTTTTGTTTACATTAGCTGAAAAACCACAATCAATTAGAATCAAAAGCTGAAAGAAGGGAGAATGAAAAGGAAATCTAGATTGTGTAGTGCTTTTGATTTTTATTTACACGACTACCATAGACAAAGATATTCTATTTATATGTGACAATAACAAAAGTTCAGATGATAAAAATTATAAATAAATAAAATAAAAACTTCCTGATGTAAAATATTTGTTTGATAATGGATAGTAAGCTAATAAATTCCTAACGGTGATGTTGTGGTGTACACATTAAGGCTACTTGACTATGCAAAAGTCCTAGACCTGGGAGATATGCTTTCCGTTAAACACTTTTTAAGATGTTTTAATCCGTATTCATGCGCATTTCGGAGTCAGAGACGAAAACTCCGAAGTTTCACAGGCGAAGAAGTGTCTACCATCGTAGAAAGAAAAAGAATATTTTCTATGACTTTCATTGGGATAATTGACTGAATATAGTTTTTACAGTGTGGGGCCATTCTAAAAAAAATTACAGATCTAAAATGGATATTTCACCAAGAATTGGCATAAAAATTTCACTTAAAAACTGACTTTTCATGAAAATCATACGAATTAATTGCACATTTAGAAATAATCCAAACCAAAACATTAAATTTTTAAGAAATTGGGCACCAAAAAGCAAAGATTTTCTGATTTAAGACTAAATATTTTAGTGTTTTTGGAAAATTTTGAAATTAGTGTAAAAATCATCCCACATTTCAGTAATTAGTCACAAAATTGAGTAGTATATCACAAATCATTAAAAAAAAAAAAAAAAAAAACTCTAATTACATCGATTAGCGTAAAATTAAAGCCTATCTTAGCTACTGCTATTAAACATAAATTTTGATAATTAATGGCAAAATAGTTACATATTTTCACTATTGGCTAAAAAAAATATTGTGAATTTAGAAAGTCAGCTTTTTATAAAAGAGTGGATTTTATTAACATCAGAATAATAAAGTACTTCATAAATAGTTGCAATTAAACATAAATTTTTGAAAGTTAGCGGTGAAATCGAAATGATCCTGTATTTCCGAAATTGGCTGCAAAATTACTGCATATTTTGAGATTAAACTTTGAAAACAACTCAAATTTTATCGAATAATGACGGAATAGATAATTATTTGGAAATTCAGCTTTGAAAACAAAGTGATTTTAATCTTAGCAGCAAAATAATAAAGTATTTTGATTCTTACTTTTTACTTTTATTATACTGGATTCATAAAAATTTTTGACTTCTGGTTTTCGACGGATTTACACGTTTTGAGAGTTCTAGAACATGATTTGACCATTTTTAGACAATGTCTCTGCGTGTGTGTGTAACAAAAATTTTGTGGCAACTGGGAACTACAGCTCAGAAATGTATATAAATTTATATGTCTGTACACCTTGACCTACATTAGTGCCTATCAACTTTTGGTGACAATTTCTCAACAGGTGGCGCTGCTATACAGCGATTTTCACAAGTTAAGGGAGGCTATATCTCATGTTCTATTGCATATAATCGAACAAAACTTGTTCATAAAAGAAGGTCATTATGAGACATTATACTCATTCAATGTAAATGCTTATTGACTAACAGGTGGCGCTGCTATACAGCGATTTCTGCAATTTAAGGAAAGGCTTTATCTCAGGTTCTATTGCATATAATCAAACAAAACTTGATATGTACGAAGGCCGTTATGAGACATTATGCTGATTCAAATTGGATGCTTATCATCAAAAATATAATCACAATTATTAAATGAAAGTTTAATAGAGCCCTTTCCCTCTATGGGAAAACTGACCTCATCCACCGCAACTACAAGATTTTCACCCTCTAAAGGGGTATAATTTAGAAACAGCTCCCTCCCTATTTTTGCAAAAGTGATGAGAAGCTGCAGTATTGAAAGCCCAATAGCTATCATCATCATTAAAATTGCTACAATGTAACTGAGCTAAATAGTGAAAAGTCTGAGGGGATTTTTTATATTTACCTTTGTTGCGAGAAACAGGGTCATTAACATTCTTATTCTCATGATTCAATTTAACACGACAGTCCTTTTTTAAGTGACCTGGATGGTTACATCTAAAACAGGTAACAGTTCATTTTGAAGAAAACTTTTTACCTTTGTACTGTACATTTTGTACTTCCAAGGCAAGTTCTGTTCTCCTATCATCTGCTGTCAAATTCAATCTAGTTTCCTCAGATATCAATGCAGATATGATGCTTCGGAAACTGAAATCCTTGTTCAGCCATCTCAGGATAAACTGAACCATATATTCAAACTTATTGGAGAGAAACCTTAGAACCTGAAAACACACATAATCTTCTGGAACAGGATGTCCTATATCACGTAACTGGTCCACCATCTGAGATAATCTAGAATCTCTAATCAATTCACATCAATGCGCATTAAAACGGGAAGCCCTCGAAATACTAACAACTAACACCGCTATCAATGACCGGGAGCACGGTACAATACCTGACGAATGACAACAGCTGATGTACAAGAAAAAACATAAAAATGACGTAAGTAAAGAAGCGAAAGGTCCAGCGACGATGGTCAAAGCAGCACTACTAACATCTGATGATGACCGCGATTGATGGCGTGTCGAAATATATCATGAAAATGCTGCATTTCAAAGGATTTTAATACAAGGTATTTTAAATTTTTAAATAAGCAATGATATATTTTTTTCTACATCTAAGAATGTTTGAACTTACAGAAAAACTAATAGCTCATAAAGTGTATTAATTTTTGTTGACTTTTTTATTTATTTATTTATTTATTTTAGTTGCTTGTTGATCAAATGTTTTAAGTTGTTGCCAAATAAATTGTTTAAGAACAAGGCCGTTTTTTATAGGTATACATATGTTATTCATTTCAGAAAGCATAGGGTTCAAAAAGTAAAGATTCGAAAGATAATGCATGGCATAATACAAACTATCAAAAATTATACAAAGTAGTTTCTTCAATTTTTTTTTTTTTTTTTTTTTAATCCATCTCCATCTGATAAAATTTTTGAAGCACCCATTATATTGTCAGTGTATTCTGAAAAATATGTGCAGCTTTATACTTTGAACACAGTCTTGCATCACACCACTTTAAATTAGCTGGAACATATTTTTTAGTAAACACACATATGCAGTAATTTCATTAGTTGTTTCCCAGCAAGCTGAATAAAGTCTACAAAAGTTTCATCACAATATTTTCAATATGCGCATATCGAATTATCTCGACATTTGGTCAGTATGTGGAATGTCTAGTGTTCTACACTCCTGCTCAAAAGTTTATAGTAAGATTTGAAAACTATCAGTTTTTCTCAATTTCAAAACTTCTCTAGATGAAATATTTCCAAACATTGGGTATTTAAAGAACTGGGCCTTTCTTATGTTTTTCAGTGAAGGTTAGTTTAAGACAAAATTTAGGGGGCCGGTAACAAATTGAGCAAAATCATTAATGTTTGTGATCACCCTGTATCATTAAATGAACCAAATGATCTGTAACTTAAGGTTATATTAATATAGACTCAGTACAATTCGTGGATGAATTTGTGAGATAACATGTTAAATAACAGAGCTATAAGCATTCATTTTAAAACGCCAAAACGAAACAAAAAAAAAAAAGCATGTTTTATATTTGTAATATAAAACATGCTTTATATTTGTAATATTTAAATGCAAACTAGTTAATACCTGTCAAAATTTGATAGATGATGTTCTGCTGAAATCTTTTCACGGCATAAAGTTCAAAACACCCTTGCTTTAACATTTCGCATTACTCTTAACTAGGGACCCTCGATAGAGAGAGACTGGACATTGGCGCGCCGGCTTTTTGACGAAATTCTCCATATTAGTGCCAGTTTCTCCATTGCTTATCATTATCCTGAGAAGAAATTTTGATTATTTTACGTCATAATAGAAAAAGAACTTATTTATTACATTTTTACTTTGTTGGGAGATAAATTGCTTTAATTTTGGAATACTTTTAAAAGATAAAAATGCATAATTATTTATTTTATATCATGCTTTAAATACTTTGAATTCTCTTATTGCATGCTGTTTTACGTATTTATTTGCTAACATATGAGATAATTATATTATTTATTTGCTAGCTATTAGTTTTTAAATTCTGTTGTGCAATATATTTAATATATTAGATCTCAATGTATTTTTCTGATATATTTTTAAATATATATTTAAGATAACTATATAAAAATATATTTTTTGATTTTTTGGTAGTACGCAAAATGTATCAGATTTCTTAAAATAAATTAATAAAAATAAAGAATATGAGGTGTATATTTTTTGCTAACATATGAAATATAAATTTCTTTTAAATAAAAATTGCCATAATAAATTTTATAAATAATATTTAAATAAGTAACTATTTTTATTTACACAATATTAAAAAAAAAAAAAAAAAAAAAAAAAATGAAGTAAGCAAATGTAAATAAAATAAATAAAAATATTTTTTAATTTCTAAAGATGTTAGTTAATATTTATACAAATTATTATTAATAAAATTTTTATTTTTAATATTTAACTAAGTCATTATTATTAATAATGCGTAACTGAAATAAATAAAATATGTATTTTTAGCTTGTAAAAATATTACGTAAATATTTTTATAAAATATTAAAAAATAATTTCTGTTCTTCTGCCGTAGTTTTACATTTATTCATGAATTATTTGACAAAAACTAAGATTACCATATTTTTGTTAAAAATTTTCTAACTTTTTATATATAGAATGTATGTCCTCAGAAAAAAATAAGGTAGAATTACTTTCACTAAGGTAGAATTGCTTTCACAATCAACGTATTTTGCTTAATATAGAAATATACAACAAAAATTCCTCTGTTTTTCGATAGGAATTGAAAAAGTAACCATTTCGAAGGTTAAAACAAAATTCGTTTTTGTGGCGACTTCTTTTTCGCACCTGGTTCTTTTCTTCCTGTAAATTCATCTCGAGACACATTAAGACACTGATCACGCTTTGTTTACTTTTAAAGATTTTACTTTTACTTACGGCACAAACATAAAATACATAAACGAACACATAAATTAACATCAAATAAAGTATTTTCTAAAAAAAACCTATAGAATGGAACGTTAGTCCATCTTGATTCACATACGCACACACGTTGCCACATTTTCGTACCAAACTTTTCAGTTCTTGTTTTTGAATACCCTCGAAATCAGAGGTGCGGTGTTCACACCTTCCCTCCAGTTTCACTTGAGGGACAATGGCCTTCACAGTGAAACTACTAACAAACATTTGTGGATAATTTATATAACTGTTCATGAAAGTCTAATTGTCCTTTTAAATTCTTAATTATTGTCTCATCTTTGACCTAATATGCGATGTTCCATCAAGAGCAATAACATTTATATTTCACTTAAAATTTAAATATTTTCTATGGTATAAAATAAGTAACATTTAAACACATAATAGAAATAAAATATATATATAATATATATATGAACAAATATTTATCCTGACATGGATTTTCTTATGCACTTTAAATAATCTTAATGAATTAATATACTTGAATATAAGAAACAAAATAAACACACACATATATATATGTAATAACAAATACAATATTAAACTAACTTATGACTTTATTCATGAATGTGTGATAAAGCATCTGCAATAGTATTACTGCTTCCTGGCTTATGAGCAATAGTCACTTGATAGCGAGATAGAGAAAAAGCCCATCTTTGTAATCTGGCGTTCTTAGGAACTGTTTCTGTCAAATATTTTAAAGGGTTATGGTCCGTGTGTAAGATAATAGTGGTTCCATAAGTCCACATTTCGAATTTACCTAAGGCCCATATTACAGCATAAGCTTCCCTTTCAATAGTGCTCCACTTTGATTGAGCAGGGGTCAGTTTTTGGCTTGCGAAAGTTATAGGTTTCAGTTTATTCTGCTCATCTCTCTGCATTAGACAGGCTCCAATTCCGGTCACTGAAGCATCGGTATCGATTTCAAAAGGTTTCGACATATCAGGTGTATACAGAGATGTTATAGAGCACAAACAATTCTTTAACGAATTAAATGCGCTTTCGGCTTCTTCTGACCATGGAAGGTCGTTTGGCACAGTTTTTCGAGTTAAGTCCGTTAAAGGTTTTGCTATATTGGCATACCGAAGCACATAGTCTCTGTAATAGTTAAATAATCCTAGGAGTGACTTCAATGTTTTCTTAGTTTTAGGGGCTTTCAAATCTTTAATAACTGATATCTTGTCCGGATCTGGGCCGTGCTCTCCTGAGCCTACGACATGTCCTAAATATTTTACTTTCGACATCGCAAACGAGCATTTCTTTAAATTTGCCGAAAAATTCAATTTTTTCAGAGTTTCTAAAATGGATTTAATATGATTAAGATGATCTTCCCAGTTTGAAGAAAATATGATAATATCATCAAGAAAACTTTCGGCGTAGTCACTATAAGGTCGTAATACTTGATTCATTATTCTTTGGAATGTTGCTGGTGCTCCAGATAACCCAAATGGCATCACCTTCCACTGATACTGACCCTTTGGTGATACAAAACTGGTTAATTCTCGGCTTTGCTCTGCTAAGGGTATTTCCCAATATCCCTTAAGGAGATCTAAAGTTGTCAAGTAACGAGCTCCACCAGCTTTAAATCTAAGATTTTCTGAATTCTGCATAGGAAAAGGTGGAATTTTACTAACTGAGTTCAGCTCTCTGTAGTTCACGCAAAGTCGGACAGTTCCATCTTTCTTGGCTACACATACCAATGGATATGCTATTTCTGCTGAAGAGGGTTCTATCAGGTCTTTTTCCAATAATTCTGCTATCTGTTTTTCGATATTAGATCTTAATGTTTCTGGAACTTTATAAAGATGAGGTTGTTTCCTCTCTACTCCGGACTTTAACTGGATAACATGTGGAGGAACTTTGGCTTTCTTTAATTCCCCATCAAATATTGTTAGATATTCTTTAATCAGATTCAACAGCTGTTTATATTGCTTTGCTGATATCGAATTTGATTTTATATCAGCTTTTAGTTCTTCATCTGTTACTTGCCGTGATTCTACGGGCGCATGTTGTATATCTCCAAACTCTTCATCTGTTTTGTAAATAATTCCTACAGCTCTGACAGGTTGAATATATTTACGCAATTTATTTTGATGAAGATGTCGAACACTTCCATCAGGTAGTTTGACATAAAAAGAATGTGGAGACTTCTTTTCTACTATTTCTCCTAGTCCTTTCCATTTTGAACAAAGACGATTTGTTGAATCAGGGATTAACACTACAACTTCATCCCCAACAGAAAATTCGGTATCTTTTGACCGTAAATTATGATAATGTACATATTTCTGCTGCTGTTCTTGAGCTATGTTATTCGCATACTGTGCCGCGTCTTCTAAACGTTTCGGGAGTTTCAACAGGTAGTCAGCTACAGATTCTCCAATCCCTTGAGGAAGTACGACTTCATCTTCCCAACTTGATTTGAGGATGGCTAGAGGTCCTACAGGTGGTCGCCCATGAACTAGTAGGAATGGGGCAACACCCGTTGTAGCGTTAGGCACTTCTCTGTATGCCCATAACAAGAATGGCAACTGTTTATCCCAGCCTCGACCTTGTGAATTGATTGCATGATGTAGCATGGATTTCATAGTTCCTATCCATCTTTCAACCAAACCATTCGATTGTGGATAACCTGGAGTGGAAAATTTAGGAACACATCCTAATCGTTTTAAAAACTCTTTTGTCAGCTGTGCGGCAAAATTTCTTCCGTTATCCATTGCAATTACTCGAGGAATTCCAGTTCGTACAAATATTTCTATAAATGCATCACAGGCTGCCTTTGCTGTTAAAGACTTCAGAGGTATTGCTTCCGGCCAACGACTATGCTGGTCCATAACGCACAGTACATACTGATGGCCACGTGATGACTTTGGCTCTATTGGGCCTAAAATATCGGCATTAACCACTTGAAATGGGAGTTCTGGCCTTCCAACAGCTTCGATAGGTGTTCTATCGTTTACTTTTCCTTTCCTGCGCATTTGACAATCATGACACGAAGCACATAATTGTTTAACTTCTTTTGGCATTCCTTCCCACCAGAAAGACATTGCAATTCTGTCTCTGGTCTTCTTAGCTGCCAGATGTCCACCAGTAGGAGTTTCATGAGCTAATTTCAAAATGTCCTTTCTTCTGCTTGCCGGTACGACCAATTGAATATATTTCTGTCCGCCTACTTTACCCATATGATATAATAAACCTCTTTCAATCCAGTAACCATTTTTATGTTGCCTAGCTTCTTCGAAGCACCTTTTCAATGTAGGACAGGCTAACTGCTCATCCCTAAACACTTGTGCTTGTGGAACAGGGATATTTTCATTTCTTTCATCCTTACTATCGGTTTCGGTCAATGTCTGTTTAACTACTGAGTTATTAAAGACTTTGGTTTCTGGATGATGCGACTCGCTGTTGTTTAGCTTTGCCTTTCGAATAGTCTCGTGACTTTCTCCCTCCATACAGAACATACACTTTTCATTATCTTCTGTGAGTGGGGTACTAATTGCCTCATCCCCAAGATAATTATCGTTTGAATTATTCTCAGGTACACTGAACAAGGATTGTTCACCGACTTCATTTATTGTGATTACTACAACCTCTTCTTCTGAAGAATAGCTTCCGGGAGACCTTCCCTCCACTTTGAACAAGGACGGTTCATTGTTTTCTTCCACTGGGGTGATATTAACCTCAACCCCTGAATTTCCAGGATTTCTTCCTTTCACATGGAACAAGGGTTGTTCATCGACTTCTTTCTTCGGGATATTCACTTTATCCCCTAAAGAAATGTTTTCGGGAGACCTTCCCTCCACACTGAACAAGGATTGTTCATTAGCTTCTTTTACTGAAGTGATTCCTGTATCATCTCCCAAATAAGAACGCTTTTGTTCCTTCAACCATTCATATACCCTGGGAGTGATTAAAGCTTCCTCATGCAGCCCTTCTACTACTGCAGCATGCACTTGAACATATGGAATGATTTCTTCATCTGTATGAAGACTTAGCGGAACTGACACAAGTTGTGCTTCCACTGGATTACCTATAGCAGCTCTCAAAAGAATTTTCCCACTTGACTGTAAGCGTTCCTCAGGTACAACTGATTTTCGTAGTACGGTGATTTCTGCACCACTGTCCACGATGCCTTGAAATTTTTGGCCTCCGATTCCTAAATCCACTTTCAGAAGCTCGCCATCTTTCTCGTTGTCTGGAAATTCCCACTCGAAACAAACGCTATTTAGATTAACACTGACCTTATTAAGGCCCTTACTTTCTTGACTCTTTTTGTTTGTTTTCACGTTAGATGTACTTGCTGAATTCAATTTGGGGCAGGATTTTTTCATATGGCCTTCCTTTCCACACAAATAGCAGGAGAATTTCGGACGAATGTCTCTTTGTTCTTGCTGTGGCTTAGTAAAAACCCTTTTCTCACCTCAATTGTTATTTCCAAAATTCGCCCCTTTGGATGGAAGATTCCAATTTTCTTTATGAGAAATTTCTTTCGTTTTTTTATTGAAAGTCATTTTGACATTTTCATAATCATCTAATTTACTGGAAATAATATCAGATGACTTAAACAATGACCATTCATCGATGAAATGTTCTTTAATTTCTGGAGGTACTTTCCTTTTAATTTGATCTGTAATAATCAAATCACATAATTCTTCAAATGTGTTAACTTCTAATCCCCAAATCCATTCAGTAAAATAGTTTTTCAACTCGTAAGCAAAATCTCTCCATGTGATATCAGCTTTTTTAGTATGCTTAATGAAAAGTTGTCGAAATCTTTCAGGAGTAAGTTTATATCTCTTTAACAATAACTCTTTTACTTTTCCGTAATCATTCGTGATTTCTTCGTCTTCCCGAGCTATAACTTCCGCGATTTCGTATGGCAGTAGCCCAATGAGATGAGAAACCCAATCATCTCTTTTAATTTCGGCACGTTTTGCCTGCCGCTCAAAAAGAACTAAATACAGGCTAATTTCGCATGTTTTAGGATCAAATTTTTGTAAGATGTTATGTAATTTTACGCGCGTTTTCTCAGAAGTTTCATTTGTAATTCCTTTCTTCTCAAGTTCTATTCTTGCATTTTCCAAACGCATTTTTTCCAATTCTATTTCTTCCCTTCTTATGCGTTCCTCCATCTCTTCTTTCCTCTTACGTTCCTCTATTTCTTCCCTTCTTATGCGTTCCTCCATCTCTTCTTTCCTCTTACGTTCCTCTAGTACGTTCGCTAATGTTTCTTTAACGAATTCTTCATCGTAATTCTTTGAAGCCAAAATAGCATCTCTTAACTCATATAACTTTAAATGCTGAGCTCCTTCCCCTCCAAGCTCAGTAACAACTTCTTGCAAATCTTTTTTATTCCCTTTACCCAAAAATGCCATCTTCGGATGGATGAAATCAAATCAAGTTCAAATTTTCCGTGAATAAAATAAATTTTCTTATATTTATAATGACAAACCCTATTGTTTTTCCCCTAAGAACGCCAGATTTGACATCTTAGTTTTTATCTTAAACAACATTTTCCCCCAAATTAAATAAAATAATCATTAAGTCGGAATGCATACATAAAAGGAGAAAAAGAAAAAAAAATATGTATCGAAATAACAAATTTAAAAAAAAAATGTTTACACAATCAACTCTTTCATTAAAAAAATCAGAATATACTTTATTACATAACCAGCTTTCAATAAATTAGAAATAATGTTGCTATAGCAACCTTTAATCAAACTTACTTTTAAACAGAAAAAAAAAAAAACAATTTCCGATTCATTCCTCAAAGTAAAAAAAATAAACAAAACCGGACGTTCACAAGAATAATTCACTAGTTTTTTTATTGAGATATTTCATTAATATTCCAATAATAATAAAGATAAATCATTATCAACGTCTAACAAATAAACAATCATTCAATAAAACAGAACAAATAAATCAAAACAGAACTTGTTTTTCTTTTTCCACAATCTGCTTTAATGAAATCTTATTTATTCTAAATCACGTGATGAATAAAAAGAACACACAGAAATTAATAACAATGATCTGGAATAGCATAAAAATATATTCTTTCCACCATTCTTTTTAATATTTTCCGGCTTTTTAAATACAAATAAACAAATATATTTCTATTTTTCATTTTTCAAACACTAGAATTATTATTATTTCAACATTACGAAATATTCAATTTTCATTTACCTATTCTTTACCTTGTTGGAATACAAAATCGGAACAAAATATCTAAATGCTTAATCCTAATTATTTAACCTAAACTTATACAAAATATGACTCTTGATGGAACATTAAAAAAAAAAAACATACCCTTTTTTTTTTTCATCACTATCATGAAATAATCCATACGTGCACTAACTATTTCACATATCCTTGTCGACTGCGCCAATTGTGGCGACTTCTTTTTCGCACCTGGTTCTTTTCTTCCTGTAAATTCATCTCGAGACACATTAAGACACTGATCACGCTTTGTTTACTTTTAAAGATTTTACTTTTACTTACGGCACAAACATAAAATGCATAAACGAACACATAAATTAACATCAAATAAAGTATTTTCTAAAAAAAACCTATAGAATGGAACGTTAGTCCATCTTGATTCACATACGCACACACGTTGCCACATTTTCGTACCAAACTTTTCAGTTCTTGTTTTTGAATACCCTCGAAATCAGAGGTGCGGCGTTCACAGTTTTTCTTCAAATTCTTTTTCTCTAAGACGAAAAAAATTACATATTTATATTCTGCATTACTTTCTGCATAAATTTAGCACAATTTCCTTTCATTTATGTTGTATAGTAAAGTGTCAATCGCGAAGAAAAAAGCATTACGTTCTACGGGGATTGCTCCGAATTGGCACTAAAATGGCCGACTTTCGGTCAATGTCCAGTCTCTCTATATATAGGGTCCCTACTCTTAACCAGTTTAAAACTCCCTGTTTAAATCAATTATCTTTTGTTTGGAGGGAGGAGGGATAATTTTATGAAATTTCAATATACAAAAATCTACTCCACATAATAAAAACAAAATCGTAAGGTTTTCTAAATATGAGCAAAAGAATGTTTGGAGTAATTAAAAGAAAGACAGAATTTATATAAATTATCAATATTTCTTAATGAGATGGTATCAATATTTGTTACCAAATCATCATGCGTATAAATGAATCCCACAATAGAATTCCTCTCTATCGCACGAAATCGACTAATGATCTATATAACTACACTCGTTTTAAATTCATTCGTTGCTTTTCACGTGAAATGAAAGAATACAAAGATTTTCTACATGATTATATTAACTTACTATCAACGATAACAATTCACAATTTTTTTAATACATGAAAGACAAAGATTTTATTCACTTGTAAAATACTTGTAAATTATATAATTAATTCTAATTTGCCAAGAAAATAATAAGTGCATTTTAAGTGTAAAATAATAGTTTTGATTCTGATTTTTCATTCCCATATTTGTAAAATCACTTGGGTTTAATCCAAAATATTAATTCATTGTATTCTAAAAATGAACTGCAAATCAAAATAAAGTTAAAAATTTGTTTTTACTGGAAAAAAGAAAGTTCATAAACAGTTTTTTATAGAATCATTTTTTAAAAAGTTAAATTGTTATATTCAATGACTACTAAAATTAATTATAAAATCAAAATAACTTAAAATGTTTCTTCCAAATGAAACTATCATATATTAGGAAATTTTAGAAGAAATCATGAAATCAGAGTGTTTTAAAAGTAAAGATAAGATAAAAATCAATTTCAAGGCTCATCTTTGAAATCCAGCTTAAAAGTTTGAAAATGAATTTCAGACAACAACACATTAAAATATATTGAATAATGATAATAGTAAATCATATATTAAATTACGCCTTCCTTTTATGAATTGTTTATTTTTTAATTTATAAGAGTATTAAGCATGTAAATTTAGGAATGAAGCTACAGAAAACCCATGAAATGATCACTAAAATAATAGAAATGAAACTTTATCCCTTTTTAAACCCAAGAAGATGGGTTTAAAATATATTCTGTACAATATGACAGTTATAGCACCACATATAATCTAGAGATAAAATCTCAGTTTTCTTTCTTTCTTTTTAGGGAGAGGGGTAGTTATAAAAAGATACTTTTAAAATCACATAAATTTATACGGCAAAATAATTTAACCTAAAATAAATTTTAATAGAGTTTTCTTTATATTCTGCAATTATTTTATTTGCACTTGGAAACAGACTATGCTACTTAAAAATAAATTGATTTTGATTCAATTATTTATTTTTTAAATTTTATTTTTTTAGTATTACAATAGAGGATCCGTTATCCAGAAAGCTTGGGACCTGGGATATTCTGGATAAGGGGTTTTCCCGTAATTCGGAACACTTTATTATATGTATAAAAATGGTACAAAATAATTTCATAAATAGCAGTGATAAACAGGAATAATATATATGTAAACACTTTACCTATATATTTGTTCATTTAATAAATTATTTCCACAAAAAAAAAAAAAAAAAAAAAAAAAAATTTCTTAATTAGAATTTCAAACTATAAATAATAATATAGAAAATAAATGAAAAATAAATAAACGTATATAAAATTTTATTTTGGACTTGAGAGTAAAATCCTTTCATTTGGATTTTGCAAAAATTTCTATGCTATTTTTTTGCTTATAGTGTTTGTCTGCTCTGATACTAATAGTTCATAAATGTTTCAAATATTTTTAGCACGTAATGCTAAATATTTTATGAAATGAATTCTAAAAATAATGGAAATTAATAAAAACTATTTAAAAATTTTATAACAATTGGGACTTTATGCATGCGACCTGAGTTCAAGAATAAAATTCATCCGCTATTGGGCATTTTAAGAAGTATGTGTTATTAATGTTAATCTAATAAAAAATACAATAAAAATTCATTTTCTAACCTAAATTTGCATAATTTTCAGTAATTATTTGGACAATTTTGTGCTCACCATATTTCCTTAGAATAACACCGTAGCATTAAAGTAAGTAGGTTGTAAAACTATAATTCTGACCGCTGCTATTGTATAATTCTTAAAATATTATAAATAATTCTTAAAATACAGGGTGGGGCATAAAGATCTCCCTAATTTGCCACTGTCGCTGCGGCAGCGCTAGTGTAGAGGGCGTGTCCGGAGTAGCGCTGTTATATTTCCCTGGTTATGCTATTTCAATTGACAGTATGTCTTGGACTAGTGAACATCGTGCGTTTGTTGTTAAAACTTATTTAAAAAATGCGGATTCCATCATTCAAATGCAACGATTATTTCGTAGGCACTCTGGAGTATGCAGGCACGGAAAAAATACCCGGCAAAAAGACAATATCCTTATGGGTTTCTAATTTTAGAGAAACAGGTTCGTGTTTAAAATGAAAGTCGCCCGGTAGATCACGCCATGTTCGAACTCCGGAGTAAGAGAAGCTGTAACGCAATCACCACGACGTCCAGCTCGTAAACAAGACGATATCCTTTTTCGTAAATAGCAAAAATTGGTACATATTGTAAAAATTAATTAATGGCAAGCATTATTCTTTCCGAATGTAAACATAAAATATTTGTTTTCAATGTCCTATGTATTTTTATTGACCTCTTAAAATAGGAAGATCTTTATGTCCCACCCTGTATTACGATAATTAAAAATTTTGGTAGTTGGCATTTTGCATTCTGGTTTTCGGAACATTCTGGATAATGGATCCTATACTGTATAATACTTTATTCAATCAAAATAGTATATTTCAACAAAAGTATACCTACTGTTAAAAAGAAATAAGAATGAATTTAATACTTTAGCTAGTTAATTTGCTCATTAAATTTTTAATAAATTATACTATATAAATTTTTACTCGTATAAAATATCAATATTTTAAGGTTATTCTTTTTAAATTACTTTTTCTGTAATATAGTACCGAAATGAAATATCAGAGATTAATTTAAAATTAGATTAAAAATAAATAAATAAATAAAATAAAACCTCCTTTGATTTTAAACATCTGTCTTCATTTTTTCTAAACAAAGTTTTCGACTGATAAAAGTTAACTTTTAAAGAACAATAAACTCCAACAATTTGTTAATTTTAAAAGATTTTTTTTTCTTTTTAAGAAATTGAAAAAAATATTAGGTATATGGTATAGTATGTTCATATGATAAGCCAGGGGCGGACTGGGCCGCCGGCCCACCGGACCTCGGGCCGATGCGCCCTCTTAGGCAATAGGCTAGTGCGCCCTCATGGGCGATAATCAGGAAATTTTTTTATTGATTTTTTTTTTTTTTTATTATTGGAGGCTATTTTTACGCTTTAGGTGAAGATGAATGAGTATTCAATGCGCCCTGGTCATACACCGTACACCATGTGCTAACCTATTGCCAAGTAAATATCCTTTGTTAGTCTTACAATGCAATGATGTTCTGATTTATTGATAAAAGAAAATGTTAGTACATATAATAAAGACATTATTTTATGAAGTCAAAAGAAATATGGGTAACACGACGAGACTCTCTTTGTATTACTCAGAGTTTCACTTGTCAATTAATTATTATTATTATTTTAAATGCAGAAAATAAAGCCATGCCATCTGTTTTATTGTTGTTCTTAATGCCAGAATTTATCATTTTTAACATTTAAAAAAAAGTTTAGGTAGATCAGAGTTGCCATTTATTGGAAAAGAGAGTTTGTGATAAAAATAAATGGATGATAGTGACGAATTAAAAAGGCGTTATTTGCCTGTTTTCCGTGGCTGATGTATGACTGGAATGACATCTACTTCTGCCTTCCGCAGGATCCGTACACACGATTCCTTTATAGCTGTCTAATCTCATTAATTCAGTGCGTGATTTGAAACAATTTCGCTTTATTAACCTAATAATATTGTTAATTTTTGTTTAAGAAAACTGCAGGAAAGTTTTCATCTTGTGTTATTTTTCAAAGGTAAATACGAAATGGTTGGTTAGTTGGTTCATTGGGTTTTACGTCGCACAAGTGCTGCACAGTGGGCAATTGGCGACTGTCTGGAACTCACCCCTAGAGGTGGTCCGGAGACATGCCATCACAATTTTGATCCTACACGGAGAGGATAGCTCTTCCGCTTCGGTAACCGCCGGAGGTATAATTTTGATGGGAACATTGGAGGACATTGCGTCCACGACAGATTTTACGTGCACCAGCCACTATTAGTGTACACGACGGTCTTTGGCCGGCTCGAGTACCGAACCCGCAATCTTCCAATTACAAGCTCGGCGCTCTACCGACTGGGCTACAGCGGCCATAAATACAAACTGTAGAGTAGAAACCTTTACATATATATAAAGAAACAGGGTTTGTTTGTTTTACGCTTTGTAATAATTTTTAATTTTATGCTTTTTAATAACTCAGTTCTCTTTGTTGGCGGAAAAACCATGCCTGGATTTATGCATAGGTAAAGTAGCACTTTTTGGGGTGCTGCAATTTTTCAGAAATCAAATACTCGATAGATCAACGACGATCAATCAATCACAATCGTTGAAAGAATCGTATTGTGAAAAAAAAAAAAAAAAAAAAAAAAAAAAAAAAAATCCTTTTTTTTTTGGGGGGGGGGGGACATTCATCATTGTATATGAGTGGCAAATCCGAGCCTTTATGAAAACAATCGTAATACATACTTTATTCCATGAAAACTGCATTACTAGGAAAGGAAACATTGCTTATTTAGAGCGTGGGGTCGTTTGAACCCCCGAAAAGAGATTTTGAGGCGGAGCGCGGGTGCGATACACAAGCCTTATAGATATGCCTTTAAGCTTAGCACGATTTCTATCCCATAAGTAAAGAAGGGTGGAGTGCACAAGAGCTTATATCTGAGTGTCGAACCCGTGGCATCAATCAAATAAAATTTTTATAAACAGCATTATTGGAAATAAGACAATTTTTAACGGGAGATTGGGGTGAGTGATTGAACTAATTTAAATCCTGAATACAAAGTAATTTCGCAGATGCCCTAGTACAATTAAATGAAATAACTGAATTGAAACTAACAACACATGCAGCACTGGCACGTTTAGCATACCCTCCCAAATTAGAAATTGGCACTCTCATCTTTATATTTAATTTGCTGAAGTTGTGCACTTGTTCTCTCCGCATTCCTTTATCCTTTGAGATATCGGTTCCAAATCTTGCGCACACACTACTTAACAGGTAAGACAGAGAATGATGTATTTTTAGTTATTAAATTTTAATTAGCTTTTTTTCAATTAATTTTTAATGATTTTAATATTATATCTATGGGAAATTTTTCTTCGTTTTCGTTGTTGTAATAAAAAATGAAGTGTTGTATTAAAAGAAGAAACGTCTCCTTTTGACATAAATCAGCCTTTTGGCACAAGTCAGCTGTGAAAGGGTTTTTTCTACCGTAAATTTTATTCAAATCAGACTCTAAGATCAGTATTATGTCAGTCAAATCTTGAGGCCCTTCTTGTGATGCAGATCTAAAGGGTAAAAATTGCAGCAATCGATAATGATTTAATAATAAGCAAACTCTGTTATCAAAGCTCTGAAAGACTTTTAGTATTGTTACAACGGGTTAAATCTCTTCTCCCGTCTCAATTGTCTCCTGTTGCAGTGAAAGTAGTTTTACAGGCAAGGAGAAGTTCATTCACTTTCAATGAAATCCTCCTTGGCAAAAAACTTGGCGACGAATTTAGCTATATAATTTGACAAAAATAGTAGTTTAATGTTCCCGAAGTTTCGAATCCGTACTATGCACGGGGGCCGAGTTCTAGAACTTTTCATGGGTTTCTAAATTGAAATACCTCGAAATCCCATCGTCAAAAGGTATAAATAAGAGTGAGTTGAATTCTGCGAATCAGTGTGCAGTCACTACGATTCAGAGTTATTCTGAGCGATTGCACTTTGGAAATCGTGCTCTAGAGGCAGAACTTTATTCGTTAGCTAGCGATAATTTATGCTCTGGAGTATTTGATGTTCTTTTCTTTACTCCTGTGGAACAAGAGCAAGTGACTGCTTTATTGTACAGTAAAAAAAATTCAAGCCAAATTACGGGCAATGCCCGGCAGCAGAGATTCCAGGCAAAGCCCGTAAAAAAACATTTGGACAACAAATAATGTATTTCCCTGAAATTTTACGTTTTGACAAACATACAACTTTGAATATATCAATCGCTATTTCCATGAGTGTTTAAATAAACTCTCTCAACCAATAAAACTACAATTATATTTTCAGTTTCAAATACGATGTGATTCTTATATATGACGTCACTGAAAAGCTAGCACTTTACATTTGAAGGGATTCGACCGTAAAAATACAGTTTGATGGCAGATTTGAGTAAAACATTAAAAACTTTAATAGTACTATTGGACTTTTTTCGTTGTAATAGCAGTTTTATTGTAAAGATTCAAGAAGTTACGCAAAATAAAGTGAATTCGTCGACCAGAACTTGCCTGTTTTTTACGAACTACTTTTTCACATAAGAAAGTTGACAAGTTTTTCGTAACAGTATTTTGAGTCTTATGTATAAGTCATATTGTAATAGATGGTAGTGTTTATGTAATTGCAATATTACGTAAGTAAACAAATGAACGCACTGTTGACATTTATTTTATATTTTGCATTTTTGCCTCTATTTCATATGGAAATCAGAAACACTGCAACAATGAAAAAGAATAAAAATTTCGCATAGAGCTAATGTTTAAATCCTTAAAAATTAATTAAAAACTAGTATGCAGTGGCCATCACAAAACTTTCTTCTATATTTTCTCAAATAAATTCATGCAATACAAATTACTTGTTATTTTTTATTCATTATGAATGCAAACGAATTTCATCTCAGTATTTATTCTTTACTAGTTTGTTGTAGGACGACTAAGGCTCCCGTTGAAAAATGATCGTTTCATTTTATTTATTTCTCACTTTAAATAATTCATTTGCTAGCAAGCCCATGCGAATTTTTCTCACTTTGTTTATCTCTTCGTTACCTTTAAAATTATTATTTTATAGACGTCATTTTTTCATATGCATGAGCAAACTTATTTTTATTTTATTTATTTATTTGTTTATTTATTTATTTATTTTATTTTATTTATTTATTTTATTTTATTTTATTTTATTTTATTTTTGTTTGTTTACGGGAAAGCATATTTCATTTTATGCTGAAAAAAAAAATGGCAACAATTGAAATTTTAAATGTATTTTAAAGCTTTTATTTTCATATTTTAATTAATTTAAAAAATCTAATCATAAGTTCGTTACATATAAGGTACCAAATGAAAGGGAGAATTTTCCTGAATCCGTCGGATTAAACAGTTAATCGATCGGACAATTAGATTTTTTTAAATGAACTAAATATGAAAATTAGGAGTCAGAGTCCAAGGAAACCTCTTAAGTCTAAAGTGTGACAGAATCAGGCGCTGATGATCGTATATGATGCTGATTATTACACTAAATGACCAATAAAAGTGAATTTTTCCCGTTTAGATAACATCCTTTACGTTCTCGGGGAAAATTGCAATATAACCGCGACACCTATGGCGGATATGCACTCAATTTAGTCAGCATAATGTCTCATAACGGCCTTTACATATATCAAGTTTTGTTCGATTATACGCAATAGAACCAAAGATATAGCCTTCCCTTAGTTTGTGGAAATCGCTGTATAGCGGAATCACCTGTCAAATGATTGGCCCCAAAAGTTGACATAACCTAATTTATGTCAAGGTACATTTACATATAAATTTATATGCATTTCACTGCAGTAAGATTCCTGAAATATATTGCCTTCCCTGAAATTGCGGAAATAGTTGTATAGCAGCGCTACCTGTTAAGCGATTGGCACCAAAAGTTAATAGACATTAATTTATGTCAAGGTGCATCTACATATGCATTTATATGCAGTAGTTTCAGAAATTGAGGAAATTGCAGCATAGCAGTGCGACATGTTGAGCGATTGACACCAAAAGTTGATAGACATTTATTTATGTCAAGTTCATCTACATATAAAATTATATGCATTTCTGTGCAATAGTTCTTGAGATATAGCCTTCCCTGTAGCTGCTGAAATCGCTGTATAGCAGCGCTACCTGTTGAGCGATTAGCACCAGAAATTGATACACTAATTTATGTCAAGGTGCATCTGCATATAAATTTATATGCAATTCTGAGCAGTAGCTCTTAAGATACAGTCGCCACAAATTCTTGTGACACACACTCACATACATTTTTTAAACATGGTCAAATCGTGTTCTGGACCTCTCAAAACATGTAAATACATTGAAAACTAGAAGTCGAAAATTTTTACGAAACCAATTTTCTCTTCCATTGAATATAGAAAAAAATTAAAAAGCTAACTGAAATTTAATAACTAAAAATACATCATTATGTGCCCCCCCCCTTCTACACACACACACACACCTGTCAAATAATGTGTGTGCAAAATTTGGAACCGATAACTCAAAGGATAAAGGAATGTGGCGTAAACAAACACACAAACACTCAACTTTAGCAGATTATTGTTTAAAATATTATAATTTATTTGTAAAACGCCTGAACTATCTCTTTTCCGTTTTATATAACTATAACTAATAGCGACTTGCGCCCTCTGAAAATCCAAGGTATGCGCCCTTCCAGACGACCCAGTCCGCTCCGGGATAACAGATGGCACCACAAAAACTCTTGAAATATTATCCTGTGTAAGAAAATTTTCGGTGAAATGAAAATGCATACGACAGTAGCTGATTTGTATTCGCGAATTGCTTTGTTTTTAATATACTTCCTTGGAAAGTATAAATCAATAAATTGTGTGAATTGTTTTTATTATTGAGCTTTAATCAGGCGTCTGCCATAGACATGTGAAATATCAATGTCGTCTGCTCGATCCTTATCACCGATGTTCATATTGCACTGCATAAGGGGAAAGGAATATTCCCGTTCTGAATTGGTTCATAATTTTCTCGCGCATGCCCAGATCATGCGAATTTGGTCTTAAAGAAATACCTTTTGTTTTAATATATAAGATTATTCACACTTTCCGATAGGTTGAAAAAACAGTTTTGAAACAATATACTGCAATCAATTATACAAATATCTTAAATATATCATGAAATATGAGCATTTTTAGAAAAAAAAAATTTCACTGCACGTGTGCAAAAGACAGAAAAAAATTATTACATGGGCTGAAAGCTGCATGTATTGGTGTTATTCCAGATCAAGGAAAAATTTGCAATCATAACATTAGTGTGCATTCCGTAGATACATTAGACTGTATTAAGAAATTGCTGCAATAATTTATAATTATTACGAGGTGAAACTTTTAAAGATTTTTCAAAAAAAAAAAAAAAAAAAAAAAAAATTATATATATATAATACATGGGCGTATGCTTGCATATAATGCATTAATGGGAACTGCAACTAAAAACATAAAATGTAATTAAGGTGTCTATGGGTGGAGGAGGTTATAACCATGTTTTTTTTTTTTTTTTTTAAATAGATAATCATATGTAATATAAACGTGCAACGATGATTACCCACAAAATTTGCACATAGTTATGATTTGACGTCAGTATGATTTGTACAAAATAAAAGTATTAAAATGTGATTTGGGAACAACTCATAGTAAACTTGAATAACTGTAACATTTCAAGAAATTCCTTGAATATTTACAAAGTTAGAGTGAACGGACAGAAAACCAGACATAGACTAATTCATATCATAATCCCTCTTAAACATCATTAAAAAGTGTTAAAAATTATTAATGCAAACGAAAATGAAATTCCAGCAATTTCCAATTATAGCCATTAATGTAACTGACTATTTTTTGTGTTTGTCGACCTGTAAATCTTGATGCTAATCATTCTACATTCTACAGAAAGCTTTTTTTGTGTGCATGTGTATTGTTAATATCAATTTCATTATGATTTGCACAAAATAAAAGTGTTAAAATATGATTTATGGAAATATCTCTCATAGGACGCAATGCTTGGAAATTCTTTCTGGTGTCCCTGTGGATAAACCAATGGCAGTATTTATCCCATTTTCAATAGGGAACATCCCATAATGAACTTGAACAACATATATCAGTTTCAGGGAGTTAGAATGTGGATAGACAGACAGACAAACCAAAGTCATTAATACTTTCAACTATGTTGGAAAGTGTAAGAAATACAGTGAAACCTTCATAAGAAAGCCATTCGCGATGATGTACAAAACTGGTCATTTAAAGAAGTTGCCTTTTCTAGAAGAAGCTATTCAGAAAATAATAATTCAAGCAAAAATTATTATGAATGAAATGGATTCAATTATTCAAATTTACATTATTTGTCTATCTTGCTTTGTACTACGTCATTAACCCCTTGCGGTAAAATGATGAGTACTGCTCGTCATTGTTTTTTCATGCCATGCCACATAATGATGAGTCTAGCTTGCCATCCGTTTTACATGCCATACAATACAATAACGAGTTTAGATTGTCTGTTTACGGTACACAAACTGTGTAAATTTCACAGATCCTTATCATATATTAGTTTTGAATAAAAATTAAATAATTATTTTATGCGCAAATATTCATGAATAAATCGTTCCGTAAGGGGTTAATATTAATTTTTATTTTAAATGCTTTTATTGCAGTAATTTTGTTTCTAGGAATTCTTTTATATTCTAGATCAAATTAATTAACTTAACATCATTTCTAAATGAATAAGTGGTCTTTATTCAAACCACTGCAGGGATGGAACACTGGTGCAGAATTCATACCAATATTTGTTTAAGAAATTTTTCTACCTATAATATCATTGATTTTAGAAGTAGAAAATTTTGCTTCATTCATAGTGGTATAAGTATAAGTTCTGCGCCAATGTTCCATCCCTGCCACTGAAAACTTATAGTAAAAATAATAGATTTAGCTTGTAATTTTCAATCTCAACCATGTATAATATTTTAATTTTCCTATAATTCAACACTACTCCAGTGTTGCCAGACTTTGCGACTTTTTTATTCAATAATCACCAATAATTTTAAGAAGTGATATTTGATATACATAATAGAAGAATCGTCTATTATGTATATCCAATATCACTTCTTAAGATTATTGGTGTCTATTGAAGAAAAGAGTTGCAAAGTCTGGCAACACTGCCAACTCTCTTAAAAGTTTTTTAAATTATTACTTGAATATTAGAAGAACACAAAATTCACTTTTCCAAGCCTAAATTGCACCTATAATATGTACATTATAAACAATAAAGTTGTACATTTCTTTTCTCTACCGACATATCCAAAGGAAATATCTGCTATAATTTCAAAATTGGGGAGCAATATGATCAAGGTCGTGGGAGGGGGATTGGGGATTTAAAAGATCCCGTAAATTTTGCAGATTTGTTGTACATTTTTTAAATAAACATCACATTTAACAGTCAAAACTATGTACTAAAACTTGAAGCCCCTTTGATTTTTTTATTTGGTTACAGCCTTGAATAAGAGGGTTCTTTAAAAAGAGTTGCACACGGAAAGAGGTCAATTCAATATTACCTGCTCTCGCAAAACATGCTCCTTAACAGAGATATGCATTTGTACATGGTATTGAATTGAGGTATTGAGTAAGGGCAAAAGTTCTACCTCTTTTTATTACCCATAAAGAAGAGAAAATAAACACAAAATCAACAGTACCTATTGTGCATAATCCCCATTGCTATCTATGACCTCTTGCCATCTTTCTGGTTGGAGATGAATCCCATGGCGGTAAAATTCCGGCGTTTTCGAGTCAAAAAAGTCTTGGATGGCAGTTTTCACAGCATCAAGATCATCAAAGATTTTCTGACTGAAGAAATTATCCAACGCATGAAATAGGTGATAGTCAGTTGGTGCCAAGTCAGGAGAATAGGGAGGGTGGGGTAAAACCTCCCAACCAAAGCCCAGTAACTTTTGGCAAGTGATAACAGCAGCATGTGGCCTGACGTTATTGTGATGAGGGATAACACCGCGATGATTGACGAGACCTGGCTGCATTGCTACCAAATTTGAATGCAGTCTACCTAACTGTAGACAGCAGAAGGCAGCATTGATGGTTTGGTTGAGTGGCAGGACCTCCCAGTGAATTATTCCATGCACATCCCGCCACACACTCAATAACGCCTTCTTGGGATGAAGTTCAGCTTTTGAAGTTGATGGAGACAGAAGGGTGACACACAGACCTACAACACTTTACGTTATGGTACATAACCTACTTCTCATCTCCTGTCACAATTTGTGTCAAAAATGGGTCATTTTTGTACCGAGAAAGCAAGGAAACACAGGTGTCGATTCGGTCATCCCGTTGATTAGCTGTCAGATTATGTGGAACTCAACGATCCAACTTTCTCGTAAAACCCAACTTAACCAGCCATCTCTCGACCGTTGTCTGGTGTATGCTGAAGGTCTCCTCTAATTCTTGCATGGTTGGGTCCGGTTTGTTCCTTATGGCTTGGTCAATATCGCCGTCTCCAACGTGTGATGGCCATCCACTCCTAGCCTGATCTTGGCAGCTTCTGTCTCCTTCCCTAAATTTATGAAACCATCGACGACATGTGCTTTCGTCTATTGCATCCTCCCCATAAACTTGACAAACATTGCAACATGCTGTGGCTGCCGTGCTCTTTTTATTGAACTCGTGTAACAAACAATATCTTATATTCTCCTTCTTGCTTTCCATGTTACACCCTCTGCATAACTGCTAAGTGTTCCTATTTTTCCGTATTTGTTCCGATTTTTCGGCATCATAACTATAACATTTAAAAAGAAATAAAACGATCGGTGATCAAACGCTTTGCAGAAGCCTTGCGATTTTCAATCTTTTTCCATCCACAGCCTAAATGTCAATGTTCATTTTAAACTTGCTTTATTAGATTCTGGAATCTTATAAAGAGTTGTTTAATATTTCTCACTCATATAATTTTTTTTTGCCTCCCTCTCTCACCTGTTAATGACCAGCAATGAAACGTCTCGCAGAATCTTTGCGAGTACCTATCTTTTCCCATCCGCAACATAAATGCAAGTGTTCTTTTTAAGCTGTTTTTATTAGATTATATAATCTATAAAGATTGTTGATTATGTCTCTCACCTAATTTTTTACCCCTCCCCTCTCCTCCCACTATATTGATTGGTGATCAAATGCCCACAAGAAGCCTTGTGATTTTCAATCTTTCTTTATCCGTAACAAAAATGTCAATGATAATTTTAAACTTGCTTTATTAGATCCCAGAATCAATTAAGAGGTAGAATTGTTAAATATCTCTCACTCATGTAATTTTTGTTGTGACATCTCCTCCCCCCCCCCCCCCCCCTCCCCACAATTGCCTGTTTAAGAAATGCTTAAAAACCATTTAATGAACAATTTGTATAGTTAAAATAAAATTATATTGAATAATAGGATTTTACTAAAATTAATCCATGTATTGAACATTTCAAGTGTTGATAAATCTGTTCATATATATTATACAGTGATGTGTAAACATGGCAAAAAAGATCGTAAATTCGTCCCTCGCGCAAAGTGTTCCTATTTTTGTTCCTTGTGGGTTGGCAGCTATGCCTCTGATTTTTTTTTTTTTTTTTTTTGAGAGGATTAACTTTGTGAGACACGATGCAGGCATTCACAAGTTTTACTGGCCGACGATTTGCGTCCTTACAATGTCATGTGTGATGTCAATTCCATTGCAAATTTGCATATCCAAAAATGGGTAGAACTTTCGCACTCACCCAATAAATCAATATTAATGCCAAAATCAAAAAGAAAATTTTGGAAGCGAGAAAAATTGACCCTTGTAGGAGGTGGCCCTTAAACAGAGGTGGACTTTTAGAGAGGTTTTTGATTGCTGATGTTTACTTAACCATGACAGATAATTGTTTAAATTGATTTTACTGAAAATGCTATTCAATCATTCCAATATGAATTTAAGTTATCATTTAATTATGAGTTTTGTGCATGTTAATGATATTGGGTGGAGGGGAGCTTCAGACCCCTACCCCCCCCTCTCCCTGGATTCGCCACTGGTTACAATGTAATTTCCATGATTAATAGTTGTATTACTCAAATCTTCCAATTGGCTGCATAAAAGTAAGAATTGTCTGGATAAAAAAAAGTCACAAATTAATTAATAAATTCTTAAACAGAGTTTTTCTTTTTATAATGACTGTAGTTCAACCTGGATAACAACATTAATTGCTGTGTACCACACTAGTCATATTTCATTTTCTTTTTTTGCATTTTTCAATAGTGTCGACATGATTGCAACTTTTTTCCCATTTCCCAATACAATAATTTAGTGTTAGTTTAGCTTTCTCCAAGTTTTTGAACGCTCCTGATTGTGCAAATAAATTTTTTTATTCTGTAAAAAAAAAAAAAAAAAAAAAGGAAATCCATACTCAGCAGATTTTCTTGGAGAATACACCAATCGTGTTCTCAAAGTTTTCTTATCATTATTTGAATTCTTATAGAATCATCCTTTGAAGAAAGATTAGTCATTGCTATCTCTTTGGGGGAAAAAATGCATTTTTATTTTGTATCTTTGATGATCTTGTCTTTACAGGTTCATTTTTCAAAGATTTATTGACATATTCATGCGAATTACCGATATCAGTATTTATTCTTTTTTTTTTTCTGAACAGTACCGTATGATGTAATACTTAATTATTCAGATGTGGAAATTATGCAGAACTGTCTCAGCTATTCCCTTTATATCTATAACAGAAGAAGACCCCATCAGTTGCCGAGAGATTCTGTTCTCAAAATGGGTAGATGGGAAGTGCCAGATTTAATCTCAGGTTGCCCTCGTCGGCCTAACCATAGAAGTCTTCTGTAGTTTTCTCTGACACTCGCGTAAATATGGACTAGGTTCTTGTAAGTAAAAAGGCCCCTTTATTAATCCCATCATCCAGAATCCCTTAATGTTTATTCCTCTACATTTATATAATAAAATTAAATAAATCTTTATTAAAAGTAAAAATACAATTAAAAAAAAACATATTTCTTACCTGTTTAAGTTAACTTAGTAAGTTTAAATTAATTCAATCCATATTTTCGTTACTTTTTCGCGTCAGCAGCATCGCTCATAACGATCCTACTTTCTTGGAAGCCAGAAGCAGAAGATACAGGTCACCTTTTCTCCCCATAGGTGGCGGCTACAGCCCTTAAATAAAATAGGCCGACGCATCACCGCCATTTTTTTGCCTCCGAAGAGGACAGCATTCCCGCTTGGCGTCCTTATCGCTTTCCTAGTGATGTTAAGAAATCTTGATCTGAAGCTAATCCGGTCAAGATAAGAGCAATAAGCAACAATAATATTCCTAAAAACACATTTTTTTCACAGTGCATTCTCAGGATGTCATTTTATTCTGAGGATATCCCATGGATGTATTGGGGTAAGATGTGTTGTTAGGGCGGTTTCTGTTTCTTTTACAAAATGTCGCCAAAACTCAAATACACAGTAATAGAAGGTCTGTGAACGTTTTATATTCACTTCTTGAATGATTATAGCAGTTTATCGCTAAACAAACTTCTATATCATAGTTTACTTACCTAAAATTATGAAATATAGTAAAACAAGTTACTCTAAAGTAACTTAAGACGATACAAAAAAAAGTTTGTCGTTTGTTTATCAGAGAAACGCGCTGGGTACATGTGGCAACCCTAAGGCAACAAAATGCCTGATGCGCCAGCTCGTATATATAGGAGCCTTAGTGGCGGCGAATATGTAGCAGTCGCTGATTCGTCGAGCTGCCGATCGCGTCATTTACCCTTTCTTCAAGAATTTACTCACAGCTGATCGTAATATGCAAATACACTGTGGAATCAACTAGAACTTTTCTCTTTCAGCATAAATATCGATGAAGTTGAGGTATGATATAGAATGACAGATGTTTGCGTTTCCTTTCGCTCTTGTTTCTTATTTTCGTCATTCACTTTGGGTTTAATGGAGAATTGAGTATCTGTTGGCCCAATGTCACTGGCAGAGCTAAACCACAATTTTGTGAGTGGTTAACTTTTTTTTTTTTTTTTTTTTAAATCCTCCCTTATGGGAAACTGTTTGATATATACGATATACAATTATTTCTGCTCTCCTGTATATTCAATAAAATAAAGTATTGTATGTAAAAATTTTCGATTTCCGGTTTTCGACGGATTTACACGTTTTGACAGGTCCAGAACTGAATTTAACCATTTTTAGAAAATGTGTGTGTGCGTGTGACAAAATTTTTTATGGCAACTGCATTTCAGGAACGAGCACACAGAATTTATTTTGAATCCATATGTAGTTGCACCTTGACATTAATTAGTGTCTATCAACTTTTGGTGCAGATCACTTAGCAGGTGGCGCTGTTAAACTGTGATTTCTTCTATTTAAGGGTAGGCTATATCTCAAGTTCTATTGTTTATATAACCGAACAAAACACAGAATATGAGAAGATCTTTATGAAACATTATACTAAATGAATTTGGGTGCAAATCGGCTGATAGGTGGCACTGCTGGGCTGCAATTTTCCCCGTTAACGGGAAGGCTATATCTCAGACTTTATTGCATGTAATTGCACAAAACTTTAAATATAGGAAACCCATTATGAAACAGTTTGCTGGTTGTGTTCGGGTGCATATCGACCTGCAGGTGGCACTGATGTGCTGCAAATTACGATTTTGAATAGGAAAGCTAAAGCCTAAATTATAACTTCTATTGCATATAAATGCACCAAACTTGATATGCGTGATAACCATTATGAAAATGATCCTGACTTAATTTGAGTGCATATCAGCTGATAGGTGGCAGTGCTATAACGGATCTTCTATTGTTTTCCACATGACTATATCTCAGCATCCGTAGATAAAAAATGCGTAGACCTGCATACTTAAAACAGTTATTGTGAAAAGCTATAGTTAAAATGTTATGCATGTCAAAGTGGTAAAAAATTAAGTGGCACTCTTATACAATAAGATGTAGAAGAAAGTTTTGCGATGACTGCAATATACTAGTTTTTAAAGAAATACCGTTTTAAAGAGATAATTTATGTTTTATTATTTAGATTTAAAGCTCAAGGATAGAAGATGCTGCCTTAATTAAAAAAAAGAATAAAACAGCATTGGGCATTTTTTGACACCAGAAATTTGGTCAACATTTTAAGAATCTTAAATAGTGATGGGAAAAAAAAAATTGAAAAATATATCTAACGAATAATAATAATAATAAAAAATCTATATGAATAATCGAATTCGATATAGGTATAAATATTAAATAACATTATAATTTTCAGAAACTGGTGTAGGTTGCAACTTTCATATTGCATTCGTACACCTACTTTACTTCTCCTGATGAGCAGCTATGTTCAATTATTTTAATTTGAAACAATTGTTGTGAGTTTTTGCGATTTATAGCATTTCTTACAAATTTTGTATTCATTACCTTTCCGTTTTATACAAGTTCCGCATTATAGAAGTTTTACTGTATGCATGTACATGAAATAAAATATTAGTATGTTGTGGCCATACAAGACTTTCTTCTATATATTATAAAAATTCAAGCAGCACCAAAATATTTATTAAAATTATTTTCCGTGATAAATGCAGACTATTTTTATATCAGAGAAGTAAAACACTAAATGCCAAATGAAAGTCAACTTGTGCTGACATCAAAAGAAAAGTTTTTTTTTCTCCCATTAAAAATGAAAAATATGACAATTTTGTTCCAAATTATCCCAAATCTATAGTTCAACTATTTTTTTTTTAAAGGTGTTGCTGATTTCTTTTGAATGTTACATATATTAAAAATTTACAACCTCTGGAGGAAGGGGGGAATTCCCTCCAGAGAGAAAGCGGTGTTCCTACACGCACACAAACTTTCATCTAGCTTACTACTATTATCAATAATCAATTTTACAATCATGCGTTAAAAATAACTCTCATTATGTACATTTACAGGAAATTTTGTCCTATACTGCCATCTTAAACATTATAAGAAAATGAAATCATAGTGCCACTTTCTAAGCGATTGACTCCCAAATGTAATCAGAACCAGGTTAGGTCAGGGTGCTACTAAATACCAAGTTTGATTAAATTTCATTCATTGGTTCGTGAGATACAGCGTCCAAGAATTTTTTTAATATACAAACACACAGACATTTCTAAAAACAGTAAAATCATGTTCAGAACATCTTAAAACATGTAATTCTGTCGAAAACTGGAGTTCAAAAATGTTCCCGAATCCAATACTTTTTTTCTTATACCTATAGAAGAAAGTAATACAGGAAAAGTTTTTTAAAAATAATGTTCGCTTACTTGTAGTAACCAAAATAGGCTGAAGATTGTCGCTACCGACACTGCAAGAGTCACTCTCCTATATAACTGAGGATAGTTTTAATTTTTTTACAAACCATCGATCCATCGTTTTCTTTGTAAGAAAATTTTCAATGAAAATTAACAATAGAATTTAGCGTCATTGCGTAATTTTCATTCAACTAAAGAGTCGTTTCAAAGAGTTTTAATTTACTTTTCAATCGGTAGTAATATTACCAACCTCAAAACAAGGAGATACAAATCAAACCCCCCTCCCTCCCCCCCAAACACACACACACACCTTACTAATGAGACTAACCAATAGGGTGGGCCGAAAAAGGCCGAAAAAAATTTTTTTTCGAAATTTATTTTGGTATAGAATGAAAAAGTTGTGCAATGGACCAATTAGAACTCACAAGAATTTTTATCAAAATTAATCAATATTTAGCCGCGCCCCTCTGACATTGAAAAACGGAAAAAAAGAAAGGTAAAAAGCTTTTTTTGGAAAAAGGCCGAATTTTTTTTTTTTCGAAATTGATTATGGTATAGAATGAAAAAGTTGTGTAATGGACCAATTAGAACTCACAAGAATTTTTATCAAAATTAATCAATATTTAGCCGCGCCCCTCTGACATTGAAAAACGGAAAAAAAGAACGGAAAAAGTTTTTTTTGGAAAAAAATATATTTTGAAAAAATATCCAAAATTTTTAAAGACATTCATTAAAAATGTTACATAATATGTCAATTAGAACCCATAAAAATTTGTATAATTTTTTTTCATTATTTAACCGTGCCCCTCTGACATCAATATTTGGAGAAAAATGAAAGAAATATCGGATTTTCTGAAAACCTGTACTATGATAAACTATTCATTATTTTTCTAAATTAGTATTGACATAACTGATTAATTAATTAGTATTATAAACAAAAATTCTATAACTATAACTATTTCTTTATTATTTTTTTACTTGGTTAATTATTATAAACATATTTTTTCTTGTATATAAGCATATTTTCTCTTACATAGTAACAAAATAAAGATTAAAGCAAAAATATAAAAAATTATGTTGGATTTTATAATACCTGTTGCTTATTGAATATTAGGTACTCGAATAATATTGTCCTTTATTGTCAAACGTTGGGAGTTCTTTTCTTGCTTGAAGTTTGCTACGAATACAGCCATCCCTTGCAATCTCACCGCAAACTTTCATTGCAGCTTCAGATACTAATTTAACACATCGTTCAACAGATTGCGTATGGCATGGTAATTTTTAGAATGTCATTGATTCTCTTCTTTTTTGCACATTTCTTTTAAGTCTTTGTCCTTTAAATGCATTGTAAGAGGTGGCTCTGTTACAACACAGTTTGACCAATCAATTAAATCAATGTAGTCGTCTGCTTCGAAATTAACTTGAGGAGGCTTGAAAACTCGTAAACCATTCAAGTTCTTCATTTTTATTTGTCGAGCGTCTAGAATGCGCCTACCTGCTAGTTCCCGGATGTGTCTCCTGGAATCATGCAACATTGCTACCAATAAATTTTCGGGATGCGCATAATATGCATTGTTTGACAAAACTTTAAAATTAATTTTCTTAGCTTTGCCTGGAAGCTGCTTTGAAAGGGATATCATTTTCCAAAAATGTTGGGAACCATACTGGCAATGCGATTTCATTTTTATTTCAAACCACATTGGAGCATAAGCCAGCATTACATATTTCACAAGTATTATAAGATTCTCTGATGGGCTTAGTGTGCTAATGTATAACCGTAACAAACGGTTTGCGGTAGTCAGCCATCGTGCATGACTAAGTTTACCTGGATTACTGTCAGTCAACATAGGAGAACTAGTACCATCTTTTATGGCTTGACAGATGCGATACAAATATTTTTGATCTGTACTTAGCTTTCTAATATCTTGCGGATCCAAATGCTGAAGTGTAGAGTCCATTTTATCAAATTTAACCACTGGATGTTTCTCACAGTCATTTAAAAGCAATCCAATAGGTCCAGAATATGAATATAGTCCCCTTGTGCAACCGTCTATTTCTTGAATAAGGTATCTTAGTGGCAACTCATTGGTATGAAGCAAACATACATTCCATTGTAGTGGTCTTCCAATGTTTGTCTCAGGCAAACGTATTACTCCACCTTTCCATCCCGTATTTACATTTGTTCCGTCACATCCGATAACTGATAGGTTCTGCAAACTTATGTTATTCTTTCTTGTAAATTCTATAATACCTTCGGCTATTCCTTTTGCACTTTCACCAGCAGTTAACGATATATGACCCATATATTTGCTATCTGGTTCCTCTATTAATGCTACATGCGCTTCTGATGTTAATTTTCGATGACCATGTATTTGTTGAATAGTTTCATCTTTGCGCCCATCAAAATACAAACTCTTAATAGTTTTTTCTTCAAATAGCCTTAAATCATTTTCCCTTACTTTTTTGATTTTCTTCTCTATTTGTCTTCTCACTTTGTTTTTATCAACTATATATGCTTGTTGCTCAGGCGAAACTAAATTGAAATCAGCCAAAACTGCAGTAGTAATTTTGGCCACTGCTCTGCTTGAGGCACCAGTTAAGTCTGCAGCCAATGCTGTATGAGGCATAGAAATTCTCATTTGATCTGACGATCTTGATGGCGTTTCAGTTTGTTTATGTTTTCTTAAAAGAGGATAAGACCACTTGAAATCTTGATCTGCATTTTTTGTATCCATTTCTGACTCAACCTCTAATTCATTATCTTTCAAAATGTTATGAGATTCTTTATTTTGAAATCCACTGGTACTGGGCATTGACATTTTATTCTTGTTTGGACAATCGGATATTTCCATTTTTCGACGTGCTCGTTTTTGTAGTTGGTGGGTTGTTACTATATCCAGATTTCCAATAGCAATTTTTCTAACTGTCCTTTGATCAATTAAAAATTCTTTTTCTCTCTCATGAACTTTTAGTTTTTTTTCGCAATTGCACGAATATAAATCTTGGCATTTACAAGTCAAAATGTCGAACAGTTTTGCGGCATCTGCTTTAAATTTCTTCAATTTCGATTGTAAAAACGGCGTATTCCTAGATTTAGCAGGTTTTATAACGTTATTATATTTACAGTTGTAAGATAAAACCATGGCAGTAACTCGATTTAATGATACAACAGGAATCGAAGCATGTTTCCATATATCAATAATTTTTTTTGCTACCGCTGCGACCACAGTTCTTGAAGAAGGTTCTTGACTTTTGTCTCCCTTTATTTGCAATCTGATACTCTGATAACATCTTATTATGTCCTCATAAGTTGGGAGATAAACAGCATCAGAAGGGAATATATCTTTCCCTGTTCCAAACAACGGACGACATGAGTTTGCTCGCGTCACTTTTTTAATTATACGTTTCTCCATAACAACCGTTTCATTTGACAGACAAACGTAGAATGAAACGAAACCCAATATTTTAACTTACCTATTAGTTAAATTGACCTTGGAAGCAATGGGCGCAGTAGAACGCCATATATCGTTTGAATTCTGAACGAAAAGAAATAAAAATGACAGTAGGGTATAAGATAAGCTTCAATTTCTTATGTGCATATGTATGCTTATTATTTTTAAATAAGCGAATAAAAATAGAGTAAAATTATTTGAATTTTATTTGGATTGGTTCGTAGTAACGTATTATGTAATATTTTAGTTATATAGTATAACTAGTTTCAATTTTTTTAAAATATACTTTTTTCAAAAAACCCGGTTTTTCATCTTTTTCTCAATATTTTATGTCAGAGGGGCGCGGCTAAATATTTGGCAAAATTCATGAAAGTTTTTGAGGGTTCTAACTGATTCATTAGGTAACATTTCTGCAATATACCAGAACTAAATTCAAGATTAATTTTTAAAATTTAATTTTTTGAAAAAAAACTAATTTTTTTCTTTTTTTCAGTTTTTCAGTGCCAAAGGGGCGCGGTTAAATATTAAACAAAACTGATAAAATTTTTAGAGGTTTCTTACAGACCCATTACACAACTTTTCCGCACTATACCAAAATCAATTTCAAAAAATAATTTTTTCGGCCCACCCTACTAACCAATAACACTTACTGAAGATCAAATCAAAGTGTTTTCGTTGTTTTAATTCGTTATTTTCGGTTTACAGAGACTACATTTTTGTAAGCGGGGCTAAACCTCACTACGCTCAGTTATTTGGTTTTTGTTTACATGGGTATTTCAGCACTAAAAATTCTGTATGTTTTCATCAGTGATTCTGAAGAATTGTAAAAACTGGAGTTGTTTTGGAATTATCTCAATAGACTAATAATTTTGTATTCTATTGTCTGAAGTAGGAAAAAAAAATACACCTTTTAAATGTTTTAAGAAATACATGTTGAGCAGCTAGGAAACTAGGAAAAAAGTTCAAACAATTTCAGAGAGCCCCCACCCCCTCCTTATATCTACGCCACTACCCAATGTGATAGTATTTTTATTATTATTTTTATTATTATTTTATTTTTATTTTTATTTTTTATTTTTTTTAATGGAGTAAAAGATCTTCAAGCAAGTAAAAGAAGTTATGTTGATGAACTTCTATTTTAAAGAACCTTTATTTTTATACTGCTCAGAATTTTACTATCGGGTCATGAAGCCATTTGCCGTTTAAGTTTATAATGTTAAATAACTTGAATTATGTTATTTTTTATATGATCTATTTTTGAATTAATTTAATAATGAAACTTATTTTGTTATAAGTCAAAAGTTAGCTATTGTTTAATTATACTTTTGTTATTTTTGTTTACAATTCTTTTAATAGACTTTAATAAACTTGCTTGATTAATTAAAATTTGTTTATTATTATTTGACTTTATGCATTCATATTTTGTAATTTAACTTAAACATAAAGTTTGATTTAACACGTTAAGTGCCATGTTAGTCCTGGGGCGACAGGCCAAATTATGCTTAGAAATTAAGTTTCGTTTGCCACATCTGGTAACAAAGAAATTGCTTATTTTTCTAAAAGGTAGATGTATATAGAGTAGAAAAATACAATGTTCCCCTAAAAATAGTTGTACATTATTATTTTACAAGCAAAAAAGAAAAAAATCCCATACAGCCATAGTTTCATAATAGCTATTTAAATGCTTTCAAATTTTATACTTAAAATTTTACAATTTATTTTATTTTATTAAAGAAAGAAAGGTGTTTTAAAACTGCCTATAAAAAATAAGTATGGAGAAATATATATATATATATATATATATATATATATTTTTTTTTTTTTTTTCAAAGAAAATTATACGCATTTTAAGCAGAATGTCAAATGATTATGCGACAAAAAAACTTTTAGTTTTTAAACCCTATATTTTCAACTAAATATATGTATTTTTCATTTACCTCCAAATATAATTAGTCATGTACTATAAATTAGTGCTGCACCGAGTAGCACTTTGGCCGAGTAGCCGAATACCGAGTACTCGGTCGGCCTTTTACTACTCGGCCGAGTACTGAGTAGTTGTAAGAAAGAATAATTAATGCTTATATGAAGAAATTTGCACATCTTAAAATTAAAGAAAAAGGCTTTTGAACATAAAATTTAGTTAAATGGTAAACAGCATGCTTTCATGCAGAACTTTTGTAGTGTATATACATAATTAGGTTCATTGCTATATTTTGATACTTTCAGCATAGTGGATTACTAAAACCATAACTGATAACTTTATTCTTAACATCTTTTTTAGATACGAAATTAACATCCTCAGATAATTCTTAGAGAATATAAAAATTACTAGGTACTAAGGCTTAATTTAAGATACATGAAATTCACATATGAAAGGGGTGTTCTTTTAAATACCTCGATAGCACAGAATATTATTTTATAATAACGCAGATGTCACACATACATTTATTTTAATTATATATATATTTCGATAGAATAATTTTACAGGTAATTATAATTAAGAAAATCTTCTTACCTGTATTCGTCAATTTAGCATCCGATCACTCTATTCTTGTTTAACCAGCTAAATCCTTATAAACTCTTCTATAAAGAAAATATCCATTAGATTCAAATGATCCAGCATACTCAATTACGAGATGACTTTGTGTCTTTTAAATATTTAATAAAAGAATAAAAAATAAAAAAACATGAGTTTAAGTTACGGAGCTACTAAACGCTCCGAACATTAGAAAATCTACATAACGACTACAGATGAAAATATTACATGTACATTGATGCAGGTGCGAGCGATTTCGTAGGCATGCGCAGATGCCTCATTTGTTTCTTTTCACAGTTCGAATCGAAAGTAAAATGTTTTGATAGTCTGTGAAATATACTGGGCAGATAATTGTTATATTTTTCAACACTCCACCTTGCACAATATATATTAAGTTTTAATAAGTTGCAGTTTATCTCTGTGTTTAATGAATGCCGCTTTAGGTAGCGCCTTAGTGAGCACATTGACAGTCATATCCTTGCTTGAGATATATTTCAATTTAATAATTCCTTGTTCGCACAACTGTTTAATTAAATGATATTTCACATCTATATGTTTCGTGCGACTTTGGTACTTATCAGATTCAGTGAGTTTAATACAGGCCTGGTTGTCTTCATAAATAACGATTGGTTGATTTTGTTCCATGTCAAGATCTTTCAGTAGTTTTAATATTGATATTGTTTCCTTTGCTGCATTTCCAGCCGAGATATACTCAGCTTCAGCTGTTGATAGTGCTATGCAGTTCTGTTTCTTGAATGTCCAGTTAATCGGGTTTTTGCCAACAAAGTATACGTTTCCACTTGTAGATTTTCTATAAAGTGTGTCATTTGCCCAGTCAGCATCAGCAAAAACCTTTAAAATAGGTTCTTGATCAACATTATATTTTAATTTGTAATCTTTAGTTGTGTTTAGGTATTTAATTACCCTTTTCGCGGCTTCCCAATCCTTCTCTCTAGGTTGTTCATTTCTACGACTAAGTATATTAACTGCTGCCGAGATGTCCGGTCTGCTTAACGTTTCTATATACAACAAAGCTCCTACAGCTTGCCGATATTTGGTGTTATTTGGTAGAATATTTTCAATTTTATCATCTTTCTGGTATCCTGGATCAAGTGGTGTGTTAACTGGTTTGGAATCTTGCAAATTAAATTTGTTTACAAGTTCGTTTATTTTATTTTTCTGATGTAATAGCTAATGTCCCATTATCACCTCTTTCTATTTGTATTCCTAAGTATTTGTTTACTTGACCTAGATTTGTGATTTCGAATTCGTTTTCAAGTTCCTTTATTACTTCGTATATTTCATTTTTGTTTCCTGCCAACAATATGTCATCGACATATATAAGTAAGTAAACTGTATTATTGTCCTTTGTCCTTTTGTATAAACATTTGTCTGATTCACAGGCAGTAAAATTTAATTTGATTAGTGTATCATTGATTTTGGTATTCCAAGACCTGGCTGCTTGTTTGAGGCCATATATGGCTTTTCGTAATTTGCAGACCTTTTTCTCTTGTCCTGGTATTATGAAGCCTTCTGGCTGGCTCATAAAAATGTCTTCTTCTAGTTCTCCATGCAGGAAAGCGGTTTTCACGTCAACGTGAGTTAACTGCAAATTTTTGTACAATGCATTTATCAAGAAGGTTCTGATTGTTGTATGAGAAGCCACTGGGGCAAAAGTCTCATCATAATCAGTTCCATACTTTTGACTAAAACCTCTTGCCACGAGACGTGCTTTGTATTTTTCAATTTTGCCTGAGTCATTGTATTTTGCTTTAAAAACGCACTTGGAACCAACAGTGTGTGTATTAGGTGGAGGATGAACAAGATCCCACGTTTCATTTTTATTTAATGATTTTATTTCTTCTTCCGCTGCTTCTAACCATTTTTCTTTCTCAATAAGATTTTTCATGTTTACTATATCGTCAAATGTTTTCGGTTCAATATAACTAGTATTAGTTGACAGAAAAACAAAACGTTCAGGTGGTACCCCTTTGTTTATTGTATCTGACCTCCTTAGGGTTTGTGTATTCTGTATTTCATTGTGTTACATCATTTTCATTGTTTAGAATAACAGGAATTTTAGATTCTTCATTAATTGCATTTTGGTCAATGTTTCGAGAATGTTCGTGAGTTTCATGCTCTTCGAGAAATTTCACAGTTCTGCAGATTTTTATGTTTTTATTTACATAAATTCTATATCCTTTACTTTTTAGATCATAACCCATGAAAATTCCACGCTTCGCTTTATTGTCTAATTTTTTTCTATCAGTTTTGTTCACATAAACATAAGCTTTGCAGCCAAATGTTCTTAAATTTGACAGGTCTGGTTTCATTTCAGTCCAAAGCTCATATGGTGTCTTTTCACGGGCACTTGTTGGTAGTCTGTTTTGTAAATAATTTGCTGTCATTAAAGCTTCTCCCCAAAAGTTTTTGTTTAATTGACTTTCATTTAACATGCATCTGGTCATTTCGACTAAAGTACGGTTTTTCCTTTCAGCCACGCCGTTCTGTTGAGAACAATGGGGCACAATCAGTTGGTGTTGTATACCCTCATTTTGAAGAAATTTTTCAAACTCGTTATTCATATATTCACCACCATTGTTAGAATGCAAAATTTTAATTTTTCTTCCAAATATATTGGAAGTGAGTGCATGGTAATTTCTGAAAGCTTCATATTTATTTTTCAACAGATATATATAAGTGTAGTGGTTGTAGTCGTCAATAAAAGTGAGAAAATAACTTTTTCCACCCACCGTAGGTGTCTGGAATGGCCCACAGAGGTCAGAATGTATTATGTCTAATGTTTGTTTTGTCTTGTGTGTAGCTACTTTGGGATATGAGTCGTTTTCCAATTTTGACATAATGCAAATTTCACAATTATCATCGTGTTTACAATTGTTCAGTTTAATTCCCATTGCCATTTCCTTACTGACGAGTTCTTTTATTTGTGCGATATTTTTGTGTCCTAATCTACTGTGCCATAGTTTAACACAATTTTTATTATCGCAAGTTTGTGTCATGTTTATCTTTTCTTGTATGTTATCATTTGTTTTAACTTCATACAAATTGTCAGCTACTGTCGCAAAAATATATTCTTCGTTTTTAAATTTAATTTCACAAGTGTTCTCTTTAAATATTGCCTGACAACCATTCTCAGTTGCTTTTTTTATTGAAATCAAATTTGGGGCAATTTCAGGAATGAATAGAGTGTCTTTGAGTATAATGTGTTTGGTTTCGTTTTTAGAATTTCTCACTTCTATTTTTACATCTCCACAACCTTGTGAGATTACTGATTGACCATTGGCTAACATAACTTGTGTTTTATTATTGTTTTTAAATGATATGAACCTTTTTATGCTGTTGCATACATGGCTTGAACTCCCGCTATCTACGAGGAACGAGTTTCTGTTTGAATTTCCTACCACAAAAGTTAGATTTTTCATTTTATTTTCCGTTTCTTGTATCATGTTTGATCTTTGTTTGTTTTTATATTTATTGCGACTGTAGAAATTGCTTTGATAGTTATTTGAATTTTTGTAGTCATTATTCTCTTTGTGTTTATATTCATTGCTTTCTTTATTTTTTAACCCTTTCAGGGGCGGTGGTTTATATTTTAACCACCTACAAGCTGAAAAAATTCATCCCGGAAATTTTTTAGCAAAAACTTACATTTCTAACATAGCATAAAAGGCCTGTTTTTCTAACCTTAAAATTTAAAATTTCTTTTAGTTTAATTTAGTTCATGAATTCCGGTGGCAGTATAATTTAAATGATCTCAATTGTCTTGCGCCGCAAAGAGTTAAATGCCAACAATCGCTTTTATTATGCGAACTCTTTTTGCAATAATTGCAAAACTTTCGTGGTGGTGTTTCATTTTTAATGTGCATTTTATATGCGCTTTCATTATTTGTTTGATTGTTTTCTGATCTTTTTAGATCTTCGTCTAGTAACTTTCCCCTGATGAATTCTGGGGTCAAGTCTTCCTGATCTCTAGATTTAATTGCAGTAATCAAGGTATCGAAACTTGGAGGAAGTGAGCATAGCATAAGAGCTGACATGTGCTCATCATTTATCACTTCACCTATAGCGGTCAGTCTATCACGGATCTGATATATGTGCCTTAGATGTCGAGATAGATTTTCACCCTCTGCTAGTTTAGCAGAATATAACTTTCTCAATAAAAATAATTTGCTTGATAAGTTCGAACGCTCGTGAGTTCTTTTCAAAGTGTCCCACGTTTGCCTAGCTGTCGCGAGATTTTTTATGTGTACGATTTGGTCGTCTTCAATCGATAAATTAATAATCGCTTTGGCTTTGCGATCCTTTATTGTCCACTCATTAGTGACAGGATTTGGAGGCTCGTCTGTTATCAATTCAAATAAATTTTCCTTACATAGCATCATTTCTATTTTGAACTTCCATAAATCGTAATTCGTGGAATTCAATTTGTCGATGATTGAAACATCTTTTGCAAAAGCCATTTTAACTTTATTATTTAATCACTGCAAATATTTTGATTATATAATATTTCTTTTCTTATTATACTTAATTACAATTCAATTGAGTTTTTTCTTTTCTTTCTTTTTGTTTCTAGAACACATATATTTTTCAAACCAAAACTTTTGGTTTCAGTTCTATTTTGAACGGATGCTTTTTTATTTTTTTATTTTTATCGAAATTTATTTCAATTCATTTATTATTTTTGTATTTTTAATACATTCCATTTCATATTATCTTAAAATAGAATACTAGTATTTATATAAATGAATTTATTTTTATAGAAAGTGTGACATCATTTTTTGTTCTGTGCTCATAATCTGTTCTTTTAAATACCTCGATAGCACATAATATTATTTTATAATAACGCAGATGTCACACATATATTTATTTTAATTATTATATATATATTTCGATAGAATAATTTTACAGGTAATTATAATTAAGAAAATCTTCTTACCTGTATTCGTCAATTTAGCATCCGATCACTCTATTCTTGTTTAGACAGCTAAATCATTATAAACTCTTCTATAAAGAAAATATCCATTAGATTCAAATGATTCAGCATACTCAATTACGAGATGACTTTGTGTCTTTTAAATATTTAATAGAAGAATAAAAAATAAAAAACATGAGTTTACGTTACGGAGCTACTAAACGCTCCGAACATTAGAAGATCTACATAACGACTACAGATGAAAATATTACATGTACACTGATGCAGGTGCGAGCGGTTTCGTAGGCATGCGCAGATGCCTCATTTGTTTCTTTTCACAGTTCGAATCGAAAGTAAAATGTTTTGATAGTCTGTGAAATATATTGGGCAGATCATTGTTATATTTTTCAACAAGGGGAACATTAAAATATTTTATAATTTCAAACACGATAGGCTTCATTAATCTTCAGATCGTAGAAATGTAAAATGACAGGTGGTTTTGGGCCAAAATTTGCAAAACAACAGATTTGATTATGAAAATACGTTTTAAATAACGTTTTAGTGTATTTACCTTTTTTATATATAACGTAAAATGCCATAAAAGCCTTTACTCGGTTAAATGCCCCTTCCTCTTTTCACATTATTATAATATTATTATTATTATTATTTGTTCTTAAAATACTAAATAAACGCACCTTTTGCTCAACGGTAGACTATCCGAATAGGTGATAGTTTTTTACGTTATTTTATAGTAAAAAATTCAAAATCAATCTTTTCTTACCGATTTGAAAGTGTCTTACTTTTATTTGCACAAATGTATAATGAAAATTTTGTGTTAAATATTACATAGAGGTTCTTTTTTTTCCTGAAATATTTTATTTTTGTGTGATTTATAGATACAATTTCATGTACTAAGTTTTTATAAAATAATGCATATTACATTCATACAGGATAGTTATAATTAAAAGCTCATATCATGAATCATCTCTATACTAAGTTTGGTAACAGCCCGTTTTAACTGCAGAAAATTTTTAATTATAATGACTCTGTTTATATTTTCATATTTTTTTAGTTTAGTTATAAAATAAGTGTCCCTCATTAACACATTTCTTTCAATAATGCATAAAAATAGTGAAATTCCCACAACTACTCGGCATTGGCCGAATACATAGCCTAAATTTGGCCGAGTATATACCGAGTACTCGGTACAGCTCTACTATAAATATTATTTCTTTTTACTTATAGAATACTTTTTGTAATGGTAATCTACTAAAAATTATCCCTTCAATAAACAATATAATAAAAAAGAATATAATAAAATCTTGGTACTCAAATTTTATTATCTAAAACCATATAAAATACTCTCTTTCACTAACTGTATTACTTTTAATTAAATACAGGGTAACCATAATATGTTTTCATGAAAAAGAGTTAAATTTTGTGGATATATATTTCAATATAATAAGTGCACCAAAAAGAAAAATGAGTAATAATAATCGCAATACCATTATTATATAATAATAATAAACGGAATATATATGATACATATTATGTAAAATATTATGTTTGAAATATATGCATAGACTAGTGAATTAATGAGGAGTACATTCAAGTAAAAAAAAAAAAAAAAAAAAATGCATTGAAAATATTTGGAGATGAACTACTTGATTACGTTATTTTCTTTTTTATTTATAAGTAAACATATAAATAAATTATATATACGCATGTACATATATATATATATGTATGTATGTAATTATAACAAGAAGTTGTTCAAATTAGTGAATATTATAAACAATATATTTATAATCAAAAAATCATGTTTTTCTTTTTTATTGGATAGCTGAAAATCTTACTCCAGCTTTTCTTATTTTTTCAAATGCTATATAAACTTTGAAATTATCTTTTTTTTTTTTTTTTTTTTTTTTTTTTTTTACATAAATCATGTTATAAATTCTCTCATAAATTACAGTGCTAAAGAATTTTTTGTTTCATTAAATATTAAAATAACTAAAAACCTCTGAATAGCATGAACAGTGAATTGGCAAATGTTTTGAAAATGACCCATAGAGAATAAAATTAGCTTTATTTGTAAGTATATTTAGTGTTATACTTCTCTTGAATGATTATCGTCTATGTTTATCAGGGAAGATAACTTTAATAAACTATTTTTACGGAGCGAATTTTACATAAGAAAATATAAAAGGAAGTCATGTGATGGCTACAACATACTAGTTTTTTATGACAATAAAAAGTAGTAAAACACAAAGCAAGATATTTCTAAAATTTAGAGAGGATTAAAAAAAAAAAAGATAAAAAAAAAAAAAACTCTCTCTCTTACTTGAAACTTCTGTCCCTTCCTTACTTAAAGCGCAGATCTATTTATACACCAGTATAAATTAATTAGTAACAAGGGAAATTATTGGTTCAGCTGCCTAGTCAAAAAACATCCAGCCGGCAATCTTAACATTTGAAACTGCAGGGGGAAAAACTTAAAGCAATGACAAATTCATGAATCATATTTTGGCAGACATTTCACGCTGTCAGAATTAAATGCGATAGAAAAATGGAAACCCAATTTAAGATAGGGTTCATTTAAAGAGGTGTTTAAATTAATCATCCCCCTAAACAATGTAATACTTAAATCGCAACTAAATAATTTATTTAGTTCTTGATTTCTATTAAATTCTTTTCCATTCGCAAATCGTTTAAAGTCGATGATATCCGATGTTCAAATATGCATTCTAATTAAACCCATTACGATTTTTAGCCCCAATGTGCTCTTTACCATCATATTAAGCCATTCTGATTGCGAATGAAGAACTTTTACAAAAAAAAAAATTCCCGAAAAATCGATTATTTTCTAATTATTTAAATTCTCAACGAGATGTATACAACACAATAAGGGAGCCACCATTTTCTTTGTTTGCAAACAGATCGAATCGAATAATTGAATTTGTGTTTAAAAAAAAGTTAGAAAACAATTAAATTGGAATCAATTTAATAAATTAATTTTAGTTTATTAAAAGAAGGAAATAATAGTTATGCAGTTCGATGATTAAACCTTTATTTTTATATTTAAAAAAAGAATGTTTTGCCTAACAGCGCCATCTCTTGACATTTTCATTTAAAATAAACTATCTCGGAATGACACAGGAATGCGTGTATGTTTTTACGAATAAAAAATTAATGTGCAAGTTCTTTTTGGGGAACATTGCAAATTTTTAAAAGAAATATCATGTAAAACCCATGTGCAAAAATTCACTTAGTTACGTGATATGGCAAATGAACCTGAACGATAGCAGCTCTCGCCCTACGGACTATGTCAGCCATCGGTGGCTGACACAAATTTCTGTTTAAGCCGCGTCAGCCATAGGTTGCTGACAGTGTGAAATGTATAAAATCGCGTCAACCACCAGTGGCGGACAGTGTAAAATATGTTATAAAGCTAAAAACATTACATTGTTTTAAGTAATTACTGAATATTTATTTAAAATTTACTTAAATTTTATTTATTACAGGATTATACCATTAACTCGTTAGTAGTCGCTATAGACAGCGCCACCTATTACAGATTGCGCACTTTTTATTTAACTCTCACCAATAATTTTAAGAAGTGATGTGATCGACGTTCCTTCGATTTTATTCACGTTTTATGTATATCAAATGCTACTTCTAAAAATTTTTGGTGGCTATTGAATAAAAGAATCTGGCAACACTGAAGGATGGACGGCAAATCGACCAACTAGCGACTACTAACGAGTTAAGGAATTTTATTGAAATACTGTAAACATAACGAGCTTCTAAGCTGCACACATGGCCTGATGGGGATTTCCTTAAGAATTTGTGTGGCACACAACTTGTTAAATTAATTGAACTCTGCAGAATAGCTCCTTTTATATTTTACAAAATTCTAGCCACGTTTCCCTGCATTTAATTATTCTCTGCTAAAAGTGAATTTTTGTAATAGAGTGTTTATGGATATGAAATATTCCATATCTAACACCTTCTGGTTATGGGCAGGAGTTTCTTTTACTAACGTAATTTTTGCGAAGTTTTCATAAATCGTGGAGTTTATTGAACTTGATAACTTTTGTTCAAGTGTAATAGCATGAAGTCACACCTCCTCATTAAATTTAAGATAGTTTTAGAAAAAGGGGGGGGGGGGCATTGTCTTTTAATTATAAAAATATAGTTTTTGTAAATTTTTCTTCGTTAAACAGTGAAAACTAAATTGTAATAATTAAGAATTTTTTTTTTTTTTTAAATAAAAGATAATTATTTAGTCAGTTAATAATAATAATGGCTTCATGCACAATCCCAAAACTTGAATCTGATAACTACGACCAGTGAGATCAGGATATACGTTATATTTTAATGGAATATAACATATGGAAGTTAATAGAGACTTCTGAAAGAAAACTCGAACTACCTGCACCAGGTAAGGTAGATGACAAAAGAATTTAAGAAAGAACTGAGCTCTTATGAGTTTAGAGTGAACAATATATCTTAATATTTCTGAGCGGTATTGCAAAGTAACAGAAAATATTTTAAATCCTGTTGATGCATGGACAACTTTAAAGAATTACTATAGACTGATTCCAGGACATTTCATATGCAAATCTTCAGCAAACTGTGCGAAATAGGAATAAGAACTGATGAAAGTCTAAAACTGTTTGTTTCTTGTTTATCTCAAATTTATGAGAAAATTCGAAAAATTGATGCAAATTTCATTGAGGCTTATCTAAATTATCAATTTCTAAGGTTTTTGTGACCAACATATGACAACATTGTTCAAGTAATATTAAGGTGGCAAGAAGAACAGTTTAACTATAAAATATTGTTGAAACATTGATCGCTGAAGAAACTCGTATACAGTAAGAGATAAGGATACTATAAAAGCCATCCATACAGAGTTTAAGCCAATCCACCAGTAATTAAACTATTACATGCTTCAACTGTTTCAAGCTTGGTCATATAGCAAAGTTCTACCCTGAGAAAGTGAAGAAAAAGAAGAGTAACCGTTGTTCAAGAAGTCCCAGTAGCGAATTTACGCATTGTACTCGAATGGACCAAATCAAGCCAAATGTTGGCGAGAATGATTTCGCCTGAGCGGGAGCAGGGTTGCACAAGACCTTGGAGCCTCAGAGATCGAGAAATCTTCTTGACATTTGGTTCTGCGCATCTCGTCAGTGGTTTGCGTACGTCATGGAATGTTTACACCACGGAACCAATCAGCTTTGCTGACAAATACGAATTCCGCTTAACTAAACGTATTTGGAAGGATAGTTTGTTTTGTTTGTGTGAGCGATTTGAGAGAAAAAATTTTTATTATTCATTTAAAATATATTTATATTTTTTCAAGTTATTCCTTTTCTTTTGATTTGGATACTTTGAAATTTAATAGATTTTGTTTGATGAATATCTCGCGGGTGTATTGTTTATTTGCTGCAACTCCATTATTGTATCTTTAAGACTACTTTTATTCGCAATATATATATTAATCGTCTTATTATAAAATACTCACCAAAATTTATTGTAAACATATATTAAACTTATAAATTTTAAAATGAAAAATCTACATAGAAGTATTTTTTGAATAAGTTGAATGCGTTGAATGTATATCTTTTTCTTTCATATATAATCTTATCAGTGTGCCTGACATTAATTTAATTTTATTATATAGCTGTTGATTCGTAGTAAGGCAATTCCACGGAAATGTCAACCTGAACGTCAATATTTCAAATTTAACAAAATTTTGAGTGTGATACTTGCATATTTTTAAAGCTTCTAATATATATTTTAGTAGCGTGAAGTTTGAATTATATAAATTGTTTTGTAAAAATGGGTTCGTCCATGTGTTTTCAGATTAGGATATTTAAGAAACGGACTTGCATAAAATGCTTAAGTATGTTGCTTGTTACTTGTACATGTATAATTTTAAATATTTAACTGTTTAATTATGTATATATCTTTTGTTAATTAAAAAGGAAAGAAAGACAGATTAGTTTTGTATTTGATTTAATTAAGGCTTTTTTATTTTGGAAAAGGAAAAAAAAAAAAGAATGATGATGTAACAATTTTGTCAAAAGTTTACTCTTTAATAAATCCTCTTGTAAATATTAATTTTACATATTTACTTAACGTATTTGAAGCTGGATGCTGTTAAATTAAATTAAAAAAGAAGCAGATTACGTTTAGATTATGAATTATCGTTGTTTTATTGAAATACAGTGTAAACAGATAAAAGTAAGCTTAATCGCAAATTTATCATCTACCACTTGTATTTAAATTAATTTTTAATGCAGTATCTATAAATAAAGGTTAATTTGCAGAAAATTATGCATTAAAAAGTTTAAAAGTACTGTGCAAAGCCCTGTTTAAAATATAATCTCTAATATTTATTGAATTAGTTAAAGGCAGGCTATTTTGTGCTACATACATGCTTTACAAATTTTTTTGTTTGTAAAATCAACCCATGCCAAGTGTGTTTTAGTTTTAAACATCCAGGAATCATTCCTCTTTTTGAAAGAAATGATAAAATGCTCTTAAAAATATTTTATATCTTTTGATTTTGAAAATTGGGCATTTTTTAGCTTAAATAAACACATTATGTTTTATAAGAGATAGAGAAATTTCGGACTCCTCATTTTAAAGAGAATTTCATAAGATTTAATTTGATGTCTACTTTGATTATGTTAGTTAAAAAAATATTTTTATTTATTTATAAAGATAGTGTTTTGTAAACTTTTTGAAAAAAAAAAAAAAAATACTAACAAAAATAACTTAAACTTTTTAATAAGGAATTATGACAAGTTACTGTACATGTAAGAATATAATTATAAATTTTACTTACATGGTAAAAGACCTCATTTTTAAAATTAGCAATCTATAAAAGATGAATACACGTATGGAATTTACTATAGATGAAGTCGAAGAATCCATAGCCTAGTGTAGGGAAGGGGCCGGCACCTGGAAAACAACTAAACCCCTACACAATGCAGCTATGGACAAGACTCCAGGTGTCAGGTTGAAAATCAACCGTCAAAGGCCTATTTTTTTCTTTACAATCTTTTGTTATTATTGTTCTTAAACTTTAAAGAAATTTGTCTGTTAGGTTTAAAACAAACAATAACTGCTAAGCTTACATTGTAAAATACAGAAAAATAACTTTAAAGTAAGCTTTAAATATCAATTTATTCTTTTTAAGATATTTTGTATTTTCTTTTTTCCCTCTCTGTTAATAAACACAAGGTCATAGTAAATTTCTACATCATTTGTCATATGTTTTTAAACAGTACATGAAAGAAATTAGGTAGTTAGATAATTTAAGTACTTAAGTTAAACTCTTAATAGAAAGTATTGTTAGAGTATAACACATAATTTATTTTAACATTTTTACAGTATATGTTTCATGTATAGAATTATGCAATATACTTAAGTTGTATGAAAAGTATTTTGAACATGGAGGACATTCTATACTAGATATTATTAAAAATCATTGCAAATTCAGTGTAATCATTATAGTAGATATGTATTGATTATCATACTAGTTATTTTTCAATTAAAATATTCTAATATCTAAAATAATTAATAAGATAAGATCATTTTTAAGTCTTTATATACATTGTTTTTTTTCTTTCACCTTATTTACTAAGCCTAACTGTGAGTATTTTTTCCTGTGATTATTCTTATTTAAATGTTTATAGAATACTAATTCTTTTTTAATTTGTTAAAGCAATACTGTATATTTTTTTTCTCTTACATGTAACATTTAGTATATAAAATAATACAAAACTTACCCGTGGTTTATCTTTCAATCCTGATTTTTACTCATGTCATTATTGAAAGATTCAAAATGGCTGCTGACCATTATGAATGATGAAATAGCAGTAAGATCTGTTTATTTCATTAGACCTGTTTTTAACAGTGCCAATATTTAATGTAATTGATTATTTGAGTTTGAAAGGGAGTGCGAGCTATGAGATAAAATTTGTATCCATCACTGTATTTTTTTTTTTTTTTTAAGAGTATTTTAGAGCCCAATGCTTCTAATTTTTAATGTGAATTTTTCATCAAAGGTAAAAACTGTGTGTCAATTAATGAATGCAAGAGCAGAAGAGTAAAAAAAAAAAAAAAAAAAAAAATCTGGATTAAATTGAAGAAAAGTACTATATGAAGAAAAGTACTGATACACCATATTATAACTTTTTCTTTTGTGTATGTAATGATTTTTCTTACTTTATTTTATTTATACAACCGTTAAGTGCTTAATGTTCGGAAAGCCTAGTGGAATCACTGTAGATTTTTTTTTAATTTGATAGTCTAAGGGAATGTCCCTCACACACACACAATTTTCGCCTAAGTTACACCTATGCGTAAACATGTACAAAGGTCATTGTGTTCAGGTATTTTACCTGATTTTTTTTTTTTTTTTTTTTTTTCTAGTACTATATTTTCTGTTTTTTTCGTAGTTAAATTTATATAATAAGACTAAAATATAAATTTCAAATGGCTGCTAAACCTAATTAAAATTCTTATTTTTTATAATGAGGGGATTGGAGCTCTCTGTAATGAATTATATATGTTTTCTACCTATACGAAAAATTTTTCTCGCCGAAATTTTAGGTATTTTTTTCATGAATTCACTATCATCCCTGCATATAATAAAGACTTACTTACAAGTAGCAGACTTCAGAAGCACATGCTTCTGCAATTTCTTAGGGAGGAAGAGGCATTGTACTTTCCAAAATTTTCTTCCTCACTTTATATAAACAAAAATTAAAAGTTTTTTTTTTTTTTTTATGTTTATATGCTTTTATGGTGTATTGAATGAAAGCATTTTTTTTTTTTTTTTCTTCTAACACAGATGAAAAATGTGTTAGAAGCGAGTTAGTTTAGTTGATCTACTAGGGGATGGGAGGAGGGGGTGACTTACATTTATTAGTAACTAGCAGGCTACGCCTGCTTCGCTGGTCACTATTTTTAAATGAATCATTATAATTAATGAATTCTCAAAATTGCATTTTTTCACATGAAAAAAAACTCTGATTGGGAAAAATGTCGCACCGGGTCCCCACTGTCTTTGGCAGCGTAGACCCGTGCACAATGCGCATGCACAAATGCATATGCATGAGTGCTGTGCATGCGTGTTCCTTCACCACCCTTATGATTTTTCTAAATTCCATGTTATTACTCATAAACCTTAAGAAAAGGAATAAAAAAAAAAGTCATTTCTTATTGGGTAAAAACTTATACCGGGTCTCCTCTGCCTTCGTCAGCGTAGACCTGTGTGTGCGTAGTGCTCACGAATTCATATATACGCTTGCTGCGTGCGCGTATTTCTTCACCACCCTTCCTGTCCCTCCTTAATTTTACACTTTTGAAAATATCCTCATTTGACTCGTAGGCACCCAAAACCTATATATACCAATTTTGAATGGTCTAACTCAATTTCTAATTTTTTGCCCCCTTTGAGAACATCTTAAAACATATAAATCAGGTGAAATCTCAAATAATTGTGATTAGCGCCCTCTATTGGATAAATTTAATGTAGGTTATTCGATAATTTTAAAGTACTTTAAAATAACTTTCGAATGATGTATTAAAAATAATTTAATCATATTTAGAATTCGAAATATTGAAATTTTAAACTATTGCAGCGCCATCTAGAGGTAGAAATTTCTGTAATCTACTGTTCAATTCCAAATCAACAAAACTTTCAAATAATGTATTACTTATAAAATTATTTTAATCAGTAGCTGAGATACAAAAGAAAAACCTAATCAGGACACCTTAAAACGTGTAAATCATATGAAATCTCGAATTCCATTACCTATGGTAGTTGGTTAATGGAAGGTGACAGAAATTTATGGCGTCTACTCTTGAAATTCATTTCAAATAAGTTTCAAAATGACATATTACTTTTGAAATTATGTTAATTAGAAGCTGAGATACAAAAATGATAAACACTATTATAAAACGATTTATGTCTGACTTTTTCGTGGTTTTCTCCGAAACTTGCATAATTCTGGGCTAAATACTGTTAAAAATCAATAGTATGAAATGTGAAAGGAGTATCAGAATTTGAAACTCTGCAAAATATAAAAGAATAAAGGCGTTCTGGGTTTTCCGTTGTTTTCTCCAAAACAACCATTCCTTTTCTAAGTTTTTGTCCCTTCCCCCTCCCCTTTCTGTCCCTTCTAATAATTTTACACTTGAAAATATCCGCAATCGATTTATCTTTCCTTAAAACCTAATGATACCAATTTCAAACGCTGTATTTGGCCCCTTCGCCCTCCCCCTCCCCCTTCCTATTAATTCTACACTTTCAAAAATATTCAGAATCGAATTATCGGGCGTTAAAACCTAATATTACGAAATTTCAACAGCATACCTCAATTTAAAATACTGCAAAATATAAAACAAAATTTAATCTAATATTTTTGTTTATCCACATATTTTCATGAAAATTGAACAGTAGCTTTATAATATGCTGTTTAGGCCATATATTAATTCAAATGTAATGTGAATGAAAATTTGAAAAGTGCAATTTCTCCCCCCACTGTAAAACACGTGACATCTTGATTGGTTACAATCCCCGTGGCAGAAACACGGCGACATTGTCGCAGAACGGCACTGAGTCCTTGCAGAAAGGTTTTTCGTTCAGGATTTTTTTTTTTTTTTTTTTTTTTTGAAAGATAAAAATTTCAATGCATTAATTTGGCTTAAACTGTTTTTGCAGTATAAGTTTCGTTTTTTTAAGAAGCTGCTCTTTTCTGCAGAAAGGTATCAAAGGGTTACATTACTACAGCGATGCAACAACGGCAGAAAAACATCTAACTACCGTGCTCTGTGCGTACGGGACAGCAGCAATATTCCCTCTACGCACATAATCTGTGACCGCGCTCTGTCTTGCTCGCTTTCTCTTTTGTTGTCTGATGCGATTTCTCTTCTGTTTCTGTTTCTGTTTCAAACTATCCGCGGGGTCTTTGATGGAAGCTATCTTTCCTTTATAAATAAATTTCTAATATTCATTCCTGTAATTCACCCTCCCCCTCCCCTTTTATTTTTCTTGTTTCACAGAATTAAAAGGATATCGCGGTCCGATCATTATGAACTTTCGATTTTATCTTTCTTACAGATGCTGCAAAAAACATATTCCTGGATTTTTTTTTATTTTTCTTATCTATAAAATTGCCTCAACGTCTCTTGAAAATAGGAAAAATAACAAATCAATTAATTACTTTTATAATCTAACTGAAACCACACAGAATATTTTGATTTTCATTTAAAATATTTTTAAAGGTTCAGTTATATAGCTGAAGAATCTTTAAAAAATAAAACTTAAAATAACTGTCTTTTAAATATTTAGAAATAAATAATATATTCAAAGCAATTGAATTTTAACGGGGATGGTAAGGTGTACACGTTAAGGCCAATGATTCTATGACTAGGAGCAGTGTCCTGTGTGGGAGACTTTCTAAGGTGTCTTAGTCCGTATTTACATGAGTTTCGGTATTTACTATTGGAGTAAGAAAAAGAATATTTTCTGTAACATTTGTTGAGATAATTGAAAACGTGATAACTCAGTTTTTATAATGCAGGGGAAGAAAATTTCAGATCTGAAAACTAGTTTTTCACAAAAATCGGCGGCCTTAAAATAATTCTTCACGAGAATAGCACGCTAAAATTTCATATTTTGAAGCCATCCGCAGACATATGATATATTTCAGAAATCAAATACAAAAAAAAAAAAAAAAAAAAAAAAAAAAAAAAAGAGGATATTGCTGAATTATGAGGTCTAAATAATATCATGTTTTTAACAAAATAATACCTATTTTAGCAATTAATTTCAATTACGCAATTTTTTTATAATTAGCAATAAAATAATTCGTTACTTCAATAGATGGCCACAAAATTGTTCCGTATACCGCAGATCATCTTTGAAAAAAAAAAAAAATAAGAATAAAAATAAGAATTTCACCGATTAACATCAAAACAAAGCCTATTTCAACAATTAATTCTTATTAAATATAAATTTTGTTAATTAGCAGAGAATTGATTGCATATTTCCATTTCCACTATCGGCTACAAAAATATCGCAATTTACGAAAATCAGCTTTTAAAAAATTGCAATCATTATCGACAAGCAACTAAATAATAGCACATTAAACGTAAATGTTTTACTATTAGTGGTGAAACGATCCCGTATTTCCGAAATATATACTGTAAAATCATTCTGCATTTCGAGATTCAGTTTTGAAAACAAAAGTGCAAATTTTGTTGCTTAGCGGAAAAATAATTGAGTATTCGGGATTCAGCTTTCAAAAGAATGCGAATTTCATTGATTAGTAGCTAAATATTAGCGTGTTTCTGCAATCGCCGTATAGTAAAAACGCGAATTTCGAGAATCAGCTTTGAAAAAAGCGTTATTATTATCGATTAGCTGGAAAATAGATTAGTTGTGATTTTACATAATTTTTTGACGATTAGCGATGAAATGGTCCGATATTTTTGATTTCAATTAAAAAAGTATTGCATAATTTGGGACTATTCAGCTTTGAAAAAAAGTGCGAATTTCATCGATTTTCAGTATTTAGGAATTCAGCTTTGAAAAGGGCACAGATTTCATTGATTAGTAGCCAAATAATTGCATACCTTGGTAATTGACTGCAAAAATATCGCGAATTTCAGGAATAAACTTTTGGAGAGAGAGAGAAAAAAAAAAGAGAGAATTAATATAAATTACGTGCGAAATTATGGTGTATATTATCAATTATTCGCGATTAAATGTAGATTTTGTAAATTTGTAGCAAAATAATTACGTATTTCAGTAACTGTCCGTAAAAATTTTGCGAATTTCCATAATCAGTTTATTGATTAGTCAGCGGCAAAAATAACATATTTACGTACAGTCGGTAACAAAAGTGTCCGAACACTAGCAAAAATTCCCATGTAAAAAAAGCACACTTCATACTGCTTTTTTAAATAAATCCTTGTCGAAGCCTGTTCTTAGTCAGTCTACGAACGTGATTCGATAAGGATTTATTTAACAAAACCGTATGAAGTGTACTTTTTTTACATAGGAATTTTTGCTAGTGTTCGGACACTTTTGTTACCGACTGTAGTTAGTTGTAATTAAGAGTAAAACCTATATCCATATTTCAGCAGTTGGCTGTAAATTTAACGCACATTTCATTAACCAACACCAAAAAAGTACAAGACTGCGTAGATTGGCAGCTAAATAATAGTCTTTTACAGCAGTTAATTGCATTGAATATAAATTTTGTCAGTTAGTGAAATTGTAGCTCTCAGGATCTATATTTTGTTTGGGCTTATTTATATATTTTTTCATATATTTAAAAAAAAAAAAAAAATCTTTTTTTTTTTTTTTTTTTTTTTTTTGGTCAGTGTGTTTTATTAACTTTGTAAGCCAGTACATTAAAATATGATTTATTTTTTCAAATTATTGTTTTATCTAGTTAAAATATTACAAACTGTAACAAAATTAAATAGAGCAAATAGCTCTTCACTGTTTTTTCAGAAATTCTAGCAGCAGGTAAAGTATTATTTTCATGTGTTAATGTTTTAATATTTGTCTTCCTATGAATCATTTAATTTATTCGGTTAATTTTAATTTTCTTACAGTTGTTTCGTAAAGGTTATAATCCCCCCTTTTTTCATTGTTCTTAATTAAATATATATATATATAATAAAGATGATCTATTAAGCATAGTAGAAGCCAAGCAACAGATACAAGATCACTGAAACACCAATGACCAACAAGACAAAAAAAAAAAAAAAAAAAAAAATATATTGTACCCTAGTTGTAAAGGACACCATGTTAATTCTGTGAAAAGAGCTTCGTGTCCTTTATGGGGACTTTTAGATTTATATAGAGGTATTAAGCACTAATATTACAGTTACTATAAAGGAAAAAAAAAAGACAGTGGGGAAAAACAAAATGTTAATTTTATTTATTTATGACAAATATCTGTCATTGCATCACATCAAAGACATGGAGGTAATTATTTTCACAAAATGTGTTCTTTACCTCCGCAGTACAGAATTATTCTTTCCAGAAATTAATATGAGGTTATAAAGTTATATATATATCTATATATATATAAACCTCATAGATTTGGTATTAATATAAACATTTTTAGAAACGGAAAAGTTAGTCTTATTGGTAGTTAGTACGCAAACATTTATTATTGAATAATATCGTCTTGCAGAAAGAAATTAGCTCAACTGAGGTTTGTCGCAGAAAGCAAGAAAAATTTCTGCCACAGGGGTTACAATCATTTCCTTTTTCATGGCAGATGGTCGTCTGGCATTTGAAATGATGTTGCCACAAAAAATTCATACTTTAGTTAATTTTTAAAAATCTAATTGTTGTACCGATAAGTCGCTTGCACACATAGATTCAGAAAAAATTCCCCTTTCATTTGGTACCGAAATCGCAACGATCGGACAAATATTTTTAATTTATCTTCCACTTTTTCTGCTTTTAACTCCGTTAAAATATCTTTTTTTAAGCAATGGCAGTGAATTCTTGGTCAATGAGATTGCTTTTAGATTAGACATGAGTGAACATTTTAATTAATATCTCCACAACTAATTAAAAATTTTAAATTCTGTTGTCAGGAGGACCTCGGAAAGGCTCCAGAGCATCTGTATGTCAACTCTTGTACTTCTGCGTTTAATAGGGGCTGAACGTATAAAAGAACAGACAGACAAACCTTTCCATTTATTATTATAGATGTAGCTTGTAACTAATTAAACCACATTAAATAAAAAAAAAAAAATTGGAAAACTTGTTTTTTGCATTTAAATTTAAAAGGCCCTACTAGTAACATGTGTTCAAGTATTGATTTTTGTGCCATTTTACTTAGCTTAAGTAAAAAAAAAAAAAAAATAATAATAATAATTTTTGTTTAATTTTTCCATTGTTGAGATTATATATATATACATGCGCAAGTTGCCATCAGATTTTCATACTTTAGATAATTTTAAAAAAATCTAATTGTCCATTAATTAATCAGACGGATTCAGAAAAATGCCCCTTTCATTTGGTACCGTATTTGTAACGAAATTTTGATTAGATTTTTTGAAATTGATTAAAATATGAAAATAATAACCTGGTAAAAGCTTTAAAAAGGGACATTTAAATTTTTAATTGTTGAAAAAAAAAAAGATATTGTTTGTTTTGATACTGATTATTATTAATTTTCTTTTCTTTAAAAAAAAAAAAAAAAAAAAAAAAAAAAGATTTTGACGAAATTCTGGCAAAAGCAGAATTTAATTCTGTGGATTCGAAAGGAAGTATCTGTCATGGAAAAAACTCACACAACAGTTCATATTATATACAAAACAATAATATTGTGAGTGACTTAAATAAACTATTCATGCATTAATCATGTAATACACAAGTTTTTTATTTTAATCCTTTCTTTCGTCCTAGTTTAAATAATTTGTTTCCTTCCCGTTCAAAGGAAGTAGTTTTCGTTATGCAGTATCCAAAAGAATTGAAATTTAAGTAGTTAATTTCTGAAAGTTTTTAAAAGACCTAATACCATAGGGAGAAAATGGTCCAGATGCTGTCTATTAAATTTTGCGGTTTCTGTGACGCCAACACTCAATAATGTCCAATTTAAAATTTGGACTGTAACTGAGAAGTCACAGAGGGGGATCAGCACCTCCCCTTTCCAACAGTACACTCTTTGTCATACTAACATTTAACCAACTTAAAATTTAAAATTTCATAAAGTTAGGACTGTAACTGATAAAGCACAATTGGGGGAAGAGGAACAGAACCTGTCTCCTTCCAATTGCACAGTCTTTGGAAGACTACCACCCACTCAACTCCTAATTAAAAATTTTGTGAAGTTTAGAGTTTTCAAGATAAGGCTTCAAGGGGGGGGGGGATGCTCCCTATTTTAATGATTCAGTCTTTGTCATATTAACACCCATTTAACTCCAAACTTAAAATTTTGTAAAGTTCAGAAAATGATTTTTTTTAGATAAAGCACCGTAGATGGTAAGATGTGTTAAGATCCTCCCCCTTAAACTCATTCAACTACAAATTCAAATTTTTGTGAAGTTCGGGCCATGATTTTTTATGATAAGGCATGGGGGGGAGGTTAGAGCCTCCCTCCCTTTAACGATGCAGTTTGTACCATTCAACTCCAAATTTAAAATTTCAAAATTCCATGTAAGTGGAATGGGTGTTGTATCATACGGTACGGTAACACCCATTTAACTCCAAATTTAAAATTTCATTTAAGTGGGGAGGAGGTCCTCCCCCTCTTTCTACGATCCAGTCCGTATCATACTAACACCTATTCAACTACAAATAAAAAAAAATTTAAAGTTTAATCCATGATTTTTCATGATAACTCCCATTCAACTCCAAATTTAAAATTTTATAGTTCAGTTTGAGATAAAGCACTGTGTGTGTGGGGGGGGGATGGGGGGGGGGTAAGTGGAGTTAAGACCCTCCCTCCTTTTAATGATGCAGTCTTTGTCATACTAGCACTCATTCAATTCCAAACTTCAAATTTTGTAGTTTCAGACCATGATTTTTTTAGATAAAGCACGTGGGGGGTAAGAGGAGTTAAGACCCTGCAGTCTTTGTCATATTAGCATCCATTTAACTCCAAATTTAAAGTTTTTTAGTTCAGACTATGATTTTCTGAGATAAAGCATCATGGGGGGTAAGAGGGATAAGACCGTCCCCCTCTTTTAGTGATGCAGATTGATGCTTCACATTAACTAAGATGTCATACATCGGTAGCACATTGTCGCAGGCGAAAAATGTCCGTAAATTGCAGACAAAGACTGTCCGAAAGTTGTGGGCAATTTTTTTTTATTAGAGCAGACAAAGACTGTCCAAAAGTTGTAGACAAATTTTTTTATTAGTGCAGACAAAAACTGTCTGCAAGCCATTTTTCTGTTTCCGCGACTATGTTGCAGTGTTTCTACCACTGGAACATGTCTATGGATATTATATGGGAAATACCGATTGATAATCAGCCAGTATAGCTAAATGGTGGTAGAGCATCTGCATAAAAAGATATTTATAGTTCATATAATTGCTTATCAAAATATCTTTTACTTGTTAAAAACCTCAGTTTTCTGCTAGAAAGGCCTCCATAAATGACACTCCACTGAGGGCTACAACTCTCATTTGTTAATCAGTCAAAGCACCAATATATCCGCTTTTTTATCTACTGTCTAGAGCTCCTTATGCATGAACAACACCTGACCTTCCCAGAAGCCAAACTCGTATTATTCTATAGGGAAATTTGTTTCAACAATTTCCCAATTTTTAATGTGTATTTTACTTTCAATAGAAGAAAGTATTGGATTCGTAAAAATTTTCGACCTTGGGTTTTTGATGGATTTACACGTTTTGAGAGCTGTAGAACACGATTTGACCATTTTTACTTTCTTCTATATTCAATAGAAGAAAGTATTGGATTCCTTAAAATTTTTTACCTCGGGTTTCTGATGGATTTACACGTTTTGAGAGCTGTAGAACACGATTTGACCATTTTTAGAAAATGTCTGTCTGTCTGTGTGTGTGTGTGTGTGAGAGACAAAATTTTGTGGCAATTGTATCTCAGGCACTACTGCACAGAATTTCATACAAGTTGGTATGTAGTTGCACTTTGACATAAATTAGTGCCTGTCAACCTTTTGGTAAAAATTGTCTTACAGGTTGCGTTGCCATCCCGCTTTTTCTAAATTTTTAACATGGTGATATAGGACAAAATTTTGTATAAATGTGCATAAAAAGAATTAATTTTTAATAATCATTATTAAATTTAAAATAATTATTTGTAATAGAGATAGTCAACTGGAGGAAAAAATTGTGTATGTAGGAGCCTCGCCTCCCCCCTGGGTGGAAGTCCCCCCTCGAGGGGAGTAAATTTTCATAATGGGTATCTTTTAAAAGAGCTTGCCAGTACCTTTAAAATGAGTGGTTGAACCTTCCATTATAACTTAATCAAAATAACTTAATGAATTATAACTTGATCAAAAGATTTTAGAAAATCTTAATTTTCATTTACTTTTATACATTTTAATTTATAGCTTGTATTCAAAATAGACTAAACATACATACAGTATATATGTGTATTTCTGATAGATTGGAGTGGAAGGGGAAAACCTGTGGGAAAAATAACAGACCCGTTAAACGAACCTGGGCCTTCTGCTTAACGTGCAGATGCTCTAACCATTGACCTACCCTGGCTGATAACCAGCTCAGCATTTTTCACATAATATACGTTGGCAAGGTCACCGAGTCTGCAAACACGCAGCTATTTCAAGTGACAAATTGATCATGGCACAACTCCAATAGGCCACAAAATTTTAATTTAGTTATTTTATACATCAACCTTGAAAATTCATTTCTAATGATTGGAGTAAAAGGCTGATTATTTATACTATCTGAGTGAGAAATACCAGAGCCGGAAACTGAACCCAGGCCTTCTGCTTTTTTGGTGATATACATTAGTTTATTTAAGCAGAAGGCTAGGTTCTATTACCGGCTCTGGTATTTTTCACATAATTCGTATTAAAAATCAGCCTTTCATTCTGATCTGCTAGAAATTAATTTTCAAGGTTGATGTATAAAATTTCTAAATAAAAATGTATGTATGAAATAGCTTCAAAACATTTTAAGGCATAGTTCATAAAATTTTGTTTTATTCAGAATCACTCTTATGCTATTGTGCATAAATAGCAAATAATGAGGAATTAAGAAGATATCAAAAGGTATTGATACAGCAAAATCTAACTTCAGTTTTTTTCATGATTACAATGCTAATGTATATTCTAGAAGCAAAAAGTGGCTCATTAAAGGACCACTTCACTCACCGTCGCCATATAAGCTGAAGCTAATATTATTCTATGGTAAATTTTCTTTATTTATTACTAATTAGCTAATACATATTTTTAAATTCTGTTTTCACATTCAGAAAATTCCGAACTGTTAAATTGATGCTCCTTTTCTGAAAACATATTTTTTTCATTTTTACTATTTTATTTCGAAGCTGTAAAATACAAATTTTTAATATGTGAAATTTTTCATTTTGCAATTTCAAAATAAAAAATTAAAAATGAAAAAAATTCGTTTTTAAAAAAGGAGTGTCAATTTAACAGTTGGGAATTTTCTGAATGTAAAAACAGAACTTAAAAATATATATTAGTTAATTAGTTATAAGTAAAGAAAATTTCCCATAGAATAACATTGCCTCGGGCTTCCGACGAGGGTAAGTGAAGAGGGCTGTTAAGGTTGCAAATCAAATTCCCTGTTTCTTCCTTCCTATGTTATCCTATGGGATTTTGTTGCTTAGTTGTATAACAATCTGTCATTGAAATATGAAGTTTTTTGAAAGTTATTCATTGAACTTTTTTTTTTTTTAGGTTAATGAGCTAAAAAAAATTAAATCAATTGATTAAAAAAAATGCTCATTGATTATGTTCAAAGAGTAATATTTGTTAGTTATAGAATATTACTCAATTCAATAATTATTGAATATTAAACAGAATACGAAAAGCTTCATTTTTGAATGAGAGATCATCAAACTAAGCAACAAAAGTTCCATTGAATAATATGTAGAAGAATAGTTGAAACTGACTGCAGGGTTGGCAAGTTTCTTCCAAGGCGGAAAAAACCGGCCGGAAGAAATAGGTTTCTTTCAAGTGGAAGAAACTGTTTTTCTTAAAAATTTATCTTATAAATTGCAGATTTGTAAGATACAATGGATGCATTGATCTTATAAACAACTTTAAGTAACTTTAAATATACCTATATAAATTTAATAACATATTTAGTTAATAATTGTGAGTTTTTTTTATCAAAATGAGCTAATGAGCCTCGGTATCTGATGATCACGTTCCAAAATACTCAAAATCCAGTAAAAAAATAAATTTCAATTAAAACAGTATAAAGTTTTATAATTTAGACAATTTTATTCCTTTAACTGGTAATAAATAATAATTTGGATCACTTGCTTATATTTTCTAATAAAACAGCTCTTAACATAATCCAGTTAATTAAAAGAACCAGTATGCAATAATTACTGTATTACAAAATGTCATAAAAACTTTATTTTCCTTATAGTCACATACAGTACAGTCAACTCCCTCTAATCTGCAATCTGCATATTTATAATCTGCAAATCCTTTTAATCCGTAATTGATTTTTTAATCTAAAAGAAATTTACATCTCATATTTCAAAAAAATTCACATTTTTACTTTTTATTACCATGTTTTTATTAACTTTGATTCTTGTTTGTTGTTTGTTTGTCCGGTACAAATCTTGCAATCTATTTTTAACTAATTTCCCTACTAGCTAGACATTTGAAACTTTCACAGTAACTCAGAACCCGGTGACAGCACAATACTTCAAAGTCAGATTTTCAGATTTTCGAATAGTTTTTTTTTAATTAATCAAAATATGAAAATAATAAGCTCTTAATAGCAAGAAAAAATTAGCTATAATTTAATTGTTGCCAAAAAAAAAAAAAAAATTATGAGTTCATTTTCTTTTGACATGAAAATAAATACATTTAATTCAATGTGAATGTGAAAAAATTATAAAAAGTTAAATTATTCATTTCACAAAAATTGACGTCATTATCAATTTTAAAATTTTATACACACTGATAAGTGCTAATAATATATGTTGTTCTAAAAGGAGTAATATTTTATTTTTAAAACCAACTTTTTTTTTCACAATCATTATTATTTCACTAAACTGATTCCGCATGCTTAAATATTATTTTTTAGCCTCACGTATTTTATTAATGACTCATCAGAAAATTTAAAAACATGGTATATAAAAAGTTTTTTTTTTTAATATAATTATTTTTTATCAAACTTTTATCATAAATCCTTACTACTTCGAAACACAAATGGAGAAGGGGAGGGGGGGGGGGAGGTAACATTCTTATATTTATTATCCTGCAATTCATACGACTAGCACTGAAAATGAACCCTATTATACATGAATGCTTAACAAAATCAATCAGCGATGAATATTGTTTCCAGACTTTCAAAAATATTTTGTTTCATATTTTTTAAATATGTTTGTTTACATTTTATAGGTACCTATTATTTGAATATGCTTAAATTATTATTTACCATCATATATGAATGTGATAGATTAGTTTTATTAATATTGAAGAAATATTTATTCTAAAATTTATTAAAAATCCTCTTTCCGTTCGTATGTCTATTTAATTAATAATAACTGACTTTGTATTTGCAAAAGAAAACTGTACAAAGGCAATGATCTCTAATTTGCAAATTCCTATTATATTTATACTTTGAGTTTATATAGTTCATAAATTTTAATTTTGAACATCTGTTTTGTCTTTTGGTTGGTTTCTTCCGGTTTTTTCCAGTTTCTTCCACTGTCCTGGAAGAAACTAGTTTCTTCCGGAAGAAACCCAACCCTGACTGACTGACATACTGCCATTAAGTCTGATGTTCTGAAATGTTAGAAAAAAAAAATCAAAAATCCTTTCTCTGAATATATATTCAGATTCCCCAATATTGATATACTTTTTTTGGTGATATACAGTCGGCAGCAAAAGTTTCCGAGCATTAGCCAATAATTCTGATATTGAAAAAGTACAATTAATACTGTTTTGTTAAGTAAATCCTTGTCGGGTCATGTTCTTTGACTGACTAAGAACGTAACTCGACATTGGTTTATTTAACAAGGCAGTATGAATTGTACTTCTTTTGTACAGGGATTATTGCTAGTGCTCGGATAATTTTGCTGCCGACTTTTTATCACCAAAAAATATATATAAATACTGGGAAACAATATTCACGAATCTAAGAAATTGATATTGAAAAGTATCAAAAAATGTTATTCAGAAATATTTGAAAAAAATATTTTAGAATATCATGAAGTAACATTAAAAGACCTCAAAAATAGATATAGCTGAATATCTAAAAATATTATTCAGAAATATTAGAAAAAAATATTTCTAAATATCCAGAAGCAATATTGGAAAATCTCAAAAATTAATATAGCCAAATATTTAAAAATGTTATTCAGAAATATTAGAAAAAGATATTGGGAAATATCTTGAAACAATATTCAAAAATCTATAAAATAGATATTGCTAAATATTTAAAAATATTATTCAGGAATAACAAAATATAATATCAAGCAATATCTGAAAATGTTATTTAATAATGTCAAAATACAATATTTACAGATGTCTGTAAATATTGGCCAACATTAATAAATGTCAAAAAATAATATTCCTGGATATCTTTGGGGGGGGGGGGGTTTCACATCAAGGTCACTACTTCAATGGTCACCCCTTCCCCATATGGTTGACCCCTCTTGTCCTTGAGTATGAACTAGAGATGGGCGTTATTTCATGTAATATAATAAATAATACTGTTATTGCATAAGAAGCCATTCACATCGAAATATATTATTGAAAAGTTCATATTAACTAGGGATGGACCGGATATGGATTTTACCGGATACGGATATCCGGCATTCCGGATATTTTTTTACTTTGCCGGATCCGGATATATCATCGGATATCCGGCAGTCCCCTTCCCCAGTTCACTTGAAATTTTCAGTTTTTTAAGAGCACACAATAATTAAACTAGTATATTGTGGCCACCACAATACTTTCTTCTATATTTTCCTATACAAATTTACTAAGGGCAAATAATTTATTAAAACTATTATTCATTAAAATTATCTAACATGAAGAATGCAAATGATTTTTATCTTGGAGAAAACTAAAACCAAATATCCAAATAAGGACAGTTTTATTGCCTATAAATAAATATTTAAAAATGCATATTTATAATGGTTATCTCATATCTCATACAAGTTTAGATATAGTCTTCCCGTTATCGAGGAAATTTTCAGTATAGAAGCGCCATCTATTGGTCTATAAGCATCCAACTTGAATCAGCGTAATGTCTCATAATGTCCTTCTCACATATCAAGTTTTGTTTGATTATACGACATAGAACCTGAGATATAGTCTTTTCTTAAATTACAGAAATCTCTGTGTGGCAGCGGCAGCTGTTGAGCAGCTGACATCAAAAATTGATAGAAACTAATTTATGTGAAGATTCAACTACAGAAAAATTTTTATGCAATTCTGTGCATTAGTTCCTGAGATATAGCCTTCCGTTAAATTGCGGAAATCGCAGCAGAGCCACCTGTTGGCCGATAAGCATTATCTATTAAAATTTCCCACCACGATAAATGCAGGCGATTTTCATCTTACAGCAATCTAAAAAACCGCACTATAGCAGCATAACCTATTGGTAGATATACATCCAAATTGAATCGGCATAATGTCTCATAATGGTCTTCTCACATATCAAGTTTTGTTTAATTATACCCAATAAAACCTGAGATATAGCCTTTTCTTAAATTGCAGAAATCGCTGCGTGTGCATCACCTGTTGAGAGGTTGACACCAAAAGTTGACAGATACTAATATATGTCAATGTCAATGTACATATAAATTTATATTCAAATCTGTACAGTAATTCCTCAGATATAGCCTTCCTTATATTGCAGTATAGCAGCGCCATCTGTTGGACGATAAGCATTTAACTTGAATCAGCATAATGTATCATAATGACCTTCTTACATATGAAGTTTTGTTTGAACATACGCAATAAAACCTGTGATATAGCCTCCCCTTAAATTGAGGAAATCACTGTATTGCAGCGCCACCTGTTGAGCAGTGACACCAAAAGTTGATAGGCCCTAATTTAGGTCAAGGTGCATCTATATACGAATTTATATACAATTGTAAGTAGTGGTTTCGGAGATAAAGTTGCCACAAATTTTTTGTCTCTCTCTCTCTCACACACACACACATTTTCTAAAAATTGTAAATTCATGTTCTTAGACATCCCAAAACGTATAAATCCTTCGAAAACTGGAAGTCGAAAATTTTTACGAATCCCATACTTTCTTCTATTGCATGTAGAAGAAAGTAAAAAAGGTATTTGCATTTTGTTTTTATACAACTGAATTCCATTCGCATACATAACTAGTACCTATGATGTGGCCACCACATGAATATAATTTACACAACATTCATTGAACATAATTTTTTTATTAAATTATTTTTTATTATAAATGCAGATGATTTTTATCTGAAAGAATTATATCACTACATGCCGAAAGAAAGTAAATTTTTTTGCCAATATCAAAAGAAATAAGATTTTTTTCTAATTTTTTTTCGTTAAAAGATAAAAAAAATCTATAACTTTGTTTTAATTTATCACAGATCTATACTTAAACCATTTATTTTAAAGGTAATGACGAAGTCTTTCGAAACAAAACACTCATATTGAAAATTTACTCCCCCCCGGGGGGGGGGGGGTAACTCCCCTTCCAGAGGGTGAAGCTATGCTGCAACATGCACAATTTTTTTTTTCATGTTAACTATTACTATTATAAATAATTCATATTAATTTTACAATCACACATTTAAAATAACTCTCATTAAGTACATTTATACAAGATTTTGTCCCATACTGGCATGTTAAAAATTTAGAAAAAATGCGATCACAGCACCACCTATTGAGCAATTGTTCCACAAATCTAATCAGTACCAGTTTATGTCAGCGTTCAACTTAATACCAAGTTTGGTTAAATTTCGTTTATTGGCTCGTGAGTTACAGCGTCCACAAAATTTGTGATGCACACACACACAAACTGACAGACAGACAGACATTTTCTAAAAACAGTCAAATCGTGTTCAGGACATCCCAAAACGTGTAAATCCATTGAAAACTGGAGTACGAAAATTTTCACGAATCCAATACTTTTTCTATATATACATACAGAATAAAGTAAAATTGTAAATATCATTGGGATAATAAAGCCATAACAGAGTTATTTTATTTTATTACGTTATTCTCTATTCAATAGAAGAAAGTATTGGATCCGTAAAAATTTTTTACTTTCGTTTTCGATGGATTTACACGTTTTGAAAGGCCTAGAATACGATTTGATCATTTTTAGAAAATGTTTGTCCGTCTGTGTGTGTGAGAGAGAGAGAACAAAAATTTTGTGGCAACTGTATCTCCGGAACTACTGCTTAAAATCACATATAAATTTATATGCAGATGCAACTTGGCCTAATTTAGTGCCAATAAATATTTGGTGTCAACTGCTCAAAAGGTGGCACTGCTATACCACGATTTCCTCAATTTAAGGGGAGGCTATATATCTCAGGATCTATTTCGTATAAACAAACAAAACTAATATGTAAGAAGGCCATTGTAAGTCATTATGCTGGTGCAATTTGAATCCTTATCAGCTAACAGGTGGCGCTGCTATACAGTGATATCTGCAATTTAAAGGAAGGTTATATCTCAGGAACTACTGCACATAAATGCAGACAGTTTCATACGCAGATGCAACTTGACCTAAATTAGTGCCTGCCAACTTTTGTTGTCAACCGTTCAACAGGTGGCGCTGCTATACAGTGATTTCTGCAATTTAAGGGGAAGGCTATATCTCAGGTTCTATTGCGTACAATCAAATAAAATTTAATATGTAAGAAGGCCATTATGAGACCTAATACCAGTTCAATTAGAATACTTATCGTCCAACAGGTGGTGCTGCTGTACAGCGATTTCCGTAATTTAAGGGAAGGCTGTAGCTAAGGATTTACTGCACAGAATTGCATATAAATTTACATGTAGATGCACCTTGACGAAAATTAGCACATACTTAATTTCCCCCATAGACGCAATGTACTTGAATTCTCTTGGGTGTCCCTGTATACGAATCATTTGTTTGATCTTCATGAAAGATTTAGTGTGGAATCCCTATGTCATAAAATTTTATAATACCATGTTTGAACTTTCTGCTATTATTTGTTCTTGAGATATGCTGATGATAGACACACGCACAGACACACAGACCAACCGTTAAAAATAGGAATTTTGGATTCAGGGGACCTTAAATCATGTAAATAAAAAAAATTAAAAAAAACTCGACTTAAAAAATTTGACCCCAAAACATTACTTCTCTACCATTTACATGGGTAAGAGAAAGTAAAACTAGTATGTTGTGACCACCACAAAACTTTCTTCTATATTTTCCTATATAAATTCACTCAGTTAAAATAAACTACAAAGATTATTATTTATTAAAATTATCTACCATGATGAATGCAAGCGATTTTTTATCTTGGAGAAAACTAATACTAAATAATCAAAGAAACACAGTTTAACTAACACCTTAAAAAATACGTTTTCATACTGGTTATCTCATGTATGAAGTTTCGTACAGCTAAATGCCATAGAAGATGAAGCATGCATTCCCGTTCTCTGGAAAAAACTGCACTATAGCAGCGCAAAATATTGGTAGATATACATCCAGATTGAATCGGTGTAATGTCTCATAAAGGCTTTCTCACATGTCAAGTATTGTTTGATTATACACATTAGAACCTGAAATTTAATCTTCCCTTTAGCTGAGGAAATCGCTGTATAGGAGCGCTGCCTACTGAGCAACTAGTTCCAAAAGTTGATCCGCTGTAACTTATGTCAAGGTGCATCCACATGTAAATTTTTATGTAATTTTGCACAGTAGTTCCTGAGATATTGCCTTTTTTCAAACTGTGGAAGTTGCTGCATAGCAGCGCCACCTGCTGATTGGTTGACACCAACTGTTGATAGGCACTAATTTATGTCAACCTGGCATCGGGAACACAAGAAGAGCTTTTGAGCGATTTCAGTATTTTTTAATTCTTTTTTTAATAAAGCGATATAGAAAAGAGTTTCCTTAAATATATAATGACCAGCGAACCGGGCAAAGACTGCTAGTACACAATAAAACTGTCGTTCTTTGAATATTTAATGTCAGTTTTTTCTAAAATGAAAATTATTTGTATTTATCATGTTAGATAATTTTAATAAATAATAATTTTAATAAATTATTTGCCCTTAGTGAATTTATATAGGAAAATATAGAAGAAAGTCTTATGATTTCCACAACATACTTGTTTTTAATGAAAAGAAATGAATTGCAGGAATCTACATCTATAAAGGCAGATCTCCTGACTGACGTGCTTGCTCGCTCAGCAATGCCGAGTCAAACTAACGGAGACACAAATGTGTAATTTTATGATATTATTGATTAGTGACGTGATTTAAGAAGCTATTTTTTGAAGTTTCCCCGCAAACGGAGGGAGAAAAGTTGCTTCTCGCATTTCTCACCATATCTTAATGAAAGAAAACAAGAAAAAAAGCAAATATTAAAAAACCGGATATCCGGTGATTTTGATCCGGATATCCGATATTTCGGATATTGAAAAATCAGCCGGATATGCCGGATACCAGATATTTTCCGGATATCCGGTCCATCCCTAATATTAACACTTTAATTTTATCTCTCTGCATGCAAAAAATGAGAGAGAGAGAGTGATATCTTTGGCAATCTGCCAATAAAACACAGACAGAAATCAGATTATTCGTTGGAACGAAGCAGTGAAATATTTTCACCAGCTTTCATGTAACGAGTTAAATAATAATCAATTATTTCGTTGGTTCCATATCAGTCAAATAATTTTTTGAAATAAGTAATTGCTTTGATTATTTTACATCTTTCTAATATTTTGTTGTAAGTATTATTCTAAACCGATTGTTATGGTTTTTTTATCGCCACTTTTTCAAATTAATTCGCCACGTGGCAAGTGGCGACCGTGAGTCTTGACCTCTATTAGCAGGCATTATCAGTTGTTTATTATATTTTAGTGTAATATATCTGTTTAATTTAACATAAGTGATTTATTATATTTTAATTAACCAATTTGATTTGTTGTTTATTTTCATTAACATAAAATTACAGTTTGTATGTTATTATACTATCACAAAAAATTAGTTTTCAATAAATCTCTAAAATCTGGTCCCGCCAAATCTGGATTTTCGAGATTCAACTGTAATTATAATACAATTTAACATGTAGAATAACTAAGTTTTTTGTAATAACTTCTGATCCCATTCTTTAAGTTTCAGGTTATATAGCTTTCAGTATAACCAAAAACATATTTTTAAAATTTTTCAAAAAACACTATCTTAAAATTTTTTTTAATTTAATAATTTTTAAAATTTTTGCCTAACATAATGATGTTGCATATCAAATTAAACCTTGGAAAATACTCTTTAAAATGATGGGTCATAAACTTCTCTATCCCTTATAGAACTTGAGAAATTTGAGATTGAAAATGCTTACACAAGCTAAAAAATGCTGATTTTTCGAAATTTAAAAAATTAATTTAAAAAAAATTGAAAGAGAAAAAATTTCTAAAAATATATTCTCATTTATATCATCAAGGAGAATGATTCCTGCAAGTTTCATAGATATCTTAGGTGGTCAGGTTAAAAATTGAAATTTTTTGGTTGATTTCGCATGGGATCGCTTCACCCTATGTGAGAAATGCCTAGCTGGTAATCAGCCCGGGTTCGATTACCGGCTCTGGTATTTTTCACTTAATTGGTATAAAAAATCAGCCTTCCACTCCAAAATTTTCTGAAGTGAACTTTAGTTACATATTTGTGCAAATAAAAGTAAGACACTTTTAAAAGTGCAAGAAAAGATTAATACACTAAAATGCTTTTAAAAGTATATTTTAATAATCAAATTTGTTGTTTTGCAAATTATGGCCCAAAACCACCTATAATTTTTACTCTTATATAATTGGAAGATTAATGAAGTCTATCATGCTTAAAATGAAAAATATTTATTTTAATGTTCTCATTTCATATGTAAATTTCATGCATCTTAAATTAAGCCTGAGTGTATAGGAACTTTTATATTATCTAAGAATTATCTTAGACTGATTTGCATCTGAGAATATATATAGATGCAGAGAGAAGAGAAGATATACTGAGAAGATATAATAAAGAATGAAGTTATCAGTTATTATAGCTTTGAGAATCCACTAAATAGGAAGTATCAAATATAACAATGAACCTAATTGTGTATATATACACTACTAAAGTTCTGAAACATTTCATGAAAACAAGCTGTTTGCCATTTAACTTAATTTTGTGTTCAAAAGGCCTTTTTTTAATTTCAAGATGTGCAAAATTCTTCATTTGTACATCAATTATTCTTTCTTACAACTACTCGGTACTCGGGCGAGTAGAAAATGGCCGAGTATTCGGTACTTGGCCAAAGTGCTACTCGGTGCAGCACTAATCACAAATATTGTTACCATCTCATAGGCGTAGCCAGCTTTTCATGCGGGGGGGTGCCCAAATTTTAATTTGAAATTTTCAGCATAGATATACATACATAGTACGCATATGTATATACGTAAGCGTGTGTATGAGTATTTTAATATACGTGTATTCATACATATATCGGTAAATGTACATAATAAAGGAATTATGTCATTGTGTGTACAAACATATATATATATATATATATAAAGAATAATGATATAATTCAACTAGCAGAACTACCCAACGATGTTCGGGTTGAAGTAGTGTTTAAAGAATCTAAGAGAAATTTACAAAGATTCTGATTGTTCAGAAGTTTGAGGTAAATGAAATTTTCCAGTGTAATAAAACATTGCAGGTGAGGCTCTGAGACAATTTTTAGATCTACAATTTCCACAAATATTTACCAATTTTTCTGCGCTGACGCTGACAATACTTTGAGACGCATAATCAAAAGTAGAATCATAGTTAAATGTACACTAAAAACTAATTAGCAGCATCCAGTGCTTGATAAATTGTATCATTTATGACGTTTTGGCATCAGCCTGAATTCAAATATGTCGTTACTCTTCAGTTTCTTCTTGTTTTCTCACCTCTGTCTGTTGAGCATCTGCACGATACCTGCCTAGTCGAAATACAGTAGTACTTTCTAGTCTCTTACAGCTTTCCTTTTACTTAGTCATTCCTGAAATATTTCTTGAATTAATATAAGATGTGGCTATTAAATAATTTCTTGCTGCTTCTCCCTCTGTCATATTCGCTCTCTTCACAGTAGAAGTCTTTCCGTAGAAAAAACTTTTTTTGGAGATATAACAAATTCGTTTTTTTTTTTTTTTTTTTTTTTTTTAATAGGTACTAAACGTAAGTTTTAACTATTTATATAACTGGGGTTTTAGAATAAAATGTTGATATTTAGAAAAAAAAGAAAGAAAAACTAATTAAACCATCTTAATAAAATTGATATTAGAGTCATTTGAATTGAAAGTGAATCCCAAACAATCAATAAAAATTAAAAATTTTTATTTTAATGTAAGTACTGAATTCAAAACCTAAAATTATTAAATAAAAATACAAAGTCAATGTTAAAAATAAATAAATAAATAAAAACAAATGTTTAATATTGTGAAGCTATAATGACATCAATTTTATTTTATTTTCATTTTATTTTTCACGCGTAAAAAAATCCTCATTTTTTTGTACAATAATGATAATTATTATTATAATGGACTCTTCCCACCTGACGTCAGAGGTCACATGATAGAGGGAAAACAAATAGCAGACGAAGTCTTGTTCATCTAGAGCGATTGCTGAAATAACATATTTTCTATTCTTATTTTTGATCAATCGTATTTAATCTGTGTTATTTTTTATACATCATCATTTTTAATCCATTTTATATCATTATTCATCACCTTTATTTCCTGTATACATTTACAACCATCATTTAGTTTATGTTTGTTATTGATGTTCATGAAGAACATGTTTAATAATCTGATTTTTGGTACTTAAATCAGTGACAGTGCAATATCGTACAGCGTAAATCCATTTAGACCAGTAACTAAGTTAATTAACTTGTTGTAACACCTTTATGCAATTAAATTAAATGAAAACATTTTAAAATTTTAATTTATAATCCGTAAACATTCCACAAGAAGCTATTATTTATTGCTAGATCAGTTAATGTTACAGTTACACTACAATATACAAAAATCGATTCTTTTTGTAAAAATAAATAAACACATAAAGTGTTTTTTAAAAATTATTAAATTTACAAAGACAATTATTCTGCTGTTTACAAATGCACAATATTAATTTTATTTTATTTTATAGTAAATATTAAAATTTTTGTTCTTAAGAACAATATTTAATTGAATTCGATTCTTAGAATTCGGTTACTCGTTTTCCTCTATCACGTGATTGAGCAGACGACAGTGGGAAGAGCCCATTATAATAAATAAAGGACATGCATTTTTTTTTTCTTTGAATCAGCTCCGTATTTGTTTATAATGTTAAAGATAACATAAGGTTTTTTTTTTTTTTTTTTTTAATTAATATTGTTTAAACTAATCCGGTTGAAGTAAAAAATATAAACAAACTCCAGTTAAGAGTTGAATTAAAAACACGTGTCATATTGTAATAAATTAATTAAAAACACTTTAAAAACACGTTAAAATACATTTATTAAAATATAAAAAACTTCCAAAGCTTTTCGCCTACATACAAGAAGGCATCATCAGGGAATTTAGTTTGACGCATACTTCAGAGCAGTTATATGTACTTTTGAATCACATGGTTAACAGTTAAGTCCTTACATAAAATATATTCAACTGGAAGTCAGATAGAGGCTGGAGCTATTTCAGGAAGAGGAGGTGCTACAGTTGGACGCTGGAGTTATTTCAGGAAGAGGAGGTGCTACACTTGAACGCTGGAGCTATTTCAAGGAAGAGGAGGTGCTACACTTGGAGGTTGGAACTATTGTAGGAAGAGAAGGTGCTACACTGGAGGTTGGAACTATTGCAGGAAGAGAAGGTGCTACACTTGGAGGTTGGAACTATTGCAGGATGACGAAGTGCTACACTTGGAGGTTGGAACTATTGCAGGAAGAGAAGGTGCTACACTTGGAGGTTGGAACTATTGCAGGGTGACGAAGTGCTACACTTGGAGGATGGGAAGACTGTAGAAACATCAGAGTGCAATTTTCATTTCCTACATTTGCACTCTGATGTTTCTACAGTCTCCCCATCACAAAATACCCCACCCCAAATAACAAAAGAAACTCATTAAAGTAAAATTGCCCAGAAAATCACCATAAGGTAACACATTTGCCAGGCACAATAAGTGAATGAGGGGTTCTGCTTTCGAAGCTGATAGACGGGTGGTGCCGGGTCCAAATTCAGATCAAGCCCATCAGTGTAGCCGTTGTGAGTAGTTTTCGTCAAATTTTTCGATAAGCTTAAAAGAAACGCAATTTACATTCACTTAAAAGTAAGGAAGATGTGCTGCATTACAAAGTTTTTTAGGTAGTTTTTTTTTTTGGGGGGGGGGGGGAGGAGGGGAGCATATATTTTTCGGAAGGGTGGTGTTTTACTGCACCCAGCAAAACTCTTCATTTAACGAATATAACTATATTCTTAGAACGTTTTAGACTGTAATTAAATTAAAAACATCTTTTAAATAATTCAGAGAACTTTTATCCACACCACTTTTTGAAGCTTACCGACTTCAATTATCATTTCAAGTTCCCTCCGCGTATAATATACATTCAGAAAACTTAAAATATAAAACTAAATTAACCAATGAGAAGTTCCATCAACAAACAATAAAATATTTGAATTTTCTTTTGCACATTCTTATAAACAGGTCCCATTTGTCCAATCTCAGTGAGAAATATGCAATATCATAGTTCCATGATATTGTGATTAAATACGATTGTGAGTTCTTTGCGACTGCATTAGTGTCTTGGCTTGGGTGAAGTGTTCCTCATGGAGAGGGGATTATCAAGGTTCCTAGCTTATATTCACGCATTTTTTTTTTTTTTTTGGAGGGGGGGGTGGGGAGAAAGAAGGCTTCAAACAGCTAGGCGGCCGAAACGCTCTGTTCAAACTTGGCACCTCTGATGTACCAGCTCTGAGAGCATTGTCGCATTTGGTATTTAGGAGCAGCAAGAAATACAGTGAATATATATACTAGCAGACTTTGCCGCTTCACTAGGCGCTACATTTAAGTGAATTCTCAAATTTCCATATCATTACTAATAGAATCTCAAAAAAAACAAAAATGAAAAGAAAAAAAATCACTGAAATTAGACGGAATTTCAACTAAAATTCTCACTGCGTTAGGTAGGGATTTTTCCGCTCGCAGCATGAGGATTCGGTTTTCCATTGCCATCGGCAGCAGTTTACCCGCAATTCACCTTCTCTCTCTCTCGCGAGTAAGTTAGAAGTTTCACGAAACTCCACCAAAATGCATATTGCGTACACTTAAACAACAACCGCACACCAAAATTCACCATTCTAAGATAATTTGGAGCATATTTAAGCTTAAAAGCGTGTTTTTTGTCCCCCCCCCTCCTCTACGATAAGTTCATGCTTGCCAACCATCTCATTATGAAGCGTAGTACTTTTAGTCACCGCCTTTTTTTGGACACCAGTAATTTTTTAGAGTAATTTCATTCTTATTTAATCGTAACACTATTTGGAGAGAATTGCTCTAAATATAAAGTGGCGTGGGAAAAGGGGCGTATTTTCAAGGGGCGTTAACAAGTCTACGCTTATTAATGAGATGGTTGGCAGCCCTGTAAGTTAGAAAGTAATTTTGAAAAATCCCTTTGTGGTGTGTGCATTGGGAACTATAACTAATCGACACATCAAAATATCGTTTATCTGAAATAATTTAGAGCAGAGTTACTCTTGAAAAGGCGCCCCCCCCCCCGCCTTTAAAAAGCGGGGGGGGAGGGGAATTTCAGAAAATCCATTTGTTGTACGTGTTCGGTACGCATAATTAAACCACACATAAAAATTAATCTGATATAATTTAAATATGTGTTTATTCCCATCCACCCATCCCTTTGAGGAAAAGGAGGGGATTTTCATAAAACCTAAGAATGCTCATAAAGCATCCATGCACTAAAATTTGTGACTGCAGCTTCCATAGATTTCCCAGGACAAATTTAGCGCTAAAAAGGGATCTCGAATTTGACTCCTTATAACGTCCCCTCGCCCCCCCCCCCCCAAAAAAAAAAAAAAAAAAAAAAAAAAAATTGAAAGTTAAAGAAATAAAAAACGGGTTTCTTGAAATATACTGAAGAAGACGCATGGCTGTTTTTAATAACTTTATACCACTTTTGGTATCTACTCAAAAAATCCGGAATTTCAAAAAATTTCCCTCAGAAAAATTTTTCTCCGTCCTCCCCCTTAAAAATAGAAAATATAAAATCGCAGAAAATTTTATTTTCGTATCCAAGTCTAGTCTCTTCATGTGCAAATTCTTCATCGTAGAGTAATTTGGAGCCGAGTTATGCTAACTAACGAGTTTTTGACTTTCGGTCCCCAGAAGAGGAACTGAGGGAATTTTGGAAAATTTTATAGGTATACTTTTAAGCTGGTACAGACCTAAATTCTTGCCAAATGTCGTTGCATGGCGTCCAGCCATTCTCACGTGAAACACGGACAAAAAATAGTTAACAGATGCACTGGCACACAATGACCCCCCCCCCCTAAACACACACATAGAAAGTCATTTTCCGCTTTCAAGATGTCTAAAACGGGAAGATATCGCAAAAGTTTTTGATTGTAAGAAACTTACAAACAAAAGTCTGTTTTATGAATATACATAGAAGTTTTTGGTATATTTTTCTCTTGCTGAAAATTTTACTTACCAGTGGCAAGTAAATTGGTGAAATTCCCCACACCTGGGTGTGCACGAACGGGGGGGTGCCCGGGCACCCAGGGCACCCCCCCTGGCTACGCGCATGCATCTCATTAAGAAATATTGATTCTTTCGATAATTTATATAAATTCCGTCTTTCTTTTAATCACTCCTAACATTCTTTTGGCCATATTTAGAATAAAATTAGGAAAACATTAGGATTTTGTTTTTATTAAGCGGAGTATGCTTAGATTTTGTATATTTAAATTTCAAATTTCATAAAATTATCCCTCCTCCCTCCAACCAAAAGATAATTGATTAAAACAGAGTGTTTTAAACTGGTTAAGAGTAATGCGAAATATTAAAGCAAGGGTATTTTAAACTTTATACTGTGAAAAAATCTCAGTTGAACACCATCCGTCATATTTTGACGGGTATTAACTAGTATTATTTTAAAAATCACAAGAATTATAGCATGTTTTTTTTTCTTTGCAACCTTGTTAAAAAAAAAAAAAAATTCTAAAGTAACATTAACAAAAAAAAAAAAAAAATATCCAGAAGAAAAAAAATTGGGTCTATATTTAAATGTTTATGTTGTAAATTTTACAATCATATGTTTGTAAATAAAGGTATTATTTACACATTCCTAGATATTTTTTTTTTTTTTTTAATAACAGATGATAAAAGTACTCATTATTTAAAATAATAATTTCATAACTTTAGAAAAGCAAAAAGATTAAATTACTTTATGGACAACATATGCAACAAACATGCTTAAATTATACAGTATATAGTTTAAATGGATACAAGATAAATGATTAAAAAAAATACCTGTATTAAATTCTTTAAAATTTAAATTGGTAATCTGAACTTTACTTGCATGAAGTGAAAAATCAAACTGCTAGCAAGCATACATTTTCAAGACACAAAAAGCACCATTATTATTTAGTGCCTTGAAAAATGCAGCCAGCTGGCCAAAAGAATAGTATTTACACACAACTCTGACCTAAAAAAAAAAAAAGCATATATTCAGTATTGCATAAAAATAAAAAATCAATAAAATAAGAACGAAAATAATACACATATACATTTTTAGAAAATATTACCTTTATTTAAATTAAATAAGAAATGGTTATCGGAACTGTCGCATGCCGACTATATATATCTTTTTAATTCAAATCCTACAAATTGGTGTAAGAACACCTAGATATAGTACAGAACATTTGGAGAAAAACCTCAAATCCTTAAATGTAGACAACATTTTTGAATGTAAACAAATATATTTTAAAGAAAAATTCGATGACAAAGTTAATGACCAAAAGAAAAAAGAAATCCTAGCAGTGGCGGATCCAGAACTTGACTTTTGGGGGGGGGGGGGGGGGCTAAGATTTTTCAAAGTGTTATGCTAGACCAATACAAAATTTACAATTGCAATATTCAATTGTGAATGTCAGTCAGTCAGGGGGGGGGGCTTCAGCCCCCTAGCCCCCCCCCCCTCCTTAAATCCGCCACTGAATCCTAGAAATTGCCATATGAAATACAGTTAGTATTTGATATGAGGTTGTTATTGAAGACAACCGAAAATTTCACTAGTGAACAAATGATCACAGGTAATGAAATAACAAATGTACTGAAATTGTAACTATGCCCTAGTTCCCAGAAACAAGCGATCCAGATACATAGGGCTGATTGTGACTCTACTTTAAAATTCCTGAAGTTAAATAAATAAAGTATAAGAGATTCAATAGCATATAAATTATTTTACGATTATATATTACATAATTTATAAAAAATTATATATTTCCATCTGAAGTAAATCTAAAATACCAGTAAATTACAAAAGATATTTCTGAATTTATAATTTACAAGGTTTTTCCTAACAGTTACTGAAATAGTAATTGCAAAAAAATCCTAAGATCATTAAAGAAAATTTACACACCATCACTGCCAGTTACAGAATCAGATTGCAAAGAAGAAATATTCAGGGTTCCCACTCAATTTCAAGAATAAAATTACCTGACTTTTCCAGATGTATTTTTAGAAAATTCCGGTCACAAAATTTGATTTGTGACCAAAAAAAAAAAAAAAACTCACAACATAAGACATAACATAGCTTGTGACATAAAAGACAAAATAGTAATGAAACTCATGACCCATGGGAACTCTATATTCACTTTCAGCCAAGGAATAGTTAGAAAATCAGTAAGTATTTGAAATTTCAGAAAAACAAAGTTGTGTTACACAACAAGAAATTAGCACTATTATACAAACAGCAATAAAAAATAAACGAAATTTTAAGGTCTCGAAACTATCTACTATTGTGAACTTGTGTATACAATACAACTATTTGAAAAATTGTAAGAGAATGTGTAAAATGAAATACATTAAATTCTTACGAAGACTATTACTACAGTATATCCGTTTTTTTTTTTTTTTTTTTTTTTTTTTTTGAGTATCACTTATATCGGTATAAGGATTTATTATAAATATTTTTAACAAAATCACTAAAATATGTAAAATTCTAAAATTCGCAAACATATCCGGCCTCAATTAGTCAGGTCACATATACTGTATTACAATGCAAATAAAGAAATGATCAATGAAACAATTCTTACTCTAATATTTTGATAAAACTGCAAAAAAAGAATTAAATATTTTTTTGTTTGCAAACAGTCGTAGTACAGTCACATTTCGTTCCACATGATTTTGTTTTCATTCCTAATAAATATGTAACAAATACTTTACATTACTTTAAATTTCTGTAAAAGATAAAAAACAGTTTACATTATTTATATAATTTATGCTTATCGAATAATACTCAAAACCTAGCTTTGAACTTAAAGAAATTTACAGCCTCAAGACAATATAGTAATATAGAAAATGCAATATCATTGCACATGCTCAATTTCAGAATGCAAAACAAATCTGTACCACAGACTAATAATCAATAATATATCATTATACTTAACTTATACAGTATATATATATATATATATACAATACAAATATATTTTAAAAACACTTACTTACTGATATAAATATGATTAATTATAATTATTATTAGTTTTTTACTCGCAGAAGCCAATTCCTTTTCTATCCCATTAATGCGGTAAATAAAAATGAGTAAAGACATTCGCTGCGGACGCGCACGCGCTCCGATTCCCAATATTAAACGTTGCCATATTTTGTAATTCATCAACCTTACGCCAAGGCGTTTTTCGCCAAAATTTGGCTTGATTTGGTCCATTCGAGTACAATGCGTAAATTCGCGTCCCAGTAGACAAGCCAAAGATTCACCCAGGAGTTGTAACTGCAGATGTAGCAGATCACCTTGTTCAAGGAATACCGATCAGATTGTTCAGTGTCTAAACCAGTCAAATCGTTGATATCCACCAAGTCCAACACCTGACTTGAGACATTGTACTGGGAGGAGTGAGCATAGACAAACTAGACTGAAGCCAAAGTCATTTAAGTTTAACCTTTCAACGCATCTTATAGCTTGTACTTGTTTAAGGGAATCTAAAGAAACAGTGCAATTTGTCTTTGATACAGCTGCTACACATCACTTTTGTAATAACAAAAACATTTTTATTGAATTCACTCCTGTAGATAATGAATCTTAAAGTGCAGCTATTGACGGAATTAATTTCCCCTTAGAGGGAAAGGGTGTTTTAAAAGTAAAATTTGATCTACATATTATACTATTAAAAGATGCAACGTATACTCCAAAACTTAGGTGTAATTTCATTTCAAGATCTCATTTAGATGTTCCTAATGCAAAATTTTATGGTCAGGGGTGACTTGGTTAAAGTTTTAGAAGATGATAGAGTACTTTTTAAGGCAACCCTTCAAGATGGTATTTACTATGTGTCGCCTAAAATTTTAAGTTGTAAGAAGGAAAAGGTTTCATTTGTGGCACGAACTAAAGTTAATAATCAGGTAGAATTATGTCATAGAAGGTTTAGCCCATAAATATACCTTCTTTGGTGTCTACAAGCATAGGTGAATATGTGAGGGGTATGCCACCTTTTAAAAATGATGGTTATAAGTGTGAGTCTTGCAGAATAAATAAATTTAGAAGAGTTTCATTTAAACCAGTTAATAGAATTAGGTCAAAGGATGTTTAAATCTATATGTAGATGTATGGGAACTTTAGCAGGATAGAGTTAGAATGGGTAAAATATACTACTTGTCCATTATTGATTATTACTCGACTAAATGTACAGTTTATCCAATGAAAGAGAAAACAGAAATTTTCAAAATTGTTAAAAAATCATATCACTAGAGTAGCAAATTTCCTTGACCATAGAGTAAAAGTATTCTGGTCAGATAATGGAAGCAAGTTTGTGAATAGTAAAATGCAGGTATATTTTACCCAAAAAGGTATCCAACATGAACTTACAAATATGTATACTCCCAAATAAAACAGTCCGTGGGAACGTTTTAATAAGACTGTAGTTAGTAGTGCTCGAACAGTTTTAAATGAGTAAGGACTTCCTGCTAGTTTGTGGCCCGAAACTATACTGTATAGTACTTATACATGGAATCGTGTTTGCCATAGTATGTTGGGAAAAACCCATTTGAGCTGTTTGGAGGTACAAAACCCTCTGTAAAACATCTTAAATCATTTGGTGTAGTTGCATATATTGGAATTCCAAAGCTACATTGTGGAAAACTTGACAAAAAAACTTCAAAAGGGTATATAGTGGGTTATGCCTTTAAGACCAAAGGTTATCACATCTGGATATCTCAAAATAATAGTACAGTTGAAACTATCAATGTTGCTTTTGTATTTTATAAAGACGTTAATGGAGCAGTGCCGGAGACCAGTAGTAATCGGAGACCTGATAATTATGCGTCTAGTTCCACTAATTTGAGTAAATATGGAAGTAAGGAATTTGTTAAGAATGATTTAGAATGCTCCAAAACCTCTTCTGAATCTTCAAACAGTGGGGATGAAATGTCACTATCATCTGATAAGAGTGATGCTGATAGTAGTTCAGGTCTTAGACATGTAACATGGGTTAGGAAACCAGTTTTAAGAAAGGATGGCTCCCAAACTGATATACAGTCGGTAACAAAAGTATCCGAACACTAGCAAAAATTCCTAAAAAAAAAAAAAAAAAAGAATACTGTTTTGTTAAATAAATCTTTGTCGAATCATGTTCTTAGTCAGTCTAAGAACATGATTCGACAAGGATTTATTAAACAAAACAGTATTAACTCTACTTTTTTTTATATATAGGAATTTTTGCTAGTGTTCGGATACTTTTGGTACCGACTGTATACAATTATGAGGAAGATAAAATTAAAAGGTTAAAATCATTAAAAGACATAAGAAACTATAGTAACAAACACCAGATATACTTTGACCCTAAACTATTTATTTTTAAAGGCTCTAATACATAGAGGTTTAGTAACAGGGGGGGAAAAAGGGTTACAAAAGATAGTGATAATGATAAAAAGGTGTATCATCTAGCTGACTCGGCAACGTAACCGTCCTTAGGACATATAAACAAGCAGTAAAATCAGACCAAAGAGATGAATGGCGTAAAGCCATGCAAAAAGAAATAGATACAATGTATGAGAGAGGGGTATGGTGTTTAGTTGACTTGCCATCAAATGTAACTCAACTATTGGTTGTTGCTGGGTGTAAACCATTAAACATAATAAAAAAGGAAAATCCTGAGGATTAAGGTGCGTTTAGTAGCCCAAGGCTTTAAACAGATCAAGGGGCTTTTAGCCCTATAGTAAACTTTAAGTGTTTTATGATTTTTCTTTTGTCTATTGGTATCATTTAATGATTGGTCTCATATACAGTACGATATTACTGGTGCTTACTTATATGCCCCTCTCTGTCACAACCATTAGGTTTTGTAATTTCAGGACAGGAAAGTAAATTTTGTAAATTGGAAAAAGCTATCCCATACAGCCACTGATATCTATTAGACATCTAAATTACATCCAAATGATCTATAAAAAGGTACAAAATATCTAAAAAATGTCCATTAAAAATCCTGGATATCCTGTACTAACTATAGATATCTATTAGATGTTTAAATATAGACAAAATGTAGACGTGCCTTTTTCAATGTCTAATAGATGTAACATGTTAGATCAAAACAAGATTTAGATATTTTCAATATCTATTAGATCTAACAAGTCCAGGTATTGGATATTTATCAGATATTTAACACATCTAATGGATATTAAAAAGATTGACATTTGTGATGTTAATAGATATCTGTAGGATATTAATAGAAGTTTAATGGATCATTTTTAAACTTTTATACGTGTTTATAGATGTCTTATGGATGTAAGTGGCTGTGTGGGATTTATAGTCTACATCAGTCCAGTCAGGTAGACAATGGTTTTACAAAATGCATCAGGTTTTACTTAATATTGGTTTTAGAAAATTTGAATGGTGCAATTGTGCCTAAACATATAAAAATGATATACTTTTACCTTTATCTGTAGACGATTTTGTTATCTTTGTTAGAAATCAAAAGGTAACAGATAAAGTATTAAGTCTGCTCAAAGATAAATTTGATATTAAAACTGCGTGGAACAAAAAGTCATTAGGCGTAGAATTTGAGGATGTAGAGATTGAAGAATCTCAAGGTAAAATCTTTATACATCAACAAACGTACATTGATGAAATGTATGAAAGGCCTAGTAAATATAAATTGCCGATTACCTCCCTACCCATAAATAAAGGCTCTGTATATTCCAAGAGTACATGTCCTAAAACTGATGCTGAAATTTCTGAAATGTCCCAATCACCATACAGAAGCATATTAGGTTGTTTATCATTTATATCTAATAGTAACATAACTGATATAGCTTATACAGCGAATGAATGTACTAAGCCAATTTCAGTCCAATCCTGATATGTCCCACTGGGATGGTCTCTTAAAATTACTAGGACATGTGCTCCATACTAAACACTTAAATTTAACATGTAAAAAGATACAAATAGTAACCTTCTCGGATGCAGATTTTGCTGACAAGCGTGACACGATCTAACTTCACTCGGTGGTCAACCAGTTTTACTAAGAAATTCTCCCATAAGTTGGTGAACATTTAAAGAGCATAGTGTTAGCTTGTCAACCATGGAGGCTGAGTTTATAGCCATGACTGAAGCAGCCCGAGAATTAACTTGGCTCGATAATATCTTAAACGAATGTTATAATCATAAAATTTCCTCTGGTAGTAAAACTTAACCTATGTTGTATGTAGATAATATGGCCACTATTGATTTTGTCAAATCCCCATTTGAAAATCACTACTCTAAGCGCATTGACGTAAAATTGTCAGAGATCTGGTAGGTGAAAATTAAATTTGACTTGTAATTTATTCGAAGTAAATCTAATTTAGCAGATGCCTTTACCAAGCTACTCACCAAAAGTGATCTAAATAAATTCATAAGTAATATTTTTGTGAATTAAATTGTTTTGCATATAATTTATTAGTATATTATATAATGATTTATTATTAAGTACATTGTTTTATAAAATGAATTTTCTATTCTTATGTAATTAATCTATTGTTTTAGTATGGACTGTTTTGCACTTTGTTTTAAAATGCACACTAGTATTTTTAGCTATGATATGCAAATTAGTCTTCGGGGAAAAAATAATTGTTTGTCAATAAGTTAAGCCTTTAATTTTCTTGTCAGAGTATGATTAACTGCCACTACTGGGTCATTCCCAGCTAACCAGAGCAGCCTTAAGAAATATTTTGCAAGAATGTTCATTATAAACTAGTTAATACCCGTCAAAATTTGGCGAATCATGTGCAACTTAAATCTTTTCATGGCATAAAGTTTTAAACATTCTTGTTTTAATATTTTGCATTGCTCTTAACCAGTTTAAAACCCCCTGCTGTAATCAATTATTTTTTGGTTGGAAGGGTTTCATGAAATTTCAATATTCAAAATTTAAGCATGCTGCATATAATAAAAATAAAATTCCAAGATTTTTTCTAATTTACTCTAAATATGACCAAAATAATGTGAGGAGTAATCAAAAGAAAGAATTTATAAATTATGGTACGAATGAAGAAAGAAAGCACACATCAATACTTTTCCTACATACTTTAATTTTATCGCTAATTTTTACCTTCAGCATACTTTTCTACAAACAGCATAAGACAAAGATCATGACTTGACAAATATTTATTTAACAAAACGGTATTAAGCGAAAATCTTTTAAATACTAATTATTGCTAGCGCTTCAATAATTTTGCTGCCGACTGTGCATAGCATGAAAATAAAATCTATCGATAACGATAATATTCCGTTTGAATTACAATATGACAGTGGCGCCATCTATAATCTATCGATGTAAAACAAAAAAATCTCAGGGTTTGTCTTTTTTTTTTTTTTTTTTTTAAATCACATAAATTTATAACGCAAAATAATTTAATTTAAAATAAATTTTAATAATGTTTTGTTTTCTTTATATTCTATAATTATAATTTTATTTACACTTAGAAATAGACTATACTGCTTAAAAATAAATAACATTATAACACTTTATTCTATCAAAATAGTATATTTCAACACAAGCATACTGTTAAATAAATAAATAAAAAATAAGAATGAATGTAATATTTCAGCAAGTTAATTTGCTCAGTAAATTTCTTATAATAAATTATACTATGTAAATTTTTACTCGTATAAAATATCAAAATTTTAAGGTTATTTTTTCTAAATTATTTTTTCTATAATATATTATGGAAATGAAATATCATAAATTATAATAATTAGATTAAAAAAAACTTTTTTGATTTTAAATATCTATTTCCATTTTCTCTAAACTAAGTTTTTAAGTGATACAAGTACAAGTTATTTTTATAGAACGATAAAGTGTAAGAATTTGTTAATTTTAAAAGATTTTTTTTCTTTTAAGGAATGGAAAACAATTTAAGGAATATATATGTTATATATGGTAACAGATGGCGCCCCTGAACTACTATGTGTAAGGAAATTTTCGGCGAAAATGCACATGACGGTAATTGATAAGAATTCCCGAATTGGTTTATTTTAATATACTGCCTTGGAAAGTATGAACCAATGAATTAATCGTGTGAATTATTTTTATGATTGAGCTGTAATTAGGCATCTGCCATAGACATATGAAATATTAATGCCGTCTCTGCTCGATCTCTATCATCGGTATTCGTATTGCATTGCATAAAGAGAAAAGAATAATCCCATTCCGAATTGGTTCAAAATTTTCTTGCACATGCCCAGATCATACGATTTTGGTCTTACAGAAAGTGCTTTGTGTTTTAATATTATAGATGCCAAATGATTTTCCTGAGATAGAGCCCTCTAGGGGTTTCTTGTCATGCTAGGGCATATCGCGGGCATGTTAATATTTTTAAACCAGTCAGTGCTCATTTTATTTAATTGTTAATTGGAACTGCCTCTAACAAGGAAGGTCTTAAAGCGCATACTCAGAATATTGTGAAAAAAATTACAGATATACTACTTACATAGGTAATACAAGATCAGTCAAATTTATCGGTCGAATCCCAATAGATAGTCTGTAAAAAAAATAATATAGTATAGAATATTTGGCGCCAAAAGACAAACTGCACGCGATTTTGCGAGCAACATCCTTTCCCTCCAAACGCAAGTAATTTTAATGCGTTTAAGAATTTCTTGCGAAACAGATCTTTCTGAATAGCGTTATAGTAAATATAGTTTGAAATTAACCAATGAAAGAGTTACATGTTTCTCATTCAAGCTTGTACAGCATGTGGTCTTTTATTAAAAATATTTCGTTTTAGCTTTGAATTTTTTTTTTTTTTAATTGCTGTCAAATGCACGTTTAAGTTATCTTTAGTTTTTTAATTGGTAATTAAAAAATTTCTGTATTTTGCAAGTTGCAAATATTTATTTTTAGTTTTAGTTAAAGTTTAAAATGAATTTTACAATTTAATGTTAAATTAATTTTTTTATTAAAAGTCGTTGGAAATTAACATGTACAATGTTGTTTGGAGGCTGTATAAACAATACATGGTGTAAAAAAAAAAAAAAAAAGCACACACAAATGTTACAAAAAAAAGAAATTAGGAAAAAAAAAATGTTGAAACATTAAAAAGACAATATGAGTGTGTAAGTTATGAAAATTTTGAAGGCATTGCTTATAATGCATATCCTCCATCCAACGAAATATCGCAAAATTCCAATGAAAATAAGTATAATATCGAATTGCCTCTTAAAGATGTGAAACATCAAAATAAAAAATATATATACATCCGGACTATAAGAAGGCTGTAAATGACTAGCATTATGTGAATTCTGGAAATTCATGTCGCAGTTTAAAATGTGTCCAAACAAAGTTTAAACATGAAAAAAAAAAAAAAAAAAGCATTACTTGTATCATTCAGAAAAAAAGAAAATGTAACTAATCGTAAAGAAAAAAGGAAAGAAATAAAGTTTTTTCTTGGGAGGGGGTGGGTGGAATTACATCTTCTAATGAAGTATCTTTTAATAAAAAAGCATATGATGCCCATACAAAAATATATATATATTATATTTGTGCATTGTTACTAAACCAAAGACTTGTTTTATTCCCCCTCCAAATCTATGATTTTTATTTAAACTCATTAAGAGATTAAAAACTTTAATTCTTTATAATTTTCCATTAAAATATAGTTTAAAATTTGAATAAATTAAAATAAAAAAAGATACACAGTTCAAAAATTGCAGTTATAGATTTTATTTATTTATTTTTTTTTTTTTTAAGTAACTTATTTAAATTTGGTATGTACAGTCGGTAACAAAAGTGTCCGAACACTAGCAAAAAATCCTATGTATAAAAAGTACACTTCATACGGTTTTGTTAAATAAATCCTTATCGAATCATGTTCTTAGACTGACTAAGAACAGGATTCTACAAGGATTTATTTAACAAAACCGTATGAAGTGTACTTTTTTTACATAGGAATTTTTGCCAGTGTTCGGACCCTTTTGTTACCGACTGTACAGTTAAGAAAAAGTTCTGTAAATTTTATCTAACCTATGTAATAAAAAGTAAATTATAATAAAGGTATAAATTTTCAACATTAATGTGTAATCTATACTGAAATTTCAGACTTAAATTTAAGTTTGAAATTGTATTTATCTATTTAAATTTTGATCTAAACTACTCCTTGCGAAATCAGTATTTAAAAAAAAAAAAAAAAAATAGCGCACTGATAAACTATTGTCATTTTCCATTATTTCATTTTCAAACTGTTAAGTACGTTCTTTTTAATTTATTATACACTATAAATAAATGTGCGTGCTGTTTTACTTTATGCATAATATTTAAAGATCAAGTAAAACTTAAGCATAGTTTACGTATTTTACACTAAATTAAAGGTTATATAATTTGATCTTTAAGTTTACTTATAAATATATATGACAAAATTGTAGTCATAAAAGTGTATTTAAAGTAAACTTTCTTAAATTAGTTTAGTACGCAGAGTATGGAAATCGTTTTTCTGCAATGATTATTTATCAAAAAACAGTTTTGTATCAGTTTTCATTGTGTCGCCAACGAGCGATAAATAGCCAAGAATCGGACATTTTCAATATTTTTTTTACGGGCAATATACAGTCGGCTGCAAAATTATTCGAGCACTAGCAATAATCCTTGCCAAAAAAAAGTACACTTAATACAGCTTTGTTAAATAAATCCTTGTCGAGTCATATCCTTAATCAGTCTAAGAACATGATTCGACAAGGATTTACTTAGCAAAACAGTCTTAAGTGTACTTTTTAAATATAGGAATTATTGGCTAGTGCTCGAATAATTTTGCAGCCGACTGTACAGTGATTCTGGCGGAATTTTTTTTATAATCATACAGAACCTCATGAGGAGAGTCTTCTGTATTTCTTCAAAATTTTTTGCGTATGTGCTTATGGAGACCTTCCTTGTAAGTCCCGCTTAACTTATGACATTGTATTCTTCTCATACTAAACTGATTCAGGTATAGATATATCTGTTCAATGTTGTAAAAGTTTAGAATTGAAAAAAATTTTGTAAAAGAAAAATTGAAAGGAAAAAAAAAAAAAAAAAAATTGAACTAGTTTAATTTTTATTGAAACAGTAATGATTTTGTATATATAATTTATTGATGCTATTTTCGCTGTTGCAGATCCATCTTTCTAAGTATGAGTGAAAGTATCGTGTTTTTGGGCCCCAAATAGATATGATGGATGAATGAATAGATTGATTAGTATTGTTCAACATTATTGTTTCTTCTGTTAAGTATCGTGCACTTTAAATTGCAATAAAAAAAAAAACTTTAATACAACAAATTGTATTAAATATTATCACTGTAATATAAGCATATCAGTTTAGCTGTTGGTATTAAATGTATTGTGTGCATATATATATATATATATATATATATATATATATATACAGGGTGTTCCAAAAGTCCCCCCTTCCCTCCAAACTTGAAAATGAGTCGAAATTTTGAAAAATGCCGAAACACGTATTTAATGAATTCAAGAGGGACCTCTTTTGGTGAAAAAAGTTTGGGCTAGGGAGGGCAACTTTAAAATTTCAAATGGGAAGGTATGTCTTGTGATACAATGAAATTGATATAAATAGTTTCGCCCTGCAATGATTATTAAAGGAGATACATGAGTTCTTAGACCTTTGAAATGTTGATTTTATACTTATGTATCCCCTTTAATAATCACTGCAGGACAAAACTATTTATACTAAATTCATTGACTTGAAGAGACGTTTCCAGGGATGTATCACAAGACATATTTTGCTCAAAAATGTTTGGGCCTGGGCAAGGGAGTGCAACTTTGAAATTTCTAATGGGAAGAGTCTCTTCAAAACAATGAGTTTGGTATAGTTTTGTCCTGCAGTGATTATTAAAGGGGATACATAAGTATAAAATCCACATTTCAAAAGTCTAAAAACTCATGTATCTCCTTTAATAATCATCGTAGGACGAAACTATTTATATCAAATTCATTGTGTTGAAGAGACATTTCCAGAGATTTATCACAAGACATACCTTCCCATTTGAAATTTTTTAAGTTGCCCTCCCTAGCCCAAAATTTGTTCACCAAAAGAGGTCCCTCTCGAATTCATTAAATACGTGTTTCACCATTTTTAAAAATTATGACTTATTTTCAAGTTAGGAGGATGGGGGGGGGGGGGGGACATTTGGAACACCCTGTATATATATACATATTTTATTAGGATTGAAGTGTTCAGTATCTGTAATCATAAAATTGTTCAAGATAGAACTTTAATATTTGATCTTTTCGTAATCATAGTCTGATGGTAAAATGAGCAGTATTTTTGCAAAAGATTTAACATATCTTCTAATTTAAAAGTAACAAATTTATTTTAATTGAATATGGTACTTTTTTTAAGTGTGTTCACAGATTGTGAGTTTAGTGGTTTAACTCAAGAGTATTGAGTTAGTGTTTCTTTGTGTGGTAAGCACTTAGTCTGTGGGAACTAGGATGATATGAATGTGTGTGTGTGTGTGTGTGTGGTGGGAATCATTAGTAAAAAGGCCCCCTTATTTAATCCCATCATCCAGAATCCCTTAATATTTATTCCTCTACATTTATATAAAAAAATTAAATAAATCTTTATTAAAAATTAAAATACAATAAAAAAACATATTTCTTACCTGTTTAAATTAACTTAGTAAGTTTAAATTAATTCAATCCATATTTTTGTTATTTTGTTTATATCGTATCGGCAGCATCACTCATAGCGATACTACTCTCTTGTATGCCAGAAGCAGAAGACATAGTTCACCTTTTCTCCCGGCGGTGAATGTCTAGCGGTCGCTGATTTATCTAGCTGTCGATCGCATTACTTACCCTGCCTTTGAGAATTTGCTCACTGTTGATCGTAGTGTAGTATGCAAATACACTGTGGAATCAACTAGAACTTTTCTCTTTCTGCATGAATATAAATGAGGTTAAGATATGATATGAAAGGTCAGCTGTTTGCTTTTCTTTTCACTCTTCTTTCTTACTTTTGTAATTCATGTTGGCTTTAAAGGAGAATTGAGTACCTGATGGCCCGATGTGAAAGCATTTTTTTGAGTTCACTTTTCTTTTTTATTTTGGTGGAGTAAAAGTTCTTCAAGCAAGTAAAAGAAGTTATATTGGTAAACTTTTATTTTTATACTGCTCAAAATGTATAATTTTACTATCGGGTCATGAAGCCATTTGCTATTAAAGTTTATAATATTAAGTAACTTGAATTCCTTTTTTTGTTTTAATAATCTATTTTTGAACTAATTTAATAATGAAACTTATTTTGTTATAAATCAAAAGTTAACTATTGTTTAATTATACTTTTGTTATTTTTGTTTACATATGTTTTATTAGACTAATAAACTTATTTGGTTAATTAAAACTTTATTATTATTATTTGACTTCATGTATTCATATTTTTTAATTCAACTTAAACATAATGTTTGATTTAAATTAATTGAACTCTGCAGAATAGCTGCTTCTTATATTTTACATAAACTTCAAACTCCAGCCATGTTTCCCTGCATTTTATTATTCTCTACTAAAAATCAATATTTGTTATAAAGTGTTTATAGATATGAAATCGTTCATGTCCAACAGTTCCCTTAGAAACACCCCCATGAAGGGCATTCCACACAATCCTAGGACCAGTGGCGGTTCTACATTGAGGGCCAACGGCACGGCCCCACCTAAATTTTTTCTCGATTAAAATAGTAATAATAATAATAACTTTGTTTTTATAACTGTTCAAAAACATATATACAAAATAACTACGTCTATCTAACTTTTTCTTAATCTTCTTTCATTATCATTTATTTGTCAATATATTTTTCCAGCTGTCACAAATCACTAATGACTGAGAGAGAGACCGCTACTACCCTTTTCCTTATCTAATAGAGCGGGCCATTTTTCATTCGGCCCGAAATTGGCGTGTTTATTTGTACAGTTTATTCTACTAGAAGATCGGGTTAACATATTTGGCGACTAACTGCTTTATCAGTTTAAGCATGCTGTAATTTTCTCGTCGATTGGCCAGCAGAGTCCTGCCCTTTGGAACAAAACTATAGGGAAAAAACTGTCTGTTAACCACAGGTAATATTTGGTGACTTCTGCATTACGTTTTTCTTTTTTTTTTTTCCTCATTGATTTTTCGGTGAATTTTTTAGAGTTATATATGACAGTTTAAAATTTTAGTGTTAAAAAAGAAATCTGGTAATAGTCAAAAATATTTTCTAGACTAGCCTTTGAGATAACAGCTTGTATAAGAATTTAAGACCTCATTAACTAAAGTGTTTTGAATTTAAACGAGGGGGGGGGGAAATAAAAATATGCAATTTTTTTTCCCCTTCAGAATAGTGTATTAAAACTTTTATGTAAATAAATTGTAAAATTTTTTGATAAATAATTAATGAATTTACATGGATAAATGGATTAAATAGCTGCATAAAATTGTGATTTATTATTATTAAAGGATTTTTCTTTTAAATGCGATTTAATAGAAACATCCGCAATGTTTCTTTTTTCTTTATTTTCTTTCTTTCTTTCTTTTTTTTTTTTTTTTTTTGAAACATGGTAGCCCGTTTTATTTCTTTATTTATTAAAGGTTAATTTAAATTATCTAAAAGTAAGTGAGAAACTTTTTTTTTTTTATAAATATGTATCTACATTACATTAATCATGACTTTCTAAATTCCAATAGATAAGAAACATGAATATAACACTTGAAATTCTATAATTAAAATATTTAGGCATATAATTAGCGTAAGCTAAATAATATTACTCTCTGAGACATTTGAATTTAAATTTTAATGGTGTGTAGTTTTAGGGTTAAAGCCAGTTGACTAAAAGAGGGTGGGTCCTAGACCTGAGTGGTGTACTCTCTGTAGAAAGTCTTTCTAAGTGTTACATAGCCCTTTTTATTTGAGTTTTGGAGAAAACCATAGTAAACTCCAAATGTATATGTCGACAAAAACGATCGGGTATAGAACTTGGCAATTTCCGTCTACTAGCTTCCAGATATTTAAATTTTGATATTCCATTGATCAGAACATTGCAGAGTTTTTCAATTGTATTTATAAAACTTTAATTTTTATGATAATTTTATGCAATGTTTTCCATAGTGTTGAATTTAAGATTTGCCATCATAAAAAAAAAAAAAAAAAAAAAAAAAAAATTCGAAATTTCGTTTTACATTCGATTTTATTAATGTTTGTTTTCATGTTTGAATAATGAATAGTATTAAAGTTAAATTACGCATCATACGATGGATCGGGCCCCATCTGTGAAAATTTGCACGAGCTGCCACTGCATAGGACACATATATTGTTAATCAGCCTTACTTCCAAAAATTATCAACAACAAAGAGTGAATAATTTATAGGCTTTGTATTTATAGCTTCATCGGAAATTCTTGAAACTTTATACACTAACAAGGAGAGGTCACAACATGGAAAATTCAGATTAGGATGAAATTGTGCAGAATTGTAGCATGCTATGAAGATAACGTATTAAAGCACATTAGCACACACTAGTCAAACATTTTTAAGAAAAAAGCTTTTAAAGTTTAGTAATTCTTGAGTACAAATTGTTTCTTAAAAGAATGAATGCTCCTGTGGCATACTCAGTAGAACAAGAGGCTATCACATGGAGGATCTGGGTTTGATGCTGCATACAGGAAAGTTTTCTTTTCTTTAATTATTTAATTTAAACATTTAATTTTTACTTTCTCTTATTATTCAACTCTAATACATAATTACAGTACGATGCCAAAAAACTGGAATCATAAAAAATCTGCACATTTTCGGCTGCAAAAATTATCTTCAACAGCATTTTTTTTAGTAGAAGTAGATCAAGCTTACAAAAAATATTTATCTAATAATTCAACTAAGTTTTTTTTTTTTTTTTTTTTTTTTTCCTTTTTCAGCATATCTAATTCATTATTTTTAGAATTACTCTCATCTATTTTTTTATTTCACTTGTAAAATTACACTAGCCATAATTTCATTAAAATTACTGCACTGCAGCTATCTATTGGCAGAATAAAGGGAAAAAAAAAAAAAAAATGATGGAGAATAAAAAAACAGCAAATAGCTTTTATACATTCTACATTTTGATATGCATGTTATTATTTTTTTTTTTTCTTTTAAAAATTTTACATGGAAAAAAAAAAAAAAAAAAAAAAAAATTAAATAAATAAATAAAATTTTCTAAAATGATATGCAAAAATAAGCTAAAAATTATAATAAACTTTTCTAATAAACTTAAATTAAAAAAACTTAAAAAATTAAAATATAACTTTTTCTTAAAAATTATAATAATTTTTAAGAAAAAGTTGATTAGGAATCACTCATGTAAAAAAAAATAAATAAAATAAGAATGATTGGTGCTGCCATCTAGTGGCAGAACATATAACCAAAATGATCTTTCATCACTGAATGAAATGATATTCACAAAATCAAAGATAAACTTTTGGTTGAAAATAAAAAGTTTACTTTTGTTTTGGGGCTTTTTAATTTTCAACCAAAAGCACAGAAAGAAAGAATGAAAGAGAAAAGAAACAGAGGTGCTTTAGAAATATGTTTTTCTTTTTTGAATTAATTATTTTGTCAATTTTCTTCTGCTACAATTTATAATTTTAATATATCAATATTTGAATTAATAAATGTTTATTTTATTTTATTTACTTATCTATTTTGAGAAAGAAAATGTAAATAAAGTAAAAATATGAAGTATTTAAAAAATCACAATATACCATTTTTAACTTGAATTTACACATTATCTGAGTATTTAGACAAATATATACATATTTTTTCAAGACTGACTAAAAATCCAGAATTGCTTACACGTTGTTAGAAATGAATTCTTAATAAATATTGGTATGAAATAACTTATAGAAAAGTTCATACAAAATTACCAATTGGTAGTGTTAATAAAAAATGTTATAAAATGAAAAATTAAGTAATACAATAAGAAAATAAGTAAAACACTCATAATTTTCTCTCCTTCATTACTTTTACTTATCCCATAATCTGTACATTTTGTTTTACAATATTTTTTATTAGTTCTCATTTTTATATATACTTATTTATTAGCAAGTTTTAGTTTGAATTTTTTATTTAATAATTCATCAGGGTTGCCAACTTTTTAAAAACAGTTTGAGGAGTATTTAGAGACATTTTGAGGAGCATTTCGGCTACTTTGAGGAGCAATTTTAAAAAAGAAATTTAAAAAAAAAAAAAAGAAAGAAACTACTAGCAAAAATAAATTAACAATAATCATATGAAATTAAGTAAAAAATAATAATAATTAAAAAAAAAAAAGGTAAAATGTAGGTATGCATTGAATTTTTAGGTACTATTCGGTATACTGAATATTCATTATTCAGTAATAATCAAACATTTAGTGCATGCCTATTCAAAAGAAACTTGTTTAATTACAAGAACAAGACAATTGATGTGAAAATAATTTCAATGCTATACTTCAAACAGATACAAAAATTGGATTTTTTTAAACAAAATCTTAAATTTTTGGAGTAACAAAAGTCAAAACAATGTAATAAAACTGAATCTACACTAAAATAATCATTGTTATTAAGGATGGAAAAGGATTGAAATTGTACAACATTAAATTCAATTTCAGTGCAAACTGACAGCCATCAACTTTTCTGAAACTCTTTTTTTTCCCTTAAGATTATTGCTAAATATGCCTAAAAAATCGAGAGTTTCTCGTAGGGGGGGGAGGTAGAATTACGTTTTTACCATTAATTAAATAAATATGCTATTCTTCCCGTATTTGACAGAATTCGCGATATTTTTATGACCGATTGCCGAAATTCGTAATGATTTCACTGCAGATTTACAAAATCTACGTTTATTAGCAAATAATTGCTAATATATACTATAATTTTGCTCTAATTGATAAAATTCACTCTTCTTTAAAGGTAAATCCTAAAATACGCGATTATTATGCGGCTGATTGCCGAAACACGCCATTATTTAGCTACTAATCTACGTAAAATGCGTTCTTCTGAAAGCTGAATCTTAAATACTCAACTATTTTGCCACTAATCAGTGAAATTTGCATTTTTTTTTTTTTTAAGTGGAATCTCGGAAATCGGGAATAATTTTGAAGTAGATTTCGCAAATAGGGGATCGCTTACACACTAATAATCAAAAATTTAACGTTTATCATTTGGCTGCTAGCCAATAAAGGTTGGGGTTTTTTTTTTCCCCCCAGTTGATTTCAGTGAATCGCGATATTTTTGTAGCCGATGATGGAAATACGCAATCATTTCGCCGCCAATTAACAAAATTTATGTTTAATCGCAATTAATCGCTGAAAAAGGCTTTATTTTGATGCTAATCGATGAATTTCTTGCTTTTTTCAAACATGATTTGCATTATAAGTATAATTTTGTGGCTTTTTATAGAAATACAGAATTATTTTACAGCTAATTTTTAAAATTACGTAATCGTAAACGAATTGCTAAAATAGATGTTATTTTTCTAAAAATGTGTAATTATTTAGTAATAAATCAGCTTTTTTTTTTTTTATTACTGAAATGTCATTTTTTGCGGCTGATTTATAAAATACGCAATTTTCTTGTGCTATTTTTGTGATGAATCTATTTTAAATCCGACGATTTTTGTGAAAGTCCCATTTTCAGATATGAAAATTTCTTAGAATCACCCACACACTATAAAAACTAAGTTATCGCGCATTCAGTTATCCTAAGAAAAAGCACAGAAAATATTCTTTTTCTTTCTCCAATGGTAGATACTTGGTACAAAGATCGAAATTTTCCATGATTTTCTCAGAAACTTATATATTAAAACGCTTAAGAAAGTTTCCTATTGCAGAGGACAATTCCTCCGTTAAAGTCCGACTTTATACTGTTTTCTCCAAAACTCGCGTGATTACGGCTTAAGACACTTTAGAAAGTCTCCCACGGAAGATAGCTCTTCCTGGTGTTAGATTCCTTGCGTTGTCAATCGTACTTAAAGTCCAGTAGCTTTGAATCCATTATTTTTATCGATAAATAATTAAAATAAACAATTTTTTTCGTTAGAAAGTATTATTTTTTAGGGACTTATTAAGCATTAAGATAACTGAAACATTGATAGAGTTTAAATGAAAATCAAAATACCGCATAAGCATAGCCATGAAGTTAATCATAGCATTCAGTTTCTTTCTTCCCCCTCCCCTTTCAGCTTGCGGTTTTAATTAAGCACACTCTCAGCTAATGTAAACAAATACTTGTTCCCGTTCTGAGTCAGCAATATTTCGATTACGCAATGCCTAGCACTAGATGTTTTCTTTTTTTTTTTTCCTTTACTATTTATTTATGAGTATACATTACGATGAAGCGTGTGGTTCTTCAACTAGATTCTAAAAGTTAGTTTTGTTATTTTTTTATTTTCAAGAGGCGTTGAAGCGCTTTCATAGATGAAAAATAAAATTCAAAAAATAATGTTTTATGCAGCAATTGATGGAAATGCAAAATCAAAAGTTGATAAGGATTGGATCGCGCAAGGAAAAAGAAAAAAAAAAAAAAAAAAAAATAGTAGGTTTTTTTTTTTTTTTTTCAGTGTCTGCCACTATTCAGTTTTATGTAGTTATAAATATTTAGCCGGGTGGTCAAGACTGAATTTGCGGAGCATAAAAAATAACTCGCAGAGTTGCGGAGTTTTTAAATTTTTTCGGAGAAACTCCGCAGAAATCGGAGCAGTTGGCAACCCTGATTCATGTAACACCAGTTATTTATTTAATCTCTATTTTCCTTGGTTTTGTACATTGCCACTTTCATACTGCACTTGTCCCTACTTTTTGCTTGGTGAAGAGTCATGCTATTATTTCACCCTCCCCCCACCCCCCCAAAAAAACCTTGTGAGTTGGTGTCTGTTTACAAAGTTCTTTAATCATAGCTAAGTTAATTACAGTAATATTAAAGTTACTTTATGTATTATTTGTCACTCTCATTTCATTAACCTATTGACTCCTCTTTATTTTAAATTAGGAAAATAATTGTAAAAAATATGAAATTTTATAATTAAATAACATAAACATTAAGATATAACAAAAATGAAACAAAATTTTATTGGAAGAATGTATCGCTTTCAGGATTGTAATTTATAATACTACAATCAATATTTAACATGTCTAAAAAATCTTGAAAACTGCCTTTACTTTCTGGTAACTTTTCATAAAGCTTTCTTAAGGACTCTTGTGATACATTTAACCACCTCTCAGTCAAGATTATTAGTTCTTCGGGTCTATTCTGAAATACAAAAGGCATAATATGCATATATAAATATTGATTTTAATACAAATACAATATTTAGCTAATGAAATATTTGGAGAAAAAAAAAAACATAAGATATAAAACAAATAAAAATATTTTATTAATATTTCCTATATTATTAGGCAAATATTTTTATTTTAAAATAGTATTAAAAAAAAAAAAAAAAAAAAAAAAAAAAAAAAAAAAATCTGAATGTCAAACAAAATTACAAAATCTAGTTATGAATGATGTATTTGCAATTATCATTTATGGCATTATGGGGAAATATTGAAAATCCCATTTCTTATTATTGGAAGACTGAAAAGCCAACTATTCTAATTTTAATCCTTTATTGTCATAATAAGACTTTAAAGTCCCATTTAGATTTAAAAAAAAAAAAAAAAAATTGAATAAATAAGTACAGCATAGGACACATTATCTGGAATCCACGGGACTAGAAGTATTCCAGATTTTGGGTCCTTTTCCCAATATTAATTTTCCTGAATTATAAAATGCATTACTTAATAACTGATAGGCATTAATTTACAACTAGAAGCGACTACATATAATTTTTTATGAAATTTTGTGCCGTAGTTCTTCAACTAGAGCTGTCCCAAAATATTTGTCACACACATAGACAAGCATTTTCTAAGAATAATCAAATCGCATTCCAGACTTCTCAAGACATGCAAATAAATCTAAAACTAGAAGTCAACATTTTTTGCAAATCTAATATTTCCTTTTATTGAATACTAGCAGGCTACGCCCGCTTTGCTGGTCACTATTTTAAAATGAATCACGATAATTAATGAATTCTCAAAATTGCATTAATTTTTATCATGTGTTAAAAAAAGAGAAAAAAAATTTCTGATCGGGAAAAATGTCGCACGGGATCCCCACTGCCTTCGGCAGCATAGACCCGTGCGCTGCACACACGTATTCCTTCACCATCCTTATGACTTCTCAAAATTCCATGTTATTACTCATAAACTTTCATTCTTAAGAAAAGGAATTCAAAAATATATCATTTAGCATCGGGTAAAAACTCACACCGGGACCGCATTGCCTTCAGCAGCGCAGACCCATGTGCGCCGCGCACACACGTTTGAGGATGTACGTGTGCTGTACACTCATATTCCTTCTCAACTCAACATTTTATTATTAAGAAAATAAAATTTAAAAAAAAATCTTTTATCATCAGGTAAAAACTCGCACCGGGGCCCAAACTCATGCGCGCTGCGCGCCAATTCCTCCCCACCCTTCCAGCCCCTCCTAATTAACTTACATATACCAATTTTGAATGGTCTTACTCAATTAGCTGAGATGCAAAAGAAAACCTGATCGGGATACCTTAAAATTGTAAATCAGGTGAAATCTCGAATTCCACTTTTGATAATATAAAAGAAGTTTAAAATATCTTTCGAATGATGTATTAGAAATAATTTAATCATAATTAGAATTTGAAATATTGAAATTTAAAAATATTACAGCGCCATCTGCCGGTAGAAATTTCTGTAATCTATTGTTCCATTCCAGATCAACAAAGCTTTCAAATTATGTATTACTCATGAAATTATTTTAATTAGTAGATGTATTTAGTAGATGTATTTTAATTAGTAGACAAAAGAAAATCTAATCAGGACACCTCAAAACGTGTAAATCGGGTGAAATCTTGAATTCCATTTTCGATAATGTAAAAGTACTTTAAAATGTGTATCAACTAAAATAAGCTTTCAAATGATGTATTACTTATGAATTTTTTTTAAATTAATAACCGAGATACCAAAAGAAAAAAAAAAAAAATTGATTCAGGAGACCTCAAAACATGTAAATCTGGTGAAAACTTTCGATAATTTAAATGAACTTTAAAATATCTTTCGAATGATGTATTAAAAATAATTTAATCATAATTAGAAATTGAAATTTTGAACTTTTAAAATATTACAGCACCATCTGGTGGTACAAATTTCTGTATTCCACTGTTCGATTCCAAATCAAAAAAGCTTTCTAATGATGTATTACTTATGAAATTATTTTAATTAGTAGCTGAGATACAAAATAAAACAAATTCAGGAGACCTCAAAACGTGTAAATCTGGTGAAAACTTTCGATAATATAAAAGAACTTTAAAATATCTTTCGAATGATGTTTTAAAAATAATTTAATCATAATTGAAATGATGAAATTTGAAAATATTACAGCGCCATCTGGCCGTAGAAATTTTCGTATTCCACTGTTAGATTCCAAATCAAAAAAGCTTTCTAATGATGTATTACTTATGAAATTATTTTAATTAGTAGCTGAGATACAAAAGAAAACCTAATCAGGACACCTCAAAACGTGTAAATCGGGTGAAATCTCGAATTCCATTTTCGATAAAGTACTTTAAAATGTGTATCGAATTACGTATTAAAAAAAAAAATTTAATCATAATTAGAATTTGAAATACACGTATTAGAATAAAATTTTATTTGCATTTAAATGTAAATTAAAATGTATTTTTTTTTTTTTTTATTCTCCGAAATTTCTCTCAGTAATCCGATGTATCCCTGGTTTTCTCCGAAGCTTGCATAATTCCGGGCTATATAACGTTAAAAATCCTTAGTACGATATGTGAGCAGAAATTCGAATTCAAAACTCTGCAAAATATTAAAGAATAAAGGTGTTCTGGGTATTCTGTTGTTTTCTCCAAAACTCCCGTTCCTTTTCTACATCTTTGCCCCTTCGCTCTCCCCCCTCCCCTTTCCACCGATAAGAATAATTTTACACTCGAAAATATTCGCATTTGATTTACCCTGCCTTAAAATCTAAATATACCAACCAATTTCAAACGCAGTAACTCTTTTTTTTTTTTTGCCTCTTTTCCCCCTTCCTCAAGGCCTTCCTATACTCTATTTCCTTTACGCAGTCGCCTCAAGGCCACGCTCAGATGAACTGTGATTTCACATTCCCCGTCCGTTGCTAGGTTACTGAAGAAACAACAATATCTCACTGGATGGAATTGAGCACGTGATCTCCCTCTCTGAATTCCGTGGCCTTGAAGTGCCTCTGATGAGGAAATGGACTATAATAATCGTAGTCTTTCAAAAATATTCACAATCGAATTATCGGGCATTAAAACGAAATACTACGCAATTTTAACGGCATATCTCAATTTAAAATACTGCAAAGTATACAAGAAAATTTAATCTTTTTCCAATAAATACGTCATTTTTTTTATTTATTCATATATTTTCATGAAAACTGAACAGTAGCTTTATAGTATGCTGTTTAGGCCAAATATTAATTTATATGTAACGTGAATGAAAATTTGAAAAAGTTTGAAAATTGCAATTTTTATTCCCACTACAAAACATGTGATATCTTAATTTGTTACATTCATTTCCTTTTTTATCGCAGACAATTGTCTCGCATGTGTTTTGTTTCCGATCGAGACAGCTTAGAAAATCATCTGCTGATAAAATGTTTCTTTTTCTCGTTCATTTTTTGATCGACATGGGTCTATATTTTAATTAATATCTCCGGAACTAATTAAAATTTTTAAAATCTGTTTTCACTATCAACTCGGGAAGGCTTCTGAGCACCCGTATGTCAAATTTTATACTTCTACGTACAGTAGGGGCTGAACGTATAGATGCTTAGACAGACAGACAGACATCTTCTTTTATTATTATAGATAACAAAAACAAAAAATAACTGTTACATTTATGTAATCATGTATATATACACATTACTGACAATGTCACTTGCTGTCAGGGACACAGTTGCCTTATAATCGGTGATCCTAAATGTGAATTACTGACTCGATCATAAGAGCAGAATACTTAAAAAAAAAAAAAAAAATTCTTTAAAAATTTCGCTATATTTTCCGCTTTACTTTTTGAAAGGGAAAAAACTGTCTTATCAAGAAATTAAAAATTCACAAAAATCAATCATCAAATAAAAATCCAGATTTTTTTGGTTGCCTATGAATTTTAGGGAGTTCCTGGACCACAAACATCCCTGACCATCTGTCGAGAAAAAGAAATTTGCTTCACTTTCTAATTTTCAGAATACTACCTTTTTTTTTTTTTTTTTTTTTTCTGATTTTAGATATAAAATATTTTTAAAGTCATTAAAAAAAAATTCTAAAATGATTCTGGATTTTGGAATTCCAGATAATGGGTCCTATACTGTATAATAAAAAAAATGTGCCAACTTTTCCATTTTTGGCAGAAGTTTTCAGATTTTTAAATTAATCTTACGGCTTCCAATTCTGAATTGATTTATTCTGCTTCTAACCCTTATGTGCCTGATTATTTTTAAATCAATTCAAAAATGTTTTACTACTTTCCTCTCTTAAATAAATTATGGGAAAAATACTTTAAAAATTGTACTTTAATTATGGTTTACAGTTAAAGAGCAATTTGTTGCCAATCGGCAAATATGAGGTATTAGAGTGTCAATATTATTCTAATAATACTTTAGAAGACAAAATTAGGTATGTTGCCGAAAGGCAACACTCAACATTTAAGGGTTAAAACAGTTGCGAATATTGTCCATTAGTGAAAAGAAATTTAGCAATGGCTTAACAGTTTCAACAGTATTTTTGTCCATCAAAAAACAATGTTTAAACAACAAATGAAATTCAGCTTTGTCCCTGATTTTGAAAACATCAAAAGTAGGGTCACTAAAACTTTGATATCTCAGCAAGAAACGATCGAAATATCATGAAACTTTAATGTGCATCTTTTGAAAGTTAGGTTTACTTTACCCACACAGAAACATTTCATTTGCGATACTATCTGGAGATTAGTCCCAGGACTTATTGAATGATGTGTTAGTCCCCCCCAAGGCCGGCGCCAGGGGTGAGGCAACTGAGGCAGCCACCTCAGGCGCACTCGTGACAGAAGGGTGGCATTTGGCTCGTATACATCAACAAAAAATCCAATATTTCTGATTAAAACTTAAAAAAAAAAAAAAAAAGGGTTAAAAGCGCAAGAATTTCAGAATAAATATGTACAGTATATTTGTAATGATTAGATGAGAGTCCAGCATGGCTGAAGATGCTCTGTCTGAAAGAAATGAAGAAAAATTAAATGACATTTAGTCAACATCAGTTCAGGACGTCAGGTTGAAAATGAAAAGCTCAAGTGCAGATAAAATGTTCTATTTATTTATTTTTAAAGAAAAGCATACTAATTTAGTTTTAAGTTTAAAATATACCTTACATAAGCTTTTCATCGTTTTGGCTGATTAATTTCGGTCGCAAACGCGACCATCCTCAGAGCCATGACAATCGTTTTCGTCCTTCTGTTTATAGTTCGGCGGTTTGCTGTGGCTGTTATTTCGCTTCACTTCATATTCCTCCAAGATGTGTTGCCAGGCAGTAGGGATGACGGAATGTTCTCTATTGTTTACAGTGTTGGGGTTAGTAATAATTTCAAGTGCCTCCCGTTTTAGAGCATAATTATGGTTATTGTAAGGTGCTATTTTTTGGATGTTAATGGAGTTAATGTTTATGGGGTTATTATTGTGGGTAGTGGAGAAAGCGGTAGAGGTTTTTCCTAACACCGTGAAGACCTTAAATTAGGAAAAACCTCTACCGCTTTCTCCACTACCAACAATAATAACCCCATAAACATTAACTCCATTAACATCCAAAAAATAGCACCTTACAATAACCATAATTATGCTCTAAAACGGGAGGCACTTGAAATTATTACTAACCCCAACACTGTAAACAATAGAGAACATTCCGTCATCCCTACTGCCTGGCAACACATCTTGGAGGAATATGAAGTGAAGCGAAATAACAGCCACAGCAAACCGCCGAACTATAAACAGAAGGACGAAAACGATTGTCATGGCTCTGAGGATGGTCGCGTTTGCGACCGAAATTAATCAGCCAAAACGATGAAAAGCTTATGTAAGGTATATTTTAAACTTAAAACTAAAATGTTCTAGTTTTCCATGCAGCATTGGTAGGAGATATTTTTCTGAATTTTGTTATCAAAGTGGCCTAGTCGTGAAAATTTGATTAATCTATACTATAATATTAAAATTGTGTGTTTCATGTTTTCTGAATTTTGTTTTGATGATGCTGATCATGTAGCTAAAAACTTACCGTAAATAATTTTAATGATTGAAAAAATATTTCCCGTGCTCAAAAACCTCCGGTAGAAGTTGAGAGAAAAAAAAAAACAATTAATAAACAACATTAGCTTTTATTGGAATACTAAAGCATCGTTCGTGTAAACAGTTTAGCTATGTACTTCTCAAATGCTTGTACTGATAGAAACAACTAATGTTCTATTTCAGTCAATAATGTTAATTTATTGAAATCTTCAAAGTTCTTAGCTAGGTTTGTTAGAAAACACCTCGAATAATAGTATTAGTATTCATTATTTAAGCAAAGATATCCAAAACAATGTAATTTAATGGGTCAAAAGTTCACAATACTACAATTATATAGAAGTTAAGGATGCAAAATAGTATAATATTTCCTTGTACTCCTGATGCCAGTAAGGATAAATAATATTTTTTTAGGACAGAAGACTGAACAGGGGACAGTCCCCACTCATCGTTCTTGGAGCGATGTTTAGCGCAGGGGTCGATCCAGGTTTTAAATTTTGGGTCCCTTTTTTGTGAAAAACAAAATATTTTTGTGAATTTTTTATTTATTTTTGTGAAATATAAAATAATTTTGTGAAAAAGTAAAATATTGTGTAAAATTTTCCGTTTTTACAATCACTTTATGTAATGCTTAATATCAAGTTAATAGAGTTTTGTTGAGCCAAATTAAGGCAGTAATTAAAAATAATACTGAAAACATTTAATAAAAGGATTATTTTTATAAAACAAAATCTTGTAAAGGTTCCCTTTTTATGGATTTGAATTTTGTGAAGGGTCCCTTTTTATGAATTTGAATTTTGTGAAGGGTCCCTTTTTATGAATTTGAATTTTGTGAAGGGTCCCTTTTTACTATGTGGAATTTTGTGAAGGGGCCGCAAAAGGGACCCAAATTTTGCCTGGATCGATCCCTGTAGCGCTTCAGTGTCTCGGGCAACAAGTGTCCGAGACAGAAGGAACTGCTCCGAACGTTTATTGAGAATTCAATAAGCATTTACAAAATTCGCCAGGCATTAAGCCTCAACCGACAGAGGGCGATAATTTATTTATAGCAGGTGTGCCAGGATTAAACCCCGCGCGACAGAGGGCAAGGACGGAAGACTGCTAGTTTCAATCTGGAGTTCTTGTAGACCAGTTTTGTTAGAAATATCAATTCTATCGTTACAAATTCTGTACTAAATGAAAGGGGAGATTTTTTTAATCCACGGGTGCAAACAGTTTTTCGACACGACAATTAGATTTTTTTAAATTAACTAAAGTACGAAATTTAGGTGGTAAGACTTTATTTCAATTCATTTTAGTTATTTTAAAAAGTACGTGGCCCTGTTTTACGGTAAAAAAATGCATAAAAATTAAAAATAAAAATTTTACAAATTGAAATTAAGAGTTCTCCATCCTAAACTATATTTTATCTTTAACAGAATTTTTAATGTTTTTTTTTTTTTGTCATTTTAACTATAACGAAATAGAAAGACGAAAAATGCATGCCTAAGGGATATTTTGTTAGTCCTTTGCGCCTGCAACTAGGGCTGGATTGACAGAACTTATTTCACATGAATAAGAAAAATCTGAAAATATTTGTGGATAATTTATGGCAAGGGAGTTAATAAGAAAGGTGGGCAAAATAGAATTTTAGATGAAAATCTTCAAGTTTTTTATGTGCCTTCTTATGTTGTTGAGACACTGTGTAAGAATAAATAACTGTCTAATGAAATATAAATATTAAACTGATTTTATGTGTTGTACTTTGGAAAAAAAATTAACAAAAATAGAATTGCATCAAAATATTTACGAAGTCCAAATTTGACCCTACCAGAATCTATTTACGTTTAGATTGTAAACACTGCGAAAGAAACCACAAACGAAAAGAGAATACATAATGATTTCAAATGGACGTGTTCCGTAAAAATTAGACAGAAAAGTAAACTTTTTGATTGCGAAGGAAAAAGCATTCCTATTAAAGACCCATTAACTAGTTGGCATAGGTCGACTCTGCTCAGTTGCACGTTCATGCCACTATCATAAATGATATTTTAAGCTGGTCTGACATCTTTACAATAAAAATATACATTTTCATGCACGTTTATGTGAAATTTTGCCCTATTTCGCAATACTAAGAAATTCAGAAATTTCAATTAACTACGAATTTTTACTTTCTTCTATATTCAATAGAAGAAAGTATCGGATTCGTAAAAATTGTCGACTTTCGGTTTTTGACGGATTTACACGTTTTGAAGTGTCTAGAACGCGATTTGACCATTTTTAGAAAATGTCTGTCTATCCATACGTCTGCCTCTGTGTGTGTGCGTCAAAAATATTGTGGCGACTGTATCTCCAGAACAACTGGTCAGAATTGTATATAAATTTATATGTAAATGCACCTTCACCAAAATTAGTACCTACCAATTTTTGGCATCAACCGCTCATCAGGTGGCGCTGTTATATAGTTATATCTGCAATTTAAAGGGAGGCTATATCTCAGGTTCTATCGCGTATAATCAATCAAAACTTGATATGTGAGAAGGCCATTATAAGACATGCTGATTCTATTTGAATGCTTATTGACGAACAGATGGAGTTGCTATACAGTGCTTCCCGCAATTTAAGGGTAGGCTATATCTCAGGAACTACTGCATAGAATTGCATATAAATTTATATGTACATGCACCTTGACTTAAATTAGTGCTTATCAACTTTTGTTGTTAATTTCTCAACAGGTGACTCTGATATACAGTGATTTTCGTAATTTAAAAGGGAGGCTATATCTCAGGTTTTAATGCGTATAATCAATCAAAACTTGATATGTAAGAAGACCATTATGAGACATTATGCTGATTCAGTTTCAATACTTATCGCCCAACAGGTGGCGCTGCCATACAGCAATTTTCGCAGTTTAAGGGAAGTCATATCTGAGGAACTACTGCACGTAATTGCATATAAATTTATATGTTGATGCACCTTGAGATAAATTAGTGCCTATCAACTTTTGTTGTCAACCGCTCAATAGGTGATGCTGCTACACAGCGATTTCCACAATTTAAGGAAAGGATATATCCCAGGTTCTATTTTGTATATCACCAAATTAGATATGGGCGAAAGCCATTATGAGTCTTTATGCTAATTCAATTTGGATGCTTATCGGCCAATAGGTGGGGCTTCTATATTGCAAATTTCATCGATAACGGGAAGGCTATATCTCAACTTCTATGGAATATAACTGAACGAATCTTCATATGTGAGATAGCCATTATAAAAACGCATATTGTAGAATGTAGACAATAAAACTGTCTGTCTTTGGATATTTAGTGTCAGTTTTCTCTAAAATGAAAATCATTTGCATTCATCATGTTACATAATTTTAACAAATAATAGTTTTAGTAAATCCTTTGCACTTAGTGAATTTGTATAGGAAAATATAGAAGAGAGTCTTGTAGTGGTCACAACATACTAGTTTAAAGTTGAATTTTTATAGTTAATGATGCTCATGCCAGCATTATGGCACATATTTAAAAATTGGTCTGACACTTTTATGATAGAAATTTTCCTTTTAATTCACTTTTAAGCAAAAATTCTCTCTGCTCTCTTATGTTACGAAAATCGTAAATTTCGAATAAATTACGAAGTTTTTAAATTAGAATGTTGTGTATAGTAGGGTTCTTGCAGGGCCGGCTCTACCATATAGGCAAACTAGGCGATGGCCTAGGGCGCTAAAATCTAGAGAGCGGCACAATCCAGACAACAAGATCTATTTTATTTATTACTATTGTTGTGTAATTTGATGCGATGTGAAGATAATAAAGAAGACACTCGTTCTTTCACTCACAAAACAAAACTATATTAAACATAAACACAGATTTAAATGCGTTGACAACATAAGGTGCGATGAATCATTGCGATTTAGTAATAAACAATAATAATTTAAAGTAATAACTGCGAAAATAAGAATGCGAAAGATAGCATGCAAGCTACCATGCGGATGAAAAAGAATAAACTGTTCTTTTCCGTTTCTGTTCGAGTAGAGTTGAGATGTTCGTACCCGTTGAACAGAAAAAAGTAAAGTTGAGATGAAACAGTTAAATCGAAAGTGTCAATGAGTGCGGAGTTCGATATGTTAGGAATCGAATATGACTGTATGGTGGAAATCGAACATGACTCCCACCCTATCAGGGCGCTAGTCCTGATATAAAGGGAGAACAGCAATTTTGTTAACTGTTCTTTTAATAACACAGTCTTTAGTTTTTATGGAGACCACTCTTACCAGTCCGTCGGTACCGGTGTGAACCTTTGTAATTCGACCTATTGGCCAGGATAAAGGTGAGCAACTGTTGTCCATAATAATCACTAAATCTCCTTCCTTGATATTTGATGCAGGGTGTTGCCACTTATTCCTTGATTGTAAGGAGCTGAGATACTCCTTTTTCCAAGCTCTAGAAATATCTCGTCTCAATTTTTGTACCATTTGCCATCGGTTCTTGAGATTCCTGCCACAAGACAATGGCTCGTCTGCAGGTGAAAGCATGACATCACCTGTAAGAAAATGTGATGGGGTGAGAACATTAATAGAGTCTGTATCAGAATCAGTACTTTTAAAGAGAGGACGTGAATTTAATAAGGATTCTATTTGGGTTAATAAAGTGCTCAGTTCCTCAAATGTCAACCGTGTATCACCGATTACTCGTTTAATGTGAAATTTACAGGATCGTACTGCAGCTTCCCAAATTCTTCCGAAATGAGGTGATGCAGGAGGGATAAAATGCCACTCTATTGCGGCTTGTGTTAAATAATGTGCTACGCATTCATTTCTTGGTAAGACAATATTTGTTTTATTTCATCGAGTTTCCTTTTAGCACCAACAAAATTGGTTGCGTCATCACTGTAAATATGACTAGGTGAACCACGTCTAGCACTGAAACGTCGTAAGGCAGCTATAAATGCGTCAGTCGTCAAATCGCTGACAGCTTCGATGTGTACTGCTTTTGTAGCAAGGCAAATGAATAAAGCTATGTATCCTTTTGTTGTTTTAGAGCCACGACCCTTGTTAAATTTTATATACATTGGACCAGCATAGTCCACACCACATGCAAAGAAAGGTCGCTCGAGATTTACTCGATGTGGTGGTAAGTTTCCCATGAGCTGGGGTGTAGAAGTAGCTTTGAAACGGAAGCATTTCACGCATTTATTAACAAGTTTATTGATTAATCTTTTTCCACCAATGATCCAATATGCCTGTTTTATAATGTGGGATAACAATGATGGTCCTGCATGCAAGTGTGCAATATGTTTCTCTTGTATAATAAGGTCGCTCAATTTGTGTTTAGACGGCAATATTACCGGATGCTTTTCGTTAAATGATAATTGGGCGTTTTGTAAGCGACCTCCCACCCGTAACAGACCGTTCTGGTCAATGAATGGATCTAGAGAGTGTAAAGGACTTTTTCTTGACAAAATGTTTTGATTCTGGATGCGTTTTAAGTCTTCGTGAAAGAATTTATTTTGTACCCATCGAATGATGTTCACTTCGGCGTGTTTAGCTTCCCTACATGTAAGAGGGGAGTAAGAATCATCTGTTGAGACATCAACTTTACTTGCTGACTTGCAGTTATTTATGAATCTTAGGCAATATGCCAGAATGCGTTTGATTTTAAAAAATGAAGAAAATTTATTGAATAGTTGATCATAAAGATCATTAGATGTATCAATATGGTAAGACAAAATGGGATCAGCTTTCCTTTCAGCCGAAATTTGATCCTCGATTTCCTTAGACTTAGGCGCAACATTTGGCCAATGTGTAGGATCCAAAAGTAGCCAACTTGGGCCATTCCACCACAAGTTGCATTCAGGTAAACTTTTAGGATCGATGCCCCGAGAAGCGATATCAGCGGGGTTTTCTTTGGATGGAACGTGTCTCCAATGTTTTGTGGGAAGAACATCTAATATTTGTGAAGTTCTATTTGCAACAAAAGTTTTCCACTTACGTGGATGTGCGGATAACCAAGAAAGAACAACTGTTGAATCTGTCCATGCGTAAATGTCAAAATTATAATTTTCTAATATTTTTATGACTGAACAAAATAACTTAGATAATAAATAAGCACCACAAAGTTCCAATTTAGGAACGGAAATTTGCTTGATAGGAGCTACTTTAGTTTTGGCAACTAAGAGTGAGACTTTTGATTTGTTATCATGAGTCTGTCGACAATAGATTGCAGCGGCGTAAGCATGTGTTGACGCATCGCTGAAACCATGTAATTCAAATGTACTATCGGATGAAAGCGTGACGCATCTAGGAACAGAAAACTGGCTAATTTTATTGAATGAATTCTCATATTTAATGAGCTCCGCTTCAAATTGTTGCGGAATAGGAGAATCCCAGTCTCCTTTTGTTAACCATAGCTTTTGATAAAATATTTTTAACACTACTGTACAAGGTGAAATTAACCCTAGAGGATCAAAAATGCGTGCGGATTCAGACAAAATGCGTCTTTTTGTTAGTGGTGGTTTGAGAGTAAGTGCGGTTTTGAAAATAAATGTATCTGCTAAAGAGTTCCAGTAAAGCCCTAGAACTTTAGAACTTTCATTGTTGTTTGGTATTATTTTAAAGTCTGTATCTGTGATGCAATTTTCGCGAAATTCCGCAAGGAATTCATTCAAATTGGAATTCCACTTTCTCAAATGAAACCCATGTTCTTCCAAAACATTAGCAGTTTCCTTAGCAATTGATATTGCGCTATTAACTGAGTTTGAACCAGATATCAAGTCATCCATATATATATCTTTTAACAAAGTACGCGAGACGTGTGTTTTTTTATTATAATCTAGAGCGATTTGCTTAATGCACCTAGTGGCCAAAAAGGATGCTGGAGCAAGGCCATATGTAACTGTCTTCAATTTATATTCCTTTATTTCCTCATTAGGGTTGTATCTCCAAAGGATTTTTTGATAATTTTGATCGTCCTCAGAAATTAAAACCTGGCGGTACATTTTCTCAACGTCTGCAGAAAAAACTATCTCCGGTAATCGAAAATTAAGTAAGATCTCAAAAATGTCTCGTTGTAATTTAGGGCCAACACCTAAAACTGAATTTAATGATTTACCATCAGAAGTTTTACAGGAACCGTCAAAAACGACTCTTAATTTAGTGGTAGTGCTAGAAGGTTTAATAACTGCGTGATGAGGTAGGAAATATTGTTCCCTTTGAGAAATATTTAGTGAATTCTGAGTAATTACCTCCATGTGTCCTAATTGTTCGTATTCATATAAAAAATCTTTATATTGTTGTTCGAATTCCGTATTTTCAGAAAATTTCCTCTCCATTGCATATAATCGGGAAAGTGCAGCGGGTTTTGTATTGCATAATTCAGATTTGCATTTATAAAATGGTAGTTTCACCACAAAACGGCCTTCTGGATTAATTGAATAATTTTCCTGAAAATGTGACTCCACAAACTGTTCCTCGGGTGAAAGTAACTTTTCACTTGGATTAAAAACTTCTTCTAATTCCCAAAAACGTTTTAACTCACTATCAATATTAGTTTCGTAAATATGTAAATTTGAAATCGAATTAGATTTTGTCTGAGATTCAGGTAATTTTCCGGATACGAGAAAACCAAAAGTTGAATTTTGAGCAATTAAACCATTCTCAGTACAAATTGTTTGACCAGGAAGTAAAATAGAAAAAAAATAATCAGATCCCAAAATCATATCAATTTTACTTGGAATTTCAAATTTGGGATCGGCCAGTTGCATATTTTTTAAATGCGAAAAATGTTCCTTGTTTATTTTCTCTGATGGCAATGGAGCTGTTAATTTATCTAATATAAAAACTCGCATGGATAACTTGACATCGGAATCGTGAATGGAAATTAAATTAATGTCTGTATAACCTTTAGTTATTGCAATCTTTGAATTTGCTAACCCTTTGACGGGAAATCTTGCATTTTTTCTCTCATAACCTAAAATACTCATACATGATTCAGTGATAAAAGAACTTTCAGAGCCTGAATCGCATAAAATTTTTAGCACATGTCTCTGACCCATTGAATCATAAATATAAGCGCTAGCTGTAGGAAGTAAAGCGAAAGATGTTTGTATAGAATATTTATGAGTACTTGTATGGAATTGAGATATGCCAGATGGCTCTGTACGATTCTCAGAGTTTTCAAAATTATTACCAGCAGATGAAGCCGAAGCTGTATAAGTTTTCAAATTATTATCGCATATACTAGAATGATGTTTTGCATTACAAAAATGACAGGTATAAGTGGAATTACATTGAGCGATAGAGTGTTTATTAGATAAACAATTGCTGCATAATGAGTTCTTTCTAACAAATTGTTTTCTATCCTTAACAGGAAGTTCTTTAAATTTAAAGCATTTGAACAAGAAATGATTATTGTTTTTACATAAAATGCATTTGTAATTAACGTCAGAATGAAACTTAGATAACTTAAATTGTTTATCCTTATTTTGTTTATACTCATTCTCTTTACTCTCATTTTCATTACATAATTCCATAGATGCACATTTATCATTAATAAATTGTAAAAAGATCTCTAAAGTAGGAAAATCAATTTTTGCGGAATATTGTGCCCATTCTTCACGTGATTTATGGTCAAGTTTTTGTAATAAAATATAAATTAACCATACATCTCTTTCAGTAGCTTTAGTGTCAATAGTTTTTAATCCCCTAATTACTTCATCCGAAGTATCTGCTATCTTACGTAAGTTATATGCAGTAGCATGACTTACAGTTGGTTGATCCATAAAGGTTTTAATAAGTGCAGAAATAATTTGTTTTTTCTTATCATACCTAGTAAGTAATTTTTCCCAGGCTTCTAGATAACTATTCTCAGATATTGGAATGTGTTTGATAATAGAAGCCGGTTCGTCTTTTAATAAACCCTTTAGGTATTGAAATTTTTGTACATTACATAAATTAACATTTTCATGAACTAATGATATATACAAATCCTTAAAAGACATCCAATCTTTATAATTTCCAGAAAACGGACAAATATTTAATTTAGGCAACCGAAAATTACTAGCTATAGCACTTGTATTAATGGGGGAATTTTGAAAATTTAAAATATTTGTTTGCATGTTTACAGATAAATTTTCAAGTTTTTGTTGAAGCTTGGCTTTGGTTTCATAATATTTCAATTCAAATTCTTCTATTTCTGAAATTTCATCAGGTAATTCAGAATCGGCTTTATCAAAATCAGAATAAATAATTTCAATCTTTTCAAGTTTATTTAAAAGATCATGTTTTTGAAAAATTTGATTTTCATTATTTATGAAATTCATAATTCTAGTAAGCGCAGATTTCGCTCTGCCTCGATAATGTTTTGCTATTTTTTCAGCATCTTCTAAAGCAACAGTTTCATTACTGTCATCGTCATTGTTCTTTTTGCTTGCCATTACTACGTAATGGAGTAATGCGAAAAACCAAAGTCAAACTTGTAAAATAGGAAAATAAGTACTTATCTGTTTTATTCCTTAATAGCTGCGCTTGGATATCCAAATTTGTAAGCTAGCGAAAATTCACACATGTTCACCAAAAATCTCGCCGGTGCCTCCAGAAAATGTTGTGTAATTTGATGCGATGTGAAGATAATAAAGAAGACACTCGTTCTTTCACTCACAAAACAAAACTATATTAAACATAAACACAGATTTAAATGCGTTGACAACATAAGGTGCGATGAATCATTGCGATTTAGTAATAAACAATAATAATTTAAAGTAATAACTGCGAAAATAAGAATGCGAAAGATAGCATGCAAGCTACCATGCGGATGAAAAAGAATAAACTGTTCTTTTCCGTTTCTGTTCGAGTAGAGTTGAGATGTTCGTACCCGTTGAACAGAAAAAAGTAAAGTTGAGATGAAACAGTTAAATCGAAAGTGTCAATGAGTGCGGAGTTCGATATGTTAGGAATCGAATATGACTGTATGGTGGAAATCGAACAACTATCTAACGGCACTTTAGAATAGATAAAATGTAGTCTTGGAAACACAGCACTCATGTTGTGTGAAAATTTTAAACACTTACAATCTTTAGAAATCTTTTATTCACGAAATCATCAACCGTGAATATTTATTTAAATCAAATTGGAGTGTACAGGTTGATATTTTTATTTATTACCAACTATGTGAAAAATACCAGAGCCGGGAATCGAACCCGGGCCCTCCGCCTAACGCACGGATGCTCTACCACTGAGCTACCCTGGCCGATAACCAGCTAGGTATTTCTCACATAATATACGTTGGCAAAGTCACCGAGTCTGCAAACGCAGATATATCAGGTGAAACAATAATAATCGTAGCACAACTCCATAGACCACGAAATTTCAATTTAGAAATCTTTTATTCACGAAATCATCAACCGTGAATATTTATTTAAATCAAATTGGAGTGTACAGGTTGATATTTTTATTTATTACAAACTATGTGAAAAATACCAGAGCCGGGAATCGAACCCGGGCCCTCCGCCTAACGCACGGATGCTCTACCACTGAGCTACCCTGGCCGATTTAAATACTTACAATCTTTGTCTAGAAAGGACTAAAAGGTACAAGTCTGCTGCTATGACTTGGAAACATTTACAGAGTTTTTCTTGGCGCGTTTTCAATTGGACGTGTAAAAATGAAGTAAATGGATAATCCTTGAATTGACTTTTCAGGGCATCAAAGTCAATAAGCGCAAGAGAGAGTCACTAACAACTGGCTTGATTTGACCATAATAACGATCTATTTATTTCAAAAACTTACAACGTCGAATTGAGTTTTGAAAACAGTCCGTCATTAAATCTGTCCATGTAATTGTTAACAGCTTTACACTGTATCTAAAAGTCACTGAGTCATTATTTAATGGGGCTGTACTTTATTGGAATTATAAAGTTTTGACTTTCCATTCAAGGGTCTAAATTGTACATCATGTTTCATCTCATGAATCATCCCTTGCACATCTTTTATGTTTTGGTCTTTCCTTTGTACATCTTTTCTTATTTTTAAATGCTTTCCCGAAAAGCTATCTTTTATTTCTGGAGGGTAGGAAAGTGAGTTTTTAGTCGCACTAGTGCTACATATGGGCAGTTGGAACCTTTAATTTCTAGAAACTTTGCTTTAATTGTCTTTTCAACTTATTTTCGTAAATTTTATTTTTTCCTCAAAAATTTCTCTCGCTCTTGCATTTTCTCTTGAATTACTTTAACTTTTCAACAAATCTCTTCTTACATGGCTTCTGTTTTATCCTTTTGTCAGGGTTTCAGCTATTCTCTCAATTTATGTTGTCTAGCTTTCATCTTCTTTTATCCATCCTTCATCTCTTCATGTCTGATTTTCATCTCATGTTGTGCTGCTATCATATGATTTTTGTCCAGCTTTCAATTCTTTTAACTAGACAGTCTAAGCTTCAAGTTCTTTCATGTCTTCTGCAATACTTCTAGTCAAAATCATTGCCTTACATCAGGTGCCAAATCAAATGTTACGAAACAGCGACTTTCTTGTTCAAGAAAAGAAGATCGTAAATGCACATATAGTTTCAAGTTGATGAATGAGCTTTATTTAACTCATATTCTTGAAACAGTCCAGCAAAGCTGTCAATTCAGATAATATTCTCGAAACAAACAAATAAAACTAGCATTTTAAAGAGTATTTTCGAAATAGTCCTATTGGACTGTTTCGATTGTTTCGAATCCTGGGACAGGCAGTCACTTGTATCACAAAAGTAAAGTAAAGAGCATTAATTAGATTACACTATAGAGCAGGAATTTCACTTATTCAGAATCAGGAATGATAATCAAATGATTGAAGCGCAATCTCTATGAGACGATTGCTCAGTACAATTTACTGAATACAATCGACTTCTCGGGAGTTAATCAGCTTCTTTTTAAATTCTTGACTACAAATGGTAAAATATCGGGTTAATTCTGGGCTAAAATGTAGCTGGAAATTCCAGAACTCTGCTTCTATTGAAATTAGAACTTCGAAACTTTGGCAACTCGAAACTACCATTTTTAATAAATACTCATCAATTTGTCATGGTCGACCTTAATAGAAATGTATAGACTGTCATTTTTGTTTCCAGTTTAACTGTAAATTTGCTTTTGCTGCAAGAGCACATTTTATGAAGCGAAGAGGTTTAATGTCAAACACAATGTTAAGTTTAATTATTATAAAAAATTGACAAAAAAAAAAAATGAAACTTCAGCCTTTTTTTTTAAACTTTGCGTGTGTTTTGCACACAAAAGATATTTTTTGATTCGAATTTTTTCCAGTTGCTCAGCTCGTAGAAAAGCAATTTTACAAGGGTATAGCAATCGAAAGAAAAAGGATTACTTCAGATTATCTTTGTATGCACGTCTGACACAGATGATTGATTGAAAAAGATTATAAAAGTAAGAATGTGTATAAGTATTACATTATTATTTATCTTATTACTTTTTGTTTTATATACGAAAAGTTATAAGTATTTTAATTTTATAATTTTGAACTGACATAAAAAGAAAATAATAATAATAATAAGATTTGAAGGAAGCTAGCTCTAACTAGAAAGAAGTTTTAGCTCTTTAGACTAGGTAACTTTGTAGGGGCTATGCGTGGGGGCTTTTTGGAATTTTACAAAGTGATTCTGTTAAAGGGCAAAACTGGGAAAATTCATTAATGGCCAGTGGCCGGTACTGTCAGTTTCATTAGTAGCCACTTTTTTAAGTTCGTGGCCACTTTTCACATAAGACTATTTCTTTCAGACTGCAAAAAGCATTGTCACCATTTTGTGGTATAATCACCACAAGAAAAATAAGAAATACATATAATAATAAAATTAACACATGGACAATGAAATTATTTTTATCTATCAGATAATTCAGTTTTTTTTTTTTTTTTTGTCAATTTATTTAAATGAAATAAGCTCTTATCATTCACAGTTCACATTTATATTTTCTAGTAAATGAATCAGCTGATTCATCATCATCACAACCTTTTACATGGTCATGTGTAAATACAGTTAGCAGTTTTATTATTTTTTCTTATTTCTAAAGAAACACTTTTTTAAATGATTTTATTTCAATAGAGTTAAAATATTTTCTCTTAAAAAGTATAGATATGGAAACTTAGCTGCTTCATTAAAAATAATTTACTTAGCTGCCAAATTTGTAGCTTTAAAAATAGGAAGATTTCTACTTATAAAATGGGAAGGAAAAATGAAGATTTCTACTCCAAAGAAAGCAAATACAAAAATTTTTGAAAAATACACATTTAAGTTAAATCAAATTTTGATACACATTTGTCAAATATCTTAAATGGGTTAAATATACATTAAATACTATGGAGATAATAATGGGAAAAGATTGTGCTTTGCAGAACATTTGATCATTAACTGCTAGTTGAAATGGAGTGCACATGTGCGAGGGGGGAGTATCTATATACTTCTTTATAGGTTCTAAAATCTAATAAAGAAAGTTTAAAATGAATATTTACATTTATGTTATGGAGTGAGAAAGATTGTAAATCACAAGGCTACAGTGGAGCATGTGATTGCCAATCGTTGGTGGAGGAGGGGGAGGGGGGGAATCACAAGAATTATGAGTAAGATATATTAAACAATTCGACTTTTTTACAGATTCTATAATCGAAAAAGCAAGTTTAAAACAGATATTTATATTTTTGCGGCAGATGGAGAATGATTAGAAATTATAAAGCTTTCTATAAGATATGTGATTATGGATCGTTAGGGGGGGGGTGTCAAAAAAATTATATGAGTAAGATATATTAAACAATTCTACTTCTTTATAGGTTGCAGAATACAATAAAGCAAGTTTAAAATGAACATTGATATTTATGCCATGGATGGAAAAAGATTGGAAATCACAAAGCTTCGATTGCCTATCGTTGCTCGATTTTTAAAATCTTTTAAAGATCACAAAAAGTGGCGACTTTAGTGGCGATTGATGCATAATTTTTAATCGCCATCTTTTCATATTTAGTCGCCATGTGGCCAGTGGCGACCGTTAATTTTGCCCTTTAGATTCTGTTATAGTTTCTTTTTCTAGTAGCTCAACTTAGTAATAAAATTTGAAATTTCGTTTTCAGTACAGTTGATACTTGAGACTAGCTGTTAACAGAAAAAAAAAAAAAATTTTGGAGTACAATTTTGTAAGAGAAAATTAGAGAAAAAATATCATTAGCAAAGCGAATTAGGCTCATTTGAAAAGTTATTTTCGTCCGAATCCTAAAGGAACACTATCAGAATAATAATTTGAAAAAAAAAAAAAAAAAGATATTTCCACTTGAATCTGAATAAACAAAAACCTTGCTTCATCTTCCAAAATAATTAGTAAATAAACAATAGTTTGATATGAAAGAAATTAAGACTGAGACTTTGATAAACAGAACATGGAAAATGCTTCCGGTTTCACTTTGAGTTTATGTATCCTTGCAATGTGAGAAAATTCTATGGGAAATCTGCAGCGAATACAACTCTCTGGCGTCATTCAAAGTCCTGACGATTTTCTTTTATTTAACCTGTAGGAGTCTTCTTTTAACCCACAAACAGTGGAATGTAGCCTATCATAGCACAACTTTTCCCCACAAACATTGAAAGCTCTGCCTCGTTCTAGTTGTCCATTCTCGACGAACACAAGCCAGATTATGTATAAAAAATGTTAATTTCCTATTAGAAAATAAGTGAAAAAAGTTTTTGTCAGTACATAACAAAAGACGACGCGCCAATGGTGAAAATGTGACCCAAACTCCACTACTAATGCACTACTAAAAACAAAAATGTTTTCTTGGAAACTGTAAAAGTGATTTCTGATTTGATAAACAGGAGGCATTTTCAGAAGAAATTAATATTGATGTATCATTCCCATCAGAGTCAAGAGCCAGCCCGATTACGAAAAATGAAAATGAAGTTTAATTATGCAGTCAGCTGATAAATCAACAAGTGATACTAAACGTCATTTTAAGATTAATTGTTATATTTCTTTTCTTGATACAGCAAGAAATTCGAATGATGAGAAGTTCAGACAGACCAAAAAGATAAATCATGTTTTCTGATGCCTTTCTAACGATTGTGAGTCGTAAAAAAAACTTTCAAAGTGATTTTGAAATTATGTAGAAGATTAGGAGATTATCTGACTCAAGGAGACTCTAAGGATGTTGATGAAAGTACACTACAGGAAGTTTTGAATAACTTTTGTGAAAACGAACTAGTACATTGCGTATTAAATTTAGTAACAGCAATAAAATTGTTGCTGACACTTCCTGTGTCTGTGGCCAGTGGAGAACCCAGCTTCATATAATTGAAATTAATAAAAACTTACCAGCGTTCTATAGTGACGTGAGAACGATTTGTAGGACTATCACCATTATCAACAGATCAAGATGAAGCAAAAACAATTCATTTGAAGGATATTGTTTCTACTACCGCTAAAAGTAGTGCCGAAAAAACAATAATATGCAATATGTAATAAAAATAAATAGTTGATTATTTATTACAGTATTTGTATGTGTATATTTGTCTGCATAATTGGCTGTGTGTCTTACATTTTTTTTAAATTTGTTTTAATGGGGCGCCACGAAAATTTTTCGCCTAGGGCGCCAAATTTGCCGGCACTGGGTTCTTGCCAGTGTCACTAGTAATTTTTTAAAACTTGTTCGACATCTCTGCGATCATTTGTTTTTGAGATGTCGTGTACACAAATTAACACACTAAAAAACTAACAGACACCTTACAGACGGACACTACATAAATTTTGTTATTTCTATGTTCCACGTTCCACGAACGTATAAAACAGTAAAAAAAAAAAAAAAAAAAAAAAAAAAGGGGGGGAGGGTCGAAAATTTTCACAAATATTTAAATTTTCCATTTCTGCAGTATGATGGGGAACCAAAAACCAATGTACACCGCTTTATTTTCAGAAGTACAGCAGTGTCAAAGCGATTAAGCTGAAGAAACAGAAAACAGCTACAGCTAATTAATACACCGCTAAGTGTTTTTTGAAATTCTTCAAGATGTAATTTAAGGAATTATGCTTTACCATGATAATATATCTTATCATACAGCAAGATTGACAACGGAATTACTCAAACAGAAACGCGTCGAATCCTAGATCTGTCCCTCCTATTCCTCTGATCTTTCTATGTGTGATTTTAGCTGTTTTTTTATTTAAAGAAAAATTTACATGGTCATCATTTTTAATTTAAGATAATGAGGCTACAACATGTATTTTTGATCAATTTCATAAACCTTTAATCACTAAAAAATTCATCTACAAAATTCCACTGATGTTGGAGGGGACTACTTTAAACAACCCAAAGATTTGGTAAGTTTAACATGCACTATTTAGCCGTATCTCAAAAGTTTTACAGTGATCCATAATATTAATTCACAGTTCTGTTATTGTTATTTATTTTATTTTAGTAATTTTATAAATATGAATCATTATAGAGCATTTTCAAATGATCGTATAAGTTTATCTTCATATCATAATTTCTGGTTTTAATTTTAGCAAAAAAATTCATGAGTATTTGTTTTTAATAAGTTTACTTCCTTCTTTGGCATTAAAATATGATTGTTCGAAGTTGTTTTATAATGTTGATTTAGATTTTATATTAAATTAGTCGAACTGCGCCCGCCAACCGCTCAATTTTTAAACATTTCCAAATTTATTTCTCTTTGACTGTTCAAAACGCCAGACATTAGCTTAGATGATATTTAAAACAAATAGCTTCATAGTTTACATTATGACGTTTTGAAGTTTAACCATCTCTAAGAAATTAAAAATGTCATCGTAAACATGCAAAACATGGATACAATTTTATTTTCTTTATCTCAATGCATTGCTGCAATTGTGATGCAAACGTTAAATTATTCTTTTTCATTATTTTATTCAGTTGAAATGCATGCATGCAAGGAAACCATCGATAGAATTTTACTTTCTTTATTTCAATACATTGTTTTAGCTATGACATCAAATTTAGCCGTAGTTTCGTAAAACTTGGTTTTTTATTATTGAGAAGATGACTCTGTTAAGAAAAATCAAGAAAAATTAAATCAAGTTGGTTTCATTCTTTCTAATTAATTACTTTTGTATTAACCACAGAAATATTATTTAATATCTCTGAGATTTAAAAAAGTCTATAACCTGTTATAGATATTAGTAATTTGCTACTTAAAGTATTTCATGAAATTAAACGAATTTTTAATTGTTCAACATATTTCGATTGAGTAATGTTTGTTTTAAACAGGTTCTTCATAGGCTTAGGCGTGATTTTTTTTTTTTTTTAATTTCTTAAAACTGATATGATAATTTTCCCACAGAAAAAAGAAATATAAATAAGATTTTATTTTTAAAATAAATTACAGTTAGGAAGTTAATTTTCATATAAATATTAACCTTTGATGGCGTGATAGGGGCGGCAAAATAATGCCTGCCTCAGGTGGCAAAATATCTAGCGCCGGCCCTGGTCCCCCCCTCCCTTCCAACTAGCAATCGGCAATTAAACATATGGTGGAAACCATTTGCTTCTCAATTTTTCTCCATCCATAACATAAATGTCAATATTCATTTTAAACTTGCTTTATTACATTTAAAAACCTATAAAGATGTAGAATTGTTTTAATATTTCTCACTCTTGTAATTATTTTTTTACTCCACCATCTTCAGCTAGCAATCAATGATCAAATGTTCTCCAATGCTCAAGGTTTTCTCAATCTACAACAAAAGGACCAGTGTTTATTTAAAAAAAAGAAAAAAAAAAAAAAAAAAAAAGAAAAAGAAAGAAAAAAAAAGAAGTTTTATTTGATTCTAGAACCAATAAAGTGATAGAAGTGCTGCTCTCAATATTTCTCTAATATGTATTTATTTTTGGGCTTCAATACTGAATTTTTTTAATCTATTCCTTTTTTCCCTATAAGTTTAAAATACGTAATATATCACCAAACACAGGTCTTATGCAAGATACATAATATCAATTTGTAATCGGATTTGTTGTAACATTTAATAAACTTCTCTTTCCTTTTAACATAATCAAAATAAAAAGGGTAGAATTATTATTTATGGTCATGTTTTCCTGAAATTTAATAAATACAGTTGAAGATCTTTAGAACACCGATCTATAAAATGCAATGATCTACAAAACGCACTACTGATTGGATATAAACATTAAAAATTTTCTTTTGAGAAACTTATTTATCTGGCATGTAGAAATATTCACACACAACTAAAATAAATGCTTGAAACATTCTTTCATCTTTATATTCCTAATTCATAGTTTTTCATTAATAAAGAAAGAATACAATTATTGTTGTTGTTTCTCATCCCCACCAGTCTAGCGGAGCTAGTCATGAGCTTATACAATTATTACAGTGAGAATCAAAAACTGTTAATCACATTGCATTAAAATTAATAAAAATAAAGGCATGTTGGAATTAAATATCAGATGAGAAACTTGAAATTTCTACTATATGCATTATTAAGGAAGAATTTCCTCTTTTTTAAATCCACAGAACAGCCATAGTAGAACAAATTCAGATGTAAAGGAGAGAAGAAGGGGGGAGGGGGGAGAGAAAAAAGTGATTTTTTTTTTTTTTTTAAATGAATAAAATATTTTAAATTTATTAAAACAAAACATCCTAACGAGAAGACTAAATTTTCATAATCATAAAAATTCAACAAAACTGCAGAAAATAAAATACTGGTAAATGATTTGAAAAATATGTTATAAAAAAAATTCTTTCAAAATGATTCTCAAATATAAATATAATATATTCCAGGCAATATCTATTCCATGATTACTTGATAAGTTTTATAAAATTTGTAAAAAATATCTATATAATGCAAAATTCTATAATATGCACTACTTCTGGTCCCAAGGTGTGCGGTATAAAGATCCTCTACTGCATTATAACATGTAATTTGAGTGGATAGTTAGCCAAATAGTTAAATTAATGTAACTAATTTGGTAAGACATATTGGGAAATGAAAGTCAATAATTATTTTGCTTATAAGTATACATCTCCAATTTATTTCATTTTTAAAAATAATCTTTTCAATTGAAAAGTTGTCTTAAAGCTAAAAACAGATTTAATTTTTAAATATTAATTTTATGAAATAATACTACTTCTGCATTACACAGTTTTACTGATAATATTTTCAGAAATATGCAATTTGATTATTGAAACAAAAAGGTATACCTAGTTGGAAAACCAATCAGTTATTGGACTGTGTTATTTATTTAAGACAGAATTATATAATCTATAAATAAAAAGTTATGTATCAACAAAAATATTATACATAGTATTTTTTAAGTATTTCTATGGCCAATTTTTATGCACTGTTAATTTTTTTTTTTTTAATTTGTAGATATTATTTATTAATGTACCTTTGAACGATAATACTCAATACGTTCTAGCTTTCTCAACTTTTCTTCATTTTCTGTTACTTCTTGTTTTAAACTTAAATGAATTTTTTGGAGCACATCTGGATCATTACAACTCTTAATGTGTTCTGAAGACAATCCAGAAAGGATTTCTAAATGCAAAGGACTTGCATCAGATGTAATTTTTAATGACGTTTTTTCTTGATCTTCTAGTTTAACTCCAGAAACAGGGCTGGAGAAAGATCTTGCACTCTTTCTTAATCTTTCTTTAAGATCTGAAGCCATCTATAAGAAAATTATAATGTATCAGATTTAAGATAGTTAAATTTAACATCTAAAAAGTTACATTGCTTTTTATTAGGGTTGTGAGTTATCTGGAAAACTTTGAAACTGAAAATTTTCAGTCTTCAAAATTACGAATGTTTTGTAAAATAAAATTAATATATTAAAGGTTACGAATTAAACAAATTTATTCTAATAAAAATTTAAGTTATTATTCAAATCAGAAAGAAATTGAGTAAGCTATAAGGTGTCTGTGTACATTTTGCAGCTCTCAGAGAGACTCCACATATCATTGCTAGCAGCCAAACCCCATTTTATTATAAATAGGAAAAATTGTTATGAGAATAATCGGTGATTTCTTTTTCTTTCCCTTTATTCTTTTCTTCATTTTAAACTCTGGTTTTCATAATAAAAAATCCAGAATAATTAAATGACTTTGTCTTTACCAAAATTTATTTCTTTATTTTTTAACCCTTTGCACTCAAGAGGTGACTCTCACTCACCATATGGTTTGATGCCATAACTTGAGAGGTGACTCTTTCTCACCACTTGGTTTGCTGCGGTAACTCAATGCATGGCAGTAACTGTTTACACCTAGTTTCTTTGACACGGGTTCCTACTCTCTTTCTGTATAATCAGCGCCGGCCCGATCACATTTGGCGCCCTAGGCGAAAAATTTTCATGGCGCCCCATTAAAACAAATTTTTTAAAAATGTAAGACACGCAGACAAATATACACATACAAATACTGTAATAAATAATCAACTATTTATTTTTATTACATATTATTGTTTTTTCGGCGCTACTTTTAGCGGTAGTAGAAACAATATCTTTCAACTGAATTGTTTTAGCTTCATCTTGATCTGTTGATAATGGTGATAGTCCTACAAATCGTTCTCACGTCACTATAGAGCGCTGGTAAGTTTTTATTAATTTCAATTATATGAAGCTGGGTTCTCCACTGGCCACAGACACAGGAAGTGTAAGCAACAATTTTATTGCTGTTACTAAATTCAATACACAATGTATTAGTTCGTTTTCACAAAAAATTATTCAAAACTTCCTGTAGTGTACTTTCACCAACATCCTTAGAGTCTCCTCGAGTCAAATAATCCCCTAATCTTCTACATAATTTCAAAATCACTTTGAAAGTTTCTTTTTATGACCCACAATCATTAGAAAGGCATCAGAAAACATGATTTATCTTTTTGGTCTGTTTGAACTTCTCATCATTCAAATTTCTTACTGTATCAAGAAAAGAAATATAAAAATTAATCTTAAAATGGTGTTTAGCATCACTTGTTGATTTATCAGCTGACTGCATAATTAAACTTCTTTTTCATTTTTAGTAATCGGGCTGGCTCTGACTCCGATGGGAATGATACCACAATATTAATTTCTTCTGAAAATGCCTCCTGTTTATCAAATCCGAAATCACTTTTACAGTTTCCAAGAAAAAAAATTTGTTTTTAGTAGTGCATTAATAGTGGAGTTTGGGTCACATTTTCACCATTGGTGCGTCGTCTTTTGTTATGTACTGACGTAAACTTTCTTCACTTATTTTCTAATAGGAAATTAACATTCTTTATACATGATCTGGCTTGTGTTCGTCGAGAATGGACAACTAGAACGGGCGGAGCTTTCAATGTTTGTGGGAAAAAGCTGTGCTATGATAGGCTACATTCCACTGTTTGTGGGTTAAAAGAAGACTCCTACAGATTAAATAAAAGAAAATCGTCAGGACTTTGAATGACGTCAGAGAGTCATGTCATCTATTCGCTCCAGATTACCCATAGAATTTTCTCACATTGCAAGGATACATAAACTCAAAGGGAAACCGGAAGCATTTTCCATGTTCTGTTTATCAAAGCCTCAATCTTTATTTCTTTCATATCAAACTATTGTTTATTTACTAATTATTTTGGAAGATGAAGCAAGATTTTTGCTTATTCAGATTCAGGTGGAAAAATCTTTTGTTTTTTCAAATTATTATTCTGATAGTGTCTCTTTAGGATTCAGACGAAAATAACTTTTCAAATGAGCCTAATTTGCTTTGCTAATGATATTTTTTCTCTAATTTTCTCTTACAAAATTGTACTCCAAAAAATTTTTTTTCTGTTAACAGCTAGTCTCAAGTATCAACTGTACTGAAAACGAAATTTCACATTTTATTACTAAGTTGAGCTACTAGAAAAAGAAACTATAACAGAATCACTTTGTAAAATTCCAAAAAGCCCCCATGCATAGCCCCTACAAAGTCACCTAGCCTAAAGAGCTAAAACTTCTTTCTAGTTAGAGCTAGCTTCCTTCAAATCTTATTATTATTATCATTTTTTTTTCCTGTTTATGTCAGTTCAAAATTATAAAATTAAAATATTTATAACTTTTCGTATATAAAGTAAATATAAAACAAAAAGTAATAAGATAAATAATAATGTAATACTTATACACATTCTACTTTTATAATCTTTTTCAATCAATCATCTGCGTCAGACGTGTATACAAAGGTAATCTGAAGTAATCCTTTTTTCTTTCGATTGCTATACCCTGCTAAAATTGCTTTTCTACGAGCTGAGCAACTGAGAAAATTCGAATCAAAAAATATCTTTTGCCTGCAAAACACACTCAAAGTTAAAAAAAAAAAAAAGTCAGTTTTTTATAATCATTAAACTCAACATTGTGCCAATATAACCTCTTCGGTTCATAAAATGTGCTCTTGCAGCAAAAGCAAATTTACAGTTAAACTGGAAACAAAAATGACAATCTATACATTTCTATTAAAGTCGACCTTGACAAATGAGTATTCAGTAAAAAATGGTAGTTTCGAGTTGCCAAAGTTTCGATGTTCTAATTTCAATAGAAGCCGAGTTCTGGATATTCCAGCTACATTTTAGCACAGAGTTAACCCGATATTTTCCCATTTGTAGTCAAAAATTTAAAACGAGGCTGATTAACTCTCGAGAAGTCGATTGTATTCAGTAAATTGTTCTGAGCAATCGTCTCATAGAGATTGCGCTTCAGTCATTTGATTATCATTCCTGATCCTGAATAAGTGAAATTCCTGCTCTATAGTGTAATGTAATTAATGCTCTTTACTTTACTTGTGATGCAAGTAACTGCTTGCCCCAGGATTCGAAACAGTCCAATAGGACTATTTCAAAAATACTCTTTAAAATCCTAGTTTTATTTGTTTGTTTCGAGAATATTCATTGAATTGTCAGTTTTGCTGGACTGTTTTGAGAATATGAGTTAAATAAAGCTCATTAATCAATTTGAACCTATGTGTGCATTTACGATCTTCTTTTCTTGAACAAGAAAGCCGTTGTTTCGTAACATTTGATTTGGCACCTGATGTAAGTCAGATACACTTAATGATTTTGACTAGAAGTATTGCAAAAGACATGAAAGAACTTGAAGCTTAGACTGTCTAGTTAAAAGAGTTGAAAGCTGGACAAAATCATATGATAGCAGCACAACATGAGATGAAAATCGGGCATGAAGAGATGAAGGATGGATAAAAGAAGATGAAAGCTAGACAACATGAATTGAGAGAATAGCTGAAACCCTGACAAGAGGAGTTAAGGATAAAATAGAAGCCATGTAAGAAGAGATTCATTAAAAAGTTAAAGTAATTCAAGAAAAAATGCAAGAGCGAGAGAAATTTTTGAGAAAAAGATAAAATTTACGAAAATTAAAGTTGAAAAGACAATTCAAGCAAAGTTTCTAGAAATTAAAAGTTCCAACTGCCCATGTGTAGCACTAGTGCGACATAAAACTCACTTTCCTACCCTCCAGAAATAAAAGAAGGGGAAAGTATTTAAAAATAAGAAAAGATGTACAAAGGAAAGACTGAAACATAAAAGATGTGCAAGGGATGATTCATGAGATAAAACATGATGTACAAAATTTAGACCCTTGAATGGAAAGTCAAAACTTTATAGTTCCAATAAAGTACACAGCCCCATTAAATAATGACTCGCTGACTTTTAGATATAATGTAAAGCTGTTAACAATTAGATGGACAGATTTAATGACAGACTGTTTTCAAAACTCAATTCGACATTGTAAGTTTCTGAAATAAATATATCGTTATTATAGTAAAATCAAGCCAGTTGTTTGTGACTCTTTTTCTAGCGCTTCTCCTCAGATAAATTAGATTGACTTTGATGCCCTGAAAAGTCAATTAGAGGATTATCCATTTACTTCATTTTTACATGTCCAATTGAAAACACGCCAAGAAAAACTCAGTAAATATTTCCAAGTCATAGCAGCAGACTTGTACCTTTTAATCCTTTCTAGACAAAGATTGTAAGTGTTTAAAATTTTCCCACAACATGAGTGCTGTGTTTCCAAGACTACATTTTATCTATTCTAATAGGCCGTTAAATAGTAATAAATAAAATAGATCTTGTTGTCTGGATTGTGCCGCCCTCTAGATTTGAGCGCCCTAGGCCATCGCCTAGTTTGCTTATATGGTCGAGCCGGCCCTGTGTATAATCTTATGTGATGTATAATCACTTGTGATATTTGAAAACATTAGTCCACCAACTGACTGGAGATTTTTACTAGCCATGCGATCGAGCCTCGACTTCAACCTCTGATTCCGAAGATATCCGCTTGAATGGAAAGCTGCACAATATTCTAACAAGAGTTAGGAAGGACTGCAAAGTCTGTTCTCAGAGAAATAAACCCAGAAAAAAGGCATCAAATGACATATTATTGTAATACTTGCCACGACAAGCCGGGCATGCATCTTGGGAATTGTTACATGAAATACAATACACAGAAAAATTGCAGACTAATATTTAAGAAATTAATTTTATAAAGGTGTAAAGATATATAAAATTTTAAAATATAAAAATTTTATACATTGATTTGTGTGTGTAATGATTTTAAGTTACTAGTAAGAAATGCATCAAGTCTCGAGTTGCTGGTACATCATGCGAAAAATGGCCCCGAGTGCAAAGGGTTAATACTTCATTTTGGAGTTATAATGTGGAAAAAATTTAACAAAGTCCTTTTTTGCACTTTATAACTTCAAAATAAAACATTAAAAATTAAAAACAAGAACAAATTTAGCGGTTGTGAATTTTATGAATTTAAACACTGAATAAAAAATAAAAATAGATGAGTGATTCTCTTTTTTTTTTTTTTTTTTTTAATTTTTACATAGAATAACATGGGGTGTGGCTGCCAGTGGCAGAGAAATCATACAAAGTAATTAGTAAAGTATGACTTTTCCCATATAAGGGTGCATTTTGTCAAAATCCTTTTGATTTTGATTTTTTTTTTTTTTAGACATAACTTACAAGCACAAAAATAATAGTTGGTAATATTGGATAATGGATGTAATCCTCTTAAAAAGAATGAATCCTGAAGTTTTGAAATTTTATTATTAAACTTTAAATATGACATGTACTATGAGATTTTTTAAGCACAGTCCAATTTTAGATATTTTAAGCAAAGGAAGAAATATTTTCATACGATTTATCTATTAAGTCATTCATTTTATCTACTAGACTTCCCTAAATTTTAATCAAACTCGAGCTTTTTATTTATTTAAGCAATTATATTTTGTGTTGCTTGCATTTGCACAATTGCTCAAAACATACCCAGTTGCTTTCTAAATGATGCCTTTAATCAAAAACTTTTGTCTTTTACTCTATATCCGACATTACTGTAACTATTAATTGTACAGAGACTAATAAAAGAAAAGAATTTAATATCGCAGGGCAGGTGCTACCCCTGAATTCAGGGTTTTTGAAGATTTTGCTGTATCTGAATTTCATGATAAATTATTTTCTTTTTGTAGAAATTTCTAATTTTGAATGTTTAATTTGCCTTTTACTGCATTTAAAATTCCCAAAATACCACTTATTATAGATAGCCATATGGTATATCAGTAATAAGTCTCCTTTATCTACCTGCAAATAGCAGTTTTCAGAGTTTTTGCATGTTAGGAAGTTTCACCCCTGAATATGTCATGTAAAAAATTTACTAAAAAAATTACTTTTGTTTTTGAAAATTTTCTGGGGAAAATTTTCCACCCCACATCATTACTTTTTATACAAACTACAAATCAACAAATCATTGTTCTCTATTCAACAGCATTGAATAAATTATTATAAAAATCTCAAATAGCTTTCATATACAATACATGCAGCGTGTGTGTTGAAAAGCGAGTTCATTACTATTGTACTGTTAAAATCAATTTTGTGCAATAAATATATATATATATTTAATCTCCAATCAAAAACTAAAAGGGGAGGGGGAGGAGTTCATAGGTTTGAAGCCTTTGTCTGAGTATGTATGTCTGTCTGTAGCATTGTAGTTTTTATCACATTCATATGCCCGCCGATCAGCAGTCTGAGCGTCTGTACCCAGGAGCAGCGCCTGCTGATCAATGGGCTCACACTCTTTTGATATTTATGACTCCTACATGATGTTTATGGCTGCTACCAGAAAAATAGTAACACTCTTCCGCTTTTCAGTCAAAAGAGGAAGAAAAATGTCAAAGGAGGTCGAAGGAAGGAAAAAAAAATCTTCTAATGAAGTGAATGAACAGTTAGGTAGTATTTCTCGTATGGCCATGAAAGCTCCACCCTTTTGGAGACATAATTCCACCCTTTGATTTATCAAATAGAGGCTTACTATTTGTCTAATTAACATTTCCTACAGTAAGTTTGCTTCGGGTGTACCTAGTTTCTTAGTTGTCCCAGTATACGCATTAATTGGCACTAGTACTCGTTTAAAAATGTCAAAAGAGGAAGAAAATCTTCTAGTAGTGAAGTAAATGAACATTTAGGTAGCCTTTTCCTATCGGCTGTTAAAGCTCTGCCCTTTTGGTGACATAATCTTGCCCTTTGATTTATTCAAATAGAAGCTCACTATTTCAATATTGGTGGAAACGTCAAAAACAAGATGCAATAGAAACATAAGGTATCTACTGCCTACATAGTGTAACTAAGAGCAATCTAATATAGCAATCTGTTTTATATACTGATTCGTGTCACATGTGTAATTATTGCAGTTTTAATACATATATGTTGAAATATCTGTATATCACTAAAGTACAGTGTTGCAACATTTGAGGACTTCTTTAATTCAATATTCACCATTAAATTTTAAATGTAACGGTTGCCTAATTACTTCGAAGATTAATATTGAACTTGTCTATCATGTATATCAAATACTACTTCTCAAAATAATTGTTCATTATTAAACAAAAAAGGATAAAAATTAAAACTTGCCGGTAAATAGTGATTAAGAGTTCACAGTGAAAAGTATTTAAATTCGTCTTTAAATACTTAAATTCAGTTGAAAGTTTGAGATTTTATAGAAAATTAATTAAGTTCAAGGAATGTCATTTGTTGACATTTTGAGTGATTCCATACCAACTCACCTAAAAAAATAAAAGTTGGTTGCATGACCGACTCAGATTTTCTTTAAATTTGGTACACAGATTGATGATATAGAGGCATGAAAAAGTCCAAATTTTTAGCTACCTGCTCCACTTATTTATAGATATACAGGTCCTCGAAGTTTGTCCGCCCCCTCAAAATACCAAGAAATTGATGTTATTTAATTTTTTTTCCTCAAAAATAGTGCTTATGTAATATGAAAGTGTTAGGTATCTCTGGAAACTAGTTATTCCAGGCATTCAGAAAAAAAATACTACAATGTTTATGATGAAAATTGTTAAGGTACAGAACTCTTAGAAGTTGCAACCACAAAAATTTGATTTTCCGATTTTGCTAAAATTGAGACATCAATTCCAAAAAAAGGAAAATAAAACCAAAGGTTTACTCACTTTCTGGTAGAGTACAGGTGTTCACCATAAATTGCTACACAATAAATTACTTGGGTTTCTCACTCCTTCTTGGAAATATTTAAGCTTAAAGACAAACCATAGGGCAAAAACATGCAATTTTGTCCACCTTGGCAGCCATTTTTCTCATAAAGGGGAAGCACTAGAAACTTTTTTATTATTTTTAAATAAGCTACTGATGTGTTAACTGTTCACAGGAAAAAGTTTACTTTTGGTTATTATTTGCATAAAGAGATATCTTGCTGATAGCATATGATTGTTTTTCTCTAGTACCATATGCTTGTGTTTCCCCTCTCACAGACCTAACATTAATATAAAAAGATGTAAAGAAACAAAACTTATTGAATATTATATAAATATTGATTTATTACATGTATTAGACTTTATTTACCCTCTGAACATTATTTAGTTAACTTTAGAAATAGTGTTATTAGGTGAATAAAGCATTGAATAAGGGAGCAACATTCTGATTTTATGATATTCTGGTATTAAAACAAAACTAATGTTTACTCTATTTTTGTGATATCTTAAAGAATGATGTGGGAAACCTTTTAATTTTTAAAAATTCAAGTTAGTATTTAGTGAAGAAATCAAATATTTACAAAACAAAAACACCTCATTTTATGTAATCTCAAAGAAGCGTACACACATTTTAAACAGGAATATCCCAATCACAAGATTGAATTATCTAAATTTGCTGATTTGCGACCAAAGTGGTGTGCATTAGCTGGTAGTGCAGGAACTCATTCAGTCTGTGTCTGTATGATTAACCAAAATGACAAGCTAATGATAGCATCTTTAACCCTTTACGACCCAAAACATTTTTACCTTTAAACATTACATTCTTCTGTTTTTGCAAACTGAAAGAAAAATATGGACTATAACCAACACTTGTTAATTGAAAATTATACTTTACACTTTCTGCTAATTAGCTTGATCGTTCATTTCCTGATTTTATTACATACAAATTCCAGATGCAAAAATGTAAGTGGATGTCTAACCCACACGATCGTACGACCTGGGTTAGAAAGGGCTAAAACAATCTATTAAACCATCTAGCAATGATTTTTTTTGTCTCATTATGTGTGTGACATTAACAGATTAACAATGAAGCATGTATGTTAGGACTTTGTTTACAGTGTCCACTCCAAACTGCATTTGAAGAATTTTTAGATATGTTAATGGATGATAATGATGAAGAATCTGAAGTGACGTTTCGACAGTGGATAACTACAGTCCATTCAACACTCATTCAGTTATTTTGTCTGCACTTGATTTTAAATCTGAACTTTTGTTGAAAATAAAGTCCTTGGCAAAACACCATTACATCGCAAAGTCTCAATCAGAGTATTTAAAAACAAGAAAAGCAGAACTAAAACCAGATAAGTGCATTTTATTACTTGATTTTTCTGAAAATTTTACTTTTATAGTACAGGATGCAATACAGGGATATCACTGGGAAAACATACAAGCTACACTCCATCCTTTTGTTCGGTCAAATGATAACCCAAAAATTATTTTTTTTGTGCATTGTTTGACACATGATACGATGGCAGTAGTTTCTTTTCAAAGGCTTGTAATTAATTCCATATTTAGCATCACAGTATCCAGACATATAAGAAATAATTTATTTCATTGGCAGTAGCTCAACCAACACAGTACAAAAACAAGAAAAACTTTTTAAAATTTATGCCAACATAAAGATGATTTCAAACTAAATGCTGAGTGACATTTTTTTTGCCACATCCCATGGCAAAATCCTGTGTGATGCCATTGGAGGCACAGTCAAAAGATCTGCTTACAGAACCAGCTTGCAACGTTCTTACAAGAATCAGATAATTTCTCCATGTGATTTGTTTCATTATTGCACAGGTAATTTTAAAAATATTAAGTTTTTCTTTGCATCTGAAGAATATGTAGCAGAAACAAGAGTATTTCTTTCTGAAAGACTAACTTTCGCTGTAAGAATTGAGGGTACTAGGGATTATCATAAATTTATTTTTATTAGTAAATCTATGCTTTTAGTTTCCATTGTATTTACAAACATATCGAATCAGATTGAAGTATCTGCAGTAGGTAAGCAACATGGCAAAAATTTAGATCACATAAATGCTGGATTCCATACAAGCATCTGTTAGATATAATACCAATGCTATCAGCAGCAGCAGCCACAGGATGCATGTTTTTAATACCAAATGATACTGCGAAAAAAATACAGGAACTGATGCTTGCAGTTGAATAAAATTCTGTACATATCAATTTTTAATATATTGCTGTATTTCAATTATATTGCTTATGAAATAAATATTTATAGCTCCTTTATTTTGATTGATTTTTAAAGAAATTATTTAATACTTTTTTATATTACGAAGAGACAACTTTCAGCGTTCAGTTTTGGAGAAATTCTATTTCTTGTTTCCATCAAATATCTAATTTTGGCTGAAAAATGAAGAAATTATTATTTTTTTATTATTATTAAATAATTTAATACATTAAATTTCTTGAGTTCTTGTATAGATAGTACAGCTATTAATACATGCATTGTTATTTTTCTTCTTAATTAATGTTAAGTCTATGGAGAGGAGGAATACAAGGACATAGTATTAGAGAAAAACATGCATATACTATCAGCAGGATATTTCTTTATGCAAATAATAACCAAAAGTAAACTTTTTTCCTGTGAATAGCTAACACATCAGTAGCTTATTTAAAAAAAATAAAAAAGTTTCTAGTGCTCCCCCTTTATGAGAAAAATGGCTGCCAAGATGGTCGAAATTGCATGTTTTTGCCCTATGGTTTGTCTTTGAGCTTAAATATTTCCACGAAGGAGTGAGAAACCCAAGTAATTTATTGTGTAGCAATTTATGGTGAACACTTGTACACTGCCAGAAAGTGAATAAACTTTGGTTTTATCTTCCTTTTTTTTTTTTTTTTTGGAATTGATGTCTCAATTTTAGCAAGATCGGGAAAATCAAATTTTCGTGGTTGCAACTTCTAAGCATTCTGTACCTTAACAATTTTCATTATAAACATTGTAGTTTTTTTTTTTTTTTTTTTTTTCTGAATGCCTGGAATAACTAGTTTCCATAGATACCTAACACTTTCATATTACATAAGCACAGCACTATTTTTAAGAAAAAATAAATAAATAAATAACATCAATTTCTTGGTAATTTGAGGGGGCAGACAAACTTTGAGGACCTGTATATCTGTAAGTAAGTGGAGCAGGTAGCTAAAAATTTGGATTTTTTCATGCCTCTATATCATCAATCTGTGTACCAAATTTAAAGAAAATCCAAGTTGGTCATGCAACCCTCATTAGGTGAGTTGGCATGGAATCACTCTTTTATAATTTGTAAGTTAGTGTTCTTCTAAAAGAAAATTAAAGTTTTATAGAAAATAATTTTTATTTTTATTTTTATTTTATTTTTTTTTTAAGTAGCTTCTTACTTAATTAAAGCATTTTGGGATTCTAAATAATGAAATGTGAACAAAGCAGCACCGAAACGATTTCAGTGATGAGTCAAAACAAATAAAACTGAATGTTGATACAAATACTGGTGTGACAAAAATTATAAAGAAGAAAGAAAAAAAATTAAAATATAATGAATAAAATAATAATAATAATAGGGAAGAGTGGGGATGAATGGGACATTATTCATGTTTTTACTGATAATGTTCACCATATGTAATTCAGAATTTTGTAACATTGCTTCATAAGTACACTTCAGTAATCAGTTACATATAAACTTACTAGCTTTAATAAAAAGTTATTTTTAATTAATAATAATTTTTTTTTTACATGTATGTGCATTGTCCCATTCATCCCCATAGGTGGGGATGAATGGGACAGGTCTGGAGTTAACAAAAAAAAAAAAAAAAAAAAAAAAGACAGTAAATAAATTTTTAAAGTTAAATTGGTCTATATGATTTTATTACACACTATGAATTTACTGAAATTAACATAAACTGATGTATTGACTCAAATTAACATCAAAAGGCAAAAGTCCTTTGGTTTGCACAGTTCCTAGTGCTTTAGGCTTTGGTAATTTAATCTAATCTAAAAATAAATAAATAAGGCACCAGAAAGAAATCATTATAATAGAGTACAAATTATCAGAAATTTTTGTTTCTTACTAATTGGGAAGAATCGGCATTCTATTCTGTATTACATTAATATAATCACCAGGATTTATTTAATTAGCTTGATTGAAATTGTGATTTTAATCAAATTATTATTAGTATATTTATTTAATTTTTTTATATATTGATTTAAGTTGCATTGGATGTTCTAAATTATAATTTTTTTTAATCATAATTATCATAAACAAAAATCAGAACAATAATTAATTTCAATCTATTTTTCTTTAAATCTATGCTACTTTTATAATTCCATGTTATAACTACTGAACTACAGGTTATAAAAATATTGAAAATCTATTTAAGATTTGTTTTAATATAATTCTTGTGCATAATTTTAAATTAGCACATAGTGGGGAATGTCCCATTCATCCCAACCACCACATGATCATATGAAACAGGAAATAGGCTTAATGAACAATTGTCAATATATTCTTCTTGACTATCATAAACACAATAAAAGATTATGCCTTTTCACCATATAATAGTTATATTAACTTTAAACCAATAGTTAATGTCTTATCTACTACCTAATTGAATCAGTAAAAACTTACTTTGGCAGCTGAAAAACACACTTTAATTTTTTTTTTTTTTTTTCGCCCTTCTATGGATAGCACAATTCTGAAACTACACTTGATGAATGACCTCAGTACTGCCATATATCAGAAAAAATGTCAAGTTTCTGGTGCTTGCAAAACGTAAAAATCTAGCTATTGTCCCATTCAACCCCACTCTCCCCTAATAATTACAAATGAATCAAAAGTAAATGAAAAAAGAAAGGTATGTGAATATGAAAGGTATGTTGGACAAGTAAATGACAGGGTTGTCTGGGTTGGATCCTAGTGAGTCTATCCCAAAGGGTTTTTTTCTTTAAAAAAAAAAAAAAAAAACATTTGAAAAAATCTATAACTTTGCCCACGTTTGGGTTTTTTCAATTTCACAAGATTTTCTTTGACAAAATAAATTTATTAAGCAAAATATTATGAAATTAAAACTTATTTCTTATTCATTTATTTATTAACAAAACACACAGTTAATAATAAAGATTTATTTTGAGTTTTGTTTTAATAAATTTTACAAATACAAGATTAACATATTTCAATCCTTACTAAAATAGTGCAGCAACCAAAAACTAGTTGGCATAGGTAGAATCTGTTGTTTCCCATCATATATTCGTTCTCACAAAAATTTAATATAGAACAAACTACATTCAAGATTAGAGCAATGAACTTTGCTGATGGTCATCTCCAGTCAGAGACTGAAATGCCCCATAACTGGGCTACCCTTCCCCCATTTACTTATCCTGATTTGTTGCTTAATCTTAAAAATGTCAGTTCTGTATTTAACTCATTATTCACATGTTGCATATTTATTTGAAATTTCACCCTATTCAGCTGTGCTATGAAGATTTTATTTTTAAAAATTTTTTTAATAAGATGCTAAAATTAAATTGGGTTTTGGCCATTATCGTAAATGATATTTTAAAACGAGTCCAACTTCTCAACTATCATTTATTCTTCAGGTAATGTCTACACAGACTACCTAATTGACAACCTACATACAGACATCACTTCACTTTCTGAGATTCCTCATGCTGGTTGTTCTCTGATTAGAGTCTTAAACAAACAAAGACAATGCTACTCCAAAAACAGAATTGTCCTTGTTTATTTACGGCTCAAATAGAAGGACAAATAGCACCTCAAAATGTATATAAATATTAAAAAATTGAGATAAAATTTTTTTCATGAATACGATGGGGAACTAAAAATGAAGTTTTTCAAGCATGAATATATAAATTGCCTATCCATTTAAAGGTCAAGAAACAATTCAAAATATTTATATCTAGAGCAAAAAATATAGATATCATGTCTAGTTATCTGAAGGTTTGTAGATAAAGTTGTACATTCATAAATCATCATGTGTAGAAAATAATAAAACTTCAAAAAGAAAATAAATATTTTAAAGTAATATGTTTTTCAATATTTCCTAAAAGTTAAATTTATCCAAAGTATATACTTATATAATCAGATGAAATAGAAATATCTATAAACAATTCTCATTTTTTACTTAAAAAAAAAAAAAAAAAAACATAAAAAACCCCAACTCGCTTGTTTTTTTCTAAAAAACCTGGGGTTTTGCCAACCTTTGTAAATGATCCTGCAAAGCTTCTGAGAAGTTCACGTGTCATGTAAATGAAACATTAAAATATCTTTTCACAAAGTTTAATAATAATAATAAAAAAAAAGTTATATCCAAGTATTATAAAAATGTACAATGAAGAAAAATTCCTTACTTTCAGACTTCTTTGTGGAGAATTTAGTGATCCAAATGACTCTTTATCCTCCATACTAAAAAATATAATAATACACAAATTATAAAAAATCAACAAATTTAAGTTTAGTTACATAATGCTTGATTGTTGTTAATATTAGAATTGGATTCAGTAAAATTTACAGTATATATATTTACAAATTTTAGGAGAAAAGGGCCTCTTAAAAATGTTTTTTAAATTAAATTCCAGAGTATTTTCTTTTCAGATGAAAAGCAACACAATGAATATTAGTGATACCCTAAACATTTACAGAGAATTATCTCTGAGAATAGATATTACATTTATTTATTTTAGTTAGCATAATATTCAGTAGCAGACAGTGGTGACACCAGAAATTTCCCGATGAAAGATACCAGCGGCAGATCCAGAACTTAACTTCTGAGTGAAGCTAAGATTTTTCAAGATGTTATTCAAAATCAATGACAAATTTACAATTCTAATATTACTGTGCACTCCATAGACAGGGCTTGATTAAGGTTGCTGTGTACCCGCAATCTTAAATATTTAAGGTTCCATGTTAACCTATGGGGAAATTTTGTACCTTAATAATTAATTAAAAAACCAATAGATTTGAAAAATATTTGTCAGTGTTGTAGAGGACAACTTTTCACACCTTTCTACAGTTTTATTTTTTTGAAGAAATGATTTTTAACACATTTAAATTAAATTTAATCTGGGCGAATTTGCATATGTTTTACTTTAAACATCGATAACTTTAGTTCAATTAGGAAAATTTAAAAAGAAAAACTCTTCAGAGATGTAAAATTTTTTTTTGTTTAGTGTCATACCACTTTTATTCACTTTTATGCATTTAATTTTTTGCAAAACGGCCGAAAAATTAAAAAAATATTGCGATCTTCTTTTATTTTCAATCTCTGTAGAGGGGGAAAATGATGGATCGTGATAAATTACTTCCTGTGTCGCTAACTTTTACTCGTGTACCCTTCGGCTATAAATGACAATTGGAAGAGGACGTAAGCACTTTTCACTCGTATTTCTTGTAGAAAAAGATATTTCTCCAGATATAGTGTAATAATTCATGTTACGTATTTGTACTATAAGCAGAATAGTGTGTTTTGTTCAAAAGCGTAAACAGAGAAAAATAGTTTTTCACACATCCTTTATATTAAAAAAATAATAATAATAATACATCCATTAAATTATATTTTTGAAATGCAAAATGCGAATTTATAAAATCAATTTCAGGATATTCCGTAATTAGTCCTCTAAAAGGCGAGGGGTGTAGCAAAGCGTGATTTTTAACACGTCTATTCCCTCTAAGAAGTTTTTTTTTTTTTTTTTTTTTTTTTTTTTAAATGATATGCATAATAATCTTCGTTTAAAATGTAACAAATGCTATTACAGAATTAAAATTTATAAATTTCAAGAATTTCTAAATTAAAATAATAGGATATGGAGCAAGAACTTTTCATATAAGCTTTTAGATGTCAAGAAAAATAAATAAAAGAAAAAGAAAGAAGGAAATATATATATATATATATATATATATATATATATATTAAATATTACAGGCATGAATACCTAAATTACCGATTTCAGAGTTTTAAACAAATCATTCCTTCTTTCCCCTCACCCCGAATCTCGAAAGAAGATACGGAATAAAGCATCTTTTTCATATATTCATTTCCATCTCCAGGGGAAAAAATATATATATATATATACATATACAGTTCTATATAAATATTCAAATGATTCTTATTTTAAAAAGTAACTCATGAATATTTAACAATAAAAATCCTATTTTTATTTATATATATATATATTTTTTTTTCATTTTCCAAAGGAGTTAGATGTTTTGGTGTTAGGATTAAGGTCAATAAATTTCACGGCTAATTTAGGTTCCTAGGCGTAGTTGGTACCACCCTACCATGTTTGTACGGGGTACCAGTCCGTATTTACGCGATGTTTGGAGAAAACCAAGGAAAACTCCGAACGGCTATATCGTAGAGCGTGACCTGGTATCGAACCCAGTACTTCTCTTTTACAAGTTTTGAGCACAAAACTGCTGGGCCACTGGTGAGGCGGGTAGTGGCAGAAATGGGAAGGTAGGGGGTAAAACTTGTTTTCATGTAATCCATCACATGTCAAAAGAAAAAAAGAAATAAAACACATACTATATACATAGGATCATTTCATTAAAATGTATTAAATACGAATTTCAAACACTTTAAATTGCTCCCCCACCCTATAAATAAATAAATGAATAAAAAATCACTAGAATAGAAAAACAAGATATTTAATATGTCTTTTCATAAATCAAAGGAGAAAATATACCCATAAAACTTTGATTTTTATATGTAACTATATATACCTAAGAATCATATTTAAGATTAAAACCCTTCCTACTCTATCAGGGAAAGAGGGGGCATAACATGTTTTACAGTATCACTTTCAAAAGTCTGTAGTGATTTTGTTGAAACTGGATATGAAATGGCAATATTATTTATTGAGCATTTCCGAACTATCATTTTGTAACAGAACTGTCTTTGAATAAGTTTCCACTGCAACGCTAGATTCTTACAAACACATTAAAATGAAAAAAAATAAAAATAAATAAATAAATCAAATCAAATAATAGTTTTTAAATGATAACTTTGACAATATATATTACACACTTTTATGATATAAAAGGTCAAAATAATTTCAGCAATGCTAGAAAAAGTGATCCCACATTTCGAACCTGCGTTTTCTTAGCATAAGCGCTCATAAACTAAGCTCCCCAGTGCCTACCTAATCTACACTAATCGCTCTCACAAGAGACGGAATTTTCCCTTCTGTTTCTGTGAATAGAGACGCAGTCTTTTGAATAAAATTTATTTTGTCTTATTTAACTCCATGTCCATTATTAATTTCCGACCAAAAAGGAGATGTGTCAGACATTGTAACTCCAAAACGAATAGGCCGCTCTCAGTGTGATATTTTTATTAGAAAGCTTGTTACGGGTGTATTTCTTAGCTATGTGCAATGAAAATCTGTTTGACAAATATTTTAAAATAATTAAAATATTTTTTTTTTTTTTCCCCCTTTTCTTTTCTTTTTCGGGGCACTTAGTACTGATATTTGAAAATTTGCAAGCAATTTCCAACTCATGTTGAGTGATAAATCAAACGGTTTTTAGATAGAAGTAATAAAATTAAATAAAGCATACCAATAGCATTAAAAATCTTTATTTAGTATTTCTGCTAAAAATAAAATTTTTAGTTGAAGTCTGCTTCACAATGAGTAAAGAAGAAAAAATATTTTTTCTAAAGTATGCGTAGTTGTAATTACATTAAAAAGGATAAATAACAGTATAATTATAAATAATATATTAGAATGGTATTCTGATTTCTAATGTACTGTCATTTGATTTTAATAAATATAATCTACTTAAATGAAGAGAGGTGTCTGCATGCGTGTATCTGTGTGAGCATGTGTGCGCACGTTGTGGTGCTCGCACAACTGATCGCAGAGTTACAAAACTCGGCAAATGGATAGCCGGGATTCTGCAAGTGTACACCTCATTGAGATTTTTTTCGAATTTTGAATTTGAATTTTTTTTTTCTACCGATCTTATGTATTTATATTTCGGTTTCATTTCCTAAAATTTACTCTTACATTTCAATCGTCTGTGTATCTTAACGACTTTTAAGTTTTTTTTTTTTCCCATTTATTAATTTTCCTTTTAATTTTATTTTAAGTCTATAAACTCTTTACTTTTTATTTATTTAATTCATTCATACATGTGAAAGTGATTTATTATTATTATTATTTGTACATTATATTTACTGAAATCAAATGCCAATACAGTAGAAAAAACTAAACATATTAAATTTTAAATAAGATATATATACATATATTTATAACAGTTATGTTTATGTATAATTTTTTTAATATAATTAATTGTAGTAAAATTATAAATTTATTCTATTTGAATTTTTATAATTCTACAGTGAGGGCAAAAAAACTGAGTGATTGGGTCTTGCTAATACATGGTACAAAAATGAAAAGGCTGGGATATATCCATCTGCAAAATCGTAGCTCTTGAACAATAGCAGCTCCATCTGTCGTCCAATAAATAACTAAACTAAAATTTCGGGAAATGTCGCTGCATTAGGCAGTGAGATCTGATTGTATAGACTTGAGGCGACATAACACGAGAAAGATGCTGCCAAACGCAGAAGGTACGCGAACTAATGCTCAAAGGGATTCATTTCAATGGGATTTATTGTATATTTTTATGCATATAAAGTGTTTAAAAAAAACAGTGTTCAATTTTGAGAATTCATTTAAATACAGTGACCAGCAAATCTAGCAAAATCTGCTAGTAAATAAATAAATAAAAAACATTTCGCTGTCAATTAAATGAATTAAATAAATATTGTAAAATACGCTGCTGTGATACACATACGATTGCAATGCAAGAAAAAAAAAGTATTTCGCATTTACGTGAATGAATTAAATAAATAAACAGTCTATTATACGCAGATGACTAAAGTGAAAGAATAAATTTTAGAAAATGAATCAGAAAAGCCAATGGATAAAATCGGAAAAAATCTAATAAAAAAAAAAAAATCCATGAAGTACACACCTGCAATGCCCCCAACAACCACTCTGCTAAGTTGTGTAGCTCTGAGATTAGTAGTCTGAGCTCCAGAGCGCAGAGAGAGAGACACGCACTCACTCACACATTAGAGATGAGACAGATATATAATATCCATTAATAATAATAAAAGTTATAGTCAGGGTTTTTATAACTCTGTGCAAGCGTATGCTAGTGAGTATGAATAACGTCTCTATTAGACGTTTGCACTAAACATGTTTATAGACTAGTACATCACATAAAATTTTGTTTTGTTTAAAAAATGCTTATAACTTGAACTTCATAGCACAGAAAATTGCTGCCTGCATGAAAATTGACCCAACACCATTTTTGCAAACTCTTATGTAAAATGACCTTGATAAACATTGTAGTTTTTTGTTTTTAAAAGTAATTCTTTTCCATTCTCCAAATTAAATTCATGGCCATAAAATTACCGAACAATGATAAAAATTTAGAAGGAGGTGACGTCCAGAAAAAACAGTGGGTGATTAGACAAAATGGGTGTCATATTCGGATTCAGGAGGTCATTTTACATAGAAAACAGCAGGAATGGCATCAGAGCTCAAAATTTTATTTCAATTTAATTTATTTATTTGCAGCGTAGTGTAATCTATATGTCTGTTCGCATTTTGATTTTCGTAAATATTTTCTGCATATCTCAAAATTTATAGCATATTAACAAGTTTCCTATCCAAAATAGTGTGCATATGTAGTTTGCGCACATATACACACAAAACAATTTAGATACGTTAATGTTTATGAGGCTTTTATACCTTGCATTCTGTAGAGTTTAGAGATTTTGAATATTTTTAATCACTTTTCCCCAAGGCATTAAATGTAAAGATGCTTAAAAGCATCTTTTGCATTGAAAATGGTTATATTAACATTGTTTTGTTCACAGAATCCCGTAAAAGGATTCGGATAGATTACGGCATAAAAGTGGAAATGAGTGAAAGTAGATTTATAGTAGTAATAAACATTTCTTATACTTTAAGACATTGTTTGATGAATATAATTTTTTCTTTACAAATAACTTATTAGCTAATACATATTTTTAAATTCTGTTTTCACATTATGAAAATTCCCAGCTGTTAAATTGACGGACCTTTTAAAAAATTATTTTTTAAAATTTTTATATTTTATTTTGAAGCTGCAAAATAATTTTCAATATATGAATTTTTTTCATTTTGCAATTTCAAAATAAAATATAAAAAATTAAAAAAATAATTTTTTGTAAAAGGTCCGTCAATTTAACAGTTGGGAATTTTTAGAATGTGAAAACAGAATTTAAAAATATGTATTATACTTGTAAAGAAAATTTCTCCATAGAATAACATTGGCTCGGGCTTCCGGCGACGGTAAGTGAAGAGGGCCGTTAACGCTAAAACTCTTCTTTATTTCCTTGCAGAGATTTTTATTTTTATTTTTTTTAAGATCAATACACTAAACAATAAACATATCTCAACGTTTTTCAAAGATAAAATCATGATTGTGGTAATTATTTTACTAAATACAGTTGGCAGCAAAAGTATCCGAGCACTAGCAAAAATTTTTGCATAAAAAAAGTGCATTTAATACTGTTTTGTTAAATAAATCCTTGTTGAATCATATTCCTAGACTGGCTAAGAACAGTATTCGATAAGTATTTATTTAACAAAACTGTATCAAGTGTACTTTTTTTATATAGGAATTTTTGCTAATGCTCGGATACTTTTGCTGCTGACTGTATTTTTTTATTATTAATTTTTTTCCCTGTACATCTATAACTAACGGCAATAGAATTTATGCGAATGTTTTGGTTTGTGAATTAAAGGGACATCTCCGTCACACTCTTTCTCCACTGAAAACCGGTTGTCGCCGCCTCCACCCTACTCCGAGATAGATAGTTGTAAACGGACAAAACCATAGACCTTATATACTAGACCACGCCACCAATAGGACTGACCATTATAGCGAATGTCTTCAACATGAGGGTGTAATCTGATACCTTTGTTCTGAGTCTCAATTTTTTCGCTTGCAAAATGATTTATCATAATTTTTTTTTCTATGTAATTAATCTATGAAAGTTTAGCTTTCCATCCATGCGTAAATCTAAATGCTAAAATAAAAAGTGCGTGTACAATAAAAGTATTTAAAAACACAAAATTCGTTCCTACAGAAAAATAACACAGTGATCATTCTTCACTCTTCCTCTAGGCCAACATCACGTGACAATTTTGCTGGGGAAGCTCCTTCATGATGCAGACAGATAACGAGGGGGGATGTGTGGTCTATATGTAGGGGAAAGTACCCCAAAACGGGATAGCTTATCTATTCTTCACTTTATTTCTTATTGTGTACAAGGTACATTCCAAAGCTAGACGTCATTTAAAAGTATACACCTTTTCAACTACTTAAAATACCTTTGTCACATTTGTTCAATAATATTTATGTGAAAAATACTGGTTTCACAAAGTCTTACACGATCCCGTTTTACCCTACCAAGGGTGGGTAAAAAGGGATAGGGTTTTTTATGTTATTAGGTTTTTGCTGATTTTATTTTTGATTTCGTTTTTAGAACAAAAATAGGCTACGTTTTTATAGGAAGAAACTTTTTAATTGTAAATTTGAAAAATTACATAACACAGAAATTGCATAAAAATGTGTTGGCTTCTTTTTCTGCTCTGGAACAGGCTTCGTGGGCCCATCCCTGGCAGCTCGAGCATTGTATCCAGCCTTCTTCAGATTTCGATTCAAGATACAGAGCGTTGCAGAAAATACATGCTTCATGACTTTTTCAGCTTCATCTTCTGAAGACGACGGCGTCCAACCTTGGCTAACTAATGATTTTCTTTTTAGGTTTTCTCATGTTAGGTCCATTTTCTTCGATTTTTGCAAATGATTGTGGTTTCTTTTTCAGGTTCAGAGTAACATTTTTTAACTTTATCTGCCTGTTTTGTATCTCCACTTGGTTTTCATTTACCCCTCATTTGTTTTCTCTTCGGAACATTCAAGACACTTGTTTTGGCAGCCCTTTTTTTCAGCTTTTGAGTTCTTTCTCGTTCTTTTTTTTCACGCTCTTCTTCTTCCAACTCAAGTTTATATGGGCTTCCTGTTATAATTGCTGTTTTACCTCTTCTCCTATCGTGTTTATTTTGTGGTCTTGGTCCAATCACTCGTGGTGGAGGTAGAATTTCTTTGGGTGATATAAAATGGCAGTGAAGGACGATAGTATAGCCCAAGTCCTTTGTTTCCTGTTGAAGTGGACGGTTGGATAAGTCCTGCGTTTGTGCTAGTATTATCGGTGCCCCCATCACTAGGTGATTCATTCAATACTGTCTCTAGTGGTTGTGATGACTGCAAACTCTTAGATGCTATGACCAAACTTGAAGATCCTTCGGATCTGGCCTCGTTTTATTGCAGATTTAATGGTTGTTGGGACGTCCTGTTCTGAGCATCCGGCAACGGGTGATCTGTTGGAAGAGAAGGATTGAAGAGATATTCAGGAAAGACATCTGGATTATATGGAAAAATGTCTGTTTTCCTGAACCCATTACAGCAGTTTGGACAAGAGCTGCTCGTTGAAATGCTGCATTGAACACCTTTCCTACTTCGTAGATAGTAATCCCTCTGCCAGGATGGTTGAACATCCACTTGCGAACTTCTTGCTCGTAGAAGGTGCTCAATGGAGACATAACTGTAACATCTAATGGCTGAAGCCGATGAGTAGTGTGGGGAGGGAAAGTCAGCATGATAACATTTTTTTCTCTTGCCAGATTTATTAGTTCGATACTTTTAGTGTGGCTGCAGTGACCATCAAGCAACAGCAGAACAGGTCTTTCATGGGAAGGATTTGCTATCTGAACAAATTTCTTGAACCACACAATGAATGATTCCTTGTTTATCTAGCCTGTCTTGTTGTATGCCGCGAAAGAGCCTGGTGGAGTATCATCCATTAGCCTTGGGTTTTCACTTTGCCTGGGGAATACAAACATGGGAGGAAGATAATTCCCTGCAGCACTTACACAGGTTTCTACTGTGACCAAGACTTCTCGCTCACCTGATGTCAAACTTCCCACTTGCTTTTTATCTCACAATGCAAGAACTTTAGAAGGTTTGTTAGGAACTGTGAGAATCCCAGTCTCATCAACATTGTAAATGTCATTGGGAGCAAACTTATACTTTTCATAGAGAGAGGCCAATAGGTCATAAAACTTTTTTACGGCAACGCGATTGAAACCTTTTGCTCTAGCCATCGATGTAGCTTCAGGGTTTCTCAGACTAAGGGTTTTATTTCTTCCAAGAAAATTGTACAACCAGTGCTTACCCGCCATTTTTTAACGGTGTTAAAACAGTGCTGAATATTGTTAATTTCAGCTAACTCAAAAGCTAGGATTCTCAAGTCGGTTAGGGCAATTCCAAAGAGCCTTTCTTCTAATATCAGTACATGTTGAGCTAGCTTTTTTTCCTGATCTGCAGTAAAGACGTTTTCAAACCTGCCCAGCTTTTTTACAGCAGCCACTTCTGGTGTCAAAGCATTTAGCGAGCTTTTTTCATTTTTCTCTCCAGTGCAGATTTGGGGACATTGAATGAATGGGCAGCTTTCAGAAAACCCATCCTCCCTTCTAAAACTTCTCGAATAGCCTCTGCCATGCTCTGCTCGTCCCAGCTATTTCTAGATGAAGTTCGCTAATAATAGCGAGGCATCTTTTATTTTGAAACCAAAATAAATTATTAGCTTTTTAAAAATTGCCAAAGAAAATATGGTCAAAGTTTAGTTGTGATTAGCTTATGTTTTTATAATATTATAGTATGCACAACGTGTGGTTTTCTGGTTTATCTTTGTATAAGCCGCCCCGGTAAAAAAAATTTAAAAAAAAACTCAACTTTTTTTTATTTAAAACTTAAATGTTTGGTCAAAACATTTTTTCTGACTTACAGTTTTAACCTATAACTAAATTTTGTACATAACTCAGGCCAATTATTTGTACCCCAAAAGCAAAGTAAATTATTTTATTTCGAAAACATAATTATTTAAAATTAAAATAAATTGTTGTAATTGATTATACATATTTTAATTCCTTACGTATTTCAATTAAAATAACTTAAACACATTGCCAAAACATTAATGGAAATGGTCGGGTAAAACGGGACACATCAAAATTGTATCCCGTTTTGGGCACCCCAAAAGTGTTCCGTTTTGCCCGACTGTGATGCTTTTGACAACATAAATGGCTGACCCCTGAACCGTCACTCACTAGCAATATTTAAATACATGAAATTGTTGCTATGAACAAAACACAGTACTTACCGGAATTGTTCCGAAGGACGGAGAAGCACAAGGATAGTTGTTCTGCAGTTGAAAAAAGTACAAAGAAAGTGAAAATCTCACTTGAAAACTATGAAAAAATATTTCTTTGCGAAACACGTGGCTAGCGTTGAGAGATCAACTGAGAATGCTGTCATGGCGGTCGGGAACCAGTTTAGCCTTTCTCCCACGAGGTAGCACCACCAGTCAAGATCCGAGGCTCAATATCCCGTTTTGTCCGCCTTTCCCGTTTTGGGGAACTCTCCCCTTTAAGGTCTATGGACAAAACAGAAAGGGGGATTAAAAGAAGCATCGTTAAAATGCGGGTTGATTTTAAGCAAGGTTGTAAACGGACCCTTAGTAATAAGAGAGGGGGGATGGGCAAGCTGTCAGAATGTCAGTTTCTTCTTTTTTGAAGTGAAGTGATGATTAAGAAGGACTTTTTTTTTGTCACTACACAGCAACCTTAACTTCATGTGAGGCCCAGGGTACACATACATTTTTGCAGAGGTTTAGAAAATGTTCAGACGTCGGAAATTTCCCCCAAAATGCTGCAAAAACCTAATATCAGAGGTTTTTTTTTTAAGTTTGATCTTTTTTTGGGGGTGGGGTGGGGGGTTAGGGGGGTAGGAAGGGAAGATCTTTCTTAAGTCCAAATACTGAGAGATATTTTTAAAAGCTTCTTTATTACAAATTTTAATGCCACCAAAAGTTGACAAACTAATTTATGTCAAATTTATATGTAATTCTATGCAATAGCTCCTGAGATATAACCTTCTCTAAAATTGCAGAAATCAATGTATAACAGCACCACCTGTTGTGCAATTGGTACCAAACAGTACCAATTGGCACTAAAAATAGATATTAATGTATGTCAAGGTGCATCTGCATATAAATTTATATGAAATTTCGTGCTGTAGTTCCTAAGATATAGCCTTTCCTGAAATTGTGGAAATCGCTGTACAGTAGCACCACCTGTTGAGTGATTGACACCAAAATTGATACACTAATTTATGTCAATTTGCATCTGCAATTCTGTGCAGTATTAATTTATATGCAATTCTGTGCAGTATTTCCTGAGATGCAGTAGCTACAAAATTTTTGTCACACACACACAGAGACAAGTGGACAGACATTTCTTGAAAATTGTCAAAGTTTGTTCTGGACCTCTTCTTAGAAATCCAATACTGTCTTCTATTAAATGTAGAAGTAAAAAAAAGAAATTAAAGAATAGTATGTTTGTTACTTTAAAGCAAATAATATAAATAAGCTTAAGCATAATTTTAAATTAATAACAATTAATATTAAGTGATTGGGCTTTTATAAACATCTATATCAGAATAAGAGAAATTGTTAAAATTAAAATAATTAAGTGAAAACTAAACTTTAAGACATAAATAAAAGCAACTCATTCAAAAATTTATGCATAATCATAGTTAATTGCTGAAATACTTTTTCTTTCTTCCTTTTTTTAACAGACTTCAAAAAAAGGAGGAAGGTTCTTAATTCAAACCGTATGTTTTTTTTTTTTGTTAGCTCATAACTTCTGAACAGATGCTAGAGGTCAAGACTTAAAATTTTTAGAAGTGGCCAGTGGCCACTGGACATGATGAACTCAGTGGCCACTCATGAGTTGTCGTCGTTATACATCGGATTCATACACATACAAATATATGTGTGTGTGTGCGTAAAAGCATAAAAACACAAATGATGTGGTCGTAAAATTAAATTAAGAAATAGTGCTCTTTATTGTATTATTTTAATAATAAAAAAATATATACGTGTGTATTTCTACCCATTAAAAAAATTAAATAGGTATTATTTGAAATAAATTTTTTTAAAAACTTGCGTACTTCTATAGTTTAAATTTTTCAGTATCTGAAATGAAAGGAGGTAAGAGGAAGACAAAATAGATTGAGAAATCGAATCATTGAAAAGTGATTCAGTTTTTGAGGAAAGGTATGACCTCATTTGAACTTCCACTGAATGCTTATGATTTTATTCTTGTTAATGTTTTAAGAGTGAGTTCTATAAGTATGTAGTTATAATAGCATGTAATCCAGCTTTTTTAAAATGCTATTAATATACTTAGAAAGAAGACTTTAAAATTCAAAGTTTTAGTAATGAGGGAAAATATAAGACTTTCGTAGATAAATATTAATTTTGGTATGGAAAACAGCTGGCTATAATGATGATATAATCTAGCAATGTTATTTCTCATACACAATTTGTGTTTTACAAGAATATTTATTTTATGTCCCATTGCAAAAGAAATACAAAAATTTGATTAATTTAATAAATTTCACCTAGTCTGGCACTTCCATCTGCAAAAGGAAAATAATTATGATTAGAATTAGAGGAAAACGAAATTATTTTGAGTCTGAGGAGGGGATGGGGAGGCAAAGAATATGTACTAGCCTATTATCAAAGGTTTAATTTTATTAACTGACATTTGATTGCTAAAATTAGAAATTTGCTGAAAATTTTCTGTAAACATGATTGGTTGGTGGAGTGCTTGGACATTATTAGCATCACTTTCAATAAATTGACTACCTAAACAGTTATATATATAGCTTTTATCTACATTAAACACTTTCAAGATTATTTCATTAACACAAAAAAGTTATTTAATATAACTGCAGTTACTTTTATATCCACATAAAACCTTATAAAAATTTCATACCATCATAAAAACTAATTTTTCAAACATATATAGAATAAAATTTTTATGTATGTACATTAATCATACATTAATAAGTATTAAATTATCAGCTTTAAACATGTATGAAATCAACTTAGCATTAATTTTCTTAAATTGATTTAGAAAAAAATTTTGTTCCTAAAAAATCTATTTTTCATCCCCCCCCCCCCTGTTTACACATTTGGTATGGATATGAAATATAACTGTATAATTTAATTGAGAAAGAATAAATAAATTCATGAAGTTAAGTCTAAAAATAATTGCATATGTAAGAAATAGTGAGCACTTCTATTGCTTTTTTGTTTCTAGAATTGATCAGTTATCACTATCTAGAAATGAGGAAAGGGGGGGGGGGTAAAAAAGTAATTACATGAATAGGAAATTTCTAAATTCTATTAAAGCAAGTTTAAAATGAATATTGCTATTTACATTATGGATGAAAAAAGACTGAGAAACAACTGCAGAACATTTGATCGGCGATCGCTAGTTGGAAATAAGAAAAGGGGGAGAGAGGCAAAAAATAATTACACAAAAAAGAAATATTTAACAATTCTATTTCTTTCTAGGTTCTAGAATCTCATAAAGCAAGTTTTAAATGAATATTGACATTTATGTTGTGGATGGAGAAAGATTGGAAATCGGAAGGCACGATCGTCATCGAAATCAAATTAACGATCGCCGATCGTTAATGGGATTTCTTTTTTTTTTTTTAAACGAACGATATCCGCGATTTTTTTTTTTTTAAACGGAAGAAATATTTTCGCGAATTCGCGCAAAAATTGGCGATCATAGTAATTTTTTTGGATCGCCACTTTTTCAAATTAAGTCGCCACGTGGCGAGTGGCGACCGTGAGTCTTGACCTCTAACGGATGCTCCGATTTTGATACTTTTTGTTTTGTTGAAAAGGTCTTGGTCTGAAATAGGTCCCATTGTAATATCTTTACTATTTAAAGAAAATACAGGGTGTCCAAAAAAATCAGTCCAAACTCTTAACTGCTAAACGGCTGCAGCTATAGTGATAAAAATGGTATGTAAGTATAGCAAAGTTGCTATGCAGTATAAGATTAAACCGCTTGCAGCGCCACCTGGTTTGAAATAGCAGAGTTAGTGTTCCTATCTCGAAAACGGTTCTAGAGAAAAAAGTGAATTACAAAGTTGAAGATGATCACCGATTTAGTACAAAAAGATAGTTTAGACATTCATGCTAGCGTTCCTATCTTGGAAACGGTTCAAGTCAGGGGGAAAAAGGGAATTATAAAATTGCAGAGCATCATCGATTTAGTATGAAACGATAGCTTAGACATTGATGCTAAAAATTCAATGCTAAAAACGTGCATTTGTTTGTTCGCGATTTCTTACACTATACACACTTGAGCTACATTGCACACATTGTAGTGTAGCTGGTGAGACATAAGCTATATAGCTCAAAATATGGTTACTTGATACGTTTTGTTTTTGTTTTAAAGATCTTGGTCTGAAGTAGGTCCCATTGTAATATCTTTACAATCTAAAGAAAAAAAAGCGCCATCTGATAAAAAATAGCGGAATTAGCGCTTCTAACCCAAAAATGGTTCAAGATGGGAGAAAAGTTAATTACGAAGTTGTAGAGCATCATCGATTTACTATGAAAAGACAGTTTTTAGACATTATTGCTAAAAGTAGAACGCTTAAAACGTGCAGTTGTTTGTTCACAATTTCCTACACTGTGCACACTTGAACTACGTTGTACACTTTGCAGCATAGCGGATGACACATATACTCTGTGGTTCAAATTACTGTTACTGTAAGCAGTCACATCGATTAGCGCAAAGTTCTTTTCAACCAACTTCAGAAAGGAGGGTGTTCTTAATTCGAGCTATGTGTTGTTGTTGGTGTTTGTAAGCTTACAACTTCGTAAGAGATGCTCTAATTAACCGACTTCAAAAAGGAGGAGGTTCTCAATTCAAAGCGCATGTTTTTTGTTTTTGTTTGTTAGCTCATAACTTCTGAATGGATGATTCGATTTTGATACTTTTCGTTTTATTGTAAAGGTCTTGGTCTGAAATAGGTCCCATTATAATATCTTTACGATAAAAAAAAAAATACAGGGTGCCCAAAAAAGTCAGTCTCGACAGTTTTAACTGCTGAACAGCTGCAGCAGTCATAAAAGTGGTATGTAGGTATAGTAAGGTGGACATGTACTACGCGATTCAACTGCCTACAGCGCTACCTGGTATAAAACAGTGAATTACATTGATATATGAAAAGATTTCGTTATCAGTTTCAAATTGCATGCATTAAATCATTGTTTTGCGACGTATCGCCCAGTCCTAATTGCAGCAACCAGTAATATACACCTCTGTATGCTTCACATACATTTAAAAAAAATAAAAATCACTTAATACCCCAATCTCAAAATACATGTATCTGAAAAATAAACAAAATTTCGTGCTGCAGCAATCAGTAACAAGTACGTCTGTACGCTTTGTGTACATGAAAAGCAAAGGGACCATCACTGGATACCCCTATCTCAAAATGCATGAAATTACAAATTGCAGCAATCAGTAATATGCATGTCTGTATGCTTTGCGTACATAAAAACAACAACAAAAAAAATCACTGTATACCCCAATCTCAAAATGAATGTATCTGAAAAATAAACAAAATTTTGTGCTGCAGCACTCAGTAACATGTATGTCTGTACACTTTGTTCGTGTACATGAAAAAAAAAAAAAAGACATCACTAAATATCCCAGCCTCAAAATGCATGAAATTATATACTGCAGCAACCAGTAATATGTACGTCTGTATGCTTCGCATACATAAAAAAAAAAAAAAAAAAATCACTGAATCTTAAAAATAAATAAAATTTCGTGCTGCAGCAATCAGTAATACGTATGTCTGTACGCTTTGCGTACATAAAAAAAAAAAAAAAAAAAAAAAAAAATACTGAATACCCCTACCTCAAACCAGATGAATTTGGAAAATGCATGAAATTACATACATGTATGAATGCTTCATGCATATACAAATAAAATAATTATTAACCCCCCCCCCCCTTCTCTTCACAAATCCTAAATAAAAAACAAAATTATAAATAATTACAAGATAAAAAGAACTTTTTATATACCATGATTTTAAATTTTCTATTGAATCATATAAACACTATCGAAGGCAGCGTAGACCCGAAACAGCTGGCTAAAAGTATTTAAAAAATGCATTGTCACCGTGTTTTGAGCTGTACTGAAATTTTCAAATGTCTATCTAGTTGGGAAAATAGTTAAATAAATATTCTGATGAAACACATAATAAATGCTGCCTTTGCAGCAGAGAACTGAAGCAGTTGTCTAAAAGTATTAAAAAATGCATTATCACCATATTTTGAGCTATTCTGGAAGTTTCAAATGTCTAGGTAGTCGGGAAGTTATATGATTGTTGAACCATATAATAAACACTGTCGAAGACAGCGGGGACTTGAAACAGTTGGCTAAAAATATTTAAAAAATGTATTGTCACCTTGTTCTCAGCTATTCTGAAAATTTCAAATGTCTAGCTAGTTGGGAAGTTACATGATTGTTGAATCATATAATAAACGCTGCTGAAGAAAGCGGGGACCGATGATAGTTGGCTAAAAGTATTTAAAAAATACATTGTCATCGTGTTCTGAGATATTCTGAAAGTTTCAAATGTCTAGCTAGTTGGGAAGTTACATGATAGTTGAAACATATACTAAATGCTGCCGAAGGCAGTGGGGACCTGAAACAGTTGGCTAAAAGTATTTTAAAAATGCATTGTCATCTTGTTCTCAGCTATTCTGAAAGTTTCAAATGTCTAGATAGTTGGGAAGTTACATGATCATAGAACTATATAATAAATGCTGCCGAAGGCAGCGGGGACATAAGGCAGTTGGCTAAAAGCAGGGCCCGAAATTTCAACTCAGATTGCACTCGCCGCAAAAAAAAGTTTTACTTGCCACAAAATAGGGTTGTCTTTTTTTTTTTTTTTTCCTGTTTTACGCATTTTGGGTTTTTTACTTTCCTTAACTATTGGAAAGGCTTTTACAAATATGTCTAAAATTATATATATTAAAAGTATGTCGTATATCCTCATGTTTCTTAATCATCTGTAATTAAAAATCATTATTATGTATTGTATTTGAGATCTGGAAAAGATTAAAATAGCTACACTCAAGTTTGTGAAAACTGAACCAAACTTACAGGAAATGTAAAGTGAGGTAAGGTGTGCAAATGGTTATAGTTACAAAGCGATTGTGCATGCGTGGAACAAGAACCGACTTCTTATTATTATAGTTGCTTGTTCCAGGTATATAAAGGACTGTAGAGGCACATTGAAATCTATTTATCGTCCTCTGTCCGCGGTAAACGTTTAACTGATGGTCACTATGCCTCGTGAAAAGAGAAGGGTGCCATACCAATAACTAACGGAGTTCGTATGAGGCTGCATCATTGGTATGTGAGAAGGTAGATTTTCGTATCGAGAAATCGGAGTTTGCACACAGTGTAATGCCACAACAGCGATGAGTGTTTGGAAGAAATGGACAGAGGGGAATCAAACAAGCCGAAAACCAGGCAAATGAGCACGCAATAGACCAACTACACGAGACGACAGACACCTCATCCGCATTGCTGTGATGGACCGTACAGCATCCTCTCGTGTGTTAGTACAACATTGGAGCACGGCTAGGTATTTTGTTGTTGAGCTCCACGATACGTCGCCGTTTGCTGCAGCATGAACTGTGTGCAAGGGTTCCTGTATGCAGGATTCCCCTCTCGCTGATTCACAGACCTTTTTGACTTCAATGGGCTCAGCAACACAGCACGTGGTGTGCCCAGTGGCAACAAATTGTTTTCTTCGATGAATCTCGCTACAGTCTGGAGTACAATTATGGAAGAGTACACGTCAGACGTTACAGGGGGGGGGGACGTCTACTTCCATGGTGTGTTATCCAGCGTCATACTGCCCAAACGCCTAGCATCATGGTGTGGGGAGCTATTGGGTATAATTGTCGATCCCATGTAGTGCACATTGTGGGCTACCTCAACAGTGATCGCTACATAAGGAATTTGTAGCCAGAGGTCTTCCCCTTCTTCGACACATTCCGGGTGCTGTATTTCAGTAGAATAATGCCCCTGCACATGTTTCTCAGACTGCAAGAGCCTTCTTCAGTGCGCAACAGGTTTTGCTTCTTCCATGGCCTGCTTATTCCCTGGATATGTCGTCCATCGAGCATGTCTGGGACTTCACTCGTACAACAGGTAGGACGCACAGTAAGAATGAACTTTGGTGTCAAGTCGAAGCCATCTTGAATGCCATTCCCCAGGATTACATCAGAACCTGTAAGATTCAATGCCACGACTTGTACAGGCTCTCATCGCTCATCGTAGCGGACATGCAAAGTACTGATTCAGACGTTCCTTTTTTTTTCTCTTGTACATTTGATAGTTTATTTGTACCACTATCAGTAATATGTGGAATAAATTTCATTAATTTCTGACAGTTTATTCATGGTGTTGCAATTTTCACAAACATGAGTGCAATAACATAAGCAAAGAGTCACTGAAGAAAAAAAGAAGAAAAAAAAATTCTTTGTCGAACAATATCTTGTGGAAATCTTTTTATTATGAAAGATTAAGCTTCCTTATTTATCTATTTATTTACTTAACTTTTTGTATTAGAAATGTCTTTTTCGTCCATTTTATTTTTGTAATCAGACGGAATGTCTATGTGTATAACTTGTTCATTGTTGTCATTTGAAATAGCCATTTCGGAATAATTTTTTCGATAAAATCGTTGTTTACAAATTATTACAAGCTCAAATCATTGGTGTTTCAGTAAAAAACTGAAAAATAAGAATTGTTTTTTGATCATTATTCAACAAAATAAACATAGGCAGTATCTTTAAAAGTGCTCGGACTCATTTTCATGTGACAATATTGCATAGGCAAACTTTCGCATATTTCTTCTCTCGGATAGTGGGCAAAGAGGCTCTGCTCATCTATTCTCACTCTGCTTGGAGAAATAACAGTGAGAGAAACGAAACTACAAAAGAGATCAAAAGTTTTATATATGGACTAAGCATTTTACCTTTCCCAGGTTGAGGCGATCTCGGGCAGCACACAGACAGACTCGGCTCTCCGAGAATCTAAAAAGGAGAGGTTATATATGGCAAGATTTTGCCATATTTAAATTTATAAAAAGAATGTTTTCTGTCACCGTGTTGTGTAAGAATTTTATCTATAACCAGACCAAATATTTACTTGCCAATGGCGAGCTGGCGAGCAGAAATTTCGCACCCTGCTAAAAGTATTTAAAAAATGCATTGTCACCGTGTTCTGAGATATTCTGAAAGTTTCAAATGTCTAGCTTGTTGGGAAGTTAGTTAAATAAATTCTCTATTGAATCATATAAACCCTGCCAAGGGCAGCGGAGACCCAGACCAGTTGACTAAAAGTATTTAAAAAATGCATTGTCACCGTGTTCTGAGCTATTCTGAAAGTTTCAAATATCTAGCTAGTCGGGAAGTTAGTTAAAGATCGATTGCAAGATTTGTACTGGACAAATAAACATACTAAACAAGAATCAAAGTTAATAAAAACATGGTAAAAAGGCTAAAGCACAGGTTAATATCTATATTTTTTATTAATACTAAATATATAAAATAATTTAACTCTCATTATTTATTATTTAAAGAAACATGTAATTTTAAACTTTGCATAATCATCCAATTTCAAGAGATGACATTTCTAGCAAACATAATAGATTTTACATACATAAATATATTTCTGTCATATATATATATAATGTATACATACAGATAAATATTTATTTCTTAAATTATGATTAAATACACTACTACATGCATTTATATTTAAAACTTACCTCTAATTATCTAACTTACTCAAAACCTTCAAAACTTACCTCGAATTATCTAACACACAGAATAAAGACTTAGTAAACTGCGTGTGTAAAAATTTAACAATATATCCTCTGCCTTTAATAAATTCCTTACCATTTTTGTTATTTACTCTAAAAAACGACACAATTCAATAAAAATAACACATCAATTGAATTACTGAAAAAAAACTTCCTTTAAAATTGCTCTTGAATATAACAATGGTGTCATCTCAAACTTTCAATTCAAATGTTCAAAAAAGGCATGTTTTAATTCAATAGCTAAATTCACTAGCATACACCCAAGGCCGTAGCCAGGATTTCTTTTCGGGAGGGGCCATCACATTTCTAATACAAGGTCATCGAATATGATATAATAATACGCATACCCAACGAAAAAAACATACGCACACGCAAACAAGGGCCTGATTAATACAGGGGCACATGGTGCCCCGGGCCCTGAGTAGCAAAGAGCCCTAAAACTGGCCCTGGAAATGCCCTTTTGCCTTTAAAAATGTCAAAAGTGGTATCATAAGATGCAAATTTTTGTTATTTTAGTTTCATATCGTCTATATTTTCCTATACAAATTCACTCAATACCAATCATTTTATTAAAACTTTTATTTATTAAAATTAATTTCCATGATGAATACAGATGATTTGTTTCTAATAGAGATGTAACACTTAATGTCCAAAGAAAGTCAATTTTATGTTCACTAACAATATCTTTAAAAATGTTTTTTGCCCTTTTTCGTTTTGTTAAAAATGAGGAAAAAAAAAAAAAAAAAGGAAAACTTAGATTCAAATTATCATACATTAATAGTTCAACTGTTAGTCTTAAAAATACTGACGAGTTCTTTTAAAAGATATACATATCGAATAACTATCTCCCTCTGGGGGGTGGACTTCATCCCCAGGGAGAAGCGTTGCTCCTATGTGTCCAAAATTTTTTGCCTACTTGATTATTACTATGATACATAATTCTTATTGTGTACATTTATAAGAAATTTTGTACTATACTGCCAAGTTAAAAACTGAGAAAATTTCAGACAGCAACGCCACCTGTTGGACGATTTTCACCAAAAAGTGTTAGGCACTAATTTATGTCATGATGCAGCTGCATATAAATGTGCATGTAATTCTAGGCAGTGCAGTAGTTCCTGAGATACAATTGGAACAAAATATTTGTCACACACAGACAGACATTTTCTAAAAATGGTCAAATCGTGTACTGGATCTCTCAAAACATGTAAATCCATCGAAAACCGGAAATCAAAATTTTTTATCGAATCCAATGCTTTCTTCTATTGAATACAGAAGAAAGTAAAAAGATTGAATTCATGACATAGGACAGTCCATTATAGCTTTGACAAGAAGGTGGATGAAATTAAGCTAAAAAATATAGCGAGATTAAGGTTGAATGGGTTTTACGGCACTCTAGAGCTTAAATATACAGAAGAAAGAATGTAATGGGAAATTTTATTAAATTAATATGTTTTATTAAATTATTTTTAAATACTCTTTTTTTTTTTTCAAGACAGCAATGTTTGCCTGATACATACTACACGAAATCAGTCTTTCATCATTTATTTCGGGGGGGGGGGGCTTGTGCCCGTCGGGCCCCCCCCTTGCCTACGGCCTTGCATACACCGATGAGATGACGTAACGCATGACACAAAGAAACAGAAAGGCCATAATCTCTGGTGATCTAGCGAGCCCATGAAACATGCCAAACATAATCGGTAGGTGAAACTACAATTAATCCAAAATTAGAAAAATCAAAAATATTAATGGATGACTCTCATAAAGACTTCACTACACATTTAAATTTTCATATACAGTCAAACCTCGTTAACGTGAATCTCAAGGGGGAAAAAAATTGTTCATGTTATCAGTAGGTCAGGCTATCAGTAACTAATCTTCATATAACTAAACTAATTTTCATTTTGACGAGGATTGTGGAAACAGTTCGTGTTAAAAGTAATTCATGTTAACAGTGTTCACGATAACAAAGTTTGACTATATTATGCATGCAGAGTAGCGGTATCAGTTTTGTAGCTGACACTTGAATAATTTGTAAATATTTTGTAATAATAACTTGAAAAATTGGATAATTTGGATGAGTAGAGAATTTTTAAAGTTTTGTAAATTCTATCCTTCTATTTCCTCAAAAAATATTAATTATTTGGCACTATAAAAAAAATTTTTACAAAATTTTTCATTTTCAGTTTAGCCGAATTTTAAGAGTAAAAAAAACAATGTGTTATGTTGTATTAAATAGCAAAATTAACAGTCGCCACTCGCCACATGGCGATTCAATAAAAAAGATGGTGATAAAAAAATTATGTATCAATCGCCACTATAGTCGCCACTTTCTGTAGCTTATAAAAATTTTAAAAAGCTAGCAACGATGATCGTGATCAAACACTTTGCGGAAGCCATATAATTTTCAATCTTCTTCCATCCAGAGCAGAAATGTGAATGTTCATTTAAAACTTACTTTGTTAGACTTTAGAATCTGAAAAGGGATAGAATTGTACAATATCTCTCGCTAATGTATTATTTTGTGCCCCCCTCCTCCCTCTAACATTTGGCGATCAAATACATTGTGGAAGCCTTTTGATTTCTAATCTTTCTACATTTGCAACTTAAATTTTAATTTTCTTTTTAAACTTATTTTATTAGATTCTAGAATCTTTAAAAAGTAGAATTATTCAACATCTTTCACCCATGCAATTTTTTGTGCTTCCCTCCCCCGACTCTCACTAACGATCGACATTTTTCTTTCCATTTACAAGTAGAAATCTTTCTTTTTGTAATGCTGCAATGCTGACAGCTGTGAAGGTTATCTTGAGTTTATCTATATCTATACTTTTAAAGAGAAATAATTGAAATAAAATCATTTAAAAAGATGTATCTTCAGAAAAAAGTAAAAAACAATGCTGTCTTTACACATGAGCATGTAAGGTATTGACAATACTGAACTGAAGTGTGAAATAACAGACTATTTTATTTAAATAATAATAATAAGGTGCTATATAACTTAATAAACTAAAAAAATAAAAACTATTACTATTATTATTTCAGTCTGAAACAGATTTTAATTTAGGATGAGAGGCCTATTTTTAAAACATGTGTAATGTATTGTAACGAATTTCAATTTCATTTGTTTATATTATTATATGTATTTAAATTAGTCATATATATATATTGTTTTTTGTTTTGTGGTCTTCAAAAATAATGAGAATGCTTTTTGCTGTCTGAAATATTCCTCTCCCCCTCATACTTAAAAACAAAAGTGGCTACAAATGAAAGTGGTAGTACTGGCTACTAATGAATTGTCTCAGTTTTTCCCTTTATGTTGTGTCCCAAAACTGCCCTTCCATTATCGTATTTTAATTTTAATTATTTAAGAAATCCATTACTTATATTTTATTTATTTTTGCATTAACTTTCAGAACAAAGATAGAAATCCACTTCTCAAATTTCTGAATATTCATTAATTTTACTGGACAGAACTTCAAAAGTATTTGTTTTGTTGTACATACAAAGTATCCTTCCGTTACCACTGAAATCCATCATATAAACATTATGTGTATATAAACAATAATTACTTACTTCAAGGAAGCGATGTAATTCTTAAACTTTTCTTGGTTCAAAAATACTCAACATCTATTGCATCCTAGGGCAATTCAGCACTGAAAAAAAGAATAACAATTCACACCGTGATGTAATAACTGAATGCCAAAAGTAAATGAGCAGAGCATTAAGCAACAAGCAAAACATAGAAATTCTAAAATCCCTCTTCTGATATGGTTGGTAGGTAGGTAGGTAGGGGGATACTGAGATTTGTGCTATGTCCCAATGGACAGCTTCATCTCGGAAAATCCAAAAACGCAAACCAAACAAAGTGTTAGGTTAGGACGAGAAAGCTAGTCGAGAGAAGAGGATCAGATGCGCTAACGACCATTTCGAGCCGAAGGCAGCCAAGATAACGTCGCCATACGACGGGTTAGGGCCCAAATGAAGAGCAAATAAATTATGACGAGGGGAAGAGAGCTTGGAGCAACGGAGCAAGATGTGTTCGGGAGTTTCCAAATCGTAGCAGAAGTTACAGAGAGGGGAAAAGGTGAGGTTCATCCTATGTAGGCGTTGATTGGTTAGAATAGTTTTTGACCTCCAACGAGCCATCAGAACATCCATTTTGCGAGACGGGACCCAGTTGGGGAAGGGCCTGTCAGGAAGGAGGAAGGGGAGAGAGATCGCGTAGTCGCAGCAGAGATGCAAAAAACCCGGGAATTTAAAACCAAGAAGAAAAACCCGGGAGTTTTGGGGAAAAAACTGGGAACTTTGGGAATTTTGCTGGGAAAAAACAAATTAGAAATCTCTAAAGCAGATAATATGTTGTTCACTTAATATAAAAGGCAATTTTAAAGACTTTGATAAACTGATAAGCTTATAGCATTGTTTTAATTTATCATTTTATTTTCAATTTATCAGAACTGCGGCCAAATCATTAGCTTTTCATATATAAACAAGTCATACTTTATATATCTAAAAGGATATTCCAATATAAAAACCTTTTTTACTAGATTTAATATGATGATATTTACATAATTAAATATAATTGCAAAATATATAAGCTTAAAAGATGATGATATGATTAAAAAAAAATTATTCTTTGAATCATAACATGTTACTTTTCTTAGGCTTGTTGATTCGTAAAAATTAGACTTAGGCTTTTTATAAGGATTTTTCTCCATAGACACCTCTTACATACAGTTTTTAATTCCACAAGATATCATTATTTCATAAGCCTAAAATTCAATTAATTTCACTACATTATTCTAGATAAAATAACATGTATTAGCTACTTTTGTACTGAGTAAAAACATTTTTTTCCCCTTTAAGCACTACAAATTTTAATATTATAATTGTTATTAATATAAAGTCTTATATAAATAAATAAAATTATAGACTTTCCACTTGTGATTCAGTTGGTAAAAATGCTAAGTAAAAAAAGTTGATAAAAATGCTAATATTAATGAATATAGTGACAGAAACTTACCGTTAGTGTTAGAAACGAATTAGTTATAATTAAATATTTTCTTCGTTTACGGAATGAACATGAACATCGAATATCCTAGAATTAGAGGGAAAATGAAATGAAATCTACGCAGAATTTAAAGTTGAAATTAATTTAAGGATCAGAGGCTGTTTATACGCAAAAAAATATTTGACAAATACAAAAATTATAAAAATATTCATAATTTAAAAATTCCCAGTTCTGGGGAATTTTCAAACTTTCCAATTTTGTCTTAAATTCCCAGGGAAAAAAACCGGTTTTTTCCGGGAAAAAACCGGGTGTTTTGAAAGCCTTGCATCTCTAAGTCGCAGTTTATCCAAGAATATTCTTGCTCAATCTTCCAGGTCTTCCGGACCTGAGATCGGAGATCTTCTGGAGCTATACGAAGGAAAGGGGCGCAGAGATGTGGCCCATTTTTGTCAAGGGAGTCTGCAAGTTCGTTGGGAGGAATACCACAATGACCGGGACACCAGACAAAGGTGATATGATAGCCGCGAGCGTTCAGCTTCTGGATATGAGAGATCAGCAGTAGGATCACATTCGGCGAACGAATAGACCAGTCCTCAAGGGCACGAAGCACCGACAGACTATCAGACAGGATGAAAATGTTCGGATGAGAAAAGGGAAGAGTAGAGAGAGCAAGATATAACGCCAGAGCCTCGGCAGTGAACACCGAGTTGTCATGATAAACCAAGGTTGCAAAAGAAGTATTGCTGACAGGATCTACAGCAGCGATGGCGGTTTTAGCACCGTCTTTCGAAGCGCCGGTGGCAGTAAAAGAGCAGGGGGGGGGGGAGGAAGGAAAACCATTGATGCCAGGCGTGAACTTTAGTAAGAGCCGGGAGCGGGAAGTCCGGAGACTGAAAATCAAGACCGTTCGAAATCACCCGAAACTGGGCACAGCATGGGGGGGGAAGCCAGCAGAGACGGATAATGTACGAGAGGGGACAGCCCACCTGGGATTGTATCTCTTGTAACAGTAACCACCACTTCCACAACGGAGCAGGCTGGGCAAGGGCTGCATGAGCAGCTTCACTAAGGCGCAGCCCAGGAGGGGAGGCGAGGAGGCGGAGAAGAAACATCTTTGTGAGGAGGAGGAGGCGACTGGACATACTAGGCACCCCGGGCTTCCTGACGGAGAGCAGGGATAGGGGTGCATTTGGGAAGACCGGTAGCCAATCTGAGGGCAGCGTTATAACTGACCTCAAGAGTATTCAAAGCCGAAACAGGAGAATCATAAAACAGAGGAGCACCATATTCTAGGGTGCTTCGGATGATGGAATTGACAATCTTTAGCATGTGGGAACTATTAATACCACGGGAGCGGCCCGTGATAGCCTTTAAGTAGTTCAGCCGGCGCTGGGCTTTGCACATGATAGCAGTGAAGTGAGGGGTGAAACATAAAGAGAGAACCAGACACCTAAGATTTTTATCGGAGAACTCCAAGGTATCTCCACGCCCCGAAGGGTGAACGGAGCCCCCTGGTCCCTGCAACGAGTAAAGTTGATTGCCGAACATTTGGCAGGGGCAATTACAGATGTAAAAAACCCGGGAATATTGCTTCTGGGGAATAAACATGGGAATTTTCGGGTTTAAACCGGGAATTTTGGAAACTTTGATGGGAAGAAACTAATATTCAATTTTTAGATTTAATTTGACTTCTTTTAAGAGTACCAGACATTTTTATTCTATAATATTTGCTTAAATAAAGGTGATATCAACAATTATGTGATTATTTTACATAAAATTGTAAAAAAATAAACATTTACGTTATTGACAATAATAAACGATGAAGTTTTGTCTGCCTATTTAAATAACTTTAGATTATTATTATTATTATTATTTTTTTTTTTTATGAATACCATAATAAAATATGTTATAAAAAATAATACAATGAAATTAAGTTGTGGTAAGAATACTTTAAAATTATTAAATTTTATAATAATTCATCGAACAAAATCGAACATGAGTTCTTCGGTTATTAAGAATTCATGCAATAATTTTTTAATGCATTAAATCAATACATAAAATATTCAATAGCTAATAATTAATAATTTGGTTGTTATTTCTTTCTTCATTTATCTTTTGCATATTAGTATTGCTGAAATTGTAATTGAAATAATATTTTCCAGTGTAATATTATTGTTTTAGTAAATGCTGAATATTTTGAAGCATTTTTGCTTTATCTTTGGAATAAAATGTTAAAGACATACAACTGAAACATGCAATTGCGATTTAAAAGAAAAAAGTGTTATATTGAACGCAGTGTGTATACAGTCTCAGAACTAAGATATAAATATATGGCAATAACAGAGAATAACTCTGTTAATTAATGAAATTTGAAACTTGTACTTTTTGAATTTATAGACGTTAGAAGCACTATTTAAAAATTGAAAGATCATAAAAAACATCTGAATGTAAGATAACATTTTGAAATGCCTTAGAACATCTCTAATCTCAGAAAAAAAAAAAAAAAAAAGGCTAAATTCGCAACTTTTGAAAACTTTCAAAATTCCCTTGTTTTGGAAACTTTCAAAATTCCCTTCTCAAAAAACCGGGTTTATTCCCTGGTTTAAACCTGGGTTTTTTCCCCGCTCACATCTCTAGGGGCAATGCTAAGCGCATTCGAGGAACACCAGCAGGTAATGCGCAAAAGGGTATCCTGGAGTTTTCTCCGGGCCTGGGTAGCCTCTGGACTCATGACATAGATAAAGAGGTCGTCCGCGTAAACGATCATGCGAACCCCGTCTTCCAGCGTCTCCACAATATCCAGCATATAGAAAATGAAAAGAAGCGGAGAAAGAACGCTGCCTTGAGGGACGCCATGGTTACAAGGGGCAGTGTCGGAAATAACAGCCTTCCAGCGAACCTGAATAACCCGAGAGTTCAGGAACGAAGTTAGCCAACGACCCATGATGCCTCTAATTCCATGAGAAGCAAGTTTGTAGATGAGGGTGTCTATATGAACAGAGTCATAGGCCGCTTTGATGTCAAGACAGATTGCAGCGACGTACCATTTACGAGAGCGGGCCGAGACAATATCGTTTATAAACGTGCATAAGGCTAGGGTGCAGTCCCCAGTTGGGATGAATCCGAAATGATCTTGGTGGAACAAATGCCGCTGCCCGCCCCAAGCAAGGAGTCTGCGGAGGATTATGCGTTCCAATAATTTGCACCCCGCCGAAGTGAGAGCTATCGGGCGGTAGGAGTCGACACGATGAGCAGGTTTGCCAGGCTTCCGGATGGGAACGATGGTGGCAAGCTTCCAGGAGTTAGGGATTTCCCCCGAACCAAAAGAAAGGTTAAAGGTGTTCAGCAGAGATTCGAAGTGTTTCTCAGAAAGCTTCTGAAAGAGCTTAATGGAGATGCCATCAGTGCCTGGAGTAGTCAGACGAGAGCGTTTGAGAGCGTGGCGAAGTTCCTCCAGGGAGAGGGGGGCGTCCAGGATCGGATCCCCATCACCGAGATCAACTGGTATAGGGTGGGGAAGGTTGGGTTTAGAGAAATATTCAAGGAAAGCATGAGCTTGGGTTTGAATGGACGCGATGGGAACAGGGTCCTTGATAATATTGTCGCCAGAGGGGAGGTCACGACTAGCCAGGCGTTTCAGGATTTTAAAAATTCTCCCACTTTCGCAACTGCCTTCGCAGAGGGAATCCCAGAAGTTGCGGGCAGCTTGTTCGACATACCTTCGAAGTTTGGCCGCGTGCTTCTTGTAAAGAGTCCAATCTTCCCTGGAGCAATGCAAACGGGCAAGGCGGAGATGTTTCCGCTTCGAACGCAGGAGTGACCGGCAGGTAGAATCCCACCAAGGACAGCCCAAGCGACTAGGCGAACTCAGGTGAGAGGAAGTGGAGTCTATAACCTCTCTGCAAGTGTGCTCAAAGTCCTGATAGGAAGAAGTCGGAAGATTATCTATCTTGTTAAGAGCAGCAGAGGCTCTAGTCCAGTTGTGAACGCGACGAGTGGCCGTTGGGTAGCCCACAGGGCAGTAGGCCAAGAGAATGATGGGGTGGTGGTCCGAATCGAACAAGTCAGGATGGACGTAAAATCTAATTCTGGACTGGATAGAGGGAGATAGCATGGTGAGGTCTAAAAGGGAGGAGGAACCGAAAGAGCCGGAGCGAGTAGGGTGATCAAAATTCAGAACGCAAATATCCTGGTCGCTAGCCCAGTCTAGCAGTTGTTGGACCCGCCTTGGGACGGGGGGGGGAGCGGGAAAGGATGTTGATATTGAAGTCACCAACAATAATAAAGGGGGGATACTTCGAGGATAGGATTTCAGTAAGCCAATCCGACGGGAAGTTGCCCGAAGGGGAGTAGCAGTTCAGTACTAAAGTCCAGCAGTTGTCCAAGAAAACTTTGACCCCGAGAACTTCGAAGTCCTGGACAGGGCAAGGCGGGAGAGTAGCCAGGTAGGAAGCTTTAGAGGCATGAACAGCAGTGAGGAGACCACCACCGCGAGTATCAACCCTATCAGCCCTGTACACCGTCATGTCAGGGATGACAAAGGTGTCCTGGGGAGACAAAAATGTTTCCTCCAGGCAAATCAGACTAGCATGGAGCTCAGGGGTAGAACGGAGCCAATGACCATTAGCCCTAAGACTGTAGCAGTTCCATTGAACCAAAAACTTGACTAAACCCATAAAAAACAGAAACAGAGAAAGAGGGAAACAAAAGAAAAGGGGACTTACCCGTGAGAGCACCGGAAGCCAAGGCACGCTATCCCACCGGGGGAGATTTATCTGTCGAAACACCAGGGCGAGGCGGGTCTTGCAAAGAGGTATCCATGGCAGTGGAGGAATCATGTGCGAGACGAGACGAGGAAGAGTCCATGATGGTTGAGTCCTGGGACTGCAAGCGCAACTTCTTTGATTTTTTCCGGAGGACTTCAGAGAACACGTCCACCAGAGCAGCCTCTTGTGCCTTTTTTGGTTGTACCGCCTGCATAATTTCAGAGAGAGGCTGAAAGATAGCTTCTGCCAGCACGTGCAGCGATTGCTGGAACTCGGCAACGAGGGTTTGAATCATGTTGGTAAAGTGCTCAGTAATGCCCTGTAGGGCCGTGTGAAGATCAGCTTTGGATACAATGTCTTGCGGGCCGCTAGCCGCCACCGTCGCAAAGGACCTATTGGATGTTTTCCTTGATTCATTGTAAATGCGCCTCGCCTCCGAAATTGTGAGGTGGTTCTCACTTCTGAATTTTTGGATCTCAGCTTCCTTTTTATAATCCGGGCATGCTTTGTTAGATGCTGCGTGTGGACCTTTGCAATTGATGCATTTAGGGGATGCAGCCGTACACTCCTCCGAATGATGTTCAGCACATCGGACACAGAGCTTTTGGCTCCGACATGATTTTGTCGAGTGTCCAAACCTGTGACAGTTAAGGCAAGCACGAGGCCGGTCATAGAAGGGGGAGACATTGTGGCGAACGTACCACAACTTGACGCTTGTTGGAAGGCTTGTACCGATTAGCGTTACCAGGACGGTTTGGGTGGGAGTCTCTTCACCCTGTGATTTCTTCATAAAGCGGCGGACTGCCAAGACCGCTAGCCCTTGATCTGCAAGTTCGTCGGCGATGTCTGCACAGGACACACTAGTCTCAATGTTATGTGACAAGAATCTCGATGAAATGGTATCGGTGATTATAAATGGGTCCACAGTGACCCCCAATAGCGAATTAATGTTAAGTAGCTTTTGGGCAGCAGCTACTGATTTTGTTGTTAGCAACAATTTACCCTGTCTGGTTAATTTTAAGTCCTAAATAGCTCTATTATCCACCACAATATTTGTTATTCCATCTTTTAAAGCTTTCGGATGAGTACGTGCAATAGAGCCATTTTTTGCCGCGATGATTATGGCAATGGAATCATATCCGTTGTTGAGAGCTATAGTAAGCGAGTCCGCCAACGCACCGGCGTTGGAAAAGTAGTTTAAGGAACATGGCGGCCTATCCAGGGAACCGCCTCCGGACATGTGGTCAAACGACAACAAGCGAGGAGAGATACCCCGCAACAGAAAATAACGACAAACTCACACACCTAGGCGTGAAAGAAAAAGAAAAAGCAAAAACTTACCAACTTTCGACTAGAAAGCCGGAACCAAATTTAAAAAAAACCCAACCTTGAAGAAAACACCAGCAACACGGCTGAAGCAGAAAAAGTAAACACGCTAGCGAGTAGAGTTGAGCAGACCAGGAGCGACCAAACCCAACCTACCTACCTCATGACTCTTTAGTCATTTTGTGATATGGTTGGTTGGGGTGTTGTCATCGAGTGATAAAATTGCCAGTTTGAATTATACGTAGACCTTATATAGATAGTTGACACATTCCCTATCATTATCTGTCCACGACATCAACTTGTTAGCGGGACCAGTTACCGAAGTGGGAGAGCCGACCCTTTCGTGGAGGATCAAAATTGTGAGGGCATGTCCCCTGATCGTCTCTAGGGGTGAGTCCCAGACCGTCGCCAATTGCCCATTTCGCAGCACTAGTGCGACGTAAAACTCATCCATCCATCCATTAACTATTTTTTTTTTTTATGGAAGAATTTCACTCAAGTACCTGTCACGTGACATACAGTCGGTAACAAAAGTGTCCGAACACTAGCAAAAATTCCTATTTAAAAAAAGTAAACTTCATATGGTTTTGTTAAATAAGTCCTTATCGAATCATGTGCTTACACTGACTAAGACCAGGATTCGACAAGGATTTATTTAACAAAACCTTATGAAGTGTATTTTTTTACATACGAATTTTCGCTAGTGTTCGGACACTTTTGTTACCGACTGTACCTGCCAAAAATTTTTGGCATAAATTTTACGTAAGAAATGAAAAATACGTTTTAAAAGTTAAACTTTATTACTGAACTAGAGTTTGCCGTGCACAACTATCCTTTCTTGTTCTATGGTCGATCTGTTTCTATGCAGTGTGAAATTTCAATTTAAAATAAACCAATCAACCTTTCATACAATAATAATTCTAATTCGCTTTAAAAGTACTGTGCAGTTTTTTTCACCGAGGTAGGTAGGTTGGGTTTGGTCGCTCCTGGTCTGCTCAACTCTACTCGTTAGTGTGTTTACTTTCCCGGCTACTGCCGCGTTGCTGCTATTTTCTTCGCGGTGAGTTTTGTTTGTATTTCATCCCGGCTTTCTAGTCGAAAGTTGGTAAGTTTTTTGCTTTTTCCTTTTCTTTCACGCTTAGGAGTGTGAGTTTGTCTTTATTTTCTGTCGCGGGGATTTTCTTCTCGCTTGTTATCACTTGGCCACATGTCCGGAGGCGGTTCCCTTGATAGGCCGCCATGTTCATTGAATCACTTTTCCAACGCCGGTGGGTTGGCAGATTCGCTTAGTATTGCCCTAAACGACGGGTATGACTCCATTGTTATAATCATCGCTGCTAAAAATGGCTCAATACCACATGCCCATCCTAAAACTTTAAAAGATGAAATTACCAATATTGTTGTGGATAACAGAGTCATTGAGGACTTAAAACTAACCAGGCAGGGTAAACTGCTGATAACAACTAAATCAGTTGCTGCTGCCCAAAAACTGCTGAGTATTAATTCGCTATTGGGGGTCGCTGTGGACCCATATGTAATTACCGATACCATTTCTTCAAGATTCTTGTTGCACAATATCGAGACAAGTGTGTCCTGTGCAGACATTGCCGAAGAACTTGCGGCTCAAGGGCTAGCGGCCTTGGAGGTCCGCCGCTTTATGAAGAAATCACAGGGTGTAGAAACACCCACCCAAACCGTCCTGGTTACACTTGTCGGTACTAACCTTCCAACAAGCGTCAAGTTGTGGTATGTTCGCCACACTGTCACCCCCTTCTTTGACCGGCCTCGTGCCTGCCTCAATTGTCACAGGTTCGGGCACTCGACAAAATCATGTCGGAGCCAAAAGCTCTGTGCTCGATGTGCTGAACATCATTCGGAGGAGTGTACGGCTGCATCCCCTAAATGCATTAACTGCAAGGGATTCCACGCAGCATCTGACAAAGCATGCCCGGAGTACAAAAAGGAAGCTGAAATCCAAAAATTTAGAACTGAGAACCACCTCACAATGTCGGAAGCGAGGCGCATTTACAAGGAATCAAGGAAAACTTCAAATAGGTCGTTTGCGACGGTGGCGGCTAGCAGCCCACAAGACGCTGTGTCTAAAGCCGATCTCCACACGGCCCTACAGGGCATTACTGAACACTTTACCAACATGGTCCAAACCCTCGTTGCTGAGTTCCAGCAATCACTGCAAGTGCTGGCTGAAGCTATCTTTCAGCCTCTCTCTGAAATTATGCAGGCGGTACAACCAAAAAAGACATCAGAGACTGCCCTGGCGGATGTGTTCACTGAAGTCCTCCGGAAAAAGTCGAAGAAGTTGCGCTTGCAGCCCCAAGATTCAACCATCATGGATTCTTCCTTGTCTCGCCTTGCACATGATCCCTCCACTTCTATGGATACCTCGTCGCAAGACCCACCTCGCCCTGGTGTTTCGACAGACAAGTCTCCCCCGGTGGGATAGCGTGCCATGGCTTACGGTGCTCTCACGGGTAAGTCCCCTTTTCTGTTGTTTCCCTCTTTCTTTGTTTCTGTTTGTTATGGGTTTTAGCAATTTTCTGGTACAATGGAACTGTCGCAGTCTTAGGGCTAATGGTCATTGGCTCCGCTCTACCCCTGAGCTCCATGCCCGGCTGCTTTGCCTTCAGGAAACATTCTTGTCTCCCCAGGATACTTTTGTCATCCCTGACATGACGGTGTACAGGGCTGATAGAGTTGATACTCGCGGTGGTGGTCTCCTCACTGCTGTTCACGCCTCAATGGCTTCCTACCTGGCTATTCTCCTTCCTTGCCCTGTCCAGGACTTCGAAGTTCTTGGGGTCAAAGTTTTCTTGGATAGCTGCTGGACACTTGTACTGAACTGCTACTCCCCTTCAGGCAACTTCCCGTCGGATTGGCTTACTGAAATCCTATCCTCGGAGAACCCCCCCGTTATTATAGTCGGTGACTTCAATATCAACATCCTTTCCCGCTCCCCCCCCGTCCCTAGGCGGGTCCAACTTCTGCTTGACTGGGCTGGCGCCCAGGATGTTTGTGTTCTGAACTTTGATCACCCCACTCGCTCTGGCTCTTTTGGTTCCTCCTCCCTTTTAGACCTCACCATGCTGTCTCCCGCTATCCAGTCTAGAATTAGATTTTACGTCCACCCTGACTTGTTCGATTCGGACCACCACCCCATCATTCTCTTGGCCTACTCCCCTGTGGGCCTTCCAACGGCCACTCGTCGCGTTTACAGCTGGACTAGAGCCTCTGCTGCTCTGAACAAGATAGATAATCTTCCGACCTCTTCTTATCAGGTCTTTGAGCAAACTTGCAAAGAGGCTATGGATTCCACTTCCTCTTACCTGAGTTCGCCTAGTCGCTCGCGCTGTCCTTGGTGGGACTCTACCTGCCGGTCACTCCTGCGTTCGAAGCGGAAACATCTCCGCCTTGCCCGGTTGCATTGCTCCAGGGAAGATTGGATTCTCTACAAGAAGTATGCGGCCAAACTTCGAAGGTATGTCAAACAAGCTGCTCGCAGCTTCTGGGATTCCCTCTGCCAAGGCAGTTGCGAAAGTGGGAGAATCTTCAAAATCCTGAAACGCCTTGCTACTCGTGACCTCCCCTCTGGCGACAATATTATCAAAGATCCTGTTCCCATCGCGTCTATCCAAACCCAAGCTCATGCCTTCCTAGAATATTTCTCAAAACCCAACCTTTCTCACCCTATTCCAGTTGATCTTGGTGATGGGGATCCGATTCTGGACGCCCCCCTTTCCCTGGATGAACTTCGCCACGCTCTAAAACGTTCGCGTCCCACTACTCCGGGCGCTGATGGCATCTCCATTAAGCTCTTTCAGAAGCTTTCCGAGAATCACCTCGAAGCCCTGCTGAACACCTTTAACCTTTCTTTTGGTTCGGGGGAAATCCCTAACTCCTGGAAGCTTGCCACCATCGTTCCCATCCGGAAGCCTGGCAAACCTGCCCATCGTGTCGACTCCTACCGCCCGATAGCCCTCACTTCGGCGGGGTGCAAGTTATTGGAACGCATAATCCTCCGCAGACTCCTTGCTTGGGGCGGGCAGCGGCACTTGTTCCACCAAGATCATTTTGGATTCATACCTACTAGGGACTGCACCCTAGCTTTATGCACGTTTATAAACGATATTGTTTCGGCCCGCTCCCGTAAATGGTACGTCGCCGCAATCTGTCTTGACATCAAAGCGGCCTATGACTCTGTCCGTATTGACACACTCATCTACAAACTTGCAACTCTTGGAATTAGAGGTACCATGGGCCATTGGCTAGCTTCGTTCCTGAACTCTCGGGTTATTCAAGTTCGCTGGAAGGCTACTATTTCTGACACTGCTCCTTGCAACCAGGGTGTTCCTCAGGGCAGCGTTCTTTCCCCGCTTCTTTTTATTTTTTATATGCTGGATATTGTGGAGACGCTGGAAGACGGGGTTCGCATGATCGTCTACGCGGACGACCTCTTTATCTATGTCACGGGTCCGGATGCTACCCAGGCTCGGAGAAAACTCCAGGATACCCTTTTGCGCGTTACCTGCTGGTGTTCCTCGAATGCGCTGAGTATTGCCCCTGCCAAGTGTTCGGCAATCAACTTTTCTCGCTGCAGGGACCAGGGGGCTCCGTTCACCCTTCGGGGCGTGGAGATACCTTGGGGTTCCCCGATAAAAATCTTAGGTGTCTGGTTCTCTCGCACTTTGTGTTTCACCCCTCACTTCACTGCTATCAAGTGCAAAGCCCAGCGCCGGCTGAACTACTTAAAGGCTATCACGGGCCGCTCCCGTGGTATTAATAGTTCCCACATGCTAAAGATTGTCAATTCCATCATCCGAAGCATTCTAGAATATGGTGCTCCTCTGTTCTATGACTCTCCTGTTTCGGCTTTGAATACCCTTGAGGTCAGTTACAACGCTGCCCTCAGACTGGCTACCGGTCTTCCTAAATGCACCCCCATCCCCGTTCTCCGTCGGGAAGCCGGGGTACCTAGTGTGTCCAGTCGCCTCCTCCTCCTCACAAAGATGTTTCTTCTCCGCCTCCTCGCCTCCCCTCCTGGACTGCGCCTTAGTGAAGCTGCTCATGCTGCTCTTGCCCAGCCTGCTCCGTTGTGGAAGTGGTGGGTACCGTTACAAGAGATTCAATCCCAGGTGGGCTGTCCCCTCTCGTACATTATCCGTCTCTGCTGGCCTCCTCCCCCATGCTGCGCCCAGTTTCGGGTGATTTCGAACGGTCTCGATTTTCAGTGTCCGGACTTCCCGGCTCTTACTAAAGTTCACGCCTGGCATCAATGGTTTTCCTCTCTCCCCCCCTGCTCTTTTATAGCTACCGACGCTTCGAAAGACGGTGCTAAAACCGCCATCGCTGCTGTAGATCCTGTAAGTAACACTTCTTTTGCAACCTTGGTTCCCCACGATAACTCGGTGTTCACTGCCGAGGCTCTGGCGGTATATCTTGCTCTCTCTACTCTTCCATCTTCTCATCCGAACATTGTCATCATGTCTGATAGTCTGTCGGTGCTTCGCGCCCTTGAGGACTGGTCTATTCTTTCGCCAAAGGTGATCCTACTGCTGATCTCCCAAATCCAGAAGCTTAACGCTCGCGGCTATCATATCACCTTTGTCTGGTGCCCAGGTCATTGTGGTATTCCTCCCAACGAACTTGCAGACTCCCGTGCCAAAAATGGGCCATATCTATGCGCCCCTTTCCTTCGTATAGCCCCAGAAGATCTCCGATCTCAGGTCCGGAAGACCTGGAAGGTTGAGCAAGAATATTCTTGGATAAGCTGCGACTACGCGATCTCTCTCCCCTTCCTCCTTCCTGACAGGTCCTTCCCCAGCTGGGTCCCGTCTCGCAAAATGGATGTTCTGATGGCTCGTTGGAGGTCAAAAACTATTCTAACCAATCAACGCCTCCATAGGATGAACCTCACCTTCTCCCCTCTCTGTAACTTCTGCTACGATTTGGAAACTCCCGAACACATCTTGCTCCATTGCTCCAAGCTCTCTTCTCCTCGCCACAATTTGTTCAATGCTCTTTATCTGGGCCCTAACCCGTCGTATGGCGACGTTATCTTGGCTGCCTTCGGTTCGAAAGGGTCGCTAGCGCATCTGATCCTCTTCTCTCGTCTAGCTTTCTCGTCCTAACTTAACGTTGGGCGTGTTCAGTAGAGCGCCCGATCCACGACCGGTCGAAAGATTCCGAGCCAAAGCGTTCAGTGGTGTCGACCGATCCAGAGTTACATCGTTCAGTGGAATGGACCGATCTCGACCGGTCGTGGATCAGAAAGCCCAGAAAAATTTCTTGATCCATTGGGTCACGTGATGGATCAAATGCGCAATAGGTTGAAAATCAGGCTCTGATTGACATTACGCAGTGAAAACCTGAACAATAAACATCTGTTTTTGACAATAATGATTGTTTATTTGTTTGATTAGCTGAGGATTAATACAGATGTACCTATTTATATGCATTGTTTGTGCTGTAGAAAATAAGGTAAGTAATTCCATAAAATGCTAAACTATATTATGTTTATTTATTTATTGTGTTAAAAAGATTTTTTACGTAATAACGATTTTCGATACGTAATTTTTTTTATTGATGAACGTAACATTCAAACATAAAATTAAAACAAAAATTTACACAATTTTAATTGAAACAAAAAAATATATATTTTTTTTATTCGGACGCTACCATATTTTGTTAATTTAATATATAAAAATAAGCTGGGAAAAATTATATTTCTTTTTTTTTTTTTCAGACAAAGCTTTTCATTCATGCGATTGTTTTTTGTTTACAAATAGGAAAGTTTGTAAACGATTGTATTTTTTACCTTTAAAACAATAAGTTAACTATAAGTAAATAAATTAAAATCCTTCCACATATTTTTAATTTAGGTAAAAATAAGTTTAAGATGTCAATTATTAAATTTAATAAACAAAACAGACTGTAAAAAAAGTAGCTATAAAATTATGCAGTGTTGTTTACATTGCTAGTTTATTTTAATATTCAGTCGGTAATAAGAGAAAAAGCTCTTTATATTGATTCATAAATCGAAGAAGAAAATAAGATTATTTTTTATATAAATCCATTATATTAACTGAACAGCATATTTCATATAATTTATTTATTTTTTTTCGAAAACGTTTTTGTTGTACATTTCTGTTCATAATAAAATTCGAAGAGAAAGAAAGGTGTTAAGTGCTCATTTAAGATAAATCTACTCTGCTCCTTTAAAAATAAATGTAACGTAACATTCTTAACATTTTCATGATTAAAATTTATACGTGAATTTAGAAAAATCATAACCAAAGTAATGTATATTAGTAATTTGTCAGTACAATCAATTAATAGCTTCTTATTTTTTGTTAGCAGAGTACAGAATTCTACATTAATAAGAAAGAAGTAAAACTGTTATTACATAAAAGATCTTTCTTTCTTTTTTTTTTTTTTAAGAAAAAACGTAATATAGTTTAGCATTTTATGGAATTACGTATTAAAAGTCCAGACAAAATAAACAACAGAAATACAATAATACAGGTCAAATTAGATAGATGGCGCTGCTCAGCGCCGGCTCGAGCAAATTCGCCGCCCTAGGCGAGAATTTTAAATAGCGCCCCTTTTAATGACCTTTAAATGGCACCCCTTTTTCATTTTCTTAAAAATGATATATGTTATTCAAATCCACTATGGAATGTTCCCTATATTACGAGTAAATAGCATTAGCAGGTCCTGTTATAAATGGTTTGTGTACAGGGATATCCCCCCTCCCCCCCCCCAAAAAAAAAAAAGTGCAAATATTATGGCTAATTCCGTAATTATCACCTGTACTGTTTGAAGGTATAGTAATATGAGATAGTATCTCTGCAAAAAATTCTAAAAATATTAGCATTGAAAAGTAAAAACCCATCACCTGTATATATTTAGTGTTTGTTATCAAATAACTTATTTTTCTAAAAATATTTTTAATATTAATTAGATTATAGTTTAGATTTGACATTAAATTTATGCTTTCAGTGTATAGACTCCATAAATTTTAATTTTGAACATCTGTTTTGTCTTCTGGATGGTTTCATCCATTTATTCCAGTTTCTTCCGGTTTTTTCCAGTTTCTTCCACTGTCCTGGAAGAAACTGGTTTCTTTCGGAGGAAACCAACCCTGATAAGAATAGTATAATACAGTATAATAATAATAACACACAATAGAAGAAAAATTAATTAACTCTTACCGAAAATTAAGATTATCTTCTTTAATAAGAAATGAAGAGTTTTCGGCAGGAGGTCATAGAAAAGTAGTGCAGACAAAAAACAAAAATAATTAAAATGACTGTAGTTTCCAGAGAGTCTAGAGCAATCAAGTACAATTACAATCCAAACATCGAAAGAGTGTTCCAACCTACATGTACAAATATTTACCTTAGTGTAAATATTTGTACATGTTTATTTTTTAATTAAACTTTAATTAATTAGTAAAGCTCTTTCTAAGTCTCTCTTTACATATATACACACAAAGAGAGATAAACCTCTAGTAAATTATAATCGAACAGAAGCGATTGCATTATCTGGAGCCAGACTTCTAAATTAATGTGAGCTATCAAGGATGTGACTGAAGAACTTTTTTATTTGTTCTTTCTTTCTGCATGTTAAGAATATATGTTTTGTACAGTTAGTTATTATTTTGATTTGCTAGCTGTTAGCTGTTAGCTGTATCAGCTAAAATAAACCTTTGTGGCTTTTTGTTCTTATAGTTTTTAAAATTATAAATTAGTTAGTAGTATAAAAGTATAGCATTCCCTTCCCCTCTCCCAAAAAAGAAATATATCAAGGTTTGAATTTCACGCACTGCTAATTGCATATGCAATATTGAAAGCCACGTGTTTGTGCATGTGTGATAGTCCACAGTAGGCGGCTGATTGTGGATATTTTTGGTGCAGCCACACAGTCGGAATTCACAAGGGGGTGAACTTAAACATCAACGGAAAGAGTCAGTCGTACTATGTTTATACGAATTATGAAAATAAATAAAGGATACTTAGGACTTATATTTTCTTCCTTTTTTTTTTTTTTTTTTTTTTTTTTTTTTAAGTAAGCGGGCTTATTTACACCAGAAAACAAAAAACGCTGTTTTATCGCCGCCCCACAGTTTCCAGCGCCCTAGGCGGTCGCCTAGTTCGCCTATATGGTTGAGCCGGGCCTGGCGCTGCTCCGATCACGTCAAAATTGTTCCAAAGCGTTCAGTAGATTCCTGGCCCGATCCAAGACCGGTCCAGGATCAGTGACGTCATCGCCCGGTCGAATTGATCCATCTCGGGCGCTCTACTGAACACGCTCATTGTTTTGGCTTGCATATTTGGATTTTTCGAGATGAAGCTGTCCCTTGGGACATAGCACAAATCTCAGTATCCCCCTACCTACCTACCTACCTACTGTGCATTAATATGTCATGAAGTGAATAATTTGTCGTTATTTCTTTCTCAAGTTGTATAAAGCCTATGTGATCTGATTGTCATCTTTGCTGTAAAAATTTCTGGATTATTTTGAAATGCTCTAGGTCCGAAAATTGTAATATATAAATTGTGTGCTATTCTTATACTCACAAATTTTTGTTTACTAATGGCTTTCCGCTGGATCAAGTCGTTATTCGTTCGAGAATCAAGTAAATTTAATATATATAGAGAGTACTGCAAGTCAGTAAACCCTGAAAAACGTCTAAAAGAAAATCCATATTATGAAAAATACGCTAATAAGATATCGGAGTTACAAAAGTGAGTGAAAAAAATAATAAATTATGATTGTTGTGAAAATTAATATTTTTTTTTTTTTTATGTTACAGTCATTCTTATTGTATCTCGGTGTAGTTAAATGTTTAAAAACTTTACATCTGAAATTGAAGGTGAATCAGTTTACTGTGAATTATTGATTGTGAAACATCGACTTAAAGTATGCATTTTCAAACCGATAACGCAATCTTTCAGTTAGCAATGTATTACAGCTGCCACGATCATCACAGTTTAGCTATGAATGTACTGTGTGTACATATACTGGTTTCCGTGAACCCAACTTTCCATCAAGTGAAAGTGGTTGGTTAATTGTTGTTACAAAAGGGAGTGAATCATATACATATAACTTATATGTCAAGTGATGCCTGTACACATACAAAAAAATTTCCGGTTTGACTATTGCTATCATATATGTATATATAAATTTTGCATTGAAAAGTCAAGGTTGGCAAGTTTCTTCCAAGGTGGAAAAAAACTGGCTGGAAGAAATAAGTTTCTTCCAAGTGGATGAAATGGAATAAACTGTTTTTCTTTAAAAATTAATTTTTAGTTGTATCTTTGTAAGATACAATGGATGCATTTTTTCTAATTAGCAACCTTAGTAAATTTAATTATGCCAATAAATATTTAATTATTAATTATATATGCTAAATTAATAGTTAGATGGGATTTTTAGCCACGATCAGATCACACACCAAAATACTCAAGATCCATTAAAAAAATTAATTTAATTTAACCAGTATTTAGTTTTATTATTTAATTAATCATTTGTTTTGTGTTCTGTTGGTTTCTTCCAGTTTTTCCACTGTCCTGGAAGAAACCCAATAATTTACATTTATACGGAATTTTTCTTTTACTGCCATTTTAAAAATTTCTAAAAGATCAAATGACAGCGCCACCTTCTGGGTGTTTTATCCCCAAATGTAATCAGCTACCATTTAAGTCTAGGTTTAGTAAAATATCAAGTTTGATTAAATTTCATCTATTGGTTCATGAGATACAGCATCCATGAAATTTTTGAAACACACACACAGGCAGCCATTAAAAAAAAAAAAAAAAATAGACAGATAGACATTTCCTAAAAATGGTCAAATCATGTTCAAGACATCAAATGCATAGAAAACTGGAAATCGAATATTTTTATGAATTTTCTTTTTCTTAAGTGTACTTTCTTAATACTTTTTTCTTAAGTGTATTGAAAAAATTAAATGCACCTGTTTGTCTGTATCAAAAATTTTGTGGCAGCTATCTCTAAAACCAATACACAAAGTTTCATATAAATTTATATTTAAATACACCTTGACCAAATTAGTGCTTATCAGTTTTTGGTGCAAATTGCCCAACAGGTGGCGTAGCAGTTCTAGTGTAGAAATATGGCGATTTCTCTTTTTTTTTTTTTTTTTTTTTTAGAAGGCTATATCTCATGTTCCATTGTTTATAATTGCACAAAATCTGATATGTCAAAGGATGCTTATATATCACTATACTGATTCAATCTGTGTATATATATATCGCAATAATGGTATCGATATTATACTATAACTCTGTGTAAGGGAAAGCTATATATATCATGTTCTATAGACTATAAATTCCCAAATTTGCTATATGAGATATACATTATAAAATAAAATATTTGCTTAATTTGGGTGTACCGTAATTTCGCGCGCATAGTCCGCACCATCGTATAGTCCGCAGGTGAAGTTTTATGCAAAAATTATTTTAAAAAACATCAGATTGTCCGCACTACTGTATAGTCCGCAGGAGAAAAATATAACCCCTAGAAAACAGCAAGTAAAACACTATTATGTAGTTTTATATGAAAATATTAAAGCATTCCGGCTATTAAAATAAATAGTATAAAGAAAAGAAGTACTTGTTATTAATAAACCATATTTTAAAAATTATACATTAAAAGAAACCTTTAAAGTTTAAGTTTACATTTTCTATCAGAATTCCCAGTTGAATCATTGAGTGAGTTTTACTTTCCTACTAGAAATGCACTATGGGTGATTGTCTGTGATTCAGCACTAGGAGATGTATTTTTTGGAAGTTTGTCATTAGTATTGCTCTGCAGGAAAACTTCGATGATATTTTGCGAACATAATTTAAAAAATAACAGTACAGGAATATTCAGCAACATGCTACCCTAATAGTGATCTTTTGCTTTATGCTCCATGGTTCGCTACCGATACGATATACGATACGATGTTTTCTTTGTGTCTTATTCTTTTGTTTATGTTTATATTTGATCGTCAGAATCGGCGGTTTGTATTCGTTTGTTTATTTGTGATTTTGAGGATTTTGAATTGTGAATAACTAGCAGATAATCCGCACCATCATATAGTCCGCAGGTGAAAAAATTTTACTTTTTGACACACATAGTCCGCGGACTATATGCGCGAAATTATGGTATATCCCCTACAAATTACATTGATTCTACTTCTTTCTGTGACTTTGCATGCGATTAAAATTTTCTCAAACTGTAGGTATATATGAGATCTTTATCTTGAGAAGCTAAGATTAAATTTTTGTGCTTGTTAGCCAATGAATGGTCTTGCTATATAGCATAATGTAGAAGAAGGTTTTCTGATGGCCGCTATATAGGATACTGTGCATATTACTATATATATATATTTTTTGTTGTTATTTGTAATTATAGTAAAGAGTATCTCATTTAACTAATCAAGTGCTTTTGTGTATTTTTTAACTTATATTTGTTTTAACTATTTGTTATTTTCTTTGCCTTTCTTTATGATTTTAAATTAAATATTACCCTTTTTCTTAAGTCTTTTATAACTTTATGTGTGCAATTTAGTTGCAAATCATTAATATAAAGGAAAATAATGATTGTTGTATGAATTTATACATATAAATATATATATACTGGCAAAATAGGCATAAAGAAATTGAACTCTTGTGCTTGGTACATTGAGACTTACAAGTAACTTTTTGGATTGAAATCCAATTATCTATAAAATTTTTATTTTATTTTCTGAAAATTACTATATTATCTTCTCTTCTATACTGAATTTATCCTTTTACTGATAAATTTCAAATAGATAACATGTCCATACTTCAAAAAATGTTTTTTTTCTGTAAAGCTTTTAAAGTTATTTCTCTTTAAAATGCAACATATCTAAAATGAAGTGTATTTCTCAAACTAATGTGCTTCTTTATAAACACATTAATTTTTAACATTCTTGTATGATAAATGATATATTTTTAATAACATTAAATATTTAAACATTAAAAAACTAGTATGGTGTGCCCATCGCAAAATTTTATTGTTTATTATTTTTATGACAGTGGTGGCGAATAGCCCATGTATTGATGATGATAATGATGAACTTTTATCAACATTTAATTACTATCTAGCACCATACATTATTATATACATATTTACAATCCTTGAACAATAGTTTGATGTATTTTATAGTTGATAATTTTGATCATGGAAGTAATAAACATAATAGATAAGTTGAATCGAAATTGCCACTTTCTTATAAGAAAGTAATGATAGTACAATTATTGGGAAAAATATAAATATATATCCAAAGAGGATACAATAATTCTCCCCTACTTGAGAAGTACAGTGTCGAGCCAACCCTTAAGATAAAATAGGTATACTGGTTGACGTCTCGTTCTAATGGATTGTCGGACTGGTGGTGAGGAAATTTGTGGCTGAATATGTTTTCAACTCATTTCTTTGAGGATTGATAACTTGGTAATATGCAGGGTCATGATTTGTGTTATGGAAGGATTTCTGGTATGGGATTGATGGCGATGCTATATTTTCCTTTTGAATATCTGATTTTTGTATTTGATTAATGTGTCTTTTGATTTTCCTGCCTTCGTCTAATTTAACTATATAGTGAATATGTCCAAGTTTTTTAGTTATAATTCCTAGTTTCCATATAAGTTTATTGTTTATGAAGAATTTGGCTCATTCTCTTCCCCACAAGGATTGTTCGAATGTGATGTCTGATCTTCTGTTCAGATTTCTTTTCTTGGTATGGAAACATTGTATTAAGTTTAATACAAATTTGGTGATATAAATATATTTCTGTTGGTGACTTTCCATTTGCCAAAGGCATTGCTCGATACTGAAAAACAATCCTTTGAATTTTTAAGTGGATGGGAAGATTTTCTGTAGCTATTGCTTTTAGTTGATCTTTCAGTGTTTGTACATTGCATTCTGAAAGTCCGTTAGTTGCTGAATGTCCTGATGCAATAAATTTTTGCTTTATTCCATTCATATGACAGAAATTTTTAAATGTTTCCTTTGTAAAAAATTGAGGCATCATCAGAAACCATTACTAGTGGATATCCATAAATTGCAAAAATTTCGTTAAGAAATTTCATGGTAATTTTGGTTTGACATTGGGAACTTTCTGTAATACTTTGATTTCTACCCAACATGATTTTGCATCCCCAACAAGTAGATAAAAAAATCTGGAGTGACTCCACTCGACTTTCCGAACATTGAGTAATTAACAGTTTTGTAGATAAAGTAAAGAAAGAGTAGTTGTTAAACAAACAAAAGAGAGAAAACCATAATAGAGTGTTTGAGTATTTTTCTCCATCTATTACACGTTGTTTTATTTAACGCTACTGAACTTTGAGCCCATAGATCATAATGATAAAGAAATTTTCGTTGTGTCCCTGTAAAAACCTATAAATGCTAGATTCACCAAAATGCTTATAGTTAGTGCAACAGTGATTTATAATACTCATATAAATTTTCAGCTGAATTCAATAAGGCGTTTAGATGCTATCGTACTTTTTAAAATTTAGTCCCATAGGCCATAATGATAAAGAATTATTCTTTGTGTCCCTGTAAAAAAACTGTAAGTGCTAGATTCACCAAAATCTATACAGTTAGTTCAACTGTGATCTATAACATGTGTACAAATTTTTTGCTCAGATTAATAAGGCGTTTAGACGCTATCACATTTTTAAAAATTTGGCCCCATAGGCATAATGATAAAGAATTTTTCTTTGTGTCCCTGTAAAAAAACTATAAGTGCTAGATTCTCCAAAATCTATACAGATTGAGTATTTGTGATCTATAATATGTGTATAAAAATTTTGCTCAATTGAATAAGGCGTTTAGATGCTATAGCACTTTTAAGATTTTGCTCCCATAGGCCATAATGATAAAGAATTTTTCTTTGTGTCCCTGTAAAAAAACTATAAGTGCTAGATTCACCAAAATCTATAGGGTTCGTACTATGGTGACTTACAATATGCGTACCAACTTTCAGGTTAATCGAACAAAGCGTTTAGACGCTAGCGTGTTCACTCACAGACATACACACATACATACATACATCATTGTAAAAATAGTGAAAACGGACTCAGGGGACCTCAAAACGTATAGAAACATCAAAATCTTGAATTCGGATTTTTGACATGATTACAATACTTTCCTCACTATAGTGTTCGGAAAGTAAAAATCCTTGGAAGGGACCTGCATAATCAATATGAATTCTATCCCAATTGTTTATTGGTAAATCCCAGTGGTGAAGGAGTGCCTTCGCAAGATTATGTCTCACTGAAGAGCAATCCTGGCAAGAGTTTATTAAATCTACATTCTGATTTTGTGTGTGTGTGTTACTTTGTGCTTTTCTTGTACAAATTATTTTGGTATATGAAATACATGTCTAATACACACAATTTTCTATTTAGAATATCCTCTGAAGAATTCAAACAAATGTTAGATAAAAAACTTAAAAATCCTTTGAAGAAAGAAGTGGTATTTGAAAAAGAAAATAAGAACACTGCAGTAAAACAAAATGCAATTCCAAGACTTTCTGGACAAAAAGTGAGAAATTTTTATATATAAAATTCTTTTTGAATAAAAAAAGTTTTATATTTAGTATAAGAATAGATATACATTTTTATCTGAGTTCTGAAAGCTTACTTAGATTCAGTGGTGTCAATAAAGGGGGACGGGGACAAAACACCCTCCAAAATATTTGAAATTTTTATTGCTCCAAACAAAGAAAATAATTTTGGCGATCTGGAGTTTATATTATTATTATTCATCTATTATTACAGTAGACTTCAAATTATTACAGCATATTAAAAAATATAATTTTTTATGAAAATAAACATTTAAAATACCTTATAAAATCCTTTCTAGTTACTAGCTAATTAATTTCGGACACACCGTGTCCATCATCAGAGCCAAGTAATCTTTCTCGTCGTCGTTCTTCTGGAGGAAACCTCGTTGTTTACTTTGCCGGGGAACTCTTGCGGTCATTGTTTCGCTTCACTTCATTATTCTGCAGTAATTGTTGCCAGGCGGTAGGGATGAGATAGTGCTCCCGGTCATTCACAGCGTTGTTGTTGGTTATAATTTCGAGATTAGTTATAATTTTTTAAAATAAGATTATATAATTTTTTATTTTTATTATTACATAGGTTGAAAGCTAGATATATTGGACAACTTTTGTCGAAAGGCAGTGGCGGTTCTACATTGAGGGCCAACGAGCACGGCCCCACCTAATTTTTTTCTCGATTAAAATAATAATAATAATTTTGTTTTTTATAACTGTTCAAAAACATATATACAAAATAACTACGTCTATCTAACTTTTTCTTAATCTTCTTTCATTATCATTTATTTGTCAGTATATTTTTCCAGCTGTCACAAATCACTAATGACTGAGAGAGAGACCGCTACTTCCCTTTTCCTTATCTAATACAGCGGGCCATTTTCATTCGACCCAAAATTGGCGTGTTTATTTGCACAGTTTATTCTACTAGAAGATCGGGTTGATATATTTGGTGACTAATTGCTTTATCAGTTTAAGCACGCTATAGTTTTCTCGTCGTTGGGGCAGCAGAGTCCTGGCCCTTTGGAACAAAACTATAGGAGAAAAACTGTCTGTTAATCACAGGTAATATTTGGCGACTTCTGCATTACGTTTTTCTTTTTTTTTTTTCTCTCTCCTCATTGATTTTTTGGTGAATTTTTTAGAGTTATATATGACAGTTTAAAATTTTAGTGTTAAAAAAAAGAAATCTGGTAATAGCCAAAAATATTTTCTAAACTAGCCTTTGAGATAAACGCTTTTATAAGAATTTAAGACCTCTTTAACTAAAATGTTTTGAATTTAAATGAGAGGGGAAAAATAAAAATATGTGATTTTTTTTTCTTCCCTTCAGAATAGTGTATTAAAACTTTTATGTAAATAAATTGTAAAATTTTTAGATAAATAATTAATGGATTTACATGGATAAATGGATTAAATAGCTACATAAAATTGTGATTTATTATTATTAAAGGATTTTTCTTTTAAATGCGATTTAACAGAAACATTCGCAATGTTTCTTTTTTCTTTTCTTATTTATTTTTAAAAAAACATGGTTAGCCCATTTTATTTTTTTATTTATTAAAGGTTAATTTAAATTATCTAAAAGTAAGTGAGAAACTTTTTTTTTTTTTTTTCAATATGTATCCACATTACATTAATCATGACTTTCTAAATTCCAATAGATAAGAAACATGAATATAACACTTGAAATTCTATAAGTAAAAGATTTAGGGATATAATTAGCGTAAGCTAAATAATATTACTCTCTGAGACATTTGAATTTAAATTTTAATGGTGTGTAGTGTTAGGGTTAAAGCCAGTTGACTAAAAGAGGGTCCTAGACCTGAGTGGTGTACTCTCTGTAGAAAGTCTTTCTAAGTGTTACATAGCCCTTTTTTTGAGTTTTGGAGAAAACCATAGTAAACTCCAAATGTATATGTCAGGGTTGACCAATTTTTGCCGAAGTGGAAAAAACCATGGAAAAAACCGCCCCGGCAAAAATAGTTTTTGCCACAATTTTTGCCAGTGGCAAAAATTACCAGTATTTCAAACGTGGTTTTAAGGATTTTAATTAACACAATTTTAATGTTTAACTTTAAATCATAATTTTAACAAATTAAAACCTGAGATTTAATTACACTCTTGATCAACTGATTCTTATGTAAATCATTAAAATAATGCATTCTAAAATTTCTTTAAAATGAAATTTTTAACATCAACAATTAACGTAGTTTTTTTCATTTTTAAAAATATTTAAATTAGCTGTCTAAAAAATATTCTTCAATAATTAATTACTAGAATATTTGTGTTTTTCAATGTATTACATATTTTTGTTTACTGTGGGGAAAAGTCAAATTTTGAGTCAATTACTGACTCAGCTGTTCTAAAATTTGCCAGTCAGTCACTGATCATGCATTTTTTGGAATTGAAATGTAAATTGCAAGTAAACTCTCTCTCTCTCTCTGAATATGTTTTACTTAAGATTTTTTTACTTCAATAAAATAAAAATATAATTTTGTAGTTTTATTTTTATGGTTATATTCAGGGAGTGACAAAGTTTCAATATCTTAGGAGCCAGAAATAGCGAATTATTTCTATGACAATACTCACAGCAAAACTTAATATTTCATAATTGTACAATTAAAGCAGGTCATTCACATATTATTTTACATTGAATAAATGAACTATTCAGTTAAAAATGTGAACTATGGAAAATTTTAAGATAACAACTATTTTTTTTTATTTTTATTTATAAAGATAAAAACAAACTATTGGGGAAAAAAAAATCTACAGAAATAAATATTTTTACCTTTAATATAATCATCAATTATATTGAGAGTGTTTAAGTTTTGGCTTTAAAATACTATTTGTCTATTAATTTTTCGGGACAGAATTCCTTTAAAGAGAATCCATTTGATAAATACTATGATACTATTTAAACTTTCTCGTTGTAAATTCGAACATAATTTGCTTTAGTGCTTATGATGCTTGAATCTTGTTTAACATAAATATGTTGACATGGAAAGTACCAGTATAGTAGTAAGAAGATTTATCAAATATGGGAATTTATTTTTCATGGAAAAACATCTTTCAAAAACAGAAATAATTATTAAATTTTCCAGAAAACATTAAACTCATACTATTCATTCATTACATCAGCAATGTCATCTTTTATACCAAGACAAGAAGGTAGGAGGAAAAACAAAAAAATATATAAAAAATATTGTAAATGCATGAATTTTGTTTTGTCAGTCTGCCGTAACTGATCACCAATGGATATTTATAGTTACCCTCGCACCCGGAATTTGTCAGACACTGGTTATATATTATATATTAATTAATTAATTATAATTACTTTTTAAATTAAAACATCTTCAAACATTTTTTTCATTGAGGTGCCAAAGTGTAAAGGGTGAAAATTGAAAGGGATTGTGTTGTTCTAATTTTATTTTTCCACTTTTCCTAATTTTTTCAAATTTTTCCACTTTTTTCCTGGTTTTTTCCACTTTTTGCCGCTGCCCTGGCAAAAATGTATTTTTGCTGGCAAAAACCCAACCCTGGTATATGTCAACGAAAGCGATCTGGTATCGAACTTGGCAGTTTCCGTCTACTAGCTTCTAGATATTTAAATTTTGATATTCCATTGATCAGAACATTGCAGAATTTTTCAATTTAATTATAAAACTTTAATTTTTATGATAATTTTAAGCAATGTTTTCCATAGTGTTGAATTTAAGATTCGCCATCATAAAAAAAAAAAAAAAAAAATTCCGAAATTTTGTTTTACATCCCATTTTATTAATGTTTTCATGTTTGAATAATGAATAGTATTAAAGTTAAATAACGCATCATACGATGGATCGGGCCCCACCTGTGAAAATTTGCACGAGCCGCCACTGTCGAAAGGTTATATGAATTGAGTAAAAATTAAGCAAATTATTGGCAAAAGAACAAGTTAGATTTTAATTTTAGATATTTTCCAGAGTTGAAATTTCATAAGGGGCTTTTCATATGCAACATATTTAATTTGGAGATCCAATTATTTCACGAATGTTGGAAAGGTTCTTTTTTGTAAAAAATCCCTTATGAACTCACAAATGTAAGTAAATAAATAAAAATATATTAGAGTTACAAACCCATAAGGGGTTTTTCACAAAAAAGAAGTTTTCTAACCTTTTAGTTGTGCAATATATCTAGCTATATAGTACCACCACCACCACCAAGTCTTATATTAGGAGAGACGGAGTTAACCCTCAACAATAGCCTCAGGGCTCCTAGCATAGACCCGGTTATTTTTTCTAGTCTATTTTGACCTTATCTTCCTTCTGGTATTGGCCTTTTTTTCTTCCCAAGCACTTGTGATTGTGAGTGTTTTCATTTTCATCCCATGCTTTTTACTTTCTTCTATATGTAATATAGAGAAAGTATTGGATTCGCGAAAATTTTCGACCTCCGTTTTTTGACGGATCTACACGTTTTGGGATGTCCTGAACACGAATTGATAGTTTTTAAAAAATGTCTGTCTGTGTGTCTGTCTGTCTGTCTGTCTGTGTGTCTGTATCATTTTTTTGTGGACGCTGTATCTCACGAACCAATGAATGAAATTTAACCAAACTTGGTATTTAGTTGCACCCTGACATGAACTGGTGCCCATTAGATTTGGGGATCAATAGCTCAACAGGTGGCGTTGTGATCGCATTTTATGCAAATTTTTAACATGGCAGCATAGGACAAAATTCCGTATAAATGAGCATAAAGAGAGTTAATTTAAACTTGTGATTGTAAAATTAATATGAATTATTGATAATAGTAGTAGTTAACTAGGAAAAAAAATTTGTGCATGGGGGGGCATCGGTTCCCCCCCTGGGGGGTAAGTACCCCCCCGGGAGGGTTAAATTTTGAAGATGGGTATCATTCGAAAGATCTCGTCAATACCTTTAAAACGAATGGTTGAACCATAAATCTGTGATAATTTAAAACAAAGTTATCGAATTTTTTTACTTTTAACAAAAAAAAAACTTAGAAAAAAAATCATATTTTTTTTTTTTTTTAACGAAATTTTACCAAACTTGGTATTTAGTTGGTCCCCGACATAAACTGGTGCTGATTATATTTGGGGATGAATAGCTCAACAGGAGGCGCTGTGATAGCATTTTATCTAAATTTTTAACATGGCAGAATAGGACAAAAATTCGTATAAATGTGCATAATAAGAGTTATTTTACACTTGTGATTGTAAAATTAATATGAATTATTGATAATAGTAGTACGTAACTAGGAAAAAAATTTTGTGCATGGGGGGCATCGCTTCCCCCCCTGGGGGGGAAGGGGTAAATTTTGAAGATGGATATCATTCGAAAGATCTCGTCAATACCTTTAAAACGAATGGTTGAACTATAAATCTGTGATAATTTAAAACAAAGTTATCGATTTTTTTTACTTTTAACCAAAAAAAAAAAAAAAAAAAAACTTAGAAAAAAATTCGCATTTTTTTTTTTTTTTTTTTTTTTTAAATATTGTTACTGATTGAATATGTATAGGAAAATATAGAAGAAAGTCTTGTGGTGGCCACAACATACTAGTTTCTATAGATTTTTTACTATTTCTTTCCATGTTTTTATATTCTGAAGTGCAGTGGATCTGTGTAAAGTGCTTGTACCTTACTGCTTTATATTTCTTTTAAGGATCTGAATCAGATTATGAAGTTGGATACATTGAAAGAGAAATCTGCTGAAGATATTGAATCGGTACATTTTTACATTTTATAATTGAATTTTTTAAAAGTATTTATTCATTGGTTGTTCATCAGTTTTGTATTTAGTATATTATGTATTTAAAAATCTATTATTTAATTTATGGTTGCAAAAATTGTGTACATAATACATATGTATTCCTTATGAAAGATAGAAAACAAAATATGTATATTTATTTAAATCAAATTGGAGTGTAAAGGTTGATATTTTTATTTATTACCAACTATGCGAAAAATACCAGAGCCGGGAATCGAACCCGGGTACCTCCGATTCCCGGCTCTGGTATTTTTCGCATAGTTGGTAATAAATAAAAATATCAACCTTTACACTCCAATTTGATTTAAATAAATATTCACGGTTGATGAATTCACAAATCAAAATATGTATATTTAAGTACGGCATTTTCTTTCATGCACATGCCTGACATTCTAGACAAGCAAATAAAAATGTTATTTAAATGTAAGAATTAAAATGGAAAACTAGGCACAAGTATATCATCAAGCAGCAAGGTGCCCTTTTGTCTATTAGGAAAAGAGACTTCTGTATATGGCTTCCTGTGAAACATCATTTGTTAAATTTCGAAGTAGTGTTGCTATCTACTGAATAGAGGCTGAACAAAAGTTTAAAAATTTATTTAAAACAAGGGAAAAAATATTAATATATATATTAGGACCTAGGACTGCATGGTGTATCGATTTAAAGTCTATCTTGCTAAAACAATTTAAGCTTACAACGATTTCAGCTAATATCAGTTTAATGCCTATATCGCTAAATCGATTTAAGCTTATGCCGGTTCTTGCTAACATCGATTTTCCATCTATGTCTTTAAGGTCTGTATTCTTGTCAAACACTTATGGCTCGCATCTCAATTTCTATCGCAAAGTTTTGGAAGGAGAGGAATCTGCCTAGTCAAGTCCACTGAGCTGAAACGAGTGGTTTTTCCGAGCAATATCAAAGAGTGTTTCTTTCTTACTAGTTTCGTATTCCAGGTGGATACGGCAGAAAGCTTTTGATACACATGTATAACAATGTAAAAAGCTGTAGTATAATGCATTTGTATCATCTTTATATGAAAAAAAATATTTATAAATTTTATTGATAAAATATGAAAGTAAATAATTAAATTTGTTTATTTAGGTTTTTTTTAGTTAATTTCGTAATTGTTTATTGTACATAAAAATTTTAGACTTCTGGTTTTTGATGGATTTACACGTTTTGAGACTACCTGAATACAATTTACAATTTATAGAAAATGTATGTCTTTCCGTGTGTCTGGATGTGGGTGACATAAATTTTCTGACAGCTCTAGGTCAAGAACTATAAAACAGAATTTTATGAAAGTTATATTTAGTTGCATCTTGACATAAATCGTTGTCTATCAACTTTTTCTGCATATCTGCAACAGGTGGCGCTGTTTTCCTGCTTTATCATAATCTTTAATATGGCCGTAAAGGAAAAAAATGTATGAATGTACACATTGAGGATAATTTTAATCAATCATTGTAAAATTGAAAAGAATTTGTTTACAATAGTAATTGGCCTATATTCTAACCCTAAAATTTACGGCTCGGATCTCCTTATTTATTCCAAAGTTGTGGAAGAAAACGAATTTCTCTATTGAAATTCACTGATTATAATAATAACTTATGTAAACCCTTCCAATATATTTAATAAGAGTCTTGCAAGCGGGTTTTTCAAGAATTCTTCTGTTGGAGTGAAGGTCAAATTTCGTACGGCAGAGCATTCGTTCTTCATTCTTAATGTGCAATACGATAGTGTTAATATGTTGTACAGTACTTTAATTGTGGAATTCTTTTGAAAAATATCATATTAAAAAATTACACTCACGAGTAGGGAAATATTCTCCAACAAATTTTTTTTCTTCGAAATTTTATTCTGGTTGACAATTTCTATTATAAATAAAGTTTCCCAATGTTTTGTTAAAAATAATCCCTATTGGCTACATTTATACAAATGTATGCCTATACTACCATATTAAAAATTATCATAAAATGAGAAAACAGCGCCACCTTTTGGTTGATATTCAGAAATCGTTGATAGACACCAATTTATGTTAAGGTGACACTAAATATAACTTTTTATGAATTTCTGCTCAATTGTTTTTGATCTAAAGCTGCCACAAAATTTATGTCATACATGGATAATGTTACACTTATGTTACACACGGATAGACAATTTTTTTTTTAATAGCCAAATTATATTCAGGATATCACAAAAAGTGTAAATCCATGGAAAAGCTGAAGCCGAAAACTTTTACGAATATGAAAAATGGAAATCCTACCATTTGGTTACAGAAAATGAGAGATTTAATCAATTATCGACAAAAAAATATATGTACGAAGTACTTACATGCTTTCACAAAATTATTATTTTTCATAAAAACTGGTTGGGTAAAAACTGACAATATCGATTAATAAGAAGGAGGGGAGAAAAAACAACTAATCAGGAAAGAATTACTTATTGCTTATGCGCTACTCCAAAGATGATATAATTTTTCTTAATACGATTCTTTTTTAAAGTCATATAGCTATGTAAAAAAATAAATGCAAGTACTTTCTTCATATTTCACTAATAAAATTCTTAAATACTTTTGATATAAAGCTCATAAGAATGCATTAGACTACGTCATTTTGTATTGTAATATATACGTATCGGAAGCTTTGTGCAGTATCCACTTGGAAAACGAAGCTAGGGAGAAAAAATAAATTTTCAAATTGGCACACAAGAACCACTCATATGCTCCAGTTATTATTTTAGCTCAGTGGACTTGACTATGCATATTCCTCTCCTTCCAAAACATTGCGATAGAAATTGAGATGCGAGCGGTAAGTGTTTGATTAGAATACAGGCCTAAATCGATTTAAACTTATCCTGATTCTCACCAATATAAATTTTGCATCTGTACCACAAAGTCAATTTCAGCTTCCCTGATTTCTGATGTATACATCATTGGTTGTGCTGGTAGCATTAGCACATGCATCATATTAAAACCAACTGTGGCTTATAGAAAAATAGACATTGATTTAGATTGATTGCCAATATTCAGGCATAATAGGGCTTTTTTGTTTTGATGTCATTTCTAGGTATTCAGTGACATCATTTCATAGTTGTAACTCTCAAATTTTATCATGTTTTTATTAACTCACTTTTTCGTTTTTCTGTTTGGAAGGTATTTCAAAATCAATTTAAAACTAACTTCCCAATGAACTAGAGACTTGAAGCTTTAAACAAATCGAAAAAAGCTCTAAACAAATTGAAAAAATCTTATCTTCATGATGCCCAGTACCTTATAAATTTATGGCACGTTCCTTATGAAATTTTAAATTTGGCCTCAGTTGGGTGTTGGTATAACAAAGATTGCATTGTTGAAAAGTAGGAGTGTTGAGCCCTCCCATGGTGCCTTATCTCGAAAAGTTATAATCTGATCCTTACAAAATTTCAAATTTGTACTTGGTTGGGTGTTGGCATGACAAAGACTACATCATTTTAAAGGGGATGGGGGGGGGGGGAAGAGGACTGTCCGACTTTTTATGGTGTCTTATCTCGGAAATTTTTGATCTGATCTTTACAAAATTTTAATTTGGGCTCAGTTAGGTGTTGGCATGACTAAGACATTATTGTTGGAAGGTGGGGGGGGGGGGGAGAGTCTGACTCCCACATGGTGCCTTATCTCAAAAAGTTACAGTAGGATTGTTAGGAAATTTAAAATTTAGACTTGGTTGGATACTGGCTTAATGAAGGCTGCATTGTTGGAGGGGGTTTTGATCCCCCCACCCCTCCAATGGTGCCTAATCTAAAAAAGTTACATTCTTATTTTTATGAAATTTAGAATTTGGAGACTGTTGGTACTGGTGTTATAAAGGCTACATCATTGGAGGGGGAGGGTCTGACCCCCCCCCCCCCCCCCTTTACTGTAATGCCTTGTCTTAGAAATGATCTGAGCTTTACAAAATTTTAAATTTGTACTCAGTTGGGTGTTGTTATGAGGAAGACTACAATGTTGAAAGGGGGGGGGGAGGTCTGACTCCCGTGGGTGCCTTATCTCGAATAGTTATGGTCTGATCTTTGTGAAATTAAAACTTTGGACTCAGTTTGGAATTGGCATGACGAAGACCGTATCATTGGAATGGGAGCGCTTGACCCCTACACAGTGCTTTATCGCTGATACTTGTGGTCTAAACTTTAAAATATTTTAATTTTAGATTTGATTGTTCATTAGGAGAAAGTGGGAAGCCTTGGCCACATTTTCAGAAAAACATTTTTATAAATTTTATTTTAACACTAAAAATTTCATATGGCAGTACATACTAAAGGAAATTTTATTGGCAACAAGGATATAATTGAAATAATATAAATAATGCATTTTTTCTTCTCTAAATTTATTAAATTTTATAACATAGTCAAGTTTGCCAAGCCTCCCTTTATAAGGGAGACTTGGCCCATGGTATGGGAAGCTTGGCCCCTAAAATAATGTATAATTTAAAGGTGTACATTTTTTTTTTTTTTTTTTTTTTTTTTTTTTGTAATTTTGAAATCATTAAGTGTAAAATTTTTTATATTATAATTGTACACTCAGAAATCATTTTAAGATTATGTATACAATTATTATATTACATTTATAGTATTTTAGTTGTAATAAAAATTATAAAATAAATAATTTAATTATAAAATTGCCCATATAAATCAAGTAAATAGGCTTTTTTATTTATGTTAAATATATTTTATTAAGTTTGTACATACATTAAATTCACTAAATGTATCAACTTTAGTTTGAACTTATAAATTTATCTTAATGGAATGAACTGGGAAAAATCAAAATTTAACTGCACTTTCATAGCTACTTAAGATATAGGTCATGGCAATTTAAACATATCTGTTAACTGTACAACAGAAAGTCTTCTTTTTTCAGGATATATAAAATTACTTGTTTATTCGCATCATCATAAGAAGGTGACTTCATACTCATCATTTGCAGTTTCACGTGTTATCCAGTCAACAAAATAACACAAATCTTTCTTTGTTGCAAACTTTATTCTAAAGTCACCATTATAAACTTGTAATTTCATATTTTCTCAGTAATAACACCTGATGTATACATAAGTCCACACCGCCAATCATGAGAATCTATTATACCTCGAATCAATTTATGTGGGATTTGTTTATTGTTTACAACTGCAAACTCATATGTACAAACTACCTAGTATTCAGATAATCCACAATGCAGTTTGGATTACATCATTAGATATTTAGTCATAAGCCTTTCTTCCTCATCAGTAAACAGTTGCCTAATTTTGTAATTAGGGTGCATATTCACGTCTTCTCTGTTTTTACTCAACTTGTACTTTTTTACATACTTCTCAAGAGTTATTTGTGCAATACCATAATCAACAGCTGTGCTATGAAAGCTAAAACTTTCATCAGTAACTTTCTTCACTGCTGTCTTCATAGCTTCTGTGGTGTATATAGATTTCTGTATAGATTTTCAAAATTATTTAACTAAGGGAGCCTTGGCCCAGTGTCCAAGCTTTCCCAACTACCCATTTGGTAAAAAAATGGCACATGGGGATTTTAAGCCTACTTCATTGCACAAAAATTAAATAAAATCTTAATATAACAGTATTTATAAAGTCCCACTTACTTAAACTTAATTCAATTGGTTTGTCTAAAAAATTCTTACAAATATGTTTAAAAAACTTACTTTTTGGGTTGAAAAGCTTTCTTTTTTGACTTTCTCCACACTGCTTAGAAGTAGTTCAATGAAACTAAGGTAGATGTACAATGATGCCAGTAACTTTGACTACCATCTAGTGAAAAATCGCTAAAATATTTTTAAATACTGAAATAGAAGGGTGGGCCAAGTCTTCCTTATGGCCAAGGCTCCCCAGTTTTCTATACATAACGAAAGCTGCTGTTGGAGGAGGATTGTCTAATTCCCCTTAGTCTCAGAAAGCAGTCTGATCCTTACAAAACTTTAAATTTGGGATAAATTGGGTATCAGATTAACAAACACTGCATCATTGGAGGGAAAATGGGTCTGATTCCCCCACAGTGCATTATCTCAGTAAATTACATCCAAACATCACAAAATTTTAAATTTGGACTTGGTTAGATGTTACATTATGAAGACTACATTACATTGTTGGAAGGAGAGAATCTGGTGCTTTCTTTTACAATGCCCACTATCAGGGTGTCTACTGGTCACACTGCAATTGATGATTTATGCATGAATAGTTCATCTAAACTACTAACAATTTTGTTGCACTGCAAATTACATGACTTATTGTGTGAGTTTTCTCGATAACAGCTACTCCCTAGATTTCTTACTGTTATTTATTGTATGCCCCATGTTTTTCATTCCAAATCTTACAGTATATTCAAAGCTAGCTGTTAAAAATTCACAATCATAAATTTTTAAGACAATCTGTATAGAATTATAAGCCTGTGTCCTGTGTGGGAATAAGAAAAATTATCTTATACTTTTTAGTCTATTTTAGAAATATAATACATTATTATTTCAATACTTTGATTTTTGAAGTAGGAAGTGATTTTATCAAGTGACAAATTTTAATTTTGGAGTTTTACAAGAAAGATTTATTTAGGTAATTTTTAATAATTTTATAGAGTAAAAAAAAAATTCTTCGAAATAACTCTTTTGAAGAAATATTTTAAATTTAAACACACTGTATAATATTATATGTATTAAAGTAAACACATTCCTAATATGTTAATATAAATTTTCCAATATTGATGTGTTGTTAAATTGCAATATAAAGCTGGTTATATATCACAATATAAGATTTTTCAGTATCACCCACTTATATATAAAACTTAGATGTTTAGTTTCACTGTGAAAATAGTGAAAGTAGAAAATTTATTTAAGTAGAAAATGGTACCTACTTACTTAGTTCGTAATTTTCCTCCTTAAGTAATCATTGATTTGACCTAAACCTTTTAACTATAGGTTAAGCATCCTAATGCAATATTTATATATGTTCATTTATTATGGAATTTCATTCATTAAACTGATAGGTAACATTTATATATTAATATGATTTGCTTTTCCAGATTTGGAAGCAGTATCACCAGACCAAAGATGGACTTTATGCTGTATTACCTGTAAGTAATGCTAATTATGCTATTTACTTTTACATTATTATATGATATATGTTAGGGGAAGGTGTTGTATCTCTGACCATATTGTTCCTTTGACTACCTAGGCTGTAGTGCTATCTAGTAGCATTTTATAAATTTTGGTGTAATTATTGCATAGTTCCTTCACTAGAGGGCTTGTGTAACCTACTGTGGATTATTTAAGTCAAACAGGATTCCTGTGAATAATACGAATCCATTTCTTTCATAAAAGTGTAAGTTTTTGTTTGATTATGTTTTGCTTAATATTTTTTGTATAATATCTTTGTTGATAAAAATAATTTGACATAGTAACTATAGCCTTTAATAAATATGGAAGGAGTTTTGAAAATGATTATCCTAATACCTAATCCTAAAACTGTAGCATGCTTTGTAATTTGTACAAGTATGGTATTGTACCTCTGACCATGATTATTTGTTGTTCCTTTGACCAGGGTAAAGGTACAACACTCTCAAAAGATTTTCCCAACATTTTAACTTTTATGATTTATTTACTACAAAACCCATTTTCTTTTGTGTGTATAAACCAAGGCTCACTGGAATGTTTCCTCTGATGACAAATTTCTTGCAGCTGCTGTAACAGACAGACCAATGCTGCAGGAAACAGATTTTGATAAACCACAAACAAGTGTCACAGCTCAAACTGACCATATCATTCCTCAATGTAGTAGTTCAAATCTATTGCAACTTATCCTTATACCTGAAGCTGTGTGGCCTCATTCAAAAGTGGAGATAAGGAAAATGTCAAATAGGTAAATGGCCTAAAAGAAAATCTTGTATCCTGACCGATACTCCTGAAAACCTAATTAAAGAAGCTGAAAAAAAAAAAAAAAAAAGCAACACCCAAACAGCAAGATACCTCATACAAACAAATCTCTTCTTAAAACAGTAAATAAAAAGAAAATTCTTCTTAAAAAAGTTCAGAATTTGATAGGAACACTGAAATTTCTTTAAGAGAAAGTGACTTAGATCTGTCAGATGGGTGTTGTGAATTAGCTGGTCAGCAACAATTTGAGAAAAATGAATTGAAAAAAGGAAATTTTATTCTTGTTAAAATTGTAAGTAAAAACACCAGTTGGTATTTTGTTGCAAATGTCTGAGACATTAAATATCCAATGTTTCATATCCAATATTTGAAAAAACAAACTTTAAGTGGAAAGTTTATACGAGAAAATAAAAAAATTGTATGATATTGATACAGAAGGTATTGTGACTAAACTTCCAATCCCTACTATTGCTAGTGGATATGCTCAACAGTTAGAATGTTTGTCATTTGGAGTAGACTTTTTGTCATATAAAGTCGAATTTTTTTATCCGATAAAAAACCCGGAAGTTACATAGGAGTCACTAAAAGAAAAATAAGAACACGCCAGGGTTGTTTTTTTGACGTCAAAAACTGGTTTTTGACGTGACGTGTCAAAAACTGGTTTAAACTGTCAAAAACTGTCGAAAACCATATAGAAAAAATCTAAACTATATAATGTTAAACGATTTATGCATATTTTTAAGTTGCAATGTACTAAGTACATAAATTAACATTCATTGTTTGTACATAAATATAATATTTTTCTAGGAAAAAAAAAAAAAATGTTAGGAAACATATCAATGCATCATCTTAAGGAAAGAGTGAACATTACAAATTTTTTTCGTAAATTGTCTTAAAGCTATAAGAATTTGCATATATAGGTGGTAAATTATAAAAATGCAATTAAGTATATTAAAAATTCTTTAAAACTAATTGAATAAAAAAAAATCAAAATTAAAAATTGTTTAAAATTTAAAAATTTTTCCTGCTAATTATTATTAATTTTTCCTCTTCGCTTTAGCATTATTATGGTTTAAAAAAATATATTAAATGTATTATTAGGTTATTACTTTGTGAATTCAATGGTAGGTTAATTTTTAAAATTATGTTAAGTGCTGAAATTTCAATGAAGATTTTTAGCATTCAAACATATTTAAATAATCTGGTGTGTCACTCACACAACTTTCTCTTACCCTGAAATTTTTAATATTCAGGGTAAGAGAATATTAAAAATTCTCTTACCCTGGGAAAATTTTTCTCTTACCCTGGGAGATAAGAGAAAAATTCTCCCCTGAAAAAAATGAAAAATTTTTTTCATGAACCTGAAAAAAAACCTGAAAAACCTGAAAATTCTCCCCTGAAAAATCTCTTACCCTGGGAGGGTTGAGGGGGGCTACTGCCCCCCTCAACCCTCCGTTTCATTAATGCACCTAAATTTATAGAAAATTTAATTCAGTTATTAAAAAATAATTCTGTTTTTAAAAAATAATTTATTAAAATTATTTAAAAAAAAATATGTTTTATGATAATGTAGACTATTTTCATATTAGAGAAGTAGTATAACACTAAATATACGAATAAAGTCCATTTTAATCTCAATATTCAAAAAAAAAAAAAAAAAAAAACGATTTTTTTTTCTAAGTTTTTTTTTTTTTTTTTGTTAAAAGTAAAAAAAATCGATAACTTTGTTTTAAATTATCGCAGATCGATGGTTCAATCATTCGTTTTAAAGGTATTGACGAGACGTTGGCGAGCTCTTTTGAAAGATATCCATTATGAAAATTTTCTCCCCTCGAGGGGGAAGGGGGGGGGGAGGCGAGGCTCCTACATACACAATTTTTTTTTCCCAGTTGACTATCTCTATTACAAAATATATATATTCGTTTCATTTGGTTTAGTGCAGTCTATATACGTTAAACTCTACTTTCCTGTAATTTCCCCCATAGACGTAATGTATTAGAATTCTCTTGATTGTCCCTGTACACGAACCATTTGCTTGATCTGAACGAAAAACTTACTGTAGCATCCGTATATGATACACATTTAGAATACCAAGTTTGAACTTTCTCCCATAATTTGTTTTTGAGATATGCTGATAACAGACATACACACACAGACATACACACAGACCATTTGCTAAAAACATGATTTTCATACTCAGGGTACCTCAGAACGTGTAAATATAACAAAATGTCGCGTTCGAAAATTTGACCCAAAAACAATACTTTCTCTACCTTATGGGTAAGAGAAAATAAAAAACAAAAAATAATGCTGACTCTAGAATAAAAGAGCCCCCCAGGGTGAATTCAATAAAAAAAGGGCAAACTATTTTCAAAAAGAGTATTATTTGCATAATTTGCAGTCTTCTATGTTGTGATTTTTGCATGTGACAAAAGTAAATTACTAATTTTACATGCATATATCTAGGCTATATGCATTTGTTCTTCCAGGAATGCTGTGAAACTATTGCTAGAAGATTACATATCAGGAAGAAAAGTATTTAAAGGCTTCTAACATTTAAAATATTAGAAAGATCACTTGGTACTAATATGTTTTAAAAAGGTGCTAAAAGTGGTGGAAAAAGGACCACTAGGTGCTAAAATGTGTTTGAAAGAGCCGCCAAGTACAGCACCCAGCCAAATTAGCCTTGATTAAGCACTAAAATATCTGGAGTGATTTCACTTGAAATTTTAATGTATTTAATATCATATTTCAATGCATATAAATGCAAATTTTCATACCTTTAAGGCAGTAATTTGCGAAAGAGATCTGTCCACCATCCCTTTCATTAAAAATAATTAATTTAAAATTGCATTATGTAATTCATATTAAAATTTAGTTCAACTACTCATACAATACAATACCTCAAATTTTTAATCATGCAACATTATAACTCAAAATGAAAGAACATGATGCAGTATTTAATAGCACAATAATTTCATTCATTGGAGTAAAATACTTGTAACTTTTTAATTATCAATCAGCATATATTTAGTAGAGCTTATTTTTTTAAAAACAAGACTGTAAAATTTTTATAACTTAAAACACAATAAGTAGTTTACCTTAGAATATACAAATTCCTATGTTCGAATTTTTGTTTTTTGTAAAGATATAAATATAAATTTTTTGTACTTAAATAAAAATCATTAGCATTCATAGGAAACAGATAATACACTTCTAAGAATTATTTTTAACCATGAGAGACATATAAATTAAACACTCTTTTGTAAAATTACAATTTTTTATTTCTCTAAATATGACTACTTCATTGTTAAAATACACCAAGAAGTGTAAAATGTGAGGTTTTTGACACAGGGTTTTTGACATGACAGTTTAAACTGTGGTTTAAACCGTCAAAAACTGTCATGCGTCAAAAACCTGCCAACCCTGGAACACGCCTCAAGGAACATGAAAATGATATTAAATTTGCCCACTCTACTACCGTGCTTGCTCAAACATATTACGAAAATGAAATAGAAATTAAATTTAATGACGTTGAAAAATTGACCAATTATAATAATCATACTTACGCGTTTTACCGGGAGAGCATTGAGATCGTCAGCGATAGCAGCGCCATTAATGACCACGAATCTGCCAAAATAGATTTGCAGTGGCGCTACCTGTTACAAGAACGAAGTAAAGCTATAAATAGCCAGGGCCCACAAGCACTGTTTGCAATTGATAAAGGGGGAGGATCCTCCCCAGAAAAGCTTCTTGCAGAAGATGAAGCCTAAGTAAGATCTGTTATTTTATTTTATAATTATATGTTGTACCTTTGACCACAGTGCTATTAATTTTTAAAAATGAAATAAAACATAATAAAAGTAAAACTAGATCCTTGCAAATATTATTTATGATAAACCATATGATACTGATTATAATAAAACAAAGAAATTGAATTTAGCTTTAATAGTCAAGCTAAGAAAATTGAAATTTTTCAAAGTGGTCAAAGGAACACCTTCCCCTATATGTATACTAGCAGGCTTTGCCCTCTTCACTGGTCACTCTTTTCTATATCGTTTTATTAAACAAAAAAAAAAAAAAAATAGTAAAATAATCTCAAAAGCTTGTTATCAAAATTGGGAAAATTATATTTTTACTTCCATCTTGTTTTCTCTGTAAACTATATAATGGATTGAATTGAATTAATTTTTAAATTGTTTATGTGTAATACAATTTATTTTAGTGATTAAGAAGTTTTAAAAAGTTTACAGATAGGTTTTATTTACATTATAGAAAATGTTTTGATAATGAATAAAAGTTAATGTAATTTATTAAATGGAAATAATAGTAAAGTGTAAATAATGTCACTTACTGTTTTTTTCTGGAAGCGTAGTTTAGTTTGAATTTGTGTAACATCTAAAATTTCACTGAAATTTATCATCGGCTTTTTTAATTCTCGTGTTCATTTAGCGATATCTAAATTAAACTAATATGTTTAGTTAAAATTCAATAGATGGCGTCGTAATTGTTTCTGAAAGGAAAAATGCAAATTAAGTGTGATGTTATTTGATATCGCTATTTATTGGATGAATTTTGGAATACGGTAGAGGGTATATAAGAGCTAGCTTCATTGTAATCGGGGGTCAGTTTTTAGTTTGTTGCATTAGCTCTGGCTTTATGTTTTTCTAGCCTTAATGAAGGTGTTATGCACATTAATATGAACATTAATTTATTTGCATAGTTTTACTTTATTAAAAATGAAGTTTTAAATGTATAACAAATAATTAGAGTATGATGTGGCCTTAGTTAAAAGTTTGTTTACATTTTTCTCCCAATTTCCTTCCGTGTAGTGTTGCCGTTCACTTTCTACAGTTTGAATCATGGAGTCAGGTAGTTGAGTCTGTTGTTAATTGGCCATTTGGGTTAATGTCGTATGTTTTTACCTGCCATGTTTTTTCGAATGTTGTTTGTTAACTTTGAGAGTTAACATCGTTTTTCTTCATCTCTTTTACATAATAAATTTTTAGAGATAATTATTTTTAGGAGTTTAATGTTTAAAATTTAGTTAGTGCTGGACACGAATTTTTATCACTTGCCTGAGATGAATTTAAATTGTTGTTTTAATTTTTATTAATATTCTAATTGTTATTTATTATTATTTTTTTTTTGTTAAGTTTGTTCAATAAAAATTGTTGGTTTTATAATGACTTTGTCATCATTTAGATACATTAACTTAAAATCTTTAAGCTAACTAATGGGAAAGTTTTTCACTGCCTAGCATTTATGTTCTGCTATATATTTAAATTAAGTCATATTGGAGATAACAAAGCTCGCTTTGGGTTCCCGCTTGTTCATCCTCAGGATCTCGGTTGCCTGTCCCTATTGTCTGTGACAATGGCTTACCAGTGGGTTTCCATTTGGGTGCTTATCATATATGATAGTTTTGATATGGACAGTATTGAAAAAATTTGAAGTAGCCGTTTTATATTTGAATGCCAGTTATATATGAACAACACTATATATGGTGTACATAATATTTGCTTTCACGATATTTCCTATATTTATTTGATTTATCTGATCAACCATAAAATGACAGAAATTTTAAGCCAAATATAATATTACAATATGCTGTGATCGACTACGTCTATTGCACCAGACAATTAATTTTTTTGTGGTTATTTAATCATGTTTGTGAAAATTGCAACACCAAGAATGAATGGGAATATCAGAATGGTATTTATTGGGCACATACATTATAGTAGGAAGAACAATTGATTAAAATTTCAGGTAATTTGGAATAATATGTACTGAGAAAACAGTACATACAGCAGCAACCTCTGTGAGCAATGACAGCACTTATCTGCCTCGATATTGAATCAAACAGTAATTGGATGACATGTATGGGTAAAGTACTTCATGAAACTTCAACATGATACCGCAATTCATTGATCGTACTCACTGATGAGTGGTGGTGGTGGGGGGCAGTCGCTTTTCAAGGATTAAACAGTCATTTTCATTGGGGCAAGATCAGAAGAACGCGCTGGCCAGAGCAGCAGTTGAACACATTCTTCATCAAGGAAGGTCTGGAAAATACGGACAACTTGCGGTCGTGCATTGTCCTGCTTAAGTATTGTGCTTTGGAGGCTTTGAATATAGGGTAGAGCGACGGGTCTTAACTCGCCAGAAATGTAATGGCTGTTATTCAGAGTGGCGGGAATGAAAACAAGAGGTGATCGAGACATGTATCCAATGGTATCGCATACCATGACTCCAGGTGGTGACCCAGTATGTGGCTACTAAAATTTTAATTACCCTTAAAACTGCATCACTGATATAGGTGCCTTTCATGTGTGATCAACGACAAACCTGGATGCAGGAATGGTGTAAAGTCGCCTTTCGGACAAATCACAATCCTGTTTACAGCATCAGGTTTGCCTTATCTGTATTTAAGGGCATTGTGAATAATGCACATTGCCAGCTGGGATTCGACATCGTCACACTGTCCATCACCTGCAGTGATGGTATGGGATCCCATTGGATACATGTCTCGATTACTTTTTGTTTGCATTTCCAGCACTCTGAATAGTGGCCATTAAATTTCTGGTGAGTTAAGGCCTGCCCATCTGCTCTATATTTAAGACCTCTGTAGTCGTGCAATATTTAAGCAGGATAATGCACGACTGCAAGTTGTCTGTATTGTCTGAACCTTCCTTGATACATAATTCGTTCAGCCGTTGCTCTGGCCAGCGTGTTCTCCTGATCTCGCACGAATGAAAATGACTATTTAATCCTTGAAGAGTGAGTGGCCTGCCACTACTCACCAGCAACTACGATTGATGAATTGTGGCATCATGTTGAAGCTTCATGAAATGCTGTGCCCGAATATGTCATCCAATTGTTGTTCGATTCAATGCCTAGGCAGATAACTCTAGTTATTTCTCCTAGAAGTCACTGCTTTATGTATTGTTTTCTCAGGATATATTACTTAAAACTTCCTGAAAATTTAATCATTTGTTCTTCCTACTATAATGTATGTGCCCAATAAATATTACTGGTCTACAGTGGTTTGGTAACAACAGTCAAATTATTATTTTTATTATTAATTCCAATTTTTATTTAAATATCTGTTAGTAAAAAAGTTCCGCCGCATCACATTTTTCTGTTAGAGTATCAGAAAATGGCAATTTTCACTATTTTTTATCATTTTTACAGTATCACAGGTGGTAACCCTTCCTGCTTGCAACCCAGAGTCCTGGCAACCATGTTTGTTCCATTTTTTTGTTAAATATATCAGAAAAGGGCAAATTTCCATTTTTTTAAATGTTTTTTACAATACAGTCGACAGCAAAAGTATCCGAGCATTAGCCAGTAATTCCGATTACAAAAAAAGTACATTTTGCTATTTCGTTAAATAAATCCTTGTCGAATCATGTTCTTAGTCTGACTAAGAACATGACTCAAGGAGGATTTATTTAATGAAGCAGTATTAAGTGTACTTTTTTTAGACTGGGATTATTGCTAGTGCTCAGATACTTTTGCTGCCGACTGTATCACACATGGTAACCTTTTTTGCTATCAACCCTGCCTCTGGCCATCCTCTCTGCTGGCAACCCCTGTTTAGCAACCCTGTATTCGTACCTTATATATATATATATATCTTCTAGTATTCTATTTAATAGATATTCTTTGTTAAATATGATTTTGCTGTTTTAAAGTTAAAGTTTCATGTTCAAAATTGCAAGTTTTCAGTGTAGAACTTGTAAAACCATACCCGATAAGTTTTGCTGTATTTGTGAACTATTCATATTAAAATCACAAGGTAGACATTTAACATACAACACAAAATAGCCTATTTTTTGTATTTTGGTTTTAAAATAACAAATAATAACAATTCAGTCATTTAGTGTATTTTCCATATTTTTATGCTCTACTTAGTCTATAATATGTATATTATCTCCATATTAACAGAATTCTATGCTAAATTAATAATACTGATAGTAATAATGCATGTTTTCTAAAGACTTTTGTACATTGCTTCTAGTACAGATTAAATAATCATAACAAAAAAACTGTACGTGTTACAGATTTTTTGTTATTATTTTTTAATTCTGCACTACAAAATTAGTTGAAAATAGTTAATTTCATTTCTGTTACCCCCTAAAAAAATTTTTTTTTTGTTGACTAGTGATATCATTCTTATATTCACATTCCTTCTTGGTGTTGCAATTTTCACAAACATGAGTGTATATACATTATGGTTAGTTAATAGTAGTTGTTATATAGAAAAATAAATTAATTAGTTAATTAATATGTGAATCTGATCGTGGTACAGCCTTAATATAGCTTCTGTTGGCGACTTTTGAATTTTTGTCGCCATTTTAGCCCAAAATATATAATTTATGTGATTATTGTTTCAATTTCTTTCTATCTTTTCTTTTGTTTTTCAGTATTTTATAATTTAATTATATTTTTGATGCACTACTTGACTTTAAGTGGCTGTCCATGGCGTTAAGTAGAGTCCTTGATGAAAAATGTCTGCTCTACTTCAGCTTCAAAATTTAAAAAATCGTCCAGGATTATCAGTAAGTAAATACCTTTAATATGATGCTGAATTAGCTTTTATGCCAAGCGTGATTCATCCGTGCTAAAAAAAATCTAAAGTTGAGGTATATAAAAAAAGGCTATGAAATAAAATTCGGAAGAAACTTGCTAGATTTGTATTACTATTTAATTTTAAAGTTACAAAGATGTCATTTTCTCATATGCATGAGCAATTTTAACATTTGGTAATTTTTTTATTTTTGATGTGAAAGCATATTTCATTTTATGTTAGAAAAAAAAAAAAAAAAAAAAGAATAAAGAAATAACTCGTAAACTTTTTTGCCAACTATTAAAAATTTAAATGGCTAATTTTTAAGCAATTACCAGCTTACTTATTATTTTTATATTTTAATTAATTTTAAAAAATGTAATCATAAATTCAAAAATCAAACTTTGAGGTCCATTAGAACCAGCCATAACGAACCATCATGCAGAATTGTGTAGCTCTGCAGTCAGCCATTTTCTTAAAAAGCTCCAGACATATATATACGCACACACAAACATCTTATTTTATTATATATTTATAGATACTTTTTTTTCTTTCTTTCAGAAACAAGCTTATGCTGATATGTATTGCAGATTGCAGGCTTATCCTGTTGTAAGTATGAATTAGTCTAGTGTTTTTATTTTTTATTGTTTTTGTTAACTATATGTACATTGTCATTCAAAACAATTTAAATTATTTTGAAATGAAAACTTTTCTATATGCCACTGAATTGCCCAAAAATTTAGCATTTTGATTAAAAAAAAAAAAAATGTAAGTCACAGCATCAATGATCATGTTATGGTATCTCAAGAATGATACGATGACTTGGCAAAACATAGCTGGGTTAGGCTGTTGCTCAGTGGCAAAGCTGCTGTCTACCATTCAGCAGTACTGTAGTTCTATTCTGACCACGGTGAAATACTTTTTTTTTCTTTTGAAAGAGAGAGATTTGATTCAAAATTATTTGTTTCTTATTTCAGTTATAACAAATCAATTGTTACATTCTTAGAAAAAATAACATTTCTTTAATAACAAATAGTAATAGAAATGTAGATACTCAAAGTAATGAACATGATATAATGTAAGTAATATTTTATTGATAGTGTAAAATGTATATAATATTAAATTTAACTATGAGGAAATATAATATATAATTATCTCTCTATATAAAGCTGATTGTTAGTTTGTCCAGATTTTTAAATCGCTGTACAAAGCTGCATCATTTAAACAACCAATACGAAACAGGGTATACTTACTAATCAGGATAAAATCTAGCTAAAGCTGTATTTTTTAGTTTAATCGGATCATTGGATTAAAAGATGTTAAATAAGAACCCAGATTTAAGTTTAAAATGATTAAAAAGAAAGATATATTTTATACCAAAATAAACAAATAAAATGCACATTTATTATATATTTTTTAAGGGAAATAAAATATTTTTAATTTTGCTTGAATAATAATAAAAATTAGAAAAAAAAAAAAAATTAGTTTCACTAGGAAAATTGGTACATATTTTATCAGGAATTCGCATGTAAATAAATATTTTCATAGAGGTATTTTGCATTAGCTTGAAATTTTTATTTAATTAAGTAACAAAATTTTTTGTTTTTGTTGATACTTTATATGTAACTTATGGTATGTTTTATGTTCTCACCTTAATTTTAAATAGTTATAGGGTAGGTGCACCAGTAACTGACACTTTAACTGATAATTCACTATAATAAGCTTTCTTTTTAGAATTTAAATTAAATGGTGTCACCTAGTAGCATTTTAGACATTTATCTTTAACATTATGTAGAATTTTTTTTTCCACCAAGGGGTTCTAGATATCAAAAATCAGAAATCCCAATCAGTGTCACGAAACTTCTGATTTTCAGTGGTTGGCTTAATGCTGAAATTTAGGTAAGCACATTTTAAATATGTTTCTATTTGAAGTATTTTTCCTTTCAGAAACCAATTTAAACTGAAATTTATTTGATAATAGTATATAAAATAAGGCTATAGAGTTAATTTTGAAAAAAAAAATATATATATTTATTTATTTATTTCAGATGGGGTGCCAGTTACTGGATTCAAAAAAATTAATTTCACCAGTAACTGACATCAATGTCAGTTATTGGTGTTTAAGTGAAATTCATGGCAATTAAATAAAATTTCTAGGAAGTATAGTAAATACTATTCAGAATATTATTTTATAATTATATATTTAAAATCTGATATTTTTCCAATAACTGAAACCATGTCAGTTGTTGGTTCTGTCATACGTCAGTTATTGGTCTTGACACATGTCAGTGTTAATCATTCTGCATGTTACCTGTTTTAGAAGTTATTTTGTACTTCTATTTTATATGGCTGCATCAGAATGATATGAAATTTCCTGTAATTTTGTGTATTGATGGCCATAAAAGTCATTTGACACTTCACTTAATTCGATTTTGCAGTAAACACGAAATAGTGCTTATAGTACTGTCACATAATATAACCCACATTCTACAGCTGTATGGATGTCAGTTTATTCAAGATCAATGAAACTGTCTTGGAAAAAAAAAATGTTCATGAGTAGAGAATAAAGAACTTTCATATTCAAGTTACAAAAATAAATTTTGACAAATTATTTGAATTAGCAATAAACAAAATACTACAGGAAACAGTGACCAACAGCTTCAAGTGAAGTGGCGTAATATCCTCTTGAACCAGAAGCTGTATATATTATACTAAATTACTAAATGTAGTTGTGTATCAAGCATTCACAAAATGTCTACACATATGTTGAAAGGGAAAAAAAAAGGTTGTGGATTCACTTAAAATTAATGGAACCATTTATTTCTAAAGATCTCTTAGATGAATTTTATGTATACTTTGTCCAGAAAAAAAAATTGGCAAGGATTTACTAATGGTATTAAGTTATATGAAACTTCACATAAAAGGCAATATCAAGCATTAGAAGAAAACATTCCAACAGACATAGTTAATTCAAGTACAAATACCGAACTAGAAAATTAAACCGAAACACAAAATAATATACCTGTGATGGATTATTATGACTTTGTAGTTTTGAAAATGAAAGTTACTCAAGATATAGACCTATATTTGTATAGAAGTTTTCATTCATGAATTCATTCCCGGCTCTGGTATTTTTCGCATAGTTGGTAATAAATAAAAATATCAACCTTTACACTCCAATTTGATTAAAATAACTATATCTGTATGTTTACATATAGTCAGATTCCTGTTACTTTAGAAATTACAGATGAAACAAGTTCATCCCCATTCAAAAAACCCTATTTTGGCTTGAGCCAAAACAAATGAAAAAAATCGAAAGATCAAAGAATAAAATCTCAACAGTTTCAATATCTAATGAATGGAAAAAGAAATAATTAGAAAAGTAGCAGCATAAAATTGTAAGAGAAAATTAGAAAATAAAGCAACCTGAGAACACAATAAAGTTGAGGGGGAAAAAAAGAAAAAGAAAGAAAGAAATCCAGAGTTTGAACAAACGACATAAAAAAAGAAAAAAAATATTAGTACTATAACCTTAGAGAAAGAGTGTTAATATGCAGTTTTCTATGAAGAAAAGTAGTATTTAGGACGATAATTGATTTGAAAAATTAAACTTGTGACATTAAGTCTCTTCAAGAAATTTTGGAGAATAAGTACACTTAGTCAAAGAAAGTAGACTTTGCAAGCGTTTTGAAAGACTACATATTTTATAGATCATTAGTTAAGATTAGAAATGATTCCTTCATAGTTGATAACGACATTATAAAAAAAATTAAGATGTTGTATTTGAATATGAAATCCAAAATGTGAAACTGATGAACAAATGATTTTGTACTGAAAGAGAAAACTTGCCTCTTTATACCTAATTAATGTGTTTTTAATTACATTGACTTATTATGTATATCATCCCTGATAATGATTCTCATAAAAGTGAAAAGTATTTTGTCGTTATGCAACTTGTGCATTGTAATATGAAAGTCTGAATTTTCTAAAAGTGGTCTTTTTTTAAATACATAAATATGCTATTGTGTGGATATAAGCAGAGCCTGATTAAGGGAGAAGCACACATTATTTATACTTACACCGTTATTTTTTAACAAATACTTTCCTTCTATAATAAACAGAAAATTCTCATTAAAAATTATTTTAAAAGAATTCTGGTGTCTAATAACGGTGAGTAAATTGGATTGTTTTACACCGTTCAATTTTTATAAAAAATATTTCCTTGTCAAAGCGTGGAATTTCTATGACATGAAGTAAAAAATAATTGTAAAAATATTCCAGTGAGATAATGTGTGCTTCCCCCTTAATCAGGCTCTGGATATAAGATATATAGTAACTTAATTGGTCATGGCACCTCTCGAGCAACGTTCGAGTTGAAGTAATGATTAGAATGTGGCCTGAGAGACAACATTCGAGAGCAAACGGTTAAAACATGCATTTTTATAATGGTTATTTTCATGTATCAAGTTCCATACAGTTATATGCCATAGAAGATGAGGTATAGCCTTCCTGTTATCAAGGAAATTTTCAGTATAGCAGTGCCACCTATTGGTTGATAAGCATCCAGATTGAATCAGCATAATGTTTCATAATGGATTTCTCACATATCAAGTTTTTTTTAATGATACACAATAGAACTTGAAATATACCTTTCCATTAACAAGCATTAATTGCTGTTTTCAATGCCACCTGTTGAGCAGTTGACACCAAAAATTGACCGGCACTAACTTATGTCAAGGTGCATCTAAATATATATTTATATGCAATTCTGCATAGTAGTTCCTGAGATATAGCCTTCCCTTAAATTGCAAAAATCTCTGTATAGCAGCGCCACCTCTTGGCTCATAAGCATTAATATTGAATCAGGGTAATATCTGACAATGACTTTTTCACACACAAAGTTTTGTTTGATTATATGCAAAAGAACCTGAGATACAGGCTCCTCTTAAATTGGGGAAATTGTTGTATAGCAGCACTACCTGTTGAGCAGTTGACACCAAAAGTTGATAGGCACTAATTTAGGTCAAGATGCATCCATATATAAATTTATATACAATTCTGAGCAGTAGGTTACGGAGATACAGTTGCCACAAAGTTTTTATCACACACTCACACACACACAGACAAACATTTTCTAAAAATGGTCAAATCATGTTCTAGACCTCTAAAAATGTGTAAATCCGTCAGAAACCGGAAGTAAAAATTTTTTACAAATCCAATACTTTCTTCCATTGAATATAGAAGAAAGTAAAAATAATTTCTACAGCATGAATTTGTATAAGGTTATATATAAGAAAGTCTTATAGGTGGCCACAGTGTACTACTTTTCTTTCTTTTGCAAAAAATCTAGATTGAAAATTTATTTACAGTGAAGCATCGATAATCCACCATCAGTGGGAAATAGACATTGCCGGATTACGGATTTTTCTGGCTTATAGGTGCTCCGAAAATGTATATCGAAATCATGTATCAGTCACAGCATGTAAAGAAATATTTTTTTATTTAAAAGATGTATGCAAAGCCTTATCAAAATCGAAAATTATTAAAATGTTTAAAATAAATTAAAATTTTTAAAATAATTATAAAACAGTAGTACAGATCGTTTATTTTTGTACAAATAATAATATTAATAATAAATTGGTATTGAAACTGGCTTAATAACAAATTAAATCAGGAATTTGACAATGCTACATTCTATTAAATATGTCAGTCAATTTCATTTGTTTCATTCTTTTTTTGTTTTCCAGTTTGTCATTGATTGATTGACATATGCACATTCAGGGTTCGCGCTAGAGCGCGGGATCGCGGGAATCGCGCAATATTAAAATAAATCCCACTTAAAAAAATTTCATATGCGCGATTTTCCCGCACTTATTTTCCCGCGATTTTCCGCGATCTTTTTTTTTTTTTTTTTTTTAATCTAATTCACTGAACTCCGCGAATTTATTTTTTCCGTTTTTAAAAAAAATCGCGGATATCGTTCGTTAAAAAATAAATAAATAAATAAATAAAAATGGAACAATGGGCGATCAAATATTCTACAAAAACTTCTGATTCCTAATCTTTTTCCATCCACAACATAAATGTCAATATCCATTTCAAACTTGCTTTATGAGATTCTAGAACCTGTAAAGAAATACAATTGTTAAATATTTCTTGCTCATGTAATTATTTTTTGCCCACCTCCCACTTTATTTATCTCCATCTAGCGATCAGCAATGAAATGTTCTGCAGAAGTCTTGTTTCCCAATCTTTACCCATCTGCAACATAAATTATAGTTATAATATTCATTTTAAACTTGCTTTATTAGATTCTAGAAGTAGAATTGAAAGAGTTTAATATTTCTTACTCTGTAATTATTTCCCCCCCCCCCCCCTTTCCCATCTCCGGAATACGGATTGTGGTCAATGATCAATTCTAGAAACAATAAAGCATTAGAAGTGCTCAATATTTCTGACATACGTAATTATTTTTAGACCTTTAGTGCTGAACTTAATGAATCTATTTATTTTTTATCAATTAAATTAAATCTTTATGGGGTGTCATATCTATACCAAATTTGTAAACATGGGGGCAATGAAGAATAGATTTTTCAGGTAAGAAATTTTTTTCCAAATCAATTTAAGAAAATTAATACAGTGGAACCTGTCTAAAGGGACCGGCTAAAATGGTCACTATATAAAGTCTCTTTAAAATTGGAAAATGGTCACTTTAGTCAGGAAAATGGTCACTTTAGTCAGGTGGTCACTTTACCAAGGTGGTCACTTTTACAGGTTCCACTGTACTCAGTTGGTCTTATTCACGTTTGGAACTAGCTACTGCTACTTTTATATGAATGATTAATGTACATACAAAAAAATCATATTCTATATTTGAGTGAAAAATTTGTTTTACTCTTGGTGTGAAATTTCAATAAGATTTCATGTGGATATAAAATTTATTGCAGGTATATTGAAGAATTTTTTTTTACGCTAATGAAAAAATCCTGAAAATGCTTAATGTAGATAAAAACTATATACGTATATAAATGTTTATGTCATCAGTTTATTGAAAGTGATGTTATCAATATTCAACTAATCATCCAATCAATCATATTAGCGAAAAATTTTCAGCTAATTTCTAATTTCAGCAATCACCTGTCTGTAATTTGCATATTTCTTGAAAATACTTTTTTTTTTCTGTAAAATGTAATTACTGACTTAAATTTCAAAAATCTCACTTAAATTTTCAAAATCCCACTTAAATTTTTTGTTAGAGTGGGAGAATCCCACTCATTTTTTTTCCTTAGTGCGAACCCTGACATTCATTAGTTGGTTATTGCTGATAAAATCATATTTTTAAAATCCTTCTAAAAACTGTTGACGAGATTTTGGGTGGTTGGGTTTTGACTTTCGATATCAGGAATAGGAACAATCTCTTTTATTATTATTAACTTTTGGATTTGTCATTGCGAGAGAAAAATTTCATTATTCTTTTTCAGAATTTTTGACATCATCCTGATTAATCTGTAAAAAACCTACGCTAGTATGTAAATCAATAAAATTAAATGAAAATCCGTAAACTTTACTATTGATCCATAAAAGTTGGTAAGCATGCTGCGAATAACAAGTTGAATACTACTATGATTTACGAACAGAGGTTTAAAAAATAACAGCAACAACAAAACAAAAAAACGGAGAAGGAAAAAAAAAATTATTAGTGCCGGTTTATGGGTACTGCCAGATTATAGATGCTTCACTGTTTTTTCAAAAATGAGGAAATAAGCAAATATATAGGGTGGGAACAAACTTAAAATCTAAAAATTTGTCTTTCATCATTGTGATCCATCCATAAACTAGTATGATATGGCCACCACAAGTCTTTCATCTATATTTTCCTATACAAATTCACTAAGGGCAAATATTTTTTAAAACTGTTATTTATTAAAATTATCTAACCTGATGAATGCAAATGACTTTCATCTTAGAGAAATCAAACAATAAATATCCAAAGAAAGACAGTTTCAAGTTTTACGAATCCAATATTTTCTTCTATTGAGTACAGAAGAAAGTAAAAATATTATATGCATACTGACAGAGATTATGCATGACTGAACTTCTGTATGCAATACAAGAAAGTATTGGATTAGTAAAAATTTTTGACTATTGGTTTTAAATAGATTTACACATTTTAAGAGCTCCAGAAAACAATTTGACTACTTTTAGAAAATTTCTATTTGTGTGTGTGCGTGTGTGTTCTATGTGTATGACAAAAATTTAGTTCCAACTATATCTCAGGAACTATTGCTCAGAATTACATATAAATTTATATGCAATTGCACCTTGATGTATAATAGTGTTTATTAACATTTGGTGTCAATAGCTCAACATGGCGCTGCTATACTATGATTTCCACAATTTCAGAGAATGCTATATTTGAGGAACTAATGCATAGAATTGCATATAAATTTACATATAGATTTACCTTGTTATAAATTAGTGCCTATCAACTTCTGCACCAATATCTCAAGAGGTGGAAAAATACATGAAAAAATCTATCTTTTGCTTCTCCCTCCCTCCAATCTCTCAATAAACTGAAATGAAATGTTTCTAGAAAAACTCCGTAATATTAATCTAAATTACACCGATAAATTAGTTAGTTTCGACGTTAAAGATCTATATCCATCCATTAATATTCCTGAAATCACCAAAATAATTAACGCCAAATTAATCGACACCTTTGGCGATACTAAAACAAGTGAAACTCTAATCCGGGCCAACAACCTCCTTTTAAATGCATCATACTTTAGCTTCAACCAAAACATCTACCGCCAAACTCAAGGGGTCCCTATGGGATCCCCCATTTCTGGAATCATCGCCGAACTAAAACTCCGGCTCCTTGAAAATTCAGCCAACCACATTATTAAAAAATGCAAACTCTGGACTCGGTACGTCGATGATATTTTTGCCATAATCCCTAACTCTGAAAACCCTGACAGCATTCTAACCGACCTTAACAATCTTGATAACAATATTAAATTCACCATTGAAAAAGAAACCAACAACAATCTGAATTTTCTAGACATAAAAATTATAAAAAAGCCTAATAACTCTTTTGACACTACTATATACAGAAAACCTACTGCTAACACCGAAATCATTAATAAAAATTGTAATAACCCCCTCTCATATAAATTATCAGCCCTTCGTTCTTATATTAACCGCACTATACTCGTTTGTTCTAACAAAAATTTACTCAAAACCGAACTTAACTATATTAAAAAAATAGCCTTAAAAGCCAATTACTCTAAAAATCTAGTGAATAAGTTATATAAAAAACGCTTAAAATCTTTGACCAATATCGACAGTGCCCAGAAATCTAAACCCAACTTCACTACAGCCATCCCATATTGTAATGGCGCCAGCCTTAAAATAAAAAACGAAACCAAAAATATAAACATAAACATCCCAATAAAACCTAACAAAAACATCTTTCAACAGTGGCGCACCCAGAATTTCTGTCTGGAGGGGGCTGAAGAATGATCGGGTCATGTAGTACAGTAAACAGGTTTATGGGCATATAAGCACACATACATATAGCAAAGAATCTCCTTTAAATATTTATTTTGAAATAAGTAAACGAATGAATGAGATTGAATTTAAGTTGAATAGCGCAATCGAGAAATTTATATCAGTGTATAACAAGCTAAGTTACAGTAGTTCAGTAAGTTGGAATTGACACTGAGCTTGTAAACATAAAGTTGTCTGTTCATCTATGATAAAAAAAAAAAAAAAAAAAAAAAATATTGTGTAAAATATGACAAGCTAATGAACACAAAATTCATCCGAAATGAAATGCCTTCCCCATATTTCCATTTAAAATAAAATTTGATCAAATTTAATACTCTTTTGCGCTGCTTTACATGCATATGTAGTAACACATAAGTAATTAAGAAATTATAATAATTATAGCCAAATAGTTGTAATATGTAGGAATTATAACAAAATTTCAGTGTAAATTTTTACATTGCTGTTTTCATCTAATTATCTGGAGTATTGGGGCAATGCTTCTAGGTTCGGTTAACAGAAACAAGTCGGACATGTAGTCTTTGTGGGTGTTAGTCAACACAGGAAGCAGGGGGCAGAACCTCTTAAAATCCTAAAACATTAATTCTATTCTAATATATATTACTTAGAATTTTAATTTATTCAATTAGCAAATATTTCAGGCATTACCTTTCTGAGTTCATTACAGAATATTGTATTCCAGGATAATATTTATATATATTGTGAAATTTGAATTTTTATAACAGGAAAAAATTGCATTATCCAAAAATGAAGCTTAGATCTCAATGACGTGAGAGGCAAAAATGAAAACTGTGCATGGACCCTACTGTATGATCTACTAACCATGATAAAAATAAATAAGTGACCCCATCCTCAGAAGCATCTGTAAAATATCTTAACATATTGCTATCGGGATATTTTCCTATTTTAAACAGTAAACTATGTCTTTTGGCATTCCTCTAAATCGTTATATTTTTAGAAAAATAATTTTGTGTATTTGAGATTAAACCAATTAAATTTTATTTTCAATTGATGTGAAATTTCACTAGCATGTATATGTGCTAGTGGCATATAAAAGGTTTAACGAATATGCAAATTTCATTTTTAATTTAAAATATTGTTTTAGAGGAACGACTAAGAGCAGGGCTGATCTTTCATTTTATATGAAACGAGAATTTTCATTTGCCAATGCGAATGTGTTAATTTTGCTCAAGGACAAAACAAACTTTCACAAAGATGCTATAAATACTCACGAATTAAAATATAAAATTTTATGAGCTTGGTATCCATTTTTCTGACAAATACATCCCTGCTTTCCACATCAGATTGCTTCTCTTGCCTGACTTTTCGGTACTCCCTCGATTTCATAATAACAGTATATGCTTTAGAGCCTTAGAAGTCGATTCCTAAAAATTGCAATTGAATGTCTAGGGTCTCTTTCAACTAAAAAACAAAGAACTAGTTCACTGTTTTTCTGTTTGAATGTAAGAATTTCAAAAAATCCTAAAAATTTAAAGTATAATTTATAAACTTTATTTTTGCTTACAATATCTGTGTTTGAATAATATTTTTTCATGCATGTTTTTTTCCATGTCAGCTGGTTCTGGAGGGGGCTTCAGCCCCCTAAGCCCCCTTCGTGGGTGCGCCACTGTCTTTCAATATATCCGTAACGAAAAAGACATCATTCAACAAAACTCTACACCTGGCATTTATAAAATAGAATTTGAACACACCAACGGAAATAAAGCCTGTTATATCGGAATGACAAAACGTAAAATTTCAGAACACGAAAAAGAACACCGAACCGATTTAAAATTAGGAAAATCCTCTACAGCTTTCTCCACCACTCACAACAATAACCCTATAAATATTAACTCAATTAACATAAAAAAAATAGCCCCTTACAATAACCATAACTATGCACTAAAACGGGAGGCCCCTGAAATTATAACCAACAATAATGCTGGGAACGACAGAGAGCACTATCTCATCCCTACTGCCTGGCAATAACTACTAAAAAATAATGAAGTGAAGCGAAACAACGACCGCAAGAGTTCCCCGGCAAAGTAAACAGAGAAGAACGGTGACGTGTTAGTTACTTGGCTCTGATGATGGACACGGCGTGTCCGAAATTAATTAGCTAGTAAATAGAAAAGTTTTTATAAGGTATTTTAAATGTTTTCATATAGTCTAATATTTGGCCTATTCAGCTGCCGAATAATGAACTCATTTTTGTCTAAAAACAAAATATAGTATGCATTATATTTATAATTCTTGTATATTTCACAATTTTAATATATTTTTCTTTTTAAAAACTTATTTACATGCGAATTTTAAATTTTTTAAAGCATAATTTTATTCTGAAAAGAACATTTCGCTATATTCAGACTAAAAATTGTCTCAATAATATAATTCTGAAACTCAAATTCCAAATTCTTTGTGGGCATAATCTTTGGGTGCTTTAATAAAATTGCAAACAATCATAGAGTGAAGTCTCTATGTCTAGAGAAAATTCCCCTCAATGTAAAATAAGTAAAAGAAATTTATAATTTTCTTTCCTAGCCTGTATTAAAAAGAAAAAAATTATTTTTGAAATTGCCTGTAGAAAATCTGGAAGATTTGCCAAATCTTTCACTATCAACCAAAAAGTTATCTTTCTACACCAGGAAATGCCATATATAGTGAGCGATTATTTTTAGGACTAGGTAACATTTATGCGAAAACAGAAAGAAACAGACTCTCATTTGAAAATGCTGAATTACTGTTTCTGTATCACAATCTGCATTTATTAAAAACATTTTAACTTTGTTTTTTAAGGAAAATGTAAATTTAAACATTACAATGATGTTCTTGAAAGTAATATGTAAAACATACGTTTATATTGATAAAAAGAATTTTGTACTTACACTTTTTCTCTGTGAATATAATATTAAGAGAGTTTAAAAAAAAAAAGAAGCTCTAACTTGCATTTAATTGGTTAAAATATGTAAAAGTATATATTTAAAGCTTTCTTTTGCTATATTCTACAATATTGTTGCAAAATATAATAATTTTATCATTACTGTTATTTTCAGTAAATTGTATTATTGTATTGAAATTCTTATTTTATTGTATTTAATTTAAAACTTCTCTTAATATTGACTAATCATTATCTTATTTATTGAAATACATACTGTTTTTTTTTTTTCCCTTCTATTTTAAGGTTTATTGTACTACAAAGCTAACATTCGTTAGAATTTAAAATCGAGTTACATTTTCTCTTACTTTTTTCTTTTTAGTTTTTGTTTCCCTTACCTAGAGCTCAAGGTTATGAATTTATTATGCATCAATTTATGGAGCATAACTGTTACTTTACATCACTAATAAATTTTCAGGTAATATATTTCTTTAATCAATTCCACATTTAGTGTTTTAGTATATTTCTTGGAAAAAAAAAAAAATAAATAAATACATAAAAAATCTTTAAAACATTGACCTAAAACTTGAGCTCTTATATGCCACATATATTTTTCTGCTTTTGTTTCATAATAAACTGAACTTCTACCCACTTCTTTTTATTATAAAGTTAATAAGTTTCTAAGAGTTACTTATAAAATTGCATCATATTTGAAGAGTTTTTCATTTATTTATTGGTAATATAAATTCAAAAATTTATTAATCTTATATCAGGAAACTACTGAAATCCAGAATATTTTAATAAAAATATTTGATACTGGTAATTATTTTTTTCATCAATCATCCAAGAGTGAAATTTTAGCAGTTTTTAAGATTAGAGAAAGCATTTATTATATGATCACAGAATAACACATTTTTTTTTTTTTTTTTAAGATTAATATTGAATTAAATGTAAATGTTTGCGTTATGTCAGTATATTTTATGATTCAGACTTATTTAATAATTCAAATTTCTTCCTTTTATTTTATTTTAAATATTGTAGTTCTAGTATAGACTTCAACAAATTATTTTTAAATCTTCAATTATCATATCATAAGTAATTTCAACGTTTGAAAGTTCTGTTGATTTTTTTTTTTTTTCTTTCCCCCTACCAAAATTGTGGTTTAATACAAATTTAAATATTTGTTATCTTGAAATCTAGTATGTACTGCAGGTAAAACCCATAAAATGTTGTAGATATAAATTTACCAAGATGCATTATATTTTATTGTTCAATTACAATTGGTGAAACACATAAATGCCACATTAATTTTATAGGTAGGCAAAGTTGCTATAAATGACTTTTAAATAAATATTTTTCAAAAGTATAATCCATTATATATGTTAAAAAAAAATCCTATGTATTTATGATTATTTGGTAACAATGTAAATGAGTTGATAGTCATTAAAAAAATAATAGATAGTACATCTTGCATTTGAAATGCCTAACCTAGTTGCAACATATTGCTAAAATACTATCAACCAGCATGTATTTTCGTGAAAGCATTTAGAACATTTTTACTTCCATTTTCTGACTATTGCAGGTAATGGAGGTACACTCCTGCTCAAAAGTTTAGCAATATTTGCAAACGATCAGTGTTTTCAATTTAAGAACTTCTCTCGATGAAATGTTTTCAAACATTCGGTATTTAAAGAACTGGATTTTTCTCATGTTTTCCAGTGAAGATTGGTTTAAGACAACATTTAGGGGACCGGTAAGAAATTGAACAAATCAGTAATGTTTGTGATCACCCTGTATCATTAAGAGGCCTCTCCACTTGTCTCCAGAAGCCAGAGCCAATGTTATTCTATGGAGAATTTTGCTCTATTATAACTTATTAACTAATATATATTTTTAAATTCCGTTTTCACATTCAGAAGCTTCAAAACTATTAAACAATTTATTGCTTTCTGAAAATTATTTTTTAACATTTTTAATATTGTATTTTGAGGTTGTAAAATGTGAATTTTCACAATGTGAAATTTTTCATTTTTGAGCTCAAAAATGATATTTTAAAAATAAAAATAATTAATTTTTAGAAAGCGATAAATTGTTTAATAGTTATGAATTTTTGGAATGTGAAAACAGAATTTAAAAATATGTATTAGTTAATGAATTATAATGGGGCAAAATTTCCCATAGAATAACATTGGCTTCGCCTTTCGGAGACGATAGGTACGAGAGTCCCCTTAAGTGAACGGAATGTATGAACATATGTTAATATAGATTCAGTTCAATTTGTGGATGAATTTGTGTGGCAATAGCATATTAAATATTGGAGATTATAATCCAAAATTTTTACTTTTAGTTTCAAGTGAAATTGTACACCTTTTTTTACCTATCTTTTGTTTCTCTGCAGACATTTTTGTAAATTAAGGATTTAAAAAAAACTAGAAATTAATTGATCAAACACTTACAAAAAACTCTGCTGAAAATATTAAAAATTTATTTAATATTAAAAAACTCAGGATTTCCTGCACTGTATACTTAAGTGAGTTCTAACTTATTCTATCTTTGATCTAATTTCCACCTTATGAAAATTTCAATAAATCCATCAAATTTATATAAAAATTATGGTCAACAGGTATTTTTCTTATTTTTCACAAAATAATATAATGGGTAAAAGTAAACAAGGTGAAATTTCAGAGAAATATCGCAAGGAAATTTGAATTACATACTTACATATATATTTGTAAGTAATGTGTATTCATTTAATTAAAATGGAATGGAATTGAGAATTCATAGATGTGATTTTACAAATTTTGTGATAAAAATTATAATTCCTTTACAATTCTGAACAATTTTTCCTTTGATCCTAATTCTCTATTTTATCAAACATATGACATATTTGGAAATAATTTTATATCTAATAATACATGTATTTTATTCTAATGTTGACATCAAAGGCATATTAATTATGAAATAAAAGTCATTTACTGCAGAATAAATAAAATTTGTATTCTTTGATGAAAATATGAAACTTTTTCAAATTTCAATAAAACAAATTCAAATTTCATATATATGTGTGTGTGATATATATATATATATGAGGCTCATTTTAAAAGTAAGAACCGATTGTGCATCGTGTACGCACATCCTGTCAAGTGATGTCAGTTCAAGGTCGGCCACTTTTAGTTAGTTTCTTACTGTGCCGCCATTACATTTCACGTCTCTGCCGGTGTTGGTTGCATGGTTATACTGCTTCGTTTGTCACCATGTCAATCAGTAATCCTGCCGATTGTGAAGTACATTCAGTTATCCGGCTTTTAAATGCAAAAAAAAGTTCGTTTTGCTGAAATTCTCATCAGCAGCTTGTTGAAGTTTATGGTGAAGGTGTAATGAACGATGGAAATATGTGTAAATGGTGTAGGCTTTTTAATGAAGGAAGGACAAATGTTCATGATAAAGAACGATCTGGATGGCCTACTGTCATGAATGAAGACTTGCAGAAAATGTTGATGAGGAAATTAGCCAAAACAGGCACTTCACTATTGACGAGCTACATCAGAAATTTCCACAAGTTTCAAGATCAGTAGTTTGTCACATTGTTACTGACAAACTTCACTACAAAAAAAATGATGGGTGCCGAAATTGTTGACAGCAGAACACAAAACAAAGTGAATGGCACATTCTTTGTCCTTTTTAGAGTTCTATCACAAGGATGGCGACGAGTTCCTCAGTCACATTGTGACCGGTGATGAAATGTGGATTACGTACCACACTCCAGAGAACAAACATCAATCCAGTGAATGGCATTGTTCAAACTCCCCGACACGACCACAAAAATTCAAATAAGAACCTTCAACATAGAAAATCATGATCTTGTTTTTTTTTTGGGACCAGAAAGGCGTTCTTCTGTTAGACTTTTTGCCAAGAGGAATGACAATAAATGCTGAGAGGTACTGCGAAATATTATTAAAGTTTAGGTGCACCAGAGTTCTTAAAAGATGAGATCCAAAAGCTGGGGCCATGACTTGACAAATGTTTAAATGTTAATGGTGATTATATTGAAAAATGAAAAAAATGTTCATATTTTAGTTTGTGGTACAATTTACATTCATAAATAAATTTTCTCTTACTCCATTACAAAACGGTTCTTACTTAAAAACTGACCCTCATATATATACACACACACACACACACACACACACACACACACACACACACACACATATATATATATATGTCCCTAACAGCACATCTTTTCCAAATGGCATCCTCATGATATCCTATGGAGGAAAAGACATCCTGTGAACATCTTCAGGATGTATTAAGGACGACTATGTTATTAGGGATTATCAGCCCCTTGACATTGTTCTGCTGTAAAGCTACTTGTTCTTGCAAGTGGCTTTATAGCAGACTATAATGGGTAGCATGACAAAGATTTCTTTCTTGACCTTTCTGCTTTTGGGACTATTAAACATAGTTTATTTTTATTGTACTAAAGAATGTTTTAATATTCTGTTATATGTTACTAAATATGTGAATGTATGTAGTATGTAGAGGTTATCTGCCTTCATGCTTTAATTTCAGAACAGTTATAGCTTTTTCATCTCATAAAAGGCATGTAGATATAGTAAAGTGGCTATGTGCTGTACGGTGAAATCTGTTACAGTGAAATCTGGCAGTAAACAGCAAAATTAGCATTATCATCTTAAAAACGGTAAGATATAAAGAAAAAACATCAGTTACAAAATTGTAGAGCATCCGCAATTTAATGTACGAAGAAACCTTGTGAATAGTAATTCTAAGATGTAAATTGTGAAATGTATATTTGTTTAGCCATTGTTTCTCAACTCCATGATGTTAAAAGCTGGGAATGAACAGAGAAACTATCATCATTTTTACCTAAAACTTCCTAATGTCATATTTTAGTAGTACAATGTATGATTTATACTCAGGACTGTGGTTCAAATACTTTTCAATTTTTCTAATTCCATCTCATTTTTTTTTTCTTTTCTACATTTATTTAAGAAATCACTACTAAAAAAATGTTACACCTTCTCTTATCAGCATTATTTTTTACAAGGTAGCTAGCTATCTTTTCCTACTAAATCAAAGATGCTTTATGACTTCATAATTGACTTTTTCTCATCTCTCTTACCTTTTCTAATTTAGGAATGCTAATTCTGTTGTTTTCTACCAGGTGGCACTGTCATTGATCTTGTTAGCTTAAACTTTGTTACTTCAATATTTTTTTCAACATTTCGTTACATTATTTTGATAAAATGAAAAGGTTTAAATTTCAGTAAAACAAATTTCAATTTGAGCAAAATGACATTTTATTTTATATTTGATGAAATTTAATTACAGAAAATGGGTTATATACAAAGTTTAAAAGATTGCAAAACTTATTCAAAGTACATTTAATGCCTTAAAAATCTAGAAACCTAAATTCAATTTAAGAAACTACCTGGAAAGCATATTTTTTCCTGCAACAGATATAAATTCGTAGCACATAGCTACATTACTATACCTAGACACCACGTTTAAGGTAATAGATAATTATTGCTACTTTTAAGTTAAAGTGGTGAGGGGAGATGACTTAGTGGATATTCTGTATATGTGTTTTTATATATTTTTTTTAGGCTTATAAAGAAAATGCTCCAGTTTCTTTGACAATTACTTATTTTACAGAACTCCTGGAGAGTAAAGGTATTGCTAATAATTTTTAACTATTTATATGTTCAAATATAATTCATTAATATGTAAAAGATTAAGTCACTCTTCTTCTCTATACACACGTGTATTTATTATTATTATTACTGATTTTTCAAAGATTACTAATATTGTATTTGGTTTAAAAGAACAATTTAAAACATTTTAAAAATCATTAAAAAAGATTAACTTTATTTTCAAAGTACCTTCTTTTCTATTACTATTGCTTTTCTAGATTCTTTTCAAAGCTCTAGGGTTTATTTTTTCATATGCGTATTAAAGCACAATGCTATTTTTAAAATTTAAATAGATACCACTTACTTGTATTGCATTTTTCAACTCTCTACATTAAAAAAAAAAAGGCCAGTTAATGTTAAAGAAAATAGTTAATTATTTAGCTATAACTCAAATAATTTATGTATTTATTATTTTCTATTTTGTTTGATATTTTTTAAAAGCCCAAACTTAATGCATATGAATATTTTGGATTAAGCTCGTTTTATAATATTAATTTATAATAAGTTTTTTTTTTTTTTTTTTAATTAAAAACATAGTATGTACATTAACTATTAGCAAATAACTTTTCACTTTTTGATATGATAAGTAGCATTACTTATAGTAAAAGTACTAACTATCAAATTGTGTCAATGATTGTAATAATGTTTTTATTCAAGTTTGTTTAAATATATATACTGTCCTCAAATTATATTTTAGCCTATGTTTAAAATACATTTGAAGATAGATAGATATAGATCAGTAAAAAGTATAATTCAAACTGAATAAAAGCACAGGGTGATAATTTTAAACAACTAAAAAATTATGCAGTGACGAATTTTTTAAGGATAAAGTTCTGAATATGTATTTTTCTTAAAAATTCTATTAAAATATATTCACTATATTGCAATAAATTTTCTTTGTAAATTAACATCCATTTAAGTGCATGTCCTTTATTTAACATGTAGCAATAACCAAACAAATTTTATTTATCTTATATATGCATATGTATTAAAGAAATACATAAAATATTGTTAGTTAACTCTGAAAGAAAATTTAAAGAACTAAACTTACAAGCAATTTATTGTTAAATTCTGTAATATGATAGTAAAAAGTAAAATTTGAAATTTTATAGAATTTTTTAATAATTTATATAAGTAGATAAGAGGCAGAATCTATGAAACAGTCAAATTGCAAGTATAGAATAAAATAAACTAACGGAATAACAATTAAAGGTAAATTAGGTACTTTACACTGGTAACATTATAAAGTAAGCTAAATGTCATTAAAATAGCTCAAACTTATGACTAAATTATGCAGATTTCAGTGGGTCATTGAGTTTTTCAGAATTTTGTTAGCACAGATTATGACTACTTATCTAAAATTATACAGGCTTCAATGGGCTATTAGAGTTTTTCAGAGTTTCACGAACCAACATTTTCACGATAACTAAAGTAATTTCAACATAAAGTGATATCAACATAAAGTAAGCTAAATGTCATTAAAATAGCTCAAACTTATGACTAAATTATGCAGATTTCAATGGGCCATTGAGTTTTTCAGAATTTTGTTAGCACAGATTATGACTACTTATCTATAATTATGCAGGCTTCAATGGGCTATTAGAGTTTTTCAGAGTTTCACGAACCAATAAACAAAGGAGATTCTGAGGTATATGGTTCATCTTGTATTTCTCTGTCTTTCATTGGACCATGCTTGCCGACATTAATGTAGGATTTTAAACTTTATTTTCCTGTTATTTATTTATTTTTTATTTTACAATTTCTATCACATTTTAACCCTTATTTTTTTTCTTATAATCTGCAATTTTATTTCACTAGCACTGATGAAGGAGTTTTAGAGATTCCAAAACAGCCATTTGCTAGTTTTATTTTATTCATAAAATTGGGCTATTTTAATGTTATGCTTGCTATTTAAAAGAATAACAGTTTGTAAAACAAAAAACTGATATAAACAAAGGAGATTATAAATGAAGTCTGTAGATAAGAGAACATAGCAAAAATATAAAGTATATATGAGGGTTTTACAATCTTAAGAAGTGAAGAAATAAATTATTTTATTATATGAATGATTTCCTGACTAAGAGGAAATCAACAAAATCCATTTAACCACATTTTTATAACTTTATAGATATGATATCTAAATCAAATTTAGAAGGCATTGTAACTGCTTTTTAAAAATTAAAAACAGTTCATGTCTTGGCAACAGCTTGATTTTTAATTTCTTATTTGCAAACTTAACACATGTATTCATTTGCTTTAAATTTTAAACGTAAACATTACAGAAATCAGTAAATCTTTCAGCTCAAAATAAATAAATAAATAATATATATATATATATATATATATATATATATATATATATATATATATATATATATATTTGAATAATATTGCATACAAATTCCATAGAGATAGCAGAATATATGATGAAAGAGTGATATGTATATCATTCAAATGTTTTAAAGGTTGAATTTTAGAATATACAGATATAGAATCAGAAAAAAAATGCAGTAATAAAACCACAATACTTTTTGATGGACAGTATAAACACACAAAATTTCATTAAAAAGTAGAAGAACTTTAACAATAGAACAGAAGTAGACAAGTCTGTTTTAGAATGAGGTGATGTTATCTGGGAAATAAAATAAATCCTGTATTTGTACCAGAACAATATAAAAAGTTAGTATATGAACTGCCATACCAATTAAAACTTAATTTTCTAAGTTATTAAAAAAAAAAAAAAAAAAAAAAATCAATTTCTGAGTGTATATTCTTTTGAGAATTGTCAAATGCTTCAGTTCAGCCTTGGGCAAAGTGAAATCAAGGGCCCCTTGATACCATCACAACATCATTTATATATAACAGATGATCAGTCATGTATTATAATGCATAAACAATATTTTCAAGGCTAGATGTTTAAATATGTTAATATTTTTTTACATTATTAATTATTATTAATGTTATACAGCTACACACAGTTGAATATGGAATGGCTTTGTTCTGCTGATCTCCTTATGATATTGTGCCAAACACAAACAGTCGACAACAAAAAAGCATAACATATTTAAATTACACTAAACAGGACATGACATTTAGTAGTCATAGATTTGCCAGTTTTAGACTGCCTCTACTATCGTTTTTTCACACTAGGATTAATTAGAGCAGCACTTACTGATCAAAATGATTTTGAACCACTATGAACCTTCCTGCATGAACCGAGGCACGGACCTGGCATTTGTTGATTCCAGAGCGTTTACTAATTATGCACAAGATAGGTAGCAGAAGTAGAAAAAGAAAATATATCCAAAATAAAAATTTTGTTTTCGGGAAAGTTTAATACTTTTTAAAGAAAAATTTTATGTATGTATGTAAATGAAAATCAGTGATTAGCACATGAAATAATTTCCTTGTAAGTGCTTTTTTTGCACATTTTAATTCTAAAGTAAAATATTAAAAATTTTAAAAATTAATTTTTCAGAAACAAGAGCAAATTTAATAATTATGAATTTTCTGAATATGAAAACAGAATTAAAAAAAAATATTAGGTTACAGTAATCCTCAAAACAAATCCTTAGAACATGAAAGTTCGGCTGCCAGCGACTATAGTTAAAATAAAGCGTCCCCTTAAAGTGAAAGATGCAAATAGATACGGAGTAATCAATAAATTCTTTGTGATGTTTTCTTTGTTTATTGTTAGCAAAAACTAATTATAATGAGTATATTTAGATCCAGAAACAACAGAGAAAGGAGAACTAAGAGAACTTTTGCACAAATAAATTGTACACAACTTTAAATTTACTGTTTACGATTTAGCGTTGCCTCTTTGATTGCATCACTCGTGCCTACTTTGTTTGACGAAGGGTTGTGTCTTCTTTCAACTTGAAACAATTGCTGCAAGTTCTAGCATTTTATGGTGTTTATTCAAAGTTTTGTACTTATTATTATTATTTTAGTTAATAAATATTAATATTATTCTAGCATTTTTTCAAATTTTATTTTTTATTTCTCGCTAAAATAATTTAAAAAGCCTTATTATCATTGTATAAAATATATTTAGTTGATCATGATCATTTTCCGAATACTTATTCCATGACAATCTAGTATTACTTATTAGTATGGATTTATCTATGTCATACAGACTCAATGAAGCTTAAAATGCAGAATAAAAGAGCATTTCTATGTTTGTGAACAAAAAGTATTGAATCACATATTGTTAAGCATTACTTACAAGGAGAGGTCACAACATGGAAAATTCAGATTGGGACGAAATTGCGCAGGATTGTAGTATACTATGAGGGTAACAACATATTAAAGCAGTAGGACCCACTATCCACAAAATTTCGAGAAAAAAGCATTTAAAGTTTCAGTAATCTTTAAATACAAGTTATTTCTCAAGCGAGTAAGCACCTCAGTGGTGTGATCCTAAAGCGTGTGTCTTCCACCCAGATGACTTGGGTTTGAGGCTACCTACGGGATAACTTTTTTTTTTTTCCCCTTTTAACTTTTTATGCAATCTTAACTTTTTATTTATTTTACTTTATTTTACAATTCAATTCAAAATTTTAATAAAAAATTATTTAATTTTCTTGAGTATAAACTAACTTTTTCTATTTTTAATATTTATAACTTAAAAATACAATAAATTTCTATAACTTAAAAAATAAAGTTTAGTTTTAAAAAACCCTAAATAAGAAACATAAAGAAAAACAGACAAATATTTAAATAATTAAAAAATAAGCAAGCTGTTAACAAAGTGTAAAATAGTTAGCAGGTGTACTTAAATCTTGATTTGAGCTTCCTGATTTGGTTTGAATGTGTATAAATTACGTAAACACTTCTAGCTTGTTAATAATAAAGGGCAGGTAGAATTTTATTTTGTGCACAGAAGGATAAAAAAAAAAGGAAGTCGTTATCGAAAAAGAAACGATGTTCATTAACATTTAAAATCTACATTTAAATATAAAATTTCTTTACCTGTAATAATTTAATAGCATTGTAATCCTATACTATAATTTTTCAAGAAACTGTATTGATTGGAGAAGTAATTATTTAATTTGGATAGTAATTATATATGCAATTAAAATCACCATTTCTCTGTTTTTTTTTCTTTTTTTGTAATTTAAAAAATAAAATTAAATATACCTAAAATAAAATATTTAAATAAATAATTAAAAGCAGTTTCTTTAGTTTTACCTTATTTTGCAGTTAAAATAAAACTAAAATAATTAATTATTAAATTTAATTATACCTTATAATTTGTTCTTTTAATTTTCATATGCATTTCGGATGCATTCGCATCCTTCCTCAGATGAGTTGTGACTTCCATCGCTGCCGGTGTTTTTGTTGTTTTCATCTTGGCTTCCTCCCTTCATTTCACTTCGTTTGTTCTGGTTTTTAATGATCAAATGGTTCCAATTCCTGGGGATAGTTGCGTGTTCGCGCTCATTAATTGCTGTAGGGTTAGTAATAATTTCAATAGCTTCTCTTTTTAGGGCGTAACTGTGATTGTTATAGTGAGCGATTTTTTTTAGTTGTTATGGTGTTAATATTAATTGGGTTAGAGAAACAAACTTAAAACTTAAAAGAATTATATAAAACTAAAATTTATTTTTTAAGTTATATAAATTTATTGTATTTTTAAGTTATAAATATTAAAAATGGAAAAAGTTATTTTATACTCAAGAAAATTAAAAAAAAAATTATTAAGATTTTCAAATTTTGAATTGAATTGTAAAATGAAGTAAAATAAATAAAAAGTTAAGATTGCATGAAAAGTTAAAGGAAAAAAAAAAAAAAAAAAAAGTCCCGTAGGTAGCCTCGAACCCAAGTCATCTGGGTGGGAGACGCGCTTTAGGATCACACCACTGAGGCTCTTACTCGCTTGCGAAATAACTTGTATTTAAAGATTACTGAAACTTTAAATGCTTTTTTCTTGAAATTTTGTGGATAGTGGGTCCTACTGCTTTAATATGTTGTTACCCTCATAGTATACTACAATCCTGCACAATTTCGTCCCGATCTGAATTTTCCATGTTGTGACCTCTCCTTGTTAGACATGTGCCAAACTTCCAATTATACTAAAATAAATGAATTAACTCCCTTCTAAACTTGGTCTGCAATTTTTTAGAAGTTTTTCACATATGCAGGCATGAGAATTTTCCGCTTTTGTGCGATTTTCGTTAATTCCGCAATTTTTTATTTTGTTAAAATCAAACTCCACTAACGATCAGTATTCAAACGCTCCACGGAAAACTTTAGATTCTCAATCTTTTTCCATCCAAAATATAAATGTCAATATTCATTTTAAACATGCTTTGTCAGATTCTATAACATGTAAAAGAACAGAATTATTCAATATTTCTCTCTCATGTAATTTTTTTTTGTCCCCCCCCCCCCCCCCCTTTTTCATCTCTAACCATTGCCGATCAAACATTCTGCGGGTAGCCTTTTATTTTTGAATATTTATCCATCCACAATATTTATTTTAAACTTACTTTATGATATTCTAGAACCCATAAAGAAGTAGAATTGTGTTTAATATTTCTCTCATGAACTACTTTTTATCCCCCCCCCCTCTTTCTTTCCCATTTTCCACCACCAACCAATGATTAAATGTTAATTGCTAGCTAATGTTTTTTTTTTTTTTTTTTTTAAACACATGTTTTATTGCGTTGATGTGCATTATTCTTTTAGTTTAATTTGTCACTTTTAAAATATTTCGTATAGTTTTTGCTTGTGAGCATTATTTTTCATTTGAAATAAATTTTATGAACGTACATTTGTATAAATTTCCCTGCGCTCATTATTTTTCTTTAAAAATTAATTTTATGAACACGTATGTTTCCTCTTTTTTTAATTTTCTGCACTCTCATGCCGGCATATGTGAAGTTACAAAAATATGGTTAATAGTAACTTTGCTATAAGCAGACTATTATATAACACTCCAAAAACACTATATTTTTTTACTGTCAAATCACTCCATGTTTGTTTTTATACCTGGTATCTTCTCTTTACTATAGACTTTATTAATTTCTATTTATATTCATATAAGCTGTCTGATTTTCTCCCCTTGAAATTCTATTAGTTGAGTTTATTCTAATCCTGTCAAACTCTGTCAATACAACATGGCCTCCCTTTCACTTCTATACCATATTTATGAGCAAATAATTATAATTCCATTTTTGCACTAATCATATTAAATTTCATGTCACTAAAGTCAGTCTCCAAGTAATTTTGTGGGGCTTTAAATATTGTTACTATTTTCTTTTAATTTAGTACTGAGTGTTTCATTTTTATGTAAACTTTCATGACAGGAGGAGCAAACATGCACTTACTGCTGAGGCCGGTACTCTCTTTCATGAGAGTCTATCCAGGGCAAAAGGGTATTTTGCTATTAAGCCTAAATACATGAAATTACCGAAATATGAACACATTGTATAATAATACTCTGTAGAGTATATAAATGGTATATGCTTAATATTTTTTTAATTGCATACTTTATTTATTTAAGATATTTCTTGTTTAAATACATTTTTTTACACTTTTTTTCAGTATTTACTTACCATTTAATGACTTTTGACATTATATATTTGACAAGTAAATATATTAAAAATCTTTTTTAGTATGAAAGATTTGAAAACAGGAATCTACATACAGTCCTACTTTACAATCATTGCACTTGAATGGTAACTGTGCTAAATTTTTTGTAGTGGATGACAATGGAGAAGCATTTGCTTTTGATGTACTCAGGTTACATATGTCCGAAATGTCCTCATCATTACTAGATTTGTTAGATTCTGTATGAACAGAGCAATCAGAATATATTATTGTGGCACCATCACGACACTCAGAGTCTGTATCAGAATCAATATCTGAAATATTTTGCATCATTTCTGCTATTTCGAGTTCAGTTAAACATTTTTGAAGCTTCGACGTTGTAACAGTAAAAATAGAAAAATTTCATGTCTACAAGATCTAATCTCAATTAAAAACTGTATTGTACAAATACTCAATGCACTAGCGAAAATAAAATTTTCCTACTTACTATAAATAAAAAATGCTCAATTAAAGATCCATCATAAAGCATGCGATTCAGAAACATTCCTTTTCTTTTATGTTTATACAATCAAAACACACATGCATCTCAGTCAATGTTACTCTCATTTCGAGAAGAAAGTCAAATCTACATGTATCTCAAATCCTTTGGACATACAATGGAACCTTTTGCCAAAAATTATGGATTTTAATATATTCCAAAACACTGGCACAAATGTGTGACAGTCGGGGATGAACGAGAAAATGCTTTGGCACATTGGCATGACAGTCGAGAAATGAGTGCATTTCTTGCCGGGCCGTATATATGATAGCTGGCATGAAAGGGTTAATAAAATGAATGATAGAAAGGAGTAATTTTAGGAAAAATCATTTTTGAATTCATTATATATATATACATATATTAATCAGTTTTTAAATTCTGAATTATTTAGGTATTGTTTTGATGAGAGGAGAATATGATGATAAACAATTAGTAAGTATTAAATTTGTATTTCTTGAACATTTATGTAATGTTTTTTTAATCTACATTTAAAAACTGAATGATGAGTTTATAATATTATCAACTACAATTCAATTGTTTAATTTTTTGTTAAAAAGAAGTAAGCAGCAAATTACTTGATACAAATAGACAGAGTTTAAGTTTTATTGTTTATAACAATCTTACGAACTAGGCAAGTGTAATATTGCTATAATATTTATCTCTGTACCCTGCAGGTAAAGGACACAATGTTCATTTTTTTTTTTTTTTTTGGAGGAGGGGGGGGGGGAGTGGTTAAGAGTTACTACCAAAATGAGTTATTGAAAAAGAGTATTTCCACTTAGTACATTATATTATTAATACTGTCTTAAAGTATCATAAAGTGCTTACTGATAATTGCAATGAAACATGCAAAAAAGCTGTAAAAAAGAAGTTGAAAAACATAAAAAGTTGCTCCCCTGAAATATTACATTTTTGGACATGGTGTCCTTTACTTCCAGGACACAGATTATGGCTATGATACTACTTCTTTTTCTACATGTCAAATTATATATTAAGAAAATAATTTTGACTTTCCCCCTAAAAAAAAAAAAAAAAAAACAGATTTTGTAGATTAATAGAAATATAGAATTTCAACTTTTTTTTTTAAGCACAGAAGAGTAAAAAAGAAGTATTTTCAAGTTATCTGTATAAAAATTAGGGATGGACCGGATATAGATTTTACCGGATAACCGGATATGGATATCCGACGTTCCGGATATTTTTTTACTTTGCCGGATCCGGATATCCGGCAGTCCCCTTTCCCAGTACAAATGAAAATTTCAGTTTTTTAAGAGCACACAATAATTAAACTAGTATGTTGAGTCTACCACAAGACTTTCTTTTATATTTTTCTATACAAATTTATTAAGGGCAAATAATTTATTAAAACTATTATTTATTAAAATTATCTAACAGGAAGAATGGAAATGACTTTTATCTTAGAGAAAGCTAAAACCAAATATCCAAATAAAGACAGTTTTATTGCCTATAAATAACATTTAAAAAAATGCGTATTTATAATGGCTATCTAACCTATCAAGTTTCGTCCAGTTCTATGGCATACAAGTTTAGATATAGCCTTATCGTGATATCGAGGAAATTTCTGATATAGCAGTGCCATTTATTGGCCTATAATTATCCAACTTGAATCAGCATAATGTCTCATGATGGCCTTCTCACATATCAAGTTTTGTTTGATTATACGCAATAGAATCTGAGACATAGCTTTTTCTTAAATTGCAGAAATCGCTGTGAAGCAGCATCACCTGATGAGAGGGTGACACCAAAAGTTGATAGAAACTACCCCCCTCCCCTAGGGGGTGAAGCGATGCTCCCACATGCACATTTTTTTTTCTTTTTAACTATAACTATTATAAATAATTCATATTAATTTTACAATCACACGTTTAAATAACTCTCATTATGTACATTTATACAAAGTTTTGTTCCATACTGCCATGCAAAAAATTAATGTGATCACAGCACCACCTGTTGAGCAATTGTCAGGGTTCAACTAAATACCAAGTTTGGTTAAATTTCGTTTACTGGTTCGTGAGTTACAGCGTCCTCAAAATTTGTGATACACACACACAAACTGACAGACAAACATTTTCTAAAAATAGTCAAATCGTGTTCAGGACATCCCAAAACGTGTAATTCCATTGAAAACTGGAGTCTTGAAAATTTTCACGAATCCAATACTTTCTCTATATATACATATAGAATAAAGTAAAAATGTAAATACCATTGGGATAATAAGCCATAATAGTTTTATTTTATTACGTTCTTCTGTATTCAATAGAAGAAAGTATTGGATTCATAAAAATTTTTTACTTCAGTTTTTGATCGATTTACACGTTATGAGAGGTACAGAATACGATTTGACCATTTTTAGAAAATGTGTGTCTGTCTGTCCATCTGTGTGTGTGGGAGACAAAAATTTTGTGGCAACTGTAGCTCTGGAACTACTTCTCAAAATTACATATAAATTTATATGCAGATAATACTTGACCTAATTTAGTGCCAATCAACATTTGGTGTTAACTGCTCAACAGGTGGTGCTGCTATACAACGATCTTCGCAATTTAAGGGGAGGCTATATCACAGGATCTATTTCGTATAGGCAAACAAAACTAATATGTAAGAAGACCACCATAAAACATTATGCTGGTGCAATCTGAATGCTTATCGGCCAACAGGTGACGCTGCTATACAGCGATATCTGCAATTTAATGGAAGGCTATATCTCAGGAACTACTGCAAAGAAATACATATAATTTTATATGTAGTTGCAACTCGACCTAAATTAGTGCCTACCATCTTTTGGTATCAATTGCGCAACTGGTCGCGCTATTATACAGTGATTTCCGCAATTTAAGGGGAAGGCTATATCTCAAGTTCTATTGTGTATAATAAAAAAAAATTTAATATGTAAGAAGGCCATTATGAAACCTTATACCAGTTCAATTTGGACACATATCGACCATCAGGTGGTGCTGCTATAGAGCGATTTCCGCAATTTAAGGGAAGGCTGTAGTTAAGGACCTACTGCACATAATTGTATATAAATTTACATGTAGATGCATCTTGACCTAAATTAGCGCCTATAAACTTTTAATGTCAACTTATCAACAGGTGGTGCTGCTACACAGCAATTTCTGCAGTTTAAGGAAAGGCTATATCTCAAGTTCTATTGCATATCATCAAACAAAACTTGATATATGTGAAGGCCATTATGAGACATTATGCTGATTCAAGTTGGATGCTTATAGGGCAATGATGGCACTGCTATACTGGAAATGTCCTTGGTAATGGAAAGGTTATATCTCAACTTGTGTGGCATATAACTGTGCAAAACTTGATGTGTGAGACAACCATTATAAAAAGGAATTTAAAAAATGTTATTTATAGACAGTAAAATGGTCTTTCTTTGGCTATTTAGTGATAGTTTTCTTTAAGATGAAAATCGTTTGCATTCATCATGTTAGTAATTTTAATATATAATAGCTTTAATAATTTTTTTGCCCTTAGGGAATTTGTGTAGGAAAATATGGAAGAAAGTCTTGTGATGGCCACAACATACTAGTTTTTTAATATCAATTCTTATGCTTATGTGTCGCTTTTAATAGTAAGGTTAACAGAATATATTGTGCAATGTTGTCTGAACTACGTGCTTTGTCTGCCTTGCTATGCATATAATTGTCAAAACTTACTTAAATAATCTGGTGTGCCACTCACTCGACTTTCTCTTACCCTGAAATTTAAAACTATAAATACAAATTGGAAATTAAGGGGTAAAAAAACGAGTATTGTTATGTAAACCTATGTTAAAACAATTCAAATTAAGCTTCTGAACAGATTTAATTCACAAATAATGTGTGTGGGAGGGACTACCGCTCCCTTCAACATCCCATTTTTTATTATATATACATTTATATATAATTCAAGTCTGTTATTAAATACAAAAGTTTATTTAAAATTATTCAGACAGCTTTCACATGCAACATTTCTTACAATTTATCAATTTTGATCAAATTTTTCTACTAACAAGCATATTAATTCAAAATACAACATTTGGATCATCTAAAATTACTTGTTTTTCATTTACTCTAAGTGTCTCAGGCAAAGATCAAGCATTAAACTTGACTTCGGTATTCAGGAAGCCTCAAAACATGTACATATAAAATAAAATAAAATGAAAGCGGTGAATATTTAGCTTAAAAAAATATGTTATTAACCATATGGCCATGAATAATTAATTTCAATTCCTAAGCAGCTTTCCTGGACATGGTAAAATATTATAGAAAAGCACTTCTACTAACAATAAAAAAGTATATTATGGCTTAAATATTGGCCAGTGTATATCTTTTGAAGATTATGTAAACACCACATGATGCTCTTAAATATAACAGACGGCACAACTTGAAATACTCTTCCATCAGTTTTCAAATATTGTTGTACTATAATCTAGTTGTTTTGTGTACTTCTTTAAACGAACAGTGAATGATTTCCATACCATATTCTACATGAAACATGTTTTTACGCACATAAAAGATATAAATTCATTTTATTTGGTTTAGTGCAGTTTTTAGTTGTTAAACTCTACGTACCTACAATTTTTACCATAGACGCAATGTATTTGAATTCTCTTGAGTGTTCCTGTACACGAATCATTTGTTTAAACAGCATGAAAGACTTAGTGTAGCAGCCCTATATCATACTAATTTAGAATACTAAGTTTGAACTTTCTGCTTTTATTTGTTCTTGAGATATGCTGATGATAGCTACACGCACAGACAAACAGACCAGCTGTTAAAAATATATTTTTTGGATTAAGGGGACCTTAAATCGTGTAAATATAACAAAAACTCGACTTTAAAAATTTGACCAAAAAACAGTACTTCTCTACCATTTACATGTGTAAGAGAAAGTAAAACTAGTATGTTGTGGCCACCACAAAACTTTCTTCTATATTTTTCCGATATAAATTCACTCAGTTCAACTACAAAGACTATTATTTATTAAAATTATCTACCATGATGAATGCAGGCGATTTTCATCTTGGAGAAAACTAATACTAAATATCCAAAAAAAAAAAAAAAAAACACAATTTAACTAACATCTTAAAAAATGCGTTTTCATACTGGTTATTTCATGTATGAAATTTCGTACAGCTAAATGCCTTAGAAGTTGAAACACACATTCCCATTCTCGGGAAAAACTGTACTGTAGCAGCGGAAAATATTGGTAGATATACATCCAGATTGAATCGGGTAATATCTCATAAAGGCTTTATCACATATCAAGTGCTGTTTGATTATACGCATTAGAACCTGAAATATAATCTTCCCGTAAGTTGAGGAAATCGCTGTTTAGAAGTGCCACCTATTAAGCAACTAGTAAGTTGCATCGCGTTAACTTATGTCAAGGTGCATCCACATATAATTTTTTATGCAGTTTTGCGCAGTAGTTCCTGAGATATAGCCTTTTTTAAAATTGTGGAAATCTCTGCATAGCAGCGCCACCTGTTGATTGGTTGACACCAACTGTTGATAGGCACTAATTTATGTCAACCCGGGAGCGGGAACCCAAGACGAGCTTTTGAGTGATTTCAGTATTTTTTTTTCTTTTATCTTTTTTTAACAAAGCAATATAGAAAAGAATTTCTTTAAATATATAATGACCAGGGAAGGGGGCAAATCTTGTTAGTACATAATAAAACTGTCTTTCTTTGGTTATTTTGTGTTAATTTTTTCTAAGATGAAAATTATTTGTATTCATCATGTTAGATAATTTTAATAAATAGTAGTTTTAATAAATTATTTCTCCTTAGTGAATTTATATAAGAAAATATAGAAGAAAGTCTTGTGATGGCCACAACATACTTGTTTTTAATTAAAAGAAATAAATTGCAGAATCTACATCGATAAAGGCAGATCTCCTGGCTGACTTGCTTGCTTGCTCAGCAATGCCGAGTCAAACTAATGGAGACACAAATGTGGCATTTTATGAGATTATTTCTTTAGTGACATGATTTAAGAAGTTATTTATTGAAGTTTTCCCGCAAACAGAGGGGTAAAAGTTGTTTTTCGCATTTTTCACCATATCTTAATGAAAGAAAACAAGAAAAAAAATTTAAAACTGGATATCCGGCATATTAACCAGATATCTGGTGGTTTTGATCCAGATATCTGATAATATTTCGGATATTGAAAAATCAGCCGGATATGCCAGATACTGGATATTTTCCAGATATCCGGTCCATCCCTAATAAAAATAAAATTTCTTTAATGTAATGAATTATATGAATTAATATTATAGGTTGTGACTCAAAATACATGAATTTGTGACTCATTTACCGTCAAGTCTTTGTAGTAAATAGACTGAAATATTAAAAACAGTTAACCAAATGTTTTCAGATTCTAATTTGTTAACTTTAACTAATTTACAGCATATAAAAACAGACTTGAATAAGTTATTTAAAATAAATCTTTATACTATAATTCCTATGTCATCTAGAATTACCCATAGATTGAATTTTTTTTTATTCCAGTCATTCATGGCTACAGTAGCTGACACACATATGAGAAGTTAAAAACTTACTGTAAGTTCTGCCGTATAATCTGCTCGTCAGATAAATCAGTTTTACAGAAAATTTAAGTAACAGATGATTTTATATTTAAAAAACATAAAGGAAAATATAGCCTTTTCTGTTAATTAAAATTTTTGGTGTAAAACTAATTTATCTGACCCGTGGATTATATGCCAGAAATTATGGTAATTTTGACAGCTTTGATTACATATGGCAAAAATAAAATAGTTTGTTAAGTGTATTTCTTTTAGTATTTGCTTAAAAAATAAAAGTTCAAGCCATTTTTCTATGCTAAAGGCATCTGAGCGAACACATCCTGATATTCCAAGCACTGTGTACATTGCACAAAATTTTCCATAGCATTTTGGAGTACAGGAAAATTTTTAAAGACTTGTGAATATATTAACTTGAAATTCTTGAACTTTCTGAACAAGAAAATTCTGGACAAGAAATTCTTAACTTGAGAACTAGAAATTCTTAACTAGAGAATTCTTAACTTGAACTTTCTGGACAATCCAATAAGCAGATCATGTGTTTGCTCTCTCAGAATGCTCAACCGTGTTTTATGTATAATAATGAAATAGATTATGTGTTCTCTATAATTTTTTAAACATAATTTTGGAAGTATCATTTATTGGATAAAACTTTTAAGTTATAAATCAAATCTGGGTTTGGCTCTCATTTACCCAAATGAATTATTTAATAATTTTTAGAGACTCGAAAGTTTTTATTGTAAATTATTTATTATTTTTTATGGGAAAAATAATATTATCTTTAAATATTAAAATGTTCATTAAATTTTAATGTTGATTCAGGCAAAGTGAATTTTTCACTGGTAAATATTTTTGACAATATCTAATAATTTTCTATGGTTTTTATAACTTCTATATTGGACAAAATAGTTAATGTATTTCTTTTGCTCATTTCTATGACAAGAAAGTTATGTGTAAATCCTTGCTAATTTTTAATTAAAAAGGTATAACTTAAAAAAGCTAAAGAGAGAAAGAAAAGAGCATGTATGCATTACTTGATAACAAAAGAAGAAAACATTAGGACTGTGTGGGAACAGTTGAGAAATTGATTGAATTGCAACATCTGCATATAAAATTCATTGCAGAAAACCATACCACTCAGTATTATAGCCAAAACTTTTGCTAAGTAACAAAAGTGGAAGAAAAAAGCATCTGTAAGATAAAGTCTATAAATTTTGCTAATTATTAATGTCTACAATTCAGAGAGTATTCAAAATGTGAGAAATCTATTTCATTATTTTCCTTTTAATTTCTTTTATCTATATATGGTAGAGAAAGTATTGTTTTAGAGAGAAATTTAGAAAATTGAGTTTTTGTCAAATTTACATGTTTTGTAGTCCCCTGAATCTGAAAAACAGATTTTTGGTGGTCTCTCTCTCTCTCTCTCTTTCTTTCTCTGTGTGTGGTGTCAACATATCTCTAGAAAAAGTATGAACAACAAGTCTAAATTCAGTATTCTAAATCTATAACATATAAGGATGCTACACTGAATTTTTATTGAGTTTCAGCAAATGGTTCATGTAAAAGGATATCCAAGAAAATTCAAATACATTATGTCTATCGGTGACATTTCTGGTAGTTTGAGTTTAACATCCATAGGCTGCACTAAAGAAAATGAAATGAGATTTTTTTTTTTTTTTCCTTTTTTGAACTGGAGAGATAAAAGGCAATTTTGGATATTCACCACCCATGATAAATTAGCCATTTTGAGTCTAAAAGTTTAAGCTTTATTATCTCAGAGTGAATGATACATTTTGCAAAGACTGTAATGTTCAATGCAAGCTGAGATATAGCATCTACCTAAATGGTGGAACATTTAAAAAATCATATTACAAGGTTTTTGTTGAGTGAGAAATTGATTACTCATATTTTTGAAAGTAAAAAATTAATGGATGGCAGGTGGAGGGAGGAATTAAAAATGTAAAGCAAAATTTATAGAAGGTAGATTTGAAAGGTTGGGGGAGGGGGCAAAAATTTAAAAAATGGCTGTACCTTGAAAATTTGTGTTTAAAGGGTTTTGGGGGTAACGAATCGATTGCACATACTTTTGAAAGTATAAAATTATTAAGTAAGGAGGCAGATAAGTGCACTACAGGTGCCACCAGGTTGGAGTTTACCATGATCAGAATTTTCAGTCATCATTTTCATGGTGAGCTAACAGGCTATTCATGGGGAGGGGTAGAAGAGGCCGCTGCAGGCACTACTGAGTGGGACTTTGCTACAGTAAGAATTTTCAAAGATCATTTGCATTGTGAGTGAACAGGTTGTTTCAGATCATTAAATGAGAAGAGGGTGCTGCAGGTGCTACCAAGCAGGATTTTACTACAGTTAGAAGTTTCAATAAAGCTGTTTGCATTATAAGCCAAATAGCTGTTGTAGGTCCTGAAATGGGGAGAAGGTGCCACTGAGTGGGAGTTTATTATGGTCAGATGATTTAAGGATCGTGAACCAGCTGATCGCTGAAGGCAAATCCTAATTCTCATATTTCAAGCATGATGTAAAGCAAAACTTAACTTTTTCTTAAGGAATTATTAATTTATTTTTTTTAACTTTTTGTTTTGAACAATAAATAAAAATATATTTAAATAGTTACATCATGTTCTGTCTTTTATTTATTTAATTATTTTATTGTTCAATGTAGACTTGTAAGTTTTATTTTTACTTATGTTTTAATAGAGTATACAAGAAGCTCAGTGTCTTGCAAATCAACTTCAGTTATATTATGGAAGCAAAGATGGAAAAAAAGAAAACTTATTATGGACATTTAATAAAGAACCTGACTTATTTAGACATATGGATTTAATTTCAAATTTTGAATATGACTTAATAAAATAAACTATATCTTTTTGTGTGGTTTCTTTTCCTTTTTCCTAATTTAAAACTGAGTTGTAAGATAAGTGTACCAGTGGTTGACACTGTATCAATAGTAGACATTTTTAACTGCTAAAAAAGAGATATCTAGTTCATCCGTGGGTTTACCTTGCATTTACGATTCATTTTACAATCCAATAATATTATTGTTTTGAACTACAAAGGATTTGCATGATAATTAAGACAAATATATATATATATATATATATATATTAATTTATAAATTTTTTGACAAGTAAAAAAACTTTTGTTATAAGCAAAAAAGCTTATAACAAAATTGGATTTCAACAAAATTTTACAAAACTCTCAGAAAAATTGACAAAACATTTAGAAACATTATTCTGAAACAAAATACACGCATGTAAATTTCACTAAAATATGAGAATTTGCAGTTTTTTTTTTTTTTTTAAATGCATGTAGAAATTTTTTTACATACAATTTAAAAGGCAATTTTAAACATTGGGCAATTTATGTCAAAAGTTCAATTAAATAGAGTAAAAATGAAATAAATTAGCAAAAAAAAAAAAAAAAACAGCAAGATTTTGGATATTTTCCAGAGTTGAAATTTCACAAGGGTTTTTTCACATGCTATTTATTTAATTTGAAGATCCAATTATTTCACCTATGTTGCAAAAGCTATTTTTTGTGAAAAACTCCATATGAACTCGCAAATCTTAGTAATTAAATTAAATTATGTTAGAGTTAGAAACCTAGAATTTTTAAAATTTTATATTTGAAATTTCGTATGGGTACGATTTTCTTTTTTATATGTAAAAATGTTGACTATTTTTAAAGCAGTTATTTATACAAAATCTTGTAAGATTCAACCAAAAAGGATTGGCTTTATTAACATATTTATGTGCCTAAAACAAATGTAATTAAAAAATTTAATAATAAAATAAATTTGTAATATTTTTAAAAATATAAATTTTACGGTTGAAGTTGAGTGAACTTTGTCCCACTAGAACTACACAGTGGGCAGTTGGTGACATTCTGGGATTCACTTCCTAGGGGTGGCCTGGAGACATGCCATCATAAATTTAATCCTCCATGGAGCAGATGACTTTCCCACTTTGATAACCTCCAGAGAAATTAATTTTATGGAACATGGAGGACATTGCAGCCATGACTGATTTTTTGTGCACGAAAAACCATTAATGTACAGGACTGTCTTTGGCCATTTCTGATATTGAACCGTCAATCCTTCAATTATGAGCTCGACACTCTCACAACTGGGCTACTGTAACCCATAAATTTTTATGTAAAGTGGTTAAGATTGAATGGGTTTAACATTACACAAGAGCGGGCAGTTTATTATGGAAAAAAATGCATTGTAATAATTATATCTTTAAAAAAATGCAGTATGATTCATCAACCTATTCACACCTGAAGCTATAATAACAGAATAAATGTCCTTTCATGGCTTTTAGACATATACAGGGACATCATAGATTACAGAAAAAACTATTTTTCCAAGATGGATCTTTTAGGAAGGATTGAAATTTAAGACCCATATGTATGAACCTTAAATTTCTGAACTTTTCCTAAGTATAACACAATTTATTAAGTTATTTAAAGTCATTAAATTTTAATTTGCAATTCTAAAATTTTTAAGCTGTTACATTCTTAAGTATTTTAAATTGTTATGAAAAGAACTTACATTTTCGGTCATACTGTTTTGAAACCATTTCACAAAAATAGGTAAAACAACTTTTCACTTCATAAATAATTTAGTTTTGGGCTGTCGTATACTATCTTTTTAAAGCAACATCAATTAGGTTTTTAGAAGTCTAGTTCAAATCTCAAAATATTCAAGGGTATACATTTTATGAAATAAAGAAAAGAAGTCAAGTGTGTGGACCACTGAATTGAAGAGATCATACAGTATACTGTACTTTTTAAAAGAAAGGAAGAGTTTTGATCATTAAAACAAAAGTTCCTTTTTTTTCCCTTTTTAAGCAACAATTTTTTTTTTTTTTTTTTAAATAATTTTTTAGACATGTGGTGAAGGGTGTAAATAAATTTTCCCCATCTGATTAACAATATTATATATGCAGCACATAAAAAAATTTTTGACCTGGCTTTTATTCCTTAAATGCTGATCTTAGACATATAGTGTAAATAGCAGAATTATTAAAAAAAAAAAAAAAAAAAAAAAAGGTGGGGGGGGGGGGTTACATAATTTTATAAAATAAATTAAGATGTCCAGGAGGTAAAATTCCAACAATTACCAAATTTAAATTTTTATACTCTCTTTAAAAAAAAGACTATTTTTCATACACTAATTAATTGCTGTAATAAATTGAAGCATTTTATCATAAAAACTCTTAGAGATGCGATAAGACAAAAAAGTTGATTTAAACCAATACCTTAGAAGAATTATTAGATCCAATTGCAGGGGTTATACACAAATTTCTAGTGAAAACAATGGTAACGTAAATAAACACATTTACATTGTAATCTGTCACTAATTTATATAGAATATTTGTGACATAATGCTGAAATTTTGAATATCACTTAACTAGGATATGTGGTACACTTTACTCATTTAAAATTTTTTATGAGGCAACATGAAAATTTAAATTTTTTAAATCTTAAAACTGAATCCCCTATATATATATTATCAATTTTGTCAGATTCTGAACCATTTTTTTTTTTTACTCTGTAATTTGTTATGTATGTCTAAGATTTAAAGCAGTGCTTCACAGTTTATGGGTTGCAACCTATCTGTGGGTTACAAGTCAATTTTTGGCCGGTTGGGACAAAACTTTCCAGAAATTTTATGTAGCTTTAAAGCCTTCATCAAATGACATATAACGACATGTGGCGCAGCAAAAAATAGCAAGTTGCGAATAAGAGGCTTGTGACAAAAATCACAAAAGAAAGTAGCAAAACACGGCTTTTTTTCATACAGTATATCTGTTGCGTTACTTGTTCTGACAAGGGAAGTATGAATCAGTAAAATTGCTATTGAAACCAAACCACGCTTAAATTAAAGAGCATGGTCGAAAACATTGGGTACCGTACAAATTTGCTGCAACAACTCCCATGGGGGTGAGATATGCCCTCTATTAGTTTTAGTTATTTCTATAAAAGCCAACAAATCAGACAGCGTAGTTTGAACAGATGGTGTAGTGCTAGCTTGCTTGAGTACGTAGGTCATGGGATCGAGTCCACGCGAGGGCGTTTTGTATTTTATTTTTGTATTTCAACTGAAATATTTATTTTTGACATTTTTAATTGAACTAAATCATTATTGTAAGAGAAAACATATTAATTATATTAAAACAAGTAATTTTTTTTTTTTTTTTTAGCGCGGACAATTTAATATTTTTTTTATTTTTAACCAATTTATTTATTTATTTATTAGATTTAAAGAAATCAATAATTTAACGGGAAATACTTTTATATTATATTTAGGTATCATTTTGTTAATGATTACATTCAAATAAAATTTTATTAATGATTGTTTTATATAAATTATTAATTACTATTTTTTAACGACGACATTAATAGCAAGAGTTAATCGTCTGCTCTCAATTGTATTATTTATTAATGCTATTTTTTGCATGAAAAATCTTGAAGGATGAAAAGCTATTGCTTAACTATTCAACGTCACATTTAACTTTTATTTCAAATATTTCATTAAACAACTGTCAAGTTTCGTAGTGTCGGAAGAACAGACATTAATATTGAAGACAATGACAAATTTTCTCAAATGATTTTACTAATTTATAATTAATTTACATCTAAAAAAATTCAAAATCTGGGTAAATATGAATTTTACAAATCAAGTAATCTCGACGAAAAGTCAAATATTTGACAAAATGTTCGTGATGAACAATAATTGACGGTGAACAAAATTGATATTCAAATAATTGTGATCAATCTTCTTATATTTCTTGTTCTAATTGTGAAAAATACTTATGATTCCATGATTTTTCTACTTTTAATTATAATTGTTATAAATTAGAAACTATATTCGTAGTTTTAAACATGGTTTTCTTTTTTATAAATAAAAACATGCATTTCTTAAATTCATTCTCGATACTTTATTAATTGGAATACTCAAAAAAAAAAAAAAAAAAAAAAAACTTAATGTAATAAATATTTTCTCCTAAATTAATAATTTAACTTAATTAAAAACGTTAAGAAAAAATCAATTTGAAAAAATTAAATACAAAACGCCCGTGCGGGAACTCGATCCCACGACCTACGAATCCGAAGTCACGCACGTTTGCACTGCACCATTTGTTCACACTACGCTTTGTGTTTTGTTGGCATTTATAGAAATAACTAAAACTATTAGAGGGCATATCTCACCCCCCATGGGAGTTGTTGCAGCAAATTTGTACGGTACCCAATGTTTTCGACTATGCTCTTTAATTTAAGCTTGGTTTGGTTTCAATAGCAATTTTACTGATTCATACTTCCCTTGTGAGATTTAAAGTACTGTAAACAATACCAATACATGAAAAACTCCAGACGTAAGTACATTCTGCTCAAGAATATTCACAAATAACCTTTGATAAAATCAAAAAATAAGTATATTGAATTTTAAAACTGAAAGAGTTTCTCAACTGAGACAATTTAAAATTAGTAAATCATTTCCCTATTTTCTAATTGAGGTACCTTTAAAGTTATTGTGATGTAGATTATCACATATTATAAAATTTGTTTTCATTTTAAAAGATAGGTAAATTCTCTAAATAAATAAAATTATTTAATCTTAAACAACTATTTAAAATATAACGATATAACTATCTTTAGCTTATAAATAATAAATTTGAAATATACGTTTTCTAATTTTTATATGTTCCCTTTCCTATCTTTTTCAATGTAACTGAAACAAAATCTTTGATCGATTCCCAGTATTCATTTAACAGTTCTAACGTAGTGAAAATTCATTTCGCTCGGTAAATATCATTTTGACTCATTTCTTCCTTTTTTTTTGTGAAACCAGATAATTAATTCGGCTTCTTACATCGAAATATAACTCAAGTGCCCTTTTGTTGCCTAATTTTCATCATCAACTAGACAAAATGTTTGCTTAGCTGGTTATTTTCCAGGAACTAAAAACTTGACGAAATCATGTCAATATTCACTAACGACGGCCACTGAAGTACTGGTCGCCTTTTCAAAAATTTACATAAAAATATTCGTAACGATTACCGCAACCATTCTCTGTCTTAAACTTTGAACTTGGCGTAAATAAAATTAAACGCCAAAAGCAATGTCATTTTTCGCTCCAGCTTTTGATGGCACTTACGACCGTGATGTAGCTTAAGAAGGTTTAGGGCCTCGTGCCCGGTGCTGTTCCCCCACTCCATACTGTTATTGTCAAATGGTCATGCCACAAATTATCTTCTTTGGAATAATCAATAAAACTAGAGTGGGTTCAGTAGTTCAGTTTTGGTTTTTAGAACACTAGATATATTAAGTGCACTTAATATATTAAGTGCACTAGATATATTAAGTGCACTCTTGTTCACGATTATTTTTACATTAGTTATTTCAAAATATAAAGTGTCCTTATAAATATGAGAAGGAGTGTAGTGCTGCACAATGGGCAATCATAATGAAGAGGAAAGTGTGGAGATTCTTCTCTTGTGCTTAGTGTCTGAACTAGATTGTCGTATTAGGTTCGAGCCAAATTTCTCAATTTAGTCTTAATTTTCACGAAGAAATTAAATGATAAAATGTTTCTTAAAGTCATTTATTTTATATAATTTTATAGGATAATATGTTATATGAAATGTTGCTTTGTTATAAAATGTGTATAGTTTCAATTTGATTGTCTGACTGTATGTTCACGCTCAGATTTCTGCAAATATTTTTAGCATGTCTCAAAAATAATCTCTGTTATACGTAACAACAGCAGGTTTCCTATTCAAAGTGGTATGTATGCCGCTACTAGTTTGTACACATGTACAAACAAATGAAATTTGATCCATTACTCTCTAAGAGGCGCTATGTCCTATCTGATGATGATTTTTAACTGTCGAAAAGATAATATCATTGTGTTGGCAACTTCAGGATAAGCTGTGAAAAAGGTCAAGTTAAAAATTAATTATAGATGAAAGAACACCATCCAAGAACAAATTCATGAGGCACTGCATTGGATGAGCAGTTCAGATGAATTTATTGATAACTTTAAAAAATATATTTTGTGGCGTGACCATAGACTACCAAAAAAAGAAAAAATAATAATAAGTTTTGATGATAACAGTATGGAGTGGGGGAACAACACCGGGCACAAGGCCCTAAACCTTCTTAGTTTAAATCTTTATCGTAAGTGCCGTCGAAAACTGGAGCGAAAAATGACATTGCATTTTGGCGTTTAATTTTATGTACGCCAAGTTCAAAGTTCCAGAAGAGCAAGGTTACGGTAATCGTTACGAACATTCTTATGTAATTTTTTGAAAAGGCGACTAGTACTTCAGTGGCCATTGTTAGTGAATATTGGCATGATTTCATCAAGTTTTTATTTCATGCGAAATAACCAGCTAAGCAAATATTTTTTCTAATTGATGATGGAAACTAGGCGACATGAGGGCACCCGAGTTCTATTTCGATGTAAGATTAAAAGACACCGAATTAATTATTAACTGGTTTCACAAAACAAAAGGTAGAAATAAGTCAAAACTTATCATTTCCAGAGCGGAAAGATTTTTCATTATGTTAGAATTGTTAAATGAATACCGGGAATAGATCAACGATTTTGTTTCAGTTGCCTTGAAAAAAATATGAAGGGAAACATATAAAAATTAAAAAAGTATATTGCAAATTTATTATTTATAGGTTAAAAATAGTTATGTCTTTAAATTTAAAATAGTTGTTTGAGATTAAATAATTTTATTTATAATTTTATTTATTTAGAGAATTTACCTATCTTCTAAAGCGAAAACAAATTTTATGATATATAATAATCTACAACCCATCCTATGGTTTGTAGAGTCCAGGGCGCAAAATGTAATGAAATTAGCACTATTTTTCAGTGGCACGAAAGCACCCTTTCCCTTGAAAATGTTTGAATTAGCATTAATGTTTTGTTTACAGGATCACACAAAAGAATTCGAATGTATTATGCGAGATATAAGTGGAAATGGGGAAAAGAAGATTAGTAGTAGTATTAACCATTTTAAATATTTTCCTACATTGTTTGATGAAAACTAATATTTTCGATTTTATTTTCTGTTTGTCTGCCTTTCTGTCCATCTCCAATAATAAATTTCTATGTAATTTTTTAAATCAATAGTTTTATTAACGAATATTCTATTGCTTGGTTATATAATAATAAATTGCTATATAATAGTTCTCTAAAAAGTAGACCAAAAAATTTTTTTTTGAAGATTATTATTTTTTTAAATCGGTCCGGGACGGGTGAGCAAAGCTTTCGTACAAGCTAGGCCAGGCCCGGATCTCATAGTTTCGGCAGACTTCTTCGTAGTCTGAACCATGAATGGGAATTAATATATACGTCTTAAATCAACTTGAAATTGTTGAAATAATGAGAATTATTTCAACAAAATTTGTTTCACTGGAAATGAAAGGTGAAAAAATATGGAAACTTCGTATTTTCTGTTATCAAAGTCTATAAATTCGACAACACAGTTAACTTTCTACATTTGTAATTTATTATTTTCTACAGTAATGGACTTTATCGGCGTTACGTAATAAACCCTTGACACGTGACTACTACAGGGAAAATGCAGAATTATAATGTTTACATTTGTATTTTATGAGGAAATGTTTACATTCTATAGGGAAATATTTGCATCCTAGAGGGAAATTTATAGGAAAATGGGGAATCAGAAGTCACATGTTGAGTATGATTTAACCTCGAACTCAAAAAACCGATAAAGTCTATTGAGGTGATCTGCGCAGCACTAGTGCGACCTAAAACCCAACCATCCATCCATTGAGGTGATCGTATTTTAGAGAACAAAAACCAAGATGCGGAGTTAAAATATCCCCTGTACTTACCCCTTCCCCTTCATAATGGTCAAAGACAAAGAATGAATGAAAAAATATAAAAATTCAAATATAATACTAAATATGAATTTACTTTTGTTGGAAAAAAATAAAATAAATAAAAGCAGATTATTTTTTAATATTGGAAAATACTAGAACAAATTTGGAATTTACAATATCGATGCTTTCCTGTATTTTTTCCCTGCACATTCATTTTAAAAGTGTATAAATAAAGACAAAAACTTAGTTTTGAGTTTTTAATGCTGTTCTCACAAGGGATGGATGCATGGTTGGGTTTTACGTCGCACTAGTGCTGCGCAGATGGGCAATTGGCGACGGTCTGGGACACACCCCTAGAGGTGGTCCGGAGACCTGCCATCAGAATTTTGATCCTCCACGGAAGGGATGGCTCTCCCGCTTCGGTGACCCCCAGAGGTATAATTTTTGATGGGAACATGGAGGACATTGCGGCCACGACAGATTTTACGTGCACCAGCCACCATTAGTGTACACGACGGTCTTTGGCCGGCTCGAGCACCGAACCCGCAATCTTCCAATTACGAGGCCGGCGCTCTACCGACTGGGCTACTGCAGCCTGTTCTCACAAGGGGAAAAAAAAAAAAAAAAAAAAAAAAGATTGATCAATAACATGAAACATTCTAGCATATTCTTGAAAAATTTTCAGCAGACATGATGGAAACATCTTGTTATTATTGCGAGAAAGGGTACTTTATTCACTACAATATGTTAAAAAAGTGTATAATTACATCGAAATATGCTTTGAATTTGAATACATTCTCTTTAAAAATGTGTATATAAAAGTAGAATAAAATGGATAACCACCTCTTTATTCTAGGTTTTTTTGCAGAAGTAATTTAATAGCGAATGATTTCTGTGTTCAGACATTGTTATGCGAAAAAGCAACTAATAACAATTTTTGTAACTAGAAACAATATGAAATTTCATCACGTTAGAGTCAACATAGGCATTTGAAATCATTTTTATTGATAGCCTCACCAGTGGCCGAGAGGTTTTGCTCTCGAAACTAGTAGACAAGAAGTGCCGGGTTTAATGCCAGTTCACGTTTGCCAACCTGGCCGTTCGGAGTTTTCTCATGGTTTCTCCAAAATTCACATAAATATGAGCTAGGACCTCTTAGAAAGACCCTCCATGGAGGGCACACTATCCCGACTTAAGACCCTCGTGTAATCAATTGGCTTTAAACCTAACACCACCATCACCGCCCGTTCATTGTTTTTTCATTATTTTGATTTTTGTTCTGTTCTCCCTCTCCTACCTGCAGTCTCATATTTACTAATATTTTCATTCTAAAACTCTCTACCTACTTAAATAAAAGAAGCAATTTTGGCTTTCTGGGGACTAAAATAAATTAAAGTCGAAATTGCAGCAGACGTTTATCACGCGTAGAAAGCCACTCTTTACATCATAGTAACAAAAATTTATCTAAGCGATCTTTATTTATGGATTTGTTTCCAGAGGAAAACGAAAGTGCTGAGATCATGTCTGATGAATAGAACAGATTCTTATGTTCTGGGAAATGTGCAACACTCATAATCAACTTCCGTGTTGAAAATAACCAGTAGTTACTCATTTCCTCTTCAGTTTACAAAGGGAAAAACATCGTCAAAAATAACGGATCACAAGACTTTTTTCGTTGATTGAAGATGATCTGTAGTTTTATTATCATAAGACTCTATATTTTTTTAAGCTAAGGAGGCGAATTCTAAATAGTACGTAATCGACGATTATTCGAGTCGATTCGCCTTTTATGTATATCAAATGCCACTTCTAAAAATTTTTGGTGGCTATTGAATAAAAAAGTCGTGACACTGAAAGGATGGGCGAGAATCGACCAACTAGCGACTACTAATGGGTTAACCAATATCATTTTATATGCTTCGTGCTTCTAAAGTTGCTTTAAAATAATGGTAAATTAAAGCTTTTTGGGCGTTTCTGTTTGATTAATATTAATTCATTTAATGCGTGAAATTTTTAATTTTAAAAATGTATTTAAATATATAAATTATGCAATACAGATTTTATACAACTTGCAATAAAATGCACATAAAGCTGGTGGTACACAAAAAGGTGATATACAATAGTTTCGCATCGAAATAATTAAGTATGACCCTTCATTGGGGAAAAAAAGTCGTCACAATATGCAGTACGAAAGAAAACGTAATAAGACTTATCGTCAACACAATGTGCAGTAGAACGTATTGTCTTCCACAAAGCCAGAAGACCTTCTGATGGTGACATGAAACTCTAATTTAAAGGCAATTTACAGAAATCAAATAAACATTGGGGTACAATGAACATATAATTCAACGCATCGTAATCATTTAATTTAGCAGCAATCTATGACATCTGGTAACAGAACTGTAAATGTAGAAAAAGTCTTCAAATCGATCATAAAAAATTAGTGATGTTTGCCAAACAAGCATCGGAATTACTGTTAGAAGCTATGGTTATCGAAATAGATTTATAAAAATATTTTAGCGGACAAATTTGTCGTTTCATATGAGGGATTTGGCGACATTTGTTAGTAACTGGGTAACAATTGTCACGTTGTCATTATGCCGGCAACAAACTTAATTATAATTAAAGATCATTTATTGTTGCATAAAAAATTGGAAATTTTCAGATTTTTTACCATTTGTTATGCATTTTTTAAAATGACTATAAAAATATGAATATGTTTGGCAATATCTCCATGTTTAACGGGATAACTTTTTTTTTTTTTTTTTAATTATTATTACTGGTATTTAGAATAATGAAATTAATTATATACATATGCAATTTATCCCCCCCCATTTCTTCCCAAAAAACACCCTCAAAAATTTTAAATTATGCAAACTAGTTTTAAATCCCCCCCCCCCCTATTTTACATTATTATAATTAAACAGCACATTCTAAACAAATTTGGCTATTACTTTGTCGACTAATTGATAAGTCTTTTAAATATTTTGTTTGAATGTCAAAATTTGCATGAAATTTCTGTATTGAAACAAAAGTTTTTTTTTTTTTTTAAATTAACTTATCAATGAATTCACGAAATAATTCATAACCCAAATATATTTGGAATATTTAATTAAACTATAATAAAGTAAAATTGAGGGGGGGAAATTAAAACTAGTTTTACATGAAAAATTTTAATTAAAAAAAATGAATTTTTTAAATTTAAATAATTTTTGAGAAATTTTAATATATTGATACATTTAATGCAAATGTATGCAAATATTTATAATTCTAAGATGGTAATTTACTAAACATTTATGAGGGTGTCCACCAACATCTTAAACATAATCAGAAAATCTTTTTGTAAAAAAAAAGGGTAAACTTTCACAATTTTCAAAATGAATCCTTACTTTCTGGTCTACGTTCATAATACAATAAAAAATACATAGAGTCCCTGAATGAAAAGTTGGACTTTATCTACTGGTCTGTGTATCCTACGCAGCAAAGTTATGTATAGTAATCGATCATAAGTTTAACATGTTTCCTACTCCCTTGGATACTTTATAAAACTAAGTTGTGTAAAATTACCGAACATAAATGTGGAACCCTAATTATTGATCTGCATATGTTACGAAACAAACTTGTGTTAAGTCCCCAATCAAATTAATGCAACTTTATCTTATTGGTCTACATAGGTTACACAACATCGTTGCATAATGTTACCGTTTTTGAAAGTGCAATTTTACCTACTAATCTGCCTATGTCCCACTATAAAGTTGTGTAAAGATATTGTTTGTGAGAGAGGAACCTTACCTACTAATATGCATATGTTATACGACTATATTATGTAAAGTTACCGTTTGGCCAAGTGGAATTTTATCTACTGATCTGCATACGCTACACAACAATGTTGTGTAAAGTTACCGTTTACCATAGTGGAAACTTACTGATCTGAATACGTTACATAACAATGTTGTGTAAAGTTACCATTTGCGAGAGTGGAAACTTACGTACTGATCTGCATACGCTACACAACAATGTTGTGTAAAGTTACCGTTTGCCATAGTGGAAACTTACTGATCTGAATACGTTACATAACAATGTTGTGTAAAGTTACCATTTGCGAGAGTGGAAACTTACGTACTGATCTGCATACGCTACACAACAATGTTGTGTAAAGTTACTGTTTGCAAGAGAGGAACCTTACCTACTGATCTGTATACGTTACACAACAATGTTGTGTAAAGTTACCGTTTGCGAGAGAGAAAACTTACCTACTGATCTCCATATGTTACATAGCAATTTTGTGTAAAGTTACCATTTGTGAGAATGGAACCTTACTTTTTGCTCTGCATACATTACACAACAAACTTGTGTTATATCACCGATTGTAACACTGTAAATTTTCTTCACGGATTACAAAGGTTACACAAATACAGTTGGTAAGGTTTCTCAATATGGTTGAAGCAAGTAAGCTGCCTCAACATTGTTGAGTAAAGTTACACAAAATTTTTTATAGTGCTTGATGAAATAAAGATGTTTCGTGAAGGAATTCTTAGTGGTTCTTGTGTGCCAGCGACTGACCTCTCTATCATTCATCTCGTTACATATATATATTTTTTCGCAATGAAGTGAATTGTATGTAACAATGATTAGTGAATATGTTTGATTTAATATATGCAGAAGGATTTTGTTTGCATTATTATTACACTATCTACCAATAAGTATTTGGACACTTTTGAATTTAGACGTTTTTTCAAATATCTAGAAAAGTTTTTTAAGAATCATCTTGAAACTTTGGTAGTGTAAAAAATATGTATGCCTCATATATTACTGTAAAGATTGTGTCCTGAAGGGAAAAAGTGGACCAGTAAAAAATTAAACAAAAATCAAAATATTTTGAATGACCCTGTAAAAAGTAATGCTTGAAATGCCTTTTGGCTCTAGCATGTGATTACGAGGGTTTTTTTTTTTTTCATTATCTGTATAAATTTTTATGAGGATACCACATATATTCATGGAAATATAACGAATTTTTTTTTTTTTTTTTTATTGGGGGAAAAAAATCCACTTTTTTAATTATTAGACCCAGTTCAAAGCCATTTTTAGGAAATTTGGCATACTACATAAGACATATCATGCTGCAATCAGAATGCAAAAATATTAAATATCTTGTGAAATATGAAAAGTTTTACCAAATAATTTTTAACTACCCATGCGCTAGCTTAAAAAAAAAAAAAATCATTTGCATAATTTAATAGTCCAAATTATATGAAAACCTTAAACAAATATCGTGTAAATTCGAAAAGTTATGAGAGATATAATGAACAGAATTTCAGTTCCTCTCAAAAAAAAAAAAAAAAAAAAAAAAAAGAAAGAAAAAGAAAAAGGAAGGTGGTAGGAATTTTATCAATATTTATTTACAATCAGCGAGCACTGTATTGCCACTGGGCACTGATTGAATCAAAATAAAGATGTGAGTAAAACCCTTTAGGGTTTAGCTTTTATTTTGAGAGAACTGAAATTTTGTTCATTTTATCTCTCATAACTTTTTGAATTTACACGATATTTGTTTGAGGTTTTCATATAAGTTGCTCAATACATTTGGCTATTAAATTATGCAAATGAATTTTTTTAAAAGCTAGCGTATGCATAGTTAAAAATTATTTAGAAAATATACTCATATTTTGTAAGATATTTAGTATTTTTTTCATTCGAATTGCAATATGCTGTGTCTAATGTAGTATGCAATTTTTTTTCTAAAAATGTCTTTGCACTGGGTCTAATACCCTATGTGTTATAATTAAAAAAGTCGATTTTTTTTTTCCAATTTTTTTTTAATAAACCATTATATCTCCATGAATATATGTGGTAGCCTCATAAAAATTTATACAGATAATGAAAAAAATCCTCATAAACACCTGCTACAGCCAAAATGTATTTAAAGCATTACCTTTTACAGGGTGATCTAAAGCATTTTGATTTTTGTTTAATTTTTTACAGGTCCTTTATTCCTCTTCAGGACACAACTTTTGCTGAAATATATGCGATATAACATGTTCTTCACACTACGAAAGTCTCATAGTGATCCCTAAAGAATTTTTTCTAGATATTTGACAAAACGTCTAAATTCGAAAGTGTTCAAATACTTATTGGTATAGTGTATAATTATTACAGTCTCTAGTTCGGTTACGGAATTTTATAGAAGTTTTATGGAATTTATGAATAAGCACTAAATATGAATAATTATAGTTTGCAAATGAAAGATTTAATAGTTTGTAAAAACCATGACTGTATGTCGATTATCAGTAATGGTATTACTTGATGTGAACTCGAAATTTTTATCATGAGATAATTTATGGTTATAATACATACAAATTATTGAATAGTTGTTCAGCGATTTATGTATATAAGAAATGAAGTAAATGTTCTTCTAGTTTTCTTATATGAATAAGTAGAGTTTTATGATAAGAGAAAACGAGAACAGATTTACTTTTCAGTGCAAAAGTTATTTTATTTAACACAAAATATTTTTAATGATTAAAGAAAGCAAGAGTTTTTTTTTTTTTTTTAAATATGAAACCGCAATTTAAAAAATATAAAGATCTATATCCTAGGGGAATTGTCTAACAATTTGTTTGAAATTAGGTTTAAAAAGAAAACTAATTTTAGTCCCATATCTCATAAGTTTTTTCAACTTAATATTTTTAACAATATTAAAAATTTCAGTTAAAAAAAAAAAAAAAAGCAAATATATATATATATATATATGTATAGATATATATTTTAAAGGGTATTTTTAAGACTTTTTAAAATTTATTTTTAAGCTATAAAGGGCGAAAATCGAACTAAGTAGGGGAGAGTGGGGATGAAAGGGACACAGGATGAATGGGACAATAGCAAAATTTTTATGTTTTGCAAGCACTAGAAATTTGACAATTTTTCTGATATATGGCATTACTGAGGTCATTCATCAAGTGTAGTTTCAGAATTGTGCTGTCTATTAAAGGGCAGAAAAAAATTAAAGTGTCTTTTTCTGCTTCCAGAGTAAGTTTTTACTGATACAATTAGAGAGTAGTTAAAAATTAACTATTTGCTTAAAGTTAATATAACTCATATATTCTGAAAATGCATAATCTTTTATTGTATTTATGACATTCAAGAAGAATATTGACAATTGTTCCTTAGGCCTATTTCATGTTTTATATGATCATGTGGTGGTGGGGGTGAATGGGACGTTCCCCACTATGTGCTAATTTAAAATTGTACACAAGAATTATATTAAAATAAATCGTAAATAGATTTTCAACATTTTTATAACCTGTAGCTCAATAGTTATAACTTGGAATTATAAAAGTAGCATGGATTTAGAGAAAAATAGATTGAAAGTAATTGTTCTGATTTTTGTTTATAATAATTATGATTAAAAAAATTATAAGTTAGAATATTCAATGTAACTTAAATCAATAATATCAATAGTTAAAAAAATAAATAAACTAATAATAATTGGATTAAAGTCACAATTTCACTCAAGCTAATTAAACAAATCCTGGTGATTATTAATGTAATACAGAATAGAATGCTTATTTTTCCCGATCAGTCGGAAACAAAAATTTATCTGGATAATTTGTACTCTGATATAATGATTTATATTTTGCTAGTGTCTTATTTATTTATTTATTTTTAGATTAGATCTTATCAGATTAAATTACCAAAGCATAGAGCACTAGGAACTGTGCGAACCAAAGGACTTTTGACGTTAATTTGAGTCATTCATTACATTAGTTTATGTTAATTTCAGTAACTTCATAGTGTGTAATAAAATCACATAAACCAATTTAACTTTAAAAATTTATTTACTTTCCATTTTGTTTTCTCTTCTTTGTTAATTCCAGTCCTGTCCCATTCATCACCCTTCCCTACATTTTTTGTAGTTTTTAGCTTTAATGAAAAATTTTAAATTTTTAAAAAGAACTTTTTAGGAAATAAGAACTAATTTAATGGTTATAAATTTTTTGAAGGTGAAAACGGAATAATAATAATAACAATAAAAAAAAATACATTAGGTAAAGAGTAACACTGCTGGAAGATTTTCGTAATAGACGGGGTTTAGCTGCCGGCGACGATAGGAAATGTGTCACATTAACCTCTAAAACTTACAAAAGATAATTTTCAGAAGTGAGGAAGTATAGATGATAATATTCTCAATATTCTTCCTTAATAATGGTTATAATAATAATAATAATAATAATAATAAATCATTTTCTGACGTCGAAACAAGCAAAGATTCATACAAACGCAAGATTTTCCGTCATGTCCTAAAAAGATCTGCACATATTTTACACATATATGGTAGAGAAAATATTGCTTTTGGGTCAACTTTTCGAAATTGAGTTTTTGTTATATTTACATGTTTCGAGGTCTCTTGAATCCAGAAATCATAGTTTTAGCGGCTGATCTGTGTGTCTGTGTGTGTGTATCTGTCTATCTGTCATCAGCATATCCCAAGAACAAATAATAGCAGAGTGCCCAAACTTGGTATTCTAACTGTGTATCATATACAAATGCTGGAATAAACTTTTCGTTGAGATCAAGCAAATAATTCGTGTACAGGGACACCCAAGAGAATTCAAATGCATTATGTCTATGGGCGAAATTGAAGGTAAGTAAAAGTTAACATCTATAGAATGCACTAAACCAAATGAAGCGAATATATATTTTTATATGCGTAAAAACATGTTTCATGTAGAAAAGAGTATGGAAATTATTCTCTGTTCGTTTACAGAGCTACACAAAAGAACTAGATTATAGTGCGACAATACTTGAAAATTGGTGAATGTGTATTTCAGGTCGTGCCGTGTGTTATTAATATTGGATTATATTTATGTGTAGTATGTGGTGTGTACATAACCCTCAGAATATATACAGGAATGCCAATATTTAAATCATAACATTCTTTTTTATTGTTAGTGAAAGTGCTTTGCTATAGTATTTTACCATGTCCAAGAAAGCTGCTCAGAAATGAAATTAATTTTCATAGTCATATGGTAAATAATGTATTTTTTAAAGCTAAATATCCATCGTTTGATTTTTGTATATTTACACGTTTTGAGGCTTCCTGAATAGAGAAGTCAAATTTTTAGCGTTTGATTTTCGTCTGTGTCTCATAGAGTAAATTAAAAACAAATAACTTCAGGATCCAAATGTTGTATTTTGAAGTTAATACGATTATTAATAGAAAAGTTTGATCAAGATTGATAAGTTTCAAGGAATGTTGCGTGTGAAAGTTGTCTGAGTAATTTTAAATGAACTTTTGAATTTAATAACAGATTTGAATTCTATATAAATGTAGGTACAGTAATGAAATGGGGGGGGGGTTGAGGGGGGCAGTAGCCAGTCCTCACACAGAATTATTTGTCAAATAAAGCATTTTTGAAGCCTAATTTGAATAGTTTTAACATAAGTTTACACAGCAGTACTCGTTATCTTACCCTTTAATCTCCAATCTGTATTTATAGTATTAAATTTCAGGCTAAGAGAAAGTCATGTGAGTGACACACCAGATTATTTTCTGTAATTTTATATTTCTTTTATATTCTTTTATTAAAAAATAATATCGTAATTTACGGTATGGGAGTCACGGACTTTAGTTAATGAAAGCTCCATAATTTTCGACCATATAAAAATTTGAACGAAGCGAAAGTTCTTTATCTGTTTATTCTCCTAGCGATAATTTAGGGATTTTACGTGTAGAGAAAGATCCCTTCGATAATGAACAAGGCTGAATGCAGCGCGCGCTATTTATTTTCTCCATTTGCATCTCTAAATCAAGAAACTCGATCGGTTGTTTATTTCTTAACCAACATTTTTTACATGAATTGTCTCTCAAAGTATATTTAATATTAGTTTTTTTTTCTTAAATTGGAACTAATAAGAAAAAAAAAAGAGAAATGCTAAGCGCAATTAAATCGAAGACCATGTGCATATTGTTGATATTTCTTCTTTTTGTGATTACGGTTAAAGGAGAACGTAAACGAATTAAACTTGAAGAAAGTCTAGACACATTTTTGGGAACTCTAGAATACTATCAAAACAGACAAACTGATGTTGTCTTTCTGTTGGATGATTCTGGAAGTATTAAAGCCGAGAACTTTCCAAAAGTGAAAAAATTCACTGAAATAATTGTTCGGTATTTGTCAGTCAGTCGAAAGTATAACAGAGTAGCTATCTTAACATTTTCAACAAATGTAGAAAATCATGTTGACTACATTCAAAATCCTGATGGTAACATGTGTTCTCTGTTAAAGAAAATTGACAATATTGGCTACACAGCTGGCTGGACGTATACAGATGATGGGATGAAAGAAGCAAACAATATCCTTGCTCGTGGTACATCGCCAGAGAAGTAAGAATTAACATTATTATCTTAAGTACAATATAATATTTGTTATTACATTGGTATTGTTAGAGTAGAATATACCTTACAAGAAAGTCCAAATATATATATATACAGTCGGTAACAAAAGTGTCCGAACAGTAGCAAAAATTCCTATGTAAAAAAAGTACACTTAATACGGTTTTGTTAAATAAATCCTTATCGAATCATGTTCTTACACTGACTAAGGCAGGATTCGACAAGGATTTATTTAACAAAACCATATGAGATGTACTTTTTTTTACATAGGACTTTTTGCTACTGTTCGGACACTTTTGTTAACGACTGTATATATATTTAACTCTTTGTGCTATATTCATTGACCACGGTCATATGGAGAGTACAGAACATGTTAGATAGCTGACTCCATAATTGTACAGAATCCCCTAAAAAGGTATTTATAACCTCTAAATATAAGATAGAGCTAAAAATGTTTTGTGCGTAAATAGATTTATTGGTTCCTTTTTATAAAGCTTTTAACGACAATATGTATATTGTTGATATCCAAGTTGTATCGGAGGTCGTCAACTAAAAAAAAAAAAAAAAAAAAATAAACTTAAGATTTCTTCTATTAGGCTCCAATTATGAAATAGCTGTTCCTTAATGAAATTACGGCATGTTCTGTGATGCTTTTGAATAAATAGGTAAAACCTTAAAATTAAAAACATTTTTATAAAGTATTGGATATTTTAAATTATATAAATAACCGATGAAGTTGCTTATATTAATTAATAATATTACATTTTTAGAGCTAATTTTTTAATTTTTACATTATTGCAAGTCATGCGAAAGTTATTTAAAATAAGTTCACTATATCAGTAAGTAAGGAAATATATATATATAATTCTACATATATAAATATAAAATAATTCTTCTAAAAACAAAATTACAAAAGTATTCAAACGGTTCAAGTTCCAATAAATAAACTTAAACTAGTGGATCTGCAGATCGGGAGCCTCAACGTAGTATTTGTATCAATTATTACACAGCAAATCATGTTTACTTATTATATAGTATATGAAATAATTATATATACATTTTAAATAATTATATATATTTTAAATAATTATATATTTTAAAAAATAATTATATATATAACTTACTACATAAACAGATACATTTATGAGGGGTGGCTACCGCCCCCTTAACTCCTGTTGTATTCGTCTGTTTATATCGATCTGTATATATGTGTATATATATATATATTTCCTTGTAACTCATAGCCTCGAGTTAATTCCTTGCAACTCATAAACACTTATACCAAATTTCATTCAAAATGATTTTTTAAATTATCGCAATTATTTTATGTATGTATCCCTGTAAGCTAATTACCTATTCAATGCCTACCATTTTTCAATGAAACCTTGCTTTTTAATATTCTATTAACTTTTTTTTTTTTAATTAAGCTTAATTGAGTGTAATCATGTTAAAATGCACTTGTGAGAAATACCGTCTATAGACCGTAATGGTAGAAAATTCGTTTGGGTGTCCCTGTACGCAAGCCACACTAGTTATACACATTAATAAAAAGTATAAACTAAATCATTGGAACTCATTAATATTGAACTAAAATTGACGTCATTGGATGATTACAAAATGCCATCAGAATTCTTTTGTATGGTTCTGTAAATAAATTATTTAGTCTATGCATACCTTTTTTCTAAAGAAAATATGCTTTCAAGCATCTTAATATTGTATATTAATTCTATTATGTTCAACTCAGCATAAACGCGTTAAAATGCGCTTGATGAAAATATGGCCATAGGCTCTAATGTCACAAAATTCTTTTCTGCGTCCTTGTCAACCAACTATAAACATTATATAAAGCAATAAGAAATATACAACTTATTCTCTGTAGCTCATGAATGATTGTCCGCAATTTGACCTAATTTGGAAGATTATGTGACATTTTCGAAACACTTTTGTGAGATCCTGTACATTAATTATTAAGTCTAAGCACACATTTTCTACAGGAATCACGCTTTTAAGAATCGCGATAATTCATGTTAATTTCGTTTTGTTGAATGCAGTGTAACTATGTTAAAATGCGTTTAAATGAAATTCTTCCCAGGCCGTAATGATAAGAAAACCTTTGGTGTGTCCCTGTACCCGATCCATAAAAAGTAACATACAAATTCTGCCCGTAGGCAGTAACGATCAGAAAAACTTTGGTGCGTCCCTGTACACGAACTATGAATAGAATACACACCGAAAACTACACGGCTATTTCTGTGTGGTTAATGAACATGTGTACTCAATTGCAAAAGTCAATAGAATGATTTTTGCGGCCGCTATCGCGAGACATACAGACAAACACACAGACAGAACTCAAAAAGTTTTTGAGTTTCCACATGGTGGTCTCCACAAACGTTTCGACAATAAGTCCATATAGCTTCTTCTTCTTCTTCTTCTTCTTCTTTTTTTTTTTTTTTTTTTTAATGTCTCTTTTTTAAAGATAATATATACTAGATTTTTTTTTTTTTTAATTTTATTAACGAAATTTTTTAACAATATTCATTGAATATAATTTTCATCCAAAAAGAAGTATAGAAATTCAAGAAAATTATGTAATTATGTTTGAAATAGTTAATATTGAGATTTTATTAAAACACAAAAATATAACAATTACAGAAAATATGAAGGAATAAAAAAACAAAAGTTACATTTCTATAAATCGTTATAAATTTGGTGTTTGAATTTAAATTTTGCTTTGCAATAAAAAAAATTCTGTCATATTGGATTATTTCTATTGAAGTTTTAAATATTCGTTCATATTTCAATATTTAACTAGACCCTTAACATTAATTTATCTTTTTTTTTTTTTTTTTTTTTTTTGTTTAAGTATTAGTGAGTAAGTGAGGGGCTTTTACGTCGCACCCGTGCTACGCTATGGGCAATTGGCGACGATCTGGGACACACCCCCTAAGGGTTATCCGAAGACAAAACATCACAATTTTGATCCTCCACGGAAGGAATAGTTTTCCCGCTTCGGTAACCCAGGTTGGTTGGTTGGGTTTTTTACGTCGCACTAGTGCTGCGCAGATGGGCAATTAGAGACGGTCTGGGACTCACCCCTAGAGATGGTCCGGAGACATGCCATCGCAATTTTGATCCTCCACAGAAGGGATGGCTCTCCCGCTTCGATGACCCCCAGAGGTATAATTTTTTATGGGAACATGGAGGACATTGCGGCCACGACAGATTTTACGTGCACCAGTCACCATTAGTGTACACGACGGTCTTTGGCCGGCTCGAGTACCGAACCCGCAATCTTCCCATTACGAGGCCGGCGCTCTACCGACTGGGCTACCGCGGCCCTCGGTAACTCAGGAAAAAAAAAAAAAAAAAAAAAAAAAAATATATATATATATATAGATGAATACCAGTCGAACAATAACTTCGCTATTCTGAATGACAATTGAGCTGTTAAAATATAAATAGTTTTCTTCATTTGGTCTTCTATACTGATCGTGCAAATGGTAACATGGTTTTGCCTTACTATTTTATTTTTATTGTTTTCATAACAACAATCAATTTATATAGAATATTATTGATGTTCTTGTTCAAAAAATAGAACTCAATAACCCGTGCTCCAAACTGTAACTTTTTTTCTATACATAAAAGTTGGTGAAAGAAGATGTATTACAAAGGAATATAAATTATACCTTTAAAAGCAAAATTAGACCTACAATATTTATATGAAAAATAAGCGTATTTAGCTAATTAACTATATCATGAATGAGAGGGTCGTATCGCGTCGTAACATTGCCGGAAAAAACATCGGTGCCAAAACATCGCCACGAAAACGTCACCGTGCCAAAAACATCGTCAAAGAATAAGTTTTATTTCTACGTCATTGTAAAAGTGAATTATCTCCTTGTAAAAGCATTCTGAAATAACGAGCTTTTTGCAAATTTATGCGTAGAAAAAAAGAATTTCTGGGATAAATTAATATTTATGTTGGATGCCGCGCGAGTTGCAAATTGCTTTAGTGTCAGCGAATTTTGACTTATAATTTCGTTCATTTTCTGATTTCTGAGTGATGAAGTCTTTTGCCAAGAAATAATCTTTAAAGGGGGCAATTACGAATTATTCTCGATTTATAATTTCGAGTAGCAATTTTCACAATTTTCAATTGTTTTTTTAATCATTTAAATTTATCTATTTTTATCCCTTTCATATGATGTTTTGAATTAATTTTTTTTTTATAAATGCATACTAAATGCACATTGTTAATTTTTTTTCCTTCTGGAGCAAAGCGAACCTATTCGGTAACCAAGAGCTGGGTGTTAAATTGTTGTAGTAAGTAGATTTTACAAGTTATAGTTAATGCGAATATATTGTATGCAAATTTGGGGACTAAACGTTAGAATTTGGGATTTCGTATTCTTCATTGTATTATTAATTTCCCGTCTTAGATTTTGGGACGCAAAATAAAATTATTGTTCTGAAATAGTTTCCAATCGCGCCATTTTCTTTTAAGTGGTTAGTGGTAACAATCGTTTACCTGACACTGACAAAGAACGCAATAACGTACCCAGAGTAGAAAATGTTGCTCATTATCTTTAATATAAAATTTTATTTAAAAAAAAATAAAGAAAGAAAGAAAAATAAATAAATTTGAATAAAAAAATGCTTGATTGTATAGCAATGGATAATTTGGGGGGAGGAGTGGAACAAAGCATTGACTCTCAGAAAAGAGGAAAAACAGATTGTGCCCCCAATGAAATTTTGAAAAGTTGACGTCTATGTTTGTGCATGTTAACCGCTATTACATAAATTGATAGACAAGAAAGTTTTGTAATGTTTAAAGCGTATTATTATTGTTATTATTATTATTAATTCTGAATAATAAATTTCGTTAGTAATTTGACCTACAAGATATAAGTGTAAAATTTCGAAAATTTCGTAATTTAATTCCGGGAAAGTTTTTTCCGGGTGGACATTTTTTCTGAGGACATTTCTCCAGGGAACGTACTTTTTGAGGGACGTTTTTTCCAGGGACGACACCCCTCTTCTTAGAGTTTGCCGTATTCGAGTTTAATGGGCATAAAACGCATAAATCTCGAATATGTGAGGGACCCATTTCAAAGCATTTGCGATGTTAATGATTTATGGGCAGGAAGCACACAGGAACTTCCAATTTAGGATGGACCCCTTCATAATGTTTATTCATGGCGAAAAAGTGCACAGGGTTCCGTTTTTACTGATGGTACCCTAAACAGTGCTTGCCGTATTAATGTTTCATGTGTCCGAAACGTACAGGGCCTCGTTTTAGTGAGGTCCCCTTCATACTGTTTTACGTTTTTATGATTAATTAGGGCGAAGCGCACATAGATAGTGTAAGTGCCCTCTTCATTGAGTATAATAAGATTATGTAAGTGCGCCCTTATGTAAGTAAATATTAAGATTATCTAAGTGCCTGTTGTAATTAAAATTACACATTTATTTATATACATAAATAAAACAAAACGTGTGAAATTTAAATATATATTTATGTATAAATATTTTATCTTTGTATAATAGAATTTAAAAAATGATCTGTATATAAATATTTAGAAGTAATTTTTTTTTTTAATAAGAGCAATAACTAGCTATATTTAAAAATGGAAATCTATAAACTGTAAAATTGAAAGGGGAAGAAAGGAAATGTGCTCTTGATAGGAATCTACGAGACGGACCGGCGGCGCAGTGAACAATACGGTTGACATTAAACGGCAAAAGCTCACGAAAATGGTTTATTGCGGCTATAAATGAAGAAAAAAGAGATGGAGCAGATTTTCGAGAACCTGAATTTCTAAGAAGAGTAAGGGGGGTCGAGAGAAGTATAGAAGTACATTGGCGAAGGAAACGACCAGTAAGAAAAAAGGAAAAGCCCCGATTTTGGCAGAAGGCGGAGTGAAAAATGGACCTGTAAGTGAGAAATAAAAAATATCGTCAGATGGTGGACTCATAATATAGCAGCGATTTGGAGCTGGATTACCTAGAAATAGAAATATGATGCTGGAACCGGGAAGCGAGACGAGAAAGCTAGGATGCTAGACCGGGAAGCGGTACTCTCAAGATTCCAGGATTAGACATCGAAGCTGGGGATTCGGATTAATGGAGATTAAAATAAAGGAACCCTTTAAGGTCAATGATGCTGGAAAGAAATATAATGCTCTTGGAATCCTCTCATCAAACTTCTTCGTAAGTTAGCGCAGATCATCCTTCCAGATTTTGAAGTCTCTGGATCCCATGAATAAAAGGTTGGACCCTCGCCGCAGATATGATGCTCTGGGAATATTTTAGTGAAAGTTATTTTAATAAGTAGCGCAAATCATGCTCCTGATGTCCTAGTTCCGGATTCCCTTGGATATAACGTTGGACGCTCGTCACCGGGGTGAGTCACTACTTTTAATTATATATACACTGGTTCTCAAAATTATAAGGACACCCGTTTTTCTATATTAACTAAACACTGAACACTATTATTGAAACAAATATATTTTTTATTAATTTGAATTTCATTAATAGACTATATTTAAAAAGTTTTATCATTTTTCTATCTTAAAAAACTTTAAATACGGTCAAAAAGATGATTTTTCAGGTGTTCACAATTATAAGGACAGCTCGAATCTTAGTAAATTTTTTTCAGTTATTCTTTAAATTAATATTTTAGGGTGTATATTTTTAGGGTGAAACAGTCAGACATTCTCTCTGGTATATATATATATATATATATATATATATATATATATATACATACATTTTTTTTTTTTTAATTCACTTTCAGTACCATTTCATACAGCATAGAAGATATTCTGAATACATTTAAACTATTTAAAATTGCTTTCCACTTGCATGCCTATTTCTAATATGATAAGTTAAGGTTTTTTCAACTTTTAGGCCACGGGAAAGGCAATAATAAAGAAGTTTCTTTCTTCAAACTATTTCCTATTGCTCTAGAAGTAGAGTAAAAATCTAAGTCTTGTTGAAAAAAATATTATTACCCCCCAAAATCTAACAGAAATCCGAGAATTTCGCGTTTAAAATTTGCGGATATACTCTTGATGTTCATAATAATAGAAAAAAATTACTAAATTCATTCTGCCTTCGGTAGAAACAGCTCCCCAGAGCACCATAGATCCACCTTTAAAAGGCCCGATTCATACCTGCCTTTAAAAAGTTTGCTCTGTATTTCGCTATCTTCTGATCGTGCCAGTAACTGTTGAAACCATTTGCTTAATCAAGAATAAAATGTTTTTCATACAAATGTGCAACATTTTATCATTTAATATTGTCTTTATTCAACTTTAACACAGACGATCTTTCCTCCATTAAATGCTTATTGATTATTACAGGTTTTTTTTATTAATTTTAACATATTATTAATTATTTTAAACATGCATAAACGTGGAACCCAACCTTTCGTTAAATATTACGAGCAAATTCAGCAGAAATCATTATGAGTAGAACAGTAAGAGGAATTATGAGTCTTCGATCTCTGTAAAACAACTCTGATTTTGCATCAGATCTCTCTCCTATCGAACCAGCAGCTCAACGTTTGATCACATTCCTTCAGCAATTTTAGATCTTCGAATTTCATTAGAAATTCGGCGTTATTGAAATTATCCTCCCACTTAAAAAACACATTTATCATACCTCACTACATGAACGTTCTTTTTTTAGAGGAAATATCAGTAATATCCGTCCAAGAAAAAATAAAGGCATATATATGAATTAATCTAGCTCAGTAGTTAACAAATTCGCATGTCAACTGTAATTTATCCGCTAGTAAGTTAAATAAAACGAAAAAATCTTGATTGTCCCTATAATTATGAACATCTAAAAACGTGGAGAAAAAAATATTTTGAACTATTTTTTACTAATTTTGTTTCATATTAAAAAAATATGACAGTTTTGGTTTATAGAATACTAGATGTATTAAGTGCACTTAGTATAATCTTGTTCACAATTATTTTTACATTAGTTATCTCAAAACGTAAAGTGTCCTTATAAATATGAGATGGATTGTATATATATATGTATTTATAAAAGAAAATAAAATATTGAAAAATTTGTGATTAATAGGTTAAATTATTTACTTTTCCCTTTTCTTCTTTCGATTCGGGCTGAGTTCCACTTAAAGAGTTCTGGATTAATTATTAACCCTGATTATTCATTAGTTTAAATTTGTAATGATTTTAAGTTTTTTTAAAAATAAATAAATAGATAAATAACTACTTGTTGTACATTCTTTATGCTACTATTAGTTTATAAAGATTTAGTTTAAAGGACAATTTAGTAAAATATGAATAATCTAGGTATTCAAAAGTTAATTTTATGACCCATTAAAGATGTTTAAGGACTTGGGTATAATTTAGAAATAAAAGAACGCAGTGTACTGATCAGTTTGGAATCTCTCTAAAATAACAATTTCTCTCCTACAGTGCCTTCTTCATGTTTGGCGTATTCATGATTTATGGGTTAGAACTTGTTTTTGTGAGGGACTCTTTTCTTAATATTTGCGATATTAATGACTTATGGGCACGGGCCTCCGTTTTGTTTAGGCCGGAGAGTGTATTCATAGTTCCTTTAGAGTGTATTCATAATGAGTGTAAACAAAATTTTCTTTACATTTGGTTTAGGTTTGGGATAAAGACCATTAAAAAGTTAAAAGTTTTCAAAAAACTGCGATGCAGAATATGCGGAGGCTTTTTCCTTCAATACAGTCAGTCATGCACCCCTTTACCCCCACCTTCACCCCTTAACCCAGATCTGCCCACTATGAAAATACGTTTTAGAAGAAACTAAAATTTGTCCCCACACAGCCACTTGCATTCATAAGACATCCATAAAAGTTAATAAATGTCTACAAAAGTTGAAAAATGATCCGTTTAACTTCTATAAACATCCTACAGATATCTATTAGCACGACAAATGTCACTCTTTTTCACATCCATTAGATGCCTGTTAAATAACCAAATATCCAATAATTGGACTTAATAAATCTAATAGATATTGATAATTTCTAAATCTTGTTTTGATTTAACATATTACAGTCGGCTGCAAAATTATTCGAGCATCCAAGACTTTTAAGTACTCGAGCCGACCAAAGACCGTCGTGTACACTAATGGTGGCTGGTGCACGTAAAATCTGTCGTGGCCGCAATGTCCTCCATGTTCCCATCAAAAATTATACCTCTGGGGGTCACCGAAGCGGGAGAGCCATCCCTTCCGTGGAGGATCAAAATTGTGATGGCATGTCTCCGGACCACCTCTAGGGGTGTGTCCCAGACCGTCGCCAATTGCCCATCTGCGCAGCACTAGTGCGACGTAAAAGCTAACCAACCAACCAAGACTTTTAATGGACATTTTAAAGATTTTTTTTTTACCTTTTATGGATCAATTGGATGTAATTTAGATGTCTAATGGATATAATGGCGGTGTGCGTCTACAACAATTACTTTAAAGTTCTCACATTAATAGACAATAAAAATTTAGTTTTGTTATTGAGGGTGAGGCATCCAATGAGTGCGAAGCCCCCGCTTTGCTGAGGCGCCAGGCTATTACTCGAAACTTACTGAAAATTTAATCAATTGCTCTTCCTACTATAATGTATTTCCCAATAAATATCATTCTTATATTCGCATTCCTTCTTGGTATTGCAATTTTTTAAAACATTAGTGTATTAAAATACTGTATAATACTATGCCATTGTGCATTAAAGCAGTAATTCCATATAAAGGTGGAATTAATGCAATGCAGAATACACATTTTTATTAAGTAATTGTTTAGATCTAACAAATAAGTAGTTTTATTTCATATATTAAAATATAACTTGTTTATTTCATGTAATAAATCATAGTAGAATAGAAAGTATATGTTTATCATATTACGTTTAAGAAGAAAGTTTTATGTAGATTTTTATTAAATACTTCATAGAGTGTAATAAAGCGAATTACTAAACCGAAAATGTACATAGGTATCATTTCATCTCTTTGGTATTATGCAAAGATGACAGTTTTATTTGTTTCAACTATTAGTTTTGAAATTATTACAAATAAAAAATATGTAAGTCAATTTATCTGCAGTGCGGCTTTTTTTTTTTTTGTCCCTTACTGTACATAAATAAAGACATAAATCTTCATGTAGTTTTCACATATTTTGTATAAGTAGAGTTTTATTACAAGAGTAAAGGAAAATTGATTTACTTTTCAGAGCAAAAGTTATTTTATCTAGAACAAAATATTTTCTATGATTAAAGAAAGCAAGATGTTTTTATATGAAACTGCAAAATTTTAAATATAAAGATCTACATCATAGGTGAATTGTTTAATAATTCATTTAACATTAGGTTTAAAAAAAAAAATCTAAATAGGGTAGGTGCTCCAGTGGGGCATGCTCCAGTAATTGACATCTATCCCGAGATAATTAATAAATAAGAAAAATAGTAAAATAATATATTTTACATATAAGAATTTTAACATTTTATGTCAAACACTGGAGCATAGGGTACTAATAACTGGTAAAATGAATAACTAGCAGTGTCAAACACTAGAACATAGGGGGCCAATTACTGATAAAATAAAAAAACTAGCAGTGTCAATTACTGGAACAATGAGTGGGTGTCAAATAAAAATTCATAAAAAAAATAATTGTTATCAAATGTATATATTTTAACATATATGTGGTTCTGAATGTCTTTCATACCATATGTACTAACTTAAGATTTCTAAAAATATCTTCTGATAACCAGAACATTAAAAACATCAGAGATTGCTCTAAAAGTGTCAATCACTGGTGCACTTACCCTATTGCCCATAAACACATTATTTTATTTTATTTTATTTTATTTTATTTATTTATTTATTTATTTATAGTTTCATATACTTATTAACAATATTCAAACAAATTTTCAGTAATAATATAAACATGGATTAATACTTGTTTTTCAATTTATTTTGAAGCTATAAAGTGAAAATTGAATTAAAAACATTTTTTCCTGTTTATAGCTTCAAAATGAAATATTAAAACTTTAAAAAATAAACTTTAGAAAAACAAGAATTACTTTAATGCTTATGCACTTTTTTTGAACGGGAACACGGAATTAAAAAAAAAAAAAATAGTTAATGAGTAATAGTTATAATAAATTTCAGTATTGAATAACAGGTGGTTTAACTGGCGGCGATGATAGGTAATGCGTCCTCTTAACCTCTAACACTTTCAAATTTCCATGTGTGATAAACATTCTTCGCTAATAATAGTTATAATAATAACTAAAAAAATAATCCTTTCATTAAAATAATAATAATACTTGTGGGCGTCGGAACAAGCAAAGATTCATGCAAATAGTAGATTTTCAGTCGTGTAATGAAAAAAAAGGCTGCACTTATATTTTTATCTATTTTTATAATTATCTATTTTATATTATTTTATTAAAAAATAATATCGTAATTTACGCTATGTGAATCATGGACTTTAGCAAATGAAAACTGTATCATTTTCGGTAAGATGAAAAACAGACTTAAGGGAAAAGCTCTTTATCTACTCTTTTTACTGTTTATATTCCTCACGATAACTTAGGGATTTTACGTGTAGCGAAAGATCTCTTCGATAATAGCCGAAGTTGAATGCAGAGATTTCATTTTCTTCATTTGCATCTCTAAATCAAGAAACTCGATCTATCGGCCACAAAAATGTCATAGTTTATTTATTTTATTTTATTTTTTAATAAAATTTGGCATTGAAAGATTATTTAATCTAAAGTTTTCTCAAATTGGAATTAATAATAATAATAATAATAAAATGGTAAGCACAATTAAATCGAAGACTATGCGTATATTGTTGATATTTCTTATTTTTGTGAATACGGTTAATGGAGAACGTAAACGAATTAAACTTGAAGAAACTCTAGAAACATTTTTGGGAACTCTAGAATACTACCAAAACAGACAAACTGATGTTGTCTTTCTGTTGGATGATTCTGGAAGTATTAAAGCCGAGAACTTTCCAAAAGTGAAAAAATTCACTGAAATAATTGTTCGGTATTTGTCAGTCAGTCGAAAGTATAACAGAGTAGCTATCTTAACATTTTCAACAGATGTAGTTAATCATGTTGACTACATCCAATATCCTGATGGTAATATGTGCTCTTTGTTAAAGAAAATTGACAACATTGGTTACTCGGAAGGCGAGACGCAGACGGATAAAGGGATGAGAGAGGCAAACAATATCCTTACTCGTGGCACATCACCAGAAAAGTAAGAATTAGTATTTTTATCTTAAGTAGAATATATGTTATTATGGGAATGAAATATATCCTATAAGAAAATCCAAATATGAAAAATATAACTCTTTATGCGGTGTGTACTGACTGAATCATATGGAAAGCATAAAAATTCGTAGATAACTGGCCCCATAATCGTAGATTCCTTAAAAAACTGAAAGGTATTTTAAAACGCTAAATAAAAGAGATAAAAATATTTCAAACATAAGTCTATTTACTGGTTTCTCTTTTATAAAGCCTTTAGTAACTATATGCACACTCCCCTATAATAAATGACCGGACACTTTCGATTTCAGACGTTTTGTCAAAAACCTAGAAAAAATCTTGACAAATTATCCTGAAACTTTGGCCTTGTAAAAAACATGTTATAACCGGTATATTTCAGCAAAATGTTTGCATAGAAGACAGAAAGGGAACCAGTTACAAGGGAACCAGTTAAGAAAAATCAAAATGTTTGGGATCACCATGTAAAAAGTAATATAAAAAAAAAAAATCCTCATTTTTTATTGTAACATGCACGGTATTAAAACTAGCGTAAAGCCATTTTTAGGAAACTTGACACACTACAATAGGCACAGCATACTACTATCAGAATCTAAAAGTATGAAACATATAATGAAATATGAGCATTTTTACTAAATGATTTTAAATTAGGCATACACAAACATTATAAACTTTCATTTCGATAATTTATTAGCCAAATATATTGAGCTACTTATACGAAAACCCCATGCAAATATCGTGACATTATCAACATTTATCGTCGATGGAATTAAATGAATTTCTGTTCCTCTATATCTTTGGCAAAAAAAAAAAAAAAAAAAAAAAAAAAAGCTAAATTATAAGGAGTTTTATTAAAGTTTTATTTTGATTTTATCAATGATAATACAGTGTTCGTTAATTGCAAATAAATATTAACAAAATTCTCTCCCTCTTTTTTTTTTTTTTTCCTTTGACAGAGAGAGGAACTGAAATTCATTTCATTTTATCGACGATAACCCTTTGAATTTACCGATATTTTTTTGGAGTTTTTATATTAACAGCTCAAAACTTTTGGCTAATAAATTATGCAAATGAATTTTTTTAACGCGTCCGCATGAGGAGTTATATTTTCATATTCTGATACAGTATGTTCTGTCTAATGTAGTCTGTCAAGTTTCCTAAGAATGGCTTTTCATTTGGTTTAATACTCTGCATATTATAATTTAAAAAATCTGCACATATAATTAGAAGAAGCTTCATAATCATATTCTGCAGCCAGAACGCATTTCAAGCATTACTTCTTAGAGGGTATCCCAAAGATTTTGATTTATTTTTAGTTTCTTACTGATCCCGTTTTAATCTCCGGGACAAAACTTTTGCTGGAATATATGAAGTTTAACATGTTTTTTAGACGCCCAAAGTTTCAGGAAAATTCGTCAAGTATATTTTTCCAGATTCATGACAAGACGTCTGAAATCAGAAGTCTCCCCGGTCATTTATGGTAGGACAGTGTATGTTGTTGTTATCTAAGTTGTATTTAAGACTGTTAACTCAAAAATAAATAAAATAAACTCTTCAGATTTGTTTCATTAGAGTCTAATGGAATAGTTGTTCCTGGATGAAATACTGTATCAGCAATGAGGCGTTTGATCAAATGTACTGAAATTAGAATTAAAACTTATTAGAATTAAGCTCTATATTTTATTGGGTAGTTCAAACTAAATAAATAACCGTCCTTGTATATATATTAATAATCTTATTTTTTATAGCTAATATTCTAATTTTGACATTGTTGCAAATGATGTGAAAATTTCTGAAAAAAGTTTAATATATCAGCAATTAAGAAAAAAAAATTATAACATAATTCTTCTAAAAACAAAATTACAAGAGCATTCATACGGTTTAAGTAACAACAAGTAAACTTAAATTTATAACTTAAGTCCGTACTTAAGTCCAATAAATAAGCTTAAAACTCAAGTCCATATAGTTCTTATGTTTTATTTTTTAATCTCTCTTTTCTTTGAAACAATTCATACTATAATCTTTTTAGAACAATAGTAACTAAGTTATTTCAGAAACGATATTACATATAACTTTCATTCATAAAAATATATAGAAATTTATAAAAACTATGTAATTTAGGTTTTATTTAGGTTTTATTAAAAAGATAAAAGTATAATAATTACAAAAATAAATAAATAAATAAAAATAAAAATAAATAAATAAATAAAATAACGAATACATTACAAATGAATTTAGCATTTAAAATTACATTTCTGTAACAATTACATTTATTAACCTGATACTAAATTTTGTGCCTAAATTTAAATTTTACTCTGGAATCAGAGACTCACGACATATTAGACTATTTCAATAAAAAATTTAAATGTTCGTTTATATTTTAATATTTAAATGGACCCATAGACTTAATTTATTTACAAATAATTAAACCAAATATGAATAACAGTCGAACGGTAACTTCGCGATTCTGAATGACAATTTGGATGTAAAAATATAAATTTATTTGATCTTTTGTAAAACATGATTTTACAAATTATTAAATAGTTTTGCTTCACTATTTTACTTTATTATTCTGTAACAAAAATAGGTTTACACAGAATATTATTTATGCTCTTGTTCTAAAAAACCAAATTCGTTTGCCTGTGTTCCAATCCGCAATACTTTTTCCCCTTTACATAAAATTGATGAAAAAAGTTGTATTACATATCAATTTAAAGTATCTTTTAAAACAAAGGCTCACATGATTTATATGAAAAATAAAATATAGTAGCTATCAGGGCCCGAAATTTCAACTCAGATTACGCTCGCCGAAAAAAAAGTTTTCCTCGCCACAAAATAAGAGTTGTCATTCTTTTTCTTTTTTGCGCATTTTTTTTTTTCTTTTCCTGACTTAAATGCTTTAACAAATATGCTTAAAATTATCTATATTAAAAGTTTATCGTTTATCATCATGTCTCATAATCATCTATAATTAAAAATCATTATAAAGTATTGTATTTGAGATTTCAAAAAGATTAAAATTAGCCTAATAACATAAATGCAAAGAGTCATTAAAGAAAAAAAGGAGGAAAAGAAAAAAAAAAAAAAACTCTTTGTTAAACAATCTGCTGTGAAAATCTTTTTATTATGAAAGATAAGCTTCCTTATTTACCGATTTATTTATTTAACTTTTTACATCAGAAATGTCTTTTTCATTCATTTTATTTTTGTAATTAGACAGAATGTCAATGTAACTTGTTCATTCTTGTCATTTGAAATAGCCATTTCGGAATAATTTTTTCGATAAAATCGTTGCTTACATGCCTACAAATTATTACAAGTACAAGTCCTTGGAGTTTCAGAAAAAAACTGAAAAATGTGAACTGTTTTTTGATCATTATTCAGCAAAATAAACATAGGCAATATTTTTAAAAAGGCTCGGGTTCATTTTCATGCGCCAATATCGTATAGGCAAACTTTCACATTTCTCTTCTCTCGGATAGTGGGCGACGGGCAAAGAGGTTCTCTGCTCGTCTATTCTCACTTAGGAACCCTATATAGGGTCCCTCTATCTAGGGTTCCTATTCTCACTCTGCTTAGAGAAATCACAATGGGAGAAACGAAACTGCCGAAGAGATTAAAACTTTTATGCATGCACTAAGCATTTTTCCTTTCTCAGGCTGGGATTAAATATGAGGTTATAAGATGGCAAGTATTGCCATATTTAAATCTATAAAAAGAATGTTTTCTGTCACCGTGTAGTGTAAGAATTCTATCTATAACTAGACCAAATTTTTACTCGCCACAGTAAAATTTTCACTCGCCAATGGCGAGCTGACGAGCGGAAATTTCGCGCCCTGAGCTATACTATGAATAAGTGAGATAACTCTAAAATTAAAATAAAAAGTAAATATAAAAAAGTTTATAAAAATATTTTATTTTCTTTATTGCAATTTACAACTATTTACCTTTGGTTCTAATTTTTCCCTATTCGTAATGTCATTTTCCTATTCATGTGCAGGGCCGCGGTAGCCCAGCCAGTAGAGCGCCGGGCTCGTAATTGGAAGATTGCGGGTTCGGGAGCCTGTCAAAGATCGTCGTGTACACTAATGGCGGCTGGTGCACGTAAAATCTGTCGTGGCCGCAACGTCCTCCATGTTCCCATCAAAATTATACCTCTGGGGGTCATGGAAGCGGGAGAGCCATCCTTTCCGCGGAGTATCAAAATTGTGATGGCATGACTCCGGACGACCTCAAGGGGTGAGTCTCAGACCGTCGCCAATTTCCCATTGCACCACACTAGTGCAACGTAAAACTCAACCAACCAACCCATTCGTGTATATGCGTGTGACGTTATATATCCTAGATTTTGATCATTATTATGTTGAAATGTTTATATGCTATATATATATATATATATATATATAACTGTTTTCCCACCATTAAATAAGTTTGACATGGAATTTCTGAAGTTTTGATAGCCAAGTGTGCTAAGGGGGAAAAAAGTTGCAAAGCATTATACTAACATGTAACTCCTTTTTTGATAATAATAATATGTATTATATAAAATACTTTGATATTCTTAATTTTATATGCTAATTGCAGATAAACAAAATTACATACATAGAAATTATGGAGAAGTTACTCAACTGTCGACCCTGCTTCGGCAGGTTTTTTTTTTTTTTTTTTTTTTTTTTTATTTTAAATCCATTCATGTTCTCGAACTTTTAGAGCTGTAATATAAACGCTATTATTTATTTATTTATTGTGTCTGTGTATTTATGAATTTTCTTCACCTTATTTCGCCTTTTCCTTCAAGGTAATATAATATAATATTATACATATAGGGAATACCTTTCCAAATATTGCATAAGAAGAAATAATATATCACACGACAAACAAGAAAATTTTGAAAAAGATTTTTGAAAAAATATTAAGAATCCTTATGGCATACAACATCAGTGTGTCTTCGGGGTCTTTGACTGAATGTTGTATGCAATTAGGTGTAATTTCTGTTACACTGTATACAGTTGCCAAAAATGTTCAGTACACAAAGATCAATTGCACCAAATAAGATATTACAAATGAAATACATAAGAAAAAAAATTCTTACAGAATAAAATCTACAAACGAAGAATTTCAATGAATATCTGATAAGTAAATTAACATCTAATTTGACGTTCAAATTATTTCAGTTGCAAGATTTAAAACAGGGAAAATAAAATATAACTGACATAATAAATCGACATCCCTGAAAAGAATATTCAACGAAAAAAAAAAAAATCATTAGAAAATAGAACAAAACAGGAAAAATAAAATAAGACTACAGCCATTACACAATTCAGAGAAATAACGAAAAGGCCATGAGGCAAATACAGTTAGTTAATCTTGCAGTTAAGTTGGTAACTAAATTAAATTTATACTTAAAAAATTAAACCAAATAAAAAATAATAACTATTAATTTAATAACTAAACATTTAAGTACTACAATTTTTGTATTATGAATAATATAGATACAGATATAGTTATACAAATACTGATAACAATGCTAGTTAAAATATATAAATAACGATAATTAAAATCTGAAATTTATAAACAATATGCGACTACTTAAATTTATAATGCTAACCAGTTATATTTAAGTAATAATCTTGAATAATATGTACAAATAATATTTAGATAAATTTAATAAAAATTGAAAATAAAAATCAATTTGTTAGATATTAGAAGAAAAATATAATTATAATGCAATAAATTAAAGAAAAAATAAAGAAAAAATAAAATCTAAATAAAATAAAATATAGGTTATAAAACATACAAAAGTCCCAGTGTTATTAATCGTAAGCAAATATAAATCTAGCGATAAAAATAAAAAGCTTAAAAAAAAAAAAAGAAATTAAAGTAAACCTATATTAATTTATATCAGTAAGATGCTATATGCAAGATGTTGTAAAGTCAATGGAAGAAAAGGAAATTCAAACAACTAAGAAGTTGATTAAAAAAAAAAAAAAAAAAAAAAAAAAAAACAATATAATAATAATAATAATAATAATAATAACAATAATAACAATAATAACAAAATGAGTTTATTTGCCAAAAAATAGCACAAACTAGGGTTATGTCGTTTAAAACAGACATGAAAGTTACCAATATAACATAATAGGAATCATTAAGAATGAAGTTATTTTCAAAATGAATATAATCCACAAAGAATAACAGAGATAAAAGATTTTCAAATTAATAGCTCAACAGCAGTATGTTTAATTCGACTGTCCTATATAATAATAAAAATTCCTTACAATGATCAAAAACCAGGAAGGAAGATCAGAATTAAGGAACAGAAATACATAAACTGTTAGAAGAAGAAGAAGTGGTCACGACGGCTTAAGATTGTGCAGCTGGTTAAGGCCTTTGGTGCTTCTTCTTCTTATAGTTTATGTGCTTTTATGTTCATTAATATTGGTTTTCTTGTATATGGTGTTTGTTCATTGTAATGAATTATTATTATTCACTACATATCCATAAGTGACCGGACACTTTCGACTTTAGACGTTTTGTCAAATATCTTAAAAAGCACTGGACAAATCATCTTGAAACTTCAAAAGTGTGTAAAGAACATGCATACCTTATATATATCTCAATAAAAGTTTTGCACCGAAAGCAAAAGAAGGCTAAGTAAAAAATTAAAGAAAAATTAAAATATTTGGGATCACCTTGTAAAAAGTAATGCTCGATATGCGTTTTAGCTGTAGCATGGAATGATGGAGCTTCTTCTTAATATCTGTATGCATCTTTATGAGGTTCCCACGTATATGCATGGCAATATAAATCTATGGAATCATGTATGTAAATAAATTTCATGGAAATATATATTCATGGAAATATAAATCTTTCTTAAAATATATATATATATATATATATATATATATATATTAAAAGAATGCCACTTTTTTAGCTATATCACGCAGGCCGTACAAAGCCATTTTTAGGTTGTTGTTGTATGGCTTAAGGCCGATTGACTACACTAGAGGCCTCCATGGGGCCTTTCTAAAGGATCTTAGCCCGTATTTACAGGAGTTTCGGAGAAAACCACGGAAAACTCCGACCAGCTAGATCGATGAGCACGACCTGGGATCGAACACGGCACTTCCCATCTACCAGCTTTGAGTGCGGAACCGCTCGGTCCTGGTGGGGCAGCCATTTTTAGGAACTTAACATACTGTATCAGACACAGCATACTGCAATCGGAATACAAAAATATAAAGGAAATATGAACAATTTTACTAAATAATTTTTAACTACGCATGCGCAAGTTTTAACGAAAATTCATTTGCATAATATAATAGCCAACAATGTTAAGCTCTTTATATGAAAACCAGATACAAATATCATGTAAATTGAAAAAGTTGTACGCTACAGAATGAACTGAATTTCAGTTCTTATCAAAAATATGGAAAATGGTAAAGGATTTTATTAATAATTATTTACAATCAACGAACACTGTATTACCATTGATTGAATTAAAATAAAAATGTGTGCAAAAAGCCTTTCAACTTTTATTTGAAAGGAACCGAAAAGCAGTTCATTCTATCGTGAACAACTTTTTAACCGACTTCAAAAAAGAAGGAAGGTTCTCAATTCAAACCGTATGTTTTTTTTATGTTTGTTAGCTCATAACTTCTGAACGGATGCTCCGATTTTGACACTTTTTGTTTTGTTGAAAAGGTCTTGGTCTGCAATAGGTCCCATTGTAATATCTTTACAATCTAAAGAAAATACAGGGTGCCCAAAAAAATCAGTCCCAACTCTTTTAACTGCTAAACGGCTGAAGCTATAGTGTTAAAAATGGTATGTAAGTAAAGCAAAGTGGCTATGCAGTACCAGGTTAAACCGCTTGCCGCGCCACCTGGTGGAAAATAGCGGAGTTAGTGTTCCTATCTCGAAAACGGTTCTAGAGAAAAAAAGCGAATTTCAAAGTTGAAAAAGTCGATTTAATGCAAAAAGATAGTTTAGACATTCATGTTAGCATTGCTATCTCGGAAACGGTTCAAGACAGGGGGAAAAAGTGAATTATAAAATAGCAGGGCATCATCGATTTAGTACGAAAAGATAATTTAGACATTGATGCTAAAAATACAATGCTAAAAACGTGCATTTGTTAGTTCGCAATTTCTTACACTATGCACACATGAGCTACATTGCACACGTTGTAGCGTAGCTGGTGAGATGTACGCTATATAGTTCAAAATACGGTTACTTGATACTTTTTCTTTTGTTGTAAAGATCTTGATCTAAATAGGTCCCATTGTAATATCTTTACGATCTAAAGAAAGTAAAACAATATCTGGTGAAAAACAGCGGAATCAGCGCTCCTATGTCAAAAATGGTTCAAGATGGGAGAAAAGTTAATTACGAAGTTGTAGAACATCATCGATTTGCTACGAAAAGAGAGTTTTTAGACATTATTGCTAAAAATAGAAAGCTTAAAACGTGCAGTTCTTTCTTCGCAATTTCCTAAACTGTGCCCACTTGACCTACGTTGCAAGCTTTGCCTCGTAGCGGATGACATGTATACTCTGTGGTTCAAAGTACTGTTACTGTAAGTGGTCACATCGATGAGCGCAAAGTCGTTTTCAACCAACTTCAGAAAAGAGAGTTTCTTAATTCGAGCTATGTGTTGTTGGTGTTTGTAAGCTTATAACTTCGTAAGAGATGCTCTAATTAACCAACATCAAAGAGGAGGAGTTTCTCAATTCAAACCGTATGTTTTTTTGTTTTTATTTTTGTTTGTTAGCTCATAACTTCTGAACACATATTCCGATTTTGGTACTTTTTGTTTTATTGTAAAGGTCTTGGTCTGAAATAGGTCCCATTGCAATAACTTTACGATCAAAAGAAAATACAGGGTGCTCAAAAAAGTCAGTCCCGACTCTTTTAACTGCTGAACAGCTGCAGCTATAGTCATAAAAGTGGTATGTAGGTATAGTAAAGTGGATATGTGCTGCGCGATTCAACCGCCTACAGCGCCACCTGCTGGGAAACAGAGGAGTTAGCGTTTCTATCTCAGAAACAGTTCAAGACACGGGAAAAAAAGTGAATTATAAAATTGCAGAGCATCATCTATTTAGTACGAAAAGATAGTTTAGACGTTAATGCTAAAAACAGAACGCTTCAAACGTGCGTTTATTTGTTCACAATCTCCTATTTTGTGCACACTTGAACGACATTGCATATGTTGTAGCGTAGTGGGTGACATTTATGCTATGTAAAATTCAAAGTATGGTTATTGTAAGCGGTCACATCGATTAACGCATAGACATTTTAAACCGACTTCATAAAGGAAGAGGTTCTCAATACAAACCATGTTTCTCATTTAATAAAGAAGCACCACAAAACTGGCGTTGTAAAAATTATTACTTACAAACTTTGAATAAACACCATGGTGTTTATTCAAAGTTTGTAAGTAATAATCATGTTTCTCATTGTTGTTGTTGTTGTTGAAATTTGTTACCTTATAACTTCGTAAGGGACGATTTAATTTTTATACTATTTTGTTGTCGTAATGATCTTGGCCAGAAATAGGCTTCATTATGATTTCATTAAGATATAAACAAATTACAGGATACTCACAAAAGTCTGTTCTCACTTTAACTGCTGAACGCAAGCAGCTACACTGGTAAAAGCAGTATGTAAGTATCGATGTTGAAACTTCTGTCCGTGAGCTGCAATGCATATTTTGCTCTTTGAACTTTACGCTGCGTAATATTCAGCGCAGCGAGTGACACGTATTCACTGTAAAGTTCAATATATATGCCCAACAGTATTTTTGGTTACGAATGCAGCGTATCCGTTCTTTACATTTCTAAAGACTTTTTAACTTAACGTATGTTCATTCAGTAGATAGTTTTTTGCTCATATCCGATAAAGACAAGAAAAGTGACACAACTTAAAAATGCAGCATTTGAGAAAAATCAATTTAACAATAACTTGACTAGAATAAAACTGGCACAACTGTCTCTCGAGTGGATAACTTTCTAGATGGAGATGTAACTTTTTTTGTACACATTGGATGCATTTCATGTATTTTTCAGTGACATAAACCATTTTTTGAGTTATGTCACTTTTCTTGGAAGTTGTGATTTGTGAAACTGCCGTCGAACGTCTTTTGATGTTCTGCTATATGAATAAGTTTTCACTGAAAAGAGAAAAATAAAATATTTTTGGAAAAATATAGAACCGACTCCAAAAAGCAACTACTATTAAAAAAAAAAATTGTATGAAATGAAATTAAATTTCGCCTAAAAGTATAAAATAATTTCCTTCGCCAAAGAACCTATAACACTACAATTAATCATAACTTTTGAAGTCGGCGCAAAATTAAATAAAAATTGATACCTTTACTCAATACAAAAATCAAATCCTATTCAAAATACACATCTCACATTGTCACCTGCAAAACGCAGCCGAAAATTATTTTGATTCAAGAAAACAGACAAGATTTCGTAAGCAGCAAAAGTTGGCGAAGATGCTGGTATCTGACGTCCTTGGTGAAAGAAAAATCGCAAAATTATCTGGCAAACATATTTAATTTCTTTGGGATATCATGATTAATTTGATAAGGTATATTAAGAGAGTAATCAAGAATATGAAATAATACTTCGTGCAAATTGTATTATGAAAATATACATCTTGCGTGTATATTTTTGCAATACGTTTTGAACGCCAAATCCAAAAGCCATCAAGGATGATAGTTATCAAAGTTATACCAAATTTGCAAAGGAAACTCTAACTTCGTAGAAACATAAATTCTGCATTGTGAAGAATGTTTACTGTTCTGTGTAGATGCTACCAATGGACCAATTGTATACAGCGAATACAATAATAAAGGAAACATGAAAATGGATCATTCGAGACGACAGCATTTGTTGCTACCGATCTAAAAGCAAACCTTCAAAAACTAATTAAATTTTATTTAATTTTGCGCCGACTTCAAAAGTTATGATTAATTGTAGTGTTATAGGTTCTTTGGCGAAGGAAATTATTTTATACTTTTAGGCGAAATTTAATTTCATTTCATACAATTTTTTTTTTTAATAGTAGTTGCTTTTTGGAGTCGGTTCTATATTTTTCCAAAAATATTTTATTTAATTTACACGTTACTACTACTTTTTTAATTTACACGTTTTATATTTCATTAGAAATTTAATAATTTTTCATTCTGATTGCAGTAAGCTGTGTCTAAAGTAGTATGTTAAGTTTCCTAAAAATGTCTTTGCACTGGGTTTAATACCCTGCGTGTTATAGTTTAAAAAGTGGAAATTTTTTTGGCAATTTTTTTCTCCCCAAAGTAACAGGCATTATTTATAAATTAGTTTCACTTTTAGTTGATGATGCTATGGATGATAACGTGCGGCTAAATCACTGTTTCTCTCAACACCGATAAATTTCTCTTATATTTCACTGAAATCTCTAAAGAAAGAAAAAAAGAAAAGTAATAAAAGGTCAGCAAGCAAAATGTATTATCGCAGTATGATTGCTTAGTAATATATATACTACCAGTTTAAGACAAATTTAGAATTTTCCCTATCTTTTACGAATCTTTAAATTCATGAGGATTTTTTCTCTCTTTCAAATTGAAAGTAGACTTTTTTCTTTGTACAATACTAATAAAATTCATTAAAAATTTCTTCATGGTAGAAAAAGTTTATATTCCGCCCTTTGGATATCAGTGTTTCTCTTTTCTCAGTTGCATAATCATTATTTTATCTAGCATAATTTTACAAAAACACATATATTAAAACCAAAATCTTACTTGGCTTTGGATTTTTGCAAATCACTTAGAGAAAATTCAGTCCAAATCAATATTTAACTCATACCGAATTTATAAAAGAGTATATATTTTCGTAGTTCTTACTATTAGCACGATACTTTAATTTGAATCAAACTGCAATAAAATACTAATCCCGTATTTAAGTACCGGCGCTTCGAATATTATATTTGGTTACTGAAGTAATTTCTTTATTTTTCTCTTTTTTCTTTTTATTTACTTATTTCTTTTCTTTTTAAATTTGGGTTTCCAGTGCATCAAGGGTAAAAAATGAAGTATATCTGCATATTCTTTACTTTCATAAAACAAAACATATTTATTATACAACATGCAAGTGTGAATAAGAATGCTCTTGATGCCAATTTCTCTTACTGATCTACAAGTGTTGCGTATTTCCCTTAACCTTTTGATTTTCGGAATATGTTTCCGATAGAGGTTGTTTATTGCGTTACCTCGAAGTTTGTACATGAAGTAAGGAGTTATGAGAGACCATTAGATATGCGTATACACAAATTAAAAAAAAAAAAAAAACAATAATAAAGGCCATTGAATTTTATTTTTTAACTGGAAATTTATTTATTTATTTATATATTTATTTTTTTAAGAATCCAAAGAAAAGGATTCTTTCCAAATACAGGTTAATACACGGCTGTTATAATTAAACAGACGGTTACTCAGAGGACGATAGTTCGAGTTCCACTGATTGAATCTGAATGAAAAATGTGTGTTATATAAATCATTGGGAACTGGGTTTACGAAGAAAAAAAAATAATTTTAACTTTCGCCAACAAATAGCCAAAAGATGCCGCTTTGCGACTTAAATTAGATGTATTTAAATGAGTTGCGAATGTGTGAGATGCATTTGAGTTTTGCTGTCGTTTCTTCTTCCTTCACCGGTATGACACTGATCGATTCTTTTGTTCTAACGACAGTTATCGCTTTTATACTAAAACTAATTTGAATCTTACTCATTTGCATATCCTTGAGGTCACAAAATGTCATCTGTCGTGTGATATAATTGTAATCACATCACAATATCACATTTACAGGAAAATAAAAATAACAGAACTTATGCACGTGGCGTGTATATAGATGTAAATAAAAAGCCATGTGTATGGAGGTCGAGCATTTTCATAATAAACCGATTGCTTATAAGTGTTGTTAATTCATATATAAATATTCCATATGAATTATAATAGTTTCAAGATAACTTCTAATCTGTCTTTCGAATATAATATATTTAGAAATTTCGTGTTCTATAATTCTTTTTAACTTATATTTATTATGTTAATACCGTAATTTCTGGTAAATACCCCGCAGGTTATATAATCCAGTTTTGCATCAGAAATTTCAATTGATAAATAAATTTATATTTGTACGAGCTCTTCCTTCGAAAAACTATAGATTTCAAATGTTATATGATTTTTTATTTATTTGTAATGAGTCAGTTTCGCTTTAGATACAAATTACTATGTAACATTATAAAATTACTTTTGAAATACATTTATAATCCAGTTTTTATAATAATGTTATTAATTTTGTTGCTAGTCTCTAGAAAATAAATTTGTAAATAAAAGAATAATCTATAATGCTTTTATTCTCACACATTTTCGAAATATATATAATTATTAAAAGAAGAAAACGTTGCTTATTAACACAGTTTTACCATCTAGGCTACTGAGGGAATTCAAAATGTTACCCTCAGAGTCGTGGTTTACCACGATTGTTGCCACTCGTATATAATGCCCACTGTTTGACCTTTTGGAACCTCAATGGGACTATCTGAAAAATTCATGGAGCTCGAATCGAAGACTCAAGAAGTAGACTTAAAAAGTAGACTTAAAAATTTAAATTTTAAGTTACTTGCTAGTGGCCGATAGCTTCATTTATTTTGGCCGCAACTTTTTCTATTTTGAAGAAATTTTAAAATGATCTGATTTTATAAAGTATCCGCTTTAATTCATCCATTTTAGTAAAAAGCTAGTTTTAAGTTTTTTTTTTTTTTTTTTTTTTTTTTTGTGTGTGTGTGTGCGTGTGTATGATTATTTTTATTTTCGCTGATTTTTGTGAAAGGTTGATTTCAAAACCGTCGGGTTTTGTGAAGAATCTATTTTAGGACTTAACTTTATCCTAGATATATTCCTAAAAATGCCATTTTCTATGGACTATTGAAACTAATTAATTATTATTATTATTATTATTATTTTTATGGCCGATTGACAAATACATGCAAAATTTTGCTGCCGATTGCGAAATACGGAAATCTTTCAACGTTAATTGAAATAAATTTTGTTTAATCGCAGGTAATAGCTAAAATACATGTTTTTTTTTTTTTTTTTTTAGGAAGGGAAGGCAAAAAGCTCATTAAAACACTTGCAGAGATTCAATTAGATATTTCACCAACCGTAGCTGAAGGTTAAATTAATTCGTTACAAGCAGAAGAAAGAAACCGCAAGATGACTTGATTTTAAATGCTATAAACATTTTAGAATCGTTCTTTATAAAGATGGGAATTGAATCAAATTTTGAGAGATAATATGTAATTTTGAATAACTGATTTTCGATATCACATTCGGAAATACCCGTAGAGCATTTTGATGATAAAGATTGTAATTTTACTTTATTTTTTAAGTAAAGTTTTATATTTTTCCCTTAGGGTAGTTATTTTACTGACGGACGGGCAAAGTAATGATGGCCATAGTCCTGTCCATATAGCTCAATCTATGCGGTCTAGCGGAATTGCCATTTTTGCTGTTGGCGTCGCAGACATCAATCAAGCAGAAATTGATAATGTGGCAAGCTCTAAAGATCATATTTACATGCTTAGAAATTTTGCTAACATTGAGCAGATTAACCGGCAATTAGTCGACGGTCAGTATAAATTTATTTACTATCTTTAAACTGATAATAAAACAGTGTTTGTATCTAATAAATGGTTCAGCCTTTTCTCTTTATAACCTATTATTATAGATTACACAGCACTAGTGCGACATTAAATCCTAACCCAACCAACTAACCCACCTTATCTTTAACCAATTAAAAGCATGCTTTTTTTCCGAATACTTATGTATGTACTACTTTCAGAATGATTTTCTAATACTAATATTTGGAAATAATTCTAAATTATTTAACTGTCAGAATTTAACAGAAAAAAATTACTTTTCGAGTGTACTGCAGCAAAAGTAGTACCCCTTCATCGCACGGGCAAAACAGTTAAGTGGTAAAAAATACTTTAAAAGAAGGTCATAATTTAATTAAGACTAATTTTAAAGAATATTTTTTGATTGATCAATTCATTATTAAACATACATTTCATTATTATTTGATTAAATATTATTGTGCGTTGTTGAATTAAAGATTATCTGCCATTTGCCTCCTGTTACAGTACACAGCAACCTGAAAAGTGTAAACAATCACTGATTTAAAAGCAATGCACCTTATTTCACATATGCCAACATTTCTGACTTCTCCAGTGCACTGATAGCTCTCACTTTTTTCCCAACACCACTTTTTTTTATAGAGTAATATTTTCCTATATATAATTACGATTAAATAATGATAAAACACCTCTTTAGAAAAAGTGGTGTAGAAAAAAAGCCAGTTCTGGCAACGCTTTGGAGAAATAATAAATGTTGGCGTATATGCTTATCATAGATATAGTAATAAGACATAGATTGATCATCGAGGGAGAAAAAGTGATTTCTTTTTTACTCCGAGAAAGGCAGCCATTTTTACCGGTTAATGGCCGTCTTTCTCCGAATGAATATACACGGATAATTTAGCAAATAAAATATATGAATAATTTATGTGCTAAAGTTGAATGAAAAACTGTAGATACTCATTTTTCTTTCTTTTTTTTTTTTTTTTTTTTTTAATAAATAACGACATTTAAAGAATTTAATCGTTTAAGTCTACTATTTCTATCTGGTAGAATTTAATAGCATCGACTTAATTTATAACATTTACTATTTTTAAAAGAATTTTGAAAATTCCATATTACTTACTAATATAAACCTTAAAAAATATCAAACTTTAAAAAAAGTATCCCATTAAAAATCAAAACAGTGATTATTTCATAATAATAACAAAGCAACTGATTATAAAAATTATATTTTTCATGAATTAGTTAAATATAACTTACTTATAAAGATCTATTACCTTTAATGGTGAATGGACAAAAAAAAAAAAAAAAAAAAAAAAAAATTCGACATAAAAAATCCTTGCACGATAACATGGGGCTAATAGATCTACATAAATTACTATATCTATGCGTGTCAGTTTCAGATTACTACATCTAGAATGACATATTTGTAAATGCTTCGTTTATAAATTTTCATAATTATTTCAAAGCCAAGCTATAATTATTTTGAACACAGCAAATCAAGAATTAGAATACTTTATTCTTAGATCATTATGAAGTACATTATATATATACAACCCCTGACAATAAAGTTCGGTGAATGAAGTCAGAACGACCGATCTGGCAACACTGGCGAGACAAAACGCTGCACCTGTGTAGTGGCAGGTGTTGACCGTCTGTCCCCACTGTTGTTCAGTTGAGCGTTGTTTGTGTTCCGTGTAAGACTTGTTTTACAAAGTGCTTGTTTAGTGCGTTGGTTCTTAACTGAGAACAGGGAAATGAAAAGATCAATTTAAAGTTTTTTTTTAAGCTTGGCAAGATACCGAAAGAATCTCATGCGATGCTGGTACGTGGTTATGAAGATCAAGCACTGTCCATGAAGTGTGTATACGAGTTGTTTACCCGTTTTCGAGAGGGCCGAAAAAGTGTTTCTGACAACTCCCGTAACAGAAGACCGTCGACCTCCGTCAGTGACGAAAACATTCAGAAAGTGAGGAAATTAATCACGAAAGACCGTCGATTAACTGTGCGCATGATAACTGATGAACTGCAGATAACCGTGAATCCGTGCGACAAATCGTTACCCAGAATTTAGGGGTGAGAAAAACGTGTTCTCGTCTTGCGCCCAGGGGCGTAGCTTGAGGGGGGGGAGGGGGGGGAGTCTCCCCCCCCCAATGTTTTAAAAAATAGGGCGGCATATTGAAGTTTCTGGGGGCGCTGTTTTGCGACTTAAAGTTCATTTGAAAGTGGATCATAATTTTGTTAATTATCGTTATTTAACAAAAACACTTAAGAGTTTTATGTATCACAAGCTGACCAACTGGTTCACCGACCAGCAAAAAAGTTGTGTCTGACTGTAGCAAACTCCCGTTTGGTGGCGCCTGCGGCGCCCTCTAAACTAGTTAGAAGCCTAAAACAGCCTGTTTTCCTATCGCGCAAACGACCCTTGAAAATTCTCATTGTATTCATGACGCTTAAAAAAATCTGATCATAACGAATTCCTGTTTGGGGGCGCCTATGGCATGAGTTCCCGTTTTGTTCACTTACAATAGCCTGTTCGCTTACCGTACTAAAGACAGTTGAAAATTCTAATCGTATTCGGGACCCTTTAACAGTCGCAAACTCCAGCTGAACGGCGCCCTTCCCTGTTCAGGCACCTTCAAAGGCATAATGAGGTTTCTGGGGCGCTGTTTTGCGCCTTGAAAGTGGATCATAATTTTGTTGATTATCGTTAGTTACCAAAAACACTTAAGAATCACTTAAGAAAACACTTAAGACTGCATCAGAAGCTTCCTTCGGCAACCAACTGGTTCACCGACCAGCAAAAATAGTTCGCATTAAAATGTCTGACTGTAGCAAACTCCCGTTAGGTGGCGCCCTCTTAACTAATTAGACGCCTAAAACAGCCTTTTTAAACGTGTATAACAACCAATTTTCCTACTGTGCAAACTATCCTTGAAAATTCTCTTCGTTATCACGACCCTTAAAAAAAACTGATTATAACAAATTCCTGTTTGGGGGCGCCTATGGCATGATTTCCCATTTTAAACACTTACAATAGTCTGCTCGATTACCATGCAAAAGACTGTTGTAAACTTTGATCGTATTCAGGACACTTTAAGAATAAGTTTGCATCAAACTCCAGCTGAGCGGCGCCCTTCCCTGTTCAGGCACCTACAACAGCATGTTCGCTTACCATGCAACGACCCTTGAAAATTCTGACCACAGCAAATTCACGCTCTGTGGCGACTGCGGCGCCCTTCTCCCATTTCAGATACTTACAACTGACTCGTAAGTATGCACAATCGCTTTCTCACCTCCAAAGACTTAAAATTACGTTTTTTCAAGACATTAGCTCGAAAAAAAAAAAAAAAAAGCAATTTATTGTACGTTATGGCTATTGTATAAAAACGAAATTAGATAAGGTTTGATTTGGTTATAACGATTTCTTACTAGCAATTTTTGATTCTAAGTGATCCTTTAAGCAAATTTTTTATTTTAGTTTCATCGCTTACGGGTTTTGAAATGTTTATAAGTCTATAGAATTCAACTAGTGTTTCGTGACATGAAATAGCGCAAGGAAGCTGATTTAACGTTGCATTAATAGGCACATATTGGTCAATTGGCGACGGTTTGGGATTAACGCCCCAGTGGCAAACCGAAGACAAGCCATCACAATTTTTATCTTCTGCGGAAGAGGGCTCCCCCGCTTCAGTATCTTCCAGAGGTATTATTTGCACGGAGCATGAAGGATATTGCAGCTACGAGAGAGTTTATGTGCACCAGAGATTGACTTTCATGATAATCTTCAATTGGCTCGATTATTGAATCCACAATCTTTCTGTCAAGCAGGTAGACGTGAGGTGCCGGGCACGATCCCAGATCGCACTTGTCGGCCTAGTCGTTCGGAATTTTCCGTGGTTTTCTCCGAAACTTGCGTAAATACGGGCTAGGATCCCATAGAAAGATCTCCACAGAAGGCATTCTCCCTCAGGCCTAGGACCTTAGAACAGTCACTCGGAATTTTTCCCAAACACCGACACCAACACCTAAGTAAGATATAAATTTCTGTATAAAAAAGATTTAATTTTGGACAATGGGACTCTTTTTTAGTTTGTTCTTCCACATAAAGGCATGCGGTAATTCTGTCGCGTTCCTTAGCAATGGCTACTACATTTCTTAAAATATTTTTCACACAATATGGGAAAAAAAGAAAAACGTTTTTTAATTGGTTTAAATATGTAAAATAATAATAATAAATAAATTACTGATTTTCTTTTTCCTTAAGAGTGAACAATACCTAATTTCATAATAAGGAAACACAAAAGACCTGGCGTTTAAAAGCAATAATTACAAAACTTTGAATAAACACCATAAAATTCAATAAACTTCAATAATTGTTTCGGTTCGAAAGAACACACGATCCTTCGTCAGGCGAAAAAAGTAGGCACAAGTACTGTAGTCAAAGCAGAAACACACAAAATCGTTTTAAGTGAGCAGCAAAAATATATACAGGTGAATGTAAACATAAATACTGGTGTGAGGAGAATAGTGCTGACTCTAAAATAAAAGAGCCGCCTGGGGGAATTCAATAAAAAGGGGCATTATTTTCATAATTTGCGGTGTTCTATGTTATGATTTTTGTACGCAACAAAAGTAAATTACTAATTTTCTTTGTATATATATATAGGCTGTATGCATTTGTTATTCCAGGAATGCTGAAGAACTACTGCTAAGAAAGTTTAAAAGTCAGGGGGGGGGGAATGTAAAGGCCTCTAAACATTTAAAATGTTAGAAAAGGCTACTTAATACCAATTTTTTTTAAAGGGCCGCCAGGTGCTAAAATATGTTGAAAAAGGGCCACAGGGTGCTAAAAACTGTTTAAAAGGGCACCATGCCAAATTAGCCTAGTGTCAGCCCTACATAATTATGAAATAAAAGAAGAAAACAAATAAATACCTAAGTAAATTAGATTAAAAAAGGGAACAAAATCTAAAAATTTCAAAATTAAAGGAAAATTGAACTAATGTGAGAAATTTCATAGCAACAGACAAGAATGAAGTGGAATAAATATCATTAAGAAGATTCTTCGAATTTTTAAATATGTAAAAATCTTCATGGATATTCAAATGGGAAGAGAAGACAGGAGATGAAATTATGTTAGTTTTAGAAAAATCAAAACGATGACTATGAGCCCAGCAGTGTGAAGCAATAGATTTAGAGATCTCTTCATTACGAACATTTCGATGATGATCATTTATTCTATATTTCAAACACCTTGTTGTTTGATCAATATAAACTAAATTGCACAACGAACATAAGACTAAATAAATGCCAGAACGGTTTTCAGTAGGAATGGGATCTTTAAGAGAAGATAATTTAATTTTGTTGACGGGTTTCTAAATGACTTTAAAACCAAACGGAGAGAGAATTTTAGAAGTTTTAAAAGAAAGTGATAAATAAAAAGGTAAAACAACTGGAATGAGACTGTGATCGTTCAATTTGGTATCAGAACGTTTAGATTCTTGAATTTATATAAAGCTCTATTAATAATAGAGTGATTATAGCCTCGAGAAAGAGCAAGAAATTTTAAGTAATTAATTTCTTTCGAAAGACTAGACTAGAGCTCCTCCAATACAGGCTGGCTCATCAGGCATTTTGTTTCCCACTCAGCAATTGTTGCCCACGCGGTCCGAATTTCAAGTGTTATCAAATCACATAAAATGGAGGTTTTGCTGCCGAAAATTGCTCAAATCATACCAGAACTGCTTTTAGAACGTTTAGATTTCCAACAGATGAAGAAAGGCGAAAGAAATGGGCTATTAATTGTTCAAAAGAAAATTGTACGCTTAGCTTTCAATCACAAATATTAAGTGTAATTATGATATGTTTTCTTGCATTTTTTGTATCAATTATTTGTTTTTATTGCTGTTTGATTATCTAAATGTTGTATTTTACAACCTACACTATTTTTCAACGTGTATAAATATTTAAAATTAACTAATTTAACAGCAACAGTGATGGCTACTTTTTACAAGGGCTATAAGAAAATTTCGCCAAATATTACCGCCAAACTTATCAAGTACAAACAATAATTCGCTCTTCTGTTTAGACAAACTCGCCATTTTAGGCGATAAAGACGCCGAGTAATACGTCTGCAACTAAACGTCGCCAAGCTATATTTCCGCTGGGCAACAATGATCAGCTGTGAGTCAGCTCGTATTATAGGAGTCTTAGACTAGACAGATCAGAACAAATGTGTAAGGCTTATGTTTTTCTTACTCATTTTCCAAAAATTGATAAATTTTTAATATTTCATTTTGAGGTTAAAAAAGAAAAGAAAAAAAGAAAGAGAAAAATGCACATATTGAAAATTCAGATTTTTGAACTTAGAATTACATTAAAAATAAATAAACGATTGTAAATTTTCTAAATGTGAAAACAGAATTTAAATATACATTATGTAATGAGTAATCATGAAATCAAACTTTCCCATAGAGTAACATGGGCCACGGCTGTCGGTGAGATCAGGTATTATCCACTCTAAAAACATAAAGTTGCTTTCCTTAGGAACAGTTACTACTTTCATTTCTTAAAATTTATTTTGAAAGTTTTATGTTTTACCTGAATTATAATGTAATATCTTTCAACTTGTTGGAAAAGGGGGAAAAATCTTTTTCAGTTGTTCTACTTTATCTCAAACCAATACTCTGGTTGTCCTAAGAAAGATGCTTTTGTTTAGTCTCATACGAGAATATATATAAATGTATTTATTTCTGCAAAGCACATTAACCATATCTTTCGAACGATACTACTTGTAAGCCCTTTCTTTTATTGAATAGGCTAAAAATGTAAGAGGAATTTCATGTCTGCGTATTAATATATAGATTCGCTGAAAAAATTTAGAATGCTCCAAAGAATTACTAAACTAAATACATGAAAAAACCTTTACTGACTTCGTTGCTTTCCGTTAAACTTTTCCACCGGGTTCCCGGTGGAAAAGTTTAGCGGCAAGCAACGAAGTCAGTAAAGGTTTTTTCATGCATTTAGTTTAGTAATTCAACACTTCGTTTTTAATTAATATAGTTTAAATGCTCCAAAGAAGTATAAAAAAAAGCTACTAAATGGAGGAAAAAAAAAACAAAACAAAAAAAAAAAACAGCTTTTTTTTTTTTTTTTTTTTTTTTTTTCTTGGCAGATTTTAGGAATAATGCCCCGAAGGAGAGGGGGGGGGGGGTACAGGCCCTCTCGTCGGTTGGCAACACTCTTGAAAGTATGTGGGTGGCATTTTCAGATGAGTAATACGAAAGGGCGCCAAACGTCGGGTCTCCCCCACCAATCAAATTTTCACGCTACGCCCCTGCTTGCGCCACATCACTTGACTGACGATCAGAAGCAGGCACGTTTAGACTGTGGTGCAAATTGAACATCCACCATATTTGCTAGATCACAATCCTCCAGACTTCTTCCTATTTCCACGACTCAAACTCGCTTTGAAAGGAAAGATATTTGACGATATTTCTGACATCCAACGACACGTGACGAGGCTTTTGAACACTATCCCAAAAGAAGACTTCTTGCAAAGCTTCCAGGACATGTATAGCAGATCTCAGCGGTGCATAGTTATGGGAGGTGACTATTTCGAAGGACAGTAAGGTAACTTTCGTCAATATTTCATCTACGTTAATGTTACAGGACTATTCATCGAACTTTATTGTCAGAGGTTGTATATTTCAATATGCTGAATAAGACTATGTTTGTAAGAATTTTCTGTCACTCCAATTTTGTAGAATTTCATTCAGAAGGTTTTTGAATTATGACTGATTTTTAGCGGATGTAACTGAGTTACATTTTAATTTTACATGCGCTAGATTCATGGATATATATATATATATATATATATTACTTATTACAGCAATAGAACATATAATAAGAGAATGGAAGTAGAATTTACTTTGATAAATGTTATGTATGCTACTTTGAACAGACGCGCGTTAGGTTTCCCGTAACATTTTGCTTTCACTGATGACCACGGAAGTTGAAGTTTCTCTTTTGGTTTCTTGAAGCTTCTGTGAAAATACTTATTTCTTTCTGTTTAATTAATTTTATTTAAATTTGTCATATTTGTCTCAAAAATGTCTGAAACAAATCTCCAGGGATTATGTTAATGAACCTGATTCTTTTCGTTATGTGCGTAAATGAGCTAACTTTCAAAGAGCATCAATGCACTTTTGTATCGAGAATGAAGATTGTATATCACTTATATCTTGTATCTCAGGTATAGCTCAATAAGATAAGAAATTGTGTCGAAACTCAAAACATCGGTGTGTTGGTGAAATGTACAAAAAAAAAAAAAAAAAAAAAAAAAAAAATGTATACCAAGGAAAAGGATTTTTTAAACGTTTGCTATTTTTGTATCACGAAAATTAAAGGATGCAAAAAGTAAATATAAAATTATATATCCGAAATTAATTAAGTACTAGAACCTATAACTGATGAATTACCAGTATTAAAACTTCAGAAATTTTCACATATGGCGATGCAGCAGTAGAATTGGAAATTCATGAAGTTGAAAATCTAAGTAATTCATTTGATGTAAACTACAATCCTGATATAAATAAAGGACCACATTTAATTACTCCAGAAAAATAAAATTATTTCGTGAGAGACTTAAATTTATCCTCCACTCAAAAAAAAAAAAAAAAAAAAAAAAAAAAAAGATTATTTGGGTTAGGATTGTAAGGTTGGATTTTCAAAAAAAAAAAAAAGCTAACATATCCATTTACCGAGATCAATATATGAATAAGACGCGATTTATGTTGTTGTAACGATATAAGCAGTTTAATGGCTGCTGTAAATTGTCACTAGAAGTCGAAAAAATGGCAACTGTTTCGTCTGTTTCAGTAGCAGGGAGAGCGCTTCCATCAGGCTTATTTCTGCAATGGAAGCCCGATGCTAAGGCAGGTGGATTCCAATACATCGTTGATTAATACTGGAACTTTATTAGAGAAGCTACTGTACGTACAGTCGGTAACAAAATTATCCGAACACTAGCAAAAATTCCTTTGTAAAAAAAGTAGAATTAATACTGTTTTGTTAAATAAATCCTTGTTGAATCATGTTCTTAGTCAGTCTAAGAACAAGGATTTATTTAACAAAACAGTATTAACTCTACTTTTTTTACATAGGAATTTTTGTTAGTGTTCGGATACTTTTGTTACCGACTACAAAAGAAAATATTCACAGTTAAAGCATTTACTGTTATGTAAAATAGGAAATTTGAAAATTTTCTTACTAATGTAATTTTTTTCGAAAAATTCTTTCTTTTTTTTTTTTTTAAGTTTTATAAACAATATGCAAAATTTTAGTGTTTTAAATATTTAATAGTGTTTTATTTATACAAAATTACCAAATCTCAAAATTTATTTGGTAAAGGTGTGAGGTATAGCAAAGTTAGCTACAATTAAAATCCGCACTTTACGAGTAAAACATGAATGTGAAGAATTTAGGATTCAGTTGACTAATAGAGTTAGTTCTCATCCTAAATTAAAATCGTAATTTGTCATAGGCTAATAAGTTTGGAAAGTGAGATGGATAAAATGCGATGTATTTCATAGTGAAGAGTAGAGAGGTAGCCGAGAGAGGTAGATGGTGAATTAGAAGTAGTAGGGGGTTGAAGGAGTTAGTTGGTGGAGGGTTAGTAGAAGGTTAGTTGGAAGTAAGTCGAGTAGATAGTGATGTAAGGGAATCCTCCCGCTATCGAGAGATTACTGAGCCGTGAGGGTTAATGAAGTTAAATAAAGTAATTGAGATTAATGGTGGTTATTTATTGATGTTAAGGTATTTAAGAAGGCTGCCATCTTAAGTTATAAGTTATTAAATGTCATTATAGTCCAACGCCCACCTTTTCTTTAAGCTCTTAATAAAGCTCATTTATTTTATAAATCTGACTTTGTCATTACTTTATAAATTTAATTAAGTAATTAAGTTTCAGCTTCAATCAAAAGTTAAATGAGCATGGCGACGACATTTCGTTCGTCACAAAGGAATTGAATAAAAGTTATAAAATTTGAGATTCTTCGAAATTTTGAATTTTTTATAATTCTGAGGGCAATGGAATATTTTAAATGTTATGTTCATTTTCAACTCTCTCTAAAATATAAAAATCGCCCCTTACTGAACGAAGAACAAAAACCTTGTTCACTGAAAACTATCTATATGAAAACAAAAAACCTGTCGAATTCAGCACATGCACAAAGACAATAACATATTCTTTAACCCCGTTTCTTGCGACCATGGGAGTCTTTGCGCAAGTGCTGACTCGACGAGTCCAGTATTAAAATAGGGGTGATAATCATTGTGGTTGAAAGAAAATAGCGATAAAAGAATGCTGAATAACGACCGGATGTTTACCAAATCTCAACTTACCGGTCAATTGGCTCCATTCTAAGCCTTTGGAATCGTCCTCAATGCTAGGCGTGAGAAATGTGGTACCACTACATATTGCAAGTTTGAGGAACCTGAACTGAACGGCAAACATAAATAAGGGTTTAAAGAGAAACAATGGCCTAATTAAAACACATATTGTAAACTATATGTTTTTCATAAGTTTTTAATTTGCATAATTTTTTAAATACCAAACATAACATGTATTAATATTTTAAATTGGATCATTTTATAAATCTTTATTTTTTATTAATACTTTAATTATTAAATATTTATTAATATCAAAGGTATTAATAGCCATTAGAACCAGCGCGACAGAAAAATCTTGAAAACAATATATTTTTCATTCTTGCTTTTGTCTGGCAATTTATGATCATGTACAGTCGGTAAGAAAAGTGTCCGAACACTAGCAAAAATTCGTATGTAAAAAAAGTACACTTCATACGGTTTTGTTAAATAAATCCTTGTCGAATCCTCTTCTTAGTCAGTGTAAGAACATGATTTGATAAGGATTTATTTAACAAAACCGTGTGAAGTGTACTTTTTTTACATAGGAATTTTTGCTAGTGTTCGGACACTTTTGTTACCGACTATATAAAACCCGGCGTCGTTAAAGCTTTTTATTTTAGGTTAAACGGAAAATTCGTTTCCAATAATTTCAAAAATACTAGAAGGATTATATTATTTTGAATTTAAAATTATTTTCTTTTAATATTAATATTTATATCCACTGTTTCTGAAAAACATGTTTTGCCTGAGGATTAAACTGTAAATTAAAATTTCTACTATTTATTTTTATTCTATAGATACGATAGATACTAATATAGATAAAATGGACAGTTCATTCTGTGATTCTGAATGTGATGACAATGCTGACTGCTACTGTGGACTTAGAACTGGTAAATACGAGTGCATGTGTAATGCGGGATACTTCGGTACTTCAGGAAAAAAAGGTCTATGTAACAGTAAGTATTACTTTTGAGAAATTTCCTTTAACATTTTGTCGTATTTGAACTATTTGATTTTTATTGTTTCAGAGAATGAAGAAAAGCATTAAAACATGATTATTGAGAGTAACTCATTGAGTCTTTAATATTTACCTTTACCTTTATTGTTATTTAAAATATTAATAAAAAGATTTCTAAATTTATGTTTTTACTGATTTTCTTATAAATCATGTTGACATTTAGTATGCTTTAAGTTATTATTAATTTGTTTATTATAGTACATTTATCTGTCAGAGCAAATTTCGCATTTGCTATTTCACAATTTTAGGACTAACACCATGCGCTACATCTCTCAGATGCAATGTATTTTTGTTTTCGACATATTTAGAAGGGAATCGCATTTATATGTATAGTGATTGAGTTATATTTCATTCAAGGTATTTCATTCAAGGTATTACATTTCAATCACTTCATCGTTATCATTTTAACACAACATTCGTGTATTTATTTATTTTTGTTTTGTTTTCTTTCATTGAGTTATATTTCAGATAACTAGTTACTTTGTTTGGCCCGTGTATATTTCCGTGGTGATTTATTTGACTGACTGTTCTTCGTTCACATTCTTTTCTATTATTATCAAATGGATTATAAATATATATATATAACTCTTTCATCTAGAACGAATGACCGAGAATTTCTAGTCTATAGTTTTCTAGATGATGAAAAGATACATTATATTATGAATCCTTTGAACTGCGAGAAATTCTCGCTTGATTTATAGAATTGAATCATAAACAAGTATGGTTACTATAGCTCGCCTCTTGTGTCCATGTTTATAAACAGAGATTTTTAATTAATTTTGATCATGAAAATATAGGAAAATGATTTTGAATTCTATTAGGGGATTGTAGCAAATATTATCCAGCAAAATGAACTAGAAATTTATAAAGAGGGCACGGAACTATTTTTTCTAGAGCTGCAATTTATTTTCTAGATGTCAGTGGCAGAAACTCAGTGTATAAAAATTATGCTATACCTCATAATTCAGCGAAACTTTTGCACAGAAAGGAAAAAGGGTATCAGTAAAAAATTAAAGAAAACAGTGAATATTTGAGTTCATCTTGTAAAAAGCAATTCTTCAAGTTCGTTCTGGCTATAGCATGCAATTAAGAGGCTTCTTCTAATTATTTGTATTCATTTGTATGAGACTAGCACATATATTCATGGAGATATAAAAAATTATGTAAAAAAAAAAGGCAAACGTTTTCCCTTCTTTTGGTTATAACGTGCAGGGTATTAAACCCAATGCAAAACGACTTTTAAGAAACTTGACATACTACATTAGACACAACAAACTGTAATCAGAATATAAAAATATCAAATATATTACGAAATATGGGCATTTTTACTAAATAATTTTTACTTGGCATGCGCAAGCGTTAATAAAATTTAATTTGCATAATTTATTAGTCAAATGTATTGAACAATTTATATGAAAATCTCAAGAAAATATCGTGAAAATTCAAAACATTCCCTTACAGTTGCACTCTTTTTCTGAGAGGAATTTGAAATCCATTCTTTCGATGATAACTTTTTAAATTTTCGTGATATTAACTTGGGGTTTTCGTATGAGTAGCTTTATACACTTTTCAAATAAATTATGCAAATGAAATTTTGTTAAAGCTTGCACATGCACAATTAAAAATTATTTAATAAAAATGCCCATATTTTATTATATATTAAATATTTTTATATTCTGATTGCAGTGTGTTATGTCTAATATAATAATATTAAGTTTTTAAAAATTATCTTTGCAGCGGGTAAAAAACTTTTTTTAAGATCTCTCTTTTTCAATTTTTGAAATAAACCCTTAGATCTCAACAAATATATGTGTTAGTCTCATACAAACAAATACAAATAATTAGAAGAGATTTCCTAATCAGATGCTACAGCCAGAAAGCTTTTTAAGCATTACTTTTTACAAGGTGGTCTTTAACTCTCTGGATTTTCTTTAATTTGTTACTGATACTTTTTTGTCGTTAGGACAAAAATTTTACTAAAATACGTGAGGTATGACTCGTTCTTTACCACACTCAAAGGTTTTAAGATAGTTCATGAAGACTTTTCCTTGATACAGTCGGTGGCAAAATTATTGAAATGCTAACAATAACCCGTATTTAAAAGATATACACCCAATACTGTTTTGTTAAGTAAATATTTGTTGAATCATAATATTACATAGTCTTTCTGCTGTTTGTGAAAAAGTAAGTTGATGATAAAAAATAGAAGTCAAACTAAAAATAAATAAATAAAAGGGAAAATGTGGATGGTTGTGCTTCAATAATTTTGTTGCCGACTGTATATGGCAAAATGTCTGAAATTTAAAGTGTCATTTGCAGAAAGGTAACGGAATTTGAAGTTCGTAAAGTTTCTATTTCACATTAGGATTATAATTATCTATCTGTCTATATATATGTGTGTGTGTATGTATGTATGTTATTTGCTGTATAAAAATTGATGTTAAACAGCAATAAAAGAAATATTTTGCATACTTAGACATTGAAATATAACAGTATTAAGTATACTAAAATTGCTCAAAAACTATGTGACTTTAATAAAATAGAATTCACAATTTTAAATATTTAGAAAATTTTTATAATGCTCGCTTAGAATCAATTTTTCATTTTTTCTTTCTATTTTTCATTATTATAGTTTAATAATATATGTATAACATAGTTACGTATTATTTTGTGGATTCATTTATTAGGATTATTTTTAGAGCATTTTACTATTTGAACGCTAAAACTTTACATCAAATTTGAGCATACAAATGTAAAAATATTTTTAATAAATTAACCTATGAAGGAATTCTCAATGTACTACCGAAATATGTTTAAAATATACTATTAAACTATAATAAAGTAAAATCGCGCGCGCGTGTGTGTGTGTGTGGGGGGGGGGAATTAAAAATTAGTTAGAAAAAAAGAATAAACAATTTAAAAAAATTCTCGTAACACATTTGTGTGCAACATCAGCATCACTATGTTTGAGATAAATTTAATGTTAAATAAATTGAATAAAGGAGATAATTAAATTTAAAATCTTCCCTTTGTTTTACTTTTTCTTTAATTTTTATAGTACTGAATTCAGATAACTACTACCCCCTTATATCAAAGAACTTTCTAGTTCATAGAAAAATACTTTATTAATTTTATTTATGTAATTAATTTCATTTGACTACTTACCTCGTCATCGTATTAAAAATTTGTTTTGCTAAGCAATAATAACATGTGATACATATTTAAAAATTTATTTGATAATTTATCGATGAAAAAAAAATTAATTTAAATTCTACTGTATTTATATTTATTAAAGGTATTTTGTATAGAGAAATGGACAAAGAATATCGAATGTTAAAATGAACTGGTACCATTTTATCTTATCCCATTTATTGTTGTTGTTGTTGTTGTTTATGATGATGATGATGATGAAGTATACTGCAGATAAATTCTTTCCGAAAAACTGTGGCAACAGTATACGTCAAACATGCATAATTAAGTAATCAATTAACAGAAAATAAATAATGCATGAATTATTTCATTAAATACGTAAATCATAAATATGTTCTAATGCAGACATTTGTATCTTATAGAATGTCCGAAAGGTACATATAAAGAAAACTTTTTAAATAAGAATTGTACTGCTTGTCCAGAACATTCAACAACGCAAAATGAAGGTAGTATCACTTCTGCTGACTGCAAGTGCGATCCAGGTTATGACAAAATTGGTGACATTTGTTTACGTAAGTAATACTTTTCATTATTTTAAGTTCTTGTTGCATATTTCAGCGCTATTCAAATCACAGGAGATTATCCTATAAATGAATTTGAATAATACTTAATATTCGTTAATTCAAATTTATATTTATTTTCATTAATTAACAAAACAATGTGTTTTTTATTATTTGAAAATTTTAAATTCTTTTTGGAAAATTTTTTCAAGACTAGAAAGAAACTAAAGAGCAGTTTAAGTTACGTTTAAATGTGATGGAAAAAAAAAAAAAAAAAAAAACTGCGTAAACAAACGCTATAGATTGCATAAAACACGCCTAGTAATTGTTTCTGGTCAAAAGTCAATGTACACAAAAGCACAGCATGAAAACAGAAGCGTGTTTTCGCTCAATTATTAATTAATTTATTTCGCTCAATTATAAATCAATTATTTTGACATGAAACACTAGTTAGGCATGTTTTTGCAATTTATACAGCGTATGTATAAAGTTATTCGTCACCATTGAACGTCGGTGTTTCGGTAATTTTTTCTGCTATGAACAAGCATGTAATATCAAAAGTGCTATGTTTTACAAATACAACCAAAATAAATAAATAGAAAATAGAAGAATATAGATTTCTATATATTTATTTTTAGTTATCTAGAAGAAATAGTGGTGGCATATATTTTTATATATAATTACACCGTTATGAAACTGATAAATAATAACATTTCACAGCACACAACTTCTAGCCCATTTTACAGAAAAAATTATAAAAGCAAAATACATTTCAGATAAAAAAATAAAAATATTTAAAAAATTAGCCCCTAATGATTCTAAAAAGGGTTTATATTTTTTGTGACATGTTGAAAAACAACGAGTTCATTTAACAAAAAGAAAAAAAAATGTTAAAAATTTCCCTTTCCTCCAAAAAAAAAAAAAAAAAAAAAAAACTTTCCAGCAGGTTAAATGAGTGCTGACACATACACACATTTATTCTGCTCCAAATGATCACATAGAGATAATTTTAGAAATAGTGGAGTTTTAAGTGGAATAATGTTTTAATGTTTAATTTTAATCATGGATTAAGCTTTGGGAAAGAAGGGGATACATAAAATTGAAACAAAGTTTTAAAATGTTATACGGAAAAGCCAGATTTGTTAACATTTTCTTATTTTACGTTGATGTTGCTACCAAATTTGAAGGTATTAGGAGAAAATTTTTGTAATTGAAATAATGCAAACATACAAACTTTTGACCGTCTAATGTGAAATTATTTACAAGGAATGTTTCCATTGCATACCCAGAAAATTTTGAAATTATTACAGAAAACTCTTTTTATGAAGTTATTTATGTTTATAAAAATTGGGAAAATATCCACTTCTTGGCTGCATTTATTGCTCATTGGTGATACAATAAAATTTGAAACAAAGTTTTTTTTTTTTTTAAATAAATAATCTTTACAGAAAACCCTTTTATATTCTCTTCACACTAAAATAATTTAAATAATATTACTTCAAATAAACACATTTATAACTACAATTTTGTAATATATATTTATTTATAAGTGTGTAAATTGAAATCTAACCATCGTAGCGATGGTATATTAACAAATTCTGCTAACTGCGGAACACTTAAATTAACTTTGCGTGTTATTGCGAGTTTTGCGTGTTATAGCACAAAATAAAACATTATGTACCTTTTTTATTCAGTAATAAATTAAAAGGAACGTAACTGTTTACATGTGAAGAAATTACCAACCAATTATCGGAGCGCTTTTTGTATGTTCATGCAAAACTGGTTAAGAACAAAATTAATTTATATTGGTTCAGATATTTTTTTACTCAGTATTAAGGCGCAATTTTTAGATTAATATCGGAAATATACAGTTTTTTTGTCATTATTAACTTTATATTACACAGGTTGGATAAAACTTGCTTCTATTTTAAGAATACATGCGCTCTTAAATTGACTTTATTTTATCTTGAATATAGTCAGGGCCCGAAATTTCAACTCAGATTACACTCGCCGAAAAAAAGGTTTTACTCGCCACAAAATAGAGTTGTCATTTTTTTTTTTCTTTTTTGTGCATTTTTTTTTTTTTTTTTCCCTAACTATTTGAAATGCTTTTACAAATATGCTTAAAATTATATCTATTAAAAGTGTGTCGTTTATCATGATGTCTCATAAACATCTATATTTAAAAATCATTATAATGCATTGTATTTGAGATTTGAAAAAGATTAAAATGCATAATAACATAAATTAAAAAAGTTATTAAAGGGGAAAAAAAAAAACTAGTATGTTCAGACCACCACAAGACTTTCTTCTATATTTTCTATACAAATTCACTCAGTAACAATATTTAATATATATATATATATATATACGATTTTTTTTTTTCAAAGTTTTTTTTTTTTTGTTGTAAAAAGTAAAAAAAAAAATCGATAACTTTGTTTTAAATTATTACAGATTTATAGTTCAACCATTCATTTTAAAGGTACTGACGCGATCTTTCGAAAGATATCCATCTTGAAAATTTACTTTCCCCCCAAGGGGGGAAGCGATGCCCCCACATGCACAGAATTTTTTTCCTAGTTAACTACTATTATTATCAAACATTCATATTAATTTTACAATCACAAGTTTAAAATAACTCTCAGTATGCACATTTATACGAAATTTTGTCCTATACTGACATGTTAAAAGTTTACAAAAAAATCAAATCTAAGCACCAGTTTATGTCAGGGTGCAACTAAATACCAAGTTTGGTTCGGGTGGGGGTACTTCCCCCCCAGGGGGGGAAGCGATTCCCCCACATGTACAGAATTATTTCCTAGTTAACTACTACTATTATCAAAAATTCATATTAATTTTACAATCACAAGTTTAAAATTACTCTCATTATGCACATTTATACGAAATTTTGTTCTATACTGCCATGTTAAAAGTTTACAAAAAAAGCGATCACAGCGCCATCTGTTGAGCGCTTGATCCCCAAATCTAACCAGTACCAGTTTATGTCAGGGTGCAACTAAATAAAAAGTTTGGTTAAATTTCATTCATTGGTTCGTGAGATACAGCATCCACAAAAAACGTGATACACACAGACAGATATTTTCTAAAAACTATCAATTCGTGTTCAGGACATCCCAAAACGTGTAAATCCATCAAAAAACGGAGGTCGAAAATTTTCACGAATCCAATACTTTCTCCTCTATATTACATATAGAAGAAAGTAAAAAACTGTTTGTTAAACAATATCCTGTTAAAATCTTTTTATTATGAAAGATTAAGCTTCCTTATTTACCTATTTATTTATTTAACTTTTTACATCAGAAATGTCTTTTTCGTCCATTTTATTTTTGTAATCAGACGGAATGTCGATGTGTATAACTTGTTCATTCTTGTCATTTGAAATAGCCATTTCGGAATAACTTTTTTGATAAAATCATTGTTTACATGCCTACAAATCATTACAAGCGCAATAAAAAAACTGGAAAATGTGAACTGTTTTTTGATCATTATTCAACAAAATAAACATAGGCAGTATCTTTAAAGGGCTCGGGTTCATTTTCATGCACCAATATCGCATAGGCAAACTTTCACATTTCTCTTCTATCGGATAGTGGGTGACGGGCAAAGAGGTACTCTGCTCGTCTATTCTCAGTATTCTCACTCTGCTTGGAGAAACTGCAGTGGGAGAAACGAAACTGACGAAGAGATTAAAACTTTCATGCATGCACTAAGCATTTTTCCTTTCCCAGGCTGGGATTAAATATGAGGTTATGAGATGGCAAGATTTTGCCATATTTAAATCTATAAAAAGAATGTTTTCTGTCACCGTATAGAGTAAGATATATCTATATCTATAACTAGATATATCTATAACTAGACTAAATTTTTACTCGCCACAGTAAAAATTCCACTCGCCAATGGCGAGCTGGCGAACGGGAATTTCGCGCCCTGATATAGTACAGTCGGTAACAAAAGTGTCCGAACACTAGCAAAAATTACTATGTAAAAAGGGCTCACTACATACGGTTTTGTTAAATAAATCCTTATCGAATCATGTTCTTAGACTGACTAAGACAGGATTCGACGAGGATTTATTTAACAAAACCGTATGAAGTGTACTTTTTATACACAGGAATTTTTGCTAATGTTCGGACACTTTTGTTACCGACTGTAAATTTAGCTTTCAGTGCCCACTAGTCATATATTTCGTCTCAAAGAATTACATACATAAAAAAACTGCTTGATTTTCTGAATTACAAAATTTCAGTGAGCGAAATTATTCCATTTATTAATAATCGTTTGAATTGAATTTTTCTGGAAGCCTATTAAAAAAAAATGTGTGTGTATAACAACGTTGCAACCATGTTGTCTCTACAATTTTAAATTTGGCCAGTAAAATAAATGTAACGGCGACAAGAAATAAGATACCAGTCGTCGGACTTCACTTCATTACGAGTATGTAACCAGTTAATATGTTTTATTATCCTGACCCCCACTCCATTCCACTTTAATCTTATTGGCATTTTTAATCTTAAAAATTTTTAATATGGTCTGCTAAATTGAATTGAAATCTTTAACAAATTAAATTATATTAACAGTAAAATATAATGTTTTTAGATTTGAATCTAGTAAAGGCTTTTAATTTTATTTAGCTTTAAAGTGTTTTTAGAATTTCTTTGAAAAATAAGCACAATCACTAGAACACAGGCACCTCCAAAATGGATCCTTTGAATAATGTTAGAGAGGTGTGATTGCGTGATCATATGTGTATACGTACAGAATCTCTCATTGTCTTAAATCAGTTCTTATATGTAAAGAGAACGTTGGTTGTGTCTGATTCTTGTGTTATTGATACCGTAGAAGACCTTTGTCTATAATCAGCATGCGTTAATGGCATATGTCATAATGGTCGTCTTTTCACGTTTGAGCAGCCATTTGACCATAGTAAAGTGTAACATCGACGTCGAGTAACCTGTTACATGCGCTTTGCAATTTCTCCTATTGTCGGCCGTATGCCCTTTTTTGAATGTAGGACAATATACACTGGTGAACAAAAATTAAAGCAATAACTTGTTTTCTCGTTTTCGTCTTTTGCGCGTAATTTTTAAACAAATGAACGCAGATACATACAATTTGGATGACATGTCCGTTATCCTATCATCAATCGAATTTTATATAACATTAGCATAAGTAATATTTTTTTTAATTAATAATTTTTCAATTTTTTTTAAAAGTAAGCTTTGGAAAATATAGAAAATTTCAACAACTTTAGAAAAGAAAACTTAATGAAAATGGTCATAAGGATGCATTATAGACAGGTAAAAACTCACATACATGCATGTGTTATAGTCGGCAGCAAAATTATTCGAGCGCTAGCAAAAATTCCTATACAAAAAAAGTACACTTAATACTGTTTTGTTAAATGAATCCTTGTCGAATCATGTTCTTAGTCAGTCTAAGAGCATGATTCAACAAGGATTCACTTAACAAAACAGTATTAAGTGTACTTTTTTTTATATAGGAATTTTTGCTAACGCTTGGATTATTTTGCTGCCTACTGTAGAAAAAAAAAACAGATTTTTCTTCCTATATTCCCTTTTCTGTTCCTTCTGTTTCCTTCTTTTTTTCGCATGGGAATAACTTTTTTAAAAATATACATACAAACATGAATATTGAATAAGACATTCATTATAAAATTATTTATCAACATTTTTATTATCATGGTGAAGCTCATATTTTATATAAAATAGTAATTATATTTTTTCAAAAAGTCTATTATAAAAGTAAAAAAAAAAAAAAAAAAAAAAAAAAGTGAATACAGAAAAAAAATCGGGATTTAGTTTGCCTTTTGAAGGCATGTGCGTCTTCACCTATCTGTAATGCATCCTTATCACCATTTTTTCTGAAGTTTTCTTTTCTAAAATTGTTGCAATTTTTCATTTTTTTCAAACCTTACTTTTGAGAAAAATTAAAGAATTATTAGTTTAAAAATTATTACTTATGCTAAAGTTATATAAAATTCGATTAATAATACACTGTTAAAAATTTCAACAGAAAACTCTGTGTAAGCTACTATCTTAAGTGTTACGTAAAATTACAGAGAAAAATAAACAGAGATGTTAAAAAAACTTATTTTATGCATTCATTTTAATAACTAATATTAATTTAATTAATTATTGGTGAGAATATATTTCGGACTTGGAATGCTTTTTGTAAAGTAGAAACAGTCATTTTTAATTTTAATTAAAAAATAAAATTACGTAAAAGTACAGAATAAAGATTGAGAATCTCGATTATTCACTTTTAACTAAGAATTACTGTAAGTTTACAGAGATTCTGGATAAATATTTAAATTAAATTTACAGAATTTTTTAACAGTGTATAATAACAAATATGCCATCCAAATTTTATGTTCATGTGTTTATTTGTTTAAAAGTTATGTGCAAAAGAAGAAAATGGGAAAGAAAGTTGTTCCTTTAATTTTGAACGCCAGTGTACATGAGCCTCCATTGTTGCTCTTACACAACAAATACGAGAAGCTGTTCTTGTGATATGGAAAATTCACTTATTCTATTTTGTAAATTTAATTAGAAAAACTAAATTATTCTTTCTTCTTTTGTAAAAATCTATTTCTAAAATGCACTCAATTTGCTTAACAGCAGTGCACCGTCGACAATCAATTTCCCCAAACATGCTTTCATATTTCTCCAAAGAGCAGTTTTTTTTATATTTCCAAAAAAATCCCTAACTCAATTTCTACTAGAGAAGTAAACTTAAAAATATAAATAAATAAATAAATAAAAAAATAAATAAAATAAATAAAATAAAAAAATAAATAAATAAATAAATAAATAAAATAAATAAAATAAATAAATAAATAAATAAAATATTTAACAGATTTAAGCCCAAAATTTTCCGCAAATGACGCTTGGTTTTGAAAAAAATCCCCATACACAAAAATAACTTTTATATGTACACACTAGTTATCAGAAAATTTTAAATCTGTGTGAAGTACGTTAGTACTGAGTATGTACGCAAGATATACTTTCATCCTCAGGACATCCGGAGGATGTCCTGGGAGAAGGGATACCTTGAAAAGTTCCTAGATGCTAAGGAAAATTGTTAAAGTCCCTACGATTCCCAAGCTGTCCCAAATTCCTACAGTTCCCAAGCTGTAAGTAAAAAAAAAAAAAAAAACTTGAAAAGTTCCCCAGATTTCTCCCCAAAATATTCAAAAATCCCCTCGAAATTTCCCATAAACGTTCGGTCCCCAAAATTGTCCCCAGAAGTCCAAAAAGTCCCCAAAATGGAGACAAAATCCCCAGTATGGCAACACTACTTAAAAGGAAATTATATGCGGTTTTCATTTCTGATTTAAAGCAAATATTATTGCATTAATTAGCTAGCGCTGCCACCACAAGATATTCTAAAAGATCAACGTGTCGTTCTAAAGAGCTCCTTTTACGGAAACCAGACATTAGCCTTGAATGTTTTACCCGAATTAACAAAATAATAAAACATCACTGAGATAAGTTAGCTTTGTCTTTGTGAATCTGTATGTACAGTCAGTAACAAAAATATCCGAACACAACACTATTCCTATGTAAAAAAGTAGAGTTAATACTGTTTTGTTAAATAAATCCTTGTTGAATCATGTTCTTAGTCACTCTACTTCTTTTCATAGGAATTTTTGCTACTGGATACTTTTGTTACCGATTGTATGTATATTTCACATGTTACCAGACTGAAATTGGTCTATGGAATCTGATAAAATGCAGATGTTAGCATACAGATGGCATTAGATACATGCCTATGATTTTGGGTGAGACACAAATGTAAGAAATTATAACATGTATTGTTAGATAGCTGAAAGGAATTTGTATGTTAAAATTTGTTTGGAAAAAAAGCGGTCCTTTTTTGACACAGCAACGACCAAATGTTGGCAAAAATAAAATTTGCCAATGCATTTAAAATCTTAACATGTATATAAACTCAACGACTAAAAAATGGGGTTTGCTATGTGGTCATTTAATGATAAATCTAACGATAACAAAAGAGTTGTGAGGATTTTTAATCGCCTCGTAATCACCAGAAAATAACATCACTTTTCATTCTGCTTGGAGTCTATTCAGACCCATAATTTTCTTCTCCTGACTTTTTGTAATATCCGTGGTCATTGAAATGTACTGATGCGTTTTTAAATATGTAGCTGTGCTGAAGTTCACTACTTATAATTATCCACACACACACGCAAAAAAAAAAGTAACGACATATTTTTTATTAAAAGTGCTCTGTTTTCATTCGTGGAGTTTTGTGGACAAGTCTTCGCAATGCAAAAACTTTTTGCTAATTTCATTCATTCCGGCTTGTACAAAATAGTTAAAAATTACAATTCCTGTCGTTTAAAATATTCTACAAAGAGTAAATGGAATTAAAATCATCAAAAGGAAAGCAAACATGCAATATTCTTTAAAATTCTAAAATAAATAAATAAATTTTAGTAATAAAAACTAAATATGTATAGCAGATTAATCAAAAATTAACTGCTCTCTGAATCAATTTCTTTTTCTATCTGTTGTTTTCTAATTCAATTTATTTTTTTTATTAAAATGAGAAAAAGTTTGACATGCGTCAAATTATTATTAAATAATTTCTAATCTTAAAACATTTTTAAATATTGTATTTTCCGGCGTATAACGCGCAGGTTTGTTAAATGTTATACACCGGAAATTTAAATTTGTAGTAAAAGCTATTTTTTTTAACAAGCTTTTGTTTCTTACAAATATAGTTTTATTTGTAAATTAAATTTTCTGGTGTGTCTTATTTGACCACTTATTTGACCTGCGCGTTATACACCGGAAAATACGGTAATTATGTCGGATATCGCTAAAGCAGTTTTTTGTGAAGAATAACTAAACTATTCACGAAGCAGTTCTATAGCCTTTTCTCTTATTAAAAGAATTTTCTCAAGTAACGCAAATTACTAGCCAAAGAATGTTTGATTGAAGAGATCCCTACTAACATGTGTGTAACACACACACACACACAAAAAAAAAAAAAAAAAAAAAAAAAAAAAAAAAATATCATGCCAGATTATGGGCAATGTCCGGAAGCAGAGGTTCCAGGCAAAGCCCGTAAAGAAACATTTGGACTATAAATGATGTATTCCCCTGCAATTTTATGTTGTGACAAACATACAATTTTGAATTACACTCTTTGAATTAAATTAGGAAAACAATAGCTCTTTTATATCAATCGCTATTCGTATAAATGTATAAATAAACTCTCTCAACCAATAAAACTACAATTATATTTTCTGTTTCAAATACGAAGTGATTTTTATATGACGTTACTGAAAAGCTAAAACTTTACATTTGAAAGGATTTGACTGTGAAAATGCAGTTTGATGGCAGATTTGAGCAAATTAAATAGATTAATGACTATTGCCCATAAAAAAAAATCCAATATTCTAAAATTATTCTTTTATGACATGATTTTACAAGCTTTGGCCGTTTAGCAAGTAAAACGGCTATTTCCAGTAAAATTATACGGTTAAATACCGTGATTTTACATTTTTTTTTTTTTTTTTTCACAATGGAGGGTGAATATGAATTATCAACCTGTGGCAATGCGTAGTATTGGTGTTTTTATGCCTTTACGATAAGTGAAATTCTAACTTTTTTTTTTTTCTTTGAAAATTATATGTTAGATATGTTATTTATTTTTGAACGAGCAATCAAAATAATAACAAATATTTGTTTAATATTCATTTAAAGAAATTTTTACAGAGATTAACTGGAATTCTTAAAATTATACTCTTTTAAAGAACAGACTATATGAAAAAATGACTATAATGTGTGTGATATTTCTCTCCTATCTAATTATAGTTCTTGATTTTAACATTATCTTAGAATTTGTTTTCTCTTCTAGCCGTGATTTGCGCAAATTTGACTGCTCCTAAAGGTGGATTCTTAGTTCCGAACAAATGCAATAATACATATGGATCAAAGTGTTCGTTTCACTGTTTTGAAGGTTACTGTCCATTTTCTTGTGCTTTGTATGACGTAGTTCACTCAAATAAGCCTCACACCTTATTACCTGAGCGGACTTGCTTAGACACAAGAAAATGGAGTAATGATGAATTTCTTTGTGAAAGTAAGTTAAAAATTTCCCTGACTTTTTCTTTCTTTTCATTTTCGATGAACATCTAAACTCCACTTTCTATCTGTTTAAATATTTTTAGCTTTTGAAGTTTCAAAAAAATTCCCATAATGAGGGAAAGCAAACGTATTATTATTTTTTATTGCTAGCGTAATAAATAAAATAAAATATTCGAGCCTTATGCATATTTATTTTATTTCATTATATGTATTCGTAGAAACATCTACATTTATGCAGAGGTGCCAAATACATACTCATATATATTGGTGTGTATTTCTCATTTTGTTTTTTTTTTAATTAAAAATTTAGTAGCATTATTTTCGAATATCAAATATTTAAAGAATGTTTTTTTAAGACTACATAAGTTGAAATATGTATTCCGAGGTAATGTTACATTAATTCCTGAAAAATCGAAGAAAGGTCAATAAATATTAATGTTTTTACAAAAGTCATTCATAAAGAACAGTGAATCAACTAGTGTGTTGGTCATAATAAATATTAAAATGCTTATAGGGACAGTTATTAAATTAGATTTTAGGAAAAATGAATTATTTTCGATATTAATGGTAAGCGATGTTGCAGAAATAAGCCTAAACAAAGTTTAACGGTTTTAGGTGATGCTCTATCTACGGTCATTCTTTTCCCGATTAGGCTTATCAAAACGATGATTTACGGTTTAAAAGAAATTTCTAACCACTGCATCACCACTACTACCTGAACGAGGATTCCAGCCTGACGCTTGGAAGCAGAAGTCCAGAGGGATAATCATTTTGCCACCAGATCCATAGCTTAAGGAAACTGTATATTGTTACAACGAATTAAGTCATTTCCTCTGTATTAATTGTTTTGTTGCAGTGAAAGTAGTTTTACAGGCAAAGTGAAAAAAAAAAAGCAGTAGTTCATTTATTTTCAGTGAGGTCAGACTTGGCGACAAATTTCGCGACTTGGCGACCAGCTTCTCGAAGTTTCGAAGCTCTCCGACGCATAGTAATCAAGATCTAGAACTTTCCGTGAGATTATCGGTAGAACTTCCGTCAAACCTTTCGTCAAAAGGTATGGATAGGTGCAAATTGACTTCTGCGAGAGAGTGTCTAGTCACTGAGATGCAGATCTAATCCGAGCGACTGTACTTTGAACATTGTGCTCTAAGCTACTGATCTTTGTTCATGAGCTAGCGAAAACTTATGCTCTGGAGTATTTCATGTTATTTGCTTTACTCCTGTGGAACATGTGACTGTTTTCTTGGACTCTTTCAGAACATTCGTCAAATAGTGATTTTTGCGGTGCGTTTCATTGGACTGTTTCCAGCATGCTCGAAGAATTAACAGTACTATTGGGCTGTTTCCGAGAATATTCGTTATAATAACAGTTTTATTGTACAGATTCGAGAAGTTAATGCATTCGTTGACTAGAACCTGTTGTCTGTTTCTTTAAGAAAACTATTTTCTCACACGAGAAAGTCGACAAGTTCTTTGTAACAATATCTGTTTTTTTTTATACATCAAATTCGTATCACGTAATTTTTATAAAAATTCTTTTTTATATTGACCTCTCACTTGTCTAGAATTACAAAATCAATAAGTCACGTACAGCTCGGAGCAATGAAAAGAACTTCTTATCCGGATGTGTACAAAAGTATAGACTTAATGAACTGTTTAAAAATATACTAAATATATTTAAACTTAAAAAATCTTTACACATCATAAAATTAGTGAAACTATTACCGGTTTCGAAAGGACGCGGCCTTTCTTCTTTCTGTCTTGCTTTTGCCTCCAAGGAAGTAACACGTGTTTTGCACCTACAGAAGAAAGGCCACGTCCTTTCGAAACCTTTAGTGCTTTCATTAATTTTTATGGTGTGTGAAGACATTTTTAAGTTTAAATATTGATTGTACACTAGTTCTTTAATTTAGTGTTGTGCTAAATATAGGTTTTAGTCAGTACCAAGTTAATCGTAATTTAAGCTTAATAAATTTCTTTGTTTTCTTTGTTGTAGCTTTACAGTGCCAGTTTTTTTTTTCTTCTTTTATGAGGAGTAAAAGATACTAGTTCTGAAATACGAAATTTTTTCTTAGCAATTACGTGGGATTATTTTCATGCAACCAATTATTATTATTATTATTATTATTATTATTATTATTATTCCTTTTGAGATTATCGGCATTTATTGTTAATTTGGTTTCTTTTATTTTTGAAAATTTTACTATATTAATTCTTATGATAATAAAAACCCAGACGATTTTAATTTGTTATAGGATGCGTTTCATTGGTTAATTTTTTAATAATTTATACGAGGTTTGCCTCAACGTATGATAGTAGGATTTTCTAAAGAGCTTCCATCATTATTCACCTTCTTTATAAATTTATAGGCTTATTTTATATTTAAAAAAAAAAAAAATGTTATTGGAAATTAGTGGTAGAGAAGCGTGGGAGCCCAACTATATTTTACATTATATCACACGTATTTTTAATTAATAAAAATTAGAATTTTCGCATTTTTTCTCTTTTATTCTGAATCAAAATATTCCTTAAAATTATTAGACTGCTCTTTAACTTCAAAAAACAAGGTTATGCTTTGCAGTTAAATAAACGGTAGTGTCCGTTTCTCAGGATAAAACATTTTTTACAATGCCGCATCTTTTTAAGCTGCATTGAATTTTGTTATAATATTTTTACGAATATAAACATTTATGTAATTGATTTTGATTATTTTAATGATTTAAACGTATCTATAATGCTTATAATTTAACATTGAAAATAACGGCATCGGCCTCACACAAAACGCATTAGAAGTAAGTGTTTAAAATAAGAGTTATTATTTAAAAATGATATTTATGTAAGCTGACCAGCCTTCCCCACTTTAAAGATATATTTTCTCGGATTCTAAAATTTTCAATCCTTTATTTATTCTAACTGTTGTTTTCAAATAATAATTATACTAATAATAATAACAACACTGTGTAATTTTGAAAATGCAATAATTTTCGGCACTGTTCCACTTAGTAAGTAAATCTTTTTCCCTTTTCTTCATGGTGAAAATGAACCATATGATGAATTTTCAGTGAATCAAAGTAGTATTTTAGTTATTATTATTATTATTGCACTTAAAACTAAAGTTTTAGTATCTTTTGCATTCATTTGCCATATTGCACATGACACATTCTAAAAATACACGAGATAATCTTAAATTTAAAACTCATAATGACATACTGTGAGATTTAATTAGTACTTTCAGGAAGAATTTGTATTAAGGATATTAGTTTTTTTTTCTTTTTTTTTCAAGGTAAATTTCTCAAATGTATGTAAAGATACAGTAAATGATTATTCTAATTTCTTTCTTCATTTCAGAAATGAAATGTGAGACTTTGAACTCCCCTCTAAATGGAAATTATCAATGTTCTGCAGCGGACTTCTCTCACGGTACAACTTGTCAGTTTTCGTGTGACAAGGGATATGAACTTATTGGATCAAAATCCCGCACATGCGAGTTTGGCTCATGGACAGGTGAAGAAGCAAAGTGCAAAGGTAAAACATATAAAATTATTTAATATTTTTTCATTTTTTAAGTTAATTTAAAGCTTCTATTAGTTATTGACTATATATGTGTTCATCTAAACGTAATTGAATAACTATTTTAATTTTTATGTATGCAAGATCATCCATGAAGCAAATGATAACAAGTTATTGGCCCCTAACAGCAATAGGAAATGAAATATCTCTGTAACTCGAAAATTAATTATAGGAATGAGCTGTAAATTTCAAAAGCCATATTTTTGATGGTGCGTGCGTACAGCTCTTGCGTACAAGAACTGATATAGATCGTAATTCAAAGTTTTTTGGAATATTAATTTATTAATAATTTTCATAATTAATAAAATATTTTTTAATAAAAAATATGCATGGAATATGTTTGGGCTATTTCATTCCAACACACACAAAATGAATAAATAAATAAACAAATAAATAAATAAATAAAAATAATAATATTTGAATATAATAATTTTTCGGGACGATATGAATTAATGATTGTCACATTCACTTAACATTAGCATCCCCATATTTTGACAGTTTATAACTGTACGAAATATTGAAAAAAAAAAAAAAGTACGAATTATACCATTTTCCGGGATGGTTTAATCCCTTGAACTGAAATGACGAATCCAGCTCGTCATGAATCTCCCGACACTAATTATGTTCATATATGTATGTATAACAATAAACATTCATATAAATGTGTGAAACAAATATTATTTTTAATAATAACAAATTATTTGCCATTAATTAAATGCCATTTATGACTTGACATAGCAATATAGAGATAACATGCTGTAATCAAAGCATAAAAATATTAAATATCTGAGGAAATATGAACATTTAATTTAACGATTTTTAATTGCGCATATGTAAGCGTTAACGAGTTTTTTTTTTTTTTTTTTTCATAATTTATTTGTTGTATCCCGTCGTTTTTGTCAATCAAATACCGTCAAATTCAGAAAGAATTATACCATAGAATGTATCGAATTTAAGTTGCTCTCAACAAGAAATACATGCATAAGTGGTTTTATCGAAATTTGTATTTTGAATCAACGTACATCATACACAAAGCTGCCAAGTTTTTTAATTTATTCCGGAATGTTGTTAATCCCGCCCCTTTCTCACACCGTAATAGTTTTAGAGCAATTGTCTTCATATTTAATCGTAATTATTTATTGAATAAAATTTTTCTACAGAGATTACGGTGTGAAAAAAGGGTGGAGTTAACAACATTCTGGAATAAATTAAAAAACTTGGCAGCTATGCATACATACAGTCGGTAACAAAAGTCTCCGAACACTAGCAAAAATTCCTGTATAAAAAAAGTACACTTAATACAGTTTTGTTAAATAAATTCTTGTCGAATCCTGTTCTTAGTCAGTCTAAAAACAGGATTCGACAAGGATTTATTTAACAAACCTGTATTAAGTGTACATTTTTTACATAGGAATTTTTGCTAGTGTTCGGAGACTTTTGTTACCGACTGTACTTACCAACATCCTAATTAATATTCCGTAGTGTTGTTAGTCCCACCTCCCTTTTTTTTCACACCGGTAAATTTTTAGATTAATATTCTCCAAATGCAATTACGATTAAATAAGAAGAAAAATACTCTAAAAAGGTACTGGTGTGAAAAAAAAAAAAAAAAAAAAAAAAAAAAAAAGAGGCGGAGCTAACAATACTACGGAATATTAATTAGTATGTTGGCAAGTATGATAATAGAATTAATTAAATGATAGTACAAACAGAGATGAAAAGTTACTACAAACGAAAAATCAGTTTCATACCTCAATAAAGAAAAAGTAAAACTAATCCTGTTAACTTGCAGTACAAAATAATACATTAAAAAATTTCCGGTCTTAAGATTACGGACAATCCGTAATAGCTTGGCATCTCTGCATAAATGTAGATAAACCTCTTATAGATTTGCTCCTTTTTAAGAGCAACTAAAATTCAATTATTTCTAATGAATTATATACCTTTCTGAATTTTCACGGTATTTGATTAAGTTTTTTTTGCAAAAGCAGCTCGATACATTTGGCGAATAAATTATAAAAAAATAAATATTGTAAACTCTTGCGTGTGCAAGTGATTACAATAAATTACTCAACGATAATTTGTCATACTTTTAAACAAATTAGACATTAGACATTTTTTAAAAAACAAATGCACAATTAGACATGTTTTTAAACGAATATTCACATTTTATCAGATATTTAATATTGTCGTATTCTGGTTGCAGTACGTTGTGTCTACTGTAGTATGACAAATTTTCAGAAATTATACTGCTTTGATTTGAAAACCCTGCATGTTATAAACAAAAAACTTACGAATATTTTTTCTGAGTATTGTTAAAGAAACCATTTATATCTTCGCCGTCGTTAGATATTATATGCAAAAGACGAAGCTGGTTTTAATTATTTGCTCAGACTTACATTTTAAAAAGAAAATATTCACAAATTGTTGCTATCATTATAAGTCAATATGTAATTACATTTAATCGAATTAATACATTTTAATGCTTTAAATAAACATATATATCTATAAATAAAGAGAAATGCGTCATGCATGTTATAATAAATTTGATTTTACATATTATAACACAAAATTTTTTAATGAGATTTTTAAATTAATGTAATTATTAATAACTATTCATTAGTTATGTATTTTAAAACTGTTGCTTATAAGGAAAACAGCTCTTTGTGAAAAACCCCCTCTTTAACACGTTGAGCGCCACGCGAATTCTTGTAAGGAAATCCCCGTCAGGCCATGCGCGCTGCTTAGAATCGCGTTATGTTAACCGTGTTTCAATAAAATCAATTAAAATGCCTTAATGATATAATCCTGTAATAAATAAAAATTAAGTAAATTTAAATACAATTTTAGGAATTACTTAAAACAATGTAATTTCTTTAGTTTAATGTCATATTTTACCCCTGTGTGTCAGCCACCGGTGGTTAACACGTCCTAAACGGAAAGTTCAGTGTCAGCCACCGATGGCTGACATAGCACTCAACGTGTTAAAATATCAATTTTAGTCAATAACTGAAATGCTGATTATTCTTTTGTGCATCCATTTCTGAATTTTTACAATATTTGAACAAGCTTTTTGATATGAGTTGGCATATATATTTAACTATCAAATTATATATATATATATATAAAGAAAAAAAAGAAAAGAAATCATTTGAATATGCGCAGTTAAACCAGTTTTCATACAAATTCTCATATTTTCTGAAGAATTTAATATATTTATACTGCATATGTTTATATTTTTTAATACGTTTAAGCATAGCCTCCTATACTAGATGCCTGTCGCGTTGCTCGTAAACTTGGCAACAGTTCAAGCGGTAGGCAGCGCCACCTGGTACAGATTGCGCGACTTTTTATTCAACAGCCCCTAATAATTTTTAAAAGTGGGAGTTGATATACATAAAAGGCGAATAGAATCGAAGAAACGTCGATTATATATATCATATATCACTTCTTAAAATTATTGGTGTTAGTTGAATAAAAATGTCGCGCAATCTGTACCAGGTGGCGCTGTCTACCTCTTGAACTGTTGCCAAGTTTACGAGCAACGCGACAGGCATCTAGTTTCGTAGGCTATGGTTTAAGTATAAAATATTATGCCAACAGTGTTTTGTCAACTTATCTAAAAGTGGCATTAAATTTCAAAGAAAACTAAGCCTATTTAAAATAAAAACATGCTGAATTTTCATGAGGATTTTACAAAAAATGTTTATGTATTTTAAATTTGACAGGCTATTCTTACACAAATGCATTAGAAAGCTGTACAGGGTCCTACGTTAGCATTTATTAATTTGATAAAATAAAATTTTTATGCAAATTTGCATTAAAATTTATGGCGAATAAATGAAGAATATAATATTTTAATGCTTCTGAGAGAAAAACGAGGCCTTGAAAATGTTACGACTTTGTGTTCTTCTTAGTAAAATATTAAAATATTAAATGGAATTTTTGATAGAATGGAGTAGAAGGCTGATTTTTACCAATTATGTGAAAAATACCAGAGCCGGGAATCGAACCCCGGACTGAGCTATCCTGGCTGATAACCAGCTCGGCACTTCTCACATAATTTACGTTGGCAAGGTCACCGAGTCTGCATTAAAGCAGCTATATCAAGTGACAAATTTGAATATGGCATAACTCCAAACGGCCACGAAATTTCAATTCAGAAATTTAATTCATCAACCTGGAAATTAATTTTTGATAGAATGGAGTAGAAGGCTGATTTTTACCATCTATGTGAAAAATACCAGAGCCGGGAATCGAACCCCGGGCCTTCCGCTTAACACGCGGATGCTCTAACCACTGAGCTACCCTGGCTGATGACCAGCTCGGCCCTTCTCTCGATTCCCGGCTCTGGTATTTTTCACATAGTTGGTAAAAATCAGCCTTCTACTCCATTCTATCAAAAATTAATTTCCAGGTTGATGAATTAAATTTCTGAATAGTAAATGGAAGTTTAACTATTTTGTTACTTGAAATATTTAATTAATATAATTTTCAAACACTGGTTACCATTTTGAAAATATTTTTTTTCTTTTAGAAATAACGTGTGATCAATTGAAAACTAACAAGTTACTAAAAGTGAAACCACCAAAATGTTCTGCAGAGCCTAGGCCGTTCCGTTCAGTTTGTACGTAAGTGACCAATTCATTTTGCTTGTTGTCTACATTAAAGCATTACTTGCTCTGATTTGCTACATTAGATTCGAAAAAAGCCATACTTTGAATTCATTCCATCCAAAGTTTAGAAAGATGGCTACAAACATTCTCATATATATATATACAGTCGGTAACAAAAGTGTCCGAACACTAGTATAAATTCCTATATAAAAAAAAGTACACTTAATACTGTTTTGTTAAATAAATCCTTGTCGAACCCTGTTCTTAATCAGTCTAAGAACAGGATTCGACAAGGATTTATTTAGCAAAACTGTATTAAACGTACTTTTTTTTACATAGGAATTTTTGCTAGTGTTCGGACACTTTTGTTACCGACTGTATATATATATAGGGTGAAGTGGGGCAAGTGTAACGTCGTTTTGGCTGAGTTCGACTTTGACCTCCTTTTGCTCTTGTCCAGCCTGAACAGCAAAAAACCTACACAGGATTCAGGAAATGTCTTTTGTATGTTAAAAGGAGCAATATCACGCGAAATTTCAGCTACGTTTATCATTAGACCGCCTTTTTTTTTTTTTTTTTTTTAAGGGTCACTAAAATTGGTATTTAAATCTGTTTTGTCACCGTAAAAATTTTCATGATATACTGAAAGTTTTTGCAGTCTGAAAACTGCAATAGATTATAAGGCTTATTTTTTAATTTTCAGGTTGGATGTCATAATATTGCTTGTTTAATTTAGAAAAAAAAAAAAAAAAAAAAAAAAAAAATGTGCAAGGTAAACTATCTATTATTTTCGAAAAGTCTAGTTTTTCTGTTAGCATAATTCTATTCTTATAATTTTTTGTTGTGACTTTTACTAAGGAGAGAATTGTAAAAATTCGTACATGGGCCAATACTAAAAAGAAACATTTGTCTCTGAGCCTTTATTAATTTGCTTGACCGAAATACGAGAGATTATTACATACCTGCCTACCATCTCATTAATAATCGGAATATTTTTAGTACCCGCCTTTTTTTCTCACGCCAGTCTTCTTTTAGAGTAATTTTATACTTATTTAATCCTAACAACATTTGGAGATAATAACTTTAAAAATAAAGTGGTGTGAAAAAAGGGGCGTGTACTTTAAAAATCTTTCGATTCATAATTAGGATGTTGGCAGCTATGTTATTAGTAGTGAAGGAGAATATTTTGCAGACTTATTGTCATATTACACATTTATTCGAAGATAATTCACATTAAAATGTTTACTACTATTCAACTACATTTAAGCGATATTGCATAAGCTATTCATTAAAGTGCTTTCTACCGGATTTATTTAACCCTGTAGCTGTGTTCGGGTCCATTTCTACACCAGAATTTCATGTCGAATACTTTCTGTAAAAAAATGCAGGATTGTTACATAAATTTATTTGAAAAATAAAAAATTGAAAGTACGTTTAAATATTAAAAATATTGAATCCGTTTGGACTCCACTTGGTGCATCTAAAAAGGAATGTCTATTTTGCCCACAGCAGTAGGGTCAATTTTTTTAAAAATTCATAAAAAAAAAAAAAAAAGCACATTATTTGATTATCCACAATTTAATTTTTTCTAAATTGTGACAGTGAAATACTCTTTAAAGTTTTTTTTTTTTAAATAGAAACTACTTGTGACTAAGTCTTAAAAAAAAAAAAAAAAAAAAAAAAAAAAAAATAAATAATAATAATAACAACTTTGATGTTTGGGAGAAGCACAATAAAAGTAAATTTTGATAACAAAAAATTAAGTAAATTAAAAAAGCATAGGTTAAAATGTAAAAACTAGAGCATTAGCTTCCTGCTTATTTATACAGACCGATTCTTAGATGTTTGAATATTGAGAAATATGTACTATATCAAATCATATAGTTAAAAAATATAAACGTATAAATCTGATATTGTGTTTTCTTGGAAAAAGCTTAAATTGTCGTTCCGTTGTCATTTCTGGTTTACTAAATTCATCGCCTGTCCCTTCAATATCAATAAGTGTTTATTTTAAATAAAATACCCGTGCACTTCACAATAAGGAAAGAAAGACTAGGATCTTAAATATTAAAATGGGATTTTATTAACTAAAAAACGATCCTATATGTATCCAAAACTGATTACAATACAAACACACCACCCTTTCCTAAATGACCGCCACAATTTCACTTTCAGAAGTTTTATTAAATAAATAGAAAATCTGACTAATTATCCTGCAATTTTGGCCGTATAAAGAACATGTAAATAATACATATACTTCAGAGAAAAATTTGACCCAAAATCCAAAAGGCCCGGTAAAAAATTAAAGAAAAAAACAGCATACTTAGAATCACCCCGCAAAAAGCAATGCTTGAAATACATTCTGGCTGTAGCATTTCATTAAGAGATTTCTTTTAATTATCCTATTCATTTGTATAAGATTATCGCAAATATTCATAAAGATAAGAAGGGTTTTTTTATCTTTAAAAACTTGTAAAAAGTTTTTTTTCTTGTTTGTTTGTGTTATAACAGGCAGAGTATCGAACCAATATAAAGTAATGTTTGGGAAATTTGACGTATTGCACTGGACACAACATACCGCTATTAGAATATAAAAATATTAAAGTAAAATTAAATATGAGTAGATATACTAAATAATTTTTAACTTCAGCATGCGCAAGACTGAAACAAATCTCATTTGTATAATTTATTAGCAAAATGTATTGAGCTACTTTTATAAAAATAAACCAAGCAGATATCGTGAAAATTCAACAGTTATCAACGATAAAATAAACTAAATTTCAATTTCCCTCTCTCTAAAAAAATAAAAATAAAATAAAAATAAAAGATTGGGGTTTCATCAATATTTATTTATAATCAAAGAATCTACATTAAAAATTCTATATTACCATTGGTTAAATCCAAATGAAAATTTCGGTAAACACCCTTATCATTCCACCCCCTCTTTTTTCTATGGACAAACTGAAATTTAGTTTATTCAATCTGCAATAACTTTCAGAATATTTTCGATATTACTTGCGGTTTTCATATAAGTGGCTAAATACTTTTGGTTAATACATTATGCAAATTAAATTTTGTCACTGCATGCGCAGTCAAAAATTATTTAGTAGATATGCTCCTATTTCTTTACATATACTGGTGGACAAAATTAAAGCAACAACCTGTTTTCTCGTTTTCTTCTTTTGCACATAATTTTTAAACAAATAAACATATGAACATAAAATTTAGATGGCCTGCTCGTTATCATATTATTAACCGAATTTCATGTAACTTTAGCATAAGAATAATTTTTAAGCGAATAATTATTCATTTTTTTCTCAAAAGTAGACTTTGGAAAAAATGAAACATTTCAAAAATTTTAGGAAAGAATACTTATTAAAAAGTGGTGTTAAGGATGCCTTACAGATAGGTGAAGATGCACAAGCATCTATATGTTAGATTACAATCAAATATTTCTACATGTATTCACTTTTCTGTTTCTTATTTTTTCTTCTTTTTTTCGCATGTGAATAGCTTTAAAAAAAAAATATATGCATACAAACATGAAAATTGAATAAGATATTCTATATGAAACTATTTATCGAAATTTTTATTATTCTGGTGATGCTCATAGTTTACAAATTATTAATTATATATTTTTAAAAAGTAAATTATAAAAGTAAAATAAAAGTTAATACAGAAAGAAAAATCGAGATTTAGTTTATCATTTCAAGGCATGTGTGTCTTTACCTTTCTCTAATACATTCTTAACCCTTTCAGTCGCAGTGTTCCCGCTGGTGAAACACCTAATTTTAATTCTCAAGTGCAAAAACTCATCCCGGAAATTTTTTAGCAAAAATTGACAAGCAGAAAAGGCCCTTTTTTAAACGTGAAAATTAAAAATTTCTTGTATTTTAATTATGTTCGTAAATTCCGGTGGCAGTGTAATTTAAATAATCCGAATTACCTTGTGCCGCAAAGGGTTAAAATACTCCGGAATAAATTGAAATGTTGGGATCTATGCAACTTTTACGAGTTTTTGTTGTCGATAATGTTTACTTATAAAGTGATTTATTTATTAAATTAAATATTATTTGAATTTAATATGGTTTACTTACAGATGTTTCAAACCGAAAACTTCTCGAAAAGGAACAATGCTAATTTTTTATTTTTTAAATATTTATGATCAGTATGTGTCTAAAAGCCATTTTTAAAATTAGTTTAGTAATTTTTAAAATAAATTAAGTAGTGAACGTTAAAGGGTTAACACCACTTTTCATTAAGTGTTCTTTCCTAAATTATTGAAAATTTTCATTTTTTCTAAAGCTTACTTTTAAGAGAAAAGAGAATATTTATTAGCTTAAAAAATATTCTTATGCTAAAGTTACATAAAATTCGGTTAATAATATGATAACGAACAGGCCATCTAAATTTTATGTTCATATGTTTATTTGTTTAAAAATTATGTGCAAAAGAAGAGAACAAGAAAACAGGTTGTTGTTTTAATTTTGTCTATCAGTGTATTTAGTAATTTTCTATTCTGATTGCAGTATGTAAAATTTTCTAAAAACCTGCAAGTTACAATAGAAGGGGGTAGTTTTTCTTTTCAATGTTTTATCTACGCAACTGATGATGTGAACAGTAGTGACTTATTAGCATAGATGCCAACATTTTAATTTATTCCGGAGTATTTTTAGCCCCGCCTTTTTTTCATACCATTTACTTTTTTATGATAAATATTTCTTATTTTATTGAAGTTATATATTGGAGAAAAATTTTCTATAAATAGAGTGGTGTGAAATAAAGGCGTGGCTAAAAATACTCCGGAATAAATTAAAATATTAGCATATATGCTCTAGTCTCACACAAATTAATACATAGAATTAGAAGAAACCCCAAAATTAATTACATACTACAGCCCAAACGCGATTCAAGAATTTGTTTTTTTATGTGGGGGATCTCGTACATTCTATTTCTTCTTTAATTATTTATAACCCCCTTTTTTATTTAAATACAAAAATTAAGGTGAAATGCAGCATTAATTTGAGTGTGGCTCCAAGACAGAAATTTTACTTCAATAAAAAGCATTCTCAATATTTTAACAATATTGTTATTTTAAGGAAAAGGCAAAATATTTTTTACCTTTTTTCTCAATTTTGTAAGTTTTGAATCTAGTAAAAAAAAAAAAAAAAAAAAAATCAGCTTGACATTAAAATTTTTAGGTGCTTCAAATTCTTAAATTTATAAACTATACCCAAGTTACAGTCAGGTTTGTTAATCGAAAGTAATAAACCTGTTGATTTATTTATATTTTAGTAAAGTTGAAAGATTGAAATCTATTTCAGGATTATTCTAGTATGTAATTAATACTTTAATTTTAGATATTTTTGTGCTGATGGGTATGAATTAGTACTAAATGGAAAAAAACAGGAGGTATCAGATGGAGTTCTTGAGTGTAGAGCGAAAGGCAAGTGGTCGATACAGCCTAACCGATTTTTTTGCAAAGGTAAGCTTCTAGATCAGTCATAATTTTAAAAACATAATTTTGATAAAGAAATTGTTAAGAAGTAACACTGTAAATGAGTGTTTCGATTTTTTCAGCAACTGAGTAGACGATACAAATTTAAAAATGTAATATAAGCATTATTTATCATTCTCAAATCGTAATTTCATACATACACTACATGAAAAGAAAAGTACATTTCAAAAGAGAAATATAATATTAAAGTCTTTCATAAAATTTTAAAATAATAAACGAAAATTCAAATTTTAAATTGAAATTTTGTAGGTATAACACACAGAATTATGAATTTCCTAAATTTGTTTTGTATAGATTTAATGATGCTGAATTTCAAATACCACTTTTCGTAGATCTCCTTCACCTTGTCTACTTGATGACATATTATATAATTAAAACTATAGACTTTACCATATTACTAAAAAAATTATAAATTCTATATACAGATTTTTAAAAATGGATTTTTACAAAATAATAGGGTCATTATGCTTACCAAGACGACCAATATTTACTATGGAACCTAGAATTGCATCCCACATTCCATTTTAAGTAGCTGAAAAGCATAAGGCAGGGATGGAATACGGGCGCAGAATTCATACCACTATCAATATAAGAAAATTTTCTACCTCTTGAATCAACGATATTATAGGTGGAGAAATTTCTTAAACAGATTCCGGTATGAATTCTGCGCCCGTTTTCCATCCCTGATAAGGTGAGATGTGCAAATTCAACTGTAAACAATGGAGAGACAGAGAAACAGTGAAACTTTAAGTTGCTCAAAACCCATTTATTGGCATCAGAAAAATATTGAAACTCGATGTTATCGGTATTAATACAACACTGATGATGTTTCGCTTTTAAAGAACTATGTCCGCTTTGGTTGGCTTCTTACGAAGCATAATAACCCAAACAGCTGCAACCGTCAATTCTGCTTGTTCTCACTGGATAATTCCATACACTCAATAGCATACTTGCCAACCATCTCATTATGAAGCGTACAATTTTTAATACCCGCCTTTTGTTTTCAAACCAGTCAGTTTTTAGAGTAATTTTGTTCTTATTTAATTGTAACAACATTTGGAGAGAATTACTCTAAAAATAACGTGGTGTGAAAAAAGGGGAGTTTTTTCAAGGGTAGTTAACAATTGTACGGTTATTAATGAGATGGTTGTCAAGTATGCAATAGTTTACGGTGATGTTCAGAGATTTGCTTCTCCAGCATGAGAAAAATCATATCAGAAGTAACTACTTACTAGTGCTTTCTGCTCTACTTTGAAGTCATCTCTTTTTGCTACTCAGAATGGTATGCCATTCTGGGTTCCATAGTAAATATTTTTCGTTTTGATGTGTACAATCGCCCTTTTTATTTACTAAAAATCCTCTTGGAGCACTCTGTATAGAGAGAATTTCGCGTAAGGAAAAAAAGTCAAAAACTACATAAATTAAAAAATATTAAAATTATACTTTTTTTCCAAAATGTACTGAACATTAGGAACTGAATTTGGAGACCTCCACAACATAGCCCCACCTCTTCCTCTCTCAAGTCCGTTACTCTTTAAACACGCACTGTCATCAGTCATCATGACTATAAAATACATGCATCATAGCCTCCTTAACTAGATGCCTGTCGCGTAACTCGGAAACTAGGCAGCAGTTGAAGTGATAGACAGCGCCACCTAGTACAGATTATGGGATTTGTTTATTCAACTGTCACCAATAATTTAAAGACGTGATACATAATATATATAATCGACGTTTCTTCGATTCTATTCGCCTTTTATGTATATCATATCCCACTTTTAAATATTTTTAGTGGCTGTTGAATAAAAAAGTCGCGCAATCTGTACCAGGTGGCGCTGTCTACCGCTTCAACTGTTGCCTAGTTTCCGAGCTACGCGACAGGCATCTAGTTAAGGAGGCTATGCATGCATGTATGCAAAATTTAAGCTCTATCGGATGATAAAAAGTTAGTTAAAATTCGAAATCAAATTTTTAATTGAAATTGGGAACCCAGGACACCCAGGCTCACTTTCATTAGCCCGTTATTGCTTGAACATGGTAATGTCATTGAAATTATATATATTTGCACAATTACAGTTTCTTCTCATGCTAGGAAGTGAATTAAAACCCGATTGTAATAATGGATCCCGACAAACAACAAACAAAGTGAAGTTAAATAAAAACATGTAATAATAATTTAAAAAAAAATCTAATTAGTTTATTTTTTAAATTGAATGTGATTGGATTGGAAATTTATATAAAAATGTTTATTAAAAAAATGACTTTTTTCAATTCACGTAATATTTATTACGAGAAACTTTGCTATAAGAAACTTAGTGGTTCATGTAACGATTCTGAAATAAATAATAAATTTTCTATGCAAAAAGCATAGATTATATGATGCATGCGTAAAAACGAGATTTACATATTTTATTTTTTATCTTTTCATAACACATGAGTAATTTACTTTGTTGTAGGTAGGACAACTGCAAATGTTTAATCTTTATCTATTGCAACATGGCAAAATTATTGTTTATTGTTTATTCTCGTAATTGATAGCATTCAAATTAAATTTCGAAGTTGACTAACAGTGGCATTTTCAAACTGAATAAGATTTTATTTTCAATATTCTTTTGAACACAAATTTTGGCTTTAATTAATCGTAAAAATGTAGTAAAAAATCGTATTTAGCTTATTAAAATACGCACAGAGGTGACTGAAGTTTTATCACGGGTTCACATTAGCATATTATATGACCTAAGCTGATGTAAGTGGATATCTCAATGTAAATAGCAAGATTTCATCTATACTTATACCTTTGTAAAAATATAAATAATCATATGATTTAAAGTTTTCCGAATTTGGAGTTTTTCCAACTTATATTACGATTGGTCATGATACACAAAACATATATTTAAAAAATACCTTTCCTGATGTTATATTGATTGTAGGACATTCTCCTCATAGTCTCGTGACTTCGTCGTTTGCTCTCAATTCATGATAGCTCTCGTTAAACAATCAGCATCCCACTACTTTCGGTGCATACATGCAAAGATTATATTATGAGCAGGGCCCGACTAAAAAGTTTTTGTGGCCAAGGCACTTAAAATTTTTGGTATCCTCTTAGAAGAGCCAGACTTCTCCCTCTCTCCTCCCCCCTCTCCCCAAAAAAGCCTACCATTAACATACCACAATTTTTAGCTGGCGAAAAAGTAGATCGAAAAATGTTATTTGGTCAAAAAAATAATCTGCTTCTGTTTTGGATTTTAAAGACAAATGAAATTACACCCAGCCAGCCTAATGACTGATTTTATTTTAAAATTTTATTCGTGAAAGTGAAACCATAGCCTCCAAAACTAGATGTCTTCCACGTGGCTCGAAAACTTGGCAACAGTTCAAGCGGTAGACAGCGCCACCTGGTACAGATTGCGCGACTTTTTTATTCAACAGTCACCAAAAATTTTTAAAAGTGGGATTTGATATACATAAAAGGCGAATAGAATCGAAGAATCATCGATTATATGTATCATATATCACAGATTATATATATCATATATATGCTGCCAAGTTTCCGAGCCACGCGGAAGGCATCTAGTTTAGGAGGATATGGTGAAACATAGTTGAGTTAGAAAATGAAAAAAAAAGGGGGGGGGGACTTAGACCGTATAACTATTAGTAAAATTTTGTGCCCAGGGCATGAGTCGCGGGTGCCCGTGCAATAGTCAGGCCCTGATTATGAGGAGCATGCCTATATAGAAAACATTCCTGGTACAAGTGAAGAGTCACATGTTCCTTACGATCCGCTAATGCATACATGGGGTACATGTTCGCCAATTCAATATTTGAGTACTCGATCATCCTACTGCCTCGGAAACTGGGCTATAAATGTTGACTTCAAGCAAGATCGTTCACGCGACTTCATGCTCAACGTCCTCTAAAACATGACGCAGGCATTTCGGACCCTGCAATGCTATGCGATTCCGATTCGTATTTGTGCCGCTACACCTCCTGAAAGTTTGTCGCACTGGTAGGGCCCTGTATGTCAAAAAAATTTCTCAGACGTCTTTTAAAGATATTTCTATGTTTGGTAATATGATGTTTTAAAGCAAAATTTAGTATACTCAACAAATTTTATTTCACCATTTATGTTGTTTATATATTTTTCCTGTAATGCTTTTTTACAAGCTAATTTGTTTTTTATAGATAAAGAGCCACCTAAAATCAACTGCCCACCATCCATTAAAGTGAATTCAGATCCCAACAAAGCATTTGCTTCCAATGTAACATGGGATAAACCAAATGCAACTGATAATGTTGGTGTTGCTTCCATAGAATTAATTGAACCAAATGGCTATAATAAAGACTTTCTTTTTCCAATAAAGCAAACCAAAGTGGTTTATGAAGTTACGGATGTCTCCAAACTTAAAAACACTTGTTCATTTCTTGTGGAAGTTATAGGCAAGTAAATTATTACTTTAATCATGTCTGTAAATTAATTATTTTTTTAGATTTTACTTTTTATAAGGTTTTTTTTTTTTTTTTTTTTTTTACATTTTAAAAGGGATTAATTTTATAAGAATCTTTTTATTGAAATTGTACTTTTGTTATCGTGTCTTTGTGTCACGGTGAAAAACAAGGCGCCTCCACTTTAATGTAATATTAAGCAACTTTTTTCGTCACTCATTAGCTCAGTCGGTTGGAACCTCATGTTGATAACGAACGGATGGACGTCATTTTGGTTCGATCGTCCAAAGCCGATGTGTTAATTTTTTGTAGATAACACTGCTCTGCAGGAAAATCGGTCCCAAAATCACTTTTGCAAATTTTTATGTAAAATGACCTCCTGAATCCGAATATGACGTCCATTTTGTCATATCACCCACTGTTTTCTAGGGATCCCCCTATTTTTGTCACTTTTCGGTAATTTTATGGCTATAAATTTGTAGGGGGGAAGGGGAGGATTATTTTAACTGTTAAATATCTTCTGAGGGGCTACCGAGTTGGAAAATTCTAAAACATAAATATTTGCAGCAAGGGGAAAATTTAGGAGGGGGGGGGGGATTTGTTACTGAAACTATATATTACATTTATTATATTTTATTAATCAGTCATTATTATTATTTATTATACATTGTATATATATTTGTTTTTAAGTGTCATAATAATTATTTTCCATTCTCCAAATCAAATTCATGGTCATAAAATTACCGAACAGTGATAAAAATTGGGGGAGGGTGTGGCGTCCCGAGAAAACGGTGGGTGATTGGTAAAAATGGGGGTCATATTCGGATTTAGGAGGTCATTTTACATAACAATCAAAGATGGTATCAGGGCTCGATTTTTTTTTTTTCCCCAGCGCAGTGTAATTAATAGAGAAGGTGTCAATTGATAAAAGAAAATCTTTCATTGTTTGCACAGTATCCTAAGAAATTTTGATTAGTTTTTTTAAGAAGCCTTTTTTAGTTACTAAAGGGCACAAAATAAAAATTTAAGTAAAAAAAAAAAGAAATAGGTAAAATGAAAAAATAAATTAACACTGGAAGATCTTTATTGTGGAAGCTCTTAAAAAGCATAAAAAAGTATTTCTGCAGAAATGTGCAAATAATAATAATAATAATAATAATAAAAGTTTCAACAATAAGAAAATTTTAAAGAAAAATATAAATATTTCGCCTTTGCAAGAGATGAAAATTTTTAAATATTCAAAATATTTAAAAAAGTCTTCTAGAGCAATATTGTTTTGTATATGTGTTTGTTGGATTTTTCTCGCATATTCTATGATTTTTCATGACTATTCTTTTTTGGTTAGAGCATCATGCTGATAACGTGATGGTCGTGGGTTCGATCCTCTAAGGACTGATGAGTTAATTTTTGCAGATTATTAATAGAAAAGGTGTGTCAATTGATAAAAGAAAATCTTTCAATGTCTTACACAGTATCCTAAGATTTTTTTTTTTTTTTTTTTTTTTTTTTTTGTAATCTTTCAATAAAAAAAGCAAAAAATAAAAATTTAAGTAAGGACATATTTTTTAATTGTAGAAGCTTCTTGTATAAAGAAATAAAAGTTTCAACACTAAGAAAATTCTGGAGAAAAATATAGATATTTCACTTTTGCAAGAGATGAAAATTTTTAAATATTCAAAATAATTTAAAAAGCTTTCGAGACCTTTGAAATTTATGGCTTAACGAATATTTACGCAAAAGCTAATAACTAAGAACATTAGTCTCGAATGCTTTTAAAAACATTTTGAGTCTTTAAAAATTTTAAACTCTTGCTAAAGTGAACTATTTTTATTTTTCTCTAGAATTTTCTTTGTATTGAAACTTTCATTTGTTTATAGCATGTCTTTGCAAGAATAAATTTTTATTTTATGCTTTTTAGGGATCCACAGTAAAAACGTCTACTGTTTAGTACTGTTACAACTTCCACTGTTTAAATTTTTTTATTTTCTTAATTTTTTTATTTTTTATTCATAATAGATAATGAGCCACCTCAAGTGATTTCCTGTCCTTCAGATATTGAAAGGTACAGTGAAACAAACGACCCTTTCCCTATAACATGGTATGGCCCAATGTTTAAGGTAAGATTTTTGATATTGATTAACAAATTGAAAGTTATAGCCTATGAGTTGTTTTTATTGAAAATATAGCCAAACATCCCAGAAAATTTAAATTGGTAAAACTAATGAATCCAGTTATTAAATTTAGAATAAATATAGCGAAAATAATTCTTCCTTCTGTTGTTTAATGGACTCAAATGTTGAAAATGTATTTCTTTGACAATAGGATGCAATTTTAAAACTGTATAACATAATGCGGAACAAGAATATGATAATTTGAACAGGCTGTGCTTGTAGTCGTGTGAGTACACTAGCTGATTGAGTACACTAGCGTCCTGAGCCTGAGTGAATGTCCTCCGTGAGGGTTTTTCTAAGGGGTCCTACCCCAAATTCATGCGAATTATTTAAACTGGGTAGAATTTGATTTTTATTTTTTTTGTAAGTGATAGCGATATACTTTCTTCGAATTATTTTAATAACATTAATAATTTTTCTTAATTCTGATAAAAAGTCAATAACAGGCTTTTAATTTTATTTAAATATATAGTTAATTTAATTGATTCATGAATAAAAATTATGCATCTTGATATTAAAATATTAAGGCAATTTACAAGAATATGAATTGTCAGTATGTTACATGCAGTAAGCAATAATTTTTTAACCTTATATTGCAAAATTTACTGTATTTAGAAAAATATTTAAAAAGTTTTATTAGATTACACTGGTGATAAAAGTAATAAATTAAATTTTCTTATATATCAACTCAAAAGTGGAATAATAGGAAAATGGATAGAAAATCCAACTAGATGTTAGTCAAAGTGCGGGATTATGCTACGGTCGTGTAAGCAACATGACATGCAACGAGCATATGCATAAGCATAAAACACGAGCGATATGTACACTTAATATACCGATAATATTCAATGTTATTGGGCTTTGATAGACGACTTAAATTGTGTGTTACCGTTCTTACAATGTAGTCTGTTGAACAAACTGAAGTACATATCTGAACAAATTTATATGATGTGGAATTTTTCAGAAATTACCTGAAAGCTAAAACGCTACTAATGTAAAAAAATAATTTGGGATCATCAATGGTTTTACTTTTGAAAAAGAAAAGGTACGAAATTACAGTAAAAGATGTCCCACAAGCGACTATGATAATGGAAGACCTTTTCTTACAAACAAGGTTAAGGCAGATGGGTGATCAAATTGCTATAAATATATATATATTATTTGGATATCTTTTCTATTTTCTAAAGAAATACTGGACAAAATAGCCTTCATTTTAGACAAGAAAGACCTTTCAAAAATTCTCACTGTATGGTATTCTATCGTACTCATATTCCTACATCCAGGATCGTATATGGTATCCTATGGTACTATATATGATCACTCCAGGTAGTGACCCAGTATGCGGCTACCAAAACTTTGATTGCCCTCAAAACTGCATCACTGATATGGGTGCCTTTAATGTGTGATCAACGATGAACCTGGACGCAGGAATGGCGTAACGTCGTCTTTCAGACAAAACACAATGCTGTTTACAGCATTAAGATTGCCTCATCTTTATTTAACGGCATTGTGAATAATGTACATTGCCAACTGGCATTCGATATCATCTTACTGTCCAATCGATGTTTGATTCAATGACTAGGAAAATAAGTGCTGTTATCGCTCACAGAGGTCGCTGCTTTATGTATTGTTTTCTCGGTATATATTTCTCCAAATTTCCTGAAATTTTAATCAATTGTTCTTCCTACTATAATGTATGTGTCCAATAAGTATCATTCTGATATTTGCAATCCTTCTTGGTGTTGCATTTTGGATGGCCAGCAGCGTAGAAAAAAGAATATGTAAAAAATATCTAATAATTTGATCACCCAGTGTAATTAACAAACTGCGGGTGAATTCACATTACTTGCAATATTCATTTGGACGTCGTTTATTGCATATTAAAGTGATAAGAAAAAAGTAGGAAAATTATTTGCTTGCTTAGTGAGCTGAATTGATTGCTTAGTGAGCGATTTGATTGTTAAGTGCTCGTTGCAGCTGGGCATATCAATAGGCGCCGCTTATTATCTATGATGCAGAAAACTCGCATACAAATTAGAGAGTTCATTACGTTATTTTTACAAATATGGGTTATTGCTAATTCGGAGGCTAAGGAATTAGCAACCAATCCTCTATTATCATCCAAATGCATCGATTTGAATGTAGGGGCAACTTTTGGAGGTTTTATACCGAAGGTTATTTAAAGGTCCAGAGATTGAACACGGGCGCAGAATTCATACCGGAATTTTGTTTAAGAAATTTCTTTACCTATAATATCATTGATTTAAGAAGTAGAAAATTTTCTTACATTGATAGTGGTATGAGTTCTGCGCCCGTGTTCCATCCCTGAAGATCAGATATCTTAAAAAAAATGATAAAATTTTGGCGATAGATATAAATTTTTCATAGAAATTCAGTCACTGGAATATATTACTGAACCGAGATTCTTCTGCCTGTGCATCATTTGACAGAGAAATGGGGATTCAGGAATAAAAATTGTGCTCTTTATTATGCAATGCTTTTTGCGAAAATTAGAGATGTTTACCACTCGTACGTTTCTGCTACCAAAATCCAACATAACACGTGTGAAACATTTTAGACACAGAAGCACCTTACATAACGTCAACAATTGTCGGCAAATATTCTACACTACCTTTCCATAAATGAACGGACACTTTCGATATCAGACGTTTTTTGAAGTATCTCAAAATGTACTAAACAAACCATCTTGAAACTTCAGGAGTGTGAAGAATATGTTACACCTCATATATTTCAGTGAAAATTTTGCGCCGAAAGTGAAAAGGGGATCAGTAAAAAAATTAAAGAAAAATGAAAATGTTTGGCATCACCCTGTAAAAAGTAATGCTTGAAATGCAAACTGACTGTAGCATGTGATTATAGGGCTCTTTCTTATATCTGTATCAATGTATATGCTGCATCTGTATCTGTATAAATGTGCATGTTGTTCTCAAAATTAAGAAAATGGTAAGGGGATTTATCAATTTAAAATCGTCGAAAACTGTATTACCATTCATTGAATAAAAATAAAAATGTGAGTAAAATCCCTTAATAGTTTAGATTTTTTTCGAGAGAAACTGAATAACTGTCCATTCTGTCGGGTACAACTTTTTGAGTTTACACTATACATGGTTGGGGTTTTATATACGTTGCCCAATACATTTGGCTATTATATTATGCAAATGAAATTTCACTGAATCTTATGCATACGCAGTTAAAAATTATTTAGTAAAAATACTCATATTTCATTCGATGTTTAATATTTTTTCATTCTGATTGCAGTATGCTGTGTCTAATACTGTATATCAAGTTTCCTGAAAATGGCTTTGAACTGGGTTTTATACCTTGCGTGTTATTGTTAAAAAAGTGATAATTTTTTTTTGGAAAAAAAAAAAAAAAAAAAAAAAAAAACTTTATATCCCCCCCCCGACCACATGCGGCAGAGACATAAATATTTATACTGATAATAAGAAAGAGCCCTATAATCACTGCGTTTAATACCTTGTGCATTATAGCTAAAAAGGTGAATTTTTTTTTATAGAAACCGTTATGTGTCCATGAATATATGTGGTAACCTCATAAAAATTTATACAGATAATAAGAAAGAGCGTTATAATCACATGCTACAGCCAGATCGCATTTCAAGCATTACTTTTTACAGGGTGATACCAAACACTTTCATTTTTCTTTAATTTTTTATTGGTCTCCCTTTTACTTTCGGGGCAAAACTTTCACTGAAATATATGAGGTGTAACATGTTCTTCTCACTCCTGAAGTATCAAGATGATTTGGTTAGTACTTTTTGAGATATTTCACAAAACGTCTGAAATCGAAAGTGTCCGGTCATTTATGGAAAGGTAGTGTACATCTGCAAATGTTGATATAACGAAAGAAATTTGAATGTCTCAAAAATTTCACTAATTAAAAAGCAGATGATGCACATCGCGCGTTGCTGTTAGGACCTTTTTATTAAAGAACGTTTTTCTTTAACCTAATGTCTGTGGCGTGGATGAGTGGATTTTACCTATTATTCTACTATGCCTGCTTCCTATTCTTTGAATCAAAGTTTGTTGTGTACTTTGAATTTCTTTATATTTTAGCTGGTGATTTTTCAAATTTTTTCTCTTTTAATATTTCTATGTCACAACGATGTTATAATATATATCATGCAAATTAGGACACCGCTGTGCGCATTAATGTTCATAAACAATTCCAGACATTATTATATTTTTTCAAACTAGTGTACATTTAAAATATTATTTTTTATGAATTACTGTTTATTGTATAAAATTGTTCTGTTTTTACTGCACTTAGGATAATTCTGGAAAAGTTTCATATACAAGTGACCGTACAAGTGGGGACATGTTTGGCTGGAGTTTGGTTCCATATGTTGTACACTTTTATGCATCAGATCCATCTAACAACACAGCTAATTGTAGTTTTACAATCACGGTTAAACGTAAAAATTTCCATTTCTATTATTCTGAATTTGATTAATTGTGAAATTAATTTATTTTGTAGAGGAGACCAGAGTTAGTAGGCATAGAGGGCTATTGCAATTCAGTTTCTATTTCCTGCCACAGTGGAGGTAAAGCGTTGTCATTATAATAGTGGGGAGTGTATGTATAAGAGCACCATCCACCGTAGATTCAATCTGTTTAAAAGTGTCATGAAGAAAAAATCTCTGTTTTATTATTTTTGTCATCGGAGAATAATTTTTTTCATCGTATATTCTTTTGGTCTGACGATGAAATTGAGGCGCTGCTTATGGCAGTTTTTGAAAGAGTAGTTAACTGTTCTTGCATGCATACATCACATATTTTTTTTTCTGGTATTTGGAATTCTGTGGTATCCATTTTATGTTGACATTTCTGTCAGGCTAGTTGGTATAGTTAGGTTTGGGGTCAGTTAGCATTATAGTTGCAAACTTAGCCTCTTTTGGTTATCAGAAAAGTTTAATAGAAATATTTATTTTATTTAATTAGTGAACTGTAATGGTCCCAGTGTTCCTGATAAAGTGAAATGAAAAAAAAAAAAAATAAATAAATAAATTAAAATTTTCCGGTAGCCAAAAGGTGCTAAGGTGGCAACTATATTTGGCATTTCTATAATATAGCTCAAATGTTGAAGAACTTCTTAAACATGAAGAGCTTTCACCCTCAGCCTCTTGCCAAGACGATGGTGAGGGTTTTCGTTCAGCAGTTCCTCCGAACCCTGGAGAACCTCAAATGTGTCAAAAGGTCATAATATAAGACCCATAATGAATCCTCCATAAAATCAAAGGCCTTCTAATCACACTGAATACAAAATAAATGATTTTGTCTTGGTAAAATACCAATCCCTCCAACACCGTGAAAAATTTGACAAAACAGATGACAATGAGATTTGTATGCCCACCATGGTCAAAAAGGTTAAAAAATGGAGATGACACGAAAATTATTCAGTTTTGTACAGTCGGCAAAAAAAAAAAAAAAAAAAAAAAAAAAAAAGAGAGCGAGAGAGCCCCCCCCCCCCCCCCAACTAATTTCGTCACAAATCGTTGTCGCCTTTGGGTTACACTATGACAATTGGTGGCGATCTGAGGGTCACCCTTATGGGTGCTCCAGACCCTTCTAGCAAAGGATTTAGCAGGTTTTATCATCACAGTCATATTAAAGAAGGTCTAATTTACTACTTACTCCAAAATTTTGTAAATCCGTTTGGGTAAAATTATACCTTTCCTTGTTAGATGATTTTGTAGCCAAATAGTTAAGCTTACAGATGCATACATCAGAATTTTTTTAAATATTGCAGAAAAAATTAGAAATATCAAATGCCAAAATCTATGCCAACTAGCCCTAGTCTCTCTTATAATTTAGTATAAATTTAACTATCTTACTTGAACCATATAGCTTTAACTTCAAAATATAATTTCAAAAGCTAAAACTAAATTTTTTATGAATTATATGCACATAGACAATATAAAGACATCTGATTACATATAAATGTATCTGTGTTATATTACTCTTTTTATTATGGAAATTTGTATCCAAGTATTTGTTTATAATTCGGTTTTATGATTTTTATAATTGTTCGTTGATGTTAAACGCCAACTTTTATGCTATTACCTTTTTTAATCTACTTTGATGCACTGAGATAGAATACTAGCAGAAGGAATAACTGCTCTCCATTGACTACATATTAGAATAGACCCTGCACTAGTAACCTATTTCATTTGTTCTCGAATATCACATCCCCACTAAACCACCAATTCATTCGCCAAACTGGTTTTTCTACCGACAAACCAACATTCCACTTCCACCAAAGCAGGTTTCCTCCAAAGCAGATTTCCACTTCCACCAAAGCGATTATCGCCAAAAGAAGACATCCATTCATCCAAAAACCGTAATTTTCACGGAATTTTCCTCCACAGTTAGTACAGGGAATCTGTACTCTACTTCCTATCAGTACTCAGTTAGGAAGCCTAGAGGGAGAGAGACGACAAATGAAGAAATTACGCTACAGCGTATGCTCACAGCAGACATTTTTTCTACCAAACTGAGTTTTGGTAAAGAAAACTCGAATAATTCTCAGTTGACTATCAGTTCCAAAAATTTTATGGATATCACTGTTTTCTGGTAATAATCCTTTATTTTAGCTATAGTTTTGAGCACAGTGCTTTAAAGCCATTAAAAACACATTTAAATGTGGGTGGTAGTAAAAAAAAAGTTTTTAAACCAATCAGAAACTGACTCGCTTTTGACATCTCTCTCTTTGTAGGTTCTCTATACTCAATGGGTCTGTCGTCTGCTTCAAAATTTAGAAGCGAGCTGGTTAAAAAGTTGCACAGTCTACACAAATAGGTTAATGCACAGCTTTTTGAATTCACTGTCTTTCGGCAGTATTCACCAGCAACTTCAACTCCCGGTTCAACGCAAAAACACGAAAAGCGTCTAAATTCAGGGTGCAGTTTTCAAGAAAATTTGGCATGCTGCTTCTGCCACCTAGCGCCTAAGATTTCATAAAATATTTGATTGGTTATTTTCAACTAAAAAATCTTAAAATAACAATGCCGCTTGCTGGCAGCAGCAACACATTAAATTTTACTGTAAAATTGCATCCTGAATTTACAGTAGAGTCTCTATAATTCGAGTCTCGATTGTTCGAGTTTCCCATAAATCCGAGTTAAATTCGACTCACCAAAAAAAAAAAAAAAAAAAAAAAAAAAGACCAACACATGAAAAAATTACTTCTATCTTTTATTGTTATTTCACCGGTCTCATGCTATGAGAAGAAATCCTTCCACTCAAAGAAAACGCATTTTGTATTCTTTGCAGGTGCGCGTTTTGGAGGAGGGGGGAGAGAATCGTGCTATTTCAATTTGGAGAGAAAGTTGTGCAATCCGATTTCAGCCAATCACCTGTTTCCACTTCTCCAAATGTATCTTTCCATATTCTAAAAATAGTGCAGTTCGATTAGTTCGGTACTAGCTCGCGGAATTTAAGTCACTTTTGAAAGATTTTTTAATTCTGTTTACAGAAACGTAATTGTTTTTCCATAATGGATTCTACAAAAAGGAAAAGGAAATTCGTTCCATTAAAAGTGAAATTAGAAGCATTAAAAAGACTGGATAAGGGGGAAACTCTTAAAAAACTTGCAGTCGAATATGGCGTAGGTGAAGTCACAGTTGGTGATTGGCGTAGAAACAGAAGCAAATTAGAAGCGTTTTCCGGTAACAAGTGCTCAGACGTATCATTGGATAGAAAATCTTTGAAAAAATCTGACTATGAAAAAACAGGCGAGGCACTTTTTATGTGGTTTACCCAACAAAGGCAAAAAGGATGCCCTCTTTCAGGTCCCATTCTAAAAGAAAAAGCTTTGCTGTTTCAAAAAGAATTTGAAGAGGGAGATCAAAATTTCACTGCTAGTGTAGGCTGGTTTGACAAGTGGAAAAAAAAGATACGGCATTCGGCAACTAGAGATGTGTGGAGAGAAATTATCTGCTGATTCTGAAGCCGTCGTAAAATTCTGCAAGAAATTACAGGAGATAGTAAAAAATGAAAAACTTACAAATGACCAGCTTTATAATTGCGATGAAACTGGCCTTAATTTTAAAATGTTACCTTCTAAGACACTCGCGTCACGTGAAGAGAAAAGTGCTCCAGGTCACAAAAAGAGCAAAGAGAGATTGACAGTTCTCGCGACATCAAATGCTTCAGGAAATCATAAGATGAAACTTGTTGTTGTCGGAAAATCGACTAAGCCAAGAGCCTTTAAACATATTTGTGTATCGTCTCTACCGGTTACGTATAAGAGCCAAAAAAGTGCTTGGATGACGCAAAAGATATTTAAAGACTGGTTTTACTCCGATTTTGTTCCAGAAGTTAAAAAATTCTTGAAAGAAAGAAATCTACCTTGTAAAGCCATCTTGACGCTTGATAACGCGGGTTCCCATCCAAATGAAGATGAATTAAATTGCGATGGAATTCGTGCCATGTTTTTACCCCCAAATGTAACTAGTTTAATTCAGCCCATGGATCAAGGGATTCTACAATGCTTAAAAAAAAAGTATCGCCGTAGATTGCTGCAATCTCTTCTAGAATCCATAGAAGGTGAAGAAACCATTGTAGATGTTTTGAAAAAAATTACCGTGAAAGACGTTGTGTATTGGGTGGCTGGGGCATGGGATGAAATAACCTCAGAGACTCTTCAGAAATCTTGGAATAAAATTTTGAAGAACGAGGGGGCAGAAAACAATACTAATCAGGACATTAGTGAAGATGATATGCCGTTGTTTAATTTTATTAAAAAAATCCCAGGGTGCGAAAACACAGATAGTATTTCTGTGGTGGAAGAATGGCAAAATAATGACGACCAACTAGAATTTACGGATGCAGCTATAGTTGATATGATTAATTCAGTAGAGCAGGATGATAGTGAGGAGGAGGACGTAACAAATGATTCCACACCACGTATGAGTCACAGCGAGGGTCTTGCTGCGCTAGAGGCTGCTATGAGATACGTAGAACAACAGCCTGAAGCGACTCCAGTCGACAATGTGATGCTCAGAAGATGGCGTGATATTGCCGCACGTAAAAGGAACAATGTATTTAAACAGAAAACAATTGACAATTACTTTAAGATGTAATTAACTTATCTTCAGAAATTAATGTAATAGCATTATGTAAGTACATTTTTTTTTAATTGAAATATACACTTAAATTTAAAAATTGTGTTTACATATTATTTCTATTTTATTAATTTTGTCATTTTTGATAATTCGAGTTTTCAATAATTCGAGCTACGTCCGGTCCCGTCCACCTCGAATTACCGAGACTCTACTGTATACGCTTTTCAAGTTTTCGTGTTCAACTAGGGGTTGAAGTTATTGGTGAATACAGCCATTTCTGTGTTACTCAGTTGGAAGTTATCACTCCTTACATTCTAGCTCAGTAGTTTGATATTAATTAAGTGTGCTGTGGTTCCAAATCTTTGCTTCCAATAATTGGTTCCAATAATTTTCCAGAGTGTTTCAGTAAGCAGAAAGCTTTGTCAATGGAGAACTTCCTTTGTGAAATATTGTGGGGTAGTTATATTTTATTGCTGTTTATTAGAATTAGTTTATATCCTTTTTCCTTTATAAAAACAAAAGGATGGACTGGCCAGTAACCACCTCGAAGTAATGAAAGATTCTGTTGACCAGAGCGGATGTGATAGAGATAGGCTACCCCTAGGTGCGGCTGAACAGATTCCGGCCAGGCTGGTGGCTAAAGAGAGAAGTATAAGGGTTCCCGTGGGCATCGTCGACTATAGAGGATGGCAGTGATTGCAGTTCTGGATATCGTACCAAGTTATAGCAGATGATGGAGGCTAGATCATAGAAGTGACCGTTGAGCCTCTGTTTGTCTGTTATGCTGGTGCAGGCAGGAAGAATAATAAAGCAACTGCAGAATAAGTAGCCACTGTCTAAACCCACTGTCCAGGAGAGAAAAGTTTCTCCAGCGACCTGGAGATGAGCGTGATTGTCTTAGAAACCGACAGAAACACATGTTCAAAATAACTGTGACCGATATTTCCCATGAGGAGATGGTCAACTTTTTTTTATTTTTGTTTGCGAGATGCATCGTCTAAAAGCACAGGTTTCGCAACATTTGGATCGGTCCATTGATGGGACCCAAGAGAGACAATTTTAGCAACCCTATCAATGGACTTTAAGCACCGCACGTCATTGTGGATATATAAAATTCTTTACACCAGTCACTGAGCTCGAAATTTTTGTTTATTGCTGTATCAGCCAATACCAGCCGCTTAAATCGGTAAATACCCGCAGCCATTACCACTTGTGCATAAGGTTCGTTGAGTTCGCCAAGCGTTCACGCAGCGACAGGAACTACTATAACGATGTGGAAAGCCTTCGCTGCTGAATCCTTAAAACCAGACGAGAAGAAGAGAGCTAAGAGGAACAGAAATAGGAAAAAGAAATTTTTTGGACGAAAGAAAGAGGAGGTAACACGGACCCCTCCTGTATCTGCTCCCGTTGTGGAACAGAACAATGGAGACTTCTTCTAACGTTTATTGGTTGGTTGGGTGGGTGGGTTTTACGTCGCACTAGTGCTGCGTAATCTAACGTTTCCTGAAGCTCGGAGGAGACTATCGGGCAGGTGGTACCGAAAGACAAGTATTTGGACGATGCTCGAAATTTCAAGCCAGGAGACTTCAAAATCTTTAAGAGATCAAAGAAGGAAATAGCGCTTCGGCATAAAAAAAACATTGGGGGGGGGGGAAGAATGCTTCTCTTGGATCAGGAAAGCTCATCCTGGCACGCAAGCATGTAGTTTTGCGATCAAGGAGAACCATCTGAAGGTCGTCCGTGCAGTCACTTTTATGACTTCGGAAACCCTTATGGCGGAGATCGCCGCTAAATTTCATCCAGTCGAGGCCAAGCCTGTGAACAAGTAAATATATTCAAATTTTAAGACTTTTAAAACTATCATTGATTCACATTTTATTTCGTTTCCAAAGGTTGAAAATAAGAAGTAAAGCTTCAAACAAACAGATATGATTCCTATTAGGTCCAGAATTAGTTTATCAGTTGAGTTATAAGGCGAGGTTACACTTACTCCGTGATTACACTCACCCCACTTCACCCAATATGAATTCAGAAAAATTATATCAACTTACGTGATTGTGTATCAAGAGAAAGGCAGATGACCACCGATTTTTTTAAAGTAAGAGTATCATTTTCCCCTGAAGTTTTGATAGAATTAAGTATTTGTTAAAACTTTAAACTTCTTTATAAAAAGAACTTACCTTTTAGCCTCATGTGCAACATACACTTCACACACTCTACATGCCGGGTTTGCATACGACACATTATCTATGGAGCGAAAAATATCATTAAACTGCTTAGTATATTGATTAATAACCTATAATAAACAAAATAACGAACACTAAACACTATTTCTGATATGCATTTCAGAAATTAGGTTTAGCCTCAATATTGATAGCTTTATTTAAAAACCAGAATTAGCACTGAACTGATTATGTCATAAGACTTATGCTCTTTCAAATGATTTACAGTACATCAATTTTTATTTATTTATTTATTCTTAGCTTATGAATGCCAGTATTATAGACCACCTGCGAATGGAGTTTTAACATGCGATACGTGGGACTTTGGAAGAATGTGCAGTATTTTTTGTCATGATGGTTTTCACTTTGCTGCTCCTAAAGATTTGACTGGTCCTTATTATTGCAGAAAATTGGAAAATGAGAGAGCATGGATGCCTTTGAAAGGGAATAGAAAGTTCAAGATGCCTTGGCCAGATTGCTCTCGTAATTTTTTCTATTTCTTAACTAATATACATGATGTAACCATTGTCTGATGGTTTTTAAATTATGATTTTTTTTTTTTTTTCTTAAAATAAAATCTAGCTTCAAGTGATGTTGGTTACCCAAGGAAAATTTATTTTCAATTTGTGATAATTACTCGGAAAATACTTTTTTTTTTTTTTTTTTTTTTTTGCCTAGACTTGAAAATTACGACATGGAAAGTCTTAGATAAGCCTACGCGTGGCGACTGAGTTAATAAACTACGAATGTAAGAAAGTTTTCAAACCCACTATTAAGCGGCATTTGAAAAAAAAAAAATGTCCCCAACATTTACGTTACAGTTTATAATCGAATAAATTTATCGCTTAAATGTGGTCGAGTTGGCTTAAGCTTACAGATTACCATACAGATCAGTGTTGCCAACCCAAATTTTGCTATGTTTTTATGGACAGCTCAAAATCTCCCTTCACTGACGATAAATGTCTTTACTTTAGTGCAGAGGATGTCTGTAGGATGTACTTTCATTCTCATTATATTCTGAGGATATCCTGGGTAGAAAGAGCACTTCCTGTAAGTCCCTATTCTGTCCCGAAATGCTGGAGAAAATTTCCAAATGTCCCTACGCATAGGGATAAACTCCTACAGTTGGCAACACTGATACAGATAGAACATTGGAGCTGAAATAGTTCCACTGGGTCAACGGAGGGAACTATTTTTCAGCCGCGTTTCTTGCAACCATGAGAGCCTCTGCACAAGTGCTGACTCAACGAGTTCAGTTTTAAAATAGCAGTGATAACCCTTGTGGTTGAGATAAAATAAGCGATAAAGGAACGCCGAATGATTGCATGTTTACCAAATCCAAACCTGTCGGTCAATTTCGCACAAATCCAAGCTTTTGGAATCGTTCCCAGTGCTAAAAGTTAGAAATGTGGTTGCAATATAAGAACTTCTACATGTTGTATTAGTACAGTCGGTAACAAAAGTCTCCGAACACTAGCAAAAATTCCTATATAAAAAAAGTACATTTAATACAGTTTTGTTAAACAAATCCTTGTCGAAACATGTTCTTAGACTGACTAAGAACATGATTCGACAAGGATTTATTTAACAAAACTGTGTTAAGTATACTTTTTTTATATAGGAATTTTCGCTAGTGTTCGGAGACTTTTGTTACCGACTGTATGTGTTGGGTATATTTTTGTATTGGGCTTATTGTTGTATTAGTATATGTTAGTGGCATCTTTGTTCTTTTTTTTTTTTTTTTTTTTTTTTTTTTCGAGTAGCAGAAGATTAGAAGGTAAAAATGATCTTTCCCCTTGTTTTCTAATATTTTTGCATTCATAAAAGCATATACTCAAAACATTCAGAGTTATTTTGCTAAGAAATAAAATTAATTTTTATAATGTTTAAAAATATACTTTTCCCAGCACATTCTTATCTGAACACAAATAAGAATTCCAAACTGTGATTCTGAAATAACAGTATGAAATCCTTAAATTTTTAGCATTTCTTAGTTGAAATAATATAAAAAGCAATAAAGTGAAAAAGTATTTTTGGTTGATATATATTTTCAAAACGTATTTGTTTAATATTTAGTACTTGCTTTCAAAAATAAATAAATAAATTTCATTTGATTTTCAAGTTTGGGAACAATAAAAAACTGTCAATTGATGCCCCCCCCCCAAAAAAAAAAAAAAAAAATTGATGCAATAAAATTAAGACGAGAGAATACGAAAGCTAGAAAGCTAAGCCGTTGCCTGTAGGGACACTGTAGTCGCATTTTGGTTACCACTGAGAATACGGGAAGGTCATATCTGTATGGTAATCTGTGGCTTGCGGTCTTGGAGCAATGATACATAAAGGAGTTGGCATACTGCGCATCAGTAATTCAGTATACAGGGCATATAAAGTTAACAGTTGTCTACTCAAGATGGCTGCTGCAATAGCAGCCGTGGCTACCGCAGGAGCCATATTTAGTCTACCAAGACATTGCCAGTACTGTGTTATTTAATTTATTTTACAGCTTTGAAACGTATAGTTACAATGACTTTCTCCTAGAATGATCTATATTGCATAACTTCGCAATAACAATGCAGAATTTCTTATATATAACTGTTTGCTTAATGGCTTCTGCGGTTACAATTTTGGTTTCGGGTTTTTCTGAATATGCCATTTCCTTTAAAATCATTCTTCCAAGGTTAAACTACAGCTTCCCGTGTTGTTGTTTTGATAGTGATATTTTGAAATCCAGTTTCAATCTTTTATATAGATTTATGAGTTATTTTATACTACGAATAATATATATATATATATAGAATTATTTAAATATAAGTAACTTAAAAAGCTCCTTCATGTACATATTATCAAGTTCTTTAATTATCAATATTCTTATTTTTTTATGCTTGTTATCTAAAGTAAAATGAAAGAAAGATTTATGGAGTTCATATTATCACTCATGAAAATTTTGTTTACTTATAATTAAGAAGAAATTGTGGTGAAAGGAAAATAAATTAAATTTGAGGAAGGGAGAATTTTGACAAAACGCGAAACATAAAAATATTACGAACAATCTATTCGTTGTGTGTGTGTGTGGGGGGGGGGGGGGGAATAAATAATAAATAAAATAAATAAATAATAATAAATAAATAAATAAATAAATAAAAAGTAAAATAAATAATAATAATACGTAAATAAATAAATAAATAGAAACAAAAATAAGAATAAAATAATAATAATAATAATGTAGAAAAATTCTGAAGCTAGTATTTTGGAATATTGTTTCTCTAAAAATAAAAGAGCTGTACTTAAAACAAAATAAAGCATATCTACTCTTCTGCTGTAGGTAATATAAAGCAGCAAGGGAATATTTAATTTATTTTCATTCGTAAAGTTTGATTTATTATTCGATTTGGAGCGAGGTTGCATAGGTTTAACGTCGCACTAGAGCTACGTAATGAGTAGTTGGAGATGCATTATAAAGCGAAAAACGTGATAATTTGCTTCGATATTTATTTGCATTGGTTTCAAATTATTATAGAAACGAAATAGCATTAATTTAGGATTTGACTATATGTCTTTTTTTTCTTTTTTCTTTTTTTTTTTTTTTTTTAATTAAAATATAAATATAAATTTTTATTTAATTTATACGCATCTTTTATCAAGCATTATACATATCTTTTAATCTTTGTACAAAAAAATTAATGAATATTTTACTGCAAAAAATGTAAGCCGATATTCAAATATCATAATTTCCGACATATAAGACGCAAATCGGATACATACGCTTTACAACAGATGTTTTATTTAGTAAAATATAACATTTCATTTTGCGGTAGAAATATAAATCTTAGAGTTATTTAACTAGAGAGCGCATCCTTCATCGAAGAATACAACGAACATAAAAAACAACATGACGAGTACTTTTGAAGTTTTTACTGATGAAAGTCTCTTGTCATGCTCCTCAACCAACACCACCTGTAATAATGCCTCCGGGCTGAGCTCTATGTCATGGAAGATCGGCCGATTATACCCAATCCCCACGATCCAACATATATTATAGAAAGTGTTAACTGGATAAAATCGGCCGATCTACCATGACGTAGAGCTCAGCTAGGAGGCATTACTACAGGAGGTGTTGCCTCAACAAGCTTTCGGACAAGGGGAGTCAAAGATTTTTCAGTCTCATCCAATTACGGGCGGATACGGCCGTTTCACCCGTCACATGACCGATGAAAACCAACCTCAATCTTCGTTATCCCTTGAATAGGAACTTTAGTCTTGAATGCTTTCTTCAGTCATATGTATGCTCTAAGATATAAATATGTTTGTTAAATTGAATTTGAAATATAAAATGGATTTGTCCGACTTGCAGCATATACGACGAAAATCATGATATCAACCATTGCGGCACGTCGCCTTTTATCCCAGTCTACATCTATCACAATAATTCTTTAAGGTGTTTGATAGGATTAATCTCCGAATATTAGTAGTTTTGTCAGCAAATTTGGAATCTTGTCCTTAAAGGTACCTATTAAAAGCTTTTCCAGGAGAGACTCAATTTCATCGTTCTGGAGTCCCAGTCTACATCTATCACAATAATTCTTTAAGGTGTTTGATAGGATTAATCTCCGAATATTAGTAGTTTTGTCAGCAAATTTGGAATCTTGTCCTTAAAGGTACCTATTAAAAGCTTTTCCAGGAGAGACTCAATTTCATCGTTCTGGAGTCCCAGTCGTGGCCGAGAAATTCTGTTCTCAAAGTTGATAGACAGAAGGTACCAGGCTCGAACCCCAGTTCCCCCTCGTCGGATAACTGTTCAGCTTTCCGTTGCTTTCTCCGAAAATTGAGTGAATACATTATAAACTTTCTTTTAATCTGTGATAATGCCTCATGGAGTTCGAGTTATGAAAAACATACCTGATGCAGAAATATTACAAAATATTAAGTATTACACCATGCTCTCTTGATCTAAATCTGATCGAGCATGTTTGAAAGGCATTCAGAGTAAACGTCTCCGTTTACTACTTTTTACGCATCTGTTTTTAAAAAGTATTTTTGGTGTCATTTACATGTAATCAAATAACTCCACTGATGTATATATTTTTGTTCTGTGCACCATTTCAAAGAATTAAAGCTCCCTTACGAGATAATTCTCCTCCTATCTTTTATATTGTGTTTTAACATATGTGAGTTTTTCATTTTAACACAATGATAGGCTGCCTCACATGGTTTAACCATTTTTTTTTTTTTTTTTTTTTTTTTTTTTTTTACGCGCTTTCCCTGTTATATATATATATATATATATATATATATATATATATATATATATAAGCAGTAGTATGCCTATTAACGTATTTCTTTTTTAAATAAATAAATATACAACTGCTTTAAAAGTCCTAATTTACAAATGCAACGAATTTTCAATTGAAAATTTTACCAAACATTTTTATATGCGACAATGCTTAGAAATACATATGTGTAAAAATGTCCATTATTTGACACCTACAAACCTGAGCTCTTTACTTTTTAAATATGAATATTGCATCAACTCTTCTGTTTGTTTTTCTTAATTTAATATTTTTTAATTTACAGGAAAGCAGGCTCCAGTTTCATTCAGTGTGTCAGCTGGAATAAGTTATACTGTTGACTCATGCACAGATGGAGTTCTTCGACAAATGAGGCAAAAATTCATCGATTCTTTGAAGGTAGATTTATTTATTTATTTTTATTTTTTTTAAATCTAAAATAATAATTCGATTGAGAATATTTACAAATTTGATAAACTAAATGTTACATTAAAAATATCCGGTAAGCAATTAATGGATAAAGCTAAATTAATTTCACTTGTTTTAAATCTCTTTACTAAAAGTTATAGAATGAGTCCAAATTTTCGAATTAAAATCATGAAACATTGTGGATAAGACTATTTTCGCATACAAATAAGTTTAACAAAAATTTGCATGCTGAGATAACAAAGATATCTCATATATGTTAACTAATGCTTGACATGCTGCTTTAATTCGAACCTATTTTTACTTATTTTTCAAATACACATAGCTAGCATTCTTTCCCCATAGATTTCGTATTACATTTTTTAATTAATAATTTTTTTCAAATCCATGACAAAAGATTTACATTCGAAATAGCAGAACTAAATCTTCAAAAATAACAGCTATTCATCGGTAGCAAAAACCCCTGCTTGAAATTAAGAAGTTATAAATAATAAAAGTAACATTTTTAGCTTTCTAGTGGAAAGGGTAAGAAATTTTATTCGGAAAATTTTAGCAAAATATTTTTAATATTCTACTTTAAAATTATTGAATCCCGAATTTGTCTAATTATGTTACCTATTTAAAATCAACTACTTTTAAGTTCCCTTTCTTCTCTTTTTCTCTTTTACTTTTTCTTTTCTTTCATTTCACTACGTACCGACATTTTTACGGAAAAAGACGACATATGGAAGGCTCATTGTAAAAGTGGTGTAACTCCATATTTTTTAAATATGTATGCATATTTTTGCTTAACTGTATCGCATTTAGTCACATCTTTCATAATAAAAACTAGCTGGCCAGAGACCCAGGAAAATGTTTACCAAAAAACATGCTCTCGAGTGCCTGCGGCGCCTATCGTAATTTGTTCTCTGTAAAAGTCGCATAATATTAAAATATTAAAAATTAAAATATTTTTAAATAAAATCTAAACGTAGTTCTAGTTCAACGTAAAATGCACTCAAATCAAGGAAAATAAAATAAACCAATCAAATCTCTCATAATTCCTCATAACGTAGCTGCAGTTCAACGAAAAATACACTCAAACCAATGAAAATCAAATACACCAATCAAATCTCTCGTAATTCCTCATAACGTAGCTCTAATACAACGTAAAATACACTCAAATCAATCAAAATCAAATAAAAAAACAAATCTCTCGTAATTCTCATAACGTAGCTCTAGTTTAACGTAAAATATGCTCAAGTCAATGAAAATCAAATAAGCCAATCAAATCTCTCATAATTTTTCATAACGTAGCTCTAGTTCAACGTAAAATACTCTCAAACAATTGAAAATCAAATACACCAATCACATTTCTCCTAATTCCTCATAACGTAGCTCTAGTTCAACGTAAAATACACTCAAATCAATGAAAATCAAATAAACCAATTAAATCTCTTGTAATTCCTCATAACGTAGCTGTAGTTCAATGCAAAATACACTCAAATCAATGGAAAAAAAAAAAAAAAAAATCAAATCTCTCCTAAAATTCTCCATTCTGCGTCATTATAGAAATGGGAAATTTTATTTTCATATTTTTATTAATTAAAACAAAACTAATCAAAAACTCGAAAATCTGACTTCGATGTACGCAATGACCCTTCGGAGGGCACCTTTTTGTTAAATCACGTGACTGTCCGAGCTACCGTTTTCGAGAACAGTGAAATATACATATATACAAATATTGCTCACTTAATAGTATAAGATGAAACCCCCCCAATAATTGCATTAAAATCCCATAAATGACATTACTTGTTTTTTATCAGAAAACTAAAACTTCTAAAAATTTGTATAAAAATGAAATTTCTAAGTTATTTTAAATTATTTTTCTTATAATTTGTAAGTTCTTATAACTCCGATTTGTTTTAAACACTAAAACTCGATAACACTTAATGAATCTTGACTTTTCCGAAATATAAATTTGCAAAAAGCTCGTTATTTCAAAATCCATTTACAATGAAATAATTCACTTTTACAACGAACGATTCATATATTGCATTGCTATTTGCTGAAGAACTTTAAGGGAACTACTTTTAAAAATGAGAAAATGAAGAAATTTTTGATCATCTTTCAGAATTTTAAAAATAAGAATTAATGTATGTACAAACAAAATTTCTTTTGTATTAACTAGTATGACATTACGCTATTGATTAAAAACATTACTTTGGTTTATTTTAAAATAGAACGTCATTTTATTGCAGATTATTTAAAAAAAAATTCAAGGATGCTTTCTCACTGCGCGCAGGATATCTCAATTACAATTGCATTATCTTTATCATTTTTGTATTAAATAAAACAAAGCATTCAAATTAAGAATCTAAACTAAAAGATTTTAATTATTTAAAAATAATTTAAACCTTTTAGTTCAGATTCTTAACTTGGATGGAATAATAATATGGAGTTTAATTAAAAATAAAAATTTGAAATATTAAATTATCATTAAAATTCTTTTATTTCCACAATCATATTTTTTTTTCTATTGAACAGAACTTTTTATTTTTAGTTCATTTTATTCATTGTGTAAAAATGTACGGTTGAGAAAAATTTTAAGTTCATATATCAAACACTTTTTGAAATATTATGCGCACAGTGATAAAACACACTTGAATTTTTAAAAAAATAATCCGCAATAAAATGATTTGCTACGTATTTTAAGATAAATCAAAATAATATTTTTAATCAGTAGAGTAATGCCATGCTGGTTAACACGCAAAAAAAAAAAAAAAAAAATTGTTTGTACATGCATACATTCTTTTTTAAAAAAATCTGAAAGCTGATCAAAAATTTCTTCAGGTTCCCATTTATAAAATTAGGCTGTCCGCCTAATGAAATAAGTGTTTTAATCGATCTTGAATCGTTGGTGTTTTTCCACTACATTGGTTGTAGAAAAACATGCTTTTTGCGCTATCTGCACCTTATTTCATAATACATGAAAAGAAAATGGAGACAGAAAATTATTTACTTAAAATTGTCTTTTCGAATAATTTTAGACATAATGTGTCCGTTAAGAAACGTAATATTTACTTACCCAGGGATGGAACACGGGCGCAGGATTCATACCGGTATCAATGTAAGAAAATTTTCTACTCCTTAAATCAACGATATTATAGTTAGAGAAATTTCTTAAACAGATTCCGGTATGAATTCTGCGCCCGTGTTCCATCCCTGCTTACCTGTACTTACAAAGGAAGTACAGTCGGTAACAAAAGTATCCGAACACTAGCAAAAATTCCTATATAAAAAAAGTAGAGTTAATACTGTTTTGTTAAATCCTTCTCGATTCATGTTCTTAGACTAAGAACGCACTGCAACTGGTGCCAATTTGAATCTGGCAAAAAGAAAAAAATATATATATGCAATCAACATGAGTGTAGCTAGAGGGATTTAAAAAATACTATGTTTTGTGTAATTGGTGAGAGTTTGAATGAAGCTGTTCAATTTTCACGAATAAATAAATAAATAAATAAATAAATAAATAAAAATAAATAAAAAATTGTTAATAAATATTGATTAAATTAACTAATCGAAAATTCCGTAATGCTTAATTAAAGGATTCATATGTTTTTCCCAACAGTTGAAACAAATGCTGGAAAAAAAAAAAAAAAAAAAAAAAAAAAAAAAAAAAATCTTCTGCCTATCTTAATGTACCACTTTACCTGCCAAAAGCCAAAATATGTTTTTCTATTTATATTTTTATTTTAGTGAAAAAATTATATTTTATAATAGTTTCTTCATTTCAATTTCAGAGTTTACCTCCTATTCTTTGCCCACAACATGAACTACGTAGATGTTCTCCGGAAAATGTTCAAGTTACCTGTAATCCCATCGAACATCAAAGAAAGAGAAGATCTGCTCGAAATGATTACACACACCTCAGGTTGGGTTCTTATTACAGAGGCAGAAAAGATCGAATTGTTCGAAAAGATATTAAAAAAAATTTAACTATAAGTTTTGTTCTAAAGGTGTTTCCAAATGATACGGAAAAGGATTTTGATTTAAAAGCAATAAATGTAAGTATCACTTTATAATATTCTCCACTTTTAAGTGAACTCATAAATTCATAATCCAAGAGTTGTGAATTTTTTCTTTGTAGAAGTTATTTTTAAAGACTAGCCAATATTAAAATATTCTACTTCATTGTATGCACTATACTACATTGCCATACCTGCCAACCATCTCATTATGAAGCGTAAAATTTTTAGTACCCGCCTTTTTTTCACACCAGTCATTTTTTGGAGTAATTTTATTATTATTTAATCGTAACAACATTTAGAGATCTAAAAATAAAGTGGCGTGGAAAAAGGGGACTATTTCAAGAGGCGGTAACAAATTTACGCTTATTAATGAGATGGTTGGCAGGTGTGCATTGATATTCAGACTCAGAATAATTTATGACAACAAATGAAATGTATGGTGTTACAGATTACGTATTTCGATTTTACGCGAGCAGATTATCCGCGATTGTCATGTTCCTTGGCTTTTTTGCTACTATAAATCACTAAGGATTTGAAAAATAATAATTTACACAAATGAGGTATACAATTAAATTTTATAGAAAATAAAAATTGAAGACAGAATACCTAGGAAAATATATAATTAATGTCGTGGGTAATATTTCAATGCCGCAGATAACCGTGATTCTATTGTATTATATTTTAAATCAAAAATTTCATTTCTAAAATTTGATAAAATTTAATTTAAAATCTTTCATTCTATAAGAAGCATTTTAATTTTCATCCCACCTGTTTTTCTGATCGATAAAAGAGTTTAAATTCTTTTATCGAGTCCATAGGATAAAGCTTTTTTCACTTAGTGCTGAGATTGTGCCATTTCGCATTTTTCAGATACTAGATGTCTTTTAATTTACAATTTAGCCATCTGGTATCACGTTAAAAATCGCATGTAGTTAATTATTTTACCACTCATTTTGAACAACTTTTTATTATTTGGATGTTTGAATTCTTATCTCAGGTCGCTCCTATAGCAAAAAAAATTTCAATTTGTTGTAGGAAACAATTGGTTGCAAGGCATTATTTTATTTTAAATATTTTTAAATATTTAAAATAAAATAATATTTCCCAATGTAACGAAAACAGTTGGTATAATTCAAAATTTATGCATTAGCTGAAAAAGTTTTGGAAAGAAAAAAAAAAATTGTTTTCAATTTTTGCTGTGATTTGAAGTTCTGCATCCCTTTATTGTTTTTTACGTGCATGTTATCTTTGAAAACTTATAATTTCACGAATCTATCTCGAAAAGGGTTATTTTCATGTATTCAGAGCTGCCAACCTAATCCGGAGGACTGTTAGTACCGCCCCTTTTTCTACACCACTTAATTTTTTGAGTAATTCTCTTTCAAATGTATTTACGATGAATTAAGAAGAAAAATACTCTAAAAAAAAAAGACTGGTGGGGAAAAAAAGGGGCGGTACTAACATTAGGTTGTCAGCTCTGTATATTAAAAATAGAAATTATTCGCATGGCTTATTACCAATTAATAGTTAATGACAAAAAAAGTATGAAACTGGAGTGATATGGTTGCATCTATGTCGCCATGTAAAAACAGGAAATGCTTTCTCAACCTCGGTACTTTTCTGTTAGATAATAGTCTTGACTTTTAATTGCTTAAACTTATTCATATTTTTCTTATTCTTTCTTTCTTTTGTTTTCTTCTATTATCAACTATTTCGAGAAAACGATATAGGTTTGTAAAGTATTTTTTAGAAATGAAACTCGAATGTTTGAAAAATGCTTAATATATTATTTTAAAACAGAAAATAATTAAAAATTCAAATGGCAACTGAAATGCTTCAGTTTCATTTTCGTGTTTATGTACGTTTTCTCACTCGATATTTATGATGAAAACATTTAAAAATCTGTAGACTAATAACCGTAATTTCCGCACAGATGCCAAGTTATTACGGATTGTCCGTAATCTTAATACCGAAAAACTTTTAATGTATTCTTTTGTAACAATTATCTGCAATTTAACAGAATAAGTTTTATTTTTTCTTTATTGTGGTATGAAACTGATTTTTTGTTAGTAGTAGCTTGGCATCTCTGTTCGAATCAGACAAATCAGTGCTAAACTAGAAAAGTTAATTAACAGAAAAAGTTATATTTGGTTATATTTGTACCAGACGCTATACAAGTGTGCCGATCATTCGACGTGGGCGCATACGGAAATGCTCACCAAGTGGGTTACATTTACCATAGCTTGATTTGCTGATTAACACTTTCGCAACCGCTGACGTAGATTCACGCCATTTGAAAATCTGTAACTCCGCCAGTGGGCGTTTCTTTTACAATTTGTATGTCACTTATTTCTTAAGAATATACACAATATTCATATTTTTACAATCAATATATTATGGATACAAATACTTTGATTAGACAGAGTATAATTATAATGTATATCCATTTGTAATATAAATGTGAATATAGAAAATTTTGTTCTGAAATATTGTAATTGAAGAGAATAACGCCCACAGGCGGATCTTACTGTCAAAAAAGGAAAAACACGCGGTTGCGAAAGAAATAATTTGATTAAGGTTAGTTTCGTATTTTAGTTTTTATGTAATTCTATACTATTCCCAATGCAATGACCACAAGAATGCAATTTAATGTGAAATATTGCTTTATTCTGGCACGTTAAGAAAATCTTAACTTTCGAATAACAGTTTTCAAATTAGAATGTTACAAATCAATGATATTCATGCCCCACTGTAAAAAAAAGGTAGATTTACAGCATAATATGCTGGCAATATGGGTGCATGGAGGGAGAAAGTCAAAGAGAAGTAATTTATAGCAGACAAAGCCGTAAAAAAGTCTTTTTTTGCAGATGTTTCCGCTGTAAATTGCCTTATTTAACAGCAGAATGTGCCGGCGATATGGGTGCCAGCACATTTCGCTGTAAAAGCTTCCTTTTGTTTTACAGTTTGTATCATAAATGATATTTTGAAAGTGATGTGATATCTTTACGATGAAAATATTCCTCATAATGAATGCTTATTTTGTCCCATTTTTCCATGTTAAAATAATCACAAATTTCGAATAAGTAACGAAGTTTTTCAAATTAAAATGTCACAAATCAATAAAATTCTCCTCCGTATAGTAAGCGATATTTCAAAACTTGAACGACTTTCCTGCATTAATTTGTTCTTGAGATATTGGGTACAAACACTAACATACTAATTAACGTACTAACAATCTGACTAACCGAGTAGATTACCCGATTGTTAGACTAACGCACTATCAATTTGATTGACTGAGATCGAAAATTTTCTCGGAAAACTAAGTTCCCTATACCCACAGTAATGGGGACTAATGAACATATAAAAAGAAACCTATTAAATTAGATTTTTATTGAATATATAATAAAAATTTGATGTGAATTATTAGCACTGTTGGGATGTTCTTGTGAATATTTCCTTTTACTATAAGAAACAAATGCCTCATTTTTAGTTTTTAATAAAAAGAAAAAAAAAAAAAAAAAAAACTTGTTATAAAAATTGCATTTTCTTAAAAGAAAACTATTTTTTAAAGTTTCAACGAAAACATTAAATGTTTATCCAAAAGAAAATGAAAAACATGAAGTAAGAAAATTTTGGCAAATGAATTTAATAAAAATAAGTGTGCGTGTATGTGGTAGTGGTGGTGGGGGGGGAGATAAATATTTTAAACGTTTTATATTAACGTTTTATATTATAAATATTAACGTTTTATTACTCTTTAATTGATTTCTGACATAAACATTTTTATATTTCACCTTGTAAGTTTACTTGAATTTTTAAATTTTAATTTAATCGAGTTAAAACTATTCATAAATTAAAACAAGCATTATTCACTTGATTTGTCTGTTTTATGCATTTGAGTATATTTGTTCTTAGAAGTAAAATATTATCTACACCACAGGCATCAAAGTTAGAAAGTCAAGCAGCTGAATCTACCAATTCTATATTCAAAATCCTGGAAGATAAAATATCTTTGGAAGTGAAAGATATTTACCATTTAACATCTGTGCCTAAACCATCGGTAAGTTACGGAATTTCAGCCATATGCTCAATAGGACAGATCAAAGTGGATAATCTATGCGGTAAATATTACTTTATATATATATATATATACATACAAAGCTGCCAACCTAATCCGGAGGATTGTTAGTACCACCCCTTTTTCCCCACCAGTCTTTTTGAGTATTTTTCTTCTTAATTCATCGTAAATACATTTGAAGAGAATTACTCTAAAAATTAAGTGGTGTAGAAAAAGGGGCGGTACTAACAGTCCTCTGGATTAGGTTGGCAGCTTTGTATATAATTTAAAATTATTTTTAAAGGATAAATAAAGAAATATTTAAGAAACTGACTGTAATTGTACTATTCCTAAGCTCAAAATAATTTTTGTCATTTAAATACATTATAGTTATTTTCTTTAATAATTCTAATGACTAGTTACATTGATAATTTTCTTTCAGTTTATTGTCCTCCTGGAACCTACAAAGATGATGTGAGTGAGACGTGCATTGATTGCCCTCAAGCGTCGTATCAAGATGAAGAAGGAAAATTATCCTGCAAGCCATGTCCAGTCGGTTATACTACATATCAAATAAAATCCACGTCTGTGGATGATTGCAGAAGTAATTTCATGTATCGATTTTTGCAATAAATTACCCTCTTAACTGTCGCGTCTCTTTGTCAGATTGGTAAACACGCGAATTATATTTCATTGTAATTGCTTCATTTCCAATCTAATTTTTACCAAGAGTTCACTATATTTCAACAAAAGAAATTGATTTATTATGCCGTTAATTGCCTTAATGTAATTTAAATGAAAATGAAAGAAAAAATTAGTGGGAAAATGAAGTATTGCATGATTTTTGAAAGTATATTAAGGAACGACATAGAGAGTAAAAGACTGTTTAGGAATTAATGCAGTATATCAGAAATTACTACAATGAATGCTATTAATATTCGTATACCTGCAATGTGTTGCACAGAAAACTCCCGATTATCCGCGGAATTGAGTTGCACCCGAGGATAAATTAAATATCGGTAAACCGGGAAAAGATTGAAAATGAAGGACGAATGGGATAAAAAATATTCTAGCACAAAAACTTCATTGTATTGTGTATAAAACATAATACAAAAGTGAAAACAATCCCAGTACAGTAAAAATATGTTTATTTTATGTAATAAAGTACGTAAAAGCAATAAACAAAAACAGGGAATTATGAAGAAATTAAGGTGCTATTTGTAAGCTAATTTATGCACTAAATTAAACAGTGTTGAACTGTACAAAAAATAAAATAAAATAAAAAACATCATAACCATACATATACTCGTTCTTTTTTTTTTTTTTTTTTTCTAAAAATCAGTCATTTATTTTTGCTTCTTCTTCAGAAAACTCTTTTTCTTGATCTCGTCCTTTTCCCGAGCCCGCGGATAATCTGCAACGCCCATAATTCGCTCGCTTGTAAATGCTCGGACGGTGTAAATCTCTTTATGGAATAAAGAGGAGTTTTTCGCTTTTTGTTCATCCAATCTGGATTCTAATTGATTAATAATCTAATGACTGTCACTTTTGCTTAGGTTCTAGATATCCAGGGTTAATTAATATGCGTTACTTTACCACAAAAAGACGAAAGTTGTGTACTATTCAGCAACTTTTATTCTGAAATCTGTTCAGTTTTCTGACTTTTGCGTAATGAAAGTGTTTGGCCAGAAAACTAATGTTACAGGAAAACTTTACGTTTTATTAACAATCCATCATTTTAAATAGAGATTTATGATTTTTTAATGAGGTTTTCCCTAAATTAAATTTAACTGTTTTTTATCCTTTCATAATGAAAGGATAAAAAAATCATTTTAGGACAGATTTTAGCATGAACGAATACTTCTGACACGTGAACTGTGTATAATTGTGTTTCTAATTTATTGTTATTTAAAGTAATTATATAAATAGATTTAAGTTTCTTAATTGAAAAGGAATTATGTTTTTATTGCAATCGTGATAGCGTTTGTCTTGTCACTCTACATGTAACAGTTCATTTACAGCAGTTTCTTAAATATAACATACTGCAGTTGTAGGAATACTCATGGTCATGATATTTACTGCAAATTGACAGATATAATCACGTTACTAAGTTTCAGGTTTAGTAGCTAGTGAAAGTTGTAGAAACCACATGCACATGGTGTTTACTGTCTAAGAAGAGATAAAAAATGAATTAAAACTTAAATTCCTTTCACTTTAAATAATTAACTGTTTAAAATGTAAACTTTTTAAAATGTTTAAAACTGAAATATTTCATAGCCGATAATTTGATAAGCATTTTCCAAGCACATATCTCAGAGTAATAATCGATTACTGTAAACATAATAATATCGAAAACGCACAAAAGAGTTTATTTCTATATTTCAAGCATTATGCAGCCTATTAAACATGCATCTCATTGATGAATATTTTATCTGATTTACTAAGTTACAATAAAAATATGTCTTAATTAATAAAAAATTTCGGAAATCGTGTTTGAACTTAATTTCCCATTTTATTGATTATCATAGATCATTTAGATTGTACTACTTTGTCCACTTAAACATTAACACTTTGAAGGGCGGTAATTTTAATTCTAAACTGCAAAACTCGTCCTGGAATATTTTATAAAATATTAGTTATATAATTTTGCGGTTAGGGGGAAAACTTCGTTTATTTCTTCTCTTCTAACACTGTTCGTGAATTCTGGTGTTTTTTGATTTTAAGTGAGCAAAATTACCTTCTCCTGAACGGGTTAAGCTATTGAATTAAGCTATTTAAACTATTTTTAAATTGCATGTATGTTTAAATTTGCTTATTCGTATATTTTAGTCAGATTTACTGCAACGAACAAAGGAAGGAACAGTTTATTGATATATTTTTATTTATTATAATTTATAGCTATTTCTTTCATAAGCATAATTTTTAAATTCAAAACAGTTTATTTATTGTATTTTAATATGAATAATAAACGTTTTTAGGGCCGTGTCAACCTGGTACATACTCCAAAACTGCATTTGAGCCCTGTTTTGCTTGTCCATTAAATACTTTCCAAGATCACAGTACTAGAACGGAATGCTTGAAATGTCCCTCAGGATTATATACGTGGAGAGTTGGAGCCAATTCATCTAATGAATGTGTAGGTAAGTCGTTACAAAAAAAAAAAAGTAGCAGTAAGAGTTTGACTTTAATTTTTGTCTTTTTTAGGGTATTAAGTTCATAATTGTATGAACTTTTATCTTTTTTATGCAACAGTTAGTGACAATGTGTTTTGAAGTTAATATGTCAGCCATATTAAGTTTAATAGCATTTTTAATTGTTAAAACACGATAAATTTTTAAACAATTTTCACGTTTTTATAAATTTAATTTCAGATAAGAATAATTTAATTTATCCACGTTCTTTATATTTTTTCTTTTTCTTTTCTTCTTCTTTCTCTTTTTATACTGAAAGTGGTTACCTCTGAAGTGTGGTGCTTTCTGATAAGAAAAACTATTTTTTTTTCCATTCATGTTGCTGTAACCCTTTCTTTCATTGTTCATAGATGTTGATCATAGATAGTTAAATTGTTGAATTTATTCAGATGATCATAAACTGTTTTACTCTTCGATGAATCATATAAAAACAATTTATATATGGCGTATCAGCCAGTGTCGCCAGATCTGTCGGTATTTTTATTCAATAATCACCAATAAATTTAAAAAGTGATATTTAATATAGAAAATAGACGATTAATCTTCGAAGTGATTAGTCAAACTTTTCAATTAAAAATTATTGGTGATTATTGAATAAAAAATCCGCCAGATCTGGTGACACTGGTATCAGCATGCAGAGTGAATAAAGTTAACTGTTGTCTATTAAGATAGCTAATACCGCTATAGCAGCAGTATGGCAGGAGCCATATCGAATCGACGGAAACATCAGCTACTGCTATGCTACTGCTACTTAATGACTCCTGCGATTAGAATTTTGGCTTCATGTTTTTCCAAACATGTCTTCTATCATTCCACCAAGGATGTTTATGTATTTAGATTAAAGATCATTAGTGCTTGGTAATTTTGCACAGAATCAAACTTTTGTGCTTAATCTGACGACGGCTTGTTAGACGGAAGTAGGCCACTCGCCACTATATAGAGGTTTGGAGCGAGTGTCAAGATGAGTACAAGATAGATGTAGAGGATTTTCCCAACACAGAAAATCTGGGAGAAACACCTTGGGTTAGCGCTGGACTTGATCCGCTTTCCTACGCTCGAAAATTATTGAAAAAATGTATTTTGGATTTTTAAAAGTATATCAAAATGAAAAGCTGGGTTCTTCCAAATTCTCCATGGAAAAACCTAGAAAGAATTTTATTTGGCAGAATTTGACAGAATATTAACAATTTTATTGCTCATTCAAAGAAAAATAACCATGACATTTGTTTAAAAGGTTTATAGGGCTTAGACTGACTAAGAATATGATTCGACAAGGATTTATTTAACAAAACAGGATTAAGTGTACTTTTTACATAGGAATTATTGCTAGCGCTTGAATAATTTTGTTGACGACTGTAATTGTAATTTTATTTATTTACACACATGAAGCGTCCATTTTGTACCTTTATAAATAGGTTCCCCTCATAGTAGTTAAGTAGTGACGTGGTTCGAAGTACATAGGGTCTTTTCCACCGTGGTTAACTGTTACGATGTCCTTTTAATGTTTTATGAAATACGAACCTCAGTGACCCCATTTTTATAATCTCGTCTAATTATGAATGCAAAGCTCAAAGAACCCAATTATTATGATATTTTGGTTATTTTATATTTAATTTATTAATCCGTAATTTATTAATCCGTAAGATTTTTCCTGATTAGCACCGCACGTTGCTGTATTGCTTGGTTGCTATATTATCACACATTTTAAAATTTCTTTTGTTATATTTTTTATGATTTTAAGTAATATTTTTCTATGTTTTTTTTTCAATGTTCATGTATCTGGATTCTTTTTTCTAATTTATCGTACTTTGATCATCACTCACAGACATTTTCCAATATTTTTCTTAGAATTAAGTTATGAATTAAAGTAATATTTCATTTAATAAAAATTTCTACTCTAAATTTTACTAATTTTGACTGGTGATCTGCTTTTCATATGTTATTTTAGCATCTGTAATTGTTAAGTATATCTTATCGGATTGATAACAATCCCAAGTCATATTGCTTATTATATTTGTTAAAATCAAATATATATATTTTTTTAAATGTACTAATTAAGATTTTTTTCATTTTAAAACTAGAATCAAATAACTTCTGTTTGCGAAGTAATAGTAACTTCTCTTTCAGCACCTTGCAAGCCAGGAACATTCTCAGACACAGGTTATGAACCATGTACATTGTGCGATGTTGGCTTTTTCCAAGACAAAGAAATGCAAAATAATTGCTCAGTTTGTCCATTTGGAAAAAGTACTGCTGAAAAAGGGGCAAAACATGTTACAGAATGTAAAGGTAATACTATATAAATAACTTCAATTCTTTTCAGATAAGATAATACTAATACTGAACCCTTACTGTAATAAAGCATTGATTATTCCCCCAAAGAAATATCGATATATTCACTCATACCGATTGTTGAAAAGTTGTTAAAATCAGAAAACAAATTCTTCTGACTATTTTAGCGAAACTCCAATTTTGATTTGTTTTTCGTAAATGCGAACCGCAATAGTTATTGTTTAAGGTGTTTAATCTTAAACAGTTATGTGATGCATTATTTTATTTATTTATTTATTTATTTTCTCAAAAAGTATTTTCCTCATGTAATAATCTCAATAATAATGCAAATGTAATTCCACAGGGAGGAAGACAGAGAATTCAGGAGGAGAAGCAGATATTTTTGTGATTGTTTAAATTCCTTTTCAGGATGCTCAGGAGACATACCATGACAGTTTTTATCTTTTACGAAGAAGATGGCACTTGCGAAAACGACCAGAACACGAAGTCAAGCAAGTTACTATCATAACAGACTAACGAGGAGTGGATACCGACTCATAGGGCTGTTAGCGGTGTAAAAAAAACAGAGTACCCGGAAATACACCCCCCCCACTTTTTTTTTTTAAACAATGTAATTTTTAAAGTTCCCAAAACAAGAAAATTTTCGGGAGTTTGTTACTTAATTTTTTATAACATTTTAAAAGTTATATAAATCACTTCAACAGATAGGTATAACTTGATAGGGATTTAATAATGTAAAATTTTCATTTTAAAGACTTTCTGTACAGTCGGCAGCATAATTTTTCGAGCACTAGCCAATAATTCCTATATTAAAAAAGTATACTTAAGACTGTTTTGTTAAATAAATCCTTGACGAATCATGTTCTTAGAATGACTAAGAACATGACTCGATAAGGATTTATTTAACAAAGCAGTATTAAGTGTACTTTTTTTAGACAGGGATTATTGCTAGTGCTCGAATAATTTTGCAGCCGACTGTAGTTAAAAATTACGTAATTTTTGCTCTCACTTGAATTTTAGTATATAAAAAAGTGCAATACTAAAAACTATTGTGTACACTAAAGATAAATTAAATGTGAATTTTTTGCTATTAGTTTCTTCCCATCAAATTTTGCAAAATGCTCAATTTAAACTCCAAAATCCCCAGGTTTATTCATATGTTCCAAAATTTGTGGGATTTCGTAGATAAATCAAAAAGGGCATAAATCTGCTCCCATACTCTTACTGACTGTGGTCAATGCTGTTTTGGGCCCACTAACAAATTTTTGTACCTTGATCATTTCCAATTTCTCGTTCCTTCCTAGAATTTGTAGAATAAAAATTCTATCGGAAATACTGACCAAGGAATCAGGCTAGTTTCTCTCCCATTCAAAGTTGGAGAAAAATATTTGAGTCGGTCTATCAACAAAACAATAATAGTTATTATTATTATTATTATCATTATTATTCTAATGAATTTTTCTTTTGCCAAATTCTACCCTGACTCAATTGTCAACAGACAAAGAGGACGACTGAAAGAAGTATTTCGCTGAAAGATTAATGTCTTTCTGCGTTTTGTCCCAAAGATAAATGAAATTACTCCGTCAGCCAAACGACAAATTTAACTTTGAAGTTTCATTCATATCAGTGAAACAAAACTAAGTTAAAAAAATAAATTAAGAGACTTAAACCAGATACTTTTAACTATAAGTAGTATTTCATGCCCTTAAAAATTTGGTTCTCATAACACCGGATCAAGTGCCTATGCGAGAATCAGACCCTGGCTACTGCTTGATTTATAGTGCTATAATGGGAAGTGGATACCATTGAATCAAGTGAACACTTGTCCACAGCGTAACTATTTGAATGTTGTTAACCCGTTAGTAGTCGCTATAGACAGCGCCACCTATTACAGATTGCGCACTTTTTATTTAACTGTCACCAATAATTTTAAGAAGTGATGTGATCGACGTTTCTTCGATTTTATTCGTGTTTTATGTATATCAAATGCCACTTCTAAAAATTTTTGGTGGCCATTGAATGAAAACATCTGGCAACACTGAAGGATGGACGTCAAGTCAATCAACTAGCGACTACCATCGGGTTAAAGATACATATCTAAGTAAAAAAAAAAAAAACTATTTTGCTTAGGGATACAAGCTCGAATACAAGCATTTAGGGAAATGCTTGTATCCAGGAAAGCAATTTTATGGACTTCCAAATTTCTATGTCGGGCAGTAAATTATAAGAATTGAAATAATTTATGTTCAAGCTCCATGTCCTGAAAGTACAATAATTTTACTCTTGTAATCTTGATATAGATATTTAGCGTAATTACAGTACATTTCAAAACCTCTAACTTCCCTTACACAATTAAAAATTTTATGCTGAGTTAAACAAAAACTTGGTCTAAAATAGCTGCAGCTATAAACATAGTGAAACTTGTACCATGATTTGATGCTTGGTTGTAATAAAAAATGAGATTATGTTAGTTGGAACGTTAAAATGGTCAAACCGTTTATTATAATTGGGTGTGTTTTTTTTTAAATAAGAAGAACCAAATCATAGTAGAAGGTTTCATTATTTTACGGTTACAGTTAGTACCAAGTTATGGTTCAACCTATCACACACATTTTAACAGTGTAGAATAACTTCAATTGAAATATAGTTAAGATGCGGATAAATAATTTTCTTTAAATGCTAAACAAAAAAGATATATAAAATTATATATTATAAATTGAGCATAAAACTTCTTTTAAGCTATTATTGAAATAAAGTTTATTTCTCGAACTATATTTAACTAGAAAAGTATTCTACTCTCTTTATTTATTATTCATATTTCTCAGCACTTTTATTATTTAACTTTATAAATAGTAGATTCAAGAATCAGAGCAGTCTTCATTTTTAGTACAATTATTTATAGTATAAAACAATTTTCGGAATGTTCAATTGACGACCGTTCCCTGCTAGATAAAAAAAGAAAAAAAAAAATCTTAGCCGTAAGACATACGTAACATTAAGTAATTTTTAAATCTAAAATCAAAATTTAAAAAGTATTAATATATATTTTCTTTTATCAAATTTATTTTTAGAAATTGATATTTGCAATGAACTTCGACCTTGTCATTCGGATGCAGAATGTATTCAACATGATAAAGAATATGAATGTATTTGTCCGGAAGGTCTGCTAGGAAAGAACTGTGAAATTAATGTCGATGATTGTGGAAATGACCCTTGCTTTAACAATGGTACCTGCGTGGATCTTATAGGAAATTTCTCTTGTTTATGTTCTGAAGGATGGACGGGACATCAGTGTGAAATAAACATAAATGATTGTGAATCAAGTAAGGATATTTATATATAGAAGTACATTATACGTCATATTATAGATGTACTATACAGCTATAAAGTTCCCGAACAGAAACACATCAGATTTTGAACATTTTTTAAATATCTAGAAAAACACTTTTTTTTTTTTTTTTAACTGAGGTTTTATAAAGACATTTTTAAACTCACACTTTTCAATAACGGTCAAACTACGAGTACTTTTAAGGAGTTTATAACGAATTCAAAAAATAAGAAGTACTTGAAATAATCCCGCAGAAAAAAAAAATTAAATATATAACTTCGACAGAAAAAAAAAATATATATATATTTGTATGACTTTCTGTCAAAATGTTATGTATCTTTACGAATCAAACTAAAAAAAAAAATCTTTTTTAAGAAAAATGACCAGTTTTCAGCACACTTTGCATTTATAACATGCAGAATTTTTTTTTTCAGAATTCACTGAACCTTTAAAAAAAAAAAAAAAAAAAAAAAAAAAAAAAAAAAGTATACAAGAAATATTAAACAAAAGTTCAGAATAAAATTAATATTCAGTGAGAATTAATATTCAGCATTAAATATTCAGTGAGAAATGACCATTTGTAGAAAATAAATTTAATTTCGCAGACATGAAAAATAAACGTTTTAAAACTAAATTTTTTATAATCAAATTAATAATTATATAAATTTCTAGTTTTACAATTTTGAAAATTCAGAATATTTTCAGTAATATAGTGAGATACATTTTATTTATTTTCTAAAAGACGGTGAATGATAAGGGTTTTTGTGTTCTTTTTCTTTTACATGATTCATGCAATATATATATTTAACAGTTCTCAGTTCATGTGACATAATTAACCTAATTTGTAATATTAGCATATTACTTTTAAGTAATCACATTCTGATAAAACAATAGGAATTTCTGAAAAGTTCTTTAATTTTCAGTTACACTTTAACGCAACAAAAACATAACTTACTGCACCCAGATATCTTTCTGAATTTTCATAGTTTGTTATACGAGATAATCGTGTAGAAAACTAAAAATAATTATATTTTATGACTGTAAAATTGACAATAGTTTCCAGTAGAAATTTAAATTTCATTGAAAATTAATTCTGTTTCTTGCATGCTTTCAAATGTTTTATAAGTTCGTTGAAATATAATTGAAAATTCTTATTATAAATAAATTCTTATTCTTATTATGATATTTTAATTTTCTTTTTGTTTTCTACGTCTTTTTTTTTTCCCTATTTCATCTTCTTCATCATCTCTTCTTCTTCATCATCGTCATGATCTTTTCCTATTTCTTAAGAATCATTTGTATATATTTGTGAGCTTCTATTTCGGAAATAATGTATATGAGCTTTGTACATTAAAATCATGTGTAAAATTTGCAGAAACTTTTTAACTTTTTTAAAGTACAGATTGAGTGAAATCTTTTATTTCTACTTTTTATACTTATTGGTGGTTCTTTTATTATATCTGTGATCAAATCTACATTGAACGTTCAAGCTATTGCGTAAGAGCTCTTAGCATGATTGTAGTTAAATGCGTAAAGTACGTCAGTTTTTTTTTTTTCTATATTCGGTAGGAAATATATGAATGTAAAGTATTCCATGGCTCTTGACTATAAACTGCATATAAAAATTAACAAATTCATGGAAAAATACTATCGTAGTACTGCTTAGAAAAAAAAAAAAAGAAAGGAAAAAAAAAAAAAAAGAGAGAAAGAGAAAAAAAGAAAGAAAAAAAGGCTGATTGTTAAAAAAGAAAAAAAGTTTTCAGTTATTACAAATTTTATCTTTTTTTTTCTCCCCTAATCTCATACACATTTAAACATACACGTTTAATGAACATTTCTTTACTGCCGTTCTTACTTTAAATTTTCCTATTAAAATCATTTTTTCATATATGAAATCTAATTTATTATAGTCAAACATCGATGTAAGATTACATTTATATAAATCTCTTACGTTTATAATGACCTATTTCATTATTTCTTTTCTAAATATTAAATATTATTCTCATTATAATCCTTTACGACCTGAAACTTTTTTGGTAGAAATTGAAAGTTTTGTTAGTTTCCCCTAGTTGATAGGATCATAGTTGACTGAAAAAAAAATACATGATGTTAGATTAAGCCTCGGGCGGACCCACACAATTGTGTATGTTCGGCCTTCAGACATTTTCAACTAAACCTACACAGTTGTGTAGCTTCGAATTATATGAATAAATATCTAAAAATAACAGTTTAAGCAAAACCATTGTTATTTATTAAAATAATTTTCATCCGTCACAATGAAAATGTTTGAAATATTTTTTTGTTTTTGGAAAGACATAAATATACATCCCATTTTTCGTACCTCACTTTAGTACAGCTGGGGCAGTTTTGCAACCTATACTTCCTAGCAGTTTTAAGATAATCTAAACAAGGCCAGTGACTTGTTGCATCTAAACTCTTCCCTTCAGAGAGTAACTTTTTAGGTGGATTGTAAAACTTTGATCTGCATGACTGAGCAACATCATCTTCAGTCTCCTCTTCTTCGCTGGCATTGAGGACAGCCCGCGATCTCATCTTATTTAGTAGTCGTACATACAACAGTCTCTCAGCTATACTTAGACTTCCCTCTATTTCTTCATCCTCTTCACTTTCATCAACTTCTAAGTCATGTTCACTCTCATCATCAATGACGTTGTTCCTTTCTTCAGTTTCAGCAATATCGTCTTCATCACTGAGGTCACTTTTATCGGAAAATCCTTTTCGAGTAGTTCCAAGATCTCTTCTTGTGTCAAATATCGTCTTCTCGTGCCACCTAAAATCCCAAGAATAGGGACATGTGCATATTATTCTTGAAATGGTAAATGCAGGACTTACACAATTGTGTAGGCTGATAGTTTTTCCAACTTTTTTAAAGCCTAATTAATATTATCAAGGCTAAAATCCATTGAAATCATGAATACAGTATATTAATATAAGAACTGAACCTAAACAAATATTAAAAATAATATTTTGAAAAAATTACGACAGTACTTACGATTTAGCTTTTGTTGTCAGAAGATGGACACTTCAAATAAATGAAAAAACTATTCCTGTCTTGCTACTGGGGTCATACAGTTGTGTTTCATCGAAACATCTGAAAGAAATGAACTCGCACAATTTTTCATTTTCGGCTTTAAATGACACGAAGAAAGCAAAATGTTATTATTTATTATTTAAGTTTCACCAGCACAATTGTGTAGGTCAGGTCGTGGAGGGATATGTTTGGTCAACCTTATAAGACGCGTTTTCTTAACAGGTAAACATCAAATTAATCGAAAATAAGCTCAATGAACACACTTTAACACACACACACAAAAAAAAAAAAAAAAAAAAAAAAAAAATGAAAGTTATTCTAAAAAAAATTCACTATTAAATGAAAAAAAAAAAAAAAATCCTCTAGAGGTCCATAAAGGGAATAGACTGGAACAGTTTAAAGTGGTAGGAATTTTAACATGGTAACATATTTTTATTTAATAAAGTGTTCAAAAAATGATCGCAATAACACAATCAGGGGCGTAGCGTGAAAATTTGATTGGGGGGGGAGCCCCGACGTTTGGCGCCCTTTCGTATTCCTCATCTGAATATGCCACCCACATACTTTCAAGAGTGTTGCCATCTTTGGGATCGAGGGCACAGGCCCTCTCGTCTGTTAATACGTGCCCCCCCCCCTCTCCTTCGGGACATATTCCTAAAATCTGCCAAGAAAAAAAAGCTGATTTTTCCCCCCTCCATTTAGCAGCTTTTTTTCTTTTTTATACATCTTTGGAGCATTCTAAATTTTTTCAGCGAATCTGTATATTAATACGCAGACATGAAATTTCTCTTACATTTTTAGCCTACTTTCAATAAAAGGAAGGGCTTACAAGTAGTATCATTCGAAAGATATGGTTAATGTGCTTTGCAGATATATATACATATATATATTCTCGTATGAGACTAAGCAAAAGATTCTTTCTTAGGACAACCAGAATATTGGTTTGAGATAAAGTAGAACAATTGAAAAAGATTTTTTTCCCCCTTTTCCAACAAGATTAAAAGATATTACATAATTCAGGTAAAACATAAAATTTTCAAAATAAATTTTAAGAAATGAAAGTAGTAACTGTTGCTCAGGAAAGCAACTTTATATTTTTAGAGTGGACCATTGCTAAGGAACGCGACACAATTACTGCATGCCTTTATGTGGAAGAACAAACTAAAAAAAAAAAGTCCTGTTTTTCAAAATTAAACCTTTTTTGTACAGAAATTTATTTCTTACTTAGGTGTTGGTGTCGGTGTTTGGGAAAAAGGCTGATTGACTGCTCTAGGGTCCTCGGCCTGAGGGGGAATGCCTTCTGTGGAGGTCTTTCTAAGGTGTTCTAGCCCTTATTTATGCAAGTTTCGGAGAAAACCATGGAAAATTCTGAACGGCTAGGCCGACAAGCGCGACCTGGGATTGTACCCGGCACTTCACGTCTACCAGCTTGACAGAAAGATTGCGGATTCAATAATCGAGCCAATTGAAGACCATCATTAAAGTCAATCTCTGCTGCACGTAAACTTTGTCGTGGCTGCAATGTCCTCCATGCTCCGTGCAAATAATACCTCTGGGGATACTAAAGCGGGGGAGCCATCCCTTCCGCAGAAGATAAAAATTGTGATGGCTCGTCTTCGGACCGCCACTGGGGCGTTAATCCCAAACCGTCGCCAATTGCCCAATATGTGCCTATTAATGCGACGTTAAATCAGATTCCTCGCGCTATTTCATGTCAAGAAACACTAGTTGAATTCTATAGACTTATAAATATTTCAAAACTCGTAAGCGTAGAAACTAAAATAAAAAATTTGCTTAAAGGATCACTTAGAATCAAAAATTGTTCGTGAGAAATCGTTATAACCAAATCAAACCTAATCTAATTTCGTTTTTATACAATAGCCATAAACTGCTTTTTTTTTTCGAGCTAAGATCTTAAAAAATCGTAATTTTAAGGTTTTGGAGGTGAGAAAGCGATTGTGCATACTTAAGAGTCACTTGTAAGTATGTGAAATGGAGAAGGGCGTCGTAGTCGCCACAGAGCGCTAATTTGCTAAGGTCAGAATTTTCAAGGGTCGTTGCATGGTAAGCGAACATGATGTTGTAGATGCCTGAACAGAGAAGGGCGCCGTTCAGCTGGAGTTTGCTGCTAACTTATTCTAAAAGGGTCCTGAATACGATCAAAATTTTCAACAGTCTTTTGCACGGTAAGCGAACAGACTATTGTAAGTGTTTGAAATGTGAAATCATGCTATAGGCGCCCCCAAAATACAAAGAGAATTTCAAGGATTGTTTGCACAGTAGGAAAATAGGCTGTTATACACGTTTAAAAAGGCTGTTTTAGGCATCTAATTAGTTAAGAGGGCGCCACCTAACGGGAGTTTGCTACAGTCAGACATTTTAATGCAAACTTTTTTTGCTGGTCAGTGAACCAGTTGGTCACCGAAGGCAGCTTCTGATGCATAAAAATCTTAAGTGTTTTTGGTAACTAACGATAATCAACAAAATTATGATCCACTTTTAAATGAACTTCAAGGCGGAAAACAGCGCCCCCATAAACCTCATTATGCCTTTGTTGGTTCCTGAACAGGGAAGGGCGCCACTCAGTTGGAGTTTGTTACTAACTTATTCTTAAAGGGTCCCGAATACGATTAGAATTTTCAACAGTCTTTTGTACGGTAAGCGAACAGTCTATTGTATGTGAACAAAACAGGAAATCATGCCATATGCGCCCCCCAAACAGATTTTTTTAAGCGTCATGAATACGATGAGAATTTTCAAGGGTCGTTTGCACGGTGAGAAAACAGGCTGTTTTAGGCGTCTAATTAGTTTAGAGGGCGCCGCAGGCACCACCTAACGGGAGTCTGCTACAGTCAGACATTTTAACCCAAACTTTTTTTGCTTGTCGGTGAACCAGTTGGTCAGCTTGTGATACATAAAATTCTTAAGTGATTTTGGTAACTAACGATAATTAACAAAATTATGATCCATTTTCAAATGAAATTTAAGTTGCAAAACAGCGCCCTAAGAAACTTCAATATGCCGCCCTATTTTTTAAAACATTGGGGGGGGGAGGCTCCCCCCCCCTCAAGCTACGCCCCTGAACACAATACCTAAAGCATTTCGTAATAGTGTTAGTTATTTAACACAATTGTATAAAAATATTACTATTATTTAATTTTAACTTATTATCACAGTAATACGTTACTGTAAAGGACCTATTAGTTAAATAATAACGCGAGTTTTATAGCTATTTGCGTAACATGCAATTCCGTCAGCGAAAACTTGTAAATACGTTCGACTGTAATCAACAAATGACATTCTTCTTATTTTTGTGAAAAAACTATTAAAACTTTTCTATTTCATTTTATATAACTATGTTTGATTTATAAATATTTCTACGGTGAATTTAGTTTCAGAAAATGATAAAAATTTATAAAACTTCTAAATGTATGTCACAAATATCAATGTCGATGACCATTATGGATATACAAGAAAACTTGTTTAAATGTTTTAAATATCTTCGACCCTTAATAAATATCTTCTTAAAACTTACTATGTGTTTAGAAATGAAACCAATATTTTATGCAGCGTACGTAGTAAATTAATATTAATAAAATTAACATTGTATTATTATTATTATTATAGATCCCTGTTTCAATTCTGGTGAATGCATTGACAAAGTTAATGCATTCGAATGCCAGTGTGTTCCAGGTTTCACTGGAGAGCTTTGCGAAAAGAATGTTTATGAATGCAAAACTAATCCATGCCTCAACAATGGTACTTGTTTTGACATGCTTAATGTAAGTATACATTGGAAAAAAAAAATTTCCCGCAATCTAAATACCATGCTTCATTTACTGTAACCATATAAATTTATCGTAGGATTACAGATGCTGTTGTGCTAAGGGTTATTATGGTGTAAACTGTGAGAGTCAATTAGACATCAAAATATGTGACACAGTGACTTGCGAAAACGGAGGTACATGCTTTTCAGATGGTAAAGATTATTCTTGCAACTGTCTTTCTGGATTCGACGGAAGCTACTGCGAACACAATATTAATGACTGTGTAGATTTCTTTTGTGACAATGGCGGTGTCTGTGTGGATGGTATTAATAATGCAACATGCATTTGTCCTTCAAAGTTTACAGGATTGCATTGCGAAATAGGTAAATACATAAAATTTATTGACAGTGATGTAGAAACACAGTTGCTTACGTCTTTACATTATACAATTTATTTATTATAGCAATAAATATATATTAAAAAACACTTTAAAACACGTATTAAAATTTATTAAAAATTATTTACAAAGCTTTTTGCCACAACGTTATGGCATCTTCAGGTAATGTTTTTACACAAGCAAAGAGCAGACAGCATTTTATATAACAGAGGGACTTGATACGGTTATAGTGAAAAAAAATAAAAATAAAAAATAGCGTGCACACAATATGATGAGTCCATTAGTTGCATGAATTCAGAAAACAAGGTTGAGATCCAGTAGGGTCACACTAGGGATACATGTCATAAAGTATTACAGAAGATACATAATCTTGAAAAAGAAGACTGAAGGTTTGCGATAACAACTTGCAGCGTAGTTACATAGTTACATAAATTTAGGAAATAAGGTTGAGTTCCAGTAGGATCACACTAGGAATACACGGCAGAAAGTCTCGTAGAAGATACATATTCTTAAGAAAGAAGACTGGAGGTTTCCGATAATAGTTTGCAGCGTAGTTACGTAGTTAGATGAATTTAGGAGTCAAGGTACAGTTCAAATATAGTCATATTAGTGTTACATGTCAAAATTATTTGTAGAAGAAAACTTAAAAAGTAGACAGGAGAATTCCAACAACAACATGCAGCAAGCAGCTTGAAAAATATAGGTTAACTGAAAAGATATAAATATCATTAATTTTATTAACATAATATATGCCAGATTTTACGGAGAATTGCTGAATCTTAAAAATTAATAGCTTTATTGCATTTAATGATACTGATTGCTTCAGTCAGGAGAAGGTCTTGATTACCACGTGGAGCAGAAATTATTTCGGCTTGGGACCATAAAGAAATAATATCAGGATTATTATAAAGAAAATCAACAAGAGCAGATCTTTTTTCTTCTTTAACACTGCGGATGTGTTCGTTTATTCTAGCCCTGAGGGTGCGGCGTGTTTGCCCGATGTAGTAATACAGTTCAACATTAAGTTTAATTGGTATGTTTTAGACACCACCTGTTGATATATAGCTGTCTATATCAAATAAATATTTTGTTATATAAAATGCTGCCTACTCTTTGTTTGTGTAAAAAAAATAACTGAAGATGCCGTAACGTTGTGGTGAAAAGCTTTGTAAATAAATTTTAATAATTTTTAATACGTGTTTTAAAGTGTTTTTTAATATATATTTATTACTATGTTAACACGTGAAATTCAATACAAATTTTAAACTTTTAGAACTTTTAAATTTTAATTATTTATTATATTTTATTAATGGAATAACCATTTTGGTACGGTACATTCTACCATTTAGTAGGATATTCAATGATACTTTTGAACAACAAATAAATTTACATAAACTGTTAAATAATAATAATAAAAAAAAATTCAAATTATACAAATTTAAATGGCAGAGTTTTATTTAATTTTGTCGTTAATAAAGAATAAAGAGGAGGCAGGACTATTTAATTCATTAAAATTATTACTAGAGTTACATTTACTATAATTAAGCATTTTTAATATAGAAGGATTTCTCTCATTTATTTTTTTAGAATTACTAATAAGGTTTGATAAAATATTTTGGTTGAAAATGAAACAACATATTTTTCGCATCCTCGTACGTTCGTCGGATTATAAATGTAAATGAAATCATCTCCTTTATAAGTTTCTAAAATCATTTGTTAAAAAAAAATATTGCGGGTATAGCTATAGATTAATATTTTATTAAATCTATAATTCACAGTTTGTTCTTAGTAAGAATAGGTCGCTAATTAAAAAATCTATTACCTCTCTCTTGCATCGTATAAGTGAGTAAGAAGTTTATACTTCTTTGAATTTCAACTAAATCTTATGCGTGAGTGATATTATATATTTGAATCTAATTTTCAAGCATTTATTTTTTTAAACATTGAACTACATGTTGATAATCTAATGCCAATTTTAACCAATATTTAAAAAAAAGTATAAATATAGTAAAACATTTCATAAAAATGCCTTTATACAGTAATTGTTTTCAATAAAGTGGATTTTGTTTCTCAATACTTTTAATTAATCGTGACAATTCAACGAACTGGTTAAAAGGTATGTAGATTTTACAAATGGAAACATTTTCTTATAGCATCTAGTGAAACATTATTAGGGATCTAACATAGTATAATCCTACTAGAGGTATTGCTCAAAATAATTATTTTTGCATCACATAATTTTAATAAACCCTGTGTTTAAACTTTGTGAGTACAAAATAAATAAATAAATAAATAATAAATAATTCATTAAAATTTAAGGGAACTTTAAATTTTTATTTTAGTCTTTTCAGGGTTTTTATTATTATTATTATTAATTAGTTTTCAACACGAAAAGAAAAAAAAATAATTTAATGCTGCTGGATATAAGATATATTATAAAACATACTGATTCAAACAATTCATTATGAATCAATTTTGAAAAATAAATAAATAAATAAATAAAATAAAAATTATTATTATCTGGTAGTTATTTAAATGTTACAGTTATTATTTACAAAATTTACAAAAAAAAAAAAAAAAAAAAAAACATCGTTTGCTTTTTTTTTTTTTTTCAAATTAAATATTTATTTTTACTAATAAGCTTTTTCATAAATAATAATAATAATAATAATAATAATAATAATCTACTGCCTAAATTTTTATTCACTCAAAGCTTTCTTGCAGTTTTTGAGTCTTCATTGTCTTAAATTTTTCTAAATAAATTAAATGTTTAGTACAGATGTAATATAATATACAACACATTAATTGGAATAATTTATGTAATGATACTTTCGCGTTTATAAATATTTAAATTTTGTATTTTTTTATTGTTAAATAATACGTATTTTGGTGTCTCATTCCCATTAAAAATGAAATTTTTTCGTTAATATTGCACTTTTAAATATAAATGACACAGCTGATAATTTGTAGAATGATAATTTGAATTTTGACAGTTGAATCTTGTTCATTAATATTTGAAAAAGTATTTACTAATGTTGACTTATTTATTTCAGCATTGAAACCTGAATTTCTTTTAAGTTTTCCCGCGCCCGTTACATCTAACTATGCAAAGATGGAAAATAAATTCAGGTTGTCTGCTATTACAGTGGCATTTTATATGAGAACTAGCTATAAAGATCCTTCAAGCCGAGCAACACCTGTATCGTACAGTTATAAAGACCAGAATGATGTTGTAGATAACGCTCTTACATTTTTAGATACAAATAATTTTGTATTGTACATACATGGACGTGCTATTCATACAGAATATTCAGCTAATGAGTAAGTGAGTTAAATTTATTTTTTGATAATTATCTGAGTATACAAAGATACACTGGTCTGTTTGCTTATGTGATTTTTTTCAAGTTTTTGAAGGAGTGTTTTTTTCCCCCATTCACAGGCAATGTCCTGAATTTTGTGCCAATGAATGCAATATATTAAAAATATTACTGGAGACCTACAATAAAGATTATTATTTGGAAAGAGTGGTTTGAATAAGCATGCTCGATTTTGAGTAGTGCACTGTAAAAAATTTCAGTTCAAACTTGAACCACTATTTGGAGTAAAGTTATAAGCAATACTCTAATATGGTTCAACCTCAATTTTAAATTTTCTACTTCTTGCAATTGAATTTAAGTTGCACCAAAACTTGGAGTTACCATAAATCCACCCACAAGGGAAGTAGGAATCACTAAAATTCCTATTGAAACCAAACCAAGCTTAAGTTAAAAAGCTTGGTCGAAAACATAGGTTAAGTGCAAATTTTGTGCATCAACTCACCCATGAGCCAAAATAAGACCCTAATAATTTAGCCTGTTTTATCAAAATTAACGAAGCAGAATTAGCGGGCAAGAAAGCGTGGCACAGGGCCAGAGTGTTTGACTTGAGACAAGAAGTACTTCAGTTCGATCCCTGTCTCGGTCGAATTTTGAATTTATTTTTTTTATTTGAAACATAATACCAATATTTGGTTCCATATAAAATTACCAAATCATGGTATAAGGTTAAACCATCGGGTGGTTTCAGCTACTTCAGTACCAAGTTTTGGTTCAAACTTACACCAAATTTGTTAACAGTGTAGGTAACGTTTCCAAAATAAATGATGAAAAGTCTACAACTGAAAAAAATTGTCCAATAATACTGATGTTGAATAATAATGAACAAAAAGCTTCATAAGCAAATACCATAACTTGTAAAAATAAGCAACAATTGTTTTTAATTTGTAACTATTAAGCATTACCCTTGATCAGTTGAAAAGAAGTAAGCACGACTGCAGCATGAAAAAAATGTGGCTTGTTTTAAAATTTATGATATTTGCATGCAAAATTTTTATTTATCAATGTTTAATAACTTACTAAACATTTTTTTAAATAAATTATTTATAAACATAGTGCATTTGCTGTAGAGGCATGAATATTATATTATTATTTTTTTCCTTAATAAGAGAAAAAAGCCGGAAAGCAATAGTTGCAGATAACAATATCTATGGTAAAAAACGTATTTATATGTTTTCTACCTATAACTGTTTTTCTAGACTTTTAAAATACGATAAATAAATTCATGCAGACATTAAAATTAAAAAATATGTTTTCGCATAATAAAACAAACGGACTACAATTTTTCATGGGAAAAAAGTATTAAAAACACAAGGGCACTAAAATGTTTTCCTGCTTTTGTTTTTCAGAGATACTAATTGGCACCATTATGCTTTAACGTGGGAGAAATTACATGGAAATTGGACATTTTATGTCGATGGAAAGGCAATTGATAGCGGTAATATCGGCGAAGGCAAATATATGCATCCTGGAATATTTATACTAGGTCAAGAACAAGATGACCTCGGAGGTCAATTCAGCACTTTAGAAGCATTTGTCGGAGACATCACTGAGGTGAGTTTTTTTTTTTTTTTTTTTCCCTGTATTTAAGAGCAGATAATTTTATAATCTAGTTAGATTTGTTTGGTGTTTTATAACAAAGTTAGAAAACATAATAATATAAAAACTAGGTGAATTTTTATTTTTCTTATCATTAGCTTAATAAAATATTTAAGTACCGTTAATAAACTTCAATCTAGAATTTATGACGCATTGGTTTTATAGCTATGTATATAGCAAAAAAAAAGTCATCTCTCCTGAAAATAATGCCAAGTTTAGGAGAAGGATGTTTGCCTACAAGGTAAAAAAAAAAATTACACTAATTATATGTTTTTTTTTTTTTTTTTTTTTTTTTTTTTAGGTATTACTGTTGGAAAGATTAAATATCTGAGTGTTCATTTAGACATTTTTTTTTTGGTCGATTTTGTTAGTGATTAACTGTGATAATTGAATTATTTATACAATTTACCAAATGGAAGCTGTTAAACGTTCCAAAATGACATAATGTGTATCAAATTAGCATTTTACGTCCCTGATGTTTCAACTCTTGGTGTTCTTTAATATCTTATTTTTTTACATTTTTAGAAATTCAGTTATGATTCTTTTAAATTTTATAATTCTGAAAATAACATAAGATGATTGATACTTAAAATAAACCTTCAAAGACCAGGAAAAAAAAAAAAAGAAAAAGTACTGGTGAAAATAGCTTAAAATTTGACTTGAATATGCGTGAAAAGGTGGGAAAGTGTTATGGCCATAGAAAAAATATTTAAAATTTTCAAAAAAAGTAGGCCATTTACACATCAGAACATGTAAAAAAAAAAAAAAAAAAAAAAAAAAACATATCAGGCGCACCACACGTTAATTTGTTACAAATATTCAGGGTATATGATTATTGTTTTATATAGTATCTGAGAATCTTATCACAGCTCTCATTGTATAACTTAATGCTTAGAGCAATATGAATGCAAAGGTGGTGACAGTCAGGATTGAACAAGGTACTGCTTAACTGAAAAAATATGTTTTTGTTCTGAGCAAAAGAATAGCTTGATTACCCTTTGCTAATATCTCATATTATAATATCTGTATGAAAGTGTGACACTACAGAATAAGTATTTTCATTGTAATACATTAAGTTATAATCATCCTAATTTATTTCCCCCTCACAGAGGGCAATCCACCTATAGACCTATTACCCTAGTTCAGTTAATCGGCCTTAAACCCCACAACCCAACCCTAATTAAGTTTCAAAATTTATAAAATTTATTAACCTAGGATTCTAGGGGAAATTCTCAGCTAGCCAGCACACCTTTTTATAACATTTCTGATAGTTTTTAAAGTATACACTTTGGAATGTGAAGAAAGTTTACAGTCAGGGAAAACTTTAGTTTTTATAAATGTGTTCAAATTATCAATTATTTTTAATTGGAATTCTAAATATTGAAAATATAACATAAAATTATTTTGAAATATTTAGTTAGTGAATGCCCTGTGAGCAATGAGACAGCATCATAGTGTGCTATACAAATAGTCGTGAAAGTGTTAATTTATATTTAAATTTTTTCTTCCTGAAACGCTTATAAAATTTTAAGTATTTAAACTGTTAGTTTTTTAAAGTTAGAAATCTTCATATTTAAAAATAACTTTTAATGTTTTAATATGTGTTTAAATGTATTAAATCTTAAAAATGAAAAGAGCAATTTAAAAACTTTTTAAACTATAGTAAAAATAAAATGATGTCTGTTATATAAATTTTTTAGTAACATTACCTTATTTGTTATTTAAAAATAAAAAAATAAAAAATACACGCTATTCCATTCAAAGGGAGTTTTATTTATCGTAATTTTCAAATCGATGATCTGATAATTAGCGAATTTCAGTTTGCGAACAATATTGACTTCTAGAATTAAATATAAAGACAAATGAAATAGAGAAACTCGGAAATTGTCATAAGATACTATTTTAAATTCCTTCCCAATTAGTTAAGGGAAAAAAACTATTCCTTCGCAATATCTTAAGATTCAGCATCACGCAAAAGTGCAAATGTGTTAAACAAGAGAATGAATCAATTGTGAACAGGAATTTCTTTCGTAGGGCCACTAATCTGTCGGGAAAAGGAGTACACTGTGGGGCGTGGTAGTTGGTGATGATACGTGACTACCTACACTCAGGGCCCGATTAAGCTTTGAAGCTAGGGGAAGCTCAGCATCATTTCGGGGCCCCCTTTCATTTCGGAAAGATCTTGTTTTCCTGTTACATATTGTAATATAAAAATGCTATAGACCAAAAAATAGTGTGTGTTTATTATTTTTATTATTTTTTCCTACATCTGGGTGGTTTCTACACAGAACATTAAAATCATACAACTTTTTAACTAAGAACATTCAGATTTTTGAGGTTAAATAATAGATTTTTCCCGAAATAGTGAGTGTTTTGTCTTGTTTTAGGTAACCTTTCTCAGAAAAAATTCAATCTCAGTGTGAAAATATGACACAAAAAATTCAAAACCATGTTTTTAATTCTTATGGCGCCCCCTTTTAAATTTTAGAGGGGAAGCTTATGTTTCCTGAGCCTTTTGGAAAATCAGGCCCTGCCTACACTGCAGTAAGTTTATTTTTTCCGAAATATTTCAAAAACTTGAATCACAGTTTCCTGATAGGGAGGCTATCTTGAAGAAAACTCAAGCGTACGAAAAGCATAAATAATGCTAGCTGAGAGGCAAAAGTTCGCCTCTCCATTCGAAATGTTCTGGCTACGGCGCTTCGAAACTTCTAAAGAGTTTTGCACATCGACCTTCTCCATGCACTTCGAACCGTTAATGTTGCTTATTACTGCTAGCTATTGAGTGAGAGAAATTCGGTTAGATCAGCACCTTGATTCTGTTTCACAACAATGCCATCCCCACACATTACACAATCAATCGAAAAGTTGGAGGAAATTCATCGGACAGAATTGGAGTCCTACAGTAACAGTCCTAACAGTCGCCTAACCCTCCCTACAGTCCTAACTCATCGCCATGTGACTGACACATGTTTGATCCACTAAAAGAATCACTAGGAGGTGAGCGATTTGACGACAGCTCTGCTGTTGAAGTTTCCATGCGCAACTGGCTGGAAACATGTCTTCACTCTTTCTATGAAGATAGCATTAAAAAACTTCTAATCCAATAGAAAAAATCCATAAAAAAATCAGGAGATTATGTCAAAATAGTATGTAACTTTCATTTTTGTATCTTGTACCAATAAATTTAAAAACGAAATTTTGGTTCATATTTGATTCACTCTCGTACAAAGAAACAGAACTTCAAATTGTAGAATAGCTTACAAATCAAAGTTTCAACAAAAGTCTCCCTTTTTTCAATTAAATCTACTTCAGTTTCTAGTTCTCTTGTGTCATTTAGTTTCGCGTTGAAAAGTTTTGCATATATGTAGGCAAAGGGAATGCTCACTATCAATAAGCGAAAACTGAAATTAAGTAAAATAACACAGAAAACAATAATATAATGCTCATCTAAACAAATTTGCAAGAGTTTGTTTTCCTCCTCTCCAACACTATTAACGATATAATCTTTATAAAACTCTCATATCTATTCATAAATAATTCAGCTTGTTAATGTTAATATTTATATTCATGATATCCTTAACATAGCCAGTTACACACATTATGGTTATCTGCGACATTATAACTAGTCGTCCTTTCTCATTAAAGAGTACATTTAATTCTTTGAATGAAACAGTCTAATAGTGTAAGTGAATAAAATTTATGTTTTTAACAGTTCTTCCTAAAAAATGGAAATAAATACAGTTTTGTTTTTGTGTAGATAATGAAACTTTAAAACCTATCCCCCCCCCCAAATAAATAAATAAATAAATAAATAAATAAATAATAAAAACGATCAATAATGTATTATTTATTTTTCAGTTTAATGTTTGGGATTACGCATTGAACATAAAAGAAATAAAACTGATTTCGTCGTCTTGCGGACACATAGGAAATATTATTCCTTGGTATAAAGTTAGCGAATCCGTCTATGGGGAAGTCGATGTGTCTACAGAAGTCGAAAAATGCCAAAGTAAGTGTTCGATACTTTTAAATTGAATTTTATCACGTTACATCTTACAAGCAGGTGTCATCAAGGTAAATGATATCTGTAAAAATTTTTAAAATATTTTAGCATGTACTCAATACTAAAATATATATATATATATATATATATATATATATATATATATATATTAAGCGTATGTGCGTTAATTGCTCGATAACATGTTGCTTTCAAAATTAATCTGATTATCATGAAAAATGCACATTATTCAAACATGACATTACATCAGTCAGTAACCAATAAGCCCAGTTTTAAAGAAAAGCTCTGGATAATGATGAAATGCCATACAAAACTACTATCTTATTCGTTAGGTATTTCAGGCTAAAGTAGCAAATACTTTCTTTACGCAGTGTATGTTGGGCATCCCCTCAAACAAAATTTTAAACGCTATTATTGAAAAGGACTATAAATAAATCATACTCAACTATCTCTTTCATATCGTTGGCCATGGATGCATTGATAGTTATAAAAACAGACTTTGAAGTGTAATTAAAACCCCCTGTCTTTCAACAGGTTTCCCACGTCTTTTATTTTCTATTACGACTAATTTCAAATAAGAGTTTTTTTGTAATAAAATAAGTTTATAAATTAAAAAAAAAATATATTGTTCATGTATAGGTCTGTAAGAATCCATAAAAAAGAGTGGATCCATGGGATTCTTTTTTAAAAGACTGATTTTAGATTTTTTATATTATTTGCGTACAAATTTTTAAACATTAAAAACCATGGTTTTATTTTGCCTTTCTTATAGATTAAAAATTCAATTTGGGTGATTACAGCGAAAACCAAAGAGAGCCATTATACTACCTCAGAAATCTTATCTGTGACCTTAACGAGACCTATACTCGCCGAAGCGACTAACAGATATCTTATCTAGATATTTTGCAGTTTTCAGTGCTATTTAAATTTGCAGCCCTTACCTTTAGGTATAAGACAGCCTACATTTATACAATACATGGGATGTAGTTTCTTTTTTTGGGCGAGCAACCTCTGTAACATGAGCCATTAATATTGCCTATGACATAAATATGTCTCTACAGGAGATAGTGTTTCCCAGGAAAACCAATCGCTCTGCCAAGAGCCCTTCTATTGAACTTTACGAGTTCTTTAGCTTTAAAATTACCATAGTTACGCTCTTTAGAATGCCTATTTCTTTTGTTCACAATCCAATTCCTGTTCATCAAACTTTTCAGAATGGACAAAATAATAAACCTAAAAATACTTTCACAAATATCTACAACTGGTCCAAAAATAAATAAATAAATAAATAAAAATAAATAAATAAATAAATAAAAGGTATTTGAGAACATGTCCCCGTATGTTCAGAAACTGACTCATATCCCAAGATTCCATTTTGACCGACAATGTAATAGATGAAGATCTTGTTTTAACAGCTAGAAAACAGAAATTGGCAATACACTGATATAAAAGAGACTAAGTAATCCCTCACCTATGCAATGGAAGATGGGCAGTTTCGACATCAAAACAAATATTAATACATTTATTATTGCAACCATGATCAATACAGATTTAGAACACATGAGAATCGTAGCACTAACATACTCTCCCAAAGAATAAAATATATCACCTCATCTCAAAGGCAACAGAGATAAGCAAAGCACTAATGCCAGAATCCACTCTGGAGCCACAGCTAAACCAGCAGTTAGTTCGTATTCTTCAGAAATGAAGCGTTCTACCAATTGTTCTTCGAGGGTTAGAAGACAATGTAGGACAAATGCTTACTTAAGAATAACAAAATAAACTTGCATATTAAAATAGGGATGATTGATGAGTAAAACTTCTTTTATTCAGATCTCACCAGTTTCGATTTTTGACTACAAATTCTATTGAAGTAATCCTTCCAACCGTCTATAAAATAATTATTTCGGAAAGAAAATTTCACACTATAACATTGTTGAAAGTAGTTGTAAAATAATTTCAAGTATCAAAATCGAATATTTTCTTAAAATTTTCAATATTACACGTTCCACCTGAACAATATTTTAAGTAATTGTTTCGTTTTAACTTGTTTATGTCTGTAAATATTACTCTTAGCTCTTACATTTTTTCATTATATTTGAACTTTTTTAACTCCCAAAGAAATTCTTAAAACAGAATATTTCTCCATGGTTTTATATTGAAATGAATTAGCTTAAAATGTTCTTTTCTTTATTGCTGTTTTTGACTAAAGCCAGTCAATTTTTATGATTGAAACAAGTAATACAAACATATTTAACTATTATATTGGTAAAATATCTTTAGGTAAACATTATATTACCATATTTTTAATTAAGTCGATTTAAAAGAATTATGATTATATTATAATGAAAATCTAAAGTTTTATTTGCTTATTTATTTATTTTTATTTTATTATCAGCTTTAGGTTCTTGTTCCGAAAACAGCTGTAATTGCTTTTATGGAAATGAATCAGAAAGTAAGTTAAAAAAAATGTACATATTATTCGAGCTCTAAATTAGTTATAATTGAAATTTTTATTTAATTTTTATTAATTAAAAGTCAGTAGACATTTAGTAACCAATACGCCTACCAGTAATCAACCAGTCCTTACATACACATGTACATTTTATAACATTCATGTGTCATTCAGTATATACAGGGCGATTATAATTAAAGCTACGATTTCAAAACGCTATAATTTTAAAACTACCCATCAGAGCGATTTGATATTTTTTACCAGAGCAATCGTGAGGCAATAAAATTTTGTTTGGCAAAAAAAAAAAAAAAAAAAAAAAAAAAAAGTTCCAAAATGTGCCATTAATTATATCTAATTAATCACGAAGCTCCTCTTTCTCTCTTTTCACTATGACTGTTTCCTCTGCAAACACGTATTCTTGTCTTTTTGCTAAAAAAAAATTGCAGTAAACCCTTCAAGTCTATTGTTTCCTGCTATTCCATTGTGTTGCTAACAACATTCATGTGTTTAAGGAGTCCATTTAGGCGTTTCCCCTGACATTACCCTGACAGCGTCATCTATAGGTACATGTGGGAACTACTTTTTTCCTCACACAAACAAAATTTCATTGCCTCACGATTGCTCTGGTAAAATATCAAATCGTTCTAATGGGTAGTTTTAAAATTATAGCGTTTTGAAATCGTAACTTTAATTATAATCACCCTACATAACATGCATGCATATTTGCATGCAAGAGCACAACAACTTAGAGCACATTAAGTTTTCAACATAGTAAGAACATGCATACAATGTACTATGTTTTTAATTCAAGGTTTAGAAACTTGTGTAACCGGTGCGTTTATCTTACTCTACTCGAAATTGCAAAGAAATACAAAAACATATCGAAAGCACTGAAGAGCTGGAAGGTGCTGACCTAATTTGAAAGTATACCTGTTGTATTCGTAATACATAGAAGGTGACTGACATTTTTGTTTAAAACCAAATGTTATTTAGATCCACGCATTGCATTAGCATTCTAATTAAGAGTTAAAATACTACCCTAACAGCACATCTTATCCACAAGACATCCTCAGGATATCCTATGAATGAAAGTGCATCCAAGGGACATCCTCGGGATGTACTATGGATAAGTGTGCTGTTAGGGATAATGTGGATAAAAATTTTAAGAAAAATCGAAAATGCACAAAAAAAAAAAAAAAAAAAAAAAAAAATTCTTAAAAGTTCTTAGAAAACAGTGCACGGCGAATATTAATTGTTGTTTGGGTTAATTTACATTTCTCTAAAAAAGTCTTGCAAAGACTATTCTAATCAACATTATCTTTCTGATTGGAATAAATATTTTTGTATAGATAAAAGCAGCTATTATTTTCAATAACGCCACAATAGGACCCATTAGAAAGACTCTCATTTTCACGGATGACATTTACGTAAGCAAAGGTGTTCCTGAGTACAGACAATAGACCTTAATCCCCTTAACCCAACCACCATCTTTCTGTACATTAAACAGTCTTATGAATGCAGCTTATTCCTCCTACAACAGTCTGATTTTATAATGATGTCTGCATATAATACAGATGTACAACAGTATTTTTACCTTTTTCTCCAAGAAATGCAGCTCCATTACTATTAAATTACTTTTAAAATTGTGAGTCATTTCTAACATATGTGTTCAGAGTTTGGTGGCAGCACCTAATAGAATACGGAAAAAGTAGATACTACCTACCGATACAAATTTTCAAATAGTAACATTAATATGTTAACATGTTGGATTTTTCTAGAATTTCGTCTTAAAAACTAATTTTAAGCAGATTTTGTCGTTGGTTATAAGTATATTTTGTAGTCTAAATTGATATATTTTATTAATTAATAAAACAAAATCTGGTAATGTTTCAGGCTTTTGCCTATGTTTTAAATTAGTTGTGCATGACCAGACTTACTCGTTTCAGTCAAAGTTTTAAAATTTGAATTTGTAAAAAAAAAAAAAAAGAAAATAGCAAATTTATTATAATTTGTGAGTCTTCAAAAGATAACATTTTTAGTTTCTCTTATCTTAATGTGTAATATTTTCATATAATATAGGTTAATTCATAGCTTAAATTTATCAATTTCTTAAACATTTATCTGAATTCATTGCGTTTCTCTAATAACGAAAACACGCAATTACTAAGTTGTCAAAATAAGAAGAATCCTGGTTCGAACTGGCGTTATATTCCGGCAATTTGTCTAATAAATTGTAATGCAGACTTTAGTGGTATTTCCCTCAAATCCAATGAATAATTATCCTGAAAAATGTCTTGTTCTAATATTTTTGAGTAAATGCTCTAAACAAAAAACATCTCATACTAAACATAGTTTTTCCTTTCGTCGTCTTCCCTATAGTCAGTGTTCAGGAAAGATATCTAAAATAAATAATTGCATCCTTATAACAAGAGGACAGCAGTTCTAAAAATGAAATATTTTATAGATTTTTTTCTTCCAATTAATACTAATTTTTGTTCTATAATCACATGTACCTAATACCTTTGAAACATTCATTCTTCTTATTGCTTTTTGAATTAATTTGATTATTTTGAATTTTTAAAGAAATGTTTACTTTCTAAAATATTCTAGGCGTAATTTAAAAATAGAAGTTTATTAAACTATCTTTCATACTAAAAAATAATTATAGGAATTTTGGCTTCAAATGCTAATTGTTTTAATAACTTTCTTAATTTGGTATTGCTTAATTTAGAAGAAAATCACTTGTAACTAATTAACTCAACTAATTAATTTTATAATACCAAATTTAAGATCCCATAAACCTTTTTTTTTTTTTTTTTTTTTTTTTTTTTTAAATCTCCAATTATTCTTACACAATGTACTTCACCATTCTATTAAATACGAAATCCTATTATCAACTCAAAATTATTTATTTCGAAGCATTTTTAGTATCTGCCTTCTTTTCGCACTATATTTTTGGAGAATAATTTTATCCAATATGTAACTACAATCACTGTAAACGGAAACGTCTTAAATTCAGTTGAAAAAGTGTCTTAAATAGATGGTCACATTTTAAGCAGAAAAAAAAAGTCTTACTTTTTAAGATACCTTTTTGCATCTGAAATTTAAGACGTTGGAAATGTCTTAAATCACCGCCATTTTCAAGGCTTTTTCATAAATAAATAAAGGTTTTGTGTGATTTTATTTATTTATTTATTTATTTATTTATTTATTTATTTTGTTAGAAATAGTTTTTAGAATTTCCTATAGCATAAATAAACTATCAATCATTTTTAATGGAAAGAGTTTCATTTTAATGGAAAGAGCTACTTTTTCTATCCACTTTTATGAAAAGTTAATGTGTACTTCTAAAATTGAAATAGAGATGGCAGCACTACAGTAACTTTAAGCAGGATGTGCCTGTGACTTTTTTAAATGGACAAGTTGCGGGAAAATTTTTTGAAGTTTCTTTTATATATTTTTATGAAAAATAATTTTTTATTCAAAAGTATTTGGTAGTTTAAATATACTGTAGATCACCTTTTAAATACAACAGATTTACATATTATTTTAGATAATTAATTTTAGTTTGATTTTTAGGAGCATCTTTTAGGTGGATAGACGCTCTAGCCACCGCGCACATAGGAGAGATACCATAAGACAGGCTCTGCTGGGGAAAAGAATCTCAATTTCTTTTCCTTTGAGATAAACAAAGAGGGTCTTTTGGGGTTAGTGAACTGTGATAAATATAAACAGTAAGGGATAGCAGAATGTAAATACAGATGTAAACAAGCGTGGGAGGGTCCTTACAAAAATGCTATTCAGTATTTCTGTTTACAGTATAGAGAGAGGCTGCTTTTTTCTATTGCTCTTATATCGTGATTTTTTTTTTTTTAAATTTTATTTCCATAGCTTTTAAATTTAGTTAATTTCTCTAAATAATCTTAAATTAAATTTATATATCTTAATTTTTATCACAATAATGCCTAGAAAAGGCTTATCTTTGGATGAAGCTATTGCTCTGTTTGAAGAGCTACCCTCAGATGATGATTCTGCAGTATCTGGATCAGGAACAATCAAATTTTAAAGAACATTAATATTTTTAAAGTTTTCATATTTCTGTGTATGCAGTTTGTGAATTGATTATTTCATTACAACATGAAGGTAAGAAATTATGTCTTTTAATTTATGTACTGAATCAATTTCAAAATTTATTGTACTTACAATATAATTGAATAACTATAATTTTTATTCCTTAAATAGTGAATAATGTTTTTTTATTACTAATGCATAAAGGTTTCTAAACAAATTTTAAACAGCCCATATATGTGTGTATATATATATAATAAATCATTAAAAAAGGATAAAGAAGCATTGAAATTTAAGTAATAATTAATTATTGTTACATTGTATTATTATAATTACATTTTCAAGGCATAGTTTCAATTTTTATTCCTTAAATATATAAATATTTATTTCCATACGAAAATTAAGGTACATGACGTATGTGCGCAGTGGCTAGAACGTCTAGCCACCACCCACAAAAAAATCCCCACATGCTGAATTTTTTTCTTCATCAAATATGACTTGTAGGGGGGTGTTTACTTTATGATATATATATATTTAAAAGGAAATTCAATCATTTTTACTTAGTGCCCCTGAAAGGGTTAAGCATTATTTCTATTTAAATGTGGATAGCACATTTTATTAAATAATAGTAAATGAAACATTTCCATGGGTTATTTATAAAAATTTGACATATTTCAATCGTTTCGCTTAATAGAATTGAATAAGTTTCAAATTAAGAATAAAATTAGAGTGATAATACAAGACTGAAAGTCTATTTTTGGAAGAAAAAAATCTTATTTTAATATATTATAAGATTTAAGACATTCGTCTTGGATGTCTTACTTTAAGATATTCCAATATATTAAGATACTTTATATTAGTTCATTTACACCACCAGTCCATTAAGACCCAAAAAAGTCTTAAGATACCTATTTTGCCTAAGCTCTATATCAAGGCATTTACTTGTCTTAAATGCCTTTTCGGGGAGTCTCATTCCTACCTTTGCAGCGAACGGACGTGTTTCTGAATCTGTCTGTGCTGCGCCATCTATCGGCCTGCGCCGTAATCTTTTGCTGCTAGTGAGTTGATTCTCTGTACAGTGTCCCGAGGCCTTTTTCAAGGTTAGAATAGTAAATTCGGGCCACTGTAAAAGTCTCCCTCGAGAAGACTTCGTTGTTTTCTTTCTTTGTGCTACATTTTCATCACTTCATTATGTTATCAAATAATTGTTCCATTTCGATGGATCATACGGGGTTAGGCAATGGTGTGTCAACTCCGAGCTTCAAGTCTGATATCACTACTGTGGATAAACTAGTTGTTGCTCCGATGTACCCAGAATTAGATCTCATGACTCAAGGATTTATTTAAATTGACTCAAGGATTTATTTCATAGACCTCAAGGATTTATTTAACAAAGCAGTATTAAGTGTCCTTTTTTTTTCATCTGTTTGGCACCATTATTTTCATAAAATATTATGTATATTATATATATATATAGCTTTATTTCGCTTTAGATGTACAGATACAGAAATTCACCTATACGTATGTGTGTGTATATTATACGTATATAATTTATTATTTTTAACTTTAAGAAAGGAACATCTATTAAATAGTTGTGTCCCCTTCTGCAGTTAATTACGGCCTCTCAGATGATATCAACCCTAACAAAACAAGAATTCTTTTATTTGGATGCAACTGTGCTATAAAGTTAGCTTTTTTTAAAAGTGTGTTTGAATTCGTAAAAAAAAGGTGACATATCAACACGATGTTAACTTCATTCAATTTATTTTTCAAGCCACTAGACGGGAGAATAATTTGCAAACGGCATATTATTATCAAAATAAAACGATTTCCAAGAACAGGTAGGACAGAATCAAACTTAGAATGAATGCTCAGTTATATTAAAAATACATTCAGAGATATGAACTCAAATATTTTAAATTGTAAATTTACTCCAACAATATTGATAAGCATATTGAATGTAAGTTTTGAAATACATCTAAGCATTTGGATAAAAATATTTACCCAAAACATTTATATGTAATTCGTTATTAGTAACATATACATTAGTCACATGTGTTACATCTGTTTTTTTTTTTTTTTTTAAATACTTTTTGTAGATTCCTCGTGCAAATATGATGTAGAAGAATGCGTTAATGAGAAAACGTGTTATAACAATCAACCTTGTATTTCAAATGAACTACGTTCATTTTGTAATTGTAGTGAGGGTTTCGAAGGAAGACGATGTGAATATGGTAAGTAATAATAAAACATTTTATATTCTTTTTAAAATATAGAGTAGAAAAAGGTTCTTAATATATCACAATAATATTTTTTATTATAGAAAATAAACCCTTATTTTAACCCTTTAAAATAATGAGGAGCTCAAGGACCCCTCCTTAAACTGTTTGAGTATGTATTATCTTCGGATTTAACATGTATGCACAATTTGAATTCAATCGCATGTTAGAAGTGGTTTAAAATCCAAAATCAAAATTTTAACTGGAGTTGAGGGCGCAAGAATTCCTTCTCCAGGTCAGTTATTGCTTCAATAAGTATTGTCATCAGGTTTATACATGCATGCAAAATTTGAGCTCAATCGAGTATTAGAAAGTAGGTTAAAATTCGAAATCAAATCTTTAACAGTATTTAAGGGTCGAGGCTCCCTCCTCTACTCCCATTACTACTTCAGCATGTATTGTCATTGGAGTTAAACATGTATGCAAAATTTCAGCTCAATCGGATGATGGGAAATGTGTTAAAATTCGCTTGTAAGATTTGACTCTGACAGACAACAAACGAAGTTAAATTAAGACATCTAAAATTCGAACATAACGGTGAAAGCATTTTAATATCTATAATATTTTTGCTTATAATGCCTATAATGTTTACTCTGAAGGTAAAAACTGTAAAGGGGGGGGGAGGGGGGGTAATTGAAAATATTGCTGACATGAAAAAATGTAAAACGGCAGAAATATTTAAAAACGTTTTTATCAGTTTTATTTTGTTTAAAACTTTTCTTTTTATTAGCATTTATGTCTGTTATTATCGTTATGGTACTGACTTGTAAATTATGTCATGCCTTCTCTGTTTATGTATATATATATATATCGAGAATGTGCAATAGAAAATATGCACTCAAATATACACTAACTAAGAATTTAATTTAATTCACTGTTTTTATTGTTTTCTTCTTTTGTGTTTACATTTTTAACTAATTAAGTTTAAAAGTAAGTTAGATTCGAAAACGGTGAAAGAATAATAGACTTAAGATAAATTTTCCTTTTAAATGAAATCTAAAAAGAATTTATATCAAAAAAAGGAAGAAAACTGTTTAAAATTTAAATATTTTTTCTTATCACATTATTTCTCATTAACAGGTGGTGTCGGTACTGTATTATTAAAATCCAGAGCTGTTAATATTTCTAATATATTTCATAACATTGTTAGTATCCGCCTTTTTTTCCTTTTTTTTTTTTTTCAACCATAGTAGCCAACTTTAGCAGTTTTTGGATACCGAACAAAAAGTGCTAATATTGGCAACTACGTTTTGACATCATTTTTTTAAAAAGAAATTTTTCTCTAGTAAGTAATTACGATTAAATTAGAAGAAAATTTCTCTTGAAAAATGTAGTGTGAAAAAAAGGGCTGTTATTACAATGCTACGGAATAAGTTAGAAATGTTGGCAGCTCGGATTCATAATACGACAAAAACTCAGTTTTGATTAGAAATAGTCAGTTAGTGTTGCTATAGTTGCTATCTTTAGCCCTGTTTGGCTTGTAAGCTAGTGTTATAAATTTTATCTTTCTGCTAGTATAAGTTTTATAGATTGTTTGCTTGTTTTAATAGGAAAACACATATACTAAAACTTTATATTATCTTATTCCACGAAATGCATGGAATACATAATATTTTACAAGTAGTGCTGAAAAATGTCCAGCTATTGATTATGGTAAATCTTTAAAATTTGGCAATAAAATCTATATTTGAAATACATTAAATAGCTACGTATTCGCGGACCTATTCTGAATGCATACAGACATTATTTTATAACTTTTGGGGGAGACCAATTTAAATGATAAAATAAGAAGAACATTTCTATGATAAGATTTTTCATATTTATAATTTGGTTTAAACTCATTTGTGTAGTTTGAAAATGAGGAATTTTAAGTCATTTCAGAATTACGTAATATCAAATTTTTATTTCGATTTAGTGTAGCCAGAAAAATATTAAGGGAAAGTAAATTTTTGTCTAAATCTTAACTTGAGATATAAAAATTTATTTTATCTTTCTAATTACATAGAAGGTCGAATGGGTTGTTTATTCATTTTTGCATTGAGATCATTATAGGTTCTTTTCTGAGGTACTTTCTTTTTTTAAAGGAATTTATTAGTAAAGTTACTTTTTTAATGCATGAGAGTGCGCCAAGTAAAAGGATGTATGTGAATATGGAATGCAATTTCTGTTTGAACTCACTACAATAAACGCTTTCATTCTACAACTGTATATGCAGTGCTCTTAAATTTTTCCTTTGAATGTCATAATGTCATGTATCATTCCAGAAATAATCATAAAATTATGGTTCACAGTTTCTGAGAAATGCGTAAATTTATGCGTGTAAAGATAATTTTGGACAAGAGTGTATTTTGGATCATTGTGGATTCGACTATTATAAACTTTCAAGTGTTGTTATTGCGTTTTGATGGTTTTATGTTACAAAAAATAGTGTTTCCATGCAAAATTTTTAGTTTAAAAATAAAGCTATTTTTCGGGTAATATGGATTAGTTATGAAGGGAAATAAATATATGGAATACTCATTTCCTTAAAGGATAATATGGAATACGGTAGTATTTGTATAGAAAATCACGAATAATTGCAATAAATATTTTATTTTGAAAGTATTATTGAAAATAAACTATAGAAAAAATTATAAACATTCAAGTTTTACAAAAATTGCAAATATTATGGAATAGTTAGTAGTCGATATTACCCGAATAGCCATCTTTGGGAATAAATCAACCTCAACCACTTTTTGGTAGAAATAAGTTATATGGGAATCAAACTACTGACTAATTCAAATCCTCTACCGAAAATGATGGTAGGTTTTCACTCATTTTATTCCTTCGCAAATAGATTACAGAATTCGTAATAGTTACCTCCAAAATGTGTGAATCTTGATAAACCAAAGAAGTTATATGACACAAAAACTGCTTTTCTCACTGATACAAGGTGAACTATCGTACGCCCAGTGAAGACGTTTGACGTGCTTCCGTTAGTTTGCAATACCATACAGGTGAGGTATAACAACAAATAGGTAGCACGATTTGTTTCAATATTCTTTCAATGAGTATTATGTTTTGTTCCACTTTAAAAAAAATATCACGTACAATGTTTTATTCTGATATTCTTAGATGTAGATGAATGTATTCAGGAAAATGGGGGCTGCAGTCATATCTGCAGTAATGATGTAGGCACCTATCACTGTGATTGTCCAGATGGCATGTTTCTTTCGGAAGATGGAAAAACATGTAAAGGTAAGTTTATTTGTGGAATAATAAAGTCAAATAAATAAACAACCGGGAAATATATGCATGAAACGTTTACAAATTGAAATGTCACATACTTATTTTGTTAACCCTTTCCGGCACAGAGTAATTCTGCTCATTTACAATTAACAGTCACCGGAATTCAAAAACCATATTAGAAGACAAAAAATAAAAGACGTTTTACTTCTATATTGTTGAAGAAAAAGTCTATAAAAAATTTCTGGGATGAATTTTTGCACCTGAGAACTAAAATTAGGTGTTGCAGCAGCTGCAACACTGTGCCGGAAAGGGTTACTCTTACATAGAAACGAAGCATAATAATTTTGATGCGCCACTTTACTTTATTGTTCATCTGTTGTTATAGAATTTAGTATTTAGAATTGATTAGTAACAGGCTACTTTTCCAAAATTCAAATTTTATAATGCAAAACTTTTTCTTTCTTGTAACGTATTCTCTATACCAATGCTTAACTCTTTTTTTTTTTTTTTTTTTTTTGGAGGGGGGGCGAGAGTTTTTTTTTTTTTTTTTTTAATGGTAAGCGACGAATTACATTTCAGGGGTCGTACAACACTGCGTATTTTTTCTCAACAACAAACTTTTGTCAGAACAATTTCCAAATTTTTCACTAACAATATTTTTTTTAGTCTATTAGCATGTTTTATGATAATAATTGTTAATCAAAATTAGTGGAAAAGAAAATTCACGACAGTGTGGCTCCATAAATGTATTCATTTATGCGAGCTTGCTGCTTCTTAAACTACATATAATACCTAAAACGATAAAAGTTATGAAGATGCTTGCTTTTTTGGTCCTTCCAAATTTCTAATGCATAAATAATTAACAAAAGGCTTAAAAAACCATATTTAATTAACAAATTTTTCGTTGACAAAAACGTCTTTCTAGCCCCCTTTTTTTACTTTATTTTATATGATTTTCCTCATAAAGAAATACTTCATTTCCGGGGCATAAAGGCGACCGCATAATTTTAAAAATGTACATAGGAAAGACGAATAATTCGTAACGGTATGTTCTTGCATGAATATCACTATCCCATTATAAAACAAAGCAAAATATTTCTACAAACTATATCAGAAAAATTATTAGAGGTAAATCTGTTTTTTGTTGTCATTTGAACTGTAAAATATTTTTATGATGAAAAAAATCAAAATGTGTCTCAAATATATGTTAATGACATTCTTTATAATGTGATGCGGAAACAATCTTATCTTCTTAGTCTTACCTGATTCTTCATAACACAGAGTTATTTGGTCTAACGAAATCCGTCATTTCCAAGCAATATAAGGTTAATGAAACATTAATTCTTACGATTTAGCTACTTTTTAAATAGGTAAGATGATAAACGTACATTAGTAAATTCTGATATAAATACACTGCATAAAAAAAGTAGACGGACACTTACTTGTAATACTTTAAAGCCGTTTATTTCTTTAATTAGAGATATGAGGTTCATTTCTCTAATATAATTATATTCTTGAGACATCATATATTATTATTTTTTGGATATAGATTCAACCCTTTTGAATTATGTAGTAGAAAAATTCAGGAAACAAAAATGGTGCATATTTGCACTGTAATATTTCTTAAAAAAAGCAGACGGACACATCTTGTATCTCTAAAATAAAACGTTTTTAGTAAGGGTTTCGTCTCCCATTTGCTTTAATAAGTTCGTATACTCTGTTAGGCATCGAATCAATGAGATTCTGAATCTTTTTTTGACAGAAAAATTCCCAAATGTTTGTAAGAGCTTCTTTGAGCTGGTGAATTGATTTATACTGGCGTCCACCCTCATAAATTTTATGAACAAGTATAGCCCAAATGTTTTCTACAGGATTCATATCCGGACTCTTGACTGGCCAGGGTAAAACAATGAAGTTGTTCTCATGAAACCATTTTTTAACGTTGTTAGCGGTGTGTATTGTCGCTCCATCTTATTGGAAAATCCAGTTTTCTCCTCCAAGGTCACACGCAAATGGCAAAAGCTCACTGCTCAGTGTTTCAATATAATCTTTGTGAGTCTGCTTCTTACTTAGGAGCACTAAATTTGTCCTTCCACTATAGCCAACAGCTAGCCACACCATCACGCCACCACCACCAACTTGCCGAGTAGAGTACACTTCGTCTTCTTTCTCCAAACTGTGCCAATAATATTGATATCCAATTGGGCCGTCTAAATTAAATTTTTTCTCATCTGAAAAAAAACTGCAGATATTCAATCTGTAAAGAAGTGTCCGTCTACTTTTTTTTATGCAGTGTAAGTCACCTAATATTTATATCGCGAGCACAAATCCATGCAATAATTTGTTCAGACAAAGTTTCTTTCAGTCATCTATTTTTATCAATTGAGTTTTCACTCTAAGAATTTTGATATTTTCATAAATGTTTTCAATTTCGTAAACACAATATAAATCTTAAAAACCTAAATTTTAAGATCCCAAAGTTATCGAAAAGCCAATGGTAGAAAACTGGCATCTCAAATACAATAACATATTACTGAAATTTCTATTAATTGCACAATACACACATAAACATGAGAAAATAAAGATAAAGGAATTAAAATAAATATCACAGAAATCTGTTTTCCAAAGCCTTTAATTATTTCTATGCATTTTATTATTTATTTAATACCAAAAATATGGAGCAATTTCAATTTCGCTCTAGTTTTTTAGTTTCCGATGAAATAGTAAAATATTTGAGAATTCAAATTTCTGCCTATGATGTAGAACATATATCCTAAAAAACTTTCTTAGTCTTCACTATTTCTTAATTAAAACATATCCTTTCAAAATATTTCGTTTTCACTGTTCATTTTTCTCTGTTTCTGGTGATACTCTAATAATTCTCTAAGAATTCTTCTTCTTACCAATCTTATTCTAATATGTCCGTCAATTTTGTTTATTTTTTTTTACTACACTATATTCCAATTATATATGGAACTTGTTAATGTTATTTATTATAAGGGGATCTATTTTCTTGTATTTGTGGTATAGTTATCGTTTTTATTTTCCCAGCTATTTTGTCTCAATTTAAGCTTCTGTTTATTTTCCGATAGTTATGTTACGGTATCAAAAAATATTTCGTGAGCATAAAAATAATAATAATAATAATAATAAATAAATAAAATAAACAACGTCTAGAACGCCAAATGAAATAATAAAATAGCAGACAGCGGTTTCGGTAGCATTTAGCGTATCGTCATCAGTGCATAAATTAAAGACGTTGTTTATTTATACTGTGTTATTTATCTAGTCCTAAGACTCTTTTGAATATTTCGTGAACTTATTTCTACTCTAATTGTGTTTGCGAAGTTTGATATGCCGATGAAAATAATTAGTAATCAAATTTCCCAAAACTGTAATTGTAGTTTTTAATGGCAGCCATTCTGGAATATGTCTTCAAATCTGTTGATCGCCGACGTATATTTCCAATAAAAACATTTTCGAATCAGATAATTATTATGTTATAACATTTCTAAATTAAAAATTATATGTTTCAAAAATTGCAGAATATAACTATTATACAGCCAAAATTATTCATTTTTTCAAAATTATTTATTTTTTCTACCAGAAAAAAAATATCTTCATTAAAAGTAAATTAAAAATCTCATTGATTAAATGAGCCATATTACTACCCCTTAAATTACAAACTTCACACGTTCACATTAAAATATTACGCAACTTAAATTTTCTTATCATTATTTTATATTGTTTAAGTTTGTGCATGTTAAATTTATACAATAAATTAACAATATGTCTGTATACAAATAACTAAAAAAGTATAGTTACATTATGAATCGATATAATATTCACAAGTAGCATCGTAAAATGATGGTTACAATCGTTCAAACAATGTGTTTTGTGTCAAAAGAACGTTCTATTGGACGTTCAAAAATAGTGTTATTTAGAATGTTCTGTACCATCTATAAAATGTACAAATCTAACTCTGTGAAAAACGTTTAAATATATCATAATACATTCTGTCTCAGTGCGATTATTTTGAATATGATACAATGCCCCATTTTCTGTTTTGATTTTGTGATACGTTTATAAATAATATCCATTGAGAAGTAATAGTGATGAGGATTTCTTTTACTTCATTACCCGACTACCGTAGGTAATGGTAGTAGTGTATTCGGTGAAAAATTTCATTTGCGAGTATTCCCCTGAATTTAAAAACGTTGTTTTTGGAAAATGGTCTGTGCGTGTATAAGTGGGGGAAATCTTATGACTATATCTCAAAAACTAAATAAGATAGAACGATGAAACTTCGTAATTAAGACAGGTCAAGTGTATAGACGATTTTGTCTATTTTTGAGGAAAATTGGAAAACCAGAAGTGAAACATGAACAATCGGAATTTGAACCGTAAGTTCATATCTCAAAAACAGCTTTAACGATTTTCTTTAAAGCGCTATATAAAATTCCTTCTTGATGTTCTTTCGCATGTATTTGTTGATTATTTCTGGAAAATTGATAGATGTTCTGTAAAAAAACATCAAATACATGTCTTGTTAGAGGGTTTCTTAAAAACGATTTTTCGGATTTTCTTCAAACTCACCCGATAAGCTCTCTTTTAGATGTCCTTTCGTATGTAACTGTTGGTTTCCGGTTAATAGATAAGTTTGCCAAGTTTGGGAAAAATTGAAAGAGGGACCGAATGTCAGTATCTTAAAAACCGTTCTAACGATTTTCTTAAAACTTGCGACATAATCTCCTCATAAATCAGAAAGCATTTAGAAAAAAAAAAAAATGAAGTTTTGAAATTTACTTTTGAAATTTAAATAGTTTTCGAGAATTTTCAACATACTTGATGTTGTTTTATTTCATTTCATATGTATGAAAAATTTTATGTATGTGAACCCATCGGAAGTTCACCTACGAGTTACGCTACCCCAGTGTGGTTAAAAAAAAAATGTAAAAAATCGTCCCATGAGTCTTATTCTTATTCTTTTTTTCCCCCTTTCTTTCTTTTTCCAGTGGCGCAGCACTTGTAACTAAGCATCAAATGAGCCATAAAAACTTTTAACGCATGTATTAATGTATTCAATGCTGAAAGGATTTGATTTTTTTATATGAAACTACCAGTTCGAAAAATAAAACATTTTTGCAATTTAGAAAAAAAAAATCATTTACTGCGCGATACTATCATATTCATATGTCTGAGTTTCTACGAAATAATTACAAAAAAGAAAAGAAAATGAAATCGGATAATTAAAACGAAAGATATTAACGGTCAAAGCAATTGGGTTACACTGACCCAGTGTGGTAACTAAGTGATTTTTTTTTTTTTTTTTTTTTTTAAGTGTGATAACTGAGGGTTAAAATCATACAAGAAAAAGAACAAAATCACATTGTTAATCACCGGAAATGTTTAATGAAAATAAAACTATAAAGAAATATATCATAGAAGCCTAATCATCTACAGCACCTTTGCTCACAGTTGTCAACTTTATCCCGTTTTGGTTACCGGAATATTATAACAGATTATTTTTATGCGTTTCTTTATAGCTCTCCGATAAAATACAATAAATATTTCTATTTAATATTTCCGGTAAGTATTTTTTCTTAATAAAATATTATAAATATTTCTATTAAAATTTTCCAGTAGCCGAAATGTGCTAAAGTATGCAGCTCTGCCTTTGCTTTACCTGATTTCGATTTTATTGGATAGTCTTAAGTCCGTAATTATTTAATTATATTAAATATATTAAATATTGTAATGTAATATGCATTAGATATAATTAAATATATTATATTTAAGATGGCCAGGAAATGCTATTTGGAGATTGTGCGATATCTTTTAATTAAAATGTCTAACATGGCAATATGATTGGCTATTAAGGGGAGGGGGGGGGGAAAAGCCGCCTTTCTTTCAATAATAATAAAAAAAATGTGTTAGGCATGACATAATATATATATATACAGTCGACATCAAAATTATTCGAGCGGTAGCAAAAATTCCTGTATAAAAATAAGTGCACTTAATACTGCTTTATTAAATAAATCCTTCTCGAATCATGTTCTTAGACTTACTAAAAACATGATTCGACAAGGACTTATTTAACAAAACTGTATTAAGTGTAATTTTTTTTATATAGGACTATTTGCTAACGCTCGAATAATTTTGCTGCCGACTGCACACACACATACACATATCTAATTAACAGAAAATTTTGGCAAAATAAACGCACTGATAAATACGTCTTTTAATAAAACAATTGAAATAATTGAATTTACTTTTGTATTACATAAAGTTAATTAGTTTCCTCATCCCTTTTTTTAGCATGCTTACAGAAATTCTTTCAAGACTATATTCATATTTTTAAATAAATATTTTTATTTTCTTTACAAATTCAATTATTTCAATTTTTTTTTTTTTAAATGCATATTTAGCAGTGCATTTGTTTTGCTAAAATTTCTCTATGGGTAGAATTTATAGAATTTATTAAAAAGAGATCACATTTTTTCTTTTTGGCTGCTAAAATTTCATTTATTTAATCAATATAAATGTATTTTATGTTAAGTGAAATTTATTTCAATTAGTTGCATTGGTCGTTATAAAATTATTATGAATGTTTTAAATGAACATTCAACTTTCAAGGAATTTTTAATACTTTGTTGTTTATTTTCATTTTCATTTTCATTTATTTAATTATTTATTTATTAATTTTGTTCAGATACAGCCTACTGTTTAGAAGAAGGTCGGATTTATATGGTAAGTTATATTTTTAACTTATGCTGTAAAACAAATTTAATGCAAAATAAATTGTTGGTATGAAAATAAAAACCTAGGTATTTACTGAAGTATTCAAAGCTATTGGAACATATTCATAGCTGATAGATCTTTGCAAGTTGATTTATAGATATGTAGAATGAATATAGTTTACTGGTGTATAAATATTAAAGATGAAACAATTTTTAATGTGATATTGTACAGAAAAGTTTCACATAGTTCAGACTTATCAATAAGATTCCCAGTTTGAAAAGCTTGAAAAGGTAGAGAAAAATGTTCATAAAAAAGACACCTGGATACAGAAATCCAGTCTTTAGTAGGAGATATAATTTATAAGATCTGCCTTTTTCCATGAACGTTTCTCCACTTCTTCGCAAATCTAAACTAGTTTTTGAATTTACAGACTTTTTTCAGAGTTGCCAACTTTTATAATTTTTTCTGGAACATTTTTAGCCCCCCTCCCCCCCCCCCTTTTTTTTTTTGCTAGAATTTTTCAAGAATATTTCTTACCAATATGTGACAATGATTAAATAAGAAGAAAATCATTCATCAAAATTACTAGTATGAAAAAAATGCAGAGCTGCTAACAGTACTCTGGAATAAATTACAAAAGTTGGCAACTCTCTCTCTCTCTCTCTCTTTATATATATATATATATATATATATATATATTAATCACAAAATTTGCTATTCAAAATTACTGTTTGAGAAATTCAAGGACTGTGTGAACTCTGCAATCACCTTTAGATGATGATGGGTGATTTACAACACCTTTGCATGCTGAAAGCAAAATTTCCATGGAGCTGTTGAAACATATATCTCATATATAATTATATACATATTGAAAATATATGTTTCTCTCTTGCAAACTGATTAAATCTCTTCCCTCTCCAAAAACTCTGCAATTACCAATGTACAGTGGGGAAGGGGAGGATAACGTTGTAGACCATAGACAAGGTTTCGGGATTTACAGCACCTCTGAATATAAACCCGAGAGCTATGACAGCAGTTGTAGTAGCGCAGTGGCCGCCAACCGGTGGTCCATTGACCACTAGTGGTCTGCAACAAAATTTTGGTGGTAAGCAGAAAAATCTCGACATTATTTGCACATTTGCAATGTTTATTAGAAAATATTTTGAAATATCAATTTTAACTTCAGGATTTTCTAAATCACTCATAATTGCAACTTTCGACTTCAGAATTTTCTGGATGAGAAAAGAGGTAAATGACAGAATTTCTTATCACGAAAATTTGGATTGTAAAAGGTTTGTATATTTATTACGGGTATATAATTTCTAATTTTCATTTGATGCCAGGAATTGTTTTAAATTTATCAGGATATTCGAATTCTTTAAAGTTTTAAATGACGTCAAAAGTATTATTTTTAATTGGATTTCAATAATCTAACAATATAATAAATATATTACTAGATTCAGTAAATACAGTTTTATATAAGGAAATAGCTGTTTATTAATGTATTTAAACATTTCGTCTATTTTTTATAATGTGAAAACAATCTAAAGGTTTCGCGTCCTTCCCCTATATTCTTTTTATTATTATTATTATTATTATTATTATTATTATTAAACAACTTTTAAACATCGTTCTTAAGATTTAAATAAATATTTACGTTTTCCTTATAATAAAATAAGTATTTGTAATGTTTATATAAAGTAGGTTTATTTCATATTTATAAAATCGTCATTCTCTGATTATTATTCCAGAAATATATTTATTAATTAATAAAAGTAGTAGTCTTTTAAATTTTGAATTTAGGGGTCCGCGAAATCTAAAAGGTTGGCGACAGATGTAGTAGCGGATATCAGTGCTTTTAGCTCCTTAGAAGATGGGGATGTCAGTACGGTTACTGAGCATGATACTGCCCAAAACTGTTTTCTTCTCCTTTCAGTAGTATATATACGATAAAGATCGCTCTCCTTAATAAATTATCTCTCATTTGTAAGGACTCCATATTTTTGTGTGCAATTACGGTGCTTCTGGCGCCACAAAATTCGATATCTCCAATGAGCAGATTTTAGTGGCGCACCACGTTCTAATTGAAGCGTATGTCGACTTCAAAGGTAATCATACATATTTATGGTAAAACACAATGTCACATGTACAGTAGTCTGTTTTCCATGCTTTGCGATTTCTCCTGCTGTCTGTCGATTATTTTTTCTTGCCCACATGACAATATTCCAGTCGTTTACTACAGTCATTTGCAAATGTTTAAGGCCAGTACCCGATTTTCAGTATTTTAACACGTTGCATCATTTGCGCAGATTATTGCGTCATCTCATATGCTGATTGCATCAGACGCATTCTACTGCTATAAATAAAGGTTCCTGGCACGTTTATCGCCAGTTGTTTATTTGATTTTGTCGCAGACAGTGCTGTTGAGTAATTATTGTAATGGGTAAAAAATCTTTACTTACTGTTACGACCCTACATAAAATTGGATTTTCTGAACGTCAAATAAGTTCGAGGGTAAACGTGAGCAAAACAGCTGTGCATCAAGCTATTAGTAAATTTAAAATTTCGGGAAAATTTGTTAGGAAACCCAGAACAAATCACCCATATCTCCACCGCACTTTAGGATGTAGAAAACAAGGAAAAGAAGCTAAAAACCCACAGAAACACGGGAAAAAGAGTCAAAATTCCATAGAAAAAAGCATGGGACGAAAACAAAATAACTCACAATGCCAAGTGTAAAAAAAAAAAAAAAAAAAAAAAAAAAAAAGGCTAACACCGGAAGTAATAAAAGGACAAAATTGACTAGAAAAAGACATCGAAGAGCGAAAACGGGTGGGCTGGGGCGTTCAATATATCGTCGAGGGTTAATACGGCTCGCCTAATATAATCGTGCTGGGTACAGCACACGCCTTTCTACTACACGTTTTCAAACTCTGGTCAACATTTTATTTTCACAACTGGCGACATCCTTTTACCCTACTCGACGCTACATCTTTCACAATCTTACTTTCAATACTGAGCCTCACAAAGTAATTATTTTATAATAAACACCGAATTTAAAATATTCATTTTGTTAAAAATATAACGAAAATGTTATGTTTTTTAGAATAATGTATAATTTAATTGCCTTTTCTTTTTATGTGTAGAAAATATGAGTTTAAAAATTTTATAGAAAATTTTGATAGTAAACTTTTTTCTTATCTTAGAGGTCTTTTCTTAACGATACAAACAACAGAATAATATCTTTCTTTTATCTTTCCAGAAACTAGTTACGATGTCCAATTTTTTTGGTAAAATGAAACTAATTTTATTTATTTTTTTTAGGAGGGAGAAGTTTGGATGAACTCGTGCCAAAACTGTACATGTACTCAAGGAGTTATAAAATGTGAGGAAAAAACGTGTAATGAAGCAATATGCCATGAGGTAAATTTATGAGGTTTTTTTTTTTTTTTTTTTTAATTTATGTATTTTTAATTTTTGTAATTAATAATATTCCTAATTTTTATGAAAATAAACAAAGATTGATGTAACAATCTTGCATTTATAAAAAGTGTTTTTCCTAAAAAATCATATGCGTCTTTGTGGATTTTTTCTATTTTTAATGCATTGAATAGGATAGTAGACCTAAATATATTTTTTGAAAGTACTTTAGAAATGTGCAAATTCAAAGTCTCACTGAGAACATTACTATAAAAAGGAGTTTTTAAATGAAGATTTTTTTTTTAGAATCAACTTTGTTTTGCATATATAAATGAATTACTTTTTATAATAACATAAAATACCTAATAATCTGCTAGATTTTTTTTTCTACGTAAAATCGCTATCAATTAACCAAAATTTGGATAGCTATCCGGAAGAAAAATTTAATTTTTTTTTTTTTTTTTTTTTTTTTTGGTTAAAGTTTATATTTTGTTAAAGGGATAAAGTATTACGAACTATTTCATTCAATTATTTTTCGGTTTGTCACAAATATTTATAACGGCTATTATCTTAAATTTAGCATCTCTGAAATTGCCAATCATTAAATTTCTTAATAAATCAATTATAGATTTTACAATTTGATACAGGGTAAGCTGTAAAATGGTGTTTTTGATTTATGATGACTTTAGATGTATGGTACACTGGTTTCCAAAAGTTTACCAATAGCCTGCTTTCTCTCCCACTTTTTTTTTTCTTTCTTTCTTTTTTTTTTTTTCTTATAATTTTTAAACAAATGAATATGTTGATCAAAATAAGGATTCACTGTCCGTTATCAAATCATTAATTGAATTTTTAAAAAGTTTGATATTTGTAATAACTTATTAATTGATATTAATTCATTTTCTATAATTTTCCTTATAATAAAAACCGGTCTGTTACGATCACCATTCTCATATTTCATAATTATGAAGTTTTCAACGGAAGTTCGAGGCATATTGCCCTTGATTCACTTAATTTCTAAAGCTGTCTGATTCTTTAATGTAAAAATGTTTTTGGTACACAACTCTTTTCATATTTCCCCGTACCCAAATATTAAAAATATTGTGATCAGGCGATCTTTGTGGAAATGCCATGGGAATGCATGTTAATTATTCCGTTGTCCGAGAAAAGTGGCCTCAGAATTTTCTTTTTCTGACATAAAAAAAAATTGAATAATGCAGCACTTCATCGAAAGACAATTAGTTTATAAATGATGAGCTTTTTCAAACATTTTACTTTGAAGTTTATGCGAAACGCGTCCATGCACATTTCTAATGTTTTTCTTGACCACAGCGCCAAATACCCCTGTTGGCGACTTTTGGAATTTTTTTTTCTTTAGAAATAAAAACCGCATAGTCTTCTGCGCACGTACGCAAATTTTTATTACATTTCTCCAATTACACTAATAAAGGAAGTATGATGCAGTAAAATTCATATTGAAATTAAACCAGGATTAAGTTAAAGAGTATGGTCGAAAACACAGAGCAGAATGCAAATTTAGTGCAGCATCCCCTCCCATGACGCAAGATATGACCCAAGACGTTTTAGCTGTTTCTGTGAGAACCATTGAAACAGAAACCGTTAGTGCGAAAGCGTTGTGCAGTGACAGAGTGTTTGGCTTGAGTAAGAACGATACTGCGTTAGAATCCTTGCGAGATCCTCTTTCCTTTTAATTTTTCATCTCAAGTAAAAAATTGTTTAAATTTTTAATTAAATTTATTTATTAGTTCAAGAGAAAATATTTATTATACTAAGATTTTTTTAATGAGTGTACGAATTAATAATATTAACCAGGAATTAAAAAATATTTTTTTAAATTTAATTATTAAAAAAAAAAAAATCATATTTAAAGTTATAAATTTAGTTTCTAATTTATAGTGGCTATGATTGAGTAGAAAAGTTATGAAAGCAGAAGCAATTTTCACAAGGAGCACAAGATATTAAAAAAAAAAAAAAAAAAAAAAAAAAGATCACAATAAACAGCATTATAATCTTGTTCGTCAGATATTGTTATTACGAACTTTCTGGAAAATATCTGGATTTTCGTCCAGATAACTTGCAAAATTTATTTTTACCCAGAATTTCAAAATTTTGAGTTGTTAATCTATATATATAAAATAGTTTGTCCTGAGTGAGTGAGTAAGTGACTGATTCATCATCGCCCAGCCCAAACCCCTGGACATAGAAGCATGAAATTTTGTGACAATGTTCCTTCTGTTACGTAGATATCCACTAAGAAGCGATTTTACGAAATTCGTTCCCGACGGGGGGAGGGAGGGCAAAACGTAATTTCACAAAATCATTCATATCTAAAAAAAAAAAAAAAAAAAAAAAAAAACAGATATCCGTAATTTTTTTTTGCTTCAAACATAGCTAACACAAATACCTAAAAATCAATTTCTGGAATTTTGGAAATTTGGTCCACGAGAGAAGGTGCGTGGTAAAATGTGATTACACATGCGCAAAAAGTGACTTCAGAAAAAACCTTCATATATCAATGAAAAAAACAAATACCAGTAAAATTTTTGCTTTAAAATATAGCTAACATAAAAACCTAAAAACCAATTTCTGGAATTTTAGAAATTCGACCCCTAAGGGGGGGGGGGGCAGGAGGCAAAACGTGATTTCAAAAAAACCTTTATATCTCAAAGAAATAAAACAGATATCCGTAAAATTTTTGCTTTAAAGTATAGCTAACACAAATACCTAAAAACCAATTTTTGGAATTTTAGAAATTTAGTTCCCAAGGGTAGGGGGAAGAAGCTAAACGTTATCTATATTATATCTTTTATATAATATAAATATTTCTTCTATAATAAAGATTTAAAATCATTTATTTTAATTTTTAATTGTTGCCAATAAAGTTTACTTTTATTTTTCGACATATAATAAAATATATTTTCACGCGAATAATAATAATAATAATAATAAATATTAAATATTAATTTGCTCAGGCACATGACAAAATGACGTCATTATCGAAATTAAATACTAAGCTAATTCAGAACTATATTAAAGAGCTTTATTTATTGGTAATCCTGCGGGTATTTTTTTTTTTACTTTTGATGCTGAAGTAGATAGGACATTTTTTGCGAAGGAACTTTTTTTTTTTTTTTTTTTTTTTTTTTTTTTGTGACAGCCACGTTGAGCCAAGTAGTACATAAAAAATATAAACAAAAAAGCAGAGAGTAAAAAGCAGGTAAGAGACTGCATTGGGAGTCCAGAATCGACTGTGACGTGCGGGAATACCGCTACTATATTAAACTTATATTAACTTAAACTTATATTTTGACTAATTTCAATAATTTTTTAAACGATTTTTTTTATTATTATTAGTGATATGGTGTTTTGAGGATTCATTTCAATATATTGACCAGAGAAGCGGGCAAAGCCTGCTAGTCGATTATAAATTAGTGAAATCATTTTAAGAAAATTTGTCTTTGTGCCCAATTTTATTGTTAGTTCCCCCACGAATACGAAATTTGACAGTTGTTTAACAAAATATTTAAAATAAAAATTAACCCTTTCAGGGGCACTAAGCAAAAATGATTGAATTTCCTTTTAAATATATGTATATCATAAAGTAAACATCCCCTACAAGTCATATTTGATGAAGAAAAAAATTCAGCATGTGGGGATTTTTTTGTGGGTGGTGGCTTGGCGTTCTAGCCACTGTGTCTATCCACCTAAAAGATGCTCCTAAAAATCAAACTAAAATTAATGATCTAAGATAATATGTAAATCTGTTGTATTTAAAAGGTGCATTACAGTATATTTACACTACCAAATACTTTTGAATAAAAAATTATTTTTCATAAAAATATATAAAAGAAACTTCAAAAAATTTTCCCGCAATTTGTCCATTTTAAAAAGTCACAGGCACATCCTGCTTAAAGTTACTGTAGTTCTGCCATCTCTATTTCAATTTTAGAAGTACACATTAACTTTTCATAAAAGTGGATAAAAAAAGTAGCCACTGCACACTTAGAGAAAAATTTCTAAAGTAGGTGGATAGACCCTCTAGCCACCGCCCCTGAAAGGGTTAAATGCGACATAGAATGGTTGAGCAACAGCTTTTGCCCGTTCAGGATTTTCCATACAAAAAGTTGCATGAATAATAATACAATTAAGAGCAGAAGATTACCACTTACTACTAGTGGCGTCGATAAAGAATACTAATTAATAATTTACATAACACTAGCTCAGATCATTAACGAAAATATACCTAAATATAATATAAACTTATTTTCCCTTGAACTATTCATATACATGTGACGAATTCCCTTACTTGAGTCACATAATAGCTATGAAGGAAAGAGGCTGGCACTCAGTAATAACTCCAAATTTGCAGCACATGTTTTTATTTATCCATCTGGAACATATAAGGTACAGTCCATGATTGTGAGTTGAGCAAATGGATGCAGTGCAGTGCAGTCGAATGCGATCAGGTGACCCCTCTCGGGCCTTTATTTGACGTAAGTTTACTAAGCAAGAGCACACCAGAAGAGAAGAGCTCCTCTGCCCGTGTTTTCACTTAAATACTGGCATTTTAGGCGGGAAATCACACCACTCCTTCCTATGCTTATTGGATATTAACTTAATGATTGACAGATTAGCTGAGGTCCAGATAACTGGGATTAATTACTATGCAGCTCCAAACCACAAAAAGCTGCAGATTGCACTTATTCATCACTTTCTTGTCTTAAAGTTGGTTCTCTTTTATGACTTTTGCGTTATGCTCACGCATTGTACTAAAACTTACTTTACAGGGGAAACTTTAGAATTAATTTTAAGTTAAGACTTTCTAATGGGATTTTCTTTAAATTATTGCTCACTATTAATTTAAAATAATAAAATAATAATTTAAAAACTTACCTCTCTTTATCCTTTCATATCCCCCCCCCCCTCCAAGACAATGTTCCCCTGGGCTTGCCTGCAAGTCCATGGGAACTCATTCAGAGGCGGCAAATAGTCCAGGAAAAGATGGTCTGTATTATTGTGTAGAAGGAGAAGTGTGTATATTGTCTCTTTAATTACTACGTTAATCCCGTTTATTGAATTTTTTTTTTTTTTTTTTTTTTGTATTCCTAGTTCCATGTGCTCAACCCTATACATACAATAGTTTCATAGGAGTAATATAAAAATATAAAATAAAACATAATGTAGCACTCGTATACAATATTATATAAAGCAGAAATTTCTTGCTCCCAACTAGTTGGTGACGCCTATAGTTTTATAATAGTTTTGTGTTCATATATAATGAACCATTATAACAAGGTCCTGTAAATAAGTTTTGTAACTGATCAGTAGGCAAAATAGTTCATTTCTTTGGCGAAGAAGTCCTTTGGATTTGCACAGAGTCTTTAAAATTACATAAAAATATAATGACGTTGAACAAAATATTACACATCTGCAAGGAATCTATTTTTTAAAAGAAATATACGGAACTTGCAGTTTTCTCTACTGTTCATATATTTGAAAAAATGACACTATACATACATTTGTATCATTTCAGATCATTTTCCTGACACTTTTTCCTATTCAATGCAAAACACATTTTCAAACAATTATATAAAAATACTTACTAAAGATACAAACAATAACAATATTAATAACAGCAAAAATTTTTACAACTTATTTACACCTAAAAACAAGTTAATTACTTTGTTTGCGTAATTATTTGTTTTCAAAGTATTACAGACTGCTATAAACTTCAAGTTTGGCAATCCACAAAAATTATATGGTGGGTACATTAACCCTTGAAACTCTGAGAATGTCAAGCCTTTCCAAAAGTAATTTGGGATAAAGGTGGAAACTGGCTAGCTTCTACAGAGAGGGAAAACAAATCAGTTTTCCCGTGTTCTCCGAACACATCACAATGGTGAAGATCAGGAGACCATGAGAAAACAGACTGCTTATAGAAAGGGGCTTAGGAGCGGAGGATCCTCATTTCACGAAACCATCTACATGATATTTAAGAAAAAAAAATTAAATAAACCAAAAAGGTATATTTGTAAAAAAGAAAAGTTAAGGGCACGCTAGTGCCACTGAGTCAAAGAAAGGAAGATATGTCTCCCGACATCCCTCCGATTTCTTTAACTCAGCTAGGATCCTCATCCAACGTGTATGGGGAAATAGGAAAGCAAAAATAAAAAAAAACTTGGGACTGGAAGCTGATATCTAACTAATTTATTCATGACTTAATTTGAAATTTTTAGGATTATTATAGTATCTTAACTTAGATGAATGGACAATTTCTGAATTTCTCTTAAAATGAAGGCTGGGTTTGTCTATCTCAAAATTAACGTTAGATAATTGTCTTAAGATTTTATATGGGCCTGAATAAGGTGAACTCAATTTACGCGTGTTTGGATATTGAAATTCCTCATAAATCACTTCATCTCCAACTTTAAATTCCACTGGGAGAAATCGAGCATCGTATCTGACTTTGTTTTTATTATGATATTGTATTGTTTTTTCTTTTGCTATTTTTCTAGCTTCATCAACTGAAGGGTAGTAATTATTATTTGCCAATAAGGGGTCATATGGTAATTCTCCTAATAATAAATATTTAGGTGGAAACTGAGTTACTGAATGAGGTGTTGAGTTATACTGATTTAAAACTTCTTCAAGTAATTTAGTCCAGGGAATTTTGTTTGAAGAAGAATTAACTTTACACTTTAAACGCGTAACAATAGTCTGATTGAGCCGCTCGACTTTCCCGCTGCACTCGGGATGATGGCTACTTGTTAATAGGTGTTTAACATAATAATTTCGAAGAAATTTTTTAAAACGGGATGAAGTGAATGCTGCATTTCTGTCAGTTAACAATTTTTTAGGCACTTGAATTTGAAATAATTGTTTTAAAAAGTTTGTATAAGTTTCAGTGGTAACGCTTTTTGATGGAAATCCCCACACATAACGGGTTGCATGGTCCACGACCAAATGCAAATACTTTTTTGTAGAATTATAATAATTAAGTCCACCAACAGTGTCCAAAGACAAACATTCAAAAGGTTTATCTGTTGGTGGTACTTCTTGTAACGAGCCAAATCTTTTTTGTTTACATTTTTTGTTTAATTGACAAATATGACAATGTTTCACAAAACTTTCAATATCTTTATTAATATTAGGCCAATAATACTGGGGTATAATTAAATTTACCATTTTATAAATTCCAGGATGTCCAAATTGAGTGTGGGTTTTCTCTAGTAGGGATAATCTTAATGACATAGGGACTATTATCTTATACAAACCTTTCTTTTTAATTACATTTACATCATCAATTTCAATAATTTTCTTACCATTAATAATTATATTTTCTTTTTTCTGATTGTCTTTAATTTCATTTAAGTCAAGGATGTGTACATGGTGTGACACATTTTCTAAAACAGGCAATCGGGATAACATATCAGCTTCAATATTAGTTGAACCTTTTTGATATTGAATTTGGTAGTCAAACATACTAAGTTTAAGGGACCAGCGGAATAATCTCCCTCTTAAATTTTTAACATTTTTTTAGCCAAGTGAGAGCCGCATGATCTGTATGTATGACAAATTTTTGACCGTGCAAATAATGATAAAATTTATCTAAAGCATCAATGATTGCTAAACATTCTAATTCAGTAATGGCATAATTTTTTTCATAATTACGTAAGTTTCTAGAATGATATGCTACTGGATGTAAATTGCCATTCTCATCTGCCTGCTTAACAACACATCCCACACCATGACTCGAGGCATCAACAAATAAATGACAGGGACTTTTGGGATCATAGAGTCTTAAAATGGGTTTACTTATTAGAGCATTTTTTAATTTTTGGAAGGAAATTTCGCATTTTTGGTCCCAAACATACGGGACATTTTTCTTTAGCAAATTATTTAATGGAGCTCTAGTTTTTGCATATTTTGGAATAAATCTAGCATAGACATTTACGGATCCCAAAACTCTCTGTAATTCCTTGACATTTTTTGGCGGTTTCAAATTTTTTATGACCTCAATATTGGGATTATCAGGCGTAATAAGTCCATTAGTAATTTCATATCCTAGAAAATTAATATTTGTTTTGACAAAATTACATTTTGATAATTTTAATTTTAAGTTTTCTTTAACACAGATTTCAAAAAGTTGCTCTAAGTGCTTGAAATGTTCTTCTTCTGACTGTGAAAATACAATAATATCATCAAAATAATTACATGCAAAATCTATTTTGTATTTATTTAAGATTCTTCTAATTGTTCGATTGAAGATAGCGGGGGCATTCTTGAGGCCAAAAGGCAGGTATTTCCATTCATATAATCCAAAAGTTGTAGCAAAGGCCAATTTTTCAGTATCTCTTGGGTGGATAGGAATGTGCCAATATCCACTTGCCAAGTCGAGGGTGGAAAAGAATTTTGCTTTAGCTAATTTATCTAATAAAGTATCTATTCGGGGAAGTGGTTCAGCATCGGTTTTTGTTATCGAATTAAGTTTACGGAAGTCAACACATAAACGACTCTTTTTTCCTTCTTCCTTCTTATATACCAGGGTTACAGGTGCCGAATAAGGGGAACAGCTTTCTTTTATTATACCTGCCTGTAATAAATTTTGAATTTGGGTTTTAATTTCTTCTTCTTCCTTAGGGGAAGTTCTATATGCTCTGAGTGAAATAGGTAAATCAGAATTTAAATAAATTCTCTGGGGTTCCATACGAATTCTTCCAACGTCATATTTTGATTTAGCAAAAATTTTGACATATTTTGATAATAAAGTAAGAAGTTTTCCTTCTCTAGCAGACTGAGGAGTTACGTGATTTTCTTCAGTGGCAGGAGTGTACTCTATCTTCTCTACCCTATTATTTGATTGAACATTAACATTTTCACTTCTAATTGTATTTTCACTTTCAGGAATTAAATGTAAGGTTTGAGAGCAACTTGGTATATTTTTTAACAATGGTAGAATATTGTTATTTTGTGTTACACATTTTTTAGCACAATCAAAAGTTAATTCAAATAGTCCACAATGATCTAAGCTAAGGAGAGCATATGGTAAGTTATTATTCAAAATAAACATATCAATATTTTTTCTAATATTACCTATTTGTAATAACAGGGAACATTTTTTGGTAATCTTCAACATTCCTTGTGTTTGTACAACATTTATTGGCGAGATATTTTGTGTGGGAAGTTGATATTTCTGAACAAAATGCTGAGGAAGAATACTTAAACTGCTGCCTGTATCGAAAATTAAGGGAATAGGATTAGAGTACGAGCTTGGTTTTTTAACACTTTGACTTGTTTGCTGATTCTTTCTTTGGGTACCCTTATTTTGAATTATGCGACCCGTCGCGGCAAACTGTCAATATGTGTTATTTACACCTTCTGTCGTACTGTTTCCTACTGTGGACTCTTCTGTGGTATGAGTCGGTTGTTCCTGCTTGAAAGGGCATTCTCTATGCCAATGAAACGCGTTAGGGATGTTAATTTTAGTACAATATTTACATGGAAAAGGAGGTAAAGGTCCTTGAAAATGTAGTCGTGCATTTCCGTTTGACTGCTGGGGTCTAGGCCCTCGTAAATTGGGTCGGTTATCATGAGTCCTAGTGGGTTGATTTTGATTAGAGTATCCCATATGGGGTTTATTTACATTAGGAAATCTATAACTCCAAGGTTGTGGACGGGGGTTGTATTGTACAGGGGCCCTATTGAATACTTGCGAATAGTTATATTTTGGATACTGATCAGGCAACTTAGGTGGGAGGGGGTCAGCTGATTTTTCCAATAGTTGCAATTTATCTAAGCGATGAACCAAATCCCTCCATTCATTTAGGCTTTTCGGGGAATTAACCACCACAAGTTGTTTTAACGTTAAAGGCAATCCGTCGGTTAACCCGTCCAACAGGAATTTAGGTTCTAAACCTAAAGCTCGTCCCACTTGAAGTTTCTTGTGGTAGTAATCTATAACATTGTCACCCTGTTTGAATACAATACTTGAAAAATCATTTAAAGAGGTCTCTCCAGGTGTAGTAAATTGCTCATTAAAAATTTCTACTACTTCTTCCCAGTGCATCATATTTAAGCTATTATTAACATAAACTGTTAGGGCTCTCCCTTTTAAAAACCTTTGTATGTTCCTAACCTTCCAAATTGCGTCTTTTCCATTCTCCTGACACCACGCGTCAAAATACGGTAACCACGCCGTCCATAACATTCCATTTTCAGGGCAAAATTCAATAAGCACATTTTCCTCTTTTAACGGTGTGTTTGTAGAAGAGGAAGAGTTATTTAATTCACTTAATTTACCCTGCTCCGTCTCTGAAATGGCACCTAAATTATCTCCACCTGTATTCTCAGGGACCACTGGATCTTCGGGTGGGTCCTTGGCCATCTTAACTTCTATTTTTTAACTTCAAATTTAGAAGATTCAAAAAAAAAATTTTTTTTTTTCAAAGAAATTTAACCTTTATGAAATATATTCAAGTTTCAAATAAAAATAAAAATTTAGAAAATAAGACAACTTTGTGAAAATATCAATTTTTAAATTAATTATGCAGAACATTAAGAACAAAAACTAATTTAGATAACCCTTAAATATAATAATATTCAAATTTCAAATAAAAATTCAAAAAATAACAACTTTGAGAAAATATCAATTTTTTAAAAATAATTATGCAGACATTAAATACCACCACTAATTTAGATAACTCTTAAACATAATAATATGCAAATTTCAAATAAAAATAAAACTTCAGAAAATAATACATTTTAACTTTGAAAATATCAAAATTTTTTTTTTTTTTTTTTTTTTTTAAATACTTATGCAGAAAATGAACAATCAAAAATAATTTATATACTCCTTAAATATAATAAAAATTCATTATTAAATATGGGTGAATTGCAAAAATACTCATTTTTAATATAGTAATTAACACACATTAAGTTCCTTTTTATCTTAAAATAAATAAATAATTCACTCACTTCAGTGCCAGGAATAAAAAAGAATAAATAAAAAATTTTCTACTTCCACTCTGGCTTTAATCATTCTCAATCCATTGAATGAGGCCAATGACCTTGATGAAATAACACAATTGATAAGGAAGAACACCACATTAGTAGCCATAGCACTTGACCTTGATTCCACACTCTTGATAATGACAGAACACATTATGAATGCAGAGAGATCCACACAATTTGACCCACTTTCTTTGAGATGCAATTCAGTCTTTGTTGAATGAAAGATAGCAGAAAAAGCTCTTTTTTGACTGATTGAATGAATTTCTTCTGCTTTATTTTCTTTTCTCCATTACAGATAAGGAACGATATTTGTCTTTTGAGAAGGCTGCTTTTATTGATATAGATTTAATTTATTATTTTCTTTCCTTCTGCAGATTTAGTTTATTGTTTTCTTTCTATTGAAAAGGGTTGCTTTTATTAATATAGATTTAATTTAATGTTTCCCGAGAGGGATCAGGATCAAACATAATTAATTTTCTTGCAGCCATAACTTGAGTACCATTATTTACTTTATAGCAGGTGTTCATCCTGTCGACTTATTTTAATGTGACGAATTCCCTTACTTGAGTCACATAATAGCTATGAAGGAAAGAGGCTGGCACTCAGTAATAACTCCAAATTTGCAGCACATGTTTTCATTTATCCATCTGGAACATATAAGGTACAGTCCATGATTGTGAGTTGAGCAAATGGATGCAGTGCAGTGCAGCCGAATGCGATCAGGTGACCCCTCTCGGGCCTTTATTTGACGTAAGTTTACTAAGCAAGAGCACACCAGAAGAGAAGAGCTCCTCTGCCCGTGTTTTCACTTAAATACTGGCATTTTAGGCGGGAAATCACACCACTCCTTCCTATGCTTATTGGATATTAACTTAATGATTGACAGATTAGCTGAGGTCCAGATAACTGGGATTAATTACTATGCAGCTCCAAACCACAAAAAGCTGCAGATTGCACTTATTCATCACTTTCTTGTCTTAAAGTTGGTTCTCTTTTATGACTTTTGCGTTATGCTCACGCATTGTACTAAAACTTACTTTACAGGGGAAACTTTAGAATTAATTTTAAGTTAAGACTTTCTAATGGGATTTTCTTTAAATTATTGCTCACTATTAATTTAAAATAATAAAATAATAATTTAAAAACTTACCTCTCTTTATCCTTTCATATATATATATATATATATATATATATATATATATATATATATATATATTCAATTTTAAATAAAACATTTCATAAACTAACTGTACGGAAGTTTTTTGCAGGGTAGACAAAATGTGTAATGAAGTTTCCATTTCGACGGTTTCCACTAGACCATATTTCCGCATAACTAAAACAGTTTTCTTTTTCTTGCGTTGTAAGCCGCCAGACATCTGATTTATATCACTTCCACTAAAATACCCAAGATCCTATCCAGTAAAAATATATGTGATTTCTACTTTACACTGACCATGGTGTGTCAGTTTAGGAAATTTAGCCATAAGAACTCGGTACATTAATACATTCCTTTATTTCTTCAATACCTTTCTTTAAGAAACTCAATACCTTCGTTACTCAATCCGAACGCTCTACCATTGCACCACGCCTTCTTCCTATCGACTTCTGTTTCGTCGTTTTTGGTAGAAACAGCTAGGCAAAAAACAGCTAAAACTTCTAGGGTTATATCTTGCCCCATGAGGGGGGGGGGATTGCATCAAACTTTCACTCTATTTTATGTTTTTGACTGTGCTCTCTAATATAAGCTTGGTTTGGTTTCAGTAGGAATTTTATTGATTTATACTTCCCATGTAAGAGTTATAAGGCTCTAAACACTTCACTTTATTTTATTCCCACCCTGTATCTTTTAGTTACACATTAATAACTTGCCACCAGAATGCACATTACCGTCCCAGATATAATTAGAACTGTTCATTGATTTATCAGATATATTTTAGAGAAATATATTTAAAATAATATTACTCTATGTATTTGCCGTTTTTTGATATCTGAAAAGCCGAAGATGATGAAATAATCTTATGATGTTATTATAGTCTATATTTTATTAATTTTCAACATACGGCGCAACTCATTTTTGTGTGATTTTTTATCTAATTTCGGGTATGAATCTAAATCTCAAAATTTATTTTCCTGTTTAAAATACTAATGTATGATCTGTTCCATCTGAAAGAGAGCAACATAAACAAATCAATTGATCCCAAAAATGCTACATTATCTCTTCAGCACATAGTTACATAAGCACATCGCAGTGGACTCTGGTGACATCGCAGGCACGTCCCACTGCTATACGTAACGTGTTAGAGATACTGTACGCACGGGAAAATGACCTTCATTTGTCCCATGAAATGCGACATTGCATACATATCGCATTGGTACATGCATGAGACATTGCATTAGTACCATTGTCTCAAGGACTCAGTTTTCACAGTCAAAATAAACTACATAAAAGGATTTATAAAACTATCGCAAAACGCTCTTGCAGGGACGTACTTTTCAAAGCACAAAGGGATGGTGCAGTGTATCTGCGATATACTTAGAACCAAGTGTGCTGTATGTAATATATATGCGTTTTATGCATTTCAAAATTAATTATTTGATTACTAATGTTATGACTTCAAAACGTGAGAAAGGTCTTTATTTTAGAAGAAACTTCAGCAAATGTTTTACACTCCGAGTGGCTTAAATTTGTTTTCCGTTCAAAGAGCAGTTTTTTCTCCATAATGTACTTAAAATTCATAAGTGCATAATTATATACTCTTAGCTTATTTATTAAATATTTAAATCACGTATTATAGTTAGGAGGTTTATCTTTAAAGGCATAACCATATTTTTAATTGTATGCTGAAATAAATATTCTTTTAGTACATCGTGAAGAACGCGCAATTAAAGCATCATTGCAGTGTTATCATTTTTTAAGATGTTCTATAGGTTTTCAATAGCTACACTTAAAAATATATTTTGGTACCTTATGTGTATTTCTAAAATTTGTTTTCCTTTAATTCCGTTTTTCTCAGCAGAGGGCTTAATTGTATTTTTTTCACACCATCTTCACAATTAAGCTGCATTACCATTATATATTGTGACAGCTGATATCGCAAGGCTTGCTTGTGAAAAAATTCGTTTTATTCTAATCAGTAGGTTTTGATTGGTGCCTATGAAATAAAGAAAATCAGAAGCGACATTTTCGGCATATTTTGTTTTTGCTATCAAAAAGGCGAAAATACTGTTCAAACAAGGAAAAAGTATACGATGTGTATACATAAAATTTATTTAAAGAACTCCAGTGTCAAAACTGGTTGAATTTAGTTCCGGCAATTTTGACGTTGACGATGCATTACGTTCTGGAAAACCAGTTTATGCTAATGAAGACAAAATAAAGTATTGATTTATGAAAACTGCCAAAAAAAAACCTCATGAGATCACTAAGAAACCGACCAGAATGGAGAATATATAATTCAATAAAATATTCATACAATATAAGAAAATCGTCTTTCATTTTAAAAGGAGAAAGCGAAATTATTTTCCGAACAAAACAATACATATACGGCTTAAAGTGGATTACGAATTACTACATTTGAACCGGGATTCTTATTTACTTATTTTTGATGTATTTACTTATTTACTTATTTTTTATGTAGTTTGAGAAGTTTCAAATGTCAAAATCCTAAAAATGAAAGTTCTGTTCTATTTAGAGAATGAAATTATTAGGCTCAAATACGCAGAATTTAGCAAGAATAAGTAATTAAAAGTTAGTTTTTAAATATTACTTTATTGAAAAAGAAATAAATAAGTAAATATAAAGTAGCAGGTTAAAAATTTTTAAATAAAGTCTTCTTTCTGTAAAAATTTATGAAAGAGGAAATTGTTGAATGTATCAATATATACATAACATAAGTCAAATTCATGCAGAATATGTTTAATTATTTAATGTATCACATTTTTAATTAATTTATGTGAATTAATATTATTGTAATTTCTGTATTGATATTACTATTAGTATGTGCTCGGTTAATACTGTATCCAAGCGATTAGATGTAAGGAATTAAGAAATATTAATAGTATTACTAATTCATAAAGGCGTTAAATGTATGCATTAAAAGGAACGTGAAACAAAATCAACCGTGAAACATTTTAATAATAGATATACATAAATAGATATATAATTTAAATAAATTATAAAATTTATTTAAATTTTAACTTTTTAAAAATTTTCAAAATAAATTTTCAAGACTATAATTTTCAAGAAATTTTTCGAATATTTCACCAATTTTTTACAATTTACAAGCTTGTTTGGTTAAATTTTCAGAATGTCGCAGTTTTTTCATAATAAGGATTTTTTTTCTTAAGGTAAAGAATTTTCCAAGTCTTTCCGTAACCGAATAGCAAAGTTAAGTTTTAATTAAAATATATTAAAAAAACACTTTAAACACGTATTAAAATTTATTAAAATCATTTACAAATCTTTTCGCCACAACGTTATGGCATCATCAGGTAATTTACACAAAAACAGATGAGTTAATCTACAAAATAACATCTACAGCATCTACAGCAATAGATGCTGTCTCATCTGTTTTTGTGTAAATTACCTGACGATGCCATAAGGTTGTGGCAAAAAGCTTTGTAAATGATTTTAATAAATTTTAATACGTGTTTAAAGTGTTTTTTAATATATTTTAATTATAATGTTAACACATGTTCTTAGTACAGATTCTAAGAAGATTTAGATTTTAATTAAAAGTTAAGTTTGCCCAACATGATGTTATCTTACTTTACCGATTTCACCAGAAGATTTTAAATGCAAAGTTTGCACGCTTTTTCTTTATTTTACTTTTGTAACTATTTTTGAATAGCAAGTTCCGACTCATTTAATTGTAAAGACTCAGTTAATTGTAACTTTTTTGTTCAGAAATATTAAAATAGAAAAGATGAATTCGAACAATCAGAAACTTCTAGAAATTTTAGCATCTATGCAATTATTATAAAATATAAGTTAAAAAATTTATTACCGTACTTTAAAAAGAAGTATTATTTCTATTTATTTAATTTTAACTCATGTAATTTTTTAGGAAGAAACCGAGATAGTTTCTCCAGGAGAATGCTGTCCAAAATGCATTGCATGTAAGTACTTATTAACATAATAAAAATGAAACATAGTTTATTTTAATAGTGTACATCGTTCTATTGTTGATGGTTGAAAAATATATACATTTTTTACATGTATGTAACATATGTCAAATAAAAATTCCAACAAAAAATATTCTTTTATAGAAGAAAAAAAAAATTAAATAAATAAATAAATAAATAAAACATTAAAAAGGTTTTACATTATTTTCGATTGCCTGCAGCACTAAAAACTCTTTTTTTTTTCCCTTTAGTTATTGCGTTCTTTTTAAATGTACACAAAGTTTTTTTCACTTTCAAAAACAAGAATTCAAAACGTTAGAAACAAAAGATGTGGTAACATTTTTCTGCGATTTTGGATGTTATTGAACTTTTTTTTTATAATGTTTAAATTGTTAAAAAATAATACATCGTATTTAAATTTTATATTATTTGCTCTAGCATTATTAAGATTATTTGATACATTCTAATGAATGAAAAATAAGAGAGGATTAGTAGAAAAAATATGTCAAATGTGGACATTAAGAGTTATTTTAAATCACCAATCAATACTAGACATAGAAAGAGAAATTAATTTTTACGTGGAATATAATAAATAAATTAAATAAATAATATAAACAGTTTACAGCAATACTTTTCGAACAACAATATATATATCTTGCAATGTATATATATATATATATATATATATATATTTTTTTAGATGGCTTTTTTAAACTGTATTAATATACATTAAAGAGCGATTTGTAAATGATTGAGTTAACGTTAGTTTTTATAAATAAAATTTTTTCGTATTGGATTCTAGAATTTAGTTTTTCTTTAGAAATATGAATACATAAATTCTTATATGTTTGAATTCTTTGACCATTCTTGAATATGATAAATTCAGCTAAAGAAATTTTCGATTAAATAGAATACTTTTTCACTAATTTACATCAACGGGTCTCTTTTGGTTTAAAAATAAGTGTTAAACATAAGATTGGAAAATTATATCAAATGTTCTAATTGAAATTCTTTATAGTGTACATTTAAACATAAAAAGAAGGCATATTTAATACAACGTAACTCGGAGCGATTTTGTGCAAATAGACACAAAATTTTCCACAAAACTTCATATTTGTATAAAATTAATCAGGAAGTCAATACATGAGTTTTTGAAATATATAAAGCTCTGACCACCAAGATGAAATTTAGTTTTTAAAAAGAACACAAGATAATTCACAATTATAAGAATTTATTAACGGCATAACTCTTACAAGATTTGATCAATCATTGATTTGTGCAATGATAGTTGAATCCAACGAAATATACGTAATCTCAATCTCAAAGTAGAAAAAGTGATTTTCTCCCCTCACCAGTTACACTGCCATAGGTTAATTCATGTAAATAGCAGTTGTCATATATCATATCGATATTTTAATTGGAACGTATGTTATTTCACTCTGGTTTCGATTACTTATTCCACAGCCACGTCATATTATAAATAAATTTTTACACAATTGTTTATTCGATATGTTGCATTTAATTAAAAGCATTTTATTAAACTTCTGCTTTCATTATTTTCCTTTAGGGTCATTCTGTTTGGTTTCTCCTAATAAGACCATCATGTCATTCGACTTGTCAAGGTACGAAATTCAAGGAGAATGTACCTACACCGCAGTTGAAGATTGCATTGCAGGTCGCTTTAAAGTACTCATCGAACCTTCTCAGAATTCAACTAATTTAGTTATTTATCAGGATTGCTCTAAATTAATTATTTCATCTAACGGAAGTTTACTTGTAGACGACAGCATTGCAACAGTACCTTATGTATCTGAAACATTCATCATAGAGGATACAAACTTGACCATCACCGTAAAAACAAAATCTGATTTACTAGTTCAATGGGATTTCATAAATGAAGCCGTCATTGGGGTACCTATTACTGATGTAAACAAAATGTGTGGTTTGTGCAGCAAATTTGAAGAATATTATGTTTATGGAAGTGGAAGATATTCACTGTCAGAAAGATACTCTCCAGTAAGAACATTTTTCAGTGATGTATTTTCATTTGTTCTTTCAGAGGATTAACTAATTTTTATACTGTTATTTTATGATATGTTGCAAATAAAAATTTTGCATTAATTTCAGATATATGACTGTCTGAAAATAAACAGTGATTGCATTTAAAGGAGCGATTTCATAGCTTTTTATAATAATAATTTAATGCTATCATTCTTTGTAGTCAAAAAATATTTACGATAATTTTATTAATTAAAAAAATATATATGTTTCATTAAAACAAAGTTAAATCGCTTGAACAAAGAAGGAAACTTATAAAATCTGATATATTTCGTTCGTTTGATATTAAAGATGCATTCAATTTTTTCAAAGATTTTTTTTTCTTTTTTTCTCAATTAATAACACAGAAAAGAAAAAAAAAATTGCTTCCTAATTTGTAATAGTTTGAATTGAAGTAAAAGTACTTAATGATAAAATCTTTCTTAAAATCAAAGTACTTGAAAGAAAACGTTTATAGATAATTATCGTACTTTTATTAAATATGAGCAATTACAATATAATGAATTGGTAAAAAATAATAACATATTTGTTGTTTAAATAAAAAGACACGAATGAATACCAGAGCATACTTTTTATAATTTTTTTGTTCGTGTATGCACTGAAAAAAAAAATTCTGTGACTGACATTAAATAAAATAATCACGTTTGGTAACGCTCTCGATTAGACATATGTGGCCCTGGTTCGATTCCCCCTTTTTCAAGCGTAATTGTTTTATTAAATGCATATGTTTTTTTTTTTTTTTTTTTTTTTCTTTAGCAAATTTGCAGCACTATATATTGTAAAATTGTATGAGTTTTTTTTTTTTTTTTAAATAATACGGCTTAAAAATTTTAGTCACGCGTTAACTTAAAGATTCTTGAAAGTTACCGCACAAAGGATTATGTATTATTTCACCCGCATGTTGTAGGTGTGTTCTAGCTTTTTTTTTTTTTTTTTTTTTTTTTTTTTTTTACAGTGTATAGATACATATATAAGGTCTGTCCAAAAAGTAATGAGACTGAATTTTTTTGCCCCAAGCAGAAAGCCAAAGGGACGAAGTCGGTACAAAGGGTCAGAGTAAGACTACTATATAACAGGCTGAATCATTCGCCGCCATTTGTACGTCAAGTCCGTCATTGCTAAACCTAAAACTACCATATAACACTATTATATGAGACTATATATGACTATTATATAGTTGTCTTAGGTTTAGCAATGACGGACTACAATACAAAACTATTATATGAGACTATATAAGAATATTATATAGTAATCTTAGGTTTAGCAATGACGGACTTGACGAACAAATGGCGGCGAATGATTCAGCCTGTTATATAGTAGTCTTAGGTCAGAGGTGGTACAGATGGTGGGGACTGCCAGCTACATCTAGTGGAAGTCAGTTGACCTTGAGCCTCTCTAACGTACGGATCGATCATGAAATTGATACATATTTGAATGTAGCGTTAGGTTTTTAGAATGCGAAACGCCATAAAGTTTTTCGTAAAAGAAAACAAATCAGCTACGGAGACACTTGCTCCCGTCTCAGTTCTTAGCAAAACACAGCTTTTGAACTCTGCTCCAACCACCGTACAACCTCGATCAGTCACTGTCGGACTTTTTTCAATTCTCTCGGTTAAAATCCAGTTTAAGAGGTTATTTTGAGATTGTTTTTAATCGTTTTCACAGTCTGAAGAACTTACAGAGAAACATAACGCTCGTTCTGGAGAACATTCTAGTTGAAGACTTCCAAGCGGGCATCAACAGAAGGAATGTCGTTAGCAACGGTGTATTGATGCAGGGAATGTTATTTTGAAGAATATTAAGTGTCTGTAAAATTATCTTCAAATAAACGAATGTTATGGAACCACCCTTATTACATTCGGGACAGACAGTGCATGATTTCGATAATTATCTTAATTCTTAATTTAACTATGAAAACTTATCGTTGCTTGATGCTATTTGACATATTTGTATTAATTTTCACCAGAAGAAATCATATTTCCCAAACATTTTATGATTGAATATATCCAAATTAATGAAGTTCATCGTATTTTTGAAAATATTGACGGCAATGAAAATTTCCTGTCTCTGAAGCTAATATAAATCAGAAATTTTATTTAACAAAACACGTGTTATTTCTAAAAATGTTATTATATTTGATTAGACGTAAATTTCGCTGCACACACTGATAATCATAAAAACTATTCTTTCTCTCAGTTTTATTCGATTGTTTCTGCGGATTACCTCTTAAGATGAATAATTCATTCTTGATAGTAATTTAGGAATTTTTTTTTATTGCTGGGTTAAGACCCATTAAAAGTATTTTTTCTCTGTACTTATTTTGAAGATTTAGCATCCCTTTCTTCTTAAAGTAACCTTTAAATTATTTGTTTCAGAATATTAAAATAAAAAATATTTTTTTGAAAATAGAGGTATTTAATATTTCACTAAAAGTGAAGGATTTAATAACTATGTGTATGCTGTACATGCTGCTTGCTATATTGAAACTGTCAAAATTTTTGTAGGATTTAACTGTGGTATATAACTCTTTTTTAATGATCGGTTATCTCTCTCTCTTTTTTTTAATGAAAGAACAGTATGCATTCTTTAGTGAACTAAATTATCGGACATAATTTGAAAATAATATGTAATGTTATCCATCACTTTCAACCGGGAAGAGAGAGGAGAGTTTATACATATTTATTTTTTATTTATGAAAAATAAATTTTTATTATTGGAATTATTTTTCGCTGTTAATGTTTGTTAAAAAGCCATAAAAAATTATGGTAGTAAAGTGATTTATAACACTAAGGTTACGATTCTAATATAATTATGATTTTTTTTCTATTGTCCAATCTTTTTGTAGTAATAGATATTATAATGAGCTAATAACAATCATATTTTTAATTAAGGGGAGTATAGCATTAAATTTGTCAAAAAAATTTAAAATATATATGTATTAGCTTAAGAGACTTCTTAAATTTTTTAATTTGATATAAATCGAATTATTTTTTGATGACTAGAAATGACTGAAAATATTTTTCAAATAATGCGTGGAAGTCGTTTATTTATTTAATTTTCCGCCTGTAAAACACTTTTTTGGGACTTGGGACAAGTTTTTGCTTAAACTACAAAACCAATTCAACTTATTTCCCCCCCTAGTTATTAAAGATAGTTGTAGAAAAATACTGTAATGGAAGTTTTTCAAAATGTTAAATATTATTAAAATTAAAAACTTTCAAATTTGGAAAAAATTGTGAAAAATCTGAAATCATGATATATGTATAAGTAACTGATAATAAAAAAAATCTAAAAAAAAAGTCAATAAAATCAGTCAAGTTGTTTACAAGAAAAACATGTCCCTAATATGTGCTAGCCACATAGCAAACTCTTCAACGGCTAGTTTTCCCTACTGTACTCCCCTTAGAAATTTTTTTATTTTTAGCTTTATAATGGCAGCTTGTGATTTGATGTAGTTTATGAGGTAACGTGGAGTAAGCAAAATTTTACACTTTTTACTACCTCCAATTCCGAATAGTAAAATTTGTCGTAATTTTAGTTAGAAAGCAAATATTTGGCATAATAGCTAGGCAAAATTTTAAGATACAACTATTTCACAATATTTCCTCATAACATCATTTCATAAGCCCTCATTATAGCTCTGTTGATTCTAATTACATATATTGTTTTGCTATGTGTAATAAATTTTAACTCTCTTATTAATAGGTTGAAAATCAATGTTTTATTATCCCTGAAGGTTTTGAAGACAACCCCGCCAGTGGCTGCTTTAGCATGTGTTCTTATCAAGAAGCTTACATTTTCCTTGTAACAACTGCATTTTTATGCATTTTCATTAGTAACAAATTAATATGCCGCTACTAATAACTACTTATGGACATTTAATCAATTTGTGTTTCAGTTGCCTGGTTTTTTACTATTCTGATATTATATGTTTATATGTTGCATTTTTCTTTTGTCGTGTTGAATTTTTCTCAATTTTAATTTCTTAAGCTCAATTTTTAAAAAAACATTTCATCATATACAGGAAAAAAATAATAAAAAGTGTAACACTGTTACGAGCATTTGATTTTATATTATAATATAAAACTACAAATTCGAGAAATAAGTTTTACACCAGTTTACTTCCTATGTAAATAATGATATTTAAATATTTTATTTTTATCTTAACTTTCGATTATATATATATTACTCATATTTCATGGAAACGCTGAAATAATTTTAGCAAATGGGAAAAATGGGTACGCTAGAATTCCAACATAGGCTTAATGAGATTTCGCTATTTACAAAATTATTTCGGCGTTTCCATCAAAATTTTATGTAATATATATGGGCAAAATTATAATTTAAGTTATTCGTTGTCATCCAGCAATAATGGAGTGAAGTTAAAATAATATAAAACAACGTCTGCATTCGAAGTCACATACAAACGTTCAACCGTTCGTAAGAGCTATTTGTGTCTCAAATTGACCGGGTCACAGAAAAAAATGTTTTGTTCGAACAACCAAATTTTTTTTGAGATTATATCAACAACAATAATAAAAAGTTTATTGATTTCCCGAACTCTTTTGTTGTTTCAACAAAATTTTTGTTTCTCCAACAAAAGGGTTTTTTTTTTTTTTTTTTCTGTTTCTTCAACAAACCTTTTTTTTATGTAGCCTCAAAACATTTTGCTGTTTTAATATTTTTTTTATTTTTTATTTTTTATTTTTTAAGCTGCTTACATGATAGAGCACGTTATTGCGCTATGTCTAAGGACCCAGATTCGAATCTTGACCTGGTCATTTTTTGTCTTGCTAAAACAAATTTGTGACCTTTCTTTCAAAAATCTCTTTTATTTGCTGTACAAACTTGCTATGGCATTAATTGTTCCATGCTTTCTGTGTTTTATGTGTTTATGACAATTTTTTTCATTAAAATTTTTATCATATTGAAATAAAGCGACAGTCACAAAACTACGAGCTGACTTTACTTATGCATGTATCCTATGAAATAAAAAATTATTAAGCAAACAGAAGGATATGGTTTTTGAAATCGCCCAAGGTGCTGTTGCAGTGATGCGAAGTAAACATGCAAAATTTAAATTTCAAAATCTCTTAAGAGATTGCCGGGTTTTTCGCTGAATTGGGAAGAAAACTATTTATTTTTGTTGCTCGTATGATCTTGCATTTTTTTATTTAACTTGTAAAGTCAGTTTATATTTATTTTTTCTTAGCTTGCATTTATTAATATATATATATATATATATATATATATTATTTTAAATATTTACGCATTATTAGAGTAGAGTCAAAATCTGGTAAATAAATGCATTATGTAACGTTATCAATTTCTTTGATAGATTTCTATTACTCAGATTTAGAAGGGATTTTATGTCCCAATACTATTGTTAGAAACACATTTTTTACTTGAATTCATCTTTATTTATCATGCATAACCCACATGAACGTTCAGATGGCTTAAACGTATGAGAAATATGAAAATTTTACTTACAAATCTTCCCCTATTCTAGAGAAAATGGTTCATTTTATCAGTAGCATAAGTCATTATAATACTGGTGAGAGCTATTTATAGATTCAATATAACATTGTATTCGCCTGACCAGCCAGGCAGTCCCTTTTAAAACATCAAATAAAGGAATAGTGTCCGTTTACCTTCGACAGTAGTCTTCAAAGCAACAACAGCGAAGTTTTTAAAGTAAACACATTAAATTTTGTAAGGCTTCGAGAGATATTAACCTATGTCTGTAATTCTCTTTTCGAAGAAAACAAATATATTATTCAGTGGATTTAACTTCGCGCTATAGCTACGCTGTGGATACTTGGCGACAGTCTGGAATTCAAACCTAGGGATGCTGCAGCATAGCTACCAACTTTCTTAATTTATTCTGGAATATTATTAGTATCCGCCCCTTTTCACATTGTATTCTTTATAGAATAATTTTCTGCAGCATATAATTGCGATTAAATAAGAGGAAAATGACTCTAGAAAGAATTCGGCGTGAAAAAATGGCGGGTAATAAGAACATTCTGGAATAAATTAAAAAAGTTGACAGCTATGGTCCAGTAACATACCCTCACAATTTTGGGGGAAAATATGGAGAATAGCTGAAATATTTAATGCTGAATTGATGAGAAAAATTATTGTCTGTTAGGCACGTCTAGTTTATGTTTAAATCTCTGTTACTTGGCTTAATTTTTTACTTTCCTGACTGCAATTTTCCCGAGTGGATCACAGTAGCCCAGTTGGCAGAGAGTGGAACCCGTAATCAGAGAATTGCTGGTCCGATATTCGAGCCGGCAAAGGACCCTCGTGTATATTAACGGTAACTTATGCCCATAAAATCCTTGGAGGAATGATATAAGAGGAGGTGGCATGTCCGGAAAAACGTGAAACCAAAATCGTAACCGTAGAAGCCATTGACTAACACAGTTGTATAAGAAATTCTGCGTTGTTATTTTCAAATTATGTGATATGGATCATTAGAGACGAAAGTCATTGTAACTATAGGTCTCAAAGCTTTCAAATAAATGTCAGATATATAAAATACATAGTGCCAAATTTACGCTTTTCGGCTACCGGAAAATTTTAACATTTTTTTTTTATTGTTATTTATTTTTTATTTTATTTCTAATAATTTTGTTACAATTTTCACTTATTAAACAAGATAAAAATTTCCATAAAAATTTTCCGGTAGCTAAAAAGCATAAAATTTGGCAATAATGACATAACACACTACTAGCCAACGCTTTTGTAGACTCAGTATGGCGCTTTCTTGTCTTCTATTGCGGCAGCCATCTTGAATTGACGACAGTTAACTTCATTTGCCTTGCATGCTGGTACACCGTATGCCAACTACTATTATATCATTCCTCCAAGGTCAAATCCATCGTGGTTGCAATATTTTCTATGTTCCATAAAACTAATACCTCTAGAGGTTAATACCTCTCCAACTAGTTTTATATACGCCGATACCTAAACTTGAGTTTAATTATATCATTACTATCATTTAATTTGATTATTTTTTAAATATCATTTAATTTGAAGCCAAATAACATAAATTTAGTCATTTCATAAACGGGCAATCAAATATGTTAAGAAAATTTTCATTAATATAATGTTCTACACTACCTACCAATAAGTAATTGGACATTTTCGAATTTAGACATTTTGTCAAATATCTAGAAAAGTTCTTTTGGAATCATCTTGAAACTTTGGTAGCATAAAGAACACCGTTATATCTCATATATTTTAGCAAAAGTTGTGTCCTGAGAAGGAAAATGGAACCAGTAAAAAATTAAAGAAAAATCAAAATGTTTTGGATCACCCTGCAAAAAGTAATGCTTGAAATGCATTTTGGCTCTAGCATGGGATTAAGAGGAATTTTCGCATTATCTGTATAAATTTTTAAGAGGCTACTACATACAATCATGGAGATATAACGGTTTTTTTTAAAACATTGAAAAAAAAAATTCCACTTTTTAAATTATAACAGGTAGGGTATTAGACCCAGAGCAAAGAAATTTTCATAAAATTTGGCATGCTTCATTACACACAGCATACTGCAATCTATGCATGCGCTAGCTTTAAAAAAAAAATCATTTGCATAATTTAATAGCCAAATATATTGAGCAACTTCTATGAAAACCCCAAACAAATTTCGTGTAAATTTAAAGAGTTATAAGCGATAGAATGAACAGAATTTCAGTTCTCTCAAAATAAAAGCTGAACTATAAGGGGTTTTACTTACATTTTTATTTTGTTTCAACCAATGTCCAATGGTAATACAGTGTTCGCTGATTGTAAATAAATATTTATAAAGCCCCCTATCATCATCCTTTTTTTTTTTTTTTGCGAAGAACTGAAATTCTGTTCATTCTATCTCTCATAACTCTTTGAATTTACACGATATTTGTTTGAGGTTTTCATATACGTTGCTGAATAATTTTGGCTATTAAATTATCCAAATGAATTTTTTTAAAAGCTAGCGCATACGTAGATTAAAATTATTTAGTAGAAGTGCTCCTATTTCGTAAGACATTTAACATTTTTGCATTCTGATTGCAGTATGCTGTGTCTAATGAAGTATGCCAAATTTCCTGAAAATGTCTTTGCTCTGTGTCTCCCTACGTGTTATAATTAAAAAGAGGAGAAATTTTATTTGCAATATTTTAAAAAAACCGTTATATCTCCATGAATATATGTGGTAGCCTCTTAAAACTTTATACAGATAATGATAAAATTCCTTTTAATCACATGCTACAGCCAAAATGCATTTTATGTATTACTTTTTACAGGGTGGTCCAAAACATTTTGAATTTCCTTTAGTTTTTTACTGGTTCTCTTTTCCTTTTCAGGGTACAACTTTTACTGAAATATATGAGGTATAACGTTTTCTTTACTCTACCAAAGTTTCAAGTTTCAACTTTTCTAGATATTTGACAAAATGTCTTAATTCGAAAGTGTCCAAATACTTATTGGTAGGTAGTGCAGTGCGTACATATACACACATGTATGACACTTCAGTATTCATTCAATTTATGGACAAAGTTGTATTAATTTATGTTTCATTTGACAATGTCATTAGATTTTCTTAAAAATTCTAGAAAAATTAGATGAAAAAAAAAATGTAATTTTTCTTCGTTTTTTTCTCTTTATTAATATGCAAATATTAATAAAGAGAAAAGAGTTAATGCTCATGACCAAATGTATTAAGCAATCGTATTTAAACTATTGTCATTATAAATTTTATTAAATACGAAATCTCAAAATAAAATATTCTTTTATGTGGCTTTATTATTGCTATTGTGGTTTTTAACTAAATGTCAGAAAGCATGGCTTATTGTTAATTTTAAAAATGTTATAGCTTTCATTTCCTAAGCTTAATTGGCGTTGAACCTTCAACACTTTTCCTTTTTCTCTAACAACAACAGCAATAATAATAATTGTGACAATTTTATTAAATTACTGTGCTTTTGTAGATAAAGTACATCGTATAGAAAAAGTAAAGTTAAGTAAAAAGATAAGGTGACTGCCTTTTCAATAAGTTTAACCATAAAAATTCGATGCTTGAGTCTTTAAAATATACTGAAACTTTTTCAGTGATTTCTTTCAATTGCACTTCAGTACAAGTCGGTTTGATATTATTGCTTTTATAGAATTCACTGCAATAATTCAATTCACTTGAATCATCTGATGATGCACCACATTTCAGTGAGCAGCTCTTGGGATGAAACCTCTTTTTATTTTTATCGTCTTCGAAGTCTGTGGTATTCAAGATATTTTTCTCGATTTCAGTATTATCCATCAGCTGTGTCAAGTAAGATTCACCTAAAAATGCTGCAATGCTAAACATGGCACTACGAGGATTATGTTCCACGTGTTCGTGACAAAGTATTAAAACATTGTTTTCATTAATTCGTTTATTCCATGGCATAATATGCTTGAAGACAGACCCGTATGCCACTTTTCCGTTAAAAAAGTCATTGAAAAATACCTCAAAACATTCTGAAATGGAATCTTGCATGACTAAAAATTTATAGAACGATGCACATGCTTCCCACGGCGTCCTTACAACATATATATACTTTGCTCTTTTATAAAATGGTATTAATCTAAAAGGCAAATATGTCTTATATAATCTTGGTAGTTTGTGCTTTAATATATGCTCGTAAGCTGTCGCAAGTTCATCGATATTTTCCATTTCAATGCAAGGCAAGAAACGATTACTTAAACTGTTTACAGGTGGATGCTTCAAATCGTTATATAAGAGTTTCCAAACAATGGAATCGATAATTTTACTGTCACATTTCGGATAAGAAGATAATATTACGTCGTTCGGTTGCAGTTTGAGTGTAAATGCTTTTCTAGCACTTTGAGGAGTGACGAGAGGGGATATAGGTAAAGGCAATCCCGCAACTTTAAATATCTTTTCCTCTTTTGCCTCTTTTGCCTCAGTTGCGACATCAAAGCCTTCCGCCATGTCTCTTGCATTCTGGAATAAAATATATAATTAACAGTTTAAATAACAAAATATTTCCAGTCATTTTAAAAATACTGCTCAGTATGTCAAATTTAGCAAATAAATTTTCAGTATGTCATATTTAGCAAATAGCTTATTTTATGCTCTTAGAATATTTTCTTTCAAAATATAACGATATCGATTATTCTAAACTCATTTGTACAATGATTAAAGGCATGCCAGATTTCGTTATTGTTATAAAGATGATTTATCTGGCTACAAATAGATATCGTTTTAACACATTCGCTGTCGATGTCACGTGACTGTCATTATAAACACGCTAGCGCGTGATCGGCTGCGAATGTGTTAATCATAATACATAAAATAATTAGGTTACACTGTACGTATGTGTATATACCATATATACACTCTATAACAAAAAAAACGACGCACCAAGAAGAAGTGGGACAAAATTGGTAAATGGGGTGGAATGGGTGGTCCGAATGGGACAAAAATTGGTAGATATGATGTACATGTGGAGAAAAACAATTGATTACAGTTTCAGAAAATTTGAATGATTTAATCAAGAGAAAGGGCTTTACAAAGTAAACAAGTCAATAACGCGTTGGTCCACTTCTGGCCCTTATGCACGCAGTTATTCGGCTTGGTATTAATTGATAGAGTTGGCAGATGTGTTCTTGTGAAGTGTCGTGCCAACTTCTGTCAAATTGTTGCGTTCGATTGGTAAAATCCCGAGCTGGTTGTAGTACCCTTTTTATGATGCTCCAAATGTCCTCAGTAGAAGAGAGATCCGGGGACTGAGCTCAACTACACTGAGCCACCTATTAAGGGTATTTGAAGTCACTGAAGTGCCAGTTGCACGTAGGATCGACGATAATGATCAATTGGTGCTTGATTCCATCAAAACCTGTATGTATGCCAATTTGTGTCCAGTTTGCATTACTCCTTCTTGATGCGTCACTTTTTTTGTTATAGAGTATATATACAGTCGGTAACAAAAGTGTCCGAACACTAGCAAAAATTCCTATGTAAAAAACGTGCACTTCATACGGTTTTATTAAATAAATCCTTATCGAATCATGTTCTTACACTGACTAAGAACAGGATTCGACAAGGATTTATTTAACAAAACCGTATGAAGTGTACTTTTTTTGCATAGGAATTTTTGCTAGTGTTCGGACACTTTTGTTACCGACTCTCTCTCTATATATATTATTTTTATTTATTTTTTATTTTATTTATTATTATTATGATTATTATTGTAAAATTACATTAAATGTATATAAATAAAATATAAAAAATATACACCATGTGCTGTCGTAAAACAATAAAACACATGTGCTGTAAATTTTTAAGTATGATATATGGATTTTCTAACATTAAACTTTTGTCGGCCCTAACGCTGTAAACAGTGTTGCCAAATTTTGAGACTTTTATTAAACTATCACCAATAATTTTGAAGCGTGATACTTGATATACATAATAGGCGTGGACGAATAACTTTCGAAGTTATTAGGCAAACGTTACAGTTAAAATTTAGTGGTATATATTGAATAAAAAAGTCCAAAACTGACCAGAGAAGTTAAAATAAATAGAAAGGGTTAAGTTTCTCTACAGTACAATTAAGACCCTATATTAGTAAGAGACTGGACATTGACGGAAAGTCGGTCATCTTAGTGCCAAATCGGAGCGATCCCCGTAGAACGTAAAGCTTTTTTCTACGCGATTGGTACTTTACTATACAACATAAATGGAAGAAAATTGTATTAAATTTGTTCAAAAAGCAACGCAAAATATAAATAAGTAATTGTTTTCGTCTTAGAATTAGAAAAAAAAAAAAAAAAAGAAAAGAAAAAAGAAATTAAAGAAAAACGAATTTTTTTAAAACCTTCGATAAGACATGCGGATACGTTTTAAATTTCGATCGGAAAACAGAGGAATTTTTTTTTTTTTTTTTTTTTTTTTTTTTTTGTTATATATTTCTATATCAAGCAAAATACGTTCATTGTGAAAGTAATTCTACATTATTTTTTATGAGGATATACATTTTATACTTAAAAAGCTAGAAAAATTTTAACAAAAATATGGTAATATTGGTGTTTATCAAGTAATTCATGAATAAATGTAAAACTACGGCAGAAGAAAGAAAATTATTTTTTATTATTTTATAAAAATATTTATGTAATATTTTTACAATCTAAAAATACATATTTTTTTTTCCAATTGCACATTATTATTAATAATGACGTAGTATTTATTTATTTTTGTAAAAATATTAACCAACAAATAAAAACAAAAATTTAATTAATAATAATTTGTCAAAATATTAACTAGTATTTTTAGAAATTAAAAAATATGTTTTTATTTATTTCATTTACATTTGCTTATTTCATTGATTTTTTTTTTCTCATTTTTTAGTTTTTAAAAATAATATGTAAATAAAAATAATAACTTATTTGAATATTAAAATTTATATGAAAAATATTATTTAAAAAAATATATATATATATATTTCTTTTGCCAGTAAATAATGTACACCATTTTTCTTTATTTTTATCAATTTATTTTAAGAAAACGAATGCATTTCGCGTACTATCAAATAACCAAAAACTATTTTTTAATGTAGTTATTTTAAATATGTATTTTAAAATATATTAGAAAAATACATGCTAATGTAGAAAAATACATTCAGATCTAACATACTAAATGTGTCACAAAACAGAACTTGAAAACTAATAGCTAGCAAATAAATAATGTAATTATTTCATATGTTAGGAAATAAATACGTAAAACAGCATGCAATTAGAGAATTCAAAGTATTTAAAACATGATATAAAATAAATAACAATGCATTTTTATGAATGATGAACTCAAATGAAACTAAAACGCAACTTATTTAAATAAAGTTACAGTCGGTAACAAAATTATCCGAACACTAGCAAAAATTTCTATATAAAAAAAGTAGAGTTAATACTGTTTTGTTAAATAAATCCTTGTCGAATCATGCTCTCAGACTGACTAAGAACATGATTTGGCAAGGATTTATTTAACAAAACAGTATTAACTCTACCTTTTTTATATAGGAATTTTTGCTAGTGTTCGGATACTTTTGTTACCGCTTGTACTTACAAACGGTTTATTAAAAATATGCAATTTGAAAAAATTTCATAATGCATCATTTTTTAATTTTTAGAAGAAATACTAAATTGCTCAAAACGATCATGTAGTTAATAAATACTTATATGAAAATTTTGTGTTTTCTGGGATTTTATTACAATGTTTTTTCATTCGGTTCCAAGTTTCCTTTATATATTTTACGTATTGTGATTGCATTTGCATATTTTTTTTATTAACTTTTTTAGCTAATTCCTATATAGTTTATCATTTAGAATGTATTGATAGTCTAAAAGTATATAGGTGTTATTTGAGATTGTTCATTTCATTAAGATAATATATTTGCATAAATTGTATGCATATATCCTGCAAAATAGAGTTAAATAAAATATTGAAAAATAACCATTTTAGCTTTTATACGCGTTAAAAAAATGAGAAAACGACTTTAATATTTACTTTAATATTACTGTGTATACATGTTAAATAATGTCCTTGTTTTGAGTATCTTAATGTTTCTTTTCATAATTAAATCTGCATACATAATTTTTATAAAATAATAATGATAATTTAAGTTGTTGATAAAAGAATTTTGTTTGAAACTGTTCTGGTTAAATAGTTTTATTTTGAAAGTAAATTGGTACTATTTTATAATTCAAATGTTCACTATTCAAAAAGGAAGTTTATGAAAGCTATTAGCTATATTTCACATTTACAGAGCTGCCAACCTAATCCGGCAAATTGTTAACGCCTATTGAAAAACGCCCCTTTTTCTATACCACTTAATTTTTAGAGTATTTGTTTTCTTCATTCATCGTAAATATATTTGAAGAGAATTACTCTAAAAATAAAGTGGTGTAGAAAAAGGGGCGGTACTAACAATTTGCCGGATTTGGTTGGCAGCTCTGCATTTAAATCTTTGAACTTATATTGAAATGACAAAAAAATATGGAATAAATTGAAAAGTAAAACAAATATTACTTGAACCACATACCTTTTTTTTAATTTTTTCTTTCAAGTTAGAAAGTAATTACGGCACAACGTGTTGTAAAATTACAATCCTCCCCCTTGAAAACTCAAGTACGTACTTATTTACAGCATGCTTTAAATTTATCGCTCGAAGATTTGGGAATTTTTGTATTCGCATGTTGTGTTGTATTCTACAACATTCATTTTTTATAGTGTACGGCTATACTCGAATACGTTTTGTAAAAAGCAAGCCACATTAAAAACTTGTTGTATCTTATTATGGTAAAATAATCTATAAATCTATCCATCCCTATTTATAAAATTAAAAAGAAAGATGTGTATTTTTTTTTTTTTTTTTTTTTTTTTTTTACTACAGTGTGCTGGACAAATCGCAGCCATTGTTTAAAAAAAAAGAAGAAGAAATCACAAAAGGGCATTATTAAAAAATAATAATAATAATAATAATAAATGATGCGTAAGAGCATCTGACAGAATTTACGATACAAATTTACGGCCAGCACTTGAAAAACAACAAAGAAGAGAGACCACGCAAACAAAATCTTCAGGCTAGCGCCACTGAGTCCCAAGAACTGCAGCAGGAAATCTAAAAGTAAGCAGATTGGAGCAGAAGTGGTCCAATGAGAGAAACAACCCAATTAAAAAATTATAAAATGAGACCTCCTGCAAAAATTATAATGAGAGGGTACAAGAAAAAAGAGAAGAAAATTTTTTTAGTGATTTTGCCTGAGATATTCATACTGTCAACTCGTAAAAAATGATGTTATAACTTAAGTCATCTCTTGACCTAATAAAAAATTGCTCTTCCATTTACGAGCATATGCTGATAAAAGGGCCTAGCCTTGGCCATGATGAAACATACGACGAATGTGAGTTAATAGATCCGGAGCATATTTATTTAGTGCCATGAAGATGAAAATATGAAGAAGCCCTTCAGCGTGACCAACCCTCTTACTCCCTGGTTGCACCCACTCTCCCAACGTCTTGTAATCAGATGAGAAAAATTGATTTAATTCTCTGGTCAGTAATTTTAAAATTTTAGAAGTGTATCTAAAAATAGACCTGATTCTTTGTACTCATTCAACTATCCAATTGTAATTAAATGAATAGTCATTGAGATCCCAGTATGCTTTAACCCTTTCAGTCGCAGTGTTCCCGCTGATGGAACACCTAATTTAATTCTCAAATGCAAAAACTCATCCCGGAAATTTTTTAGTAAAAATTTACATTTATAACATAGCAGAAAATGCCCTTTTTTTTAACGTGAAAATTTAAAATTTCTTCTATTTTAATTATGTTCGTAAATTCCGGTGGCAGTGTAATTTAAATGATCCGAATTACCTTGCACTGCAAAGGGTTAAAATACTCCGGAATAAATTGAAATGTTGAGATCTATGCAACTTTTACGAGTTTTTGTTGTCGATAATGTTTACTTATAAAGAGATTTGTTTATTAAATTAAATATTATTTGAATTTAATAAGGTTTACTTACAGATGTTTCAAACCGTAAATTTCTCGAAAAGGAACAATGCTAATTTTTTTATTTTTTAAACATTTATGATCAGCTATGTGTCTAAAAGCCATTTTAAAAATTAGTTTAGTAATTTTAAAAATAAATTAAGTAGAGAACGTTAAAGGGTTAAATGTTTTGTTTAATTTATGTAAATTCTCGTTTAGCAAATAAGTAACCAATGAAATTTAATAAAGAATTTAATTAAAAATATATGACGTTGATATTATTTAATGAGAGTAATTTTGTTTTATTATAATTCTCATATTCCCTTTCAGATTTATGTTTACATGTTTAATAAAATGAATCTTTGGGCATTTCACAACCCGTGCAGGGATATCTATTTGATATTCGAACTGTACTAACTCCTAAGACACGATCATATTAAGGCTACTAATGGGAAGGTAATTAGTACAGCTTCTACCCATCCAACACAGTGCAAAAAAGAATTTGGATAGTAAAAATATGGACCAAAATTATGTAGCCAAAAATCTTGACACTGCAGTCTGCACCTGGATAACACAACAAAATAACTGTAGAACTTTTTAAATACAGGGTTGACAAAAATGATTACAACATTCAATAATTATAATATTATAATAGATTTTACAATATGCTTACGCTTTAGAAATTGCACTGATTTTTACGCTCATTTGCAGATACGTTGGATCAATTATAAAGTTTTTCTTGATGACACAAATTAATATGTAGGTCACTGTTGCTATTGCAACTTTAGGTTCAAGCTTATAAACAGCTATCAGAGGAAAAATTAATAAAATTTTGCATGCAAAAATTTAAAGACTGGAAAAATACGAAGATTAAAAAAAATTTTAGATTTTCACATCTGGACGTTGTTTGTGATTTTGAAACGTCCATTGTACCATTCTCAGCAAGTTTATAAAAAACATACAGTGAAAATAACATTACAGTTTTGCTATTTTTCATGACATTAGAGAGCTAGTGATAAATTTGCATATTAATTTCAGACATCAAGGAAACACCCATAATTGAGCTAACGTATCCTGAAAGGGGAAAAAAAATCAAAACCAATCGAGTATCATCGCTAAAGAATAAGAATGTTGTAAAATCTTTATAACATGTGTATCCACCCTTTGGATTTCTTATTTAAAGGCTAAATATTATTTACATGAAGACATTTAAAAAATGACGGAATATCATACACGTTCATGTTACATTTAAGAAAGAATACTGAAAACTATGCTCCAAATAAATCGTTTTTAAAACACGACACACTAAAATACATGGGAGACAAAAAAGAAAAAAGGATATTTTTTCTTACTTGTGCTCAGTTTACAGTCATTATCAGTAAAGCACTGTATTCATGTGAGATTCACTAACTTTAAAATAAAAAAACAAAAAAAAAAAAATAATTAATCATGCATATGATAATTACGCTCTTTTTTTTTTTTTTTCCTTTTTTTTTTTTTTTTTTTTTTTTGCATTATGAAAAACTAGTTAATATTTATATTACATTAATAACTTTAAAATTAAATGGCACTGATATAATTTTACTGTAAACTATGACTTCTGTAAAATTATAATATGATCATAAGGATTATTTTTTCATTTTTTGCATCCCTGCACTATAATTATAAATATTAAATTCAATACCTTCGATTTATTGTAAGCTCAATTAAATAGATAAATGCAAAGCCGAGTTTGAACAGTTATTAACCATAGATTGTAACGCATCTGAATTTTTTCCTATATCGGAAAAGAAATTTTATTAGAAAATGCAAAATATGAGTTTAATAAGACAAAAAATAAAGAAAATAATACAAAGCTAGGGTAGCAAAGATTTTTACTTTCTCTTACCTATGTATGGTAAAGTATTATTTTTTGGGTCAAATTTCCAAATTATGTTTCTGATATAGTTGCACGTTTTGAGCCTTTTAAATCCAAAAAACGGGTTTTTAGCGGTCAATCTGTGTGTGTCTGTTATCCAAACTCAGTATTCTAAACCTGCACCATATAGGAATGTTATACTAAACATTTGTTGAAATCAAGCAAATGGCCCGTGTACAGTGACGTCCAAGGGAATTTAAATACATTAAGTCTATGGGTAAAATTTCTGGAAGGTAGAATTCAACATTCATAGGCTACATTAACAAAACGAAATAGGTATATATATTCTTTATATATTCATAAAAACCTGTTTTGTTTAGAATATGGTATTTAAATCATTCGTCATTCGTTTACAGGGCTAACAAGAGTATTTACATATATTTGTATTTTGAAGTTCATACGAGATTGCCACTTGAATCGATTGGTTTCGATTGGCAAGTTTTAAAGAATGTTGTCTAAATAATTTGAAATAAACTTTTAAATTTAATAATAGCTTTCAGTTTTTATAAATGTAGGTCCTATATTTAAACGAGGTGTTAAGGGAGGTGGTAGCTCCCTCACACAGAATTATATGTGAAATAAAATTGTTTCAAAATCTATTTTAAATGGTTTCTAAATTATGTTCATATGCAGTACTTCTTATCATACCCTTAACATGCAAACTGCCTTTATAGTATTGAAATGTAGGGTAAAAGAAAGTCGTGTGAGTGACACTCCAGAATATTTTTTATCAATAGAAAGAAAACTGACATATAAAAATCAGAATACGATTTTAAATCCTACTGAAGAGACATGGTAAAGGGGACTCTCTACTAATCGTCTCCGAAAACCGAAGCCAATGTTATTCTACGGCAAATTTTGCCCCGTTATAACTCGTTAACTAATACGTATTTTTAAATTCCGTTTTTGCATTCAGAAAATTCACAACTGTTAAACAGGTTGTCGCTTTCTAAAATTTGATTTTTTTAATTTTTAAGATTACATTTTTAAGCTATAAAATGCAAAATTTCACATTGTGAAATTTCGCATTTTTCAACTTTTAAAAAAAGATATTAGTTTTTATTACCAAATTAATTTTCGTTACCTTTTTTTATTACCAAAGTACGGGGATTATTTTTTTTCTTTCCATGCTACTTTAATCGGTAAGATTCATTTCTAATTATTTGGGCGGCTTAGATTATTTTAATTAAAACCAATTGTTGACATAATCAAAATGGAAATAAGGCACGAAAGATCGTCCGATTTAGATGAGGGAAAAAATAGATGACTGAAAACTTGTTTCTAATTCATATAAGGCTCTGGTACTAAATGAAAGTCAGTGATGACATAATTCCTTCCTTAAAATAAATAAATAAATAACTTTTTGAGCTCTGCTTACATGTTTTGAATAACGTATAACACCACTTATCCGTCAAATTTGCAGTTTGCTATAATTAATGTCAATCTTTAAGAAGCTACAGTTAAAACGAATACCTGTGCAATACTTTGTAATAATAATAACAATAATAATACAAATCAGAATAAATAAATGTGATTAATTTAAGTATACGTGTTTTAGTTATCTTCATCAGTAAAGATATTATTCTGTTTTACTAACGCAACAATTATATTTTATGCAGTACTGAATATGATACGATGAGTAAATTACAGGTTATTACTTACAAAAACAGAATAAATTATATTTTTTGGAATAGTAGAGGTACAGCACTAAATAGTATTAAAAAAAAATCTTATTTTTTATTTATTTTTATTTATTTATTTATTTTACTTTATTTTTATAGTGTACTACTAATTATCTTTATCAGTTTTTTTACTTGATAGAGAAAACAGCAAAAGTTTTGGCAACAAAATTTCCTCATTGATTTATAGCAAGAAAGAAATGCGCAATGAAAATTCAAAATTCATTTTGTTCATGAGTTTGTAGTAATTTTTGTCTATTTTAAAGTGTTAGAATTTTAAATGCATGGAGTGAAGACACAATTCAGATAATCAGAGATAATCAATGCTTTCTAGTCTTTTATTATTTCTTAAATGAGTTTTTCCTCCTTATTATTGTTATTTATTTATTTATTTATTAAGACAAACTTATCTATTAATAAGACGCGGTTCATATGTAGTTTTGAAAGCGAATATTCCAAAGCAAATATTAAAGCAAAAAAAAAAAAAAAAAAAAAGTTAAAAATACAGCCTTCTTGAAGATGAAAGCGAAAGATATTGTCAAAGTGTAGAAGAGTTTAGCAAACAAACAAGTATTCGAATATGACAGTAAACGTTAAAACTGAAGTGTTAAACTTCAGGAGTAGTTTTTTGATAAATTTCAAGCATTATCCTTGGATGAAAGATAAAATTTATCTCTTAGTAAGATAATGTTTAAATAAATTTCGGAAATTATTTTATCTACACCTTGAAACTACAATGCCTTTCTTTTCTAAAAATCTGTTTCGAAAAAAATAGGTATAGAATGCCATAAAAAATTAGCAAGGATATTTAATAATAATTTTTCTAGTTTCACTATTTTATGAATTTTTAATAATTTCCGTTGGCTTTTGAATTCTTCAAGGTGATTAACTACCGCTGTAAATTAAAAGAAAGTGCTATCCCATATGCTATCTAAAATTTAATTTTTATTTATTTTTTAAGGGAGGTAAATGTAGTCTTAATCAATAAAACTGAGTGTCAAAATGATTTCCTGTCGTGCAAAATCAGTTAAAGCTTTTTGCCAAATATATACAAGATATCAAAATCTCTGTGAACCAATGTTAAAAACTTGTAAAATAGAAGTGATACTCTACTAGTGGTTTTCTACTGCAATGCTTCTTAAAATGAAAAATTTTGTTTAAGGAAAAAAAAAGTCCTAAATTTGGTTATAGATGGCGCTATAACTTAAGAAAGGCAAGATAAAACGTCAAAAAAGGGAGCTAATTTATTTTGTGAAACTCACTAGAATATTTAATATGTGCATCTTTTATAGCTACAGTTACATTCATTTTGTAGCTGAAGCAATCCGATGCAATTAATGTGCTAGAGAAAGAGACTGAATTACGTGTATTATTCACGTCTTCAATGTCAGCCACATGGAAAAGTATAAACTCTGTTCTTTATATAGTCTCACAATAATAATAATAATAGTAATAAATCAAGAAAGGATCCAGGTGGCCATAGCAAAACTACAACGCTATATAATCAAGGGACAACTAGCAACCTCTGAAAGACAAATTTGGAACTTTTCTTTTCTTAAACCAAACTTTTCACCACAAGAAGCATTGTAGTAGAAACCACGCTCGTACGCCCCTTATTTAATTTTATATTATAAAGTTTAAAATATGTGAAAGACTTTTAGTTCCCTCTATACATACGTCCGTTACAAAAGTATAAGAGCACAACATATTTTGCTGTTTTGGTAATAAAAGAGTATTTCAATAAAAATCAGAAATAGTTTATGCCAGCACATCAAGTTTAAGTGAAATGAAGCAATTAATGTAAATGGAATTAATTCAGAAAAAATAAGGCATCAATAAAAAAAAAGTGTAAAAAATAACTGTTATAAAATTATAAGACCACATGTAAAAGATACAGTTTTTATCAAATTTAATAATGTTAAATGATATTGTTTGCTATTTTTATATACTTGACGAAACAAATAACTCTATAGGTTTTCTATGTTGTTTAAGCCAGGGATTTGACTCGGCCAAGATATAGTATCAATATTTTCTCTTTTAAGCCGCCTTTTTGTTTATTTACATGTATGACTTACAGCATTACCTCATTAAAACTTCTATTTTTCCTCTCCTAAAAGTGGTCCGAAGGATATCTGACTTCGATTGGTTGGTTGGTTGGGTTTTACGTCGCATTAGTGCTGCGAAATGGGCAATTGACGACGGTGTGAGACTCATCCGAGAGGTATTTCTGATTTCAAAATAGCATCCGTTGATAACTGTCCATGTTTATCTTTCCCTCAACTCTTTAGAGATCGCATTTTCCTGCAAATGTGATGGCACTCCACACCATAATGGAACCGCATTCCGTATGCCTACTGTAGAACTCGCGAGTATTTTGCCTTAAGTCATGCCCTGGAGCACTTCATGGCGAAATATATTATTTCAGAACGAGAAAAAGTTTATTTTAGATGGTCCGATGGCAATAAGCCAATAACTACTATTGCCCTGACTTAGGCAAAATCCTCGCGAGTTCTAGGCAGATGGGAGGCGGTTCTGTTATGGTGTGTAGCGCTATTTCATTATGCAGGAAAATGCTATCTTCAAAGATTTATGAGGAAAATTACCAACGGTTACCTACGGATGGCCAAATTTTGGAGATTCAAAATGGAATTATGAACAAGATAATGCTCCCAGTCATACATATAAATAAACAAAAGAGTGATGTAAATGAAAAAAGATTGATACTATACCTTGGCTAATTCGAAACCCTTACCTTAACGCCATAGAAAATTTGCAGCGTTATTTGTCTCGACAACTATATGAAAATTACAAACATAACGATATTCCCGAATCATTCCTTAAGAAATTAAGGAATTCGATGCCAAATCGTGCATTTCAAGTTAATCTGAGAAAGTTTGGGGCAAAATCTTACTAAATCAACGAAAACTGTACTTGTTTTACTGTACTTTGTTTTACTTATAATGTTGTAACAGTTATTTTTGACATTTTGCTTTTACTGAGGTTATATTTATTTATTTATTTTATTTTACTTTACTTTATTTTTTAAAATAAATTTCCATTTATGTTAATTGCTTCATTTTACTAAAACCTTGATGTACTGACACAGTTTTTTTTTTTTTTTTTTTTTTCATTGAAATATTTCTTTTATTACCTAAAGAGAAAAATATATTGTTGTCTTATGCTTTTGTAACAGACTGTATATACATATATTATTTAAAATTAGTATTCATGTCTGTGAATTCTTCTTTTTCCAGCGGAAGTTTTAACACTTTTTTTTTTCTTTTTGTAGAAATTATTTCTTTATATTATTTTTAGGTGGGTAAATAAGTCGGAGATTATCATTCCAAAATGGTGACATAATACGTAGGGGTTTCAAAAAGTATGGTAACAAGAGCTCTGACGAGTGTGCAGATTATCCGTTTGAATAAAAATCCCTGTGAAGATAACGCAGACGATCACAAGAATCAAAGGGTACCGGTAGATGGAGCTGGTTATCTATTAACACAACTAACTCGCAGTTCGATTTGCGTTGACGGTTGACGGAAACATGATCCGCAAATGAAATAAGAAGTGTGGTAAGGTTTTTGAGTTTAAAGAAAAATTCTCCAGCTGAAATTCATCGGCAATTGGTAGACGTGTTCGATACAAATGTTGTGTCACGAAAAAAGGTGTGATTTTGGTGCATGGAATTTCACAAACGCAGAATAGATGTGTGAGATGAAGGTAGGAGAGGGGGGCGGGGACATGACGACCAAGCACGTCCACTGCAGATTACAATGTTAGCCGTGCCAAAGCTTTGATTCAAGGGAATCGTCGCATTACTCTGAGTAAAATTGCACAAGAACTCAATATCTCCATTGGCAGTGCACACAATATTGTGCATGAAGAACTGAGCTATCGGAAGCAAGTGCTCGTGAGGTACCAATACAACTCACAGATGCGCAGAAAGCATGCGAATGGGGTTGTCTCTCGAGCACTTAATGCGTTTTCAGCCGGAGGACGTTACATTCCGTATTGTTACTGGTAGTAAAACATCAGTGTATTACGTGACACCCACGTCCAAGCAAGCCTCAATGTCGTGGAAACATCCCTCATTACCTCCTCGTAAGAAATTCAAAGCAACGCCATCTGCAAACTGCAAGGAAAGTTATGGCTCCAGTTTTACGGAACAACCAAGGAGTGATGCTGGTTGATTTCCTCCCTCATGGAGCAACCATAAATGCTGCCAGTTATTGTACCACGCTGGATCGATTGCGAGAGGCAATTCGCCGTAAACGACCGAGACTGTTCACAATAGGCGTCGTGTTGTTCTACGATAATACCCGAGCGCATACAATCACAGCTAAGAGCGATTTGTTACAGCATTTCAGGTGAGAGGTATTGGACCATTCTTAAGCTTCCTTCAAACTCTGGCAACATACAGAGCTTCAAAAGTCATAAATTATCCATTGTTCGAAAATGACCCTTGAAATTTTGCACACATTTACAATGAAGGACATTACTTTTTTATTGCTCTTTTACAAAAGAGACCCCCTTCTCATGCAATTATCGCACTAGGAGGTTTGTGAACTTCGATTCCAGCGAGCGTCAATCTCGTAAACCCCATCAAAGAAATATCAATAGAGCCGCACTTGCAACTTTCTAAGTTGCCAGAGTTTGAAGGCAGCTTTATAGTCCCCGACCTCGCATCAAGTGATTTCCATCTCTTCAGATCTTAAAAAAAAAAAAAAAAAAAAACCACTTGGGAGGTCAGTATTTCAGAACCAATGCTGAGGTTCAAAAGCCGTCTTGACGTGGTTGCATAACCTTGACGCTGATTTTTTCGATGTCGGTTTCGAAGGTCTGGTGTATCAATGGAATAAATGCCTCGATATATATATAGTGATTACGTAGAGAATGCCTTCTTGCATTGTATATATTTTTTTATTTCCTGAATAAACGTTTACTCTGAATGGGCTTGTTACCTTACTTTTTAAAACCCCTTCGTATCTTTTGTAAATGACAGGGAAAAAGGAATAGTTAACAGCTATGAGTATTAATTTAGATATTTTCCCCGAGTTATATTTATATAATCTGGAGTAGGTCTATGTCGAATTTTTAGCAATGTCCACATTTAGTAAAAATGCACCGGAGGATTGGTGTTGAAAAATAAGAAAAAACTTCGAAAGAAAAAATTGTTAGTTTTTCTTTTTTTCAAAGTTTTTATTTTATTATATGACCGAATTCTTTCCATATTAGTACAGAATAAAATTCAAATTCTAGAGAGGTAGGGGAAGCCGGGGTAATAAGAGACAGGGGTTATAAGAGACGCAGTCAAAAAACCCACCAAAAAATATACTTAGACAGCATTAAAATATGTAATATTAAGTATCATGTGTATTCTTTACTACAATACACTTATTGAAAAGTTTATAACATATTTTGAATTATTTTTATACGACGCAAAAAAACCTTCACTTTGAACTTACCCTGAAAGTTCGTGACTTTTTCTAAATTTTTCTTTATTTTCTTTATTTTTTTTTTTTTTTGTAAGTAAGATGTTTGGGATTTATTAATGTGTAATCTTTTGACCAAGACTATGACTTTTGATATATAATTTTTTAAAACCTTGAAAGCATTCTTTAGTTACATGTTCTAGCCATGTTTCTTATTACCCCATTTTTATTTTTTGTGGGGGTAATAAGAGACATGAGTGTCTTATTACCCCCACTGTTAATTCCTGTCCCCCCCCCCCCCCAATTGTAGTTCCTGTTAATTCTGGCTGACTGGTTTACGAAGAGTTTACATAGTGTTAGGCCCAGTCTAAGTTTACCAAGAGAACATATTTTTTTTTTTTTCACTTTAAATCAAAAAGCAGTTTCACTCATTAGGCTAGACCACATTTAGTTGATATGATAATGTAAATTTATGTTTAGAATGTGTATAAGTTAGTATTTAGTCATTAATACTTCATTACATAATAAATAAGTTCATTTATAATTACTAGAAAAATATTTTATAACATTTTGTTCCCTTGTATACACTTCAAAGATACGTCTTTTTTGCCTATTTTCGACTACACTTTAGAAAATGGGTAAAATATTTTCTGCCCATTTTAGAATTTATATTGATGTTTTTGGTTAATCCCTAGGTTATGTTGATTATGTAGAACTATCATTAAGTACAATATTATATTATTTAGGACCTAATATTAAAAGAAATGAATTTCACAAACACATTTATGACAGTTAATTTTCGAGCAAACATATTTTTTGAATGGATGTAAATAATAAAAATTTAAAACTATTGGCTGATTCAGAATTGTTTCCAGATATCTTTAATTATCTCACATGATTTTACATTGCTATATATGGACAGTTACAAACCTGGTCTCTTATTACCCCGCGTGGGGTTATTAGAGACAAGGATTTAATGAAAATTTAAAAAAATAATTTAACAAAAAAATTAAGTTCAAAAATCACCTAAAAAATCAAGAGGAGTCCATTTAATGAAATTAATACGAGACATTTATTTCAAGTTATTTAGATTAATAGTATAGATTTTATTTATATTTTCTGTCTCTTATTACCCCTTTTGTCTCTTATTACCCCCGGCTTCCCCTAACTGCGACACATTAGAAAATTAAAGTTTACGAGTGCGAAATGTTTATCAAGACACCTTTTCTTTTTATTTATCACTCAGATTTAATTACTACTAGTTAAACATTTTTTTTCAACTTTGTAACACACATTTTTTGCAAATATACATAGAAAATAGTACTTACCCCATTTTTTAAGCTTTTTAAACATTTTCACTGCAGTATAATTTAGATGATTTTTTTTATACATAGTTCTTGATTGATTAGTTAAAACAAAATTCAAATGCTTTGTCCAAGCAAATTTACCGATAATGTAAAATCGCAAATAAAATTTAAATAATAAAATGAGTATAAAGCAGTATGAAGCAGTATAATAATCATAAAATAACAAAACAAACAATAAATTTATAATCATAAAAATAAAATGTTTGCGAGTATGGACGCTGGCTAGAAAAATCTATGACACATTAAAATCTTTATTATTATTATTATTTCTCATTAGGGCAAGAAGAAAGAAAAAATATACATATATGCATATTCATTTTATTTTATTTTATTTTATTTTATTTTATTTTATTATTTATTTATTTATTTATTTATATTTATATTTTATTTTATTTTATTTTTTTTTTTTGGGGGGGGGGGTGAGAAGGAGTCAAAGTGCCATATTAAGAGAGTTTTATACAAGGAATATGCTTGACTTTGAAAATAATACTTGGCGCAATCTTTTTAACACTTTCCAACAAGGTTGAAAAGTGTTAATGACTTCGGTTTGTCTATTTGGCTGTCTGTCCGCGCTCTAACTCCCGTAAATATTTATGGAATTTCTTGAAACTGATATATGTTATTCAAGTTCACTATCGGATGTTCCCTATTTAAAATGGAGTTTATACCTCTACTGGTTTGTGTACAGGGACACCCGTAAGTATTTCAAGGCATTGGGTTCTATGAGAGGTATTTCTATAAACCATATTTTCATATCTTTACTGTACACATATCTTAATGAAATTGAAATACGCTACTCAAGTTCATTATTGGATGTTTCCTGTAGAAAATACAGTAAATATCACCAATGGTTTATGTACAGGGACACTCAAAAGTATTACAAAGCATTGCGTTCTATGAGAGATATTTTTGTAAATCAAATTTTAATAACTTTACTTTCTACGAAGTTTTATGAAATTGAAATATATTATTTGTGTGCACAAAAGAATGCTTTGCATAGAATATAGCATGATTAGCATTAGATTTACAGGGTGACACAAAAATATTCATTTATATTAAAAGCTATTAATAAAAATTTGCTAGAATTGTACTTTCGTTTACATTAAGCGTTTTTAACACTTTCTAACTTTTGTCAAGTGTGAATATGATTTCAATTTGTGTATATGTCCGTCTGTCTGTCTGCCCGTGCTTTAACTCCCGTAAATATTTATGGAATTTTTGAAACTGATATATGTTATTCAAGTTCACTATCGGGTGTTCCCCATTAAAATTGAAGTTTATACCTCTACTGGTTTGTGTACAGGGGTACCAAAAATATTCGAAAGCTTTGTGCTCTATGAGAGGAGTTTCTATAAACCATATTTTAATACCTTTACTGTATAGAAACTTCAATGAAATTTTAATATGTTATTCAAGTTCCCTTTCGGATGTTTCCTATGTAAAATCGAGTACATTTCTAACTTTTTTGTGAACAGGGGCACTTGAAAGTATTCCAAAGCATTGCGTTCTGTGAGAGTTACTTTTATAAACTAAATTAAAATAATTTTACTTTGCACAAAGCTTAATACAATTAAAATCATTCCTTCGTATGCACAAAAGAGTGCCTTCTATATAATATAGTATGATTAGCATCAGATTTACAGGGCCACATAAAAATATTCAGTTACATTAAGAGCTATTAATAAAAATTTGCTAGAATTGCCCTTTCGTTTACATTAAGCGTTTTAACATTTTCTTATATTTTTTGTAGGAATATGATTTCAATTTGTGTATCGGTTTGTCCGGTTGTCTACCTTTCTATCTGTTTGTTTCCGGCTCCTAGCGTCGGTAAATAATTTTAGAATTTTTTAAAAATGATACTATCAAGCTCACTATGGAATGTTCCCTATTTAAAATGACATTAATAGATCCTGTGCAACTAGTTTGTTTACAGAGTCAACAAAAAAAAAAAAAAAAAAAGTCAATGGATTATGTTTTAGGACAGAATTTTTTAAAAGCTATATTTAAAATCTTTCTGTTCTAAAAATCATAAAAACATTCACATGTATTTTTAATATTCTGAAATAATGTTTTGTATAGAATATGATATGATATACTTTATCAGATTAAAAGTTATTCGATGCAACAATTACGTACAGTTGGAAAGTGTTACTAATCATTGTGTGCTGCATAATTTTTTTTTTTTTTTTTTTTTTTTTTTGTTATCGTGATTATTTATGGATGTGAAGCTCACGTGTCTTCTTAAGGCCTTTTTAATGATATACCGAGCACACTAGTCCTGTAAATATCAATACTATTACTATTTAACGATGTCAATCGCATGGAGCCTTGCTAAATTGTTAATTTATGATAAAAAATTAATGGGCACCCTCATAGTGATCATAGTATTATAAGTGTGAATCATATAGCTTACAATAACATGATCGTTTACAATGATCGTTGCATATTAGAAGCTATTCAGTTTCTTTTCTTTTTTCTTCTTCTTTTTAATATATGTTAGGACCAAACGATCATCGCTTGTTATGATCCCGTGAAGGCCTGCTAGTAAATAAATAAATGTATGAACAATCCCAATAATTTATTTTGATCGTCCAATTATTGTAAGGGTAGATTAAAGTTGAGTTTGACTAAAATTCCCTATGAAAAATTTTAGTCGAAAGGGGCATCTCGCATTTTGAAATAACAACAAATCATTATGCTTTAATGTTTGAATTATTTATTTATTTATTTATTTATCTCGTAATCATTTCAGAAAAAAAAAATGAAATTTATCTAGATCATTGTAAATATTTCATCTTCGCTGTATAACGTTTTAGAAGAGTTTTCTGTTAGAATAAGTATTAGCTTTCTACTAGAATTTAAGGCTTAAAATCGAGATTTAATCATGATGTTACAATAAAACTTAAATAATTTTTTGAAAAACATATAATACATTAAAATTTGTATCCATAGAATCTAATCCTAACTTCATTAACAGCTGGTAACAACAAGATATCATGGGAAATGGGATATAAAATAACAATATCCCTTTGAAATGTCTCTTTCAAAATTTTAATTTTATGACCATGTAAATCATCTGGAAAGTTTCAAATTGCATGCGTTCAAACGTAAATATTTTTAAAATTAATTTAGTAAGAATAAATAACAAAAATCCCTCAATACATTATAAAGCAATTATAACCTAAAAAGGATTTTCAGTTTATTCATTTAAATAAAGCCGTATTTTATTAAGTTATCAGTTTAAAACAACTTTTTTCTAACTACTTTTTTATTTTTTTTTCAAACGAGTTAAAACTTTTATTCTTTAAATATTAATATTCTATTACTAAAAAGTATTTGAACAAAAATAATGATTTGTGTGCAAATTTTCTTTGTGGAAAACATAAGAACAAAGAAACTTACCACTTTTTATACTCAGACGTGGTGATTGTACTAGATTACACTATATGTATTTAGTTTCACCAAATCATTTTTACGTGCAATAAATATCCTTATCTCTCTCTCTCTCTCTCTTTTTTTCTTTTTGTTTGTTTATGACGCATTTATCATGGTATAAATCTGTTGTTAATCAATGTTTAGATAGTTAAAGCTATCTTATCTTTTAAAAATGAATTGTAAATAAAATTCTTGCACACCTCATATACAAAAATTACTTAATTCGAAATCATTTAATTATTTTAACAGTTAAAACCGCCGCTGACGAATATATCCGGTCACTGATGTGTTCTCTTTTCTACAATACAATTACAGTCGGCCCCGCTTAAACGAATAGCTATCATTCCAACGATATGAATTCGATTAAGCGGGGTATTCAATTATGCGGGGAAGACTAGAAACGCAATTGCATGTATAACTATAATGGTTTCATGCTTACATGAAAAGATAAATGATCGATACCTCTTTCTTATTTAAATATTTAACAAAACTTTTACTAAGTTAAAATATTATAGTAATTTATAAATGCAATTAATGCTGGAATAAATATAAAATAAAGTGTACTTGCAATTTTACTTTTAACACACACACACACACACACACACACACACAAAAAAAAAAAAAAATCAGTTATGATTGATTACTTTAACATAGACTTAACTAAACTTTTTTTCGATTTCTTTTTCTAAAACACATAAATAGATTATAATCGCTTCTATGGGACTCAACATGACGATGAATAATGTTAAAGGATTTTGCAACTTCATTTATAGTTCGCTTGCTCATAAAGTTCTTTTTCATCTAAAAACTTTCAAAATTTGTGATTTCTAATTCCTGGAGATAATTTGTATTTTAATTTCTAGTTTTCTCATCAGTTGCTGATTTTATAAATTTGGTTTTTGCAAAACAATTTTTATCACCTCGACAGGAATACCGTCTCATGTTTAACGAGCATGCCTTAGTTATGTAAGGTTTTTAAAAGAAGAACGGATTTTTTTTTTTTTTTTTTTTTTTTTTTTTTGAGAATGAGAGGAAAAATTTGCCCAGAAATAGAAGAATTTTAATTAAGAAACTTTGAGTGTTTATGCGATTAAGCGGGGTGGCGTTGTAAAAAATATTTTTTTAAACGAGGAAATGTAACATTACTTCTAAGGGGGGAAAATTGGTTCTATAACTTTATATTCTTATAAGCGGGGTATTCGATTATCCGTAACGCGATTGAGTGGGGACGACTGTATAATTTAAAATTATATATTTATGGATTTTTAGCTTGTTTTTCAAGCTTCAAGATCTTAAAAGATAGTCATGTGTATAATAATCATGTATATAGTTAAATTTTCAATCTCAAGTTTAAATAAGTATTATTTTAGTACATTGAAAAAACGGTGCAGTGAAAATAACGTGACAATTTTGCCCTTTTCAAAGGCGGTCAGAGGGTTCTAAGTAAACAAATCAATACCAAAAATTAATTGAATGCGTTCGATGTATCATTAAAGGCTTGAAATATATACACATTTCGATTTTACTTTTTAGTGATGAATAAATTGCTTTATTTTACGTAAGTGGTCTTCTTGGTAAGATTATGACTAAGTAAATATTGCGTTTATTGTGAATTTGCTCTTTTTTTTCTCTAGTTTATGATATTTTTTCACTTCAAGTTAAATATCTGTCCATATCACCTACTAATAATCAAAATTTAACCCAATAACTGTGTACTTATGTAAGGCTCTAGTATACATACACAGTTAAAACATTTCAACAGTAAAACTACTGGAAATTATTTATCTCATGTAAAATTGAAGCGAAAACACCCTAAACTGCAAAAACACGCAATAATTGTTTCAAGTGGAAACAATTAAGCTCCAACTTTTTTCATGTGAAAAATTGTTGATACTAGTGAAATCAGTAACAATTGGGTTTCTGCTTTCGTATAATATTTGTTAACACTGTATATAATTAAGTTTCAAACAGGCTTTGGAAATTAAAAAAGGAAAATAATATAATACTATAATTCCAATAACAATAATATTAAGTAAAATGTTGTCATATTAAGATTTGGTTGGCTGTCTCTTATAATAGGTAAATATTTTATGCCACCTGATATTACAAATCCAGTTTACAACAACAAAATTTACCGTACGAATTGAATAAAATGCTTGTTGTAGAAAAATGACACAAGAGGATGATTTTCACAGCTGTATTAATATAACTTATATTAATATACAACACGAATGATATTAGCGATTAACTATAAAATTTTATAATAGCGTAAAGCAAAAAATGTATAAAATTTACTGCTTAAACCAAATTAAATAAATTGATTAAACAAAATGAAATGTTCAATATTGAAAGTTCTTCGGCTGAATTTTAAAGAAGCGATATCTGCTCAACGAAAAATTAACAATAATCTTTTTCCTCGACACAAATTTCTGTATTCTCGGAAAAAAAGGTTTAGCACTGAATCAACTGTCTTTAAAATTGATTCTATTTAAATATTGTTCGTGACCATCAATCAAACGCCAAATTTCTTTTGATTTAAGGGCACGCTCTAACTATCGTCATCAGCAACCAAATCCTATGTTGTTCTATAAGGAAATTTGTTATGAGAATTATCCATTAATTAATATATATATATATATATATATATATATTTTGAGTTAGATATATTTTGAGAATGACAATTTATTCCGTTAGTAGAACAAAACAGGAATAAATATGCTTAAACTAGGCATTATTTGTGTATTATATCATGTTTATGCATTCCAATAGCCGATAATCTGTCGGATAATATGCGCCGAAATATAGTCAATATGTTTTTCAGACTAAGCATCATGCACATCAAGGGAAACGAGACTAGTTATCGTTTTAAACTTGGTCTTAGCGAAAGTTTGGTATGATTCCATGCCATAAAAGCTGAGATATAGCTACCAATCACGTCACAAAAATTGCACCTTAATAGGGCCATCTGCTAGCTGAAATGCATCCATATTGAATCAACGTAGTTTTACATAACGGCCATCTTACCGATAAAGCTTGAGGCACTTATAAACTGTTGAAGCAGAGATACAGCATCTCTCTCTCTCTCTCACTTTTTCTTTTTTCTTTTTTTTCTTTTCTTCTTCAGATGAATTGTCTATACAGTCGGTGCAAAGAAAAGAAAAAAAAAGATGCAAATTTGAATTTTTATATAAATATAATAAATGTTACTTTTCAGCCGATGAACAAAATGCTTTTAAAGTAATTTTAAAACAATTTAGTCTAAGTAGATTATTGATTCTAATTAGACTAATCGAATGTAATTAGACTACTGGTTATCGATTCGAATTCATTATATACTTATTAAGTTCATTTCTTTAAAGAAAATTCAGAAGAAGAAAGAAAAATTTCTCAAAAATATAAATTTAACTCTAATAAAATGATTTTTCCCATTTTAAAGAAAATGTCGGAACTTACCGCTGTTATCTTTTTATTCCACTCTGTAGATCAAAAATGGAAACAAGCGAAACAGCTGGAACAGCTGTAGATTTTAGATGACAGCCTATTTACAAAGCTTGTATTTCCATTATTTCTGATACAAGCAAGTAGTTACGAACGACGTCTTTTTGAAGTTTATCAAACCACGTGGTATGTGCCTATGCAAATCTGTCGCTTATCTAAACTTCGACGATAAGAAAATGGAATTTATTTATGTATCAGGCTTCAGTTTTCTTATATTTTAAACGGCGAAGAATATCATTCATTTCAATTACTCTACATCGAATAATGTAATTGTGCGCAAAAAACTGATGCAGATTTCTAGTCGAGTATTATAAAAAAAATCTCACATTTTTCTCCCATTTAAATGTATAGGAGTGACTTGTTTATTTAGAATTTTATCCATTTGCAATTAAGCGTATATTACTGTGAAATGTTAAGTGTATTCTTGAATTCGTTTTCATAAAAATGTAATGCTGCTGGTAATTCTAAAAACACATCACTATTTTAAATTTCTGTATTTTTTTGCCCGATGCTTATTTTCTTGATAAGATATACAGTCGGTAACAAAAGTATTCGAACACTAGCAAAAATTCCTATGTAAAAAAAGTAGAGTTAATACTGTTTTGTTAAATAAATCCTTGTCGAATCCTGTTCTTAGTCAGTCTAAGAACATGATTCGACAAGGATTTATTTAACAAAACAGTATTAACTCTACCTTTTTTTACATAGGAATTTTTGCTTGTGTTCGGATACTTTTGTTACCGACTGTATATGTGTGTGTATGTGGGATTTGGGGAAAGTTTGGCACCCTCAAAATTGCTTTAAACTGTTGCACCGGGGTGGCCTCTGTTAGTTCTTCTAGTTACTATTTTTGTTATACTTTGTTTATGTTTGTTATGTATGATCTCATATATCAACGTCTCCGTAACAACTTATATTAACTTTTTCAATATATTTTAGTTTCTGCAAGACTTCACTTCAATATGTAATTGTTTATTAATTCCAGTCTTCCTTCCTGGTATTTGATCATTCTAACAATGTAGCCATTTTTTCCTTTAAATTATATTTCGAAAATTATGTTACCGTATATTATTAATCGAAAGTAATACGTTAATTGTAATAGTAATCACAGATAATTTTAAATTTACTTTAAACTGCACTACCAAATAGAATTACATCTTCTTCTAATAAATGCACATTGAAGTAAAATTCTAATAAAGAAACATGAGTAGTTAAATTATAAAATGATGATAATAATACTTAAAATAATAATAATAATAATAAATAAAAAAAAATACTAATTCTGCAATTATAGAACTTTTACGGTATAGATTTCCGTAATGTATGTTGTAAAAATAGTGGGTAAAAAGAAAAAACACGTATAGAAATTCTGCTTTTATGCAAATACAAATGTGTAGTAAAATTAGGCTTGTGATGCAATGCGTTCATTGAACATCAAAGTAGGCAAAATGCAATAAAATATTTGAGAAATGAATTTGAAATGCATAACATTTATAAAAAGAGGCATTTTAGCGTGATGAAAATGTTATAAGCATATTATTTAAAAAAAAGAAAGAAAAAGGTTATAGTAAATAAATTTAGACTTAAAAAAATAAAACCAAACAAAGCTAAAAATTATTAATTTTATAACTAAACAGTTTAATAATACAACAAATATTAAAATAGAGATACACAACTCAAAAAATTCATGAAAATTACGGAAAATAAAAAATATAAAAATTTTCATTCAAAGAAAAGTATAAATAATAAGCTGCCTTATTGTGAATAAATACTATAGATGAAAATTATTAGATCCACCAGGGAAACTGTTTTTAATCAATATGGTACTTTTCACTCTTTCGTCTGACAAAATTCGACCGTTACTGGAGTTTAGTTTTTTAGTGAAATCAAAGATTTTACTTAATTTTTCTAACGTGTATGTTTATTTTTATAAAGTCTGAAAGTTGTAATTTGTTATTTAGAAAAATTGTAATAAGTCCATACGCCATTATTCAAAATACAAATTTTTTCTTTTAAAAGCAAGTGAAAATTTACGAAATTTAAAGTGATTTCCGCATATGGCTTCCTCTGAAACACTATTTACTGAATTTTATAGTAATGCTCCTATCTTTCAAGCAAGAAAGGAACAAAACTTAAAAAATCGATTAAAAGAAGGGGAGGGGATAAGTTTGGGTTCATTACGAAACCAATAAACGGTAAAAGGTTAAATGGTATTGGTGTTGTGGGTTAATGTCAGTTGTCTACTTGAGGGGCATAGACGGAAGTTGGATGCCCTCCATGGGGGTTTCTTTTAATGGAGACCACGGGTACACCTAACGGCTAGATCGATGAGCGCTACCGGGGATCAAACCCGGCAACTGTTGTCTGCGAGATTCCAGAGCAGAAACTCTCGTTAATGTGGAGTGCTTTTTAAAAAGACTTAACATTGTGGAATTCAATGTTAATCTGTGGGAGAAATACTACTATTTCTAATTTACTCAAATTTCAAAAAGTTGAGTATGCTAGAATATTTAGTGAACAAAACAAGTCTGTATCCTTTAGACTTGTAAAATTAAAAAAAAAAAAATTAAAATTTTTTTAATTTTGCTTTAACGTTCCCAAAATAAAATTAAAAAAAAAAAATTTCAAAAGTTATAAAACTGTTCTTAATTTACTTTTAGTTTCCGATTGAAAGGAAAAATAAAAAAAAAGGCATACAAAGCTTTTTCTCTTCCATTTAAACCAAATTCTGAAATTTTAGTAAGCTAGAAGTAGTAGCATTTCTCCTGTAAATTAAAAGGGAATTCCACGACCTGTTTCCCCAACACCAAAAGTTTACATACAATACCTGTCGTCGTTGAGCAGCCAAATCCCATCTTATTCTAAGAGGAAATTTCTTTAAAGCATTACTCATTACCTAATATATTTTTGAATTCTATTTACGCAATCAGACAGTTCGCAACCGTTAAATTAATTTCTATTTTTCAAAAATTGGTTGTTCAAATATTTAATATTTTTTCCTGAAGCTACAAATTTGAAAAATAAATAACTAGGTGCATTTAACTAATTAAAAAGTTGCGAAATTTTCATCGTGGAAACAGAATTTTAAAATTATTTTAGGTAATGAGCAATTCTCATAAAAAACTTCCTCTTAGATTAACATGGGGTTTGGTTGTCGACGACGACAGGTATTGCGCCCCTTAAATCGTATTGGATTATAAGTGATCATATAAATAATCTATATAGTCTAGATCAGGGCCCGAAATTTCTACCCAGATTACACTCCCAGAAAAAAAGTTTTACTCGCCACAAAAAAGGGTTGATATATTCTTTTTTTTTTTTTTTTTTTTTTTTTTTTTTTTAATTCTTTTTTAAATATTTTGAGTTTTTCATTTTCCTAACTATTTGAATGCTTTTACAAATATGCATAAAATTATATGTATTAAAAGGGTGTCGTATATCACCATGTCTCATAATCATCTATAATTAAAAATCAGTTTAATGTATTGTAATTGAGATATGAAAAAGATTAAAATATCTAATAATTTAAATGTGCAGAGTCATTGAATGAAAAAAAGAAGAAAAAAAAAAAAAAAAAAAACTCTTTGTCGAACAATATCCTACCAAAATCTTTTTCTTATGAAAGATTAAACTTCCTTATTTATTTATTGATTGATTTAGCTTTTTTCCATCAGAAATGCCTTTTTCGTCCATTTCATTTTTCTAATCAGATGAAATGTCGATATGTATAATTTGTTCATTATTGTCATTTGAAATAGCCATTTCGGAATAACATTTTTCGATAAAATCTTTGCTTACAAATCATTAGAAGCACAAATCTTTGGCGTTTTAGTAAAAAACTGGAAAATGTTGACGGTTTTTTGATAATTATTCAACAAAATAAACATAGGCAGAATCTGAAAAAGGGCTCGGGCTCATTTTCATGCGCCAATATCGCATAGGCAAATTTTTGAGTTTTGGATAGTGGGCAACAGGCAAAGAGGCTCTCTGTTCGTCTATTCTCACTCTGCTTGGAGAAATCACAGTGGGAGAAACATAATAACTGCTGAAGAAAATAGAACTTTTATGTATGCACTAAGTAAGCATTTTTCCTCTCCCTGTGTTGTGATGTGTCAAGGGAAGAGGCTGGGGTAATCGTCGGATAGACTCGTCACTCCGAGAAGCGAAAAAGGGGGAGGTTAAATATGAAGTTATATAAGATTTGCAAGATTTTGCCATTTTTAAATCGATAAAAAGAATGTTTTGTGTCATCGTATCATATAAGAATTCCATCTATAACTCGACCGAGTTTTTACTCGCCACTGTAAAAATTCCACTCGCCAATGGCGAGCTGGCGAGTGGAAATTTCGCGCTCTGGTCTAGATCTAATAAACTTTACTGCTATGATTCAAAAGAGTTTCACAACCAAATGCTTACACTTTATAAATAACACATTTGTTGTGTTCACCACTGTTTCAAAAGCTTATTGGACAATAAATAAATAAATAAATAAAAGCTTACTTAAACCAGTTTCAAACGTCTCGACGCGTGTTTTCCGTTGGAAAAAAGGATATAATAAGAGCTCACATTTTTTAACTGTCATACAAAAGTTACGAGTGAAACGTAAAACAGTAGTAAAGTAACACATATACATTGGATTTGTAATTAATCCCTATCCCTTAGCATCTTTGTTGAAATAAATTCCAGTAACGTTTTATGATATAATGATAAAATGATGACATTTTGAACATCATTTTTTTTTTTTTTTTTTTTTATGTGGAGTCAGTATAAAAACTAAATATTTTATAATCATTGAATTCGAATTCCTTAAAAATTTTTGGTTGATTTTTATAAATTTTTGTACTCTATTTTACTCACTATGTAATTATATATTTCACTTACTATGTAATTATATATTACATATTATTTATTATTATTTATTTATTTTATTTATTAGAATTTTTCCACTTGTTCATGTGATATTTTTCGTTTCATCCTGTGCAATGTTTAAAAAGATTTCCATAATATATATATATATATATATATATAAGTTCGGCGTTTTATTGAAATTCCGAATATCAATGTGTTAGAAAATACTATCGTCATCATGTAATGCAATAAAGTTATTAGAATTGAAAGAAATTCCGCCAGAAAAAGTGATATAGATTTTTTTTTTTTTAATTCTAATTTTTTGTGTATGTTTTTGTGTTTTCTCTAAAAAAACCCTATTTCGTAATAGTAGAAATATTATTTAAACGTACCTGTTTCCGTGTAAAGCTTTCAGTAGTACTCATATTCCAAAAGAAGTAGCATCTATAAAATTTTATGGGAATCAACACAGAATAACAGATATTTCTCTAGTAAATGTTTCAGTTCATTTTTGACGTCTGTGAGAACATCTGATATCCGTGACATTTGAGGAGTAAATATTTCTAATTAGGAGAAAAAATTCTCCTCTTACGTTAGTTAAGTATTTTAAAAGAAGAGGTGAAAGAAATTATTTGACTATTAAATTAAAATTATCTACATGCCTGTGCAAATTTCAAACACTACATCTATCTTTTTAAATTGAATTATTTGAAATATTTTTATATTAATAATATTTTCTTTAAATTCATATTGCATTTTAAATTATCGAATTTTAGGAATTTATAATAATATGTTATTATTGTAATAGGTCTTTTCAGAATTATTTATATAATTACATTAATTTTAAATTTTTCCTAAAGTAATTTCTTAAAAATTATTATCTTATATTTGTCTTTTAATTTAATTATTTCTCTTATTTAAAAACTACTACTTTTAAAATAAATTACATCTGAACTTTTTGTCATTGCATAAGACTTGCACATTTTTTTTTTCTTTTTGTATGCAAAAGAAAGGTATTTATCATCATATTTCCATCTTTCTCGTAATTTTAAATTTAATAATTCTTTTTTCTCTTGTTTTGTACGTCCTTTATGATAATTGTGTGACTTTTTTTTTTTTTTTTTTTTTTTTTTTTTGTGCAGTTAAGGAATATTTGCGAAACGCATTCTCCTTCACAGAAATATTTGTCGTTTTTACATCCCTACAGCTATAAGTACCCTTGATGACGTTGTGGGTGTTTTTGGATTTTTTCGCGGTTATTATTGCCTGATTTCTTTTATTTGCATCATCTGTTATTTATATTAAGCCTTTTTCAATATATAATCTTCAGTTGCTTATGCTGTTTATTAAATTGTTATTAATAATTATCGTGACTTGCTTCCTAGTTTCTATGCATTATGTATATATTATATATATGCAGGGTGTACCAAAAAGATTTAAACGACATTTTTTTTTTTAACGTATTAGATGTAATTGGGTATTGTAAATTACAAAAGTGTTCAAAATATGGTGAAAAAATATAATCCTGTTAATAAAAGTTTCTTCTCACTATTTTTTTTAAGTTAGCCATTTCAAATTTTTATACGGCCCCTTTAGAGAAATCTCGTCAATTAGAAAGTTTTTATTTTCCATCCAACAACAGCATTAGAAAAAACCGTACAACTCAATCTTTAAAAGCAACTGAGTTATGATACTGAGAAAAAACTGACTTATGTCATTTTTTCGAGTCATTCTTAAGGCTGTTTATTCAGTAAAAACGGAGACCATATACAAATTGACACTGCAAATTTTTTAAGGCAGAAACGGGAGACCTAAGTTTTCAATGGTTCGTATGTGGTTCACACATTTATTTTATGCGATAGCTCAGCTGGGTTACATAATTAAAAAAAAATATGCATACAAATACACAAATATTTTACAAAATGTATGTTATAAAGAACTCTTGATTGGTTTGCAAATAAAAAAAAATAATAATAAAATAAAGTAAAATAAAAATAAATAAATAAATAAATAAATTAAAATAAAAATATACAGAATGTATAGTATATATATAGAATCTAATGTGTTTCGAATTCAGCATATTATGAAACAATTCTTTAAAACTTTTTAGTTCACAAATTTTATCTAAAAAATTTTACCTTTAAAATAATAAAAATTAAATGAAGATATCTCGAGACAAATGGAAATTTTCAAACTCTTTAAGTCTAGTTAACATTATTAAGTAGCTTCATTTTGCCATAATTATGTTTTCTCGTATTGAGCTGCAGTGAAAAAATAATAGTAACGAGAATAATTAAGCAAACTGAAAAATAATCAGTTTTGCAATTTTTAAAAGTTATTTTAACATAAATATTTAAAATGGTTAAATTACAATCATATGAAAGGAAAAAATCGTCTACGATTTCATTTATTAGCATTGTTTTGAAAAAATGTGATAAAGTATACAAAAATAAATGATATATTTGAATATGTTTATTATTCCTTTTAATTTCCTCAAACGCACTACCTACCAATAAGTATTTGGACACTTTCGAATTTTGACATTTTGTCAAATATCTAAAAAAATTCTTTTGGAATCATCTTGAAACTTTGGTAGCGGAAAGAACACGTTATACCTCATATATTTCAACAAAAATTGTGTCCTGAAAAGGAAAAGGGGACCAGTAAAAAATTAATGAAAAATCAAAATGTTTTGAATCATCCTGTAAAAAGTAATACTTGAAATACATTTTGGCTGTAGCGCGTAATTAAGAGGAATTTTCTCATTATCTGTATAAATTTTTAATAAACTACCACTTATATTCATGGAGATATAACGTTTTTTTAAAACACTGCAAAAAAAATATATCCACTCTTTTAATTATAACATGTAGGGTATTAGACCCAGAGCAAAGGCATTTTCAGAAAATTTGACATATTTTATTAGACATAGCATACTGCAATAAAAATGCAAAAAATGTTAGCATTTTACGGAATATGAGCTTTTTTACTAAATAATTTTTATCTACAGCTTTTAAAAAATTTCCTTTGCATATTTTAATAGCCAAATGTATTGAGCAACCAAAGAAATATCGTGTAAATTTAAAGAGTTATGAGAGATAAGAATGAACAGAATTTCAATTCTCTCAAAATAAGAGCTGGGGTAGACACAACTTTTACTGAAATATATGAGATATAACATGTTCTTTACGCTGCTAAAGTTTCAAGATGATTCCAAAAGAGTTTTTCTAGATATCTGACAAAATGTCTAAATTCGAATGGATTCAAATACTTATTGGTAGGTAGTGTAAAAAAAGTTCAAGGTGATAGTTAAAAAAATTAATAAATAAACTTAAATATACATAACTGGTTCACAAATCTACCTTAAACAGATAAAAACTATTTTAATGTAAATACTATCGTGCAATTTATCTTTTTATACAATGTTAGAAATTTATATTTCTATTTTGGTATGTGGCCCCCTATACACAGCGCTCAATACTCAATTAAGTGTAACTCACTCAATTTTAGAAATACAGGCATACAGTTTTTTGTAATTATGTTGTTGCATTTAAAATAAAAAATTTCTAATTGAAAAAAATTGTCTAGAGCAGTCGTATAAATATATAAAAAGTGTTACTTTTTGAAATATAGCGGGAAGCTATTTTTATTATCACGGTCATATTTCCAACCTTATTTTAAGAACTTTTGTAATATATATTAGCCACTTACCTCTAATAGGTAAAGAATTAATTGTGTACCAATCATTTTGGTTTAGCCTGTCTATCTATGCTGTTCTAAATGTATATATAATGTAGTTTTGTATTTTGATTTCATTCTATCAATATTTTTCAAGACAGTTTTAAATGTTTCATATAAAATTGGCCTTTATGATCATTTAGCAATTGTATATTTCGATTGAACAGGTCCAATGGACATTTTGTAAATGATAAGGTATACTATCTCTAAAAAAGCGTTTTAAAGATAAACCATTACAAGCATGTTAACAAAATCTTAATAATGTGCTCTTTTTCAAATGAAAGCGATGTCTAGCAGTTTCAATTGAAGTAGGTGATACGGAATCCTTTGCAGTGAACCGCAAAGAACTAAAATACTTTCCTATCTAAGTTTCATTATTATTATTATTTCTATTGAAAACAGACAACACTAAAAAAGAGTCAGGTTTGAATAAGAAGTTTAATTTTCATCTTCGACTACATATACTTCCTAGACATATTGCATTAGGGAACATGTAAATATATAGAAGAATAGGAATAAACTGTTTATCACGAAAATGTTATTAATATGTTGCTAAAGAATGCGCTGAAATATTTAATTCACAATAAATAGTCACAGTGACATTCAAGTGCAAAATAAAGTAATAAACTTTCATGTAATATTCAGAACGGTGTTAGCATGCATTTAATTTTTTACAGAACTGTGTTAGCATGCATTTAACCTTTTGGTTAGTTAGCAATAAATTATTTCTTTAAAGGTATTGAAAGAAATACAAATCATGCATTTACAGGAATGAAAAAAGTTTTAAAATAAAGTCAAATGCAAATAATTAATCAATTTATCATAAGCTGGAAAATGATTTTCATAAAGCAGATACTAAATCACTTTTATTCTCTCATTAGATAGCTTTAGTTATTAATCTATACTTAACTCTACATCATAAACTAAGAAATTTAAATTTCTTTGCGAATTGATTTTGCCTTCTAAATAGAACTTTTGCTTGGTAAAAGCTGATTGCATGCACTTTTCATCACCCAGTTCAAAATATCGGTGGAACTTTCAGAGATGTAAAATCTTGAAAGACAAAAATATTTTATTAAAGTTACTTTTAAAAAACTGTTTATTGCTTTGAACGTTCCTCTCATCGGATTTACTTTTTTATATTAAAGCTATTTAATGCTGTTCCACAAACTACTCTATAGCATTTTAATTTCTATAGCTAAATAACCTAGCTGAAATATAAGAAAAATCAAAATTCTAGAAAATATATCCTAGACATTAATAATTTTATTTAAAAAATAAACACAATTTGTACGATTAATTATAATAATGAAAACTAATGCACAAGAGACGTTTGAAGAATTCACAACTTTAGACAAAAAAAAAAAAAAAAAAAGCAAAACTAATTGTTCAATCTACTTTAATTTTAGCTTGATTTCGTATCCATACGTCATACTTTGAAAGCCGTAATGATTTGATTATTCTTTAAAACTTCTAAATTGCTTAAGTATGAGAAGTACTTATTAAAAGAGAGAGAGAATATTAGTCTTTCAGATGTTTGGCTGCAATCTATTCAAATAACAATTGCTATCATTTGCGTTTTGAGTGAACCAGCCATTTCATATTGGAACATCAGAAATTTTTTATAAATTTTTAATTAGTCTGATTCGCTTAAAAATACATCAATAGATTTCAAGATCAACAAATAAAATGGTTTCGTAAAATATTAAAATAATTCAGCATACATAAAATAAGTTATAATTAATTACCTGAAAGGGTACATAATGTTGCCAAAAATTTTTATTTAATAAAATGATAATTTTACCTATTGTTACAAAATATAAACACGTTCTTACACGTTCTTCTGATTTTAAACCAAGAAATACTTGGTTTAAAATCAGAAAAAAAAATGTATTTCAATATTTTTGAAAGTTACGTTTGTTTTCGAAATCCAAATAAACTGTTTTGATTTTTAGTGCTCTAAAAGATTAGGTAATCTTTTAACTTTTATCTAATCTAATTATATACTGCTAATTATTATAGAAAACTAAAAGCGTTGCCTTGAATGATCTAGAATGGAGGAAAATGTATAGTTTTCTTTGAGTAGGATAAAAGGCATTGGCAATAATTCCAATTAAAATTTTCAAAAATAAATAAATAAATAGATAAATAAGCAATCAAATACATATTCTCCTTTAATAGCAAATTCAAAAATTTTGATTTTTTTTTTTTTTTTTTTTTTTTTTTTTACATTTGCATCGCTATATTTTCTCTTAAAATGAAGAACGTATAGCAGTAATGCGAAAACTTTTGAATTGATTAAAACTATCAGAAGATTACAGCATCATTAGAAAGAGTGTATAGTTAAAATCTATTATTTTCAAATACAAGACTTATTTTTAAGTCATTTGTGTATCATAATATGCAATTCTATGTATATTCTATGCAATTCTATGTATATAACGCAATGAACTTCCCAAACACCCCTTGTGCATGTTAGCTTGTTTATACCTAATAAAAAAAAGGATATTTTTTAACAGTAAAACATCTAAGAAACCTAATTTACCAAATAACAAATTAAAAACAAAAACTATACATTTTTCATACAATAAATAAACTGTACATAGCACATTTTTTATAATGTATGGATAAAAATATTATTGAGATGGTTAAAATAAAAAGAACAATAACTATTTACTAATATGCAAATTTATGTTTTCCTCATATAAATAGAGAGTTTATAAACACAACATTTGCCACTAGTATTTTCTCTATCCAGTTAATCTATTTTTTTTTCTACTCAGCAGTTATAAATATATTGAAATTGGAAGACATGACCATTTCTCAGATGAATGTTCTTAGAGAGTTCTATAAATCTCATTATTAACAGTTTTTCGAACTTGTCTCATTTAAAAGTTTTTTTAAACCAATAATTAGAATTGAATACAAAAATTAATACTTGAAAATGGGCGTACCGTACATCCTTCAGTACTAGTAACGTAATTCAGTTAGATATCACCACGTTAGAATAAAGTGCATTTACTTAAAAAGAAAAAAAAAAGTAATTTATCAAACACTAATTGTTTTCGCGTATATATCAATAAAAGTTTTATTTTTAACAGAAAACATTTTATTAAATTGTGCTTTCAGATTAAAGAAAAGGAAAAAAAAAACCTCCATTCTTTAATCACCTAAATTATTTTTACCATTTCAACAGTCACACATGCTTCATTAAAAAATAATAATAATAGCAATAACAATAACAAAATCATATAGCAGTTTTTTCACGTAGTTTCAGAAATAATTATGGTGAAAAAAGGGGGAGGAAAAGAAAGAAAAGAAAAGAAAAAATGAATGGAAATGTAAGAAGCAAGAAAGAAAAACATAATAAAAAATTCGAGATAGGAGAGATTTATTCTTAAAAAAATAAAAATAAATAAAAATAAAAAATCTGAATGCTATTTACATTTTGATCTGTAAAATTCGCAGGACAAATTTGTTTCTTATTTATTATATCTCTTTTTATACACCTATTGCAGCATAATTTTCATGAGGTGAATATTTTATTGTTATTTGATCTTCGTAAATTTAATACCCATCGTCTAATTTTCAACTTCATAATTTCATCTGCTATGCTATATTTCATTTCATCACCAATATTTTTAAAATTATTTTAAGTACAACTTTAAATTCTTTAAGTTAAATTCCTATATTATAATTGCACATTTCGTTTACAGATTGAACTAATCTTATTCCTTTTTTTCCCCTTAGTGAAATGCCTGACCTTACGTTATTAGCCTAAACAGATCCAATTCACTTCTATTAATAAATGCGCTTAATATACACACATATTTTGAAAGTAAGACAAAAATGCAGAACGCCGAAAAAAAGATTATTACTGCACACTGATAGGCTCTATCAGACGAAAAGCTTTTTCATGTCAAAGTTATTGAATTTTACAATTTTACAATCTATTTCTTATAAAACTAGACCAAATATTGATATTTTTTTAAATTAAAAATTGAAGTAGCATTTTTTAAATACTTAATAATAATAATAACAATAACAGCGTGAACTAATAGCTTTTTCCCCCCAGAAAAAATAAACATTCATGTATACATTCACAATGCAATGTGTTAACAAATTGAAAATCGGCTACTGGTCTTAAACTTTTGCAAATGACTATATTTTCTCCCCCCTCCCCCATTCTTTGAAAAAAGATCAACTGTTTAAAATGTGTATATATAAACATATAAAGATATTTTGAATTTCATCAAGTAGCAAGTGTGACGGGACGAAATGGAAAAATTAATGGTCTTTATAAATGTCTTTTCTTAGTTTATGTTGAAGTGTGTTTTCTTCTATGTATCTACTTTTCATCCAGTTTTGTTTTTTTAATATATATATATTCGATAACAATTATATTTCGACAGTCAAATTAACTTGACTAATAGCATGCTGTAAATTATTGAATCCCATTTACCTTTCTCTTTAAAGTTCCAAAAATGACTACATATTTTTTAGACAAAATAAAACTTATAATGAGTACATTATTTAAATAAATCATTTTAAAACAAAAATGTAGTAATAGTAAAAATTATTAAAATTATTAAAATAACTGGAAATTTGTTACAGTTTTAAGTAAATATTGGGCAAAATTTTTCGAACATTACTTTTTTATGCAATTTATTTGTATTAATTGCATAAAACACAGACATTAAAAAAGTTAATTCCAAACTTAATGATTTTTTTTTTACTTATATTTCTTAACTGGCATTATAGTCAATAAATCTGAATAGTTCAATGTTGAAAACATCCATTTTATGGTCATTGGGGCAAAGATAGTCCAGACATATCGTACTTCAAATGAAAGAAGCTTATTCGAATTCATTTTTTATGAGTCTTTTCTTTCTAAATTATAAGAATTTCACAATCTATTATATTTTTGACGAAGATATGTTGTGAGAAATCAGCTTTAGACAGAAGAATCCAAGGCTTTAAGATTTAAGAGATTGCTTTTAATGCTAATATAATGATACAATACATTATTCGTCAATTGAATGATAGTCATTGATTAGCCTAGCCTACCCATTATTAAAGAGTATTTTGTAATGGGTGCTATTTCAAAATTTTAAACATTCAAATTATTTTGCCCAATACTTTTAAATAATTACATCCATTTACTTTAAAAATAAATTATGATACATAAAAAAAAAAAAAAAAAAAAAAAAAGCCCTAATTGTAAGTTTTTGTTGACTGATTCTGTTTTTCAAATATGATCGATTATCCTGGTTTACAGCTTGTTGTTTAGGGGAACATTTGTTTGTTTCTTTTTTTCTTTTTTCTTTTTTTTTAATGACGTTAGTTTAAATATTGAATCAAACCTTACATATATTATAGTATATTCAGAATCATTTCATTTTATAATATTGATATCACATATAAGATTAAATGTAAGATTCCACAATATTAAAACAAATAAAAATATCACAAGTCATACATCTTATAGAATATAAATGCAGTATGATGTAACATGCACATAAATTTTTCCTTGAAACGTCATCTTCAACAAATATTCATTTAGTAAAACGGTTTTTCGGCATCTTCAGCATATGTTCGAAATCAAATTCATCTAAAAAGAAATACGATATTGAGAAAGTCAATTCATACATTTACAAATTGCATACTTTTATTTACAAATTTATATATAAATTATTACATGTTTTTTTATTTATTTATTTATTTTTTTCAATTTATCAACTGATTTTAGAGATACTGGATTTAACTAATGTATAGCTTGCTCGCTTTCTTGTAGAGCTTCTTCCGATTAACTACGCTGGGGTCCTAGGCCTATGGGTGGAATGCCCTCCATGGGGGTCTAAGGGGTTCTAGCCCGTATTTACGCGAGTTTCGGAGAAAACCACGGAAAACTCCGAACGACTAAGTCTACGAGCGCAATCTGGGTCCCAATCCGGCATTTCCCATCTACCAGCTTTGAGCGCAAAACCGCTAACTAATGTATAGTCTGGTTATGGCGATAAATACAGGGTGACAAGAAATAACTTGGACACACGATACATTACAACTTTAATGCTAATGAAAATATTACGATCAAACTTCAAAATAAATATGAATACATTATTTTGTCTAATATATTTACAAATTTTCAAAGTGGCTACCTTTAGCCTTAATAAAGAGCTTTAAACGTGTCACAAAATTTTCGGCTATGAGCCGCAACTCACTTACTGATATTTTATTCCGTTCCTTGCACAAGGATTTCTTTAGGGATGCCAAAGTTTTATGAGGTTTAGCACACACCCTTGTCTCCAAGATGGATCAAACAGAATAATCCAATGGGCTCAAATCTTGGGAATACGGTGGCCATTTTTGAGCTCCAATGAAGTCAGGAAAATTTGTCTTGCACCAATCTTGAGTGCGTTTAGCTCTGTGTACAGGTGCGGAATCCTGTTGGAAGGTCCATCTTTTGTTTCCAAAAAACTTTTGCGATCAAGATAAGACAACATCTTCCAAAATGAGTTTGCGATATGTTTGTTGATTAATATGTATCCCTTGATCAACAAAAACAAGTGGTGTTTCCCACTAGCACATATCCCACCCCAAACCATTACAGATTGGGGTCGTTGACGCCGTTCAACAATGCAAGAAGGTCCAGGTGCTTCAGCTGACCAAACTCTATCATTAAGGCTATTGTGAGCTTGTTCAATCGAGAACAGTTTCTCATCTGTGAAGACAAATGTTTGCCATCGATCACCTGCGGCCCGCTTTAACAGTTCTTTACACTTTTGAAGTCTTGTGCGTTTATTCTCTGCTGTTAGCTTTTGAGCCTCTTTCATTTTGTAAGGGCGAAGACCAAGCTCTACTCTTGCCATCATACGTGCGGTTTCTCTGTTGATCTTCATCTCTCTAGCAACCTTTCTCATTGAAATCCTAGGATTTCGCTGAACTCGGTTTTTGATAACTTTCCGGTTTCTTGATGTGTTAACTGTGCACTTTCTTCCTCTTCCTGGCTTGTCACCATCATGTCCGAGTTCCTTAAACCTTTTGATTGTGTACGAAACCGTCTGCTTAGGCACTTTCAATAGTTGAACAATTTTACATTGTTTCTTTCTTTACTTATGTAATTCAAGTATGGCAGATCGTTCGTTAACCATAATGGTTATCACAACTAACTTACTCATACCTGTTTAGTCGCTTTCTACCCAAGTAGCACAGGAACGTTCTGTGAACGTCTAATAACGGTTTCAATAGTTCAAACACCGTGTTTCGTGTCAAAAGAACGTTCTAAAACACGTTCAGAAATAGTATTATTTAGAACGTTCTGAAAATGTTTGATTTGTACCATCTATAAAACGTACAATTCTAGTTCTATATAGAACGTTCAAGTGTGACACCGTCATAACACGTTCTGTAACAGTGTAATTATAACGAATATGACAAAATGACTTTTTAGTACTATTGGTTGGGAAACTAGGTTAACCTTTAAAATTTTTGACTTCAGCTTTTGATTTTTTTTACACGTTTTGTGGCGTGAGGAATCCGGAAGTCAAAAGGTTGGTATGGTATCTGTTAATGTGTATCGGCACCTATTAGTGTGATAGCCCGTTAGTTCATGTACACTATATCTCAAGAACAAATGATTGCAGAGAGATCGGACCAGTTTTAAAATATCACTTATGATGTTGATAAGAATCTTATTGAGAGATTTGCAACATTCTAATTTAAAAACTTCGTAAGTTATTCGAAATTTATAATTTTTAGCATGATAGAGAATAGAGCATTTTTTACATTTTCAGTTTAACGTTTTGTTAGCACGTCAGTAAAGAATGCTTCCCAATAATCAGTAGCTGTGAGGTGAAAAAAAATTACAAAATTTTAAACTCATGGAAAAATTTTGTGGATTTTGTATTTCAGGAATCAATGTATGGAATTCGACCAAACTTGTTACAATATTAGATCTTGCCCTAAATTGGAGTTTATTTGAATTTCATTTGGGATATATCGCCCGATAGATTACGGTGCTATGCAATGAAACCCTCCATTTATGGGACGGCTATATCTCAGCTTCTATAGTGTACAAATGTATTAAACATGATATATTGGCATATATCATCATAACCTCTGCTAATACAATTTGGATGTATACATTGTCCAACAGGTGGCGTTGCTAATCTGCAATTTAATCATTTTAACGGAAAGGCAATATTTTAACTCTTGTGATTTAACAATAAATTTTGTGATACACTGAAGTTATAAGTGAAATCGATTTTATGTAAAGCTTTACTGGTCCATTTTGGATGCACATCGGCCAACAGGTGGCGTGGTATGTTGCAATTTAATCTCATAACAGAAACGAAAAATCTCAACTTCTGTGATTTATAAATATTGTAAATTTGGTAAGTGAAATTAATATTACGTAAAACTCTACAGATTGCCTTTGGGTGCATATCGGACGACAGGTGGCACTGCCACGTTCCAATATTTTCCATTCACAGAAAGGCTATCTATCAGCTTCTGTAATATATATACTCACCAAACCTTCTGCGTGACATACATTTGATATATAATATTGATTCAATTTGGCTGTATAACGAGTAATAGTCAAACAGTTTTTTTATTATTATTATCATTCATAGGAATAAGTATGCATGATCCCTGGGGGATGGGGGAAGGGTGGATAAAAATTTTCACTATAATTATCTTTCAAAAGAATTCGATATCACCTTTAAAACGAATAACTGAAACATCGTTTTCTGATGATTTAAAACAAATTTACCGTTTTTTTTTTTTTTTTTTTTTTTTTTCATTTGTAATAATAATAATAATAATAAACCCCTAGAAAAATACATTTTCTAAGATCTTCTATACAGCATAAAAATGATTGTCTTCTGTCATGAAAATCTATGCATTCCTCAGGCCCAAAGTTTAGATACAAAAAGCTAATCACGAATGTTATTGAATAAGTAATATAGTGCTTTACGCGAGTTTCAAAGAAAATCACGGGAAAACTCCGAAAACCTAAGTCGACGAGCGTGACCAGGAATCGAAGCCAACACTTCCCGTCTGTAAGGTTCGAGAGTAGAACCTCGCGGTCTCTAATACTCATCGGGAAGTTACAGAATGAGTTTTTTTCTTCTTTTCTTTAAGCATAATTTTAAACTTTTATTATATTTTATTTATGATTCTATTTAAGTTTAAATGTTACTGATAAATTATCAATATTGATAATGTTGTTAAATCGTTACTCTGTTTGATTGTTCTTATTTTATTTTATTTATTTTCACTGAATATTTTATTCAATACTAAAATATACACTAAAACAAAATATGCTTTTCCGTTTAATTCGAGATTTTAAAATGGAAAAATAAAGTGATCTCATAAGTTTTTCAAATACTTTATAAAAAATTAAATAATTGTTTAACTCAGCTCCATTTTTCCTTAAAATATTGACCTCTACAGCTATAAATGCTTAATAAATTTATGTTTCAAACGTTGAACTTTGAAACATGATTATTCCGGATGTAACAAGGGAAGAGCAGATGAAACTGACATCTGTGGATTGCATTTATTTAATTCTCGCTGACAGTGCAAATTCAAAAGTCTTGGGAATGTCGTGCCGTTATGTGAAGCGGTAATTTTAAAACGTGTAATGTAATCTGTTTTGTTCAGTTTTCGCGTTATAATGACTTGGATAAGCTTTAGAAAAGGTAAAAATGTAATATTTTTAACCTGTAATAGTCTCTATTTTCTATTTATTAAAGTCTTATTTTAATATCAATTAAACAATCATTTTCATATCTGCGTAAGTTCTTAAGCCTAACATTTGATATACTTGTAAGTAGCATTGTATCGCAGAAAAAACTGCTCCTGTTACAGAAAACCGCTTAGAAATTATGGATTCATTTTATTAATTCAGTCTTCTGAGATGGAAATTGTTAAAATGACTATTTTTGGTTATTATGCTTCTGAATGAAGTAACATAAAGAATTTAAAAGATGAGAGCTAATTTTAAGTGAATGCCCTTCCAGACTGGTCATTGTGTATTTTAAAATGCTAGTTGGAAGGGTGTTTTCTTGGAGAAATTCTTATGAAGAAAATGAGGAAGGTATGTAATTCTTTTTTTTTTTTCTTTTCTTTTTAAATTCTGAAGTATTTATTTAATGTTTATATGATAATATATATACAATCTAGGTTATGCAAATTGCATATTTTTAAAATAATATCCTAAGTTTCACCGACTTACAATTTTAAATATCTCTTTACTGTTATTTATTAAATAAAATATATGAAATTGTTTAACTGCATAATAAAACAAAGATTCAATTCAATTTTATTCCACATCTTTATAAAAAAAGATATTCTGCTTAAAAAAAAGGACGATTTACTATATTATTTATTAATACTAATAATATTTACATTTATCAATTATTTAATATGCCATGATAGCATAATTGCATCAAATGAGGTAAAAATTGCGTTGACTCAATTTAAAGAAATTTAAACATTTAAAAAATACCAATTACATTGCCATGTGGAATAAATTTAAATACCTGCAAACATCATTTTTGTAAACTGCTGCTGTAAACTGAAAATATGTATGCACACATGCACTGAAATTTAAAAATATGAAGTATGTTAAATATTTTAGAAAAATATTATGATTAAATATATATATATATGTATTTAAGTATTTGGACATTTTAAAAATTTCCTCCTTCTAACTAATTTTTAATTTTTTGTTTCAATTTCTTATTATTATAAATTAACAATATATTCTAAACTCAATTATATATTATTTTAGCGGTGTATTGGTACATTCATTTTTGAAATTATTTTTTATGTTGAAATATTAAAACTTTCTATAAACTTCAGCATTCAAATATATTTATAAACTATCCATGGACTTACAAAGTAGTACCCAGAAATGTTTAGAATATACAGGGTGCAAAGTCGAGAGCAGGCCTTTATTTGCGCAACAATTGGTCTCAAACGTCCTCCAATAAGAAAATGTATTTAAAAAAAAAAATGTAAGAATTCATTATATGGCATGTTTAAATTTAAAAAATCAATTTACTAAAAATCATAAAAACTGATAATTTTTATACAATTTTCATGACACTAATAGTGTAAGTTGAGTTCTAACCTAAAAAATATAACACAAAAAGTTTCACTTTTGTGCACCCAAAATTGTCTGAGATAGTTAGTTTCAAAATTTAGGATTATTTCGCATTTTCTCGGGCTTTATTAAAAAGTCAATGAAAAATTCTTTAATAAACCCAGGGAAAATGCAAACAAAGTCCAATTAGGATTTTTAAACCGATCCCTTATTGAAGGCCGAAATATGTTAGAAAATCCAAACTTTAAACATCATGTTCCATTTTGGGAGAATAGAAATGAAACTGTTTGTTAGGATGAGTGTCAGTTTTCTAAATATGATTATAGGGATCTGGGACTATGTAAAAATTTAGTTTTTGCAATTTTGAAAAAATAGATATTTTAAATTTAAACATGTTATACCACAAATGCTCATATTCTTTAAAACATTTTGTAACTGAAACTATATATTTGCGACCAATAGTTGCGGAGATAAAGGTATTCTCGTCACAATGCTTTGCACCCTGTATTTAAAAAAAAAAAAAAAACATATATATATATATATATATATATATATATATATGTATATATATATATATATATATATGTATGTATGTATAAATGAATTTTTAATCTTAGTTAAAGCCAAGCAACAGATATAAGATCCCTGAAACCACATAGGTCAATGAGAAGAAAATTACAACAAATTTAAATAACCTGGGGAGACTGATTGTGATTTATTGAAACATTTATATTTTATTTATTGATTTTTATTTTATTTAACTTCAGTCTAATCTTAAATTTATTCCTATATTGTTAGTTGCAATTTTAATAATTTTGCCGGTGCGTAAAAACCACATGAAACTCAAATCAAAAGATACAAACAAGCAACGAGGAAATAAAAAATTAAGACAGCATTTTAAACATTTTTTGTAGGAAAAGCTTAGAATGGTAGAAAAAAAAAAAAAAAAACTCGTCAAGGGTGACCCTTTTCGTCGTTGAGCACCAATGTACGATTTCGTTCGTTAGCAGCTATAATAGCATATTGCTAGCGGGCACCCTATCGTACAAGAAATTAATTGAAGTTAGAAATGAAGAATAAATTGGAATAAATTATTTACTTCAAGAAATCAGAGAATCAAACAGAAAACAACCATGAAAAACAAACATTAATCATAGGATGACGCATTCGGAATCACAAGGATTAAAACAAGCAAAATAAATCAAGAGTTTAGTTGTATATAGCAGATGAAGAATAATGATACAACACAGCAACAGGGATATAAATTACTTTTTTTTAAATTCAAATATTGTTTGAGAAATTTTAACATACTTACTATTCCTTTAATTTCAACGTATATGCATGAAAAATTCCATATTTTATGACTGTAATTCCCAAAAAGTGTCATAACGTGCCTATATCCCTTTAAAAAATTCCTTAAATTTTTGCATTTTTAAAAAATTTCTTTTTTCCCCTAATCTGAAGATAATGGCGTTATAGTATTAATTAAGAAACTTTGAATAAACACCATAAAATGCAAGAACTCGCAACTGCTACAAACAAAGCACGGCTGCTACAAACAAAGCGGCAACGCATTCCACACACTCAACGTGCTTGTTTGCAGCTCTCGTGCCTACAATGTTCGCCTGATGAAGGGTTGTGTCTTCTTTTGACCCGAAACAGTTGGTGCGAGTTCTCGCATTTTATGGTGTTTATTCAAAGTTTTGTAATTAATACTATAACTTCATTATCTACAGATTAGGGAAAAAAAAGAAATTTTTAAAAAATGCAAAAGGTATAAAGGTATAAAGAGACGTTATGACACTTTTTGGGGAAAGCTGTCATAGAATATAGAATTTTTGATGCGTATACGTTGAAATTAAAAGAATAGTAAGTATGTTAAAATTTCTCAAACATTATTTGAATTGAAAAAAAAAAGTAATTCATATCCCTGTTCATGTGTTGTATCATTATTCGTCATCAGCTATGTAATTTTTACTTCTAAACGCTCGTACTGAGGGGTTTTTTTTATAATGACGTCACATTTTTTTTTTTTTTTTTTTTTAACTACACTATTTTAGAACGTTTACAGTACGTTTTCTGGAACGTTCTGAAAATGTGTATAACGTTTTGAAAACGTTCTAAAAACGTTTAGAACGTTCTGAGACCGTATACATAGAACGTTCTCAGAACGCTTCTATAACACCGATGGTGATAGTTACACGTTCATTGAACGTTCTCTGAACCGTACTATTGTACGTCTTCAAGATGGACAGATAGACGTCTATAACACGTTCAAAGTGAACGTTCTTAGAACGTGTTTGCAGAACAATTTTTGAACGTTCAGAGAACGTTTCGGTGCTGCTTGGGTAGGATCAATACTTAATGAAATAAATTTATAACTTTAGTGGTAGTTACAGATATTTCGAAACTTCGTCCAAATTATTTCTTGTCACCCTGTACAATTTCATCTGTTTGAGTAAAGAAAAATAATTTAATTAGCTACTGGTTCCACCCTATCATCAGTGTTGAGCTAGAAGTGAAATAAAATTTTCCAGGATTTAAAGAAGAAAATAAAAAACGGTGTTCATTCTTATATTTAAAATTTCTCTTCAATTAACATTCCCATAATAAATTATACGTTTTAATTATATACTGAGACGAAGAGCTCCTGTTCTATACTTCATAATTTCTTCTTCTTTTTTTTAAATACAATAAATGTGAATTGACTGCAGCCCTTCTGCGCTCCGCTGTTTTCCTGACTCCTTAGGAATACGCAGAATACGTTTGACGTCACGTCTCCTCCATTTTTTGGGGACAAATGGGGACTCCCTTTTTTTGGAAGGCAATTTTCTAAGTTTTAAAAAATTGTAGAAACTAAATTATTAATCAATAATACTTTATTTTTAGTCCTTATTTATTAGAAGTGAAAAAATACATCCATAATTTTATAATTGTAGCAATTTTTAATGCTTCTCTATTATAAAGGTACTTTGATCTGGTCAGCCTAATCCGTAGGAATAAACCAGTGAGAAAGAAGAAGGAGTTTCTTTTCAAAGATTGGCAACACTCACAAGGAGGCGGAAAGGGTGTGAGTGTGTGTGTGTAGGGGGGGGGGGGGTATTCAAATCAAAGTAAGGTTATGTGTGTAATATATGACCAAGTCGCTGCGCGCACTGCTCAGTTATTATCGAGGGAAAAATAAGTAGAAAATTTTTTTTTTCTCTTGTTACTATATGATATTTTGTTATGATCAAATTTTTTACTGCACTTAATATTGAAAGACAAATTTAATGATTGGTTACTTTTTAATAATCAAATTGTATAAAAGACAAAGAAATTTAAATAGAACACATATGAAATACGAAGTTATTACTATTTATTTTTCATAAAAAAGTACATTATTAAATATAATGAATACATACGATATAATGTTTATAGCATTAGAAATTGTTGATTTAATCATTCACCTTTTGCAATACAAGAACTTGGATGATAATTATCATAAAAACAAGAAAAACACCAATTGTGTCGACAACTTGCACAACAAATAAACGCAGTTTTTTTTTTTACAAGAGCAAGGTGTCTTTAGAATTTCTTCGGGAAAACAGAGTTCATTTACATTTATAAATATTTCCCGATGTTCAGATAGTTTTGACGCATACCAGGCACACTTGATCATTTTCGAAAAAATTGGAGAAGCGAGTTGATGACGACCGATTGATTGCATTTTAATACTATCTTCACGGGAACTAATTTCCCAATTTTCTTCAATCAACTACGAACAATTTTGTATTTTTCAATCAAGTTTTTAACTTGGCTGCAAAAGTAAGCATCACAATGTTGTACTAATGGGGCACATTCTGTAGGTAATATTTTAACAGTACACGTGCAGACCAGTGTTATCAGCTTCCCGTTGTAAATAATCTTTCCTAAACATGTAAATAAACGTCGTTTAGCAATGTGCTGATTCTATCACGTTCCACTGCACATAAATATTTCATAATTTAATGAATGATAATTTCCGTTTACATAAAATATTAAATAATAATCGAGTGCATTTAAGCTTAAACTAAAGCAAGAATCCCAGTACTTTAATACATATAGTAATTATCCTTTTTATGTTAGCAGTTTATGCTCTGACAACTGTTTCAACATATTTCGCAATATTGTTGGGATTACAAACGTCCAATAAAATGATTGACGTTGAAAGCAAAAATGAGAAAAAGACTGATTCTTTTGTTCTCTAAAAGTATAAAAGAGGAGAATCGTTTAAATTTTTTTCAATGTACTTCAAAAATTTATAAACAATCTTTAAACATCTTTTGCCGTGTCCTATTTCTTACAAGAATATTTCCAATACATTACCCGAAAAAAAAAGTGTGCAATTGTGCCTCGTCTAGGTACAGTAGACCAGACTTTGTTTTTATTTTACATTAAACTAATACAAATTATATTTTCTTCTAAAAACAAACTTTCTAATATTTTTCTAACAAGTCTAAAAAACATAATTCCAAAAATTTTCATTAAATAAAATTACACAAATCATACACATTAAGATAAACAAGTAATAAATCTAAAATGTATTAAGTGAAAATAAATAATTTTATCAAGTGAAAATAAATAAATGTATTAAATGAAAGTCAGTTATTATTAAAATTTGTTATGAAATATTGAAAAACACATTTGAAAAGTCATTCTGCAATTTACAGAAGATATATTTAGATTAGATATTACCAATCAACGTACTTCTGACGAAGTTTCGATTTTGGTTTTAAAAATAAATAAACAACAAAAATATTATTAAATATTTATACATTTATTGCTACTAAGTTATTTTTAATTTTTTATTCTTATTGTTATTATAATATTCAGATATTTATAACATACATATATACATATATTAATATTTTTTATATAATTGATCTTTTTCGAAAATTAAGACTTTTTATATTTTTATTGAAATGCTCAGATATTTTCCGTTTTTCTTAATTATTTGTATTTATTAATAATTTAAATTATATTTGCATGTATAATTTTAACTGAAATAAACTATTAATTTTCTATTTTTAGGCACATTAAAGGGTGGTTCTTTGTGTTCCATGTAGACACAAAACAAATAACTCTTTTAAAGCTATATATGGGCCATAAATTTATAAATAATCTTTAGGAATACAGAGACAACTATTTGAGTATTCCCGAACAGTATTAAATACTTTTAGTTGGCGGTCGAGTCCTTATGAAATAAAAAAAAGAAAGAAAAGAAGAATAATTTGTAAATGCTTTGAACGCTTCGAAATACAAAATTTGCAATAAAAAAAATTATTTTTTGTGTGTGCTTTTTTTCGTATACAAAATGTACGTTTGTGTCCTCTATGATACTTCCATATGAACTAAAATAGTTATATATTACAGTAAAGCACCGTTTATACGTCTTTCGTTCATACGTCTTTTACACCTATAGGTCATTTTAATGAAGTCCCGATTATAGTTTTGCATCGGGTCGGGTAATCCAATTTTACCCGAACCCGACCAAACCTGTGGGTCGGGTACGGGTACGGTTTTCTTTATTTTCAACGAATCTCAGTCCTCGTTTTTATGTTATAGAAATTTTGAATTTTCTCCATTTACGCACAAATGCAGCAAGTATAAAGGAAATACTTGTTGTGATTTAATTAAAAAAAGTAATATAAAAGAAAAACATTTAATAGACGGATTCCATCAAAGCAGATAATATTCTTTATCGTCTCCTCTTGAACAAATAAACACAAGGTTGCAACTGGAGGAAGCTGATTTGCTGATCTATATTTAAAGTGACCGTGTGAAAGCAGATTTTTAACTGTGAATCATATCCATGGTACCCAAATTATAATAGCAAATTAAATATCCACGAAGAACGAGAGCAATGGACAAAGATACATTTTTTTTTTTTTTTTTTTTTTAAAGAATGTAAGCATTAAATAATACACTACAAAAACTTAACATAAAGCTCATTTTTGTACAGTCGGTAACAAAAATGTCCGAACACTAGCAAAAATTCCTATGTAAACAAAGTACACTTGATGAGGTTTTGTTAAATAAATCCTTGTCGAATCATGTTCTTAGTCAGTCTAAGAACAGGGTTCGACAAGGATTTATTTAACAAAACCGTATGAAGCGTGCTTTTTTTACATAGGAATTTTTGCTAGTGTTCGGACACTTTTGTTACCGACTGTACACTTGAAGTACACAACTCACAAAAATGGTTAAAAATTATTATTAATCCCTTTCTTCAGATTTTTAAATTTTTAACTTTATACAATTAGTAATTACACTTTTAATTGTTTATAAAATAATTTACCAACTGTGTGATAATTAAAATTTACTTTATTTTATAAATACGTATACTTTTTTTATATACATTATATATATTATTTTATATGCATTATAATTTTAAAAAGTTTCACATGATTTTAGATGAATTCGTAATATTCATTCAGTTTTCGGGTTTCAGGTCCAGTTCAGGTATAAAGAAAGCGGGTTCGGGTCGGATGCGGGTCACAAAAATTCTCTATTACAGGTTCGGTTCAGTTTTCGGATCATTGATATATATATATATATATTTTTTTGTTGTTGTTGTTGTTGTTGTTGGGTTCGGGTCGGGTCGGGTCCACTATTCAAAATATTCGCAAAGTTTCTAAACCGGTCATTTTTCCATTTAAAATAAGGTCTAAGATCTGTTCTAAATATAAATGTTGGTGAGTATTGGGATGCCGATATCATGACCTCAGAATTAGTCACAATGAATGAACTAATTGAAAAAAAAAAAAAAAAGTCTTATTCTAATTTAAGCGATGATGATGTAAAATGTGAATAAGTTAATACATCTTTCTGTAAAGGCGCATTCGACAGCATTGGAAAGCTTCGAACTTATTTTGTTTGCCAAAACACAAGTAAAAAAGCTTTTAATGAACTCAGTTCAATTCAAAATGCAATTCTTTGTACTCACAGACAATTAATTAGCACGTCACGTAAGTATTAAAGATTTTTTAATGTAATGAAATAACTACCTATATAGATATAATTCGTACAATACTTATTAAAGATACGTAATACGTGTAATTAATACTCAAGATGCATCCTTATAGCATTCATGATATGTAATACAACGCTCAAAATATGAGATGTACTATAATTAGTACTCAAGTCGTGCATTAATTTTTGATTTTTTCTCACTTTTTATAATAAATCTTTTTCTAAACTTAATTATTATCTTCAAACCCAAATTCTATTATAAAGTTCCAGTTACTATCTTAAGAAACTTTGTTAATTAGTAAACACATAAATTTTGCTTCAGTATCATTGAATTTGTAATAATCAGAGTTTTATTTTTTAAATCTCGATTATACGTCTTTTAATTTATACGTACTTTTACTTCAGTCCCTTGAAAGCAGGGTAGGCATGGCATTTACCGTGTAATGGTTTTTACTGTCATGATAAAAACATGGTTTTCTCATGGTTTTTACCACCTTCAGAGAAGATAAATTCCTTTATATATATATATATATTTTTTTTTTTTTTTTTTAATTTATCGTAAAAACTTATTTGTTTTCGGGATGTATTATATAATTTTAAAGTTTTTAGTTCTCAATCTCCTAATATTATTTTTACTATGAAATTCCCATTCTTTCTGCTATTTCTAAGAAATGTTGTAAGAATGAAAATTGTTTTAAATTATATTATCAGTGTAATGAACTAATGTTCAAAAATATTTGCCCTACATACTGTTTCAAATTAGAAAATGAAGCACCAAACTACTGGCTTTGAAATAATAAAAACATTTAACTTGGTAATAACAGCATAGATTAACAAAGCCTCAATAGCTTTTCAAAAGCAAAATGGATATAATAAATTTTAAATATTGGTGTTTTCTTCTTCAGAAATCACCAATTTAGCAGCTGTTTTTAGCAGCAGACATGCCTCGCTAAAAACAAGGTCAGCTTTTTCTATCTTTGATTTAATGAGATACATGGGCTGTTTTTACTCCTGAAGAAGAGATCCTCTAATAAATTGAGAATTATTTTACAACTAGCATACAACTAGTATTATAACTGACTTTCTCAGTACTCAACACAGGCTTGCGAGGTTGAAACTAAGAAAAACCAAAACAGAAAAGAAAAATTGCCAAAAAAAGCAGAATAGTTTTTAATTAAATTATCCAATAGAGGTTAAAAGCAATATCAATTATTAAGGAAATTTAACTATTATATTACTTTTTCTTTATAATGCTATTAAAATTAGTGGCATTTGAAATTCCCCTCCTCAAAATAAAAAAATAAATAAAAAGAACGTTTTCAATTTCTTTATTAAAATATAATATATATAAAATTAGCTTAAATATGATTTTTTTCATTACATTTACATAGTGCAATTACATAATTTTCTGCAGAGCTTTTTTCTTTTGTGCATCTATAATTACTATTTTGTTAATTCCTGATTAGTCAAGTTTCTGCACAATGCGCCTGTTTTCTGTATTTAGCATGTGGTGAAAGACGAAAGGAAACATCTAAAATCTTTTGCAAAACAATTTATTACCACATATAATATTTTAAATGTCATGTTGAATTTTCTTTCATAGTAAGAGAATCGGAAAATTGTAGAAATTTTTTGTTTGTACTGTCGGTAACAAAAGCCTCCGAACACCAGCGAAAATTCCTATGTAAAAAAAGTACACATAATACAGTTTTGTTAAATAAATCCTTGCGAATCCTGTTCTTAGTCATTTTAAAAACAGGATTCGACAAGGATTTATTTAACAAAACTGTATTAAGTGTACTTTTTTTTACATAGGAATTTTTGCTAGTGTTCGGATACTTTTGATACCGACTGTATATATATATATATATATATATATATATATATATATACAGTCAATAACAAAAGTATCCGAACACTAACAAAAATTCTTATGTGAAAAAGTTGAGTTAATACTGTTTTGTTAAATAAATCATTGTCGAATCATGTTCTTAGACTGACTAAGAACAGAATTCGACAACGATTTATTTAACAAAACTGTATTAAGTATACTTTTTTTTATATAGGAATTTGTATCCGAACACTAGCAAAAATTCCTATATAAAAAAGTATACTTAATACAGTTTTGTTAAATAAATCCTTGTCGAATTCTGTTCTTAGTCAGTCTAAGAACATGATTCGACAAGAATTTATTTAACAAAACAGTATTAACTCAACTTTTTCACATAGGAATTTTTGCTAGTGCTCGGATACTTTTGTTACCGACTGTATATATATATATATATATATATATACAGTCGGTATCAAAAGTATCCGAACACTACCAAAAATTCCTATGTAAAAAAATGTACACTTAATACAGTTTTGTTAAATAAATCCTTGCCGAATTCTGGTCTTAGTCGGGATTCTGGACTTCTAAGACAATGATTCGACAAGGTATTATTTAACAAAACAGTATTAAATCAACTTTTTCACATAGGAATTTTTGCTAGTGTTCGGATACTTTTGTTACCGACTGTGCATATACACTAAGCGACAAAAAAAAAGCCGCACTTGGATATTTTCCTTTTCGCCTTCTACAACCGCCAATTTTATCGTTTAAAAAGCAAATTTTCGAACAGATTTTATTATGTTATCATCCACATACACTTTAGCTTTGAGTCCAGTGTTAAAAACAAAATGCAGTTGTCGGGAAAATTGTAATTTTTGAAATTATTTCAAAAATGGTAAGAATAAGGCTGTTAACGATGCCACAAAAGGTATTATTTTTTTAATGAAAATCAAAAAATATTTTAATACGTGAGATGGCAAAATAATTAAATGTTAACGAAATATTGGCAAAGGGGTTTTTAGCAAGATATAAAATTTTTTGGCCGTTTAAACTGGAAATTTCGTTTTAGGCGGCCATGTTGCTCATCCAAGCGAGATGACCGTAAGTTAAAAAGCCATTGCTCATAAAATCGGTTTGTATTACATTTAGAACGTAAAAGCGATTCAGAAAAAAGTGTTTAGAAGCATAATTTCTTTAACTACAGTATATCAACTATTAAACAAAGCAGGTTTAAATGAGAGCAAATTTGAAAAAATTCCATTCTTAGTGAATAGAATTAGGAAAGCAAGAGCTCAGATGGCTAAATAAATAAAAAAATTATTAATTAATTATTGGGCTGAACTGGTTCTCTTTGATGAGTCAAGTTTAAATTATTTCGAGCTAAAGAAAACAAGCAGATTTGATTGCGAAAATATGACTGACTTAATGAAAATCGCTCTTTTAAGACAGTGACGCATTCTCCGTACATTATGGTACGGAGGTGCATAACTTTTCAAACAGTTGGGCAAATTTTTATGCTCAAGAGATCAATTAACTCGACATAAAACACAATCTTCATAAAAGTTGTGCCTGACCGACTATTTTGGAGGTATCTTGGACATTTCTGTAAACAGCATATCACGACGAAAATGTACCTTACTACACAGCGTCTGTGGTAAGTTTATTCAATTCAGATTGTCAAAATTTCCTATCCATTCCCATGAGAACCTATTATTTTGTAAGTGATCATATCTTTTTTCACATTAAGTTAAAACCCATAAAAGATATAGTATAATTTCTTCTTTACCAAACATGGAAATAGTCCTAATCGCGATCCGCTCGAAAATGTTTCGTCTATAAAAAGGCGGGGGAGAGGGGAGAGGATTCGAAATTTGCAGCCCATAACTCTGCCAGAACTAGAAAAAATTATTTGTGATATTTGGCACATTGAAATTTCTCATATTTATATTAAAACACTGTATAAAAGTATGCCATTGCGCATTAAAGCAGTAATTCCATATAAAGGTGGAATTAACCCAATGCAGAATACATATTCTTAATAAAAAATTGCTTAGATCTAACAAATAAATAGTTTTATTTCATATATTAAAATATAACTTGTTTATTTCATATAATAAATCATAAGAGAATACGAAGTGTATGGTTATTGCATTATGTTCAAAAAGAAAGTTTTATTCAGATTTTTAAAAAGTACTTTCTAAAGTGCAATAAAGCGAATTATTAAATCGAAAATGTACATAGGTATCATTTCATCACATTGGTATTATGCAAACAAAACAGTTTTATTTGTTTCAAACATTAATTTTAAAATTATTGCAAATAGAAAATGTATAAGTCATTTTTCCTGCAGTGCGGCTTTTTTTTTTGTCGCTTAGTGTATATATACAGTCGGTAACAAAAGTATCTGAACACTAGCAAAAACTCCTATGTAAAAAAAAGTACACTTAATACAGTTTTGTTAAATAAATCCTTGTCGAATCCTGTTTTTAGACTGACTAAGTACATGATTCGACAAGGATTTATTTAACAAAACAGTATTAAATCAACTTTTTCACATAGGAATTTTTGCTAGTGTTCGGATACTTTTGTTACCGACTGTGCATATATAAACAGTCGGTAACAAAAGTGTCCGAACACCAGCAAAAATTCCTATATAAAAAAGTACACTTAATACAGTTTTGTTAAATAAATCCTTGTCGAATCCTGTTCTTAATCAGTCTAAGAACATGATTCGACAAGGATTTACTTAGCAAAACAGTCTTAAGTATACGTTTAAATATAGGAATTATTGCCTAGTACACGAATAATTATGCAGCCGACTGTATATGATGTGTGTGTGTGTTTGAAACAAAAGTTTGTTTTAACTTTTTGTTTAAATTAGATTTTATTTATTTATTTTTTATTTTTTTTTCCGATTCAAATTCATTCATTATTCTACAATAATGTTTAAACCTATATAAATAACATTAATTACTTACCATGCTATGTCTTAATATTAATACATTGCACAGTACACATGCATGTTTCAACTTGATTATGTTTATAAAAGTTATTTCAAAATATTTTTTATTAAGATCAGGATTTATTAGTATTATACATATTTCTAGAGTATATTATAAAAACATACATATATCAGTGATAAATAATAAGTTAAAACATACCACTGGTATCGGTAAATGTGGGCTAATAGTCTTTATCAGGTTTTTACCATTTACCCATGGTTTTTAACGGTAAAAACTACCATAGACTGGAGAAAACTACTTTTTACCGGTAAAAAACTAACAATACTTGAAAGACGTATAAATGGTGCTTTACCGTAATAGATTTTAAATGGAGGTCGTCCACTGTGCCAAGCTCTTCACTAACTTTTATCAAACATGTTATCTTATTTTTGATGTGTTATGTTTTGTATTAACAAGTATGAGTTTTTGCAAAACTTTTTTTTATAGTAATCTTATAGTAATCTTGTATTTTTATATAGTCTTGTAGTAATATTTTTCAAAAAATCCTGTACTTGTACAGCATCGAGCTCACAATTGGAAGATTACGAGTTCGGTACTCGACCCGGCCAAAGACCGTCGTGTGCACTAATAGTGGCTTTTGCATGTAAAATCCGTTGTGGCCGCAATATCCTCCAAGTTCCCGTCAAAATTATACCTCTGAGGCGTCACTGAAGCGGGAGAGCCATTCCCCGTGGAGGATCAAAATTGTGATGGCATGTCTCCGGACTATCCTTAGGGGTGTGTCTCAGACAGTCACCAATTATCCATACCGCAGTACTACTGCGACGTTAAACCCAACTAACCAGTACCTGTACTTTCATATGACCATATATTAAAAATACAGGTTATTTGCATTGCTACTTAAAACATTTTATTTATAAATTTTATGAATCAAAAACATTTTTATATAGTCAATCATAATTAATATATATATATATATATATATATATATATATATATATATACAACATATATATATATATATATATACAGTCGGTAACAAAAGTCTCCGAACACTAGCAAACATTCCTATATAAAAAAAGTACACTTAATACAATTTTGTTAAATAAATCCTTGTCGAATCCTTTTTTTAGATTGACTAAGAACAGGATTCGACAAGGATTTATTTAACAAAACTGTATTAAGTGTACGTTTTTTATATAGGAATTTTCGCTAGTGTTCGGAGACTTTTGTTACCGACTGTAACTCAAAAAATCGCGATTTTGCGTTAACCTGTTTTTTGAAAGGCCCAAGGTGGTATCTATGACCTGTTAAAGTAACAATATCTGTTGGCTCTGCCTAGTTACAGAAGATTTATTCTTTGTAGCGTTATTTGTATTTGGTCCCTAGAGCATTTTGTATTTGGTATTTGATAATTATTTGAGAGCTTTTTTAAACTTATAATGACTTTAGTCTCGAATAATCCATATTATATGAATTCATAATTAAATGCACAGTGCATATTTCTCCTACCGCATTATTTGCTTTGGCTCTACTGAAAAGTTAGTAAACTTGAGTTAGGCCTGTTTGTCAGGAAAGCAACGATATTACACATCAACGTTGGAGACATTTTTTTTTTTTAATAGTTCAACAGCTTGGATTTTCATGTTCTTAGACAGACTAAGAACATGACTCGACAAGGATTTATTTAACAAAGCAGTATTAAGTGTACTTTTTTAAGACGGGGATTATTGCTAGTGCTCGGATACTTTTGCTGCGGAGTGTACGATCCGACTTGTGATCTACGATAGCTGCGATTGTTACAATAGTATGCCTCCCCAAGTCGTACATTAATTTTTTATTTTTTCTCACTTTTTATAATAAACCTTTTTCTAAACTTAACTATTAGCTTCAAACCCAAATTCTATTATAAAGTACCAGTTACTATCTTTAAAAACTTTGTTAATTAGTAAACACATAAATATAGTATATCATATATATATATATATATATACAGAGCTGCCGAAGGCGACATTTTTTTATTATTATTTATTTTCGTATTACTATTTTTCTATAGCATAGAATTTATAATAAATTTATGCAGGCTAACTGCAAGTTTACCAGCGTAAATATATTTATAAATTAAATTTTTTGGAATGGTGGTACGAAAAAAACATAAAAAAGTCGCCTGTGGCAGCCCTGTACAGTCGGTAACAAAAGTGTCCGAACACTAGCGAAAATTCCTATGCAGAAAAAGTACACTTCGTACGGTTTTCTTAAATAAATCCTTGTCGAATCCTGTTCTTAGTCAGTGTAAGAACATGATTCGATAAGGATTTATTTAACAAAACCGTATGAAGTATACTTTTTTTACATAGGAATTTTTGCTAGTGTTCGGACACTTTTGTTACCGACTGTACAGTCGGTAACAAAAGTCTCCGAAGACTAGCAAAAATTCCTATGTAATAAAAGTACACTTAACACAGTTTTGTTAAATAAATCCTTGTCGAATCTTGTTCTTAGTCAGTCTAAAAACGGGATTCGACAAGGATTTATTTAACAGAACTGTATTAAGTGTACTTTTTTTGTATAGAAATTTTTGTTAGTGTTCGGAGACTTTTGTTACCGACTGTACATATATATAATTATTTTTAATATGCGTACAATTCACATGTAACTCTTAAAAAAATAAACAAATAAATTAATAAATAAAATTAAAATTAAAAGTCTTTTACTGACTTCAACGGCAATTTGAGTTTAAATCGAATGTAATGACCAGATGTAATTGATTATTGGGAAAAATCTAAAAGTTTCAGAACAAATTGCTTAGGAAAAAGTCATCTTAACTCAATAACCAAGTATAAAATCTATTATATAAATTCTGAATTACCACTCACGTCAAAAAAAAAAAGAAAAAAAAAAAGTTATTTCAAAAATTCTTTATATTTATGAAAATAAATCTTACCTTCGTGAAGCAAATTCATCGATAAAGGAAACTTCTCAGCAGCAAATGCTTGCATTTGATCAAATATTTTAGCATAAAGAGAATAATCCGCATTTTTTACAAGTTCCAAAGCGGTAGAACCTGAATGCAACGAGCCATATTCGTTGCCAAAATTTTTCCGCATGGAATCTAAAGAAAAATAAACGCATAAAATTATTTACAAATATTTTACTAAATTTTGACTTAGTTATTTTCTAAGAATCTGAAAGTTTTACTATTTTTTTTTTTTTTTTTTTTATAAATGATGTTGATTGATAATACATAGGTGGCAACAGTTAAGGAACTTGGAACCGAAATATATATTTGACTCTCATAACACTAGTCGACAAAAAAAAAAAAAAAAAATGGGGGGGGGGGGGTAAACAGAAATGAAATTAACTATTTTCAACTAAATTTGTAGTGCATAATTAAAAATAATAGTGAAAAATCTGTAACACGTACAGTTTTTTTGTTATGATTATTTAATCTGTACTGGAAGCAATGCACAAAAGTCTTTAGAAGACATGCATTACTAATATCAATATTATTAATTTCGCATGGAATACTGTTAATATGGAGATAATATACAGTCGGTAACAAAAGTGTCTGAACACTAGCGAAAATTCCTATGCAGAAAAAGTACACTTCGTACGGTTTTGTTAAGTAAATCCTTGTCGAATCCTGTTCTTAGTCAGTGTAAGAACATGATTCGATAAGGATTTATCACTGAGCTGAAGAACAACTGGAGCAAATGCTTCCAACACTTTTACACAGTGTTCGTGCGTGCCAGTTTTTCTGCAATCGTTCGCCTGCCTTGCATGGCAAGCAACATTTGTCGGGTCGTCTATTACTATTATAATCTTTAAAGAATTAAAATTTAAAATTGTAATGTCATGTTTAGCATATGGTTGTTCGAACAGACAACCTTTACACAATTTTACTTTGAAATATAAATATATCACAGGCTTTTTGCCATGCATCGCTCGGAAGACAAACCTTCAAAAAACGGCACGCGAAAACCGGTCTAGCATTTCCTCCAGTTGTTCTTCAGCTCAGTGGGATTTATTTAACAAAACCGTATGAAGTATACTTTTTTTACATAGGAATTTTTGCTAGTGTTTGGACACTTTTGTTACCGACTGTACATATTGTAGACTAAGTAGAACATAAAAACATGGAGAATACACAAAATGATTGAATTGTTATTATTCGTTATTTAAAACCGAAATACAAAAATAGGCTTTTTTACGTCTTGTGTTAAATGTCTACCTTGTGATTTTAATATGAATAGTTCACAAATACAGCAAAATTTATCGGGTACGGTTTTACAAGTTCTACACTGAAAACTTGGCATTTTGAACATGAAACTTTAACTATAAAACAGCACAATCATACTTAACAAAGAATATCTGTTAACTAGAATACCAGAAAAAAAAAAAAAAAAAAAAAAAAAAAAAAAAACAGATAAGGTACGAATATAGGGTTGCCAAACAGGGGTTGCCTGCCAGCAGAGAGGATGGTCAGGAGGCAGGATTGATAGCACGAAAGGTTACCATGTGTGATACAGTCGGCAGTAAACGTATCTGAGCACTAGCAATAATCCCTGTCTAAAAAAAGTACACTTAATACTGCTTTGATAAATAAATCCTTGTCGAGTCATGTTTTTAGTCAGTCTAAAAACATGATTCGACAAGGATTTATTTAACAAAATAGTATTAAATGTACTTTTTTGATATCGGAATTATTGGCTAGTGTTCGGATACTTTTGCTGTCGACTGTATTGTAAAAATCATAAAACAAAATAGTGAAATTTGCCATTTTCTGATACTTTAACAAAAAAATGGAACAAATATGGTTGCCGGGACTCTGAATTGCCAGGACTCTGGGTTTCCAGAAGGAAGGGTAACCACCTGTGATACTGTGAAAATGATAAAAAAAAATCGTGAAAATTGCTATTTTCTGATACTCTGACAGAAAAATGTGACGTGGTGGGACTTTTTTATTTGCAGATATTTAAATAAAAATTGGAATTAATAACAAAAATAATAATTTGAACGTTGTTACCGTAGACCAGTGTAATGAACGATTGAAACGTCCCCATTTATTAACTACTTTTTAATACATTAAATACTTTTGTCTTACTCTTATACAGTTATTGTGCAATTTCGTTGATGTGGGTAATATTTTTTCCACACACTTGTGACGGTCCGTTTTTCCAAGATCCATTCTCAATTTTCAGGAAGATCCCACCTTAAATAATTTGATCCAAGGCATTTTTGTTTCATAAAAATTCTCTATACTATCTACATATCTCTCAACTTTTTGGTTTTCGCATCAATTACCTAAATTCGACACACACATTGCATCTTTTTAGATCAATAAAAAATAATAATAATAAAATTTTCGATATTCTTTTCATACAATGAGCATAAAATGAAATCACTCTAATGTAAAAAAGATACCGATAATGATTTCCTATATTTTCTTTTCTAGTTATTGGTTATTTCTGCATTTCCCTCACAACAAAACGCACTAAATTTCTCTCAATTTTTGTTAAGCTTAAATGAGATCTTTACATTTCATATTTCTTTAATTACCGAAAATAGTTCTTTATAAAGAAAGAAATATATCGTATTTTAGAGCAAAAAGCATAATTCAATGTAGTTCGTAGCAACATTACGATATTTAAAAATAAAAATATCAATATTATTAAGCTCTGTGGAAAATAATAATAAATATATATATAATGACGTTTTGCCATGTTTTATATTCAAAATGGGTAAAATTTGATGTTCATGTGCACACTTCTAGATCTAATATGAGCAGAATGAGAAGATTTCCTTTCGTGATATAATAATTAGGCATTTCTATAGATGAGATGTTCCACTCTAGCTTTAAAAACGTTATTAAAAATAAATACCTATTTTATAATCTCATTACCTGTAATATCTTTAATATAATTACACGTGTAATGTCTTCCATAAAAATAAATTGAAATATAAAAGGAATTTATATTTTAATATTTTAAATTAATGTTTTATAATAGCGTAAGGAAAATCTTATTCAAAATTGATAACTTGAAAATAATTCAATTGCTCTGATCGGTCACCTCCCTGTCTGGAAATAATTTCTAGTAAAGTCATACCACTTCTGCAGTATTGCCGTTTGCAACCCGTACATAAGGTGAATATCGGCCTTTTCCGCATTCGAATATTGTATTATCCCTGGCGACGAATAGCAGCTCGTTTTCGGTTTCTATGAAAGATAACATTTCGTGCACTACGGAAAAAGCGCTCCCTCGCGGCTATATCTTTGCTTTCCGACACCACATTGTATAGTGAAAGTTGTTTGTTTTGGAACGTTCTATCACCTCTTAAAGTTTTGACCATTACTTTTGTTACCTCTGTGTATATAAAGAAAGGGAGAAAATTAATTTATTTTACAATGTAATAATAGAGTTTCAACTGTATCTTGGTGTTATGTACGAAAATAGTTGAAGCGAAATTTTGCAAAATTAAAAACATTTTAATAATTTCACTTGTTGCATGTTTATATTAATTATTTATCGTTTAACTTACAGAAGATTTTCGATATATTCAAATTAATTTCTCTTTAAAACTGTTAACAAAATTTTTACTTTAATTTCTGTTTTACTGCATAATAGAATTTGGCTAAATTCTTTTCTCTCTTGCTGTTTAATTTTCTGGAACTTATGCAAATATTTCTTTCAAATCTGTAATCAGTTGTCAATATCTTAAACCCTTCTTTAATAAATTTTAATTTATATTTGTTTCGTTTTACTAAACCACGCAGCCTTTAATGTAATCTTTATTCGTTAAAAACTTCTTTTGTGCGTGGATAACGATCATTCTCCTCCATGAGTGGGTTCTTTCCCATTTTCCTCTAAGAACAAACAGTTTTATTTCTGCTTAATCTTCAGGATGCATGCTGTGCCATTGATATCAAATAATTAAAATTTTTCTCGCAGACTATGTTCTAGCCTCCGTTGATGTAAATCTATTCTTGCTCCAACTCGCACACGCACATGAAAGGAGCCGCTAATTAATTTCTCCTGGAACTATATTCATGGTTTTAACGAATTTTGTGGAATAAAAAGAAGATTCTTTTCCGTTTAATAATTCTGGTACTTCCCCCGTCTATTCAATATTTTGTGAACGTTGAAAGATAATATTAAAAGTATTATGCTCTTGCCTTTATGTTTAATTAGTCCTTAGAATTCCTTTTTTGTCATTGCTGTGTTTTTATTTTTATGTAGAAAAATTTCTTTCCGTTGATATCTTCAGTTTATTGTTGTATAGTCCTACATTAGTCTTTTTGAAATTGTGTTAGAATAATAAAGATTTCTGAAAATTATTGGAGCACATAATATGAAAATAGCTGTTCATACTATATAGAAAACAATGCTGTATACAATGATAGAGAAGAAAGTTTTGTGATGGCCACAACATATTAGTTTTTCATAAATATTGATTAATTTTTTCATAGATATTGAATATTATTATTATTCATTTATTTATTTTCATATATACTAGATGCATGTGCATAAAGTTTCAAGTGTTCATATTACATTTTGCAAAAATTAGGATGCAGTTGTGTTAATAAATGCAGCATTAAAGTTAAATGTTTCGATATTGTATTTTAGGCAGTTAAATTACAGAGTTAAATACAACACATATATGTCATTATTATAACATCTTATAATACTTTGTGAGTAAATATTTTCATCATTTCGTAAATCACAATTAAGGAGATGAATCAGGAGTTTTTGAATGTAGAGTATACTCAGAGCCTGATTTCCCAAGGGTCAAATTGGGAGAGCGCCTGGGTCCGCGTGTATAATAGGGCCCCCAAATCAATCTTTTATTATTATTATTATTATTATTAAAAGCATTTTACATGTATTTATATACATACATATATATATAATTCAATTTGTGCAATTGTATTGTACACTGAAAAAAAAAAAAAAAACCTCGTTAAAATTACAGGAAAAATCTGGCAGCTGGGGTGCCAGTATTTCTCCGTCAAATATACAGGACAAAACTGTACTTTTAACAAAAAACCCGTTTGATTTACAGGATTCCTGCTTAAAATATACGTCAGTGATTCAATTTTACGGTTTTAAACTGTATATTTGACGGAAAAATATTGGCACTCCAGCTGCCAGATTTTTCCTTTACTTTTAACAGTTTACTTTTTGCAGTGTAGAAGGGGCCCCCAATTAATGATTTCGCTCCGGGCCTCAGTTTTGTAAGTCAGTCCTTGAGTATACTCATACGGGGATTAAAAAGTAGATTTTTCTTTAGAATTTCGATCTAAAAATTTGCAGTAATAATCTCTTTCTATAATGAACTTTACTAACATTCAAAGCAGAATAAAAAGTAATAAGCAGTTAAAGGATGATGAGTAAGAATTTCGTAAAGTACACAATAAATTTTAAAAACACGCAACAGTCGTTTTTAAACAATTAAGCATGATTTTGTATCAGGCATAAAAAGTAACAGACTAGCGAAGCGTGAAAGCAGCAAGACTGATGAAGAGTCATGTTTAAGTATTTTGATTCAAAATAATTGTGGTGTGTTTTGCTGATGATGCTTTTAATAAAATTTTTAGTTTTTATGTTTCAAAAAAAAAAAAAAAAAAAAAAAAAAAAAAAAAAAAAATTGGTGCTTTTTTTTTATAATTTTGCTGCGAAAGTAATAAAGGGTAAGTGCACCAGTGATTGACACTTTTAGAACAATCTCTCATGTTTTTAATGTTCTAGTCATCAAAAAATATTTTTAGAAATCTTAAGTTAGTACATGTGTATGAAAGACATTCAGAACCACATATATGTTAAAATATATACATTTGATAACAATTATTTTTTTTTTATGAATTTTTACTTGACACCCACTCAATGTTCCAGTAATTTACACTGCTAGTTTTTCATTTTATCAGCAATTGTCACCCTATGTTTCAGTGTTTGACACTACTAGTTATTTATTTTACCAGTTATTAGCACACTATGCTCCTGTGTTTGACATAAAATGTTAAAATTCTTATATGTAAAATATATGATTTTAATATTATTCTTATTTATTATTTCGGAATAGATGTCAATTACTGGAGCATGCCAATCACTGGAGCACCTACCCTATAAACTACTCGTTTTAGTATAAAAGGTAAAGCAAAGAAAACGGAAGGAAGGAAGAAAAGAAAAGATATAACTTCCAGAGGTAAACATTTATTAGCTATTTAAAGTTAATTTAAAAAGAGTTTCGAATTGAATTACCTGTATTGTTAGAAGTTCCTTGCTCTTCTAGTTTCGTTAAAAGTGCTAAGTGAAGTTGATCGATGTATCGAACAGCTTCTTCAATAACAGTCACCTGAAAGGAAAAAAGAAAAGAATTTTTGAAATTAAAATTATTGAAAATCTTAAGATATGCATTTCATACAGGAGATTTAAATTTTAGAATTTAGAATTTATCCCATACCAGTATTTAATACATACTGAATGCATATGTATGTATGTATGTTTGCATATTGTAACGTATTTGGAAGTGATAATTAACAATTTTATTTTATAAACAAATAAATCTTACCCATCTTGAATCTTTTTGAACGACAAAAAGATAGGAGCACAAAAAATTTCATGCTAATTAATTTCAAATTACAAAAATTAAAGATGTGTGCATTTTCCATTCACCTTAATAACCTCAAAAATTCTATCAGATAAACTTTCAAACTTTTTTTTTCCATATAATTTTGAGGAATTTTCTTCCATTCATCAGTAATGGTTTGTTTAAGATCTGCCACTGTAGAAAATTGTCAAGAATTTTTATAGATTTCGCTTTCGATGTAGATGCCGGGCAGTCATTAATTGAATTATTATTTTTTTTTTCTTTAATTAAACAATGGTTGTACAGTATTGGTCATATGAACAGCAGCGTTATCGATTAGGGTCCAGACTGCACCGTGGGGGGAAGATGATCATCAATCACTATAGTCATCTTCCCTTGGTACGTAGTAGGGCTACTTTTCCTCCATTTGAGTAATTTCGTTAAAGATGGTCCCTCAAAGAAGGGAGCTGGGTGGGATTTTCTAGAATGGAGAAAGAAGTTTGACAAGGGATGATTAATTGAGTTTTTTTCTTTTCAAGTATTCCCGGCTACACATTTTAGTTACAGATAAAGGAAGCTGATAATTTGCTGTTTTTTGCTGAATACAGTGAATGAATTGGTAAATAATTGCACGGAAAAAAAATCTTTTAATTATTAAAATTACTTTAACTACGGAATTAAACATAACATATATCTGACTTTACTTGAGCAGTATTAAGCAGAACAACTGTTTTAGAAATGAAAAAAATAATTTTACAATTTAGGTAAAAAAAAAAAAAAAAAAAAAAAAAAAAAAAATCCCTCCCCCCCTCGCCCCACACACAAACATATATAAATATATGTATAATTTTTAATGAAAAGAATGAGAACGAAAACCAAACAGTTGAATAATTCACCACAAAGGCCGATTGGATAACGAGGTAACTTGAATAAGTTTGGTATTTTAAATTTATTTGAACAGTTATATTAACTTAAATGTATTAAAAAGTTAATAAAATTATTTTTCTAATTTTAATACTTTTTAGGTTACAAAAAACGTAAACTTATAAAAGAAGGAATTTTCAAGGGAATGTAATATAAATATATTTTATTTATATATAAGTAATGTTTGTGTGTGTATGTGTGTCTGTGGACAACGAAGCGCGAGGATGGTATTTGGACAGTCATGAGATTCAACAAGAGTTCACTTGTGGTGTTCTAGTGCCTCTGCAAGCCCCCTTTTTGAAATGTTTATTATTATTATTATTTAATTAAAATAAGAAAATAATATTATAATAGTTTTAAAAGTTAGTCATTTAAATATTAGTTTTCATTTAACGCCAAAACAATTTACCATTTTTTTTTTTTTTTTAACATGAAATGAAATATTTGTTCATGTGAATAATAAAAGAAAATGTAAAACATTTAATTACTGAGAATAATATACTTAACACGAAAGCTAATTAAGCATCAAGAGCTCATAGTAATCTTGTTAATTAACCCGTTAACGCCCGATTTAATTTTGTAAAATATTATTAGCTGGTTATTTCACTTCTAAATTAATATAGACAACTGACAGTAAAATATATTAACTTAAACAATTCTTCTGATAGTTTTAAATTTAAGACCTATTCTCATTTATTCATAAATTTTGAATACTTTGCGAAATTTTCAAAGAAGCATGTTTATAGTTAATGATGTTCATCCTGGTATTAAAACTGATATTTAAAAGATGTTATTACATATTTACGTTAAAAATATTTTTTTATGCAAGTTTAAATGAAATTGTGCCCTATTCTCCCCTGTTAAGAAAATAGCAAAATTCGAATAATTTCTGAAGTTTTTTTTTTACTTAAAATGTTGTAGATAAATAGGGGTCCTGCCAGTGTCATAAATAATATTTTAAAACTAGTCCGACCTCTGTGTGATCATTTGTTCGTGAGATATCCTGTACACTGTCTAACAAACTAACATACTAACGGACTAACAAACTAACAGATACCCTACAGACGGACATTATACGCATTCTGATATTTTCGGATTCCACACACTTGAAAACGTTTAAAAATGTCAAAAAACCGAGTTCGAAATTTTTTCACAATTTCCTAAGTTCTCCATATCTATAATATGATGAGGAACTGAAAATATATATCTTCTAAAAATTAAATTCATAAGTCTAAATATTAATATACAAACATGAAATTTGTCGTATGTTTTTAACATATTTATTATAGGAGTAGCGAATTCAAAGTAGTACCGTTTGAAAGGCATAGTTAATGTGATTTTGAGGATATATACATATATATTCTCTCATGATATCAAGAAAGTATTAAATAATACTTTTATTTTTATGCATTTTTTCATTTTATACAGGTAATCTTTTGTTTAAATATTCCTAAGGAAGACAGTTATTAAATCTGGCAATTTCTTAAAATGCAATAAAACTATAGACACAGTATTTTTTAAAGATGCTATCACCCCTATGCTCTCGAACACAGATTTTTCCTTCTAAAGGACAACAGCTATTGAAGTTGTAGAAATGCTTATTAAGTGAAAAATGAAATTTTACACTATTGAGCGTATACGAAAATTAAAAAAAAAAAATACTTGATTTATGAAAGTTTTTTTTCCCTTCTAATTTATTTATGATCTAATTTCTTTTCTTTTCTTTCTTTCTTTTGTTTGTGTCTGATTTACATAAACTTCAATATGATTTTTCTTTTTTTATTTTCTTCCTTCCTTCTTCCTTTTCTTTTTTCTTTCTTTTTCCTTTTTTTTTTTTTTTTTTTTTTTTTTTTAAGGTAAAACCTATCACATTTCAATTAAATGAAATTGACTACTTATTTTTATAATTATTACTTAAAAATATATATATATATCTATATTCTGCATATACTTCAGAAGAAAGTATAATTTTCGATTTCCCGTTTTCTATGAATTTACACGTTTTGAAATTTTCTGAAGACGATCGGTTATTTTCATAAAATGTCTATATTTTTGAATTAGCAAAACAGCGAATATTGAACCTTATGAACCAATGGACTTAAATCAAACATGATATTTGGTTGGACCTTAGACTGAATTGGTGCTGCTTAGCTTTTAGGATATATTACCCAAAGCTCTGCTACGATTCGATTTCCTCTCATTTCAGGAAAGGTTCAATATCTACAGTGTACCAAACTTATTATGAGATATATATAATGAAAAACTCTGCTCATTCAGTTTGAGCGCATATCGGGCAACAGGTGGCGCTTCTATGTTACAATTTAATTTCATTATGGGGAAGAATATAACGAGATTAAATTGTATTATCGAAGTACAAGAAGCATACATAAATTAAAAAATAAAATAACCTTACATTACTTCTTCAAAATTGCCTTAGTACTTGCGGGAAGGGGCCCCTCCTATAGGATAAACACTATCCAATCATATATAAATCCTGCCATCACCGTTTGTTCCAATAAAAATTTACTCAATAAAGAACTTAATATCATCAGAAAAATTACAATTAAAGCAGGTTATAAAAAAGATATAATCGACAGATTATACCGCAAAAGAATTAAAAAACTTATTATTGAAAATTTTCAAAATTCAAAACAAAAATTCACTCCGGCCATCATGTATGATCGCGGAATCTCACAGAAAATTAAAAATGCCGCCAACAAAATTAATATAAAAATCCTCATAAAACCAAATTAAAATATCTATCAAACCATTAGGAATGAAAAAGACAAAATCGATCTTCTTGAAACCTCCGGTATTTATAGTATTTCGTTTTCCAAAGAAAATAAAGACACTGGCTACTACATAGGTATGACAAAACGCAAAATTAAAAATCGTATTAAAGAACACTCTGCAGATATTAAATTAGGGAAAATAACCACCGCACTCACCAAGGTAAACGCTGACGAACCTATCAATATCAATTTTAACTATATTCGCAAACTTGCTGATTACAATAACGCAACTTATGCCGAAAATCGCGAAACAGTCGAAATCTTATTCAATCCTCTCACCTGTAATGGCAACGACCCAGCGCAAGAGATTAACCGTAACTGATGTAGAATCGTGAAGACTGCAAGAGAACAAGTCATCACAGAACAACAAAGCAAGCCGCCACAGAGCTGCCTCTGACGATGGGAGGGGCCCCTTCCCGCAAGTACTAAGGCAATTTTCATTAAGACTATTACCCAAGTAGCACAAGAACGTTCTTTGAACGTTTAATAACGGTTACAGTAGTTCAAACACCGTGTTTCGTGTCAATAGAACGTTCTATTGTACGTTCAAAAATAGTATTATTTAAAACGTTCTGAAAATGTGTGCTTTGTACCATCTATAACACGTACAATTCTAGTTCTATATAGAACGTTCAACTATATGACCGTCATAACACGTTCTGTAACAGTGTAATTATAACGAACATGACAAAAGGATTTTTAAGTATACTATTGGTAGGCAAACTAGTTTAATCATGAAAATTTTAGACTTCGGTTTTTGAATTTTTTACACGTTTTGTGGTGTGAAGAATCCGAAAATCAAAGGTTGGTATGGTGCCTGTTAATGGGTATCGGTGCCTATTAGTGTGTTAGTCTGTTAGTCCAGGTAAACGAAATCTTAACAACAAATGATTGCAGAGAAATCGGACCAGTTTTAAAATATCACGTATGATATCAATCCTATTCAGAGATTTGCAACATTCTAATTTAAAATCTTCGTCAGTTATTCGAAATTTATAATTTTTTAACATGATAGCGGATAGGGCCTTTTTTATATTTTCAGTTTAACGTTTTGTTAGCACGTCAATGAAGAATGCTCAACTAGAAGTAGTAGCGGTGAAGTGAAAAAAATTACAAAATTTTAAATTGGTGAAAATAAAATTGTGGATATTTTATTTCAAAAATCAATGGACAGAATTTAACGAAATTTGTTATATAATTGGAACTTGCCCTCAATTGGTGTTTTTTTTAATTGCATATGGGATATTTCGCCTGATAGGTGGCGCTGCTACGTAGTGAATCCCACCAGTTATGTGATGGTTATATCTCAACTTCTATAGTGTACAAATTCATAAAACTTGATACACGGGGTGTATGTATAAGGAGGTGTATATACATTTTGAATGTATACAATTGCCAACAGGTGGCGTTACTAATCTGCAATTTAATTACGTTATCTGAAAGGCAATATTTCAGCTCATGTGATTTAAAACAAAACTTAAACTTCTAAATTTTGTAATATACTGAAGTTATATGTGAAATCGATTTTATGTAAAACGTCACTGATGCACATCGGCCAACATGTGGCGTGGCTATGTTGCAATTTAATCCCATAACGGGAACGAAATATCTCAACTTCTGTGATTTATAAATGTTGTAAAAGTTGTACGTAAAATTGCTAGTATATAAAACTCTACTGATTAACTTTGGGTGCTTATCGGACGACAGGTGGCGCTGCCACGTTCCAATTTATAAAAAGCCTATATTTTCTATTTACGGAAAGCCTATATCTCAGCTTCTATAATATATATACTCATCAAACCTTGTGTGTGACATACATTTGATATATTGTTGATACAACTTGGTTGTATAACCAGTAATACTCAATGCTTTTTTTTTCTTTATTTTATTTTATTTTATTTTTATTTATTTATTTATTTATTTTTTTTTGGGGGGGGGGGGGGTATTCATCGGACATCAATTTCTCTCCAAGGAATAAGTATCCATCATTCCCGAGGGACGAGAAGGGGTGTATGGAAGATTATGTTTACCTTTAAAACGAATGGTTGAACCATCGATTTCTGATGATTTAAAAACAAATTTATCTACTTTTTTATCATTTTTCATAATAATAACAAAAATGAAAATCTTTAGAAAATTATGTTTTCTAAGATTATATTTTCTAGATCTAGCATAAAACTGATTGTATTCTGATTTATGAAAATCGTATGCATTCGCCAGAGGAAAGTATTTAGATAAATAATAAATTTAATAAATAACATGTTCTGTACTGCAAGAGTTTGAATGGGAAAATATGGACGAATGTTTTGTGATGGCCTCAATGTACAAGTTTTAAAAATGTTTAAGATTTGAGTCTAATGGAAATCGTGAACAAAAAAGAAAATCCCGGATGTTATTGAATGAGTAATATAGTGCATGGTCAGCAGAATTGCAGTCACAAAGATTTTCGCGCTTTAATTTGCAGCTGTTGCGGGAAGTCAAACCAAACGGTTTGGCAACTTTATCGCTAATTTGGCTATATTTTCTCCTATCCTTAATTATTTCTTTTCTTTTATGCATTTTCTTATCCTTAGATAAGATAGAGAAAGTATTGCTTTTTGGGTTAAATTTTGAAAACTGCGTTTTTTTAATACTTACGCGTTTTGAGGTCCCCTGACTCCAAATATCAAGTTTTTACGTTTGATCTCTGAGTGTGTATGTGTGTCTTTGTGTATGTCTATGCGTGTGTGCCTGTTATCAGCATAGCTAAAAAACAAATAATTCCAGAATATGAAAACTTAACATTCTAAATCAGTGTCATATAAGGATGCTGCACTTAGCTTTTCGTTGAGATCATGGAAATGGTTCGTGTACAGGGATATCCATAATAATTCAAATACATTAAGTATGTGGGTAAAATATTTTGCTATTTACAGTTTAACATCTATAGCCTGTACTAAACAAAATGAAATGAACATATATTTTTTATATGCATAAAAGCATGTTTTGTGGAAAATATGGTATGAGAATCGTTCTCCTTTCCTTTACAGGTCTACCCAGGAATAAAAATTTCTTTATACCTATGCAGAGAACAAAATAAAAAAATTTTAAAGTGAAATTTTTAAGGCTTGTTTCGCGCATAATTACACGTTTTGAGGGTCCCTAAATACTAAAATGAAATTTTAAAATGTTAATCTTTGTGTATGGCTGTTATCAGCTAACTTTAGAACATATATTTGCAGACAATTTAAATTTTGTATTTTGAAGTTGATTATGAGGTTGCTACTTAAAATATTTGACTAAGATTAATAAGCTTCAAAAGTGGTGAGATCGAAGTTGATTGAATAATTTCAAATGAACTTTTAAATTTAATATCAACCAAGAATTATTTATAGTAAGTACTATATTTAACCCCCTCACTAAGAGAGTTATTCATCAAAATTTATTTGTTCCTAAAAGTAGTTTGAAATATTTGAAACGTAGATTTATATATAGTACTTGTTACCTTACACCTTAATCCGCAATTTGTGTTTATAGCATTCAAATGCTAGGTAAGAGTAAGAAAAAGTCGGATGAGTGCCACCAGATTATTATTAAAATTTAAATAAAAAACAGTCTTTTTTTTTTTTAATATTGATAATATATAATTAACTAGTTAGTTGGCATAGGTGGACTCTGCTCAGTTCCCCATCTTATTTATGTTCTCATATATTTCTAGTGCGAGACATATTATAATCATGTTAAAAGAAATGAATTTCGCCAAAGCTTGATAGAGTGACAGAATGAAATCCCCGCCTAATAGGCTATCCTTCGTTCACTTCGATATATTTATCTTATTCTAATCTATTAATTTATTTTATCAGGGTCAATTCCGTTGTTTAGTTTTCATGCTACTATTTCCAATGCAATAATCCTCAAAATCCATATTTGTATGAAAAATTTACAATTTCGCTATGCTGGTAAAATCGTAAATTACGAATAATTTACGAAATTTTCCTATTAGAATATTTGTATTCAATCATGTTCAAAAAAAATATTATAAATGTAATTTTGAAGTTGTCTAATGTATTTATGATCCTCAAAATGGAAGTTTATGCTCAATTTTACCCCATTCTGTCATTTTAAGTAAATCGTAAATTCCAAATAACTTACAAATTTTTTAAATTGGAAAAATCATAGTCTATGATATTCATGCCAGTATCCTAAATAATATTTCGTAAGTGGTTTGACATCTTTACGATGAAAACATCCCTCAAGATTGACGTTTATGCGAAATTTTGCTCTATCCTGCCATGTTAAGAAATTCGTAAATTTCCAATAACTTACGAAATTTTTATATTGGAAAATTCATAGTCAATAATATTCATGCCAGTATCCTAAATAATATTTCAAAAGTAGTCTGACATCTTTACGATGAAAATATCTCTCAAAATTGACATTTATGTCAAATTTTGTCCTATTCTGCCATGTTAAGAAATTCGTAAATATCCAATGACTTGCGAAATTTTCAAAGTAGCTTATTTATAGTTACTGATGTTCATTCCGGCATCAAAACTATTTTAAAACTGGTCTGACATTTTTACAGTAAAAAGTTTCCATTTAATGCACGTTTAAGTGAATTTTTGTCCTATTCTCCCATGTTAAGAAAATCGTAAATTTCTAATAACTTACAAAGTTTTTAAATTCGAATGTTGTAAATGAATAGGGTTCTTGCCAGTGTCGAAAGTAATACTTTAAAACTGATTTGACCTCTCTGCGACAATTTGTTCTTGAGATATTGTGTATACAGACTAACACACTAACACACTAACCCACTAACAGACACCCTACAGACAGACACCATACAAATTTTGTCATTTTCGGATTCCTCACACCTGAAAACGTGTAAAAAAGTCAAAAAACCGAGGTCGAAAATTTTCACGATACCTAAGTTCCCCATACCTATAGTATGATGGGGAACTAAAAGTAATTTTTATTTCATTATCTATTTATTTATTTATTTGGGTTTGGAAAGGGTCTGATAAATGAAAAAAAAAAAATATGTTTTATGATAAATCTATATTAATAAATCTGACTTTTGTCTGTACATTTTTCGTAATTAAAAAATTTTGCGATATCTTGAAGTTCCACACATCATGAGAGCCAAAAATGATTTCAGAAAACTTTCTCTTTCTATATGTGAGTGCATGTGTGTGTCATTGTGTGTATGTTTATAACGCTATTTTTGTCAGGATATTACATGAGAATGGCATCATTTTCCATTAATAAATTGCTTAGCCTCTGAATAAAAAAATTCTAATCTAATAAAGCCTCTGAAAATTAGATACAAAATAATAATACTAATACTTATTATAATAATAGCAATAATAATAAATAAATAAATAAATACAATAAAAATAAAATAAAAATAAAAAAGCGTAGAAATGCATGCAATTTTTTCTTGTTGTTTTTATTCATTTTCCCCCTTTCTTCATCGAGCCTGACTTTATCGGATAACATTTTGTATAAAAATGCACAGATTTTTTTAAACTAAGGATTGTGAAATGAATTTTCTTTTGTTCATATAATATTGATAATCATTCAAGAAAACTTTTTATACAATCGGCAGCAAAATTACTGAACACATCCACATTTTTCATATACCATTTTTTTTTTTTTTTTTTTTTTAATAGTTTGACCGTTATTTTTTTATCACAAACTTACTTTTCTATGAACAGCATAAGACTAAGATCATGACTCGATAAATATTTACTCAAGAAAACAATAATGTGCACGAAATTTTTATACGATATAAGAGCTATATAAAAAATAACCTATTTTAAACTTTTATTTTCCATATAAAGCTCTAAAGATAGATTTCAGGAGATTTCTTCTTCTTCATTTGAAATCAAGCATATTTTAAGGCATTAACTGTAGGGTTTATCACTAAATTAAACAATATAGTGAAGAAGAGATGGAAACTTTTTTATAAACAATGAGATTCGAATTATTTTTCTCTTTTGTTAATTACGAAATTTATTACTAAAAAATAAATAATTTCTGTATTATACTCGTATCAATAAAAATATAACTATTTTTTCTTTGAGTGACACAACTATAATACAAAATTAGTTACGCTGGGACCATCACAAAACTTTCTTTTATATCATTCTATATGAACAAAGTTAGCTACGATTAGCATTTACAGAATTTTAATCAACTTACCATCATATAAAAAACTTTTTATATATGTAATTTCGTGTAATTTTCAGCAATAGATGCTGAAATGTAGACTGTAGACATCTAGAAATCGTAAAAAGTAATAGCAGCACAACTTGTTTGCCAATTTGTATCCGAATTCAATCAGAATAAATTTTAATAATATTTTTTTCACATACCAAGTTTGTGGTATTTAAATGACAAAAGTTGAAATAAAATTTTAACTAAACGGGTAAAACTTCAACGTAGTAGCGCCACCTAACATAGCCGATATGGAAAATTAATTTATTTAATTTACAATAGCCATCTCACAAACGAAATGTGATGCTTTTAAATATCATAGAAACTGATATACTGCCTTCCCGTTAACAAGATTAAATTGCAGCATAGCAGAAGCACCTGTCGACCGATATGCACCCAAATTGAATCAGCAGAGATTTACATAATGCTGATCTCATATATAACTTTAGTGCATTTATGTATCATACAAGTTCTGATACAACCTTTCCTTATATGGGATCACATTATATCAGCGCCACAAAATGGACAATAATATCTTAAAAGCTAATAAGCACTAATTTACTTCCTGGTCCATTCAAATGTTATGTTACTTTGCGTCAATTGCTTCTTGAGAAACCGCGTCCACATTTATTTATTTCTATTTATTTCTTTATTTTTTAACGAACTCACAGTCATTTTCAAGTGAAAAAAAAAGCCAAATCATACTCAGAAGTCACAAAACGTGTATATTTATCGAAAACCGGAAGTTAAACATTTTCACAAATCTAGTGCTTTTTTCTTATGTAAGTAACAAACATAATAATAATAAACAGTGAAGTGATCATACGTTGTAAATAATCTATGATATTGTAAATTTAGAAGCTGAAACAAAAAAAAAAAAAAATAAATAAAAAAAAAAAATAAAGTAGCTAAAAATTTTGTTTTCCTTATTTATTTATTACTTTCTTCTATAATAAAAAGAAGAAAGGTTTGATTCGTAAATATTTTTGGCTCCCGCGTTTCGATAGATTTTTCCCTTTTTAAGATGTTCTAATAAAAAATTGATATTTCTTAGAAAATGCCAGTTTGTCTGTGTGTTTGGACATGTGTGATAAGAATTTTGTGTCATCTCTAGGTCAAAAACTAATGAACAGAATTTCCTGAAAACTTATATTTTGCTCCCCCTTGATATCAGTTAGTGATTATTACCCCCCCCCCCCTTTTTTTTTTTACACATATAACGCTCAACAGGTCGCACTGTCATTTATTTTTTTTCAAAATTTTTAATATTACAATAAAGGAAAAAATTTCTTATAAATACACACAATAGGGATTTCTTTAGTTGAACATTGTCAAACTGATTTTTTAAAAAATATTAACGGTGAACAAGACTTTTAACAAGAAGAATAGCAATCCTTCCCCCCTCCTCGGGTGTGTAAATTTTTATAATATTTTTTCAAAATTACTCGTTGATATCTTTTAAAACGAACGGTTGAATCAATTATCTGTGATAATGTAAAACAAAGTTATCGATATTTAAAAAAAAAAAAAGTTAATATTATTATTATATATATATATATATTTTTTATTTTGTTTTTCAATTTTACTGTGTAAAATGTGTGATTTGATCTAAACTATGTGAATTGTATTAGAAAATAAAGAAAAAAATTGTGTGATAGTCACAAGACACTAGTTTAACATTTCCTGTAATTTATTGTAATTGATTCATATAAGCAGGCATGCGATTATTTTAGTTGCGATCAAATTTTTATATTTTACTTCATAATAAACGTCAATTATTTTGCAAAATATTATTAAATAGATACGCAATAACACGTAATATTAAAAAAAAAAAAAAAAATCTGAATAAAAATCTTGAGTTTTGTATTTCTCACAAAAATAATAAATATAATTAAATTAAATTCCTTTTCAATTAATAATATAAAAGTGATATACATTTTGCTGAATCTTGAATCTTAAAAAAAAAAAAAAAAAAAAAAAAAACGAAAAAATTCGCCAAACTGTGAAATTTTTATTGGGTTTGCCAGTTATGACAACGGAAGCACTTGGACTCCAAGGTCCAAGATAGATAACGGTAACTTTTTCTGTCATTATTTTCATTGCGTGTGGTTTAAGATTTCTTCCTGACATTTGGATACACTATCTACAGATAAGTTTATTCTACACAATTTTCATATGTCTAGTCTAGGATTTCCATAGTTTTGCCCAAATCTGCATTCAAATTTAACAAAATTAAATAAATTAAACTTTTCAAAAACCATAAAAAATAAACAAATAAATAAATAAATAAATAAATAAAGAGTAATAATAATAATTTGAAAACATTAATTTTTTAAATTTTTCATGCTAACTACCTTTTAATTATTTATTATTATTATTTTTTTCCCCATTCGATTTTGTATTATTACAGTTTAATGTTAGATATATTTAAGTATATTTGTTTAGATTTTATTGTTAGACTGTAGTATTGTAAAATCAAGGGAAAAATAGTTAGCAGCCGGCTCTCTAAAAATTTTAAAAATATTTTAAATTTTAAAATTTATTTATTTTATATTTAAAAGATTTTCAAGAAATTTTATCATATTTTATATTGTTATATTTCAATGCATGTGTAAGTAAAATTCATAAACTCTAAATCAATACTTTAAAATTAAATCTTCACAAAATCGATAATAAATAGATTAATTAACTAATTTTAATTTTTTTTTTAATACTTCTCTTAAATATTTTTATTTTCTCCCATCATTTGTACATTATTACTCTTTATCAATAGAATATATAACATATCTAGGTATTAATTTGTGAATTCATTGATAAGTTAAAGTTTTAAAAATAGTTCTATGTTTGAATGCCAAAAGTTTGCAATAAGTTTCAGTATTTAAACATATACAGTCGGTAACAAAAGTGTCCGAACACTAGCAAAAATTCCTATGTAAAAAAAGTACACTTCATACGGTTTTGTTAAATAAATCTTTATCGAATCATGTTCTTACACTGACTAAGAATAGGATTCGACAAGGATTTATTTAATACAACCTTACGAAGTGTACTTAATTTACATAGGAATTTTCGTTAGTGTTCGGACACTTTTGTTACCGACTGTATATATATATATATATATATATATATATATATTTAACTTAACAAGAATTTCGCAAATTAATTACCCAAATATGGTTAGGTTCTATTGTTAAAATATATTAATGCAAAATCAAAGGGAAAAATAATAATTAGTCAGTAAGGAGCATCTTAAAACTTTTCAGTTTTCTTTAATTATAGTTTAAAAAAAAAAAAAAATGAAAATACTGTATGTTATTATATTTGAAGACATGTACGTAAAATTTTATAACACAAAGGCACACGTACATACAAATGAATCACAAAATCCAAAGGGAAGAAAAATGAAAGAAAGAAAAGAAATAAAGAAAAAAAAACAAACAAACATAGACAAACAATATGAAGGTGATTCTTAATATTTCTAAATGTTTTAAATTATTTTATTTTATTTATTATTATTATTTTATTATTTGTTTTGTTTGCAGAAACAACTTTTAATTAATTATTTATTTATTGTTCAAAAAGTTTTACCACATTTTATACTGTTATATTTCACTGCATGGTGTATGTAAAATTTAATAACTCAAAATCAATAATTTAAATAAATTTTGCATACGCATGATTTGAAATATGAAAATATTAAGGAAATTTCACGGAATCTATTTAAATATATATTTATTTATTTATTTAACGTATTTAAAATACACCGCTGTTCAAAATTAAAGGAACAAACCTGCTTTCCTATTTTCTTCTTTTGTACATAACTTTTAAACAAATAAACACATGGACATAAAATTTGGCTGGCATGTTCTTTATCATACCATTATTCGAATTTTACATAACTTTAGCATAAGCAATAATTTTAAAGTAATAATTATTAATTTTTCTCAAAAGTAAGCTTTGGAAAGAATGAAAAATTTCAACAATTTTAGTAAAGAAAACTTAATGAAAAATTGTGTTAATGATGCATTATAGACAAGTGAACACGCACATGCCCTCAAATGTTAAAAACAAAATCCTGATTTTTCTTTCTGTGTTCATTTCTCTTTTACTTTAATAATGGAATTTTTGAAAAAAAAAAAAATAATAATAATAATAATAATTACTAATTTGTATAAACTGTGACCATCACTAGAATAATAAAAACGTCGATAAATAATTTAATAATGAACGTTTTATCCGATTTTCATGTTTCTATGTAAAATTAAAAAAATATATTCACACGCGAAAAAATAAAGAAAGAAAAAAAAAAAAAAAAAAAAAATGACTACAAGAAAAAATTTTCGGTTTTAATCTACAAATAAAATATAGATGCACGTACATCTTTAACCTATCTGTAATGCACCTTCATGACCATTTTTCATTAAGTTTTCTTTTCTAAAATTGCTGAAATTTTTTATTTTTCCAAAGTTTATTTTCGAGAAAAATTTACTGATTTTTAGTTTAAGAATTATTACTTATGCTAAAGTTATATAAAATTCGATTCATGGTATTTTAAAAAACATGCTATCCAAATTTTATACTTCTGTGTTTATTTGTTTAAGAATTATGTGGAAAAAAAGAAAACGAGGAAACAGTTCATTGTTTTAATTTTGTACACTTGGGTACTTCTTTTAACTAATTTTTATTTTTTGTTTTCCATTGACTCTGCATTATTATAGTTTAAAAATAGAATATGTAACATATCTGGGCATTAATCTGAGATTCCATTGATAATTTAAAATTTAATAAAAAATTTTTGTGTTTGAATGCTAAAATTTGCAGTAAGTTTCAAAATTTAGACATAAAAATATATTTAAGTTTTTTTGCTTAACTTATTAAAATCAATATCAAAATATGGTTATATTCTATTGTTAAATTATAATGATGCAAAATCTAGGGGGGAATAATAATTAGTTAGCAGGGGGCATATATCTTAAATTTTTTCAAAATATTCCAAATCTTGAATTTATTTATTTGTTTTTGAATTCAAATATTTATCCAGAATATTCAAAATACTTGATCGTTTCTTATACCATATTACAATGCACTACACAAAAAGGAAAAAAGGAAAGAAAAGATAAATAAGGAAAGGAAGGAAAAAAAGAAAAATAAAATAAGTAAATAAAATAACAAGTGCAGAACTTTGAATAGACACTATAAAATTCAAGAATTCGAAGAAAATGGAAGAACTCGCAACAATTGTTCCGGGTCGAGAAAAGATATAACCCTTCATCAACCGAACAAAGTAGGCACGAATGCTGCAAAAAAAACTGCAACGTAGCTCTTGTATTTTCAGCACTCGTGCCTACTATGTTCGTCTGACGAAGGGTCGTGTCTTCTTTCGACCCGGAACAATTGTTGCGAGTTCTTCCATTTTATGATACAAGACATTTTTAGCACGTACAAAGAACGTTCAAAAATTGTTTACATAACGTTGTGAGAACGTGTGTATAGAACGTTTTCAGAACGTTTCTACACTATTTTAGAACGTTTACAGTACGTTTTCTAGAACGTTCTGAAAATGTGTATAACGTTTTGAAAACGTTCTAAAAACGTTTAGAACGTTCTGAGACCGTGTACATAGAACGTTCTTAGAACGCTTCTATAACACCGATGGTGATAGTTACACGTTCATTGAACGTTCTCTGAACCGTACTATTGTACGTCTTCAAGATGGACAGATAGACGTCTATAACACGTTCAGAGTGAACGTTCTTAGAACGTGTTTGCAGAACAATTTTTGAACGTTCAGAGAACGTTTCGGTGCTGCTTGGGTTGATGACTATCATCCTTGGTGACTTTTGGATTTGGCGATCAAAACGCAATGCAAAAATATACATGCAAGATGTATATTTTCGTAATATAGATTGTACGAAGTATTATTTCATATTATGGATTACTTTCTTAATGTGCCTTATCAAAATAATCATGATATCCCAAAGAAATTAAATATGTTTGCCAGATAATTTTGCGATTTTTCTTTCATCAAGGACGTCAGATACCAGCATCTTCGCACACTTTTGCTGCTTACGAAATACTATTTGTTTTCTTGAATCAAAGTAGCTTTCGGCTGTGTTTTGCAGGTGACAATGTGAGATGTGTATTTTGAATAGGATTTGATTTTTGTATTGAATGAAGGTATCAATTTTTATTTAATTTTGCGCCGACTTCAAAAGTTATGATTAATTGTAGTGTTACAGATTGTTTGGAGAAAGAAATTATTTTATACTTTTAGGCGCAGTTTACAGTTTACAGCTTTTTGGAGTCGGTTCTATTTTTTTACAAAAAGATTTTATTTTTCTCTTTTCAGTGAAAACTTAATCATATAGAAGAACATCAGAAGACGTTCGACGGCAGTTTCAGAAATCACAACTTCCAAGAAAAGTGACATAACTCAAAAAATGGTTTATGTCACTGAAAAATACATGAAATGCACCCAATGTGAACAAAAATGTTACATCTCCATCTAGAAAGTTATCCACTCGAGAGACAGTTGTGCCAGTTTTATTCTAGTCAAATTATTTTTAAGTTGTTTTTTCTAAAATGCTGCATTTTTAAGTTGTGTCACTTTTCTTGCCTTTACCGGATATGAGCAGAAAACTACCTATTGAATGAACCTAGGTTAAGTTAAAAAGTCTTCAGAGATGTAAAGAAAGGATACGCTGTATTCATGGCCAAAAATTCTGTTAGGCATGTATATTGAACTTTACAGTGAATACGTGTCACCCGCTGCGCTGGAAATTGCGCAGCGTAAAATTCAAACAAAGAGCAAAATATGCATTGCAGCTGTTTCAACATCGATACTTACATACTGCTTTTACCAGTGTAGCTGCATGCGTCCAGCAGTTAGAGTGAGAACAGACTTTTATGAGTATCCTGTAATTTGTTTATATCTTAATGAAATCATAATGAAACCTATTTCAGGCCAAGATCATTACGACAACAAAGAAAGTGTTAAAGTTAAATAATCTCTTACGAAGTTATAAGCTAACAAATTTCAACAACAACAGCAATGAGAAACATGGTTTGTATTGAGAACCTCTTTCTTTATGAAGTCGGTTTAAAACGTCTATGTGTTAATCGATGTAACCGCTTACAATATCCATACTTTGAATTTTACCTAGTATAAATGTCACCCGCTACGCTACAACATATGCAATGTCGTTCAAGTGTGCACAAAATAGGAAATTGTGAACAAACAATTGCACGTTTTAAGCGTTCTGTTTTTAGCATTAATGTCTAAACTATTTTTTCTTACTAAATCGATGATACTCTGCAATTTTATAATTCACTTTTGTGTTTTCACCCTGTCTTGAACCGTTTCCGAGATAGGAACGCTAACTCCACTGTATTCCAACAGGTGGCGCTGTAGGCAGTTGAATCGAGTAGCACATTTCCACTTTACTAAACCTACATACCACTTTTATGACTATGGCTGCAGCTGTTCAGCAGTTAAAAGAGTCGGGACTGACTTTTTTGGGCACCCTGTATTTTCTTTTGATCGTAAAAATATTACAATGGGACCATATTTCAGACCAAGGCCTTTACAATAAAACAAAAAGTATGAAAATCGGATCATCCGTTCAGAAGTTATGAGCTAACAAACAAAAACAAAGAAACATACGCTTTGAATTGAGAACCTCCTCCTTTTTGAAGTCTGTTAATTAGAGCATCTCTTACGAAGTTATAAGCTTACAAACACCAACAACAACACATAGCTCGAATTAAGAACACCCTTCTTTCTAAAGTTGGTTGTAAACGACTTTGCGCTAATCGATGTGATCGCTTACAGTAACAGTGCTTTGAACCACAGAGTATACGTGTCATCCGCTACGCTGCAAAGTGTGCAGCGTAGTTCAAGTGTGCACAGTGTAGGAAATTGCGAACAAACAACTGCACGTTTTAAGTGTTCTATTTTTAGCAATAATGTCTAAAAACTGTCTTTTCGTAGTAAATCGGTAATGCTCTACAACTTCGAAATTAACTTTTCTCCCATCTTAACCGTTTTTGAGATAGGAGCACTAATTCCGCTGCTTTTCACCAGATGGCGCTTTATTTTCTTTAGATTGTAAAGATATTACAATTTGACCTACTTCAGACCAAGATCTTTACAACAAAGCAAGAAGTAACAAGTAACAGTATTTTGAACTATATAGCGTATGTCTCATCAGCTACGCTACAACGTGAGCAATGTAGATCAAGTGTGTATAGTGTAAGAAATTGCGAACAAAAAAATGCACGTTTTTAGCCTTGTATTTTTAGCATCAATGTCAAAACTATCTTTTCGTACTAAATCGATGATGTTCTGCAATTTTATAATTCACTTTCCCCCCTGTCTTGAACCGTTTCCGATATAGGAACGTTAGCATGAATGTCTAAACTATCTTTTTGTACTAAATCGGTGATACTCTTCAGCTTTGTAATTCACTTTTTCTTTAGAACCGTTTTCGAGATTTGAACACTAACTCCGCTATTTTCCACCAGGTGGCGCTGCAAGCGGTTTAACCTTGTACTGCATGGCCACTTTGCTATATTTACATACTAATTTTATCACTGTAGCTGAAGCCGTTTAGCAGTTAAAAGAGTTGGGACTGATTTTTTTGGGCACCCTGTATTTTCTTTAGATCGTAAAGATATTACAATGGGACCTATTTCAGACCAAGACCTTTTCAACAAAACAAAAAGTATAAAAATCGGAGCATCCGTTCAGAAGTTATGAGCTAACAAACATAAAAAAAAAACATACGGTTTGAATTGAGAACCTTCCTTCTTTTTCGAAGTCGGTTAAAAAAGTAATAAGGATTCAACCACCGGGCGATTCTAATATTTATGAATTTATTTTAATATATTTTTTTCCCTTTAAATCGTAGTCATTCTGATAATTTTTTTGTATATAAAGATTGATATATGTATATATAAAGATTGATTTGTATATATATATATATATTTTTTTTCCCTTTAAATCTTAGTCATTCAGATAATTTTTTTGTATATAAAGATTGTGTGTCTGTTTTTGCTTTAGTTTTTTTTTTTTTTTTTACTGTAAATTTTTCCTTTGGTCCTTTTGTTTTTTAAAGTTCTATAATGAATTAATGATAGTTTATCATTTTATTAAATGACATATTTTAGTTGCATTAATTGATGCATTATTATTAAATTTATTTAAAATGTTGTAATATTTGTTCATATTTAAAGAAAATAAATGAATAAACATTTTTTTTGAAAATCCAATTTAATATTTTAATTTTCAAATTAATTATTTAATTAATTAGTTTATGTATTTAATTTTTATAAACTTGTAAAAGATAATTATGGAGAAGACAAAATTTACAATTTTAAATGCGTTAGAAATTCCGCTGTTTTTCTATCTTTCAATAAATAAGCAAAAATAAATCCAGTAAAATCAAATATTATTTTTAAAATCTTGACTATTACACTGTATTGAATAAATACATGAATATAAAATCTTATGTAAGAATTGTAAAGATATTTCTTTTCTTTCAATTTCACCCTATAGTACAAATAATTGCCCGATAACAGTTTATCTTGAATCTTGAACAAAAGAGGGAACATGCTCGAATAAAAATGAGGAGTGCAGAGGCTTTATCGCTCTTTTCCCTGACAGCTTTTAACAAAAGCAGTCACAACCCTTGAGAGGGGTCGGAACACTTTGGGTGCTCTCTGGGAAGATACCGTTTCGATTGCTTGGAAGGACAATTATATCGGTTTTCCCGCTGATACTAATCGCGGCCCAGGTGCTAATAGAGCTATTTGTCGTCGTGAAAAAATATGTTCTTCCTAACGTAGAACGTGATATCCTACCCATTTGGCGTATCCAAGTTAAACTTTTTATCATCAGAGAAAATAACTCTTTACTCTTTTCCATTTTTTAATCCACGACATATGTTTTCATCTAATCTGGCTTTCTTATGCAAGTCAGTTAAAGGTGACTTCCTCATCATTTTCTTATATTCAATAGCTGGGTACCACTTTTATCACTCATGCAGCAATGCAGAATTCGACGCAATTTTCAAAATAGCTCTTTTCGTACATGAGTACGGGGGGTTGTTCGGGATACTTCTTTTTTTCCATGTTTTGCAATATTATTTTTAAAAATTACATATAATGTTATGTTTTGACCAGTTTTTGAAGCAATCTGTCTAAAGGTTAAACCTTCGTCACGCAAAACGGTAATTTTTCCTCTCTCAGCTGCACTCAAATATTAACCGCGTCCCATTCTTAAAATCTGATTTCGGAAAAGAGTGAGGTGAACAGGATTTGACAATAACATCTTCATTTATTCAAAACATTATCCTATTTTGAACTCAGAAACATTTCCATAATTTCTATAAAATATTACAAAATTAAATAAAGTGTGTGAAAAGATTATTGTTTACTGAGAAAAAAAATATACTGCCTTCATCAAGAACGAATAAGTGGTCATATTCTAAAGTCATAAACTAGAAATACAGATTTCCGAGCTATGCGTATAATGCACGCCAACGAGCTGAATAGACAAAATGATGGAGAATTTCTAGTCTATACATTTCTAGATGGTGAAACAATATTCTGAATCCTTTGTATTGCAAGAAACTCTCGCTTGATTTTCTAAAATTGGGTCATACACCTAAGTTATAGTTGCTAAAACTCGCCTCTTGTACTCACATTTATTTGCAGAGATTTTTAAATAAGTTTGGCCTCAATAATATAGGCAAACGCTCTAGAATTCTAATAGGGGTTTCTAGAACTCGCTTTCAAAGGGGACTAGAATTTATAAGGATGACATGGAACTGTTTTTCTAGAGCCGCAATTTAGATTCTAGATGTCAGTTACAGAACTTTTTCTCAGTGTTCATTGACACTTGAAAATACCTGACACAAGAGTTACTTTCTTTCATAGCTGAAATCTGAAAAGAAAATTATAACATCTTTTATATGCAACATTAATAATGATAATAATAATAATATGGTAGCAAGAGAGGGAATCTCACCTTAGACACGTTCGGTTTAGAAGCGATCGAAGGAACCATTACTCGCAGTTTTTGATACTCTTTATGTTTCAGGTTCTTTTTCTTGTTCCGCAATTCTTCTTTCTGTTTTTTGAAATAGCACCTTCCTTTCTTTATAATCGAATCTTCCCTATCAATCTCGGGATAGGCCATTCTAAAAAGAAAACTACATTTACTACTTGTAGATTAATCTTTTAAAGAACAATTTTTTTTTTCTGTTTATATTTTTATATTTTCTAGTTTTGAGAAAATGTCTTTTATATATATATATATATATATATATATATAATTTGAATAATTTAATTCCTTTACAACACTCAGCAAATGAAAGATAGATGAAAATACCAACATATGAAATTTTAAATGAGATGTATTTCGAATAAAATTATTGTCACGATGATAATTTAATTTAATTACACTGAAAAGTAAAAACATGTAAAAGTATATATATATATATAATTAGAAGGAGATCTCAATATTCTCTTTATTTGTGTCTATCTAAAAATCCATGTAAAAATGGATCCATATTCATTATTAAAAAAGAAAAAGAAAATCTGTCAGTGTTAGAATTTAATTTACTTTTGTCAAATTTTGGAAAAAAAAAAAAAAAAAAGCGATAAAATTATTGAGGTTTTTTTTTTATGAACTTCTACTAAATTTAAATAATAAGTAGTTTTTTTTTTTTTTTTTTTTTTTTTTTTTAACTATACTATTTTTTTTTTTTTAACTATACTAACATTTTTTACTATGTACGCACGATGCAAGCTGCTTTAGATTCGGATTTAACTAGTTTTGACAGATTAAAACTTACTTGCAGTTCGACTCTCTGAAATTAAAACACATACCGGGAGCCCCTATTTTTATATTGTGATAGAAAATTTGGAAATCCCAAAATATCTCAATAAAAAAGAAAATTCTCTGAACACATTAATTTCAAAAGTTTCATGTTTTCGAATGATCTGTTACATGAAGTACCATGAGTGGGTCCCCGGGGCTTTTGGGGGCCCACGTGACACAAGGTCAATTGTCTGAAACAGAAATTGAACTTTTTCTTTATAGAATATCGTTAAGTGGAAAAAAAAACTATTTTAAATTATGTATTGCTTTATATATATATATATATATATATATATATATTGAAGCGTAAGGGGCCTTAGGGCCCTGAATTTTATGTTGTAAGAAAAATATGGAAAATCCGAAAATACCTCAATAAAAAAGAAATTTTGTTGGATACAACGGTTACATTAGTGTCATTTGTTCGAAAGATGTATTAGATAAATTAAAGTATGTGGACCCGCAGGAGCACTAGGACCCCACATTATACAAACTCCATTTTTTAAAATCAAAAATAGGCTTTTCCTTCACAATATCGTATTAAGAAAAAGTATGGTTTAAAGAAAAGGTATGGATTATTGTATAGAAATGTATCGTACAGAAAAGTTTCCATTTGAAAAAAATCAAGTGTTTGTCACATGGGACCCTTGGGGGTCCACCTATGGTAGCTTGTCTGATAGATCATTTGGATGCACGATACTTTTGTAATAATTGGGTTTGAGCAAAATTGCTTTTTTATTGAGATATTTTGGAATTTTCAGATATTTTATTACTACATAAAAATAAGCACCACGGAACCCCATTAAAATAATAATTAAAAAAAGAATACATTTTTCAATGCAAATTTTTTCCCGTGTAACACGATTTTAACAAGAAAAACATTTCCATTAGAAAAAAATTGAGTCTGTGTCATGTGGACCCTGGGGCCACAGGTGCCATTTATGATACTTCATACGATAGATTATTTGAATTCACAAAAGTTTTGAAATGAATGTGTCCAGCGAAATTGCATTTTTATTGATACATTTAGGGATATCTGGATTTATTATTACAACATAAAATCAGGGTCCCGGGGTCCCCTATTCTGCAACACAAAAAAAGATATACATGACTTATAACAGATTTTTTCTGCCTTATCCGATTTTGTGAAGAAAAAGTATGGTTTTTTTTTTTTTTTTTAAGATTGAATTGATGTAATGTGGGGCCCCCAGGGGCCCCGGGGTCTCACTCATAGTACTTCATCTAATAAATCATTCGAATGCATCTTTTGAAATTAATGTATTCAGAGAATTTTTTTTATTCAAAAGTTTTAGGATTTCCAAATTTTTAATTACAACATAAAAATAGGGGACCCGGGGCCCCCAACGCTGCAAAATATAAAAGCAGTGCATGATTTTAAACAGATTTTTTCCGCTTAACAAAGAAAAAGTATGGTTTCTATTTAAAAAAATGAAATTTGTGCCACGTGGGGCCCCCAGGAACCCACTTGTGATACCTCATGTGGTAGATTATTTAAATCCATGAAACTTCATAAATCAATGTTTGCAGCAAATTTGCTTTCCTTTCGAGATATTTTGGTGTATCCAGACTTATGAAACACAACATAAAAATAGGAGCCCCGGGGCCCCCTATGCTGCAAATATAAAAGCAGTACATGATTTTAAACAGATTTTTTCTGCTTAACACGATTCTGCAAAGAAAAAATATGGTTTCTATTTTTAAAAATGAAGTTTATGTCACGTGGGGCATCCAGGGGCCCCCGGGACCCACATGTGATACCTCATGTGGTAGATTATTTAAATTCATGAAACTTTTGAAATCAATGTTTTCAGTAAATTTGCTTTCCTTTCGAAATATTTTGGTGCATCCAGACTTTTGAAACACCCTGTATATATACATACATACATATATATGCGCCATACTTAACTGGTTTTCAACTAGTTTATGTCATTTCTATTGGACTAACAGTCCTTTATTACTTTCTTCCATATATATAAGAAGAAAGTATTGGAATCGTGAAAATTTTCGAACTCCAGTTTTCGAAGGATTTGCACGTTTTGTGATGTTCTAAACACGATTTAACTTTTTTTAAAAAAATGTTTGTCTGTGTCTCAGTCTCTTTTTCTGTGTGTGTATCACAAATTTTGTGGACACGGTATCTCCCGAACCGATCAACGAAATTTAACCAAATTTGGTATTTGGTAACTCTGACCTATGGTTTGACTTGGTTTAGGTTACATTGAGCTAAACTGGTGCTGATTAGGTTTGGAGATCAATCGCTCAACAGTGGGCACGGTCATCCTTTTTTTTTTTTTTTTTTTTTTTTTTTAACATGGTAGTATAGGACGAAATTTCACATTAATGTACATAATGAGAGTTATGTACATAATGTACATTACGAGTGATTGCAAGATTGATATAAATTATTGATAGAAGTAGTAGTAAAGTCGAGAAAGAAATGTGTGCATGTAGGCGCATCGCTTCCCCACCTTTCCGATGTAAATTTTCAACATGGGTAGCTTTCGAAAGAACTCGTCAATAACTTTAAAACGAATGGTTAAATGATAGATCTGTGACCATTTAAAACAAAGTTATCAATTTATTTCATTTTTAACAGCAATAAAAAAAGAAAAGAAATTGGGATGGGGGGGGGGGGGATTGCATTTCTTCTCATATTGTCACAAAATTGACTTTCGGCATTTCCTGTTATACTTCTTTGAGAAAAAAAATCGTCTGCATTCATCGTGAAAAATAATTTTAATAAATTATAATTTAATAAGTAATTTAAACTGCGTGAATTAGTATAAGAATATATACAGAAGAAAGTCTTGTGGTGGCTACAGCATATTAGTTTTTCATACAATAGTCTATAGATGTTGGTAGTTATGTATTTGTATTTACAGTATTTTTTTCTCATATTTGTATGCATAAATGATCTCTTTGATAATATCTTTTTGATCTATTATTTTTTATTTTCTAAGATATCCTTGCTCCAGTGTATGTCGAACACGCTCACATGTCTCGTCTATGACGTCTGGAATACGAGACTTTTTAAGATACAAAGCATTAAAAGTTAATTCATTTAACACTGTTAATTATCAGTCACTACTGATTATTTGTCAGGAGGGGAAAAAAAAGGAAAGAAAGAAAAAAGTTTGTTTACAAAATAATAATTTTGGTGAGTTCAAAATAATATTTAACGAAAGTCTGATAATAATAATATAAAAAATAAAAAAAATAAAACTGAAAGGAATAAAGATTTAAGATACCTGCTTTAATTTAAAGAAGTGCAAAATATGCCAATGATAAATTATTTGGACGTATTATGCATTAAGTTATTTCATGAAATTTTATATAATGTCAATGTTTTATAAACGCAAAATTAAGATTTTGCAAAAAATTATTAACCGTTCAGAAATAACGCCAAGGTAATTTTCCTTTTAATCAGTTTCCTTTTAATCAGTTTCCTTTTTTTTTTTTTTTTTTTTTTTTTTTTCTTTTTAGTTACAAGCTATCTCATGATTGCATATTATTAAAGTCTGAATCTATGGGTTGTTGTTGCTGCTGCTGTTCGGGTTAAGGTTAATTGATTGTACGACGGTCCTAGGCCTGGGTGTTGTGCCTTCCGTGAGGTTCTTTCTAAGGGGGTCCCAGTCCGTATTTAAGCGAGTTTCAGAGAAATCCATGGATATCTCCGAATGGTTAGGTCGACAATCGCGACGTGGAATCGAACCCAGAATCTAAAACTAACGGATATGTAGAACTGAAAAATTTAAATTTAGTATCTTTTCTTTCGATAAACTACATCAACGTTATGATTTTTGGGAGTAATTTAAGTTTGCATAAAATAATAATAATAATAATTTTTATAATAATAATAATAATAATAATAATAATAATAATAATAATTTTTATCTAAAAATGTCAAAACAGATAAATCATCAAAAACTATTTATGGCTAGCTCTTTTAAATAACGTATAAAAATACACCTAAATATATTAAATGAACATTAATTAAAACTCTCTAAGCTAATACCATGAACGGCGGAAATACGCAACAGTTTTTTAGAGTCGAAATAATTAAGCACGATTCTTCATCAAGTAAACGAAGCGAATAAAACACGAGTGTAGCACGTTTCTTTTTCCATGAACTTATTTTTAAAAATGCCAAACTACAGTCTGCTTGTATTTTACTAAAATCCGAATCTATGGTTTATTTACATTTGATAAAATTAAATTTAATAGCTTCTCTATTTATAGACTATATTAATTTTCTCATTAATATAATTACATGGCAAATTAATTAATTTAGAAAATGCAAACCATCGGCGAAAACGTTATGAAATTAACATTTGTTTCAATTTTGCTAAATGCTAATTCATCCAGAAAAATAATTTGCAGTTGTTTCGTTTATTACTCTTCTGTTTTTAAAAATTTTAGAAGACTAAAATAATATTTGAATAACTTTAAAATTATATATTTATTGAATGCATATAGTGTATTTTAACAAAGATATAAAAATAAAATAAATAATCAAAACTTTAATTCAAATTAACAGTTGCATTGAAATAATTTGTTAATGTACTTGATTTACACTATCTACCAATAAGTATTTGGACACTTTCGAATTTAGACGTTTTGTCAAATATCTAAAAACGTTCTTTAGGAATCATCTTGAAACCTTGGTAGTGTAAAGAACATTTTATACCTCATATATTTCCGCAAAAGTTTTATCCTGAAAAGGAAAAAGGGGACCAGTAAAAAATTAAGCAAAAATCAAAATATTCTGGATCACCCTGGAAAAAGTAGTGCTTTAAATGCGCTTTGGCTGTAGCATGTGGATGTGGTTATAAGGCTTTTTCTCATTACCTGTATAAACTTTTATGACGCTACCACATATATTCATTGAGATATAACTTTTTTTTTTTTTTTTTTTAATTGTTAAAAAAAATTCCACTTTTTTAATTATAACAGTAGGGTATTAGACCCAGTGCAAAGACATTTTTAGGAAACTTGGTATACTACATTAGGCACAGCATGCTGCAGTCAGTATGTAAAAATGTTGAGTATCTTATGAAATATGAGCATTCGTACTAGATAATTTTTAACTACGCATGCGCAAGCTTTTAAAAAATTTCATATGCATAATTTAATAGCATTAGTATTGAGCATTGAGCAACGTATATGAAAACCCAAAACCCCAAACAAATATTGTGTAAATTCAAAAGGTTATGAGAGGTAGAATGAACAGAATTTCAGTCTCTCAAAATAAAAGCCAAACTATAAGGGGTTTTACTTACATTTTTATTTTGATTTAATCAATACCCAATGGTAATACAGTGTTCGCTGATTGTAAATAAATATTGATAAAACCCCCTTTCATCTTTCTTCTTATTTTTTATTTTTATTTATTTTTTTTATTTTATTTTTTTACCCTTGAGAAAAACTATCTTTCATAGCTTTTTGAATTTACACGATATTTGATTGGGGTTTTCATATAAGTTGCTCAACACTTTTGCATATTAAATTATGCAAATGAAATTTTTTAAGAGGAATTAAAAATTATTTAGTATAAATGCTCATATTTCGGACATTTTTGCAATATAGCTCTGTCTAATGTAGCATGCCAAGTTTCCTAAAAATGTTTTTTCACTGCGTCTAATACCCAACGCGTTAGAATTAAAGAAGTGGAATTTCTTTTAACAATTTTTTTAAAAACAATCTCAATGAATATATGTGGTAGCGACGTAAAAATTTTTACAGGTAATGAGAAAAAGCCTCATAATCACATGCTGCAGCCAAAATGCATTTCAAGCACTACTTTTTACAGGGCGGTCCAAAACATTTTGATTGTTACTTAATTTTTTACTAGTCTTCTTTTCCTCTTAAGGACACAACTTTTGCTGAAATATATGAGGTATAACATGTTTTTTACGCTACCAAAGTTTCAAGATGATTTCTTAAGAACTTTTCTAGATATATGAAAAAATTTCTAAATTCGAAAGGGTCCAAATACTTATTAGTATAGACAGTGTATATGCCGGATGATCAATCACTTGCAATAATTTTAATTATTTCTCAATAGAAATAATAGTAACAACTTTCAATTAACAGCTGTTTTCAATAATTGTTAGTATTATTAAGATGTGTCAAGTATTCAATCACTCTCAATAATCGTAATTCTATTGCAAAATGCGCAATTCTTGCAAAATGTATAAAATGCAAGTGCATTTTTAAGAAATATCAACAGCAAAATCTATTATTTTATGCAAATATTTAAGAAATATTTAAAATATGGTGCATGTTTTAAAATGCGTGCAATGCAATAAAACAGAAACTATCTTGCACCATGCATTTGGAAACCCTAACAGCTGTTACAAGGAAGTATTTTTACTTTTTTGTTTTAACTTACACGTGAAAAATATCTAATGAAATTATAGCAAACTAAGTTGAATTGAAGTATGTTGCAATAAAAGAAATATTCTTTCGCATAAAATGAAAAGTTAAAAGTAAAGACCTTGAAACGTGTATAATTTTGGATTATGCAATCAACATTTTTTATTGGGATTTGCAAAATTTGAAAAATGCAAAGCAAAAAGCTAAAAACAAAAAAAGTAAAGGAGAATAAAAAAGAAAGAAAGACTGCAGGAGAAAGTAAAATTTAAATGCAAAATAAAACTATAACAGCTGTTCATTTGAAGCTAGTGAATTTTATTTTACTACATTGAAAATATTTTAATAAAGGGTAATACAATGACGAACGGAATCATATATCTCCTTTTATCTTGCTTGAATATTATATAAATTAATGAAACCTAATTTAACAAAACTTTCATTTACAAATATTAATTACACTTCCTCTACATAAGATGTTTTTTATAAAACAACTTAAAGATTTAAATAAATGGAAAAGCTTTCGTGAAAAAGTAAAAACAATCATTTTTCATAATATTAATCAAATATTTAGTGAAAAGCTCAAACATAAAAATAATGCTATAGTATACCATATGGTTCGATAAATGAATTTTTTGTTATATTAATTTTATGCGCGAAAATATTTATCGAATATTAAATACACATTATTATTCATTCTAAACTAAACAAATAACAAAATATTTTAAAGAAATTATTTTCAGTACTTGTTTCTTTTTTTAATAAAAAAAAATTCTCAATCATTGGAATGCATGTGAAGTATTTACCTGTTCGAAAATTTTCGCGATTATTTCTCCCGTGTTTAAAGGCTGTCACCTAGGAAACAGTCTAAATGATCAAGTTGCGAAGGAGCCTGGCTATAAGAGAGAGTTGCCGTTGATCACGATGCGACCATATGTTTACAAACGTTCACGTTCCCGCGTTCACCTAGTTGCTACAAATCCATGTATCGCTCCGCGCTGCAGAAAGCTACGCAGCGCACCTAGTGCCCATCCGCTGGAGGAGTTCCCAGAATAGAAAATATAGCGAACATCTTTTTAATATGCAGCGGGGGCTGCATTTACACGATTTTCCAAGGATCTATTACTGAAAGCGCATTTAAAATAACAAACGGTTACTTGGAATTTAATTTCAACGCGTTAATTCATTTTGAGAAATAGGAAATAATTTTAATAATAATATGTTTAAAATGGGTATATTGAAATTTTATAAATTCAATTAAAGGAATTTTGACATGAATTTTGAAATATTTTAAATAAGAAAAATACAATGTTCGTTAAATATAGTTAATTTTTTATGCATGTAGTGTTTGCAAACATTATTTTATTTTAAAACCCGAAATAATAATAATAATAATAATAATATAATACATAAAAAAAAAAAAACTAATTAATTTTAATTTGAATCGAGGATTTCTATGATTCAAAGCTTTTTTAACAATAATATAAAACCCTTTTTACAGCCTTGGAAGGAAAGAAAAAAAAAAAAAAAAAAAAGGCTTTTCCCGACATTTTTTTCCAAAAACGTTAAAAAATCTCTCTGATTATTCTCCCTCTAAAAATAGTAATGTATCATGTTGAAAAAAAAGAAAAAGAAATACAGTGAAACCTTCTTAAGGAAGTCACAAAAAATGGCCCGTTAACACGTTGAGCGCCATGTCAGTCATTCTAGATTCTAGACATTTTGTCATATATCTCTAAGTACTGAAGGAATCATCTTGAAACTTTAGGAGTGTGCAGAACATGTTATACTTCAAACATTTCAGTGAAAGTTTTACTCCGAAAGTAAAAGCAGTACCAATAAAAAATTAAAACGTTGAGCGTCCTGTCAGCCATCGGTGGCTGACAGTGTCAAATATGATATAAAGCCGCGTCAATTATCGGTGGCGGATAAAACTAAAAATATTGCATTTAATGGTTGAAAATTTGTTACAAATTTGCTTAATTTTTATTTATTCCGGGAGGAATTATTATGGAATTTTAATGGATTTTAAGAATTTGCGTGGCGCTCAATGTGTTAAAGAGTTCACCTTTTATTAGAAGTCGTTCAGAAAATCCCAATTCAGGCAAAAAATGTTATGAATGAAATGAATTCAATCATTCAAATTTACATTTTTTGTCTCTACTGCTTTGTAATAAGTCATTAATATTACTTTTAATTCCTTTTTTGCAATAATTTGTTTTTAAAAAATCTTTTATATCCCAGATCAAACTGATCAACTTAGCATCATTTCTGAACGATTAAGGGCTCTTTATTAAGCCTAGTGAAAACGCTCGGTAAAAATAATAGGTTTAACTTGTAATTTTTAATCCAAACTATGTTTAATATTTAATTTTGCTACTTAAATTCAATATTACATTCATAAAAGCTTTTAAAATTATTACTTGAATATTGGTAGGATACAAAATTCACTTTTCCAAGCCTGAATGTTACCTATAATATGCACAATAAAACCTATATCTTATTAAACATTCATTTTCTCTACCAACGTTTTCATAAAACTATCTGTTATAATTTCACAAATGGAGAGCAATAAGATCAAAGTCGTAGCCATGGGGAGGGGAGATTCAAACGCTCCTGAACTTTTGCAGATTTGTTGAAATTTTTTTAATTAAAACTTCACTTTTAACACTCAACATTATGTAGTAAAGTTTGAACCCCCTCCTTTTTTTTTTTTTTTTTTTTTTTTTTTTAACTGCGGCCTTGGTTATAAGAGTTTTTTGGAAGGAGTTACATACGAAAATTGGTTAGTTCATATCAAGAGTTAAACAATATTACCTGCTCTCTCAAAACGTGACCCTTGAGAGAGATATGCATTCGCACATGGGCAGTGAATCGATGTAAATCAGTATTAAATCCAAAAAGGAAATTTTTGGAACGAGAAAAATTGGCCCTTATACGAGGTGGCTCTTGAATAGAGGCGAACATTTAGAGAGGTTTTTGATTACTGATGTTTATTGAATTATGGCAGATAATTATTCAAAACGATTTTACTGAAAATGTTATTCAATCATTCCAATATAAATTTAAGTTGTTTTCCTTTAATTTTAAGCTCTAAATGTCGATTTTTATTTTTATTTATTTATTTTATTTATTTATTTATTTTTATTTTTATTTTTATTTTTTTTTTTGGGGGGGGGGGGGGGGGGCTTGAATCCGCCACTGATAGTATGCCATTAGGGCAAATGAATAGTAACTTTTAGCAGAATTATGCTACAAACAAACATAAATAAGTTAAAGACGATTACAGAGGTGCTTTCCAACACGTGTTTAATGGGAAATAATGGGCGTATCATTCATTTCTCATTGACAGGGCCGTACAAAAAGAGTGTTATTATTTTACGGTCTCTGAGCAGTGATTGAAGATAATAGATTTAAATTGTGGCATTATTTTTTGACTAAGTTGCCTTTCACTGTGCCATATCATACGTAAAAATTTATCGATATTATTGCAATGGTGCGCAAAAAAGATTTCAAATGCATCATTTTCTGTTTTAGACGTAAAATGAATCAAATCAGCGGTGAAGAATGAAGACTTTGTAAGGAACACCATTAATAATAATAATAATAATAATAGTGTTTAAAAAAACACTCAGTATATATATATATATATATATATATATATATATATATAATTGTATATATTTTTTAATGAATTGATGTAATTTTATAACTTTTGCAATTTTGTAATTTTTTTGGTGAGAAGTTGGGGACTAAGGATAGTTATTTGCTAATTGCTACTGTCCTTTCAGAAACTTCTCTGTCACCCCTACACTGAGGGTCCTCCCTGATGAAGACCTCAATGTTTTTAGGGGTTTAATTTCATTTATTTCAATAATTTGTTTATATATTCCTACATTTAAGTTTTGGATTTCCTTTTACTGCAATTTTGCGCATTGCTTTGTAATTCTCCTTTTGTTTTTTCTAACCTTTTTGTTTTTGTAATCTTTGAACTTATATATATATAAATTCATTTCAATAGTTTTCTATATATATATATATATATATATATATATATATAATTTTTTTTTCGGATCAAAATGATCAAGCACAATCCTTCATCAGGGCTCAAAAAAAAAAAAAAAAAAAAAAAAAAAAAAACTCAAATGCAGTGTGAAGACAGCAACGCCTAAAAGTAATACAAGTGCCATACAATAAATAAATAAATAAACACGAAAGATGTTCGCAAAGAGTTTTAGTGTAGATTGAGATAAATAAAAGTTTTAATCTTTTGTGTTATTTTTATTTTTATTTGTTTTTATTTTTATTTCATTATTATTATTATTTTCAGTTTATATATCTGTTATTTTATTTTATTTTTATTTCTTTCATCTAATCCTTCTAACTTCTATTAAATTTAAAATTAAAATTTTAAGAATGATGAAATTAATTTGAGTCTTTCTTGGTATGACTATGACTTTAGAAAGATTCTTTTTTGTGAACGCAATTATGATAGTCAAGTTTTTGTTTGCATACAAAAGAAAAATCTGGGTAGATGAAAACATAGCTATCTGCGCCTTATAATGTAAAGCAATATCTACATTCATATCTTTGAAATAAATTCTTCTCAGTATGAAAGTAAAATAAATATATTCCAATATATTGCTATTTTCATCTAAAATGAAAGTCTGTTCTCTTATGCAAGGTTCTGCCTTATATATCTGTACCATATACACACAAAAGAAAATCTTTTTAATACTAAATCTGTTCGATCCGTAACAAAATTAAATAAAGAAATATACAAAACCGACGGTAAAAATATTTGAGATCAGTATCCATAGTAAATTGGGAGGAAAAAAAAAAAAGAATTGTATATGTGTGTGTGTGAGTTAATCTCAATTCTTAAAAAACTAAAATCTAATGATTTTTTTTTTTTTTTTTAAATACCGTTGGACTTTTCCCAGAACTTATAGTATTATTATTAGGAATGTATTTTTTAGACTATTTATGTAGCAAATCAAGCAATCTTAATTTCAAAGAGCCACCAAAAAAGTAAGTTATTTAAATAAATACATCGCAGGTTTTTTTTTTTTTTTTACATTTTGATGTTAAACGCCGGGTTTAGAAGATGAACAGAACTTCAGAGTGATCAAACACATTTTTTATGCGCTTTTAAAACTAATGGTGCTTTAAATTACTGTCATTAGATAAAGGATTAAAATATACTTTGCTCTTTCATGTAATACTCACTTTCTTTTTCGAAAGTTACACACACACACACACACACACATATATATATATATAATTACGATTAAATAAAAGAAATAATATAATTACGATTATATAATAATATAATTACGGAATATAATTACGATTAAATAAAAGAAAATTATTCTTGAAAAAAAAAAAAGAAGAAGAAAGAAAGAAAAGAAAAGAAAAGAAATGAAAGAAAGAAAAAGTTCTCAACCAGAGATTTTTTATTCCAACAGAAGAATCTGGCAACAGCCATTAGAGTGTTGATAGAAAAAAAAAATGCTTGTTGAGTGTGGATCAAATGAACGGTGGATTAAAGTTAAACATAATTTAAAAAGGGATTTGATTTAGGAGAGTTCTCATTTGTTTATTTTAATTTATTTTTCATCTAATTATTATTATTATTTTAAACTCTAATTTGCAGTGATATTTTAATGTAAAGCATAATGCATTATAGTTAACTATAAGTGACTGTTTATTTTCTAAGAAATGGATTTATTACTTTCTCTTCTATACATAAGTAGAAAATGTAGTAAAAAATTTCTATTTAAGGTTTTTCCTGAATTTATACGTTTTAAAATATCCTGAACACGGTTCGACCCTTTCTTAGAAAACGTCTGCCTGTGTGTGTCAGCAAAACTTTGTGGTTGCTGTATCTCACGAATCATAGTCAGAATTTAACCAAATTCGATTCTTCGTTGGACCTTAACTTAAGTTGGTACAGTCGGTAACAAAAGTCTCCGAACACTAGCAAAAATTCCTATGTAAAAAAAGTATACTTAATACAGTTTTGTTAAATAAATCCTTGTAGAATCCTGTTGTTAGTCAGTCTAAAAACAGGATTCGACAAGGATTTATTTAACAAAACTGTATTAAGTGTACTTTTTTTACATAGGAATTTTTGCTAGTGTTCGGAGACTTTTGTTACCGACTGTACTGATTAACTTTTGGGATTTATCACTTAAATGTGGCACTTCCGTACTGCAATATAACTAAAGGCAGCTCAACTTCTATTGTGTACCAAGCTTATTATGTAGGATGCATATTATGTAAAATTCTGCTAATTAGATTTGGTTGCATACTGACCGACAAGTTGCGCTGCTATACTGCATTTAAATCATATTTGAGGGAAGGCTATATCTCAGTTTCTATAGCGTAAAAATTCAGAACACTTGGTATTTGAGATTGATAATATCAAAAATTATGCTGGTTTAATTTAAATGCATATCGGCCGATTGGTGGCGCTGCTACTCTGCAGTATTTTTCGCTTATGGGAAAGCTGTATCCCAGATTCTATGTTATAAAATGCACTAAAGTTGGTGAGGGACATATAATATGAAAAATGATATTTATTGAATTCTGGTGAATATCGTCCGACAGGGGACGCTGCTGATATTTTCTGCGATTTCTTAGACGGCTATATCTCAATATCTATTGGTAAAAATTGAATACTATGAAATGAGAAACTATGTTAATTAAACTTTTGTGCATGTTAACCGGCTTGTGTGCTGTTACATAAAATTATACAGAGGAAAATTTTGTGATTGCAACAGTGTACTATTTACTTTCTGTATATACAAGAGATAGGTTAGTGAACATTTTTTTACTTCCAGTTTTTGAATTATTTACACGTTGTGATATGTCCTGAATTCTATTTGCCCATTTTTTAAAAAATCTATCTGACTCTGTGCGTGTATAATGAGTTAGTAAAATTTTGAATCTCACAAACCAATAGACGGAATATAGAGTAAAGTTCCCTAATTTCGTCCCTTTCCTTGATTTTTCGCCCTCCTTTACATTTTGCTTATCCCTGAGTGTCTATGGATTTAGGCCTAGAAGTTGGATACAAAATATATGGAGGACTACGTAGAAATATATATAGCCTTCCTGTAAGTGGAAAATATTCGCAGCGCTATCTACCGTCCGATATGCACCCACATTGAATCATCATAGCTTTAGATAAAATCCATCTCACTTCTCAAGTTTGATGTATTTATCTATCATAAAAGCTTAGATATCGTCTTCCTGTGAATGGGATTAAATTGCAGCGTAGCAGCGTCACCTGTCGACTGATATGCACCTGAATTGAATTTGTAGAGATATACATACGTCTCAACCGCTCCTTAGTCAATGACTTCAGTCTTTTGTTCTATGTTATATTGCTTATAATTTTTTTTTTTTGTAACTTTATAGTCCTCTGTAACTTTTACCTAGCCATTGGGGAAAAAAAAAAAAAAAAAAAAAAAAACGTATGTCTCAAACAACAAGTTTCGGTGCATTTATGCACTATAGAAATTCAGATATAGCCTTCCCTTTAATGGACCAATTTGTATCATCATAGCTACTTTGTCATCTATTTCAAAAGTTAATCAGCACCAGTTTAAATCAAAGGTAAAAAAAAACATCAAGTTTTGGTTATTTTCTATTCATTGATTCGGGTGATACAGCGCTCACAAAATTTTGATACCAGACGCACAGACAAACGTTTTCTAAAAATAATTGATTCATGTTTAGAATATCTTAAAACGTGTGCATTCATCAACAATCGTTGAAATAACGCATTTTCACATTTGCATGTTTTCATATTTATAACGACTTCTGTTTTGGCGTTTCTTTAAATCTTTACATTATTTAACAAAGTATTTTTTTCGTGTTCGTGTTTAAATCAGTTAAACTTTGCCTACAGTGATCCATTATATACTAGTACCCTATATATATACATATATATATATATATATATATATATATACCGACGGCACTTAAAACGTTAAATGCACATACGCATAGTTCTTTTGTTAAGTAAGCAGTAAATGCCTGAAAATATCGAACATGTGCTGCAGAGCCCCATTCTTTTCTCATTTAACAATTTTTTTTTTTTTTTTTTTTTTTTCTATGAGTAAAAAGTTCTTTTAGCTAGTTCGAAAGCCAAACTTCGAATGCATTTATACTTAGAAATCAGATTAGACAAACATTTTATGATTGAATTCTAATAATTTTTACTTTATCTTACCCATATACATGGTAGAGAAAGTATTGTGATTTTGGGTAAAATTTTCGAAATTGAGTTTTTGTTATATTTACTTATTTTGAGGTCCCCTGAATCAGAAAATCATGTTTTTAGCGGTTGGTCAGTGTGTCTGTGTGTCAGTTATCAGCATATCTAAGGAACAAAGAGTAGCAGAAAGTCTAAACTCGGTATTCTAAATGCGTATCATATAGAAATGATACACTTAACTTTTCGTTGAGATCAAGAAAATAGTCCGTGTACAGGGAAGAAAATTCAAATACATTATGTCTATGGGAAAGTTTCTGGTAAGTACAGTGAAAAAACTATAGACTGCCTTAAACATACCGGAATGAACAACTTTTTTAATATGTATAAAAGCATTTTTTCTGTAGATTGTGGTATGGAAATCATTCGTTTACAGGGCTACCCAAAGTATTTGGGTATATTGGGGCTATACTTGGAAATTGCTGGAATAGTAATTCATTTTGTATTAGATTTTTTCATAATAGACTTAATTTAAGTGCACAATAACGTTTACAGTGTATATTGTTTATAGATAATATACAGGGCTACACAAAATTGAGCTAAACTTTTTTTTTTCTTTTCTACTGTATGTAATTGATGGAAGTGCTTTGCTTCATTTTACTATGCCAACGAACTTTCTCGGGAAGGGAACTTATTATTTCATTTCCATACTGCATGCAAAGTACTTTTTTCAACTCTTGTTTTTGCATAATATCACGCTTTGAGATGCCCCGATAACGAAAGAACAATTTTTAGCGGTTGATTTGGATGTATATCTGTTATCAACATAACTTTAAAACAAATAACTGCAGAAAATTCAAATTTCGTATTTTGAAGTTCGTATTAGGTTGACAGTTCAAAAATTTGTTTTAGGTTGGCAGGTTTGGAGGCAATTTAACAGCAGTCTTTAATTATTATTATTATTATTATTAAATGTAGCCACTATAACTGAACGGGAGGTTGAGGGGTGCTACAGCCCCCCTCATACAAAATTATATGTCAAATAAAATTGTTCCTAAACCTATTTTAGATTATTTTACATTGAACTTTATTGAATTAACTTATTGATCCTAAGACTTAATATGCGATCTATCTTTATAGTATTACAATGCAGGGTAAGAGAAAGTCGTATGAGTGACACACCAAATTATTCCGTTTAAAAAAACATCTTCAGCGGAAATAGAAATGTGTTTTATTCATTCTATAAACAGAATCAGTTTATTTATAATTTATAATAAAAACACTTTAAAAACACGTCAATTAAAATAATTATATTTAATTAAAAGCATTTTAAAATTTTATTTACAAATTCCGAAGCTTTTCGCGTTAAAAATGTAAAGCATCTTCAGGAATTACATTAGTAGGTTTCATAATAGCAGTTTAAATACGTTGTAGTAGTTGCCAGTTACAGTTAAAATACCTTGATGTAATTACATGGGGTCAGTCTTTTAGAAGCAAAATTCACAAACGATTTCGCAGGAGCACAGGTCAAAGTCTTAAGGACTGCAAAGAGATGACGTTGAGCAGGAGAAAACAATCAGTTTGTTTAAATCAACAACATCATTTTGTTGATTGAAACCACTGAGTAGTGATAGAAGTAGAGGATTCTTTACTGATACGGATTCCTTATTCTGGCTATGGACGAAAATTCCGCGAACATCACTGCGGTTTTTTTGCCTTCTTTTGACGATAGTCGCTTTCTTGGCAACTGGTTCTTGGGATTTTGTATGTTTTAAATGGTTTAGAGGAAATCTGCTTTCAAGGAGGGTTTGGTGGAAGTGGAATGTCGGTTTGGCGAATGAATTGGTGGAATGGTGGGGAAGTGATGTTCAGGAACAAAAAGTTTACCAGTCCGGGGTCTATTCTAATATAGTCAATGACTGAAACAAAATTTTCTGTCGATTCATCATATCGCTCGCTCATTGACTGTTTACAGAAATATCTGTGACGTAGCATACCGAACTGTCCAGTACTTTCAACCCTGTTCTTTCCGTTAATCAAAGCAAGTTGATTTGATTAACTGAACAAAATTATTGTTAAAATGACAAAATAAATCTAAAAATCAGTCAAGAAAATAAATTTGGTCTTTACAAAGGATTTTTTTTTTCAGTGTAGTTGTCGAACATGTCTTTAACCTGTTAATCGGGGAATAAACGTTTGTGAATGGCAAAGTTTGATTGACGGAGCATTTGTTTGCAAACATGCCCTTTCCTTATGTGCTCGCATATAACCACGCTAGGGTTTAATAAGAACTACATGAAACTTAATGCGTGCAAAATATTACGGCAAATTTCCATGACGAAAAATGTCGTCATCCTATAAATAAATGTAACAGATATACCGTGAATAAATTATCGCATATGGATAGTTGCATCTGTTATGTAAGTCATTTTAACGAAAACTTACTTTGTCTGTCCATAAAGATATCCATTCAGAATTGGCAAAGAATGGAAAGTTTTAACGAAAATGTCCATCGTGCATCGAAATATTATATCTGTCGAAGAACTTTACGAGCATAAAAGCGTATGATATTCTTCTGTGTGATTTTTTCGTCAGTATGAAAGCATGGAAACTGATTCTGGTATAGAAAAATTTCACAGGGAGAGAGCCTATATAAGAGAAAATAATTCGTACTCAAATCTCGGGATCGAGCCACCCATTTAACAAATCCTCAGCCAGTAACTCCTTTTCAATTCGGACCAAACTTATAATAGCACAGTACATTGATAATACGCCTGTGTGGAATATATTTTCTCCGTATTTTATATCTGTAACATATTTCGTTATACATGTGCATGTGCAAGGGGTATTGTAAAGTTTTAATTATTACTAACAAATAATAGAGATAAAGGTTTAATTTTTATCTGTTATTTTGAAGATTCTCCAACAGAAACACCATCGAGAGTTAGAGCGTTTCTTTACCTTCAGAAGGCCATCAATGTAGATCAGGGTGGATATAGGCTACTTTAATCTACAGCTTCCCGAAATCAAACTAATCAACATTAAAAGTTGTCATTTACAACATTATGTACATAAAGATCAATTAATATGCTCAGTAAAATTTATCCAGATATATCAGTTATTTCTAAATAATCATAAGGCTTTACGACATCCCTACGGGTACATTTATATACAGTCAGGGAAAAAAAAAAAAAAAAAAAAAAAAGAAAAAAAAGTCGCCATCCCCCTGTTTTGACTAATTTTGACGTAAAACTATCGTAAAAATGCAGCTGGAGTCCCACAATTGACAATAATGTCTAGTTATTAATGCTATGATTTATTCTTGCTTAGGGGATCGTCTACATATTAAAATTTGCACCAACTTCATTTTTACAAAAGGTAACACCCATTTTTGACTACATATTCCAATTTCTGAGAAATGCTCGTAGCGTCGTAGCACTTGTGCGACGTAAAACCCATTAACTCACTCACTCCAATTTCTGAGATCAAGGCAATTCACAAAAAGGTATATTTTATATATTTTTAATTAATTCTTGATAGAAATGTAAAAGAATGAGTAGTAAAATTTCGTGTATACATCTAAAAAAATTAAATTAAAATCTTATGCAACAACAGAGACAGAGGGGATCGAAGGAATTAATTAAGAATTTCCTTTTTTTTTTTTTTTTTTTCCTTGATGCTACGTCGCACAAATAGAAGAGTCGAAAATTTCTAGCATTTTGCTAACCGCGGGTTCATAATTCGTGGGTTGCCAGTTCTAACCGAAAAAAAAAAAAAATATATATATATATATATAATAATGGTAATTAGGAAATTATGCGTGTATCTAAACTTATTTGAATAATTATTTTAATTTCTGTGTTTACAATGACACAAATACTAACACAGGATGACCCCCTAAAACCAATATAAGAAAAAAATATATCACTATCTCTCCAAAAATAATGAGGAATGAACTATAAATTTGAAATCCCATATTTTTGATGATGTCTGCTCTATTCGTACAGAATTTAATATAGTCATAATACATACTTTTTCAGAATATACATTTATCAATACAAAAAAACGGGTTAACGGGTTTAACGGGTTAAATGTGACGCAGCACTATACTTTATGGCCATCATAAGAATTTGAAATATAGATCTTAAAAATAATGATATCAGATTTTAGGTGACGCTTTGCTATTAATGAAAATATACATCGATTTTCTTATTTGATCATTTGGTTCTTTCTCCTATTTATATTCACAGTAAAAACATTATTTTCAAAAAAAAAAAAAAAAAAAAAAAAAAGAAAAGAAAAGAAAAAATATGTATATATATAACATTTACTTACCAGTACTTTTTCATTTACATCTCTTATAAGATCAAAATGTGTGTTTTAAAAGAGATGATGTCGAAATTCCAGTAACACAGCGGTGTTACATTAAATGATTTGTTTTTAAACTCCATTGCAATTATTTTGTTTTTTCTAATAAAGTATATTTGCACATTGAAACACTGCTTTTAATTTTTAAATACACTCTCCAATACACCACTTTTATTAAGCTTATATATTCAAATGCATTTATTTCGTTAAATTATTTTATCATTTGCGTCACGCTATCCCAAGCTGTAAATAAAATTTATGCAAATGTTTACTTTGTGTCATGTTATCGAAATTAATTGAAACACATGCTGAAAAGAAAGCATTTGCGAAATTTTATTTACAGTTTTGGATAACGTGATGCATAGGATAAAATAAATGCATTTCAATACATAATATAAGCTTAATGAAAGTGTTATATTTGACAACGTATTTAAAAATTAAAAGCAATGTTCTAATATACTTTATTAAAAAAATTAATAATTGCAATGGAATTTAAAAACAAAACCTTTAATGCAATACCCCTGCGTTACTGGAATTTTGATATCATTTCTTTAAAAACACATATTTTGATGTTATAAGAAATGTAAATGGAAAAGTATCAGTGAGTAAATGCTATATAAGTAAATGTCATATGAGATAAATATTTTATACTGAAAATAATGTTTACACTGTGAATACAAATAGAAGAAAAAAACAAATGACCAAATAAGAAAATTTATGTGAATTTTAATTAATAGTCACTTGTACATTTTAAATATTAGAATCACTCAAAATTTAATATCATTATTTTTAAGACCCATATTTCAAATTCTTATAGCCATAAAATATAGTGCTGAGTCCCAAACTTTCAACCCGTTAAGGGTTTTTTGTATTGATATCATTATTTTTTAGGAGATAGTGACCAAATGTTAAAATTAAAAGACCATGGCAATGAGTTTATAATACTCTATAAAAAGCGCACTTTCATATAGTAGGTCAAATTACATTAAACTTTTCTTCGTACAAAATAACAAACTAAATGAAATTGCAAAATTTTATGAAAAATGATAAATGAAAATCCTTAAAAAATAATATTTTTTGAAACATGCAACATTACAAAGACATAATGGAGTACGTTTCAAAAATAGCAAACAATTTCAACTAGAAAATATATATATATATACGTGTGAATGTATATATTAAAAACCTTTTCAAACATTGCAGTAGATGAAACCAAGTATCACATGAAGAACTAGATATGAAACTGAATAAAGATTTCTGAAAAAATTAAGCATCCTTTAAATAAAACAAAAACATAAATACTTTTTCAAGGGCATAGATTGAATGTTAAATGAAAATTAGGTGTTACTTCTGTCTTACTGTATGCAATTTGCTAAAAATTTACAGTAAGCTATGCCCAAGAACATCCGAAGGACGTGTAAATTATATCAGATAGACTCAAAGAGAAAAAGGAAAAACCAAAAGACAAATATATATATTACCCAATATTCCACTTCTTAAATAGTTCAACGGTTTGATAGAACATTCAAATTAAAAAAAAAAAAAAAAAAAAAAAAAATCTATGTGTGAAAATTTTTGTAAATAAGTGTTGTCAATAGAGATATTTGTCCCTAATCAACATTTAGACAATCAATATTATCTTTACCCTCAACCCTGTCAATATTTGCAATGTTATTAATAATATCTAATTTAAAGGTTGCAGATGTACGGTAATTTAATTTTCTATCAATATTATATATAAGGAATAAATCTATGCAAGTTAAGAAGATTTTTTTTGTTGTTGTTCTGTAGGGCAGCATTTATAATTATATTCATGCTTCTTTCCGACTATTGAATTTGAAGGGTGGAAAAAGGAGGTATAGATTTTTTTTTTTTTTTTTTTTTTTGTAAGTCTTAATTATTTTAAAATTGTACTTTTGCAGAAATATAGTTTTTTCATAGAATAAAGCATTATAATGGAAATATATATATACAGGGTGATCCGTCAGGGCCAACTTTAAAATTGAATAATTCGAAAACGAATCAAGATACAAAGATACGGTTTGCACCAAACGGATCGAAAAGTAGCCGGGTTTTTTGTGGCAACGAAAAAAAAATGGTTCTGTTGGCGACCAACAGATGGCGCTGACGTATTTTTGATGTAGGATTATGTAAAGCAACAAACGATATAAAAAGGAACAACTACAGCAGGTAATGGTAGTCGAAGCTTATATGCATCGAAATATCGCATTCTCAGTCGCTACTTTAATCACGCATGGCCTCCAAGATCTCCCGATCTGACACCCTGTGACTTTTGGCTGTGGGGATTCTTGGAAGTCAAAAGTGTACCGCGACCAACCGGCATCAGTAGCAGCACTGAAAGATGCCATCCGCCAAAATTTGTCTGCCATAACGCAAGAAATGCTACTAAATGCTGTGAACGATGTGTTGAATCATCTCACAGCTGTACTTCAGAATGATGGACATTGAACAGTTACTGTAGTAGTACTAATTAACTGTAATTAAGGTGATTTGTAAGTTGTCAAAATTTTTTTTCATTTGTAAATCATCTTTTGGTGAAATAAAACACTATAGCGCCATCTGTTGGTCGCCAACAGAACTAATTTCTTTCCTTTGCCACACAAAACCCGGTTTTGTTTTCATCCGTTTTTTTTTTTTTTTTTTTTTTTTTACTTATTTTGTTAATTTTAATTATGTTTTCAGGGTTTTTCCAGTACGTTTAAGTGTTTGGTCACCTAGCCATTTTTGTTCTAAATAAATATATATATATATATATATATATAAATTCAATTATAATATTATTATTTTATAAAAGTTAAAAGAAAAACAGTTGGTATAAAATAAGACCAAGGTTATATCCATGCCTCCTCCCCCTATTGAAAATTGGATAAACAAGAAAATTGAATAAAACAAGAACTAACTTTTAGACAGAGGCGGCTCGTGCAAATTTTCCCAGGTGGGGCCCGATCCATCGTATGATGTGTAATTTAACTTTAATACTATTCATTATTCAAACATGCAAACAAACATTAATAAAATGGGGTGTAAAATGAAATTTCGGATTTCTTTTTTTTTGTTTTCTTTTTTTTATGATGGCGAATCTTAAATTAAACACTACGGAAAACATTGCATAAAATTATCTCAAAAATTAAAGTTTTACAAATACAATTGCAAAATTCTGCAATGTTCTGATCAATGGAATATCAAAATTTAAATAACGGAAATTGCTAAGTTCGATACCAGATCGCTTTCGTCGACATATACATTTGGAGTTTACTATGGAATAAAAAGGGCTACGTAACACTTAGAAAGACTCTCTATAGAGAGTACACCACTCAGGTCTAGGACCCTCTTTTAGTCAACTGGCTTTAACCCTAACACTACACACCATTAAAATTTAAATTCAAATGTCTCAGAGTGCAATATTATTTAGCTTGTGCTAATTATATTCCTAAATCTTTCAATTATAGAATTTCAAGTGTTATATTCATGCTTCTTATCTTAAAAAATAAATAAAATAAACCTTAACCAATCTGTAAGAAATTATATTGTAATTTAGAAAGTCATGATTAATGTAATGTGGATACATATTAAAAAATAAATAAATAAATAAATAAAAACACCATGTTTCTCCTTTAAAAGCTTAATTTTAGATAATTTAAATTAACTTTCAATAAATAAAGAAAGAAGACGGGTTATCATCTTAAAAAAAAAAAAAAGAGAGAGAAAAGAAACATTGCGGATGTTTCTATTAAATCGCATTTAAAAGAAAAATCATTTAAATAATAATAAATCACAATTTTATGCAGATATTTAATCCACTTATCTATTTAAATCCATTAATTATTTATCTAAAAATTTTACAATTTATTTACATAAAAGTTTTAATACACCATTCTGAAGGGGAAAAAAGAAAAAATCGCATATTCTTTTTATTTTTATTTATTTATTTATTTATTTATTCCTCATTCAAATTCAAAATACTTTAATGAAAGAGGTCTTAAATTCTTATACAGGCTTTTATCTCAAAGGCTAGTGAGGAAAATATTTTTGACTATTACCAGATTTCTTTCTTTAAACACTAAAATTTTAAACCGTCATATATAACTCTAAAAAATTCACCGAAAAATCAACGAGGAAAAAAAAAAGCTTAATGCAGAAGTCGCCAAATTTTATCCGTGAATTGCATGGTTAACAGACAGTTTTTTCCCCTATAGTTTTGTTCCAAAGGGCAGGATTCTGTTGGCCCATCGACGAGAAAATTACAGCGTGCTTACACTAATAAATCAGTTCGTCGCCAAATCTGTTAACCCGATCTTCTAGTAGAATAAACTGTACAAATAAACACGCCAATTTCGGGCCGACTGAAAACGGCCCCATAGATAAGGAAGGGAAGTAGGAGTCGGTCAGTCATTAGTGATTTGTGACAGCTGAAAAAATATATTGACAAATAAATGATAATGAAAGAAGATTAAGAAAAAGTTAGATAGACTTGTTATTTTGTATATATTTTTTTGAACAGTTATAAAAAAAAAAAAAAAGAATTATTATTATTATAATCGAGAAAAAAATTAGGTGGGGCACTGCCTCGCTGGCCCTCAATTACGAACCGCCACTGCTTTTAGATATGGATTTGATATATTATAATTATTATGATCTCTGTAAAATATTTCATTTGCATACTATATCAAAAAAAAAAAAAAAAAAAAAAAAAAAAAAAAAACTTAAAATATTCTAAATTTTATACAGGTAAACATTTTGTGATAGATTATTAGCAATCCAATGTGCAAATTAATTTATTAAAATATTAGACTGTTTCTTCTAATTATTATTATTATTATTAACAGGCTATTTTTTTTTTTTTTTTTTTTTTCAGAAATACATTATTTTGACAGAATAAAACGTTATGATAAAAAATTAATTAACACTTCTTTTTTAAATAAATTATTATAGGTTTCAATCAAAGTCAAGTAAAGGCTTTATTTATTTATTTATTTTTGACATATTTTATGAATTTCAATTCTATTTTCAGGGTTTTTTCAATCCATAGTTTAAGAGTTTGATCACTTAGTCATTGTTGTTTAAAATGAATGTCAAATATTTGTCATCTGATTATGATATTAATTATTATTTTTATAAGTATAGAGAAAATTTTTTGTTACAGTCACTTTTTACAATAAAACCAATCTTGAAAGTTAGCAATGTTTCAACTTTGAAACAATATGAATTCAATGAATATTTTTGATGAACAAGTATAGCATAAAATACCTAAATAAATAACTCTGAGATTTAAAATATTATATATATAAGAAAATAATAATAATTTTTGGAAATGTATGATTTTTTACATTGATAGCCAAAAGATGGCACCAAAACTCCCATATTGTGATAGAGATTTAATACTCGTATGTCAGGTGGAAGTGAAGTCTGTACGCATCCACAAAAATGCGAATCGGATTACACCCTTATCATAGAATATCATATAAAATATGCGAGGTAATACAGTACCATGTTTTAAACGAATTATATAAAAAGCGAGTTTTTTAAAAAACGAAAAATGTCAGTTAACTGAGATAAAAACAATTAATATCATGTATCAATTTAAAAAATAGCCGTTTTCGAGAAAATATCCTCACACCTCTAGACCATCTTCTTTCCTTTCAAAATACTATTTCAGATCTCAAAATGTACTGCATGGAGGAATACAGAAACTTCAGAATAGGATCAAACAGATGATAAAAGACTATTTAAAAAAAATCAGATCACATATTTGCCGAGATATTAAATGCCGGTGTTCTGAATTTCTTTCGATCTTAAGTTAGCTGTATAAAGTGTCGCGACTAAGCTTCGTTTGAGCTTCGCTGCGTCACGGAGACACTGTCGCGTTTCATGATTAATAATTTTCATAATAAAAAATAGGTTTTTTAATCAAAATTATGCATGGAATATGTTTCGGTCACTTCATTCTAGCGAATGAAACAAAAATGAAATTTGAATTTAATAATTTTTCAGGAAGATATGAATTAATGTCTGTCACATTCATTTAACTTTAGCATCCTCAGACTTTGACAGCTCTATGGAAATAACTCTATAAAAATATGAGAGAAATGTGTAGACTGCTTAAGTAGACAGTTTTCCTGCTTATTTGATCTAAATAACTCAAAATAGTAATCAAAAATGGATGTTGTCATTTTTGACAACACCCATTAAAATTAAAATTAAAATTAAAATTTAAAAAATTAAGTTGTGCATGTTTTAATATGCAGACGACCCCTTAAACAAAATCTAAACATGCCATTATAAACTAAACGTTATTAATAATTGATAGGCACCAGCCGCAACTTTATACGACGATTTGCGGAGAAATTAGTCGGGATGGCTTTTTCTTTTTCTTTTTACTGATGTACATTATAATATAAATACGTGTACAACATATATTTCCATCACATTATTATGTAACATTTTAGACTACATTAAGTCTAAGTTATAAATCCTAATACACGTATACCTTTTAAAAGTCGTTTAGAATTACGAACTTCTTTCTTATGATATGCGACTTTTTTATATTTCTATTTTTCTATTTTTTCCCCTCTCTTCATTTGATAAAAAATGACAAACTAAGAGATATTCTAATTTTTTGTTAAAAATATATCTTGACATCCCTAGTATATTCTGACGATTTCGAGAACTAGCTGATTGCGATCATGTTTTCCATGAGGAACCTCAAAATGCTTTTTTATTTTATTTATTTATTTACTTGTTTATTTATTTTTCAGTATACATATCTGATTAAAATTCTAAAATTTAAATATTTATTTCTCATTTGGCTTGATTATTTTTCTGGTTGTTCATTGTAGTATATTTTATGAAATTAAAGAACAAGATTTAAGTTAAAAAAAAAAAAAAAAAAAAAAAAAACGCAATCTTTTGTTGAATTTTTATATATGCATCAAAAATATTTTCCATCACAAATTAATTACTTTTAAAATTCAATCCTTAAAGTTATAGAAGACGTTTCAAAGAATTAGGGGAAAAGGGGTGGAGTTAAAGATTTAAAAATTGTAAAAGATTGGATTTAAAAATTAGTTATTTATCTTTTTTTTAACTAAATTTTTCAAATTGTATTACTAAAATTGTCTTTATTACTTTCTTTTTAAATATATATAAAAAGAAAACATTGAATTTTCGACTTCCGGTTAAAATAATTGATTGGTGTCAACTTAGTGAAAATCTGTAAATAATAAATTCCCTTCAATATCCACATTTGTATTTTCAACATAATCTGTTTCCTGAATGTAGCTTATTATCTTCTTGACTGTTAAAATGAATTTTAGCACGAATAAATTTATTAATGTTTGACCTATTCGCTTAAAATCAACTTTCTTTGAATTATTTAAAAAATAGCTCTTTCTTAATTAAAATATGTTCATAATCTCCTAAGAAATAATCCCTAATTGAAGAAACTACTTCCGCGTTTTTTCTTTCATCCCAAACAAAAAAACAACTTCCGTATTTCTCAACTTCAAAGAAAGTGCAATTGACATCCGTATTTTTGTAGAAAATGAATGACTCTAGAAAATAAATTTGAAATTATTAGAATATATTGAATAGGATATAGTAATTCTGAAGTTGTATTCTATTTTAATACGAGATTTATTGTGATCATGAGAACAGACCTGTATTTTTTAAACGCATGCACTTTTTGAAAAAATAAATAATAAATAATCTAATAAATAAATCTAATCTAATAAGAAGAAACAAGTGTTTAAGAAGAAATCTGCTTACACACACACACACACACACATATAAATATATATATTATGAATACTTTTTCAGACATTGCGATAAAAGAAATTATATCAATCACTTAGAGAGCATGAACAAGTTGAAAAAGAAGAAAATTTAATGAAAATTCTATAAAATGTAGACATGCAACAATACAATACGTCATCAGGGGCCCACGGAAAATAAATAAATAAATAAATTAAATAACTACTATTTTTATACCACTTTATTTATGAAAATTAAAAAAAAAAAAAAAAAAAAAAAAAAAGGCATTGAAACTGTTTAAAATCTCGCTTTGGGTCCTCGTTGCCTTCGTCAGTGTCTTCATTGCCAGCGCTTTGCCGGATTTGGGTCCCCACTGCTTACAGAATCGCCTTACTCTGACACTTCATTTTAGTTGTTTATCCGACAACAAGTGTCGCTACTATTATTCGACAACTACGATTTTACATATGACTATACCTAAACAGCTACTAAACATTTTAGTTTCACTATGTATTAGGGAGACCTTTTCTTTCTTTTCTTTTCTTTTCTTTTATTTTAGACCTCCCTCTGCTGTAATAAAATTAAAAGTAAAATAAATTTATAAGTAATTATTTATTTAATTGCTATATCATAAAAAATATAAATAAACTTAATTGTTAAAAATTTTTATACGTTTAATTCTTTCTACTATATTACCATTTGATTCTGATAAAAACAAGAAATTAAATAATAAAAAGTATTTCCGTTTCAAAGGAATTTTTATATCTCTACAAAAACAGTTGTTTTCGACTGACAGCGATTGAAATAAAAGTCATATTTTAATTAAAATAAAAATAATAATAATAATTTAAAAAAAATAATAATAATCGAACGATCGCATACTTTGGGAGAATACGTCACCAGATTGGAAAAAAAGAAAAAAGAATGAATGAATGAAATAGAAGCAGTAATTCTACATTAAAATTGTGATTACAGTCGGCTGCAAAATTATTCGAGCACTAGCAATAATCCTTGCCAAAAAAAAGTACACTTAATACAGCTTTGTTAAATAAATCCTTGTCGAGTCATGTTCTTAATCAGTCTAAGAACATGATTCGACAAGGATTTACTTAGCAAAACAGTCTTAAGTGTACTTTTCAAATATAGGAATTATTGGCTAGTGCTCGAATAATTTTGCAGCCGACTGTATATATAAACTATATTTAAACACGTCACTGACTATGAAAGAATAAAAGTAATTAAACCAAAAATAAATAAATAAATAAACATTGTAGTAACCGTTTCTAAGGTATGCAGATGACGGAAACGAAAGAGCATGTAGTTTAAACAATTTTTTGAAAAGTGAAACATCAAAGGAAAAAAAAAAATAAGAATAATTGAAAATTTTCAAATTCGAAAAAATTTCGATGTAGTGCACCCGTCCGAATGACATCTCTGTCAAGTTTTTTAGCTCTACGATCAATGGCTTGAGCTACAGAGCGTACACAGACACATTAACTGCACATCTTTCTGTATTTAAGATTAGCTGGCTTTGCCCGCCTCGCTGGCCACTATGTTTAAACAAATAATAATAATAATAAATTATTATAATTTTTATGTAATTTTATTTAAAAATAAATAAATAAATAAATAAAAAATGTGACCATTACAGTACAGTAAAACTTCGCTAATCCGGCATCGTCGGGAAATAGACGCTGCCGGATTACCGATTTTTCCGGATTATAGGTGTTCGGAAAATGTATAAAAATCGTCGATCAATAACAATATCCAAAGAAATACTTCTTAAATAGTTTTTAAAAATGTATATAAACCCCTATCAAAAACGTAAATAATTAAAATAGCACTTGAAATAAGTTTTTTAAAAAATGGTTAATTAACAATTATAAAACAACATTACAGATCTTTAATTTTTGCTCAAATAGTAATGACAAATTGAAATTAAAACTAATTTAATGACAAATAAGATTAGAAATTTGCAAAATGCTACATTCTATTAAATATGTCAGTCAATTTTATTTGCTTCCATCTTCTTTTTTTTTTTTTTTTTCAGTTTGTATTTGATTAGCATTTGTGCGTTCATCAGTTGATCATTGCTGAAATCATACTTTTCAAGTTCCTCTAAAAACTGTTTGATTCTTCTCCGTAACTTTCATTTTCCTTTTATACTGATAAAAGTGTAATTCTTTATCATTTTTGTCGCGTATGGTAGGTGTTACAAGGAAAAACAGATTTCTGGCTTTCATGTTTATTTTGGCTTACAGTATCGGGATCAGAAACAGGAACGACCTCTTTTTTAATAACTTTTAGATTTGTGATATCGAGATAAAGAATAGGTGTTCTTTTTTGGAATTTTTGCCGACATATTGATTAATCCGTAAAAAATTAACGTGAATCTGTAAATCAGTACAGGGATGGAACACGGGCGCAGATTTCATACCACTATCAATGTAAGAAAATTTTCTACTTCTTAAATCAACGATATTTAAGGTAGAGAAAATTCTTAAACGGATTCCGGTATGAATTCTGCGACCGTGTTCCATCCCTGTCAGTAAAATTAAATGAAAATTGTAAACTTTACTGAGAGTCCATAAAAGTTGGCAAGTATGCTGTTCCAAGGTCATTTGCGAGTAACCCGTTGAGTACTATGATTTACAGGTAGCTAAGTTTAAAAAAAAGAGGAAGTGAAAAGGTGTCACTAGTACTGGTTCATAGGTGCTGTCGGATTATCGATGCTTTATTGTATACTAATCATTGCTAAGGAAAGCAAAAGATTGAAATGAGTAAATAAATTTAAGAAAATGTAACAAAAGAGTCAATAGGTAAAATCGGAAAATAATAATAATAATAATTCAAATTCGAAAATCGAAAAAAAAATCTCGATGTTGTACTCCTGCAGAAATGCAATATGATCCAAGCTACCCCTTTGCCAGGTTTTGTAGATCGGTGATGAGTAGTCTGGCCACCGCTCTTGGCGTTCTGTTACCTGTCTGTTGTCTGTCTGTTTGCGCACAGACAGACACACAGTCTTTATTATTTTTTTTTACTAGTACCCTTTTGGCTTTCGGGTCAAAACTTTCATTGAAATGTATGAAGTTTAACATGTTCTTTAAAATCCTGAAGTTTCAAGATGATTCGTCTGATACTTTTTGAGATATTTGGCAAAACGTGAAAAATAATAAAATCAAAATTATCCGGTCATTTACGGAAAGGTAGTGTATTAATAATCACCTGAGAAATTTTTTTGTATATTTAGGAGCATTGTCCCAACACCTGACTCTTTAGAGTCAGTGTTGGTCATCCCCCTTACTCTCCTTCCACGAGGGAAGTAAATTTTCAACATGAGTATTTTTCATAAGAACGCACCAATACCATTTAAAACGAATGGTTAAATTGTAGATCTGTGATAACTTTTTTTTCAATTTAAAAAAATGATCTATAAAACTCACATTTTTTAAGATGCCATCTGCGGGGCATAAAAATCATTTTCTTTCGATAATTAGTGCTTTACATCTCTGAGATGAAAACAGTGTGCATTAATCATAGAAAATAATTTTTATAAATAATAATTTTATTATAGATTTAGCCAATCTTACATATTACATAAAAACATCAGCTAACAAAAACCGGCTTTCACTACATTTTTTTTCTTTTTCTTGTTAAGTATTTTACTTTCTTCTGCATATATAAGAAGAAAGTATCTGAATCATGAAAATTTCAAACTCCAGTTTTCGACGGATTTACACGTTTTGAGATGTCCTAAATACGATTTGACTATTTTTAGAAAATGTCTTCAATGTGTCTGTGTGTGTATCACAAATTTTGTAGACGCCTTATCACACGAACAAATTAACGAAATGTAGTTAAACTTAGTATTTAGTTGGACCTTGACCAAAGCTGATGCTGATTACATTTGGGGATCAATCCCTCAATAGTTGGCGCTGTAATTCCATTTTTTTCTAAATTTGTAACTTTGCAGTATAGGACAAAATTTCATATAAATTTACATAATGAAAGTTATTCTTGACTCATTATCGTAAAATTAATATGAATTATTGATAATTGTGTTGTAAAGTAGGAAAAATTTTGTGCGTGTAGGAGCATCGCTCCCCCTGCGGGAAGTATCCCCACCCCCAGAGTATGTAAAATTTCAATATGTGTTTCTTTTGAAAGAACTCATAAGTACCCTTAAAACAAATGGTTGAACCACAGATCTGTGATAAATTAAAACAAAGTTTGTTTGTTTTTTCTAATAGGAAAAAAAAAAATCCTCAGGGAGGGAAGGGGGGGGGATTGCATTTCTTTTGGTGTTAGTTCAAAATTGCCTTTCTTTCGGCATTTAATATTATACTTCTCTGAGATAAAAATCCTGTACATTGATCCCGTAAAGTAATTTTAATAATAATAATTTAATAAATAATTTCTACTGCATTAATTTGTATAAGATTATATAGAAGAAAGTCTTGTAAGGAGCCACAACACTCTAGTTTACCCATATCTTTTCCAGGTAATATTTATTATATGTTCCTATTTTATATATTTGTAAATATGTTTGTCCCTTATGCAACTTGCCAGGGGCGCGCCAGCATTGTCAGACGCCTGTGTGCAGAGTTTCAGTTGGCGCCCTATATCCCCCCCCCCCCTTTTTTTTAAATCATTTTATAAAATGTTATTATTTAGCAAGTGAATTGAATCTCGAACCTTAATAGTATAAGTTTATTGAATGACTAGTTAAAAGAGAAATGTATCAAATAAAATGATATTTGAAAAGAAACAAGTAAAAAGTGCATCTTGCACAAAGAGAAAAACTCCCTTATACAAGAAGTTGCAAAAATTCGAGGTACAATTGTGAAGATAAACAGAGGAAATTAAAATAGGCAGATTTAGTGTTAATGTGGGTGCAGAAATGCGTTGAGGCATTACAGTAGATGGCTTAGATGAAATCTGTAAGTGTAAACGTTTCTATTTGTTTGGGTCTAATTTTTAAGTAAATATTTAAACACACTCACACACACAAAAAAATCTTAGTGAACTAAATCTTCCTTCACTTCATTGCAACTTTTGCGAGTACTACGCATATTATACTGATCCAATATATCCGTCTCTATCCATATTGTTACCAAAATGTCGATTTTCTTATATGAAAAAAGTAATTGTAAAGAAACGGACAGTTTCTTGTCGAAAGATACATTTTATTCAAACTGCTCTCGAAAAAAACCAGTAAATTATCATACTCAAATCCATACCTCAAAAAGGTCGTAAAACAATGTTAAAAACACCACAGAGTAGAATTTCGCTCATTTAAGAATAAATATAAACCATTTAAACGGAAACGAACGTTCAGAACAGATGTCCGAATGCAATTGATCTTTGGGTGTGTCTCTTCTGTTTGAATAATTTCTGTCGTGATTTGGCGAACTTTCGAGATTATTCTGCGCCAGAAGCCAGTTGACGAACCCAGAAAATTCCAGAAATCGGCTCTTATTGAAGGTAGAGCTTCTAAACTTCGGAAACACTAAACTATTACTTTTCACCAAGTTTGGTCGCCATGTCGCAAAATTCATCGCTAAGTTGCCAAGTCTGTATCCAAGGCTGACAATCACCTCCTATTCCCCTCCCGTTAAAATTGAATGAACTGCTCTTTATATGCACTTCAATTGTAAATCTGATTTTATTGCAACAACACTTTTCATTTAGGAAAGTGGTTTAACTCTTTGCAATACTATAATGAACAAAATTTTTGATTAGTCGTACTATTGCAGTACGTTTGCACATATAAATGAGTTTAACATTTTGCACTAATACAGATAAAGGGAATTTATAAGTATATAAAATTAGAACTCATAATAATAATAATAATAATCCCGTAGTGAGTTCTATTTTTCTCAATTTCGTTGTTTAAAACTCTTAAAATACTCTTAACATCAAATTAACATATGACTATCGATATAACGACAAGATTTGACTTGGTTAATTATGGAAGGTTTTTTTTTCTTTTTTTTTAAGGAACAAATAAATTTATAAATACATAAAATAAGAGTATATAATAAATATTACTTGGTAAATATAGAAAAAAAATACTTAATAGGGAAAGAAAACATCTACTGAAAGGAATTTTGCCCATTTTTATTATCTAAACTTTTTATGTAATTTGTATGTAAATTTATACGTGTTTTTCCATATAGTAGTAAGATACAAAAATCTGTTTTAAACTATTTTTCCGCCACGTTTGTACGTTTCACAGATATAAATAATAGGTACATTTATAAGTAAATAAAATAAGAATATATAATAAAAATTATTAAGTTTTAAAGTAGATTATATGAACATTTAAACAGATATTTAGTGAGATGTAATTCATTTGATTAATTTTTTTTAAATTCTGGAATGATATATATCCATTTGATCTAAAGTATCTTATGCTATCGATGTAATTACAAAATTTAAAAATCTGTCTGATGCCGTTGTAGAGCGTAAGTATTTTTTGATCATTTTAAATTTAGAAAAAGATTGTTCCACTGATGCTACTGGTAATTATGACAGAATAATCTCCAAAATATTTAATGATAGGATAATCTGGAGTAAGGTTATGCTTAAAAACGTGTTTGAGATCAAGGAAGAAAAGGGGGGATTTCGTAAAATCAATAGGTGTTGGATACATAGAAACAATTTACGCACCAAAATCTGTGATTGCAGCCCCCATAGATCTTACATGACAAATTTCGAGCTAAAAGGGGGGGGGTGTCTCAAATTCACCCCATCTTTACGTCCTCCCCCCCCCCCCCGCCAAAATAATAATAATAATAATAATAATAATCGAAAATTAAAAAAAAAAAAAAAAAAAAAAAAAAAAAAAAAGGTTTTGTGAAAAATCCTAAAGACGACGCATACCTGTTTTCAACATTTCAACATCTCTGTACCATTTTTAGTAGAATGCTTTCGATAGAATCCAGAATTTGCGAATTCCCCCCTTTCCCCTTAAAAATAAAAAATTCCAAAATTGCATTTTTTTTTTTTTTTTTTTTTGTACTCAAGTCTAGTCATCCCATATACAATTTAACCACCGTGAAGTAACTTCGAGTCGAGTTATGCTTATAAGCGTGTTTTTTGCTTCCTTTCTTTGGAAAAGGTGTAAGGGAATTTCGTAAAATCCCGTCAGTATAGGCATCGAATGCATCTAAACAATGCACGCACCAAAATTCGTGACTGGAACTCCCATAAATTTTCCTGGACCAATTTAGCGCTAAAAGAGTGGTCTCGAATTTGCTCTCTCGTAAACCTCCCCCCCCCCCCCCCCCCACCACCACCACCACACTTCCCAAGATCGAATATCATAAACACCAAAAATGGATTTATGGAAATATCCTTAAAGAGATGCATGGCTGTTTTCAACATTTTTGTTTCATTTTTGGTGTATTTCCACTCAAAAATCCGAAATTTACAAATATCCCCCCGAAAATTGATTTTCTTTTTCACTTCTTAAAAATCAAAAATTCCAAAATCGTAGACAATGATTATTATATTTATTTATTTATTTGTACTCAAATCTAGATTCATATGCGATTTCTTCACTGTGAAATAATTTGAAGCCTAGTTATGCATATAAACGTGTTTTTGTCTCCTGATTGGAGGGGGGGGGGGTTACAAAAGTTCATAGATATAATTTTAAGTTGGGTAATTCCTGCCAAGTGTTGTTGTGTTCTGTCCAGCTGTTCTCACGTGATACCCAGACAAAAATGTTTTAAACATGCAGACACAACGACCGTATACGCACGGACACACAGAGAAAATTTTCGGAAATCGGATTTGGCTTTCACGATGTGTGAAACATGAAGATATCGCAATGTTTTTCGAATTTGAGACATTTACTGACAAAAATCTGATTTTATTAATATAGATGTTACATCGATAATGCAAAGCAGAAAAAAACTACTCTTAATAAAATGTCCGGTACTATTAATTTTTTATTATTGCAAACCAGTTATGTTGTCTTTTTACCAACCTAAGTGGCTTTTTTCCGACAGAAGAGGGGGGGGGATTAAGGCGCTCTTTTAAATTTTAATAGAATGCTTTGATATGTTAAAAAAGTCAAAGAAAATTTTGCTGAAGGTGAGCGCACCTTTAAAAAGTCATTCCACTTTTAGTGTGTCCTTTCACAAAAAACACCTAAACTGTTGAGAACCACAAGTTTTGCCAGTATATATTTCAAGGTGCCTCATTTAGCCACACTAGTCACATGACTTCAGACCGGCATTATAAAATCGGATTTAATAAAGCAATACATATATACTATTCAGTGAAATTTACTTAAATGGTAATTGTGACAATAAATTTATACGTAATACATCTAATTATTAAATTCATTGTTGGTATTTTCATCTTTCTCTCATTTGCTGAGTATTGTAAAGGAATTAAATAATTTAATATATTTACATTTAAATTTAATCTGCTGCTTAAGCGCAAAAAATTTTAAATGTAATTTATTTATTTATTAAATTAATATCATAGTTATTGTTTATTGTATATATTATTACTTATATACAAATAGCCTATTTTGGCATTAAAACTATTTTAAAAATATATATATATATTTTTTTTTTTTTTTTCAAATAATTTATTCTCGGCTGGCGCCTGTGTGCGCCGCACACTTCGCACACCGGGTCGGCGCGCCCCTAGCAACTTCAAATTCTACTTTCATTGACTAAGCAATTTAAACTTCTAATGTTAATTCCGAATGCAAACCCACTATTCTGCACTAAATCTGCTTGTTCTTACTCACTCTATCTGATTTTACAATAGTGCTAGGTATTTTTCAGACTCCCTATAAGATGTTGTTTCCGCTCTGAAAAGTGTATTTTTCATTTGTTTCTTTTTGAATTTGATTTAATTAATTTGGTGTATTTTTCTTTATTTCTTTGGTTTCTATTTTTCAATAAATTTAATATTATTACCGTTTGCGAATGGCTAACATTTTATAAAACGATTCTCTTAAAAAAAGGGGAAACAATTAATACAGGGCGTCGACTGCAGATCTGCACACAGGCGCCTAACAATGCTGGCGCGCCTCTGGTGATGATGATGAAGGCGAGCAGGAAAGACGGACCTATTTTCCACGAGACTGCTATGACGTAGTAACATGTATAAAAGTAGATTAATCTTACCTATGTTTAATATCTCATTTGCACCGCGTCGCTACTAAAAGTTTCCACGCAAATTGCTTCACGCTTCGTCATTCCCATTTGAAAGCTTATGGGATGATCTATCTAAAGTCATCAACGATTTTAACATTGTAATTTATCTTCAACATGTTTTGATTAAAAAATTGCCAGTACATATATTCTCATTGAATTCTGAATCTGTTTCGCATTTCATTTGCTTCGCAACTAAACATTTCCCCGCAAATTGTTTTATATCAGTAGAAAGCTTGGAGAACAGTCTACCTAAAACCATCAATATCAATGGTTTTACATTGCAACTTATCTTCAATCCGTTTCGATTTAAAAAGTCGTCACTACATACAGGCTGTCCACTAAGGTCCCAACACAGTGGTGGATTTAAGGGGGGGACTAGGGGCTGAAGCCCCCCCCCCCAAAAAAAAAGTACTAACATTCCCAATTGGATAATACAATTGTAAATTCTTCTTTGACCTGGAATAACATCTAGAAAACTCTTAGCCCCCCCCCCCCCAAAAAAAAAAAAAAAAAAGTTAAGGTCTGGATCCGCCACTGTCCCAACACCCACGTTAACTTGAAAATAAGTATAACTCTTGTCTTAAATGTGTTGTCTAGGTATTGTAAAGTATGCGCTATAAGTAGGCATACGTATATGCGCTACTAGTTGGGATCAGTTACAGCGCTACCTGCACCTGGCGGTATACAGCGAAAGTAGCGTTCCTGAATCGGAAACGGTAAGAAATACGAGAAAAAAGTCAGTTAAAAGTTGTAGAAAATCATCGATTCAGTACGATAAAACATCTTGTGCCCAATAACGTTTAGAACAGAGTGTGTAATATGCACTTCTTTTTTTCTTTAATAATTATTTGTTCAGTTTTATTTCCTTTATTTTTTATTAAAGTGAATGCCTCTTATGCTCAGTTTTCTTTCAATCTCTTTCTATGGACAATAACAGGGATTATCATGGTTCTTTTTCATTGTTTTCTTCTCTTGTAATCGTTTTACACTCATATCATGTGTCACGTTTTACACGTTTTTCTGACTTTGATTTTCTTCATTTTCCCCACAATTACCAATTCCACAATGTTCAACTTTTTGAATACCAGCGCCAGTGTATAGGTATATAAATGCGAAGGATTAATCTAAACAGACAAACAAAAAAACAGTTGAGACAGTGTTGTGCTCTTTATACATGAAAAATTTCATTTGAATTTATTAATAAATATCCAACTATCGCAAGTGAAATTTAGAATACGTGTGTAGGAGGATACATACAGTGTTGGCCAAACTATTAGGAATTTTTTTTTTATTATGACATTTTTTCTATTTTCTAAAAAATACTGAACGAAATGACCTTAAACTTCAGACATGCAAAGAACATTTACAAACTCATATTTTTCACTTTCAATTCAGTCATGAGTGCAACTAGGGGACCACCCACAAATTAAGCAAAACATAAATATTCTGGATTACCTTGTATCATAAAATGCTACACATGACTTGTAACTTGAATACATAATTTCACATGTGTGCAACATTTGTATGCTTTTCTGTAGGAACCGCACGATTATTTTGACAAATATAATTTTTTTTTCAAAAATTATTAATTTTTTTGGTAAGTATTTGCTTATAACAATTAGAATGAGTTTCAACAAAATTTTACAAAACTTGCTTGACAAAATATTAGAGAATCATTATTCCGAAACGTAAAATGCGCACGTGTAATTTTTGCTAAGATATGAGTATTTGTGATAAATATTTTTTACAGTGCATGCGTGAAAGATAGAATTATTATTATTATTATTATTATTATTACATAAGTTGAAAGCTTGGTATGTTGGTCAATTTATGTCAGAAGTTCATTTGAATAAAATAAAAATTAAGAAAATTATCTGCAAAAGAGTAAGTTAGATTTTAGATATTTTCCAGAGTTGAAATTTTCTGAGTGTTTTTTCATATGTCACGTAATTACTTACTTATTGATCCAATTTAAAACGACATTTTAAAACGTCTTTTTTGTGGAAAACCACTTATGGGCTTATAATTCACATACATTTTTATCTATTTACTAATATTTGTGAGTTCAAAAGGATTTTTTTTTTTTTTTTTTTTTTTTTTTTTTTTTTTTTTTAAATAAGAACTTTTGCAACTCGGTTGAAATAATTGGATTTGCAAATTAAATACGCTGCATGTAAAAAAAAAAAAAACCCTTATGAAATTTCAACTCTGAAAAATATCTAAAATCTTGCTTATTCTTTCGCCGTTAATTCACTTGATTTTTATTCTGTTGAAATGAGCTTTAGACATAAGTTGCCCATTATATCACGCTTTCAACCTGTGTTATAAAAAAAAAAATTCTATCTTACGCGCATGCGCAGTAAAATATATATATATATATATATATATATATATATATATTTACTACAAGTACTCATATCTCAGCGAAAATTACACGTGCGCATTTTATGTTTCAAAATAATTATTTTCCAATGTTTTGTCAAGTTTTCTGAAAGTTTTGTAAAATTTGTTGAAACCCATCCTTTTTCGGCAAAAATCTTGCCGAAAAAAATTAAATTTTTTTGAAAAAAAAAAAAAATCTCTGTCTGCGATTCCCATAAAAAAGCATAATTGCGCATAATATGTGATATTATGTGTTAAAATCAAAAGTCATTTGTAGTATTTTATGATACAGGGTACACCAAAGTATTTGTTTTCTTCTTCAATTTGTGGTTAGTCACCTAATTGCACTCGTGACTAAATCGACAGGAGAAAATATGAATTTGTAAAAGTTCTTTGCATGTCTGAAGTTCAGGTCATTCCGTTCAGCATTTTTTAGAAAATAGAAAAAATGTTAAAATAAAAAAATCCTTAATAATTTGGCCAACATTTTATATTTACCAGGTGTTTCTAGTTGTTTTATCCGAGAGTTATCTTTTTAACTATGGACAATATCATTATATTTGTAATTACAAATAGTTTTTTAATGATATGCAGCTAGTTTTTATGCCATGCATTTTATAAAGGACAGTATATTTTTAAAAATAGAAAAATTATTTTCTATGGTAACTTTGTATACAAAAAATTCATTTTGGTAAAATCAAATTTTATCTTTACAAAGTCACAAACATGTAATAGGGTAGGTTCTCCAGTGATTGGCATGCTCCAGTAATTGACATCTATCCCGAAATAATTAATAAGTAAGAAAAATAATAAAATCATATATTTTACATATAAGAATTTTAACATTTTATGTCAAACACTGGAGCATAGGGTGCTAATAACCGGTAAAATGAATAACTAGCAGTGTCAAACACTGAAACATAGGGTGACAGTTACTGATAAAATGAAAAACTGGCAGTATTAATTACTGGAACATTGAGTGGGTGCCAAATAAAAATTCATATTAAAAAAAAAAATGTTATCAAATGTATATATTTTAACATATGTGTGGTTCTGAATGTCTTTCATGCCATATGTACTAACTTAAGATTTCTAAAAATATTTTCTGATGACTAGACATTAAAAACATCAGAGATTGCTCTAAAAGTGTCAATCACTGGTGCACTTACCCTATTTTCAAACGTAAAATTTTATGATATACTGAAAATTCAAAAAGTTTTGGCAAATTATTGCAATTTTGGAGCGAAAAATTCTACAAAAGAACTAAAATTTGACACAAATTAAAAAAAAAAAAAAAAAAAAAAAGGAAAGAAAAGAAAGAAAGAAACATATATAAACTTTATCCTAGTTTTTTGTTTTTATTCCTGTTTATTTATTTATTCATTTTTTTGTCAATCGGTATACTTTTATGAATGTTTACTTATTTTGCTTTAGATATTGTTCATTTAATTTTTTTAAATTTTTACTGTCATGGACAGCCTGTTCTGTGAAGGTCATGATGTAAAAAATCTCTTTTAAATAACATGAACAAAATTAGATGCCTGATGTGAAGCGCTATTTTAATTTTAACCATATAAAGGTAAGGCGAAAAAATAAAAAAATAATTATATTTGAACGGGCAAGGCCGGTAAAATTATGACATGTCTTCAAGTGGGTCATGGTTTGCGAAAGAAAATCAGATTTTTCCCTTCTAAAAAATAAAAAGTTAAATTTTGCGTATGATATACTACCTTTCCATGAATGGCCGAACATTTTCGATTCCAGACGTTTTGACAAATATCTAGAAAAGCTCTTGACGACTCTAGTAGCAAAAAGTAATTGGCCTTTCAGTGGCGATTTATCGGCTATCAATGATCTGAGGAATGGCCGACGAAAGGATAACTCTCGTCAGAGGATGAGCTCTCATCGGAAACTCATAAAGAATGTCTCATCCGTGGCAAGTCATAAAGATATCGGGTATGGATGACAGTTAACATGTACAGTTTTACACGTCTAAGTATTTCTCTGCTTTTATTTGCTTTTCTAATGGTTCATACTGGTGCTGGCGTCTTTAACTGGCTTCTAATTTATTTTGCTTTTAGTATTTTATTTGCTACCGTCCGTGCAAAAGTCAAGCGTTCGGCGTGCGGGTTGTTTTAAAATAGTTCTCGGCCCTCCTGTTGATTTTATTGTGCCTTATTGTATAAATTTCAATATGTGCTAATATTGTAACGATAGAACTAATATTTCTAATTTATTTTAGTGTTACACAAAACTGGTCTACAATAAAATCTTTTTCTAAAAATATAAAACCGACTCCAAAAAACAACTATTATTCAAAGTACTAAATATGAAATGAAATCGAAAATTGCGCCCAAAAGGATGAAATAAATTCTTTCGCCGTAGAACTTAAACACTACAATTAATCACAACTTTTGAAGTAGGCGCAAAATTAGATAAAATTTGACTTTTTAACAGATTTGTTTTTAGACCGATGATAGCTACAAACGCTGTTGTCCCTACCGATCCATCTTCATAGTTTCCTTTATTATTTTATCACTGTATACAATTGATCCATTAGTAACATCTACAGAGAACAGTGAACATCCTTCGAAATTCAGTATTTATGTTTCTAAGAAGTTAAAGATTTTTCTTTATAAACTTGGTATAGCTTTGATATTTGTCGTTGTTGGCAGTTTTTCTATTTGGCGGTCAAATCGTAATATAAAAATATACACGCGTGATGTATATTTTCGTAATACACATTGTACGAAATATTGTTTCATATTCTTGATTGCTCTCTTTAAATACCTTATTAAAAAAACCAAGATTTTTGAAAGAAATTACATATGTTCGCCAGATAATTTGGCGATTTTTTATTTCCGCCAAGGGCGACATATATCATGTCAACTCCGCAAACTTTTGCAACTTAAGAAATCTTAACTGTATTTGAAATAAAATAGTTTTCGGGTATGTTTTGTAGATGCCAAAGTGAGATTATATTTCGAAAATAATTTGATATTTGCATCGAATAAAATTATCAATTTTTATTTAATTTTGCGCCGACTTCAAAAGTTGTGATTAATTGCAGTATTTATGTTCTTCAGCGAAAGAATTTATTTCATGCTTTTAGGCGCAATTTTCGATTTTTAGTAGTTTGAATAATAGTTGCTTTTTGGAGTAGGTTCTATTTTTTACAAAAAGATTTTATATTTTTCCTTTCAGTGAAAATGTATTCATAGTAGAACATCAGATGGATAGATGGTTGGGTTTTACGTCGCACTAGTGCTGCGCAGATGAGCAATTGGCGACGGTCTGGGACACCCCCTAGAGGTGGTCTGGAGACGCCATCACAATTTTGATCCTCCACGGAAGGGTTGGCTCTACCGCTTCGGTGACCCCCCAGAGGTATAATTTTTGATGGGAACATGGAGGACATTGCGGCCACGACAGATTTTACGTGCACCAGCCACCATTAGAGTACATGACGGTCTTTGGCCGGCTCGAGTACCGAACCCGCAATCTTCCAATTACGAAGCCGACGCTCTACTGACTGGGCTACCGCGGCCCAACAGAACATCAGAAGACGTTAGACAGCAGTTTCACATATCGCAACCCACAAGAAAAGTGACAAACTCTAAAAATGGTAATTTCAAGTTTATGTCAATGAAAAATAGATCAAGTGCCCCAATGTACGCAAAAAACGTTACATCTCTTTCTCGAAAATTATCCACTCGAGAGACAGTTGTGTCAGTTTTATTCAAGTCAGTCAATGCCTTATTTTAAAGTTAATTTTTCTCAAATACTGCATTTTAAGTCGGTGTCACTTTTCTTTCCTTTATGCGATATGAGAAAAATCTATCTATTTAATCCACATGCATTACATTAAAAAGGTTTTAGAAATGTAAAGAAAGAATGCGCTACATTCGTAACCGAAAATCTTGTTAATTCGGGATTTTTGGTTACGAACGTATTTTTATTGCATACAGTATACATGATTCCAATTTCAGTAAATATATGAAATATAAACGTGCAAAAGAAAAGCAGTTGGAAAAGAATCGATGATACTCCGTTATTCATATAAGGCTATCAAATGAAGCTTCAGAGAAAAAATTACAGCGTATACCTTTAATAAATTAAAACAGACATAGAAACGATATAACGATAACCTCGATTGCAATGCACATCTGAATTCCAATTGAATTTTACAGAGCGTACTTGTCACCAGCTACGCTTGAATGTGCACAGTGTTTAGTTCAAACAAGGATCCAAATATATGCATTACAGCTGACGGATAGAAGCTTAAACATCGAAATAAAGGTCTTTTTGCTTTCTAAGATTGTTTGGGCATGTTACAGTGCAGGAAATTTCGAACACACAGATGCACGTTAAAAAGTTCTGTTTTTAACATTCATACTTATAACGGGTCATTCTGTACTAAATCGATGAGGCTCTACAACTTTGTAATTTACATTTCTTCCCCTACTCCATAATGTTTTTGAGATAGAAACGCTATTTCTGCTATTTTCCACCGAAGGCGCTGTAAGCGGTCGCATCTCGTAATGCATGGCTATTTTATTATGCTACTATTACGGGTGTAGCTGCAGCCGTTCAGCATTTAAAAGAGTGAAAATGGACTTTTGTGAGCACACTATAATTTGTTTAGATCTTTATGAAATCGTAAGGGGACCTATTTCATGACAAGATTTTTACAAGTATTAAAATTGGAGCATCTCTTACGAAGTTATAAGCTAACAAACAACAACAACAAAAATATATGGTTCGAATTAAGAATCCTTCCTTTGTTAAGTCGGTGGCGTTCTATTTTTAGCACCAATGTCTACAAACTCTTTTTTGTACAAAATCGATGATATTCTTCAACTTCGTAATTCATTTTTTTTTTTTTTTGTGTGTGTGTGTGTATCTTGAACCGTTTTCGAGAATGGAACACTAACTCCACTATTTTTCACCAGGTGGCGCTGTAAGTGGTTTAATCTTGTGGCGAATGGCCACTTTACTATACCTACATACCACTTTTATGATTATAGCTGTAGCCGTTTAGCAGTTAAAAGAGTTGGAACTGACTTTTTTGGGCACCCTGTATTTTTTTTTAAATCGTAAAGATATTACGAAGGGACCTATTTTAGACCAAGATCTTTTCAACAAAACAAAAAGCATCAAAACCGGAGCATCCGTTCAGAAGTTATGAGCTAACAAACAAACAACAACAACAACAACAAAAAAACATACGGTTTGAATTGAGAACCTCCTCCTTTTTTGAAGTCGGAGAAAAAATGGCGATGAAGTTTTTACTCAGATTGAAACTAATAGTCCTCCTAGTTCCAAAAATAACATGTTGTAAAGTGAAAATATAAAGTACTGTACATTCTTCAATTCAAGTCAAAAAAAAAAAAAAAAAAATTAATGAATGAATGAAATTAATAAATTAATAAAATTAATAAAACCATTAAAAATTCGTCCAAATACAGAACTTTTAGTACGGAGGACTATTAATTTCAATCTGTAAAATTTTAATTATTAATTTTTTAATTTTAATTTATTTTTTCATTTTTTGACTGTAAAACGGGGCCACGTACTTTTAAAAATGACTGAAATAAATTAAAATGAAGTGACATAAATTTCATACTTTAGTTAATTTTAAAAAATCTAATTGTCGTATCGAAAAACTGTTTGCACCCCTAGATTTAGAAAAATCGCCCCTTTCATTTGGTACCGAATTTGTAACGATAGGACTGATATTTCTAATTTATTCTGGTATAAGGAAAGGGCACGTGACGTCACTCGCAGTCAATTTATGGGTAAAGTGGCATAACATTGGCATTTCCACCAATAAAGGTTGATCTTTTGCCACTCGAGAGTGGCAAAGATTGATTGACGGAGCGTTTGTTTGTAAACATGCCCTTTCCTTATTACACAAAACTGGTCTACAAAAAATCCAGATTGAAACTAATAGTCCTCCGTCCTAATAAACAAATATGCTCTGTATAATAACAGGAGACTTGGCATTGGAATATTAAAACCCGAATAAACTACTACGTCAAAAACGCCAAAGAAAATATTAGAAATGCATACAGCTGTTTCGGTAGCCTAAAGCGTACCGTCTTCAGTGCGAAAAGGATTCTGAATCAGGAGAAGTGCTCGTATATATAGGAGCGTATATATAGGTACTTCTTTAGGCTACCGAAACAGCTGTATCCTTGTCGAATCATGTTCTTAGACTTCTAAGAACATGATTCGACAAGAATTTATTTAACAAAACTGTATTAAGTGTACTTTTTTTATATAGAACATTTTGGTAGCACTCGAATAATTTTGCTGCCGACTGTAAACCGTAATAATAACAAAGCAACTGATTATAAAAACTATATTTTTCATAATTTAGTCAAATATGATTTACTTATGAAAAATTATCCCATTTTTTTCATATATTTACTAGAACAATTAAAAGCCACGCAATATTTCGACATTTTTAAAATTCCTCTTCATACTCTCTAATGGCGGATGTCGAAAAACTCGATCGTCATCAAAAATCTTTGCTTGGTAACATGGGGACACGGATTAGGATTAATCCGTGCATGGGGATGATAGATCTATGGTAGGGACAGAGTAGGGACTTTTTGGAGGTGCCCTTTCTCCTCAAGACACTCTCAGGATATTTTAAGGATAAAAGTATGTCCTATGGACATCCTCAGCAATAAGGTAGGGACTCTTATCATCATGTAGAGACAGTTAATGTCTCGTCATATCTGTTCGTAGGGACATGGCAAAGGCACCACTGATTTCTCTTTATCCTCTGCTCTTCTCTCTTTTGATTCTTATTATGTTAACTGAAACGTAAATTAAAAAACAAAGAATATTTTTGATTATGGTACCTACTTCGTACTCTAAAAATATTTATCTTTTGAAATAAAATAAAGTAATAATGTATATCATTATATAAATTTTTCTATATTCACAATTCCCTTCAACCTTATCATTTCATAACAGGTGACGCAATCGCTAGAAATATTTAGTCTTTAAGCTATTTTATGTAATTGTTTGTTTAAAGGTGTTTAGCTTTACTTATGCTTTCTTCATCTAAAAGAAATACAAGCGGTGTGTTTGCTCACATTAAAGTTGAGCATCTTATTGCCGGAATCAGCGGTGGAGTGACATCAACATTAGTGCTGCATCCTTTGGATTTGTTGAAGATCAGGTTTGCAGGTAATTAAACTGATCATGATATTCGATTGTGCTTTATTATTATTATGGATAGATAAAACTGATGTTTTTCATACTTAAATCGTTTTCTACTGAGTTTTATTTCTATGTTTGAAAATAGCATCTGTAATACTTATACTAGGTTATGTATAGTGTGCCTAAACTTAAAGCCATGCTAAAATTACACATTAGTTTATTACAAGTTGAATTCAAAGCCCCATAGTAAAATACTTTTGAATGTTTTGCAACAAGTTTTCAGATTAAAAAAATTCTGCTGGACGTGCATATATTTAAAAAAATTGTTCTCACAATGTTATGGACACACTCACAAAAAATACATATCTTAAAGTATAGGGGAAGATTATCAATAGCTACTTTATTCTTAATAGTGATCATTAAAAATCTTGCCATAGACTGCCAACAATAGTGGCCACTTTCTGGTTTCCTGCTGCATTGTTTAAAAACTTGTATTTGTCAGTTTTCTACCATTCACTGAGTAATTTTTACACCGAAGCCAGTTTATTGAAGTGTATAGTTACATTCAGAAGAAAGCTGTATTTGTATCCTGAAAGAGCAAATTATACTTAAAATAAAAGACCACTATTCTTTTGTTTTCAAGTATAGTTTGCACTAAAAGTATATTTTGTAATATTTAATATTTTTAAAGCATAATTTATACAATTATATTTAAATGTGTGTTTTTTATTTAAACCTTCTTGTGAAACTTAATTTGATATGGTAGCATTGCATTTACATTCTTTTCCCATTGTAAAATGAAAAACTATCGCACTGGACTGTAAATTTAGCCCACTTTTTTTTTTTTTTTTTTTTTTTAGCTTCAGCATTGTTTAAAAAATTTCAAAAAAATAGCATACTAACAAAGTGATTATTTCTTTCATAATAATTTAGTTGAAAATATATGTTTTATTGTATAGATGTTTTAAGCAGCAATGAAAAGAATTTTTGTAATATTTAACCTTTTCCTTATCACTCTGTTATATTATCATGGAATGAGATTTTGCTCTCTATTTCTCATGCACTTCATATTTCTGCACTAAAACATTAGGTTGTGAAATAAGCTTATTTTTCATAAAAGATGATTAAATTTCATAATTTCTTTACTCAGCTTAAAGACAGTAGAACTGATAAATTTCTTGTCATTCCTGGGTCAGCACTCCTATGACAGTATATTTTTATGCTTTCTGTGACAAGCTTTGTTTATGCAAACCTTTTCTGCTAGACAATATGGAGATGTTTTCTAATTTACACATAATATGTACACATACATATTATACAGATATAAATAATTGACTGTTGAAGAATTCTTAAATATAAGTCATGTATGTGATGCATACATACATGCATGTTAGTGATTGCTCTCATGTGGAATTTCATGCATCTATATTATGCAATGGTGTATTTTATGATTTAAATGTTTTATTTCTAAAATGTTTTTGTAAAATTAAAGCATACAAAATTGTGTTAAAATTTAAATATTGAAATTTTTATTTTATGATTTTGTTTCTGATGTATTTAGTGATTTGTTTAATTCACTGAAAACTGAAAAGCATGCTCTCTTATGTAGGAGGTGACGGGTTACAACTCGGAACACAATGCAGAATGTTACCATCTTGGTGACTTAGAAAAATCACCAAGCAGCACACTGAATGAAATTTTCCTTGAAATATCCCAAAGGGCACACTAAACTTGATTTTCCCTACAAATTTATAATTTATCATCTGGTGATGGTTCCAAAATGACATAGAAATAAATGTCACTCTATATATTTCTTAAAAATATGTTTTTGAGACATATTAAACATCAAATAACCAAATATTGTACAGTGCATGACATAAGTAAAGGCACACATTCGAATCTAGAGGTTTTTGTCAAATATCGAAATTTTTCATGAATCCTTTTGAAACTTTAGGGGTTTAAAAAACATGTTATGCCACATATATTCCAGCAAAAATGTTCTCCCGAAAATTGAAAAGGATTAGTCACAAATTAACCAAAAAATATAATCTTTGGGATCACCCTGTAAAAAATAATGCTTGAAATGAATTGTAGCTGTAGTATATGATTATCAGCATTCTTTTAATATATACATAAATTTACATGCACTTATATTAATAGAGATATAAAGGTTTCTTTAATAACATCCAAAAAAAATTTTTACGCCTTTTCTTCATAACATGCAGGGTTTCAAAACCAAAGCAATGCTACTTTAAGAAAACTTTACATACGACATTAGACACAACATTACGCAGTCAGAATATAAAAATATTGATTATCTCATGAAATATGGGTATTTTTACTAAATAATTTTTAACTGCATATATGTGAACACTAAACAAAATTTCTTTAAAATAATTTATTAGCCAAATGTATAGACTAACTCTAATAAAATCCCCAAGCAAATATCATTAAAAATTAGAAAGATATCATTGATAGAAAAGTTGGTTTTCAAGTATACTTTCAGAAACATGCAAAACACTAAAGGGGTTTTACCTATATTTTCATTTTGAATCAACGAACAGTCATAGACATAAGTGAAGGCACACTATGCATTTTCTCAAAAAATGGGGAAAATATTTGGAAACCAATATTTTTACTAAAACATTTTTTTAATTATAATCTTTAGTATTTTATGTATCGACAACAATTTTGACTACAAACATTATTCTTTCTAATATTACAGTTACTGTGCTTTCACTTTTGATGATGAAAAATTCTATTTGATTTTGAGAGTTTATTAGTTTAAATGTTAATTTAATATTTTTTAGTTAGTTTATATATAATCTTTTGAATATTGTATTATGTTTCAGTCAAAAAAAAAAAAAAAAAAAAAGGTTTTGAAATATTTTCCTTGTTTTTTGAGAAAATGCATAGTGTGTCTTCACTGGTGTCCATTACTGTTCGTTGATTCAAAATGAAAATATGGGTAAAACCCCCTTAGTGTTTTTGAAAGTACTTGAAAATCTAACTTTTCTATCGATGATATCTTTTTGAGTTTTAATAATATTTCAGGGGTTAATCCCGAACGAATTTAGTGCCGCTTTACGACACCTTCACAAAGTCAATTTTCGACCATGCGGTACCTTCACAAAATCAGTTTTTTGCAACGCGGTACCTTCACTAAGTCCATTCTTGGTGATAAAAAGAAAAAGAAACAAATTTTAAACATATGGTTAAACTTGTTTTATAAAACATATTTTCCTTATATTTTTAACATCTCGCTCTGAAGAAAAAAAAAAAAAATCCTTTAAAATCCTATTCTACTGCAAAGAAAAGAATCAATCCTGTACAATAAACACACTCGAACTTCATTGGTCGGTTCAAAAACAAAGACAAAGTTCTGAGACACGAAAACGTAGTTTCAATACGGAAAGATTACTAGTAAAAAGTGTTGCATCATCAAAACGCATCACCACGTTACGAATCGCCATTGGGATGCCCTATATCAAAGCCAGGCAAAATACGAAATTTGGAAAATGGTCTCAAAACCACATTCTTTCAAAAAATCAAAAAAGATTTCTCTGCAATATGATAAACACATGCAGACAGCTAGCGTCTCTTCCCCCTTCCCCCAAAAAAGAACCTAAGTTTCTGAGAGTTCTGATCTAAAAAGGTTACAGTAAAAAGTGTCGATACTGCGAATCGCATTATGATTATCATATAACGAATCGCCAACAGAAGCTCTGTATCAAAGCTTAACCTCTATCTTTTCTGTCGTGTTCTAAGTTCACTGGAAGAAATAAAACGGTTGAGCAAATGTGATTACATTAACATATTAATGTCTGTAATGCAATTCAAGAACCTTTATAAAGGGTCTAAATCCATAAAAAATTTCAGTAAGATATTACTGTTGTATTGTTTCTTGAAAACATAAAATTTAAAATAAATTATCTCATTTTCTTTTGGGGGGAAAAAAAACTATATTTTTACAGATGATTAATAATATTTAAAATTTTCAATAATACAATTTCAACCAGTCCTGTCTTGTGTGCGTTTAAGTTTTTACTTTTTTAAAAAAATATAATTTATATATTTATTCTATCTTTCAATAATTTGACTTAACATTTTCTGGTATCAACTAGAGATGGAACAAAGCTTCGGCAAGGCCACTTTACCGAAGCTTTGGCCTGGCCGAATAATGAATGTGATTCAGCCGATTCGGCCTGTAACAATTTATGTTGTGAATATTCTTTCAACAATTATTATTATATAAAATATTGTCATTTAAGTAGAGATGGAACGAAGTTTCGGCCACCTTGCCGAAGCTTTGGCCTGGCCGAATAATGAGTGTGATTCAGCCGATTCGGCCTATAGCAATTTATATTGTGAATATTCTTTTAACAATTATTATTATATAAAATATTGTCATTTAAGTTATGCACAATGGTACCTTATAATAAAACATAGTAGAAATAGGGCTCCCATGGGTCAGGGAAAACCTGGAAAAGTCAGGGAATTTGAAATTACTGAAAAAAGGTCAGGGAAATATCAGGGAAAATTGTAAATATTGCTCCAAAACCTGGAAAAATGATGATATAAACCTGGAAAATGCTTTTTGAGCATTCAATTTATATCACAAGTCACATTACTATGCTGTCTTTTATGTCACAAGCTATGTTCTATTTTATACTGTGAGCTACTTTTTATGTCGCGAACCAAATTTTGTAACTGGAATTTTCTAAAAATAGACCTGGAAAAGTCAGGGAATTTTATTTTTAAAATTGAGTGGGAACCCTGTAGAAATTTATATTTAATTTAAAAGTTTGTGTGCATTGACCCTTTGGAACCATAAATCATACAACAATTAGTAATACATTCTATTTATATCTGAAGTTGCTAAGAAATAAGTTACATTACATTATATTTAGTTAACAATTTAATTATACGAACAACTTCAGTTACTTTAAAATGAAGCTATTAAAATATTGCATCAAATATTCTTTAAATATTTCTAGCTTTGAAACTTTGTCATGTATAGTCAATAATCAAAATTAACAATATAGTCAATAATCAAGATTAACAATAACCTAGGATTATAAAACATGCAGTGAATTGTTGAAAAATAAAGAAAAGCTGAATTTTTATTTATTTTTTATAAACCAGAATATGAGGAGGGTGCCTATTACTTGCACATCCACCCTAGATCTAAATTCTAAATATTTATTCCAGATAATTAAAGTTATAAAATATATTCTAGATTAGTTATTATCAGGTGTCGTGGTCCAAGCTCACGTATCTAAAGCTCACACTAGAGGAATCGTGGCTGAAGCTCACATACACCAGTATCTCATGTTCCAAGCGCACAAATATATTCACCCCTTTCCCCAACGCATCAACTTGACAGGTGGGAAGAGACTAATCCCATTTTCCGATGAGCAAAGGAGGGGGGGAGGGGGAAAAAGATGTTTTTTTTGAAGCGCAATTCAGTTGATAAGTTATTTTTTGAACTAGGGCAAGAACTAGGAATAAAATAATTAAATAAAATTATTTTCCTCTTATTTATATAAGTTTAACAAAAATACTTTCGGGGGTGGATAAAAAAAAAATATCAGGAATAATGGCCCGAAATGTTTGTTCATGTATTTATTTAACACAGTTTTATTTAATAAGTCAATCTTAAGTACTATGTATGTTTTATATCGAATTCATAGATTATATATAAGACTACACATAATTTGTGGAATGTCTTTGTTATCAAAGTTAATTGTTGTAAGTATTTTTTAACTAAAAATCGGAACTCAAAAATACGAAGGTACAGTCTGAAAAAAAAAAAAAAAGATAACACCTCAACCTAAATTATCAACAAATTGATAAATCGATTTCTGGTTATCATTCAAAAGTTATGTTTGAAATACAAATTTGGCAGTCATTGTTAATGAAATATACATTGTTATCAAATTTTAGTGTAAGATAAAGTAGTCTGAGTGCCACACCAAATTTTTTTTGTTGAGATTTATGATCAGTTTTCCCTCACGCTTTTATTCCAGGCTTGGAACTGGGCAGTATCAGTTAAGACACAGGCGGTTTAAAAGTTGTAGGCAATTTGCCCTTTGCCTCTTTTTTTATGCAGCAGGCTGAAAACTTGCCATTGTCATGTTTACTATATTATTCCGTTATTCCATTTTTATCACGTAACTTAGGAATGCCAAACATTTTTGTAGATTATTTGATCGCCTGTAGTCTTGCATAATGTTTTCAATTTTTTCATCAAATTGCACATAAACTTTTCTTTGCGCTTCGGCCACGGTCTAATCTAATCCCACCTGTCAAGTTGATACGTCGAGGGAAAGGGATGACTATATTTGTGAGCTTGGGACACGAGGTATTAATCTATGTGAGCTTCAGCCACGATTCCTCTACTGTGAGCTTGAAGCATGTGCGCTTCGGCCACGGCGCCTTATTATCACATGATAAAATGTTTTCTAGGTTAATAACTGACATACTGTAAATTGTTTTTTATGTTTATTTTCATCATATTACATACAAGGTTAATTAACCTTACTTCATTTTATCATTTATCACCCAATTTTAAATTATGATGCAAAAAAAATTCAATGTTTTTGCATTTTTGGGAAGAATTCTATTCCTTTTTTCCTCAAACACATTTTCAGCTTCAGAAAATAACCTTTCGCTATATAATATACTGCTACTTGGAGCAGATAAACAGCGTTTGGCCGAATCAGATAATCTGATAATCTTTTTTTATTCTCAATGTGTTCTATTTAAAAGCGGATTGTTTATATATACTTCCAGCTCTTTAGCCGATGAATTTTCAGAGTGTTCTGTGCGTAATTCATTGTTTATGACTTCTGCAAAACAATCCCACAATGATGCCGGAGCTTCGGCGATTAGTTGGCCGAAGCTTCGGTATTCGGCGCTTCGGCCAAACTGTGCTTCGTGCCATCACTACATTTAAGTTATGCACAATGGTACCTTGTAATAAAACATAATAGAAATTTATATTTAATTTAAAAGTTTGTGTGCATTGACCCTTTGGAACCATAAATCATACAACAATTAATAATATATTCTATTTAAATTGGAAGTTGCTAAGATATAAGTTACATTACATTATATTTAGTTAACAATTTAATTATACGAACAGCTTTAGTTGCTTTAAAATGAAGCTATTAAAATATTGCATGAAACATTCTTTAAATATTTCTAGCTTTGAAACTTAGTCATAGTCATATATAGTCAATAATCAAAATTAACAATATTGTCAATAATCAAGATTAACAATAACCTAGGATTATAAAACATGCAGAGAATTGTTGAAAAATAAATAAAAGCTGAATTTTTATTATAAACCAGAATATGAGGAGGGTGCCTATTACTTGCACATCCACCCTAGATCTAAATTCTAAATATTTATTCCAGATAATTAAAGTTATAAAATTTATTCTAGATTAGTTATTATCACACGATAAAATGTTTTCTAGGTTAATAACTAACACACTGTAAATGGGGTTTTTATGTTTATTTTCATCATATTACATACAAGGTTAATTAACCTTACTTCATTTTATCATTTATCACACAATTTTAAATTATGATGTAAAAAAAATCAATGTTTTTGCATTTTTAGGAAGAATTCTATTCCTTTTTTCCTCATATACATTTTCAGCTTCAGAAAATAACCTTTTGCTATATATACTGCTACTTGGAGCAGATAAATAGCGTTTGTGCCGAATCAGATAATCTGAGAAATATTTTTTTTATTCTCTCTCCATCTCCACCAATTCCGACAGACAATGTGTTCTATTTAAAAGCGGAATGTTTATATATACTTCCAGCTCTTTAGCAGATGAATTTTCAGAGTGTTCTGTGAGTAATTCATTGTTTGTGATTGCTAAAAAACAATCCTACAATGATGCCGGAGTTTCGGCCGAAGCTTCAGCGATTAGTTGGCCGAAGCTTCGGTATTCGGCGCTTCGGCCAAACTGTGCTTCGTGCCATCACTAGTATCGACATATATGCAATTTCCTTGTCTTCTACTATAATGAAGTTTATTATAAATGAGAAATAAGGTATAAAAGAAGTGGGTAAATGGAGTAAATTAATACCTCAGCAATGTTGCAGGCATGCTATAGCATGTAAATTACGCAAAAATTAAAGGCGGGGATGCACAATAATATTCAACCTCAAAAGAAAGATTTTTTTTTTTTTTTTTTCGTCCCGGGATGAGCGTTTTGTAAAATCATTCACATGCATTTAAAAATTGCTTTTGATTTCTTTTTTTCCACTTTGTTTTGATTTCATGATAACAATTACTTAGGTTATAAAATATTTCAGCAAGACAGTTCAACATTCCACTGTGACTTCCGAAAATGCAGGCTCTTTCGTTCAATGTTTAATCTTAGTAAAAATATCAGTATATTATATTTAATAATATGTCTGAAGTGCGAGTAATAAAATAAATAATGCTCACATTCCATTATCTCTTGACTTGGCTATAATAAACACACTCCTTCAAGATCCTAATAGAATTGGTGACCTACTTCTAACACATTGCTCTTTAACCCTGAAGTAGGCCACAGGCTGACTAATGTAACTCTCATTTGCACATTTTTATTTCTTTTGAGAGCTAAAAACTAACTATAAAAAGGGATAACATTAAAATTTATTTACTTTGTTCAAAATCACAGAACATTTTTCTTCTTTTAATTGAAGAGCTTGTTTCCAAATGACGTTAAGTCAATTTTTTCCATTCTTGAAAAAACGTGATTTTGTTATGTAAGATTTATTATTGAATTTAAAGAAAGATAATTTTTTCCAGTAATCTATGGATGATAATAACACTAAATTATATGATTAAAAAAATCCTGACAGTATAGTTATTGAGAAATAAAAAAAGAAAATGACTTAACCCCTTTTGGAACAAAACTATGACTTACGCCCTTTTGGCACAAACAAATAACGAAATGAAATGGCTTACTTCCATTTGAAAATAATCCAAGTTTTTTTTTTTTTTTTCAATGTAATTACCACATAACTTTAAGATGCACAATTTTTGGAAGGTAGGTAGTTACCACAAATCTTCCTTTACATATTCTATTTCTCCATCGCTATCATTATTTTCACTTATGTTAGTGTTAGGAGTATCGTTACAAGATTGTTCATACAAATAAAAGTTAATTGCCAAAGATTCAAGTAATTTCGAAATATCTGAATTTTCTTGTTTCATATTGTGTTTTGGTTTTATTTCTGAAGGGGTGCACAAGAATTTATTTCAGTTTGTTTCAGGATATTTTGATGGCAAAACAAATCATAGTACGTTGTCTTGATTCCCACATCTCGCTTCATAATTTCCAGTATTTTTGCCTTTGAAATCAAGAAACCTTGTTTGCTTTTCAGACAAAATTTTTCCAATCTGAAATATTCCACTGCTTCCTATACTCGAAAAGATTTCCAACCTTAGAAAAATGTGCAAAATATTCAAATTAGGGAGTAAAATTGTATCCTTTTTCTTTAAGCTAGTCTCTCAGCTGGTAACTATGAGTGACCACGCACTGGGAAGTAGTATGTGAAGGTGAGGTCCTTTTGAGCAGCCACTGCTAAAAGTATTCTTGACATGGTATAATTTGTATTTGCGTGGTAATTCCAGATTTTGCATCAGGTCAAATACACTCCTTTTTATATTTTTCTATGAACATTTTCCACATTTTTCTAACATTAAGTGTTTATTTTTTACAGGGTGATCCCAAAAATAATATTTTTTGGTTAATTTGTGACTGATCTCCTTTTAGCTTTCAGGACAAAATTTTTGCTGAAATATGAGGCAAACATGTTTTTTAAACCCTTAAAGTTTCAAAGGATTCATGAAATATTTTTTTAGATATTCGACAAAGTCTATATTCGGAAGTGTGCCTTCACTATGTCGGTGACTGTAACTTTAAACTGAAAATGTGAATAATATGTGGTTGTGATATGTCATGTTTATATACCTGCATTAGACACTTTCTAAAGATACTACAATTGAAGGTCTATGCCAACTGAGAAGAAACTATATCACTAAATTTGTGGTGAATGAAATGCAAATTAGAAGCTTAATATCCATTTTTGTTGCAGGCTATCTTAAAATCATGGCAATACACAGTTAATGGATATTTTTTTATGACCTTTAACAAATGAGCCCAATATTTTAATATTTTGAGGAAGTCAGACTTGTGTTAGCTGTATTGATTTTGTATGATTCATAGTTTTTTTTTTTTTTTAGTTCGACAGGACTATTTCTTTCAATCTGCCGTTTTGCGTCGTTACCAATTTATAGTGTTCCACTTTGAAAATACCTGCCAATATCCAGTTTTACCATTTAATTTCTTACTCTATCTTAAAATATTTTGTGAAATTTGTAAAAACTTCAATATTTATTTTTTTTATTCCCATCAGTGAGGATCGAACACAACCTTTGGGTTCGTAGCTGTGTACTCTGACCACAGAGCCAAGAGGTCTTGGCTGAATATTTCCTGATTATTTAGACTAGTGTTTTCAGATATTTTTAGACTAAAACTGTGAAATTAATTTAAAATGTGTGTTATTTTCCAATTTATAAGACGAGTATATTGATATTAATTGTTTTTGAGAAATTAATGGATTAATATTAAATTTAATTAACATTAAATTGTAACCTGTGATGAATTTTGAGTATAATTTAAAAATTGAATAATTGGTTTATAGTTTTTTTAATATTATGTTTTTTTCTGTAGAATTTGAAACTGTTAATTATTATAATAAATACGAAACTGTTTTTAAGATTATTTTACTAATTAAAATATTTAGTAAAGGAGTATTAAGTAATTAGGGGAAGATAATATACAATTAATGCATTCAAATTTTATTAATTTATTTGGAATTAAAAATCAATACATTATACATATTTAAGTTTACAAAGGATTACAATTTTATTAAAAACATTTTAAATTACCTTATAAAAATGTTTTTAATCAATACATTATTTGAATATATTTTTAAGTATTTTACTGAGCGCCCTCTATTATTATTATTATTATTATTATTATTTTTTTTTTTTTGAAAGGGTGTTAAAATACATATACAGTGCGTGTCGAAATGATAGGTCCACCAGTAAAAACGAAAGTTATGTTGGTAAAAAAGGTTTTATTGTGTGCAAAGTACTATTTTATAAACTACATTACTTCATTCAATGTAAAATAATACATGAATAATATACAAATAATAGGAATAATAAGGAAAACAAAAATTACATGAAAATACTGTTTCAAAAAGATAGGTCCACTGAACCAAGCATCAAATTAATGTTGAATTAATAACAAATTTTTCCACCTTGTTTCAGAATAAGCTCATAAATCCTATTCGGCATGGTTTCTACAAGTTTTTGCAAACACTTTTTCTCGATTTTTGACCATTCAGAGGAAATAGCTTTTTTCAAGTCTGCAGTACTCTTGTACTGCCTTCCGCCTGCATACACCGCTCTTGCGAGTATACCCCACATGTTTTCTATTGGATTCAGGTCGGGGCTGCAAGGTGGCCAATCGATAACATGTACACCATTATCCAGAAACCATTCGAAAGTTGACTTTGCAGTGTGCACAGGAGCATTGTCCTGTTGGAACATGAAGAATGGGCCCCCGATGTGCTCTGCTTGTGGAAGAAAATATTGTTCAAGCAGCTGTTGATAGCCTGCAGCATTCAAACGATTGTCTACAAATGCTATATCAGTTTTTCCTGCACCTCCGAATCCGGCCCATACCATAACGGAACCACCACCAGCTTGCCTCTTCGAGAATATCTGTCTATCGTTACGCAGATCGTGCCAGTAGTACTGCCAGCCATCTGGACCATCCAGGTTGAATTTCTTTTCATCACTGAATATCACACGATGCCAATCTTGTTTCCAGGACATCACTTCATGTGCGAATTTCAGTCTCTTTTCTTTGTGCTTTTTAGTCAATTTCGGAGCCGCTTTCCTCTTCACGTAAACTATATTGCCGAACTTCTTTACCACTCTATGGACTGTAGATTTTGAAATTGGAGGGTTTTGTTGTCTGGCCACAGTGGATAAGCTCATATTTCCAGATTTTAACTCCTTTATGATAGTTCTTCTTTGTCGGGGTGTCACTTTTGATGGGCGGCCAGATGATTTTTTACTGCCATAAGCATTTCTAAGTCGCAAATAATTGTTTACAACACTATGAGATCTGTTTAAAAGTTTACCTATTTCTCTATTCGATTTTCCACACGTTTTAAATGCATCAATTTTCCCCTGCTCAACCAGCGAAAGACTGCAACGACGACCCATTTCGTTTGATTACAACGTGATGTTCAAATCTGTTTAAATACCTCCACAGCAGTCAGCATAATCCCGCAGTAAGACTAAGCAACGATATTTATGCAAATTTTTTGGAAATAAACGTGATTGGTGCAAAATTTCTGAAGGCGGACCTATCTTTTCGAAACGGTCTGAAAATGAAAATTTGCATAAAATAAAAAGGAATTATTTATTTTTAAGAAATTTTATCAAAAATAGTTATAACAATTACTGATTAATTATCTCTACCAAAAAAGTGATTCTTATTCTCAATTAAGAGTCGAAATTTTGAAAAATGTGGGTGGACCTATCATTTCGTTACGCACTGTATTAGTAGTCCTGTCATACTAAATTAAATTAAATTCTGTCATAGACAGGATTTCATCCATAGTTTTTTTTTTCTGATTTTTATTATTATTATTATTTTTTTTTATGGTTTATTTTTAGAAAATAAAATTAGTTATTTTACTGATTTATAAAATATTCAAATGTATTCATATTTGAGCTTGTAGAACATATTTTAATTTAAGATTTTTTTTTTTTTTTTTTTAAGTTAACGATGGTCAGTTACTGACCAGGCCAAACTATCATGGATTGGCTAATGCTGTTGCAACCATAGTTCAGAAAGAAGGTTTTCGTGGTCTATATAAAGGAGTAACTCCTAATTGCTGGGGTGCTGGAGCATCATGGGGTTTGTACTTTCTTTTGTAAGTACAGAATTTTATCTCTATTAATGTACTTTTAAAAGTTGCATGGTATTTTATGTAACATTCATAACTGCTTTAAAGAAATTGTTGTAAAGAGGTTCATTCATTATGTATTTTACTGTTCAAAAAGTTTATGCACCCACTAGGAAACTGAAATTCAAATGAAATTGGAAAATATCATTGTATTATATATAATGAAATATTTTTGCAAACAGGCACAGAAAATCTTTAAGCTGTAATAAATATAAATACCTTAAAATTTTACTTCGTTTATGGCAGAAGAGCTCTTTTCGGAAGGGGGGCCCCCTCCGTCATTGGTGCCGTTCGCACTCCGTGGCTGGCGGTCTTGTGTTTGATGTTCTTCTAAAAGAGAAGAACATCAAACACAAGACCGCCATCCACGGAGTGCGAACGGCACCGATGACGGAGGGGAGAAGAACATCAAACACAAGACCGCCAGCCACGGAGTGCGAACAGCACCGATGACGGAGGGGGCCCCCCTTCCGAAAAGAGCTCTTCTGCCATAAATGAAGTAAAATTTTAAGGTATTTATATTTATTATATGTCAATTAACTTCGTTAAAATTGTAAAATTATAATCTTTAAGCTGTTTATTTTTTTCTTTTAATTTGCTTATAATTTTATGAGAGAAAAATTGTTCTAAATTATGCTAAAGACATATGTTACGTGATTGAAAAAAATACAAATTATTAAAAAGGCTGGAGGAATTAAAAATCATTGTGATTTAGTTACTGAAAGAAATTTCAGAAAATAGCATATCTGACAAAACATGAACTGTTATAACACAGTGATAAAAAATTAGCTTTAACATCAAATTAGAGAAACAACCTTTAAAAGATTAATGCAATAGTTGCCAAGCCATCCTCATTTTAATTTTGTACCAACACTCGTTTAATACGATCATTGATGCTTATATAACAACATGACACAAAATCAAATAATTCTAATTTTATATATAAAATAAATATCCACTTTTCTCCTTAGATTACAAACCAAAAAATTAGACATCATATTTGATAACTATTTTATTTCATCTGACTTTTTTTTTCAAGACAGAAATAGTTTGAAATACGTTTTTCTTTTTATCCCTTCCCCAGTTCTCCTCTATAGTACTAAAATTTGATGTCATTTTAAACAGACTTTCAATTATCTTTGCCTGTTTTTGTACTCTAGTCTTTTTTCTTCTAACTAAAGTTCTTATTTGGAGAATTTAAGGTACTAAATTAAAGTTTGATTGTATTTGTTCTGTAATTATTCAGTGCATTTAATGCATGTGCCCCCCTCCAAAATTCTCTTCCCCCTTTTTTTCTATTTTATATATATAAACTAGCAGGCTACGCCCGCTTCGCTGGTCACTATTTTTAAATGAATCTCTATAGTTAATGAATTCTCAAAATTACATCAATTTTTATCATGCGAAAAAAAAAGAGTAAAAAAAAATGTGATTGGAAAAAAAATGTCGCAACGGGTCCCCACTGCCCTTGGCCGCGCACGCAACTGTGCGCTGTGCGCGCATTTATGTTCAACACTCTTAACGAATCACTATATTATCGTAAGGAAAAAACTAGGGGTGGGAATCGATTAAGAGTTTTAACTGGGTTAATCGTAGTTCATTAATCGATTAATCGGTCGATTAACCGGATTTTTAATCGTTTTTCGTTTTTCTTTATATAATTTTATTTCAATGATGGATAAAACTCTCATTTTGTGTGTATATATATATAAAATAAAGAAGATCTATTAAGCATAGTAGAAGCCAAGCAACAGATACAAGATCACTGAAACACCAATGACCAATATGATTAAAAAAAAAATCATCAGTGGATGAAATACACTAATGTAAAGAAACCAGATCTATTAATTAACAGCCTGCAAAACAAACGAATCAATAAAGTAAAATAACAAATCTTAACTTAAAACCATAAACTTATCAAAGTTAATGAAAAAACAACCCAAGAAACACAAGATAGGAAGAAGGAGGCAGGCGGCAAGACTTGTGACTTGCCTGCGGGGTTACACTAGTTTTACGCCGGCAACACTCCCCCAGCCTGCCACAACCAGAACAGGAACCATATGGATTTAAAAATGCAAAATTTCAAAGCAGATGAACAACAATGAAACCACGAAGCCACAATGAAATTCACCGATTGATCACATTGTGTTTAACAGTATAATTAGAACATTAAATATAGTTGACAACTCAAAAAGGAAAAATCTGAAATTTTATTGGAAAATGAAAGTTTGCATAGTAATACAAAGCAAATGTAACAAGCCTTCTACTATTTTTTTTTTTTTTAATTTAATTTCCCAAACCCACCCAACCATCCAGCCTTACAACCCCACCCCACCTCCGTAATCAAACATCTGCCCACCCAACCGCCACCTTTTTTATTGTCTTTTATTATTTTATAATTTTTTTGTTGAATATACACAAGAGTGTACACAGCTTTTTTTTTTTTTTTTTTTTGTACAGACAGAGACATGGTTAAGGATATAAAATAGAAAATACAAAGTTTTTAGGAAAACCCATTTTAGCAGTGGCTGTGATCAGTTTATTAATATTCTTGTTTTTAAACTTTGCAGAACATAAATTATTAATTCGAAATAAATGGTTAATGATGATGTTTCTAAATACCGAAAGATGCAGACAGGAATTAAAATGTGTAAATAAGTTTACATTAAAACAAAAATCTTGCCGTTTGTCATAGATATCTGTGTAAAGTTTATTACCATCGATGATTATTTTGAGATCTAAAAAGTTAATTGATTGATTAGTCAGAGTATTTTGAGTTGGCTTTTCCTTCAATTATCCACCTAATTTAAAGCTATTTTGTGAGTTCTTGTTGAGATAAAATACAATAATATCATCGATGTAACGATAAAATCGAACATCATCATTGCAAATTTGCTTTTCATAATAATAAAGATAGAGATCTGCCAAAATACTGGAGCTACAACCTCCTTGTGGGATGCCTAATTGTTGCAAATAGATATCGTTGTTGTGGAAGATATAATTATTATGGATAACAAAGTTAAGAAGTGTTTTAAATTTTTCTGGTTTAAAATTGTAAGGAAGATTAATTTGAGCTTTATATTCTTGAAAAAGACTGTAAATGATATTACTAAGATCTGATAACTCAATATTATTGAAAAGATCTTGAAAGTCAAAAGTCATAATATTGTCTATTGAATCGAGCGATTTGATGTATTGAATTAATTGAAAGCTATTTTTAAGACAGTGTAAATTATCAACTTTGCAAGTACATTTGTAAATTTGTTTTAGAATATCCAGTAAAGCTTTATTAGCATTGTTGTTATAAGTGTTACACCCAACAGTGACAGTGCGAAATTTAATACAAATTATTCATAAGTTTGACTGAATTTTTTTTTCCAAAAAATTTTTGTCAAATCAATTATATCTTGAACATTTTATCCATGAAGCAATTAAATTAATAAAACAATTAAGATATATAACCTTTTACTTATCTTCACGTTACATCTTGGTATACTAGTTTCATCTGGGGCGCCCCAGCTTGGTCACTACCTTTGCTTTGGTGTTCGAAAGCACAGCTTTAACCCAAGTAAACAAAAACGAAGAAATTAATATCAAATTTGATGAAGTAAAAAAGTTGGCCAACTACAATAACCACGGATATGCAGCGATCAGAGAGTCTATTGAAATTTTAGCTAATTCTGACAGTTGTAATGGCAACGAAGGTGCTATCCTTAACCGCCAATGGCGAAAAGTCTTTAAAAGAACAAGAAAACAAGAAGACCACAGTTTCGAACACCAAAGCAAAGGTAGTGACCAAGCTGGGGCGCCCCAGATGAAACTAGTATACCAAGATGTAACGTGAAGATAAGTAAAAGGTTATATATCTTAATTGTTTTATTAATTCAATTATATCTGTTTCATAATTGAAATTTAAATCAGTTTTTAGAGTAATAATTGGTGACTTTAAGTGTTAATTTTATATAAATATTTTTACTTATTCAATTTTATTATTATTTTTTTAAATAAATTAATTTTTCGATTCATTTTGAAAGAAATATTAAATGAATTTACACATATTTTAGTTTTATATTTGCAGGCCTTGTCCATCTCACTTGTCACTATTTTTAAATGAATTCTCAAAATTCCATATCATTATCATAAAAATCTCAAATTCTTATATTTTAGTTCTTCTTTGTCACTTCAGACTAGAACACAGAATGTTATTTTCTGTTTCTACTTCAATAGTTACTATCAGCAATTCTGAACAGACAATAAACGCTTGAAGATACTGTGAAACTCTGTTGACATTTCCCCCATCAAAGGGATGGTGAAAATCCCAATCCCTTCTTTTCTATTTTTTTTTTTTTTTTTAATCTTTAGCATTTCTATTTTTTGAAAGCTTCTTGTTTCTGAGAATACTATTACCCTGGCCAACACTTTCTGTAGAAGGCTACAGACAGGTGGTGTTGCTCCAGCATGCACATGCAGCGGCATTTTGTTTAATAACTGTCCTCCCCCTTTTCTCTATCAACAAAAGTGCAACAACTTCTTTTGAGAGGTTTTATTTTTATTTATTTTATTTTATTTTATTTTGCTTTTTTGTTATTTGATGGATGTTTTTTAGAATGTTTGTTAGCAAAATATGTGAAAAAATATTTTGTAGGCAGAACAATATTTTTACTTTAATTCGTAGTTTGAAAGTTTTAATCGGATTTTGAAAATTTTTAATCGAACCGATTAACTCGATTTAAAAAAATGATTGGGATTAAGCATTGATCGATTAACCGAACCGATTAATCGATTAATCGGCACAGCCCTAGAAAAAACATAAATAATAATTTTTAAAAAAATCTCCCATCTGTGGAATAATCGGTTCGGGCCACCACGGCCTGCGGTAGCGCAGACAGGCGAACAAGGCTCGCATGCTTCTTCACCTACCGTTCCCGCCCCTTCTAATTATTTTAGACTTTAAAAAATACTCGCAGTCGTTCTCTCGGACTTTTAAACCTAATAATACTAATTTACAACATTTTATCTGAATTTCTTTATTTTTACCCCTGCGCCCGATCCCTTCCCGCCCTTCGTAATAATTCTGTACTTTCGAAAATTTCCGCAATCGATTTATCGGGCCTCAAATCCTAACAACACTAATTTTCAGCACTCTAACTCTTATTTATATATTTTTGCCCTTTCACCTCCCCTTCCCGTCTATCCTAATAATTCAACAAATTTGAAAATATACGCAATCTATTTGTAGGTATCAAAAGCCTCCATGTACCAATTTAATAACTTTACAAATTCGAAAATATCCGCAATCGATTTGTAAGTATCAAAAACCTCTATGTACCAATTTTGAACGACCTAACTCTAATTTTATTGTTTGCCCCTCCGTTCCCTCCTACCGCCCCTCCTAATAACTTTACAAATTTGAAAATACCCGCAATCGATTTGTAGGTATCATAAACCTTTATGTGCCAATAACTCTATTTTTATTTTTTTGCCCCTCCGCCCCCCTCCCCCACACCTTTCTGACCCTCCTAATAACTTTACACTTTCAAAAATATCCTCATTTGACTTGCAGATCTCTAAAACCTATCTGTACCAATTTTGAACAGTCTAACTATATTTCAATTTTTTACCCCATAGCCCCCCTTTCCCGCCCTACCTGGGGCGAATTTTTAAAATTAAAGAAATTAGTTTTTATGTATTTATGGGAGCTATATTTAGAGGAAAAATATCTTACACATATATTTTGTTCTGTTTGCAATATAAAGGATTATTTCAAATCACGTTTTGCCCCCTCTCCTCCTCTCTTGGGGGCTGAATTTCGAAAATTCCAGAAATTAGTTTTTAGGTATTTGAATTAGCTATATATTAGAGCAAAAATTTCACAGATATCTGTTTTTCTGTTTGAGATATATAGGAGTATGTGAAACCACGTTTTGCGCATGTGAAATAACGTTTTGCCCCCTTTCCCCCCTTGGGGACCGAACTTCTAAAATTCAAGAAATTGGTTTTTAGATAATTAAATTAGCTATACTTTAAAGCAAAAATTTTACGGATATCTGTTTTTTTCTTTGAGATATGAAGGTTTTTGTGAAATCACATTTTGCCCCCTACACCCCCTTGGGGGCGAATTTCGCAAAATCGCTTCTTAGTGGGTGCTTACACTATATGTTCTATAATCTGACCCAGTTTCGAGTCAGTGCCTCCAGTAGATTTTGCTGTGCGTTGATGAGTCAGTGAGTGAGTGAGTGGAAGTACTCTTTTATATGTATAGATAAAACTTTGCAGATTTTCTTTTCTGTTTATATATGCTTTTAATGCTGTATTGGATGAAAGTTTATTTTTTACATTTCTCAACACATCTGAAAAATGCTTCAGTTCAGTTTATTTGCATGTCTCCACTCATATTTTTGTTTGCAAATATATGCATATGTTGCTGAAGCCCATATTTTTTCAACCACTACTGTTGCATAGAAATGCTATTTTCAATCGCATAAACTTATTACAAAAGATGGCTACTTATAACTAGTGGTGGAAGAATATACTATGAGGATCGGCAGCTCTGAGTAGTCTTGAATTGTCATTAAATTGTAATATACTATGAAGATTAACTACAGAAGACTGATGGCAATAAAGGACCTATGAGTTCCAAACAGGGAAGAGGGGGACTTCAGGGCCCCCTAACAGAGAATCAAAAACTGAGATTGATCGCAAATAAAGTATATCTTCAAAAGTAACTCTCAATTGTAATATTGTGAAAGTTTACAATTTTTATTATGGGTTTAAATTTATTAATTTACAAATATTTATTAGTAATGGAGCTTATAACTAATTAACCTTTTACCTACAGACAATACTTTAAAGTATCATTAGTTTAAAAAATGTATAAAATTGAATTTATGGAAGAAATGTCAGAGATATTGATAAGAATAGACCATTATATCTCATTTTATTTAATTTAATTTTAAAGAAAAGCATATTAATTCTTAAATTATTATAAATACCTTACACAAGCTTTTCATTTAATTTTTGGCTGATTAATTTCAGTCACCCCGTGACCATCCTCAGAGCCAAGACAAACGTTGACGTCCTTCTGTTTATAATCCCGCGGAATGCTGTGGAATGAATTAAACAAAATCAATAATGCCCAGAAAACTAAACCCAATTTCACCACCGCAATCCCATTTTGCAATGGCGCCAGCCTTAAATTAAAAAATGAAGCTAAAAATAATAACCTAAACATCCCAATAAAACCAGAAAAAAACATTTTTCAACATATCCGGAACGAAAAAGACCCCATTCCACAAAATTCTACCCCCGGAATATATAAAATCAACTTTGAACATATCAATGGTAATAAAGCCTGCTATATTGGGATGACCAAACGCAAAATCGCCGAAAGAGAAAAAGAACACCGTGCAGATCTTAAATTAGGAAAAACCTCTACCGCTTTCTCCGCCACCCACAATAATAACCCCATAAACATTAACTCCATTAACATAAAAAAATAGCACCCTACAATAACCATAATTACGCTCTAAAACAGAAGGCCCTCGAAATTATTACTAATGCTAACACAGTAAATGATAGAGAACATTCCATTATCCCTGCAGCATGGCAACAGATCTTGCGAAACTCTGAAGTGAAGCAAAGTGACAACCACAGCATTCCGCGGGATTATAAACAGAAGGACGTCGACGTTTGTCTTGGCTCTGAGGATGGTCACGGGGTGACTGAAATTAATCAGCCAAAAATTAAATGAAAAGCTTGTGTAAGGTATTTATAATAATTTAAGAATTAATATGCTTTTCTTTAAAATTAAATAAAATAAATTAGCCGCTACCGGGCATTTACTTATTTCGGAAGAATATCAATGTGGCGTACGTCCTTTGGATGAAAAAGATAGAAGAAAAAGACGTTCTCTTGACTTGTATGTATGCTCATAACTTTTAACTCTTTTAAAATGTTTTTAGAATTTACATTTTTAATGTTTTTAACTATATACCACCCCTTTTATAGACTTTTTATGTAATTTATACTTATACTTTTAATATTTATTTTCCCTTATTTTCTTTTTCCCTCTCGTTTGAGTGTTGTATTTACATCATAAATGCTTTTAATATTTAGAATAACTTTGATTTTTGGTCAACACTGACCCCCCCCCCCCCGGCTTCACTCACGTAACTCATTTCGGCAATTGCCTGTTCTCTCTAGCTGCCATGTTGCTTCTAGGCCTCCCGCTTTCTAATAATGTCCCTTTGTACCCTATACAATAGCCTAAGAAATAATACTAAAAAACTCACACGCGAAATTAACCACAAAACCTTTCTAGAAGATTGCCTACACTTTAAAACTATACCTAAATTTATAAAAACAAATTCAACCTTCATAAATAAACACTATAAACACCTTGTTAAACAGTTTGAAATCTCAATTTTAAAGAAAATTATTAAACAAAAATCCATTCTCATCTTCAAATTAAAAAAGAAAAACAATAACCTCACACGCGATCTAAAATTAAAAACTAACCCCGACGACTTTAACCACTTAACCAATAAAATTAACCAATTTGCAGAAATTGAGCAAAATACTATACAAAAACGCCACCAGAAAAAACTGCATAACTTAATCCTAAAAGAAAACCCTAAACTTATGAAAACCCCTACCCCTACCTCCCACCCATATAATAATCTTTCTACATTTGAACTTAACTCACACCAGGATTCCCTTTTAAAATTAGACGCTAAATATATACTAAATGACAAACCAAACTTAAAAGGCACCATAGCTCACATAGAAACCGCCATTGACCATATTCCCGCTTTCAAACAACAAACAATCCGAAACACCGCTATAAAATCCATCTCTAAATTAAATAAAACTTATAATGACTCTGAAGATATCAAATGTCTTAAAAACTTAAAAAACAATCGTGATTTAACTTTCCTTATGTCAGACAAAACAAATCTTATCACTATTATGAACCGTACGCAATATAACGAATACTTACTATCAAACTCAAGACGTCCCTATGGGATCCCCCATTTCCGGTATAATTGCAGAATTAAAACTCCGCCTTATTGAAAACTCAGCCAACCATATTATTAAAAATTGTAAACTTTGGACTCGATACGTAGATGACATCTTTGCCATTATACCCGACACCGAAAACCCAGACAACCTTCTAACCAACCTTAATAAGCTAGATAATAATATAAAATTCACCATCGAAAAAGAAACCAACAATACTCTAAACTTTCTTGACATAAAAATCATAAAAAACACTAATAACACTATTGACACTACCGTTTACAGAAAACCCACTACTAACACTGAAATTATAAATAAAAATTGTAAAACCCCCCTCACTTACAAATTATCAGCTATTCAATCTTATATCAACCGCGCTATCTTAGTCTGCTCCAACAAACAATTACTAAATAAAGAACTTAACAATATCAAAAAAATCACCACTAAAGCAAACTATTCTAAAAATCTTATAAATAAATTATACAAAAAACGCCTAAAATCTTTAAACAAAATCAATAATGCCCAGAAAACTAAACCCAATTTCACCACCACAGTCCCATTTTGCAACGGCGCCAGCCTTAAAATAAAAAATGAAGCTAAAAATAATAACCTAAACATCCCAATAAAACCAGACAAAAACATTTTTCAACATATCCGGAATGAAAAAGACCCCATTCCACAAAACTCTACCCCCGGAATATATAAAATCAACTTTGAACATATCAATGGTAATAAAGCCTGCTATATTGCGATGACCAAACGCAAAATCGCCAAAAGAGAAAAAGAACACCGTGCAGATCTTAAATTAGGAAAAACCTCTACCGCTTTCTCCGCCACCCACAATAATAACCCCATAAACATTAACTCCATTAACATAAAAAAAAATAGCACCCTACAATAACCATAATTACGCTCTAAAACGGGAGGCCCTCGAAATTATTACTAACGCTAACACAGTAAACGATAGAGAACATTCCATCATCCCTGCAGCATGGCAACAGATCTTGCGAAACTTTGAAGTGAAGCAAAGTGACAACCACAGCATTCCGCGGGATTATAAACAGAAGGACGTCGACGTTTGTCTTGGCTCTGAGGATGGTCACGGGGTGACTGAAATTAATCAGCCAAAAATTAAATGAAAAGCTTGTGTAAGGTATTTATAATAATTTAAGCATTATATCTCATTTTAACCTTACTACGAAATACTACAATGTGCTACAGAAAGCTGTTCTTGTTTGGCATTTTTCATGGCCTTCATATGTGATATAATTAATTCCTATATTATCTAAAGAATTTACCATCAATCTTGGAAATATAAGGAACTTAAAATTTACACATTTTTAAGGTTCTAATATCCTTTTCGACCTCTATGCACCAACGGTTCGCTAAAGTACCATCTCACTAAATCGTCAATTATTACTATGATAAGGTGATAACCATATTTTTTATTGTATACAGTTCCCGCCGCTTATTAAAATCACATTCGTTCTGATCCAAAGTGATTTTATTAAGTGGCTGATTTTTATTTCCGGCGAATGTTCCTGCACTTACGGAAAAGGTATTACTTCCCTGAATTTCAAAAGAAACTTCAAAAGTTAACGAATAATATAATTAGTAAACAATATTAATTAAATTTTGTTTGATAATTAACTAATTGTTTCTTCGATATAAGTAAATTAAATGCATTGTAAGTTACTGTGCACTTTCGTTAGAGGAAAATCATCATTACTTTACCAAAAGTTCACGCTGTTCTTATAAATTTAAAATCTTTCCTTTTAAACCTCATGAATTATAGTAATTTCAAAATAAGAACTAGAATTTGCCTTCTAATAATTGGAAAAAAATCATTTCAAATTAAATTTGTATTTTATTACTGCGCTTTGAAAAATACGTTCCTTGAAATTGTTACGGAGATAAGTTGTAGGCCGAGTTTAATTTGTAACTGTGCTGCAAGTATAAAATCTTGAACAATGAGCGATAACGGAGGGTTTGTTGTGCTTTAATTTCTTTTCCTATTAAAAAAAAAAATAAAAAAATAAAAAAATCATAATGTAAATAAAAAAGAAAAATTTAGTGTGCATAAATGATATTTTTGGCTACTGAGGAGATATTTTTGAGTTTATTAACCGGCGATGCTGATTTTATTAAGCGGCGGCTTTAAAAGTAGTTTGTATTGATTTGATTCCGGTCTTGGCGATTTGATTAGATTAAGCGGCTGATTTTATTAACTACTGATTTTATTAAGCGGCGGTTACTGTATATCTTTAAAAAATACTCTTAAGTAACTAAAAAAAATGTATATTTCAAATGTATTTTTTGTCTGTTTCATAATGTGGTAGATAAAGGGTTAAATTAGAATAATGCCTGCTTACTCTACCTAAGCATGTTTTTGTTTCTTTCATAATTTGTTTCAGTATTGTTTTGCAAGTTCTTTTCCAATATGCTGGAATTCATGTACAGAAAAATATTTTGTAGAATTTTCAAAAATCTTAGAACACAACATTACAAAATTTATGCATTGAAAATGAAGGACAAGGTATCGATCTAGCAAATTTTCATGAATGGCAAAAGTTCTGATCATAATATGAAAATCGTAGACATGTGGCTCTAAATTTGACATCTGTCAAATGCAGAATGTTTTTATTTCTTTCATAATTTGTTTCAGTATTGTTTTGCAAGTTCTTTTCCAATATGCTGGAATTCATGTACAGAAAAATATTTTGTAGAATTTTCAAATCTTAGAACACAACATTACAAAATTTAGTCTTATATGCATTGAAAATGAAGGACAAGGTATCGATCTAGCAAATTTTCATGAATGGCAAAAGTTCTGATCATAATATGAAAATCGTAGACATGTGGCTCTAAATTTGACATCTGTCAAATGCAAATTTATTTTATGATTTTTTTTTTTTTTAAGTACTTGCATAGGCCAACTGTTATAACTTTGGTCTTAACAAGGGTTCACGAAAGTATGATGATAAAGCAACAAATGTCACTGAGTTCCTTACAAATTTGTTGCGTAAAATATTTTTACAGACCTATATTTTACAAATACATTTTTATATTCAAAATACTCATGAAATGGCAGAAGGGGGGGGGGGACCTCTTTAACCTTCTTATATTCCTCTTTAAAATAATAATAATAAAAACTTTTTGTGACTGTTTCAATGTATTTTTGTTACATAACTTTAATTTTGACTTTTAATGAATTAATTTTTTAATTATTGTAATATTTATAACTGACATTTATTATTATTATATTTGTAATTGAACCTAAATTGTTCCTAACTTAAAATTTTAGACAAATAAAAATATCTCATGCTGTTGAAAATTTTTTATGATCTTTAAGTTTAGATCACATATTAGGATTTTTTTTCCCCCTTGCTTCTTTTTAATAGAATTTGCATGAATTTACTAAAAATTTTCTTGTTCTTGTATTTTATATTCTATCATAACTTCACTGTAAAAAATATGTCCTATTTGCTGCCAGAAATTCTCTGTAATTTGAAAAAAAAAATGCGTAATTTATGAAAAAATTACGTTGTCAGAACGTATTTTCTCAAATTACTGAGAATTTCTGGCAGCAAATAGGACATATTTTTTACAGTGTTCCTCTAATGAAATTTAATTGCACATTCAGATTTTTTTTTTTTTTTTTTTTTTTCTTTTAGTAAAATCAGGATATGACATGATTTTCAGGATAAGGACATATTAAAGTCTTAATGTAGAATTTTTATTTATTTTTTTCTTTGCTAATTTTAAATTATTTAAAAGGTTATTTCAATTTATTTTAGTTATAATGCAATTAAGGGGCATATGTTAGAAGATGGAACTAAGAAAACATTAGGTGCTGGAAGCCATATGTTAGCAGCAGCTGAAGCAGGTTTGTATATAAATTTATTCAAGCTATATAATCTTTGTTATATAGGAATCGTCAAAATTCCTCCCCCCTCTTCCTATCTCGAAAATGTGTGAACATTTTGAAAAATGGTGAAAGACATATTTAATGAATTCAAGGAGGACATCTTTCGGTGAAACAAATTTGGGTCCAGGGGGGCTAGGGAGGTTAACTTTAAAATTTCAAATGGGAAGATATGTTGTGTGATACATCTCTGGAAACATCTCTTCAAGACAATGAATTTGCTATAAATAGTTTTGTCCTGCGATGATTATTAAAGGAGTTACATGAATATAAAATCCACATTTCGAAACTCAAAAAAAGTCCCACACCCCCTACTATCTTGGAAATGTGTTAGAATTTTGAAAAATGGTGAAACACATGCTCATTGAATTCGAGGGGGAGAAGATGCAAGATATTTGGTAAAAAAACATTAGGTCTGGGGAGGGAGAGAGTTAGGGTTGCCGCTATGGTGAGCAACTTTAAAATTTCAAATAGGAAGATATGTCTTGTGATACATCCCTGGAAACATCTCTTCAAGGCAATGAATTTAGTTTTGTCCTTCAATGATTTTCAAATGAGATATGTAAATATAAAATCTACATTTCAAAACTCTAAAAACTCATGGATCTCCTTTAATAATTATCACAGGACAAAACTACTTATATTGAATTCATTGTCTTGAAGAGACATTCCAGGGACATATCATAAGACATACTTTCCCATTTGAAATTTTAAAGTTGCTCTCCCAAGTGCCTGCCTCCCCCCTTCCCCTACCCCAGGCCCAAAATATTATTTTCCATCAAAATAAGTACCTCTCGAATTTATTGAATACACGTTTTGTTATTTTTCAAAATTCAGATGCATTTCCTATATGGGAGGGGGTGTGTGGGACTTTTGGTGGACCCTTTGTGTGTGTGTATGTAATATATATATATATTTTAAGTAAAAGTTGTTTTAAATAGCAGTTGATTTGCAAATAAGTGCTTGTTTTAATGTCTTTAAACTTGAATCTGTGTTATGAAATATATATATATACAGTGCGTAACGAAATGATAGGTCCACCCACATTTTTCAAAATTTCGACTCTTAATTGAGAATAAGAATCACTTTTTTGGTAGAGATAATTAATCAGTAATTGTTATAACTATTTTTGATAAAATTTCTTAAAAATAAATAATTCCTTTTTATTTTATGCAAATTTTCATTTTCAGACCGTTTCGAAAAGATAGGTCCGCCTTCAGAAATTTTGCACCAATCACGTTTATTTCCAAAAAATTTGCATAAATATCGTTGCTTAGTCTTACTGCGGGATTATGCTGACTGCTGTGGAGGTATTTAAACAGATTTGAACATCACGTTGTAATCAAACGAAATGGGTCGTCGTTGCAGTCTTTCGCTGGTTGAGCAGGGGAAAATTGATGCATTTAAAACGTGTGGAAAATCGAATAGAGAAATAGGTAAACTTTTAAACAGATCTCATAGTGTTGTAAACAATTATTTGCGACTTAGAAATGCTTATGGCAGTAAAAAATCATCTGGCCGCCCATCAAAAGTGACACCCCGACAAAGAAGAACTATCATAAAGGAGTTAAAATCTGGAAATATGAGCTTATCCACTGTGGCCAGACAACAAAACCCTCCAATTTCAAAATCTACAGTCCATAGAGTGGTAAAGAAGTTCGGCAATATAGTTTACGTGAAGAGGAAAGCGGCTCCGAAATTGACTAAAAAGCACAAAGAAAAGAGACTGAAATTCGCACATGAAGTGATGTCCTGGAAACAAGATTGGCATCGTGTGATATTCAGTGATGAAAAGAAATTCAACCTGGATGGTCCAGATGGCTGGCAGTACTACTGGCACGATCTGCGTAACGATAGACAGATATTCTCGAAGAGGCAAGCTGGTGGTGGTTCCGTTATGGTATGGGCCGGATTCGGAGGTGCAGGAAAAACTGATATAGCATTTGTAGACAATCGTTTGAATGCTGCAGGCTATCAACAGCTGCTTGAACAATATTTTCTTCCACAAGCAGAGCACATCGGGGGCCCATTCTTCATGTTCCAACAGGACAATGCTCCTGTGCACACTGCAAAGTCAACTTTCGAATGGTTTCTGGATAATGGTGTACATGTTATCGATTGGCCACCTTGCAGCCCCGACCTGAATCCAATAGAAAACATGTGGGGTATACTCGCAAGAGCGGTGTATGCAGGCGGAAGGCAGTACAAGAGTACTGCAGACTTGAAAAAAGCTATTTCCTCTGAATGGTCAAAAATCGAGAAAAAGTGTTTGCAAAAACTTGTAGAAACCATGCCGAATAGGATTTATGAGCTTATTCTGAAACAAGGTGGAAAAATTTGTTATTAATTCAACATTAATTTGATGCTTGGTTCAGTGGACCTATCTTTTTGAAACAGTATTTTCATGTAATTTTTGTTTTCCTTATTATTCCTATTATTTGTATATTATTCATGTATTATTTTACATTGAATGAAGTAATGTAGTTTATAAAATAGTACTTTGCACACAATAAAACCTTTTTTACCAACATAACTTTCGTTTTTACTGGTGGACCTATCATTTCGACACGCACTGTATATATATATATATATTTTCCAGTTAGGGTTAAAAATTAGGAAATAAGTCATTAGACACTTAGTAGTTTTTTTTATTTACTTCATTTACCAATATACTCTACTGTAAGGATTTTTATGTTTACTTTTTTAAAATTTACAAATTGTTTCTTGTATATTAATCTCGATTTGCAAAATGGATATTGTATTTTGCATAGCTCAAAAGTGAATGATTGTAGAATGTTGCAAATGTATACATGTGACTATTATGATGTCTAGTTGTACATCTGGCCTACCATCATAGAGATTTCAAAACAAGCTAATGAGAGAGCCAGTAATGATATTGTTATGAAAGTTGACATTTTTATGTGTAGAAAGTTATGCTTAAAAACATAAGCAGGATCTAGTCAACGAATGCATTTTATTTAATGAATATTCAGCCTGTAATGATTTAATTGTTATAAAAGTTGTTGACATTTTTATGTACAGAAAGCAATTCTTAAAGGCATAAGCAGGTCTAATCAACAAATGCACTTTATTTAGTAAATATTTGGCTCATAGATTGAGCCCATAATGTTATTGTTATGAAAGATGTTGACATTTTAGCATGTAGAAATTAATTCTTTAAGGTAGAAGCAGGTTCTAGTCGACAAATGCACTTCATTTAATGAATATTCAGCCTTTACTGCAAAATATTGTCAATGCTTTATTTTTTATTTTTTGCTATCTAAAAGAATTAGTCCTCTCTTCTTTAAAAAAGTGGTGACTAATGAAAGTCATAGTACTGACCACTAATGAATTTTCTCAGTTTTGCTCTTTGCCTATTTACAGCTTAGGTGAACTTTGCTCAGTTGCTCATAAATTTCTACTACAGGACATACTATATTCATGCTAAAAGAAATTGGCCTATTGCTATCACAAACTAAAATGCCCCACATAGTAGGCTACCCACAGATGTATTTACTTTATTCTAATTTGCTGATTAACTTTATAGACATTCATTTCATATTTTATTTTTCATGCAATTCTATAATATTTTGAATGCAATGATCTTTATAATACAAAATTATAAATATTGCTCTATTCTACCATGTTCAGAAAATCTTAAATTTTGAAAATTACAAAATTTTCAAATTAGATTATTCATAGTCAGTGATGTTCCAGGTGTCTGTCCAGAGGAAAACCTGTGTCTGTTAAAAGCCCCTTCACAAAATTATTTATCAGTAGCAAGGTGTGAGGTTTTGTCGGGGTCATCACTAATTCTAATTCCTCCCCCCCCCCCCCCAAATACGCACAACATCTAAATCATTCTTCTAAATCTCTTTATTATATGACACATTTTATAAGGAACTGTAAAAAGAAAGAGAAAAAAAATTATTTAGCAATATTTATTTTATTATTTTTTTTTTTTATTTAAAACTTAAATCTTAAAAAAATATTTTTATTAATTGATTATATTTAATCACATATACTCAGTTATTCTTTATCTCACTTTTGCTATAACTATATCCCGTAATATGGGAAAGTGTTTCATAATTTACAAGAGCTGCATGATTTGACATTGTTTTTCAAATAACATTTATGTAATCATTCTCTGACTCACTCTCATTTTTGCTGTATCCTGTAATATGCTATAGTTTAAATTAATGTGTGTAATAATTAATTGATAAATAATGATTAATTTAATTAAATATGGTATAATTTCAAAATTCGTGAGCATTTCATAATTTTACTGTCTTTTTATTATTATTATCATATTAACTTAACCATTCCCTGTCTTATTATCACTTTTATTATAGCACTATCTTGTAATATGGGAAAGTAATAGTTTATGAATGATGTTTTTGAGTAAGACAGGAATTTGTCTTACACACATGTAAACATGTATTAGCTAATCAAACTCTTCAATTTTTAATTTTTACCAGTTGCGATTACAAATTAATCTCATAATATGGAAAAATGTGTTCTTCATTTATCAGTGATGCATACTTTTTATCATGACAATTTATCTGCAGATTGAATGAAATAATCATTGTCCTTGACTCTCTAACTGTCGAACTGTCGAAAATCACAGAAAATTTTTTAATGACATAATTAAATATATGAATGCATATAATTTCAGAGAAATATCATGTTTTCAGCATGAAAGTACTTGGGGGAAAAAAAAAACATAATCTTTACTACTTTGTTATGAAAATAAATAAATTGAATAAAAATAAATCTTGCAATAAGAGAGAATTTGTTTTCATTCTTGGAGCAACAGAGTTGAAAAAGTAAAGAAGCGAATATAACTAGAGAAAAATAAAAATAGACGATTAAATTATACGCATGTGTTCATTGGAACATAAAAAAAAAAAAAAATCTTTTAAAAAATTAAGACGATATTTTCTACATTGTCTTCTAATATTGAATAAAAAGTATTTTATTGATGGGTTTTTTTCGAACGAAGTATATGATGATTAAGAAGCAATACTTTAATACTATTTTAATAATTCAATATTTTAAAGATTTATTGCTAGTCGACCAAACTTGGCTCAATTTGGATTTAAGGTGCATTAAATACAATAATTTTATGAATGCGTTTTCATTTCAAACATTTAATTGAACAACAAAATAATATTAATAATATAATAATAATAATAATTATTATTATTTTTTTTTTTATTGAAAAGGAAAAAAAAAAATAATTTTAGAACCACTTTGAGTAATTTGAAATTTGGCAGTGAATTAGCTCGGACGTTTCTCGCTAAAGTCTTTACTTATGCAATTGCGATAGCCATTTTAAATCGTCAACGGAATGAGAATAAAAATTTAAAAGCCACCAAGAAGCTCCTAAGCTAATGTTCTATCAAAGGAATCTATAATAATAAATGGAAAGGTTTGTCTGTCTGTCTGTCTGTTCTTTTATACGTTCAGCCCCTATTGAACGCAGAAGTACAAGAATTAACATACGGATGCTCTGGAGCCTTTCTGATGTTTTCCTCGAAACAGAATTTAAAAATCTTAATTAGTTTCGGAGATATTAATTAAAATGTTGACCCATGTTGATCGAAAAATGACCAAAAATCCTTATTGTTTAAAAAGAGGCATTCTATCAGCATTCAGCAGACTATTTCAACGGCTGTCTCTAATAGAAACAAAACATGTAAATGTCATTAATGTCACATGATCTTTAACTGGGGTTAAAAATTGCAAATTTCAAAGTGCTTCAAATTTTCTTTTTCGTACACAACACTTAATATACAACCTATTCAGCACAAAACCAACCTGCAGTTAAAATTTCATCAATTTTCATTATTAAACAAAGCAGTTACATTTTAATTTCAAATTAAATATTATTCCAACACGTAATCTATCTTTCAATAGACGATATGAGTTTCAACAAAATACATTTGAAGGAACTAAAAAATACTTTTTCTTTTTACTTCCATTACCCGACTACCGTGGTATATATAGGTTTTGGGATTGTCCTGATTAGGTTTTCTTTTGTATCTCAGCTACTAATTAAAATAATTTCATAAGTAACACATTATTTGAAAGCTTTGTTGATTTGGAATTGAACAGTAGATTACAGAAATTTCTACCGGCAGATATTTTAAAATTTCGATATTTCAAATTCTAATTAAATTATTTTTAATACATCATTCGAAAGATATTTTAAAGTTCTTTTAAATTATCGAAAGTTTTCACCAGATTTACACGTTTTGAGGTGTCCTGAATCAGTTTTCTTTTGTATCTCAGCTACTAATTAAAATAATTTCATAAGTAATACATCATTAGAAAGCTTTTTTGATTTGGAATCGAACAGTGGAATACAGAAATTTCTACCGCCATATGGCGCTGTAATAGTTTAAAATTTCAATATTTCAATTTCTAATTATGATTAAATTATTTTTAATACATCATTCAAAAGATATTTTAAAGTTCTTTTAAATTATCGAAAGTTTTCACCAGATTTACATGTTTTGAGGTGTCCTGAATCAGTTTTCTTTTACATCTCAGTTATTAATTAAAAAAATTTCACAAGTAATACATCATTTGAAAGCTTTGTTGAGTTGATACACATTTTAAAGTAATTTTACATTATCGAAAATGGAATTCGAGATTTCACCCGATTTACATGTTTTGAGGTGTCCTGATTAGGTTTTCTTTTGTATCTCATCTACTAATTAAAATAATTTCATGAGTAATACATCATTTGAAAGCTTTGTTGATCTGGAATGGAACAATAGATTACAGAAATTTCTACCACCAGATGGCGCTGTAATTTTTTCAATTTTCAATATTTGAAATTCTAATTATGATTAAATTATTTCTAATACATCATTCGAAAGATATTTTAAAGTTCTTTTATCAGAAATTTCTACCGCCAGATGGCGCTGTAATATTTTAAAATTTCAATATTTCAAATTCTAATTATTATTAAATTATTTTTAATACATTATTCGAAAGATATTTTAAAGTACTTTTATATTAACGAAAGTGGAATTCGAGATTTCACCCCCTTTACACATTTTGAGGTGTCCTGATTAGGTTTTCTTTTGTATCTCAGCTACTAATTACTTGAACAGTAGATTACAGAAATGTCTACCGCCAGATGGCGCTGTAATATTTTAAAATTTCAATATTTCAAATTCTAATTATGATTAAATTATTTTTAATACATCATTCGAAAGATATTTTAAAGTACTGTGAAATGAGGTGTTTTTTCTTTCATTTCAGATTTCTAGTTGCAGCTCTATCTATTTGATTTTTTTTTTAAATGTAGCCTGGCTTTAGCAAATTAGTGGTTTAATAAAAATGGTGTAACCCCTGTTTCGTCGTCAAGAAATTTCCTACCCCCTCATTTTTCCCATTCATGTTTGCCTTTTGAGCTATTTAGGGATTTGTCCAGTAAAAAATGGGGGAAAAAAAGTGGAAAGGAAATTTCAATTCGATGAAATGGCAGGTACTAGTTACATAAGGAGATTATTTCCAGTCCACCCCTTTTTACCGGCTGATGCGGTTCGCAGGCCCAGGTGTACAAACACATGGTGAATTAGAATTTTTTTAAATTTTGAGTCGAATTTTTTTTTTTTTTTTTTTTTTTTTTTTTAATTTTCCAAAAATTAAAAAAAAAAAAAAAAAAAAAAAAAGCGAAATTTCTTTCGTAAAATCAAAATGTGGCGGAACTTTAGTCCAATACCAGAATTTCCTTTTCTGCGTAGAAAGAAAAAGAAAATGATACTATAATGCATTGACAATGATTGTCAATAGATATGATATATGAAATATTAAAGATAAAAGAAGTAGAAGAAGGCAAATAAAGAGTATAAACATAATAAAAACACACATATAAAATTTATAGTATAGTAACATTTGTAACATAGCAACTTTTTATTATTATTTTTTAAATAATTTCTTTTAATAAGGAAATCTTTATTTTATTTATTTATATGTTAATTTATAATATTTATCAGAAAAATAGTAGTATATATTAGAAAGGAATAAACTTATTAGAATTTAAGTTTAATTAAAATGTATTTGTTTTTCATCTATTTAATTCCTTTTAAAAGAAAAATCTACATTTTCTTTTATTTATTATATTGGTCAGAATCAAATGGTAATACAGTGTAAAGAACGGGGGCTACAAAATACATGGTTCAAAGACTAAAATATTACATGCTGATATACAGCCATCTGTAAAATCGCAGTTCTTAAAGAATAACAGATCCACTTGTTTATAAATACCCAAACTGAAGTGCCTGGGAAAGAAAGACCTTTCTGCAGCTAGTGAGAACCTGAACTCGATGTAGTGCTAGCGCGAAGGAAGCTGCCATAGGCAGCGGTTACCCAAAGCAAGGTTTAGAGCAATTTCAATGTATTATTATTATTATTATTTTACGGTTTTTATTTATAAGGATGTATAACAGTGATTCAATTATTTTGAAAATTCATTTACATGTAGTGACCAGCTAAGCGGGCATAGCCTGCTAGTATAAGAATAATTGTATTATAAATTTGCAATTTTTATTACAGTTTAGAAATATAGAAAAAGACAAATAATTTATTTATTTATATTTCTCTTTTTTTTTTTTTCCCCTCTCTCTGTGTGTGTGTGTTTAAGTGGAAATATTATTGGATTAAAAGAATTTAGGTACTTATCTCCAAGACCTGGACCTTACTTAAAATTAACTTTCCTTATCTCATTAGATTCCGTTTCTAAAATAACACTATTGAAGTAAGTTCCTATCATGATTTTCTTCTTTGAACTTTATTATAAATTTCATTATTTACATTGGTCGTTATCAGCAGATTTCTGGAGTCTACTGAAATTTTCAAAATGCTAGTTTTTATTATCTTAAAGAAATTCTTACATTATCAGTTTAGACACATATATACATAAGCTGAATAAAAATCAGCAAGTTAAAAAAAAAATAATAATAATAACATAAATGCTGTTACCAAAGAATAATAATAATATTATTATTTAAATTTATTTATTTATTTATTTTTTTTAACTTTCCTACGAATTATTACTACTTAATTTTAGAAAATTTGGAGTGGAAGGATGATTTTTATACCAACTATGTGAAAAATACCAGAGTCGGGAATCGAACCCGGGCCTTCCGCTTAACGCGTGGATGCTCTACCACTGAACTACCCTGGGTGATAACCAGCTAGGCATTTCTCACATAATATTCATTGGCAAAGTCACAGAGTCTGCAAACACAGCTATATCAAGTGACATAATTAATCGTGGCACAACTCCAATAGACCACGAAATATATATCCAATATATATATATTATATATATCCAATAAAACTCATAAATATAGCCAATAATATCCAATAGACCATTTCGTGGTCTATTGCAGAGATGCCAACATGTCCGGAAATTCCGGAGTTGTTACGGAAATAAGGTATCAAATACGGTAATACGGAAATGACATAAAAAGTACGGAAAGTGGTAGTTTCTCCTCTAATTTCGTCTCTTTGCTGGCAGTCCGCTTTCGCGAGTCACGGCAGCACCGATTTCCGTACGCGGTGCGGCAGCAAACGTAAACAACAGCGAGAGGTAGGTGCTAGATCTACCCTTACGGAGAGAAAAATCGGCGAATCAGCGTGCAGTCTAGCGTAACTCCAATGACGTCAGTTAAATGCTCCGCCCTCCAGCGGTATGCATGGTAGATTTCTTCCTCCCTAGCTTGTATTAGAGGGAGAAAATTATATTTTATTCCTTGGCAATAGGTAATTTCACTCTAACCGTAACGAGTATCTACCGTGTTTGTTTTGAGGAGTGAGCGTCACATTTTGCTGCGCGCCCGCGTGGTTCATGTTGTGATTTTTTATTTTTGTCTGCCGCCCGCGTTATTGAATGTTATAACTCTTCAATGATAGTTGCCTTTAATATTTTTTATGAAAATGTCAGATCATCATGATCAACCCAAAAAACGCATCGCAAATCAAAAGTTTATTGAAGATTATGCAAAAAAAATGGCCGTGTTTGAAAGCCGGCAATGCACCATTTTCGGCATTTTGCACAATTTGCAATTCCGAATTTACTGTTGCGCATGGTGGTAATGATGATTGCAAAAGGCATATAAATGGCCCACGCCATCAGAAAGCGGCATCAGCTGTGAAAACTTGTAAACAAGTTTCAGACTTTTTCGAAATCGGAAGTTCGTCTGTAGCTACTAAAGCGGAAGCTCTTTTTTCAAAATTTTTAATCGAACACAATTTACCCATTGCAGCTGCAGACCATGCTGGACCCCTTTTTAGGAGCATGTTTCCCGACTCGAAAATTGCTGGCAAATATAGTGCAGAAAGAACGAAAACAACTGCTATGATTTCTCTAATGTCTAGTGAGACTTCTCAGAATCTTTCGTCTGAACTTGCTAAATCACCATTTTCCTTTTCAACAGATGGTAGTAATGATGGACAGAGTGAAACTTTATATCCTGTTGTTATAAGGTGTTTTGATGATAATAAGGGAGAAGTCATTTCTACCCTTTTGTCTGTCCTTTCCAATTCATCAGTTTCAACAGGAGTTAACATTTTTTCTTTAATTAATGATGAATTTTCCAAAAAAAAATACCTTGGAAAAACTGCATTGCTTTTGGGTGCGACAATGCTTCAGTAATGACAGGAAAGCATAAAGGTGTTGCAAAATTTGTCAGAGATGAGCACTCTGAGGTATTTTTAATGGGATGCTATTGCCCAAAGCACACACACACACATAGCTGCCCAAAATGCTGCTGCAAAATTACCTTACTCTATTGATGATTTACTGCGAGACATTTACTATTACTTAAACAAAAGTACAAAGCGACAGCAGGCGTTGAAGAATTTTCAGTCATTGTGTGGCACTGAAGCAAGGAAAGTGATGAAACATTCAGTGACTCGATGGTTGTCTTTAGAAAAATGTCTAAGAAGACTTTTAGAACAATGGGACTCCCTGAAAGAATTTTTCAAGAGTGAAAAATTTCAATTAACAAATAATGATAAAAATCGCAAACCTTTAACAAAAGCCAACTTCAACTCTAGCAGTGCAGCAAGTAGTTCATCTACCTCTATTAGTGCTGCAAGTTTTTCATCTCCCTGTGTTAGCAGTGCAAGTAGTTCATCTACCTCTATTAGTGCTGCAAGTTTTTCATCTCCCTGTGTTAGCAGTGCAAGTAGTTCCTCTACCTCTATTAGTGTTCCTTTATCTAATGATAAACAAAAACAAAAAAATCGCAAACGAAAATTAAGTGAACAACCAACAGAAAACCGGATTAGTAAACTTCCATGTATGATTCCACCGAAAGACAGGTTAGATAGAGTGTTATTTTCTTTAAATGATGATGCTAAAGTTAAATTGTATTGCTTCTTTCTCAAAAATGCCCTGCCTATTTTCACAAGAGTGAATGAAGTGTTACAATCTGGTGTACCGTTAGTACACAAACTTCGTAGAATTCTTTTGGAACTTTTGTCTGAAATCTATGCAAGATTTCTTAAACCTTCTGCCATTTCATCTGCAAAAAGCATTTTATGTGTTGACTTAAAATCAAAAAAGAATCATAGAGAGAAAGAAACAATAGTTATTGGCAGCGAAGCCAAATCTTACTTAAATGAGCTGAAAGCTGCAAGTAAACTTAATGATGATGATCTCAAATTGTTTTATAGAAAAGTGAAAGACTTCTACATTGCAGCTGCTTCATACATTGTTTCAAAATTTGATTTAACCAATCCATTATTAGAATGTGCTGAAGTAGTGGATATAAATTTACAGAAAACTGTGCCATTTTCACATGTGAAATTTTTTTTAAAGAAGTTTAGCCATTTCTTTAAAGAATCCCAATTTGATGAGATAGAATCTCAATTTTTTCGTTATCAGATGGATGACTTTTCTCAAGATATAATCAATTGTGATCGTGTTGATTTAGCTTGGCATAAAATTTCCCAACTAAAGAATTCCAGTGGTGAGTTCAAATATGATTTATTATCCAAAATTATCAAAATTATATTAGTTATACCACATAGTAATGCTGAAGATGAGAGAATTTTCAGTATTATTAGAAAAAATCTTAATGATTATCGGCCTAATTTGTCGAGTTCTTTATTGTCAGATTTAATGGTAGAGAAAGTAAGTTCTCTATCAAAAAGTGAAAAGTGCTATGATGCAAAATTTTCCAAAGAACTCCTTGTAAAATTGAAATCTTCCACATACAATTCTCTAAAGTAGTCTTAATATTTTTTGCTATGCAAATGAATGATTATATTTAAAAGGTAATTTGAAAATAATTTATATTTTTTATGTGGTTAATGTACTAGTGCTAATAGATTTTTATCATTACAATCTTTTGAATTTGTATTTTTTATGCTGTAGAATATAATATTTTAAGTATTTTTTCCATCTTATAACCTTGACTGATAATTTCTGTATATTTGTTGAATGTAAATTTGTAAATAAAACTTTTTAATTTGTAAATAGATTCCTTTCTTAATTTCTTTTCTGTTCCTTTAATTTTTATCAATTTATTCAATAAAATTTTATCTGAATAGTAAAGAGGGGCTGCAAAAAAGTTGACTTGGGAAAAAAAAAGACTGACTAGATTTTAATTAAAAAAGACTGGACTAGTCAGTTTTGATTAAAAAAGGACTGGAAATAATTATTTATTTTTAACTTGTATATCTTACTACACATTTCATTTAAAATCATACTCATATTCTTGTTTATTATATAGCATCAAATAATGGAAGAATATAATAAAAATACCCTTTATTGTAGGTATAAGGGCCATTTCTCATTATGATTTAAATAATTTTTCATATAGATCTATCTAATTGAATTCTGCGAAAAAGAGAAAAAATTTGTTAAAAGAATATTGTTATTTAAAAACTGCCAAATGAATTTTTTCCTGATAAATGTTACTGAATAAGATTTTAACAGTTGAATTAAGTTGGTTCATTTTTCTAATGAAGAGTGCTGTTTTATTTTTTTTTTTATGTGCAATTTAGAATTCTATTCATTGAATAGCTTTGTTTTATTTATTCTTATTTCATTTACTTTTTTTACTACATGAATAGAGTAATACTCTTGGTATCCGTATCATTATATTAAAAAAATAAAGAATCTTAATGCTGGCTTAAATCCATCCACTCTATTAAAGTGAACTTTTATTTCCATTATGTTTATGTGGCCGTGTGTAAATTATATGTATTTAAATTTTAGGGAGGGGAGAAAAGTGGGAAACGCATATGAACATTGCAGAGTTTTCCCCAGTCGTTTCAGAAGGATGTTGCACCTTGCCTTCCCTATGACTAGAAAAATAGCAAAAGTGTCTGGATTTTAAATGTTAAATGTGTCCATAAGAATTCAAAACTGCCCTTGTGAATCTAGAAAAAAGCCTTTTTTTTAATTATTAGCAGCATCCTGGCCTTTTTTTTATTATTAGCAGCATCCTGCCCTTTTTTAAACCTGCGGGAAACTCTGACATTGTATTTTTAAATAGTATGGTTGTAAGATTGACTCCTGAAAAAACTCCTGAAATACGAATTTTTTACTCCTGAAGAAGGGTGTAAAACTCCTGAAATTGAACTTACTCACTCCTGATGTAAGGTTTACAATGTTGGCGTCTCTGCTATTGGAGTTTTGCCACGATTAATTATGTCACTTGATATAGCTGCGTTTGCAGACTTGGTGACCTTGCCAATGAATATTATGTGAGAAATGCCTAGCTGGTTATCACCCAGGGTAGCTCAGAGGTAGAGCATCCGCACGTTAAGCGGAAGGCCCGGGTTCGATTCCCGGCTCTGGTATTTTTCACATAGTTGGTATAAAAATCATCCTTCCACTCCAAATTTTCTAAAATTAATTAAGGTTGATGAATAAAGACTTTCTATATTACTACTTAGTTTGTCAATACATAATCAAAAAATTTGTTATGATAATTTATGAAATACTGAATTAATTTTATCAATTTTGGGTTTTTACATTATCACTTTAAACACATATATGCATAAGCTCAATAAAAACCAGTAAGTAAAAAATCACATAAATGCTGTTACAAATAAATAAATAAATTAAAAATAATATTTCAATTTATTTATTTTTTACTTTTCTACCAATTGTTATTACTTAGTTTATCAGTACATAATCAAAAATTTGTTATAATTTTTGAAATACTGAATTTATTCAATCAAATTTGGGCTTACATAACTGAAAGTTAAAATTAATAATTAAAACATAAAAAAGTTTAAATGAATATTTTCTAGTAGTTCTCATTTTGCTTGAAGAAGTAATACTTAGAATTCGACTGAATTTAAAAATGAGTTGGCCAGCACAGCAGATAATTAAAAAGAAATTCTACTGTTTGTTTTGTTTTACAGAAGTTTTTCATTTATATATATATATATATATATATAAATGTATTTATATTAACTTTTGTGCTTGTATTTATTATTTAAGTAAATAATAATAGTAATAAACTAAGTCTTATCCTTTTAAAAAGTATGCCTGAGTAGACCATTTTGGCAATTAAGAAAAAATAATTTAAGTGCCATTGACGCCTGTTTATCAAAGTCTAATTTTTAACTCTGAGTGTAGCCTATTTATTTTCCAATATTTTCAGCATCTTAGCTTCTATGTTTTTTAGGATTATTGCTTTTTAGCAACACACTTTTTCCAGAAGTTTAACAATCTTATGCACTAGAAAAAATTCTCTCAATGCACTAGAAAAAAATTAGTGTTGGTGAAACTTTTAGGAAAAAAGTGTCGGCGAAATGGGGGTGAACCTTCCCTGTCTGCGAAAGGGGGTTGAACCGATAATGATGATTTTTCCCTTGTTTAGGGAATTTGTCGACGGAAGGGGGTAGGAAATTTTAGTGTCGGCGAAGCAGGGGTATAACCATAAAAATGTTTTGTTTAGGCACAGTTTGATCATGGAGTGCAAATTTTGAAGACATTTTTCTTTGAAAAAAAGAATTTGAAATTCATTAAGATTGAATTATTTAAAATCTTGTCTGTACCTGAGGAAAATGAGGGATGGAATTTTAAACAGTGCAAAAGTACTTTTAAATTATTTTAAATAAAGTAATGTGCACACATTTCCAAAAGTCACACTAAGCATACACAAAAACATTTTATTCCTAAAAATCTTTTGATAAGTAGACAGGTTAAAGAGAATAAAATAAAATGTGCTATAAAAGCAAATGCTTTCAGTTTCAAATTTGAGTGCAAATTGGCCATTTACAAAATTTTCACAGCTTTATTAATTCTGCTTTTGATAACATATTCTTTTCCCAATTTTTTATGATAAGAAAAGTTTCAGAAATATATTTGTATTAAATGTTTCAGGTGCAGTTTGGAATTCCCACCTGTTTCGTTATCTATTTTATTATCATTTTGAGTATTGATCTTTTAATACTTTTTTAATTAATTGTTGGCAAAGCAAAATACAATGTTTGTTATAATAGCATAGCTACCAACATTTCTAATTTTTAAATCAAATTTTTCACCAGTATTTCTAAAACAAAATTTTTCATAATTATTTTTTTTTTTTTTTTTTTTTTTATGATCAAATAAACTGAAAATCATTATAAAGACTTTCTGGTGTGAAGACTTGACATTTTTATAAGTGCTTCATCTATAACTAGAAAATTAAAATGCTGTAATTTGGAATTAAGAAATGAAATTGATAAGAAAAAATGTGGAGCAGATCTGAAGATTAAAAGCGAAGTATATATATACACACATACAGGTGTGCTTTGTCATTAAGGGCCAACAGGGCCTGGCTCCACTTACATTTTTTCTCAATCAAAGAAACAATACAATATTTTCTTCTATTTTCATTTGTTATAACAGTTCAAAAATATATATACAAAATAAAACGTTCACGAGTCCACCAATTTTCTGTTTCCCATCTTCTTCTCATAATGATTTATTTGTCAATATGTCCTTTTCACGTGCCATAAATCATTTAATGACTGGCTGTTAGTTCCGTATCTATAGAGAATGGGCACTTTTTGAGCTGCCCCAGCTTGGCACATTTATTTGTATAGTGTTTGTTGTACTAGTAAATACGTTAACCCTACAATTCCTGTACAAAAATTGGTGATGTCTGCCTTATTTTATTATTATTATTTTTAATAATATGATTTTTCAATGCATTTTTAAAACTTATATATGATAGTTTAAAACATTAGAGTTAAAAAATAAAAATAAATAAATAAAACAATTATGCTGAAGATTTATTACAAATATCTTTCTAGATTAGCATTTAAAATGAAAACTTATGTATTAATAACTTGAGACCACATTAACTAAATTATTTTTAATTTAGATAATTAAATCGAAAGGAACAAGCAATTGTGATAATTTTCTTCAAATATGCCTGTGATATATTAAAATTTTATGCAAATAAATTGTAAATGGATAAAATTTTTACATAAATAATTAATGGATTTATATTGATAAAATAAATTAAATATCTGCATAAAGGTGTTTATTCGGCTTAAAGTATTATTATTGAAAACTAATAAAAAAAAAAAAAAAAAAATACAATTTAATGCAAGCATCTGAGGGATTTTTTTTATTTTTTTATTTTTTCCCTTTTAAGATGATAGACAGTTTCATTATTTTCTTATTTTTTCTTATTTTTTATTTTCTTTCTTGAAAAATATTTTTTTTTTTTTTTTTTTTTTTTTTTCTTTTTGGTTTTATTTAAGAGTCAATCTTTAATTCCCAAATTAAATTGAATTTCTCTACATGCATTATTTCTCATGTTTTACTGAGTCAGAAAAAAAAAAAAATAATAATAATAATCAGGCCCCGCGCTAAGGATTTCAAATTGTTAGCCAATAAATTAGCCAAATTGAAAAATCATTAGCCAATTTTTAAAAGTGTTAGCCACATTTTATACACGAAATTTTTACAATGTACAGTTATACTACGGTGCATAAAACTCATTTAAAACAACAGGTGCTTATAATTCAACATAATATACCAATTTAATTGATTTTAATATTAATTGCATATTCATGGTACACTTTATTGCTGCCAACTTGCCAGAACTGTTATGATTTTTCTAATTCATAATTGCTGCTACATTATTTTTAAAAAGAGTTTTACTTTCATTTTATGACCGTAATCCAATTTTGTAGATTTTATGTCATTTTATTTTTATTAAGTACTTGAAAGGCAAAAATATATAGAAATATAGCAAGATATTATAGTATTGGTGTAAAAGTAAACATTTATGATAATTACAAATTAAACAAATAAAATACCAAAAGCAATACAATTAAAAAGCAATACCAAAACTAAATTCAAATATTTTCCATTTGTATTTTTAAGAAAAACAATTTAAGTTATTCAATTTTATGTTCGCTTCTTAACTGAATTTCTTAAAAAGTTTCAAAATTGAAAGACTCGACTGCTTTTTAATGTACAGCTTTTGCAAATTCAAACTTAAAAAAAATTCCTAATTGTATTTTATCCTTACCTTTAAAACTATTTGAAAGAATGTACAGGCTGAAAATCATGACAGGGTAATTTATTTGCATAAAATTGATAAATAAAAATGAGACATTTACAATGCTGAAGAGGGCTGCGATGACAGCTGAAATATATATGTTGTTTTAAAGGATAAATTTTAAGGTATTGAATTTTTTTTTAAATATAATTGTAATCCTTTTTCATATTATACCAAATAAAAATGAGATTTTTACAGAATATTAAAAATAAAACTAAATAATAATAATAATAAAGAAAAAAATTTTGATATAGAAAAGAGGCTACAATATGTACTGCATTGCCTTGCCTTACACACTGAAACGCCTGTTTTTACTGGTGTTCCAGCATTCAAATGCCTTATCAAAATCGAAATGTTTCATTTCAGGTCCTTCACTTTGAATTAATATTAAATTATTAAGAGTTTGGACCTTCAAACTGTTTCTTAAGGCAGTCTTAATAATGTTTTGTTTGCTGAAGCCTCTTTCAACATTTGTTGTTGTAACAGGGCAAGTTAATGCTATGGTTGCTAGCAGCAAAATATTTTTGTATGCACCACAGTTACCATATTTTTTTTAATGCAGGCACCAAAAATCTTTCATTGATAAATCCTTGTGTTTGAACATGATCTGCTTCCATGTTTGCCATTCTGTTGCGAGTTCCTCAGAATTAATGATGGCTGGTAAAGATAGATTTTTCGAATTAGTTAGCTCATGACCAAACATTTCTCCAAGCTCTCTTATTTCTTCTTTGCCAAAATCTGGAAGATCATCTTTATCAGTTGGTATTTTGCATGGATTAAAAATTTCAAAACGATAACAGACTTTGTCTGATGCATATCTTTGCCCAATATTATGAATGATACTTTTTAGAAAAGACACTGCAGTCTTGAAAACAGTTTCCACTTGCTTTGAATTTATGGAGATTGTATGATTTTTATAATTCAGTTCAGATTTAGTTTGATAATCATTAGGCAGGGAATCAAGAAATTCTTTGAGATGCTTACACTGGTCTATATTCAAATCATCACCTTCAATCATAGAATTCAAGGCATACTGACATGATTCAAGGTTGTCTATGACATCTGAGAATACCAATTCTGAACTCTGTAATGCTAAACATGTGTTATTAAGGGGCCCGAGGGCATCCACTAAAAAATGAGTCATAGCAATAAACTGAAATTTTCCTATGTTTTTTTGCATGCATGAAGCACGAATGTTATTCTTATTTGACTCTATATCTGACTGTAAGGCTGCCAATAAGGGATCAATAGATTCCAAAATAGTTTGGACTCCAGAATAAAAAGACAGCCACCTTGTGTGGAAAACCTGTTTAAATTTTAGAACTTTAGCTCCTAAAGCATTTTGAGAATTTCTCAGAACATTGGAATTTTTTGGAGAATATTTGTAATATTTATAAATTTCATTCAATATTGTCTGATATTTAACCAAATATGAGACAGAATTTGCTGCTTGCGAACTAGCTAAAGCTAGCCTATGACTTGCGCAGTGTTCCGAGATAATAAATGGGTTTTCTTTTTTAAAGAGGGTAACAAGACCATTTCTACACCCAGTCATGGTGCTTGCTCCATCTGTACTCAAAGCAATTAACTTATTAACAGGTAAGTCTTTCTCCTTTAATATTTCCAGAATTTTAATATAAATTTTCTCGGCTGTACTGCCCTCATCTAACTGCACCAAATTTAAAAAACTAGTAAAAACCTTACCTTCCACAACTGATCTTACATACAGCATTAAATTCTGGCAATTGCCAATATCAGTCGATTCGTCTATTTCCAAGCCATAAAATTTGGCTGTCTTGATATTTTGTAACATGTCATCTTCAATTACTGTCTTTAAAGCATAAATAAAGTCATCAATACATCCATGATGCGTATATTTTATCTTATCATCTTGTTTAAGAAGCTGGAGTTGAGAACATCCTTGTTGTAACATTAGTTCTTGAAGAGAAGTAAATTTTTCCAGTGCTAAATTTTCTTTACAAATATAATACACATTTTTCAGGGTGGAAATAATAGCATCCTTCACTTTTTCATTAGCTTTACTAGCAGCTCGTACCATTTCTTTCCTATCCAAAGCACACTTTGCCTCTGTTGCAAATTTATGATCAGCTGTCTTTTCATGCTTTGAAAAGTCGTCTGCTTTAGGCCAATCACTCGATTTTCCGCTTGTAAACGTATTACTTCGACCGGCATCTATACACCACTTACATGTTAGAAGTTTTTGGTCGGAATCATGCTTCAGCCATTTATATTTTGTAAACCAACTAGTCTGAATTTTCCGAGATGGCTGATTCAATGTGTCTATTGATTCCATTTTTTTTCTCTTCACACCTTCTTTTTGAAGTGATTGAGAAGCATTTGAATCAGATGTTTTGGTAAAAAAACTAGTAATGGATTGCCTTCCAGCCATCATACAAATTTTCTGTTAATATTCAATCGTTATTTTAAGTTAATAATCTAAAATGTCCTTAAGTATCATTTCACTATTCTGATTTTTGTGTTCAAAACACATTAAAAATAAAACAAATTTCAAGAAACGGTGCTAAAACAATAAAACTGAAACGAGATGATCTCGGTTCGGCGCCGACCGACGTATTTTATTTACAAGCATGCAAAGAGAAGAGCGGCGCACGTGGGATGTGACGTCATGCGCAAGGCAGAATGTGCAGTGCAGTAAATCAACGCAAAGGAGAAACGAGAAACCATCCCTCCGCGAACATGGAGGTAGCAGAAAGAATTTGAGGCGGCAGACAGACAACAGAGACGGAAGCGCGAAGAGATAGGCTGACTGTAACTGTACGCACGTTGATGCTTTTGTTTATTTCGCTGGAATCTGGAATGAGCGTGTTATGAAAAAATGAAAACTCGGCACACATTGTTTTACAACTTATGTTTCGGTCGATTTATTTATTTACAAAAATATGGTAATTTTTTTTTTTTTTTTAATCTTTGTGAGAAAACTGGTGAAAAATAAATCGTTCGCCAACATTTTCGCAAAAATAAAATTTTTATTGCCAATTTTCTGATTTGTTCGCATTTGGCGAGGTGGCGAATGCTTAATGCGGGCCCTGAATAATAACAATAATTTTACTTATCTAATAGTAATATTAAGCTATTACAGTGAGAAACACTGTATTTTTCTAATCTGTATTGATATTACAGTACTTACAAATTTCTAAATTGCAATGTAATTTCTTGATAAATGTTTATTTTATTTCTTTTTCTCTTCTTTTCTTTTCTTTTTCTTTTTTTTTTTTAAGCTTAGAAATATGGATATAACATTTGAAATCTTTATTATTAAAAGATGTGGAGATATCATGGTCACATTAAAAAATATATATATACACTAAGCGACAAAAAAAAAGCCGCACTTGGATGTTTTCCTTTTCGCCTTCTACAACCGCCATTTTTATCGTTTAAAAAGCAAATTTTCGAACAGATTTTACTATGTTGTCCTCCACATACACTTTAGCTTTGAGTCTAGTGTTAAAAACAAAATGCAATTGTCAGGAAAATTGCAATTTTAGAATTTATTTCAAAAATGGTAAGAATAAGGCAGTTAACGATGCCACAAAAAGTATTAATTTTTAAATGAAAATCAAAAAATATTTTAATACGTGAGATGGCAAAATAATTAAATGCTAACGAAATATTGGTAAAATGAATTTTAGCAAAATATAAATTTTTTTGGCCGTTTAAACTGGGAATTTGGCTTTAGGCGGTCATGTTGCTCATCCAAGCAAGATAACCACAAGTTAAAATGCGAATGTTTAAAAAATCGATTTGTATCATGTTCAGAACTTAAAAAAGATTTTAAAAAAGTGTATAGTAAATTACTTTCTTCAAAAACAATGCGGGAACAATTAAACAAAGCGGGTTAAAGAACGGAAGATTTGCGAAAAAAGCCATTATTAAGGAAAAGAATTAGAAAAAACAATACTTTAGTTAACCAAAATTTAAAAACATTATCAGTTAATTATTAGGCTGAACTGGTTTTCTCTAATGAATCAAGTTTTCTTTATTTCGTGCAGTTGAAAAAAGCTAGAATGAAGACGAAAATGTGACCGACTTAATGAAAATCGCACTTTTAAAACAGTGACACATTCTCCGTACATTATGGTACGGAGGTGCATAACTTTTCAAACACTCGGGGAAATTTTTATGCTCAAGGGATCAATTAACTCGAAATAAAACAAAATCTGCATAAAAGTGGTGTCTGACCGACTATTTTGGAGGTATCTTAGACATTTCCGTAAACAGCATTTGAAGATAATAAGGCACCTTACTACACGGCGTCTGTGGTAAGTTTATTCACTTCAAATTGTCAAATTTTCTTATACATTCCCATGAGAACCTATAATTCTGTAAGTAATCATACTTTTTTTCACTTTAAGTTAAATACCACAAAAGATATAGTAGAATTTCATCTTTACCAGACAGGGAAATGGTCAAAATCGCGATCCGCTCGAAAATGTTTCGTCTATAAAAAGGCGGGGGAGAGGGGAGAGGATTCGAAATTTGCAGCCTATAACTCTGCCAGAACTAGAAAAATGTATTTGTGATATTTGGCACATTGAAATTTCTGAGATTTATATTAAAACACTGTATAAAACTATGCCATTGCGCATTAATGCAGTAATTCCATATAAAGGTGGCATTAACCCAATGCAGAATACATATTTTTAGCAAAAAATTGCTTAGATCTAACAAATAAATAGTTTTATTTCATATATTAAAATATAACTTGTTTATTTCATATAATAAATTATAATGGAATGCAAAGTGTATAGTTATGTTATTATGTTCAAAAAGAAAGTTTTATGCAGATTTTTGAAAAGTACTTCGTAAAGTGCAATAAAGCGAATTATTAAATTGAAAATATACATAGGTATCATTTCATACCTTTGGTATTATGCAAACAAGACAGTTTTATTTGTTTCAAACATTAATTTTAAAGTTATTACAAATAAAAAAGGTATAAGTCATTTTTACTGCAGTGCGGCTTTTTTTTTGTCGCTTAGTGTATATCTAGAGAAATTTAAATTTTGATGGTGCATAGCTTGCATTAAGAAAACATTTTACAAACATGTATTTAAAAAATTAAATTTAATTAAAAACAGTTTAAAAGCATATGCACGTTCATTCAAAGCTTTTCGCTTTAATTTTTATAGCTTATACAGGAGTTGCGAAAATGATATGTAGTGTTAGGTTTTGAGGCCAGTTGACTAAAAGAGGGTCCTAGACTTAAGTGGTGTACCCTCCTTGTGGAATCATTCTAAGGGGCTTCCATCTCATCTTTACGCAAGTTTAAGAGAAAAATATGGAAAACTCCAAACAGTTTGCCCGACAAAAGCGACTGGGATTCGAACTCAGAACCTCCATGTACCAACTTTGAGAGACTGAATTTTGATGTTCCATTGATAAAACCATTGCAGAACTTTTCAGTTGTAGTCATAAAAACTTTAATTTTTGGCATATTTTAATGTTTTTTCTATAATGTTAAATTGAAGATTAGCTATTAAAGAAAAGAAAAGTTTATTATTATTATTGCATATTAATGTTAAATTCCACACATCGTATGATGGTTCATGCCCCACCTGAGAAAATTGGCACGAGCCGCCACTGTATATATAGAGGGCTCCAGAAATTTGAAAAAAAAAAAAAACTGGTTGCCAGCAAAAATTTGTGGTAGCCAGAAAAAAAATACCCCACTGCCTTTTTTTTTTTTTTTTTTTTTTTTTTCAATTTTGAAGTTTACTTGAATATATAGAAAATAAAATTCTATGCATAAAAAACAAATATTTGCTAGGTTAGAATGTTACATCAGGAACACATCAAACCAGTTTTTTATTTTCACTAAACCAATACAGAACTGACATTGATGCATCATTATTCCAGTGCAACAATTCAGCACCAAGTCACAAAGCAAGCGCAAACAGGAGTGGTGTAAACCAATTCCTATAAAACAGTGCAATAATTTAACATTGAGTTCTGAAATGTTCACGAAGAAAAGTGATGTAAATCCCCTAATGGTGTATTGATTCATAATAGTGTCGCAAAACATAGTGAGAGGAGCGAGAATCAAAACGGCAAGAGTTAGTCAACATCAAGAGTGGAATTGGAGCCTGATTCTGGGACCAAATTTTTCACCAAAGTATTGAAAAAAAAAAAAAAAAAAACCTGTTGCGTTTCCTTAAAGTTGAAAACATAATTGTCAGTTAAAATATATTGGTCCACAATGGCGAACTATGAGCCCTGTATGTGTGTACATATATATATATATATATATATATATATATTTTTTAATTTTGTGAATGGAAAAATTTTTTCTCACACACACATGTATATATATAATTGTCACTGTTTTTTTTTTTTTTTTAAATTGAAGTTTTGTGTAATGTCAAATTAAGAATTCCTTTAAAAATTGCTCTGTTTGAATTGTTTCAAGAATTTTTCTTAATAAATGTATTTTCCGTTTAGGGCTTATAACACTCATGTTTACTAATCCAATATGGGTGGTTAAAACCAGAATGTGTTTACAGTATTCGACTGCAGATGGTTTACCAGCATCTAAGCATTATAGTGGAATGTTAGATGCTCTTGTTAAAGTATATAGGCATGAAGGCATCCCTGGAATGTATAAGGTATTTTCTTAAAATTATTTTATTTTTTAATAAAATGCAGCTTGGGGTAAAAAGTGGTGGTGTTTGTGGGATTTTAAGTTTGAAAAAGATATTTAAAAATGTATAATAAAATTTATGATTACTCATTTTAAGATTTTTCTTTCTGCTTTAATGATTATGAAATTTTAATTTTAAGGTTACAAATCAGTAAAATTCACCCTTTCTCTTTTATCCCTGAAATCTTAATAAAATTTTTGCTTCATTATCATAAGGATATCTTATTCAACAATAAAGTTTTTTTATTTCTACTCTTTGAGCATGCCACCTTTTTATTTTAAGGAGCATTTAAATGAATAAATAAATTTAAATATTTTATTTCATTAAGTAAAGTTAGAGCTCGAATTTTCAATCACGGGAAAAAAAAAAAAAGTTTGCACTAAGATAAAAAGCAACATGTTCAAATAGTGCAATTAAAAAATAAATAAATAAAAATAAAAACTTCATTTTTGAATGACATAGCTTTATAAAACAAAGCAACAAAAATTCCATAGGATTACACGGGAAAGAAGAAAGAGTGAATCTGACTGGCATGCAGCCTTAATGTAAAGTTTTTAGTTACGTCACATTCTCTATAATATACAGCGTGTCCAATAAGTCTGTTGACATTTTAAAAATTTATAACTATTGAATGAATTGATAGAATTGAGTGCAGTTTGTGGAAAAAATCATTTTCGTGAAGGGGAATTTTTTTGGTTAAGAAAAAATAATTAAGCTGTTTGTCGATAAAGGGTGCTGTGCATGACCAGATCACACATCTTCATGAAAAACTGTACTTATTTGCATGCAAATGTTTACAGGCATATAAATCCTATTCTATGTGTCCGTCGCACAGTGGTTGGAATTTCAAAAAAGCTGGCCAAAAGTCGAAATTAAAGAAAACAAGTGAAATTGTGATGTATATATATGTTTTCGAGGTCGCTGAATCCGAATCTGACATCGGTTTCTTGAAAACTTCAAAGGCAAACTCAAAAACAAGATGGCGGATCCAATATGGCAGACAAAAAATTAATATAAGATGGATAATTCTTATATTAAGGGGTTTTTGAGGGCACTGAATTCAAATTTGACGTTAGTTTTCATAAAAAAAGTGATATTACACTCAAAAACAAGATGGCGAATCCAATATGGCAGATCAAAAATCAAAAAATTGTTAACACACATACAGCTTTTACACATACAGGGGCAGGCAGGGGCACCCAATTCTTTAACGGCTGAATAAAATGGACATCCCTTAACACTCTCCACTTTGAATCAATGCAGGATCTTGCGAGATAAAAAAGTTTCCATACTTTGAAACTTTTGGTTATGTTATAATTGAGGTTAACTTCAAAAAGCCGCTCAGGAGATCACTTGATGGAAAAAAATAGGAATACAGCATAAATATTATCTACTAACCTCCACAATTGTCGGCCATATTTTGTTGAATGTTGTTGTTGCGAAATTTTCCGAGAAACACTATTTGTTTAACTGTTAAAATGCATTAACAATTAAAAAGAAAAAATTGTCATGTTTTCCACCAGCCTACACTTAGAAATATGTAGATAGAATAAATTTTTTTCCTCACAGTTTCATTCAGTGGCTCCCTCTGAAGGTATTTCCGCGGTACTTACGTCTACAAACGCGCCTAAATTTTTCGACTTTTGGCCAGCTTTTTTGAAATTCCGACCACTGTGCGTCGTCACCACACATAATACTGCTAACTGCAATTTCAGTCATTGGTTCTTACCTAAGGGAAAACATCTTCACCAATAACGCTTTATCCACCAAGTCAGCATTGCAATTAAAGCTTCATGTATGCACAAGTAGGAGGCAAAATAAGAAATACAGTAGAGAGTCAAAAATTTGCACAGCTCAGGACCAGAGGTTGTGCGGATTTCAGGGCCCATAAAAAATGATTTTCACTTTGAATAATATTCTGTTTTTATTATTCAAACTAAACACATATTAGTGAATAATGACACTGAGTATTAAATTACTAGGTACATAAGAATAATAATGAACATATATTAACAAAAATATATAATATAAACAATAAATAGAAATGAAAAAAAATATTTGTCAAATTTAGATAAAATCTGTTCACAATTAGCTAGTTTTAAACTGAACTTGAACCTGCATGATTTATTTACTTTTTTATTTATTGTAAATAGTAGTAACACAAATTTATTTTTCTACGAATTTTATTGAGTTTTTCCTTACAAATTATGCCTTCATCAGAAAGCATTTAAAAAAATTTGTTATTATTTACCTTTCATCTTTTTCAAAAATTTTGATTTGCTGCTCCGTAATTTATTAATAGTGAATTTCATTGTTTGTATCTGACAAGCTGTGTGGATTTCGGACTTCGGTGGATTTTAGGTCGGCGGATTTCTGGCTCTCTACTGTAAACTGTTCTAATCGCAAAATTGTGCAATTTATAGGACTTTCATTTGCATATTTTTCTGTCACATCCAAGAGAAAAATTTAGCTATTTGTCTAACTATCGACGACAAAAAAATTAAGTATATTTTTTTCTTTACCAAAAAAAAATCCACTTCACAAGAATGATTTTTCCACATACTGCGTTCAATTCTATCAATTCATTCAATAGTTATGAATTTTTAAAATGTTTACAGGCTTATGGGACACCCTATATAAAAAAAATATATATAATTTTTTTGAAATCAGGAGTGATTGTGTTTAAGTAATTTAAACTGATTTCAAGTTTTTCAGATATTTCTAAATAAGTGATTTTTTAATGAAAACTGATTTACTTCCAAAATTATGCTTGGCAGTGAAATTGAGCCTCCATTAACCCCAAGATATGGTTTAAGCCTATATGTGTAAGGTTAAAGCATTAAACTCATAAAAATCAATTTTTATATCTAATTATTACAATTCATATTATTTCATAGGGGCTAGTACCTGGCATGTTTGGGGTGTCTCATGGAGCTCTTCAATTCATGGCTTACGAAGAAATGAAAAAACGCTATATTAGTTATTATCAGCTGCCTGTTGGTGAAAATATTAAACTAGTAAGTAATTTTTAATTTCATGTAATTCAAGTTCTGTGTGTCCAAATAAATTACAAATGGTTATTAAACTAATTAATTTATAAATGATTTAAAACTTTGTACTTCTAGGTAAAACTTTTTTTTCTAATTGTTATATTTCAGAAATAAACTCTTCGGCTGTTTACTTCTAAAATAATAGTCTAAAATATCTATTCACTGAGCTGTTGCTTTTTCCACAATACACTTATAATTCAAAATTGAATAATCAGCTTGTTTTTTAAGTTTGCAGGTCATAAATTATAGTCATGAGGTTTAGCTTTATATGCATAGTTTTTAATCTTAAATTGAAATAAGCGTTATTTTAATAAATTGTAAAAATTGTACAGTGAAACAATATTACAATTTTGCCTTTTTCAAATGTGGTCAGGGGATTCGTATATTCGGTAATGACATACATTTGTAGGCTCAAAAGAAAATTCTTTTATTTATACATTATTAATTTAAAACTTTAAGAATAGACCAGTTTAATTGATTTATAATGCTTTTCTCTCTTTGATCATTGTTGAGTTGATAGAAATTAATTGTAAAAAGAAAATGAAGTTTATTTCATTTTTATCACAGCAAAATTTCTTTTTGTATAAAGAAAAACTTCAAGGACAATAAGGAATGTTGTTATATTTACTTATTAAAATAAATATACAAATATATATTGAAAGGAATATAATTAAAGATAATACTGATATATTATTTTTTATAAGTTAAAGTGGATTCACAAAGAGAAAATAATAAATAAAAAAAACGTTCAAATAGATAAAAATTAAATCACCCATCACTCTATAACAATTAGATATTCAGATTTTAGAGGCAGCAATTTTCCATACCAGTATAGTCAACAAAAATTGTTTTCAACCAATGATGAGCAATGTCACTATTGATGGAAGACCAATGTTTGCCAATCACAAAATGCATCAAGTAGGGCAACTGTTTGTATTCAATTAGAAGTTTCCTGGGAGAGAGGGAAAACTTCTCATTTAGCTTAGCTACATCTAAAACAACCACTAAACATCATTCACATTCTGTAAACAACAAATAGGGGGAAGGGAAAAAAAAAAAAAAAACACTGCTCATGTTGAAAGATTGCACCAAGAAGCATGAAAATGCTGAAAAAGTATGTTTAATAATGGACATGATATTGGAAGCAAATGAGGGGGAAAGGTGCTTAAACTATTGTTAAATGTGCAAAAATTAATGGTTAAAGGTTGAAAATATATTTTAAAAAGCAGATGTTTTAACGGTTTAAATATGTATCTATTAATAAATTTTATTTTAGTTAAGAAATAAAACAAAAAAGGTGATGTCATAGGTGTATCAGGGCCTGCTTTTACCATTAGGCAAACCTAGGCATTAGCCTAGGGCCATCCAAGAATGAAATACTGTGCAAGAACCTTTTTTTTTTTTTTGTATATATGAATGGATGAAAGAAAATAAAGCAAAAATCATAAACTGATTTTTAGTTTTCTTTCTTTTAAGGCATGTGTGTATATTCTATTGTAAATCAAAAGTAACCTTATATTAAATGAAGGTTTGGCGCCGGATTATTAAAACCAGAAAAAACTACAACGTCAGAAATGCCAAAGAAAAATATTTGGGAAGCATACAGCTGTTTTGGTAGCCTTAAGCATACCGTCTTCAGTGCATAAAGAATTCTGGAACTGGAGAAGTGCTTCGTATATATAGAAGAGGGACCGAATTCTGTTCAACCAATAAGATTATGGGAAAGGTGGGGAGAGTGGCCAATAGGAATTTTAGAAACGCTGGCTGTGTAAACTGCTGAAAAATTAAGAAAATATGGACAGAATGTAAAATTTCCAACAGTCAGACAAATAGGGAACAGCGAAATCACAATTTTTAAGATCTTTTATAAATATAAAAAGCTTCAAAGAAATAGAGTTCATGAATGGATTTAGGTCTGTAAATTATTACACATATTGTCACAACATTGACCATGCCTTAGAAACCTTAGATTTCATTGATAGTAATATCCAGTTTACATATGAAATAGAAAATAATGGCTCCCTACCATTTTTTGATAACCTCGTCTCTCACACTGTAGATGGATTTTCAACCACCGTCTATCAATGTTTCTGCTATGGTCGTATTTTTTGTGAAATGCGAAAAGACTTTTGTGAAATGCAAAATTGAAATAACACATTTTTGCTTTTTTGCTAAAGCATCTTACTAAACACAAATTGAAAAAAAAAAAAAAAATCTTCAGCAAAAATATTATAACAAATCTTTCATGGAAAAAAATTGCAACATTGATCAAGAAAAATCAATTGGTTATAAGGGAAATCAAATGCTGAACTACGCAATCGCACACAGAAAATCAATTTGTAAATAAACACTACTCTTCGATTTTTCACGCAGCTTTCAAAAAATGCTGAAACCATGGAGGTAGATATATTAACCTTCTACCTCCATGGGTTAAACTAGATACTATGCTCACATTGCAACACGGATATATGTGAATCGGTGTATGCGTGTGTCGGATCTAGTTTAGCCTCGTACCCGCATGTAGGTAAGAACGAAGTGAGTACTCTGGAGAGTGGCTTTGGGCTATTAGAGATATTCTTTCATGTTGCTGCGGCTCGTTTTTCTTGAATATATTATGGTATAATTATGGATAAATATTTAAAAAACAAAGGAAAAATGATAACTCTGATTCACAAAGAGATGATGAAAAGAAAGCTAAAACTACAAATGCAATTATTAATTACTTTTTGTTTTTCATTTCAAATTAAAAAAAAATTATTACCTTCTGTGTATAATTCTTTAAAGACCTCATTAAAAACTTTTAAGTTTAATTTACAAATGAAAATTAGACATATCATGGAGTTTAGAATAATGTGTGAACTGATATTCATCTTTTCTACTGTTTCTGGCATTTTGCTAAAGCTTTTTTCTTATTTCAGCTTTTTTGCTAAAGAAAACTTTTACTCAGCTTAAACCCTGCTGTCTATCGTAAAAATTTTGCAGTCTCTCTACATCCCCATGCGCGTTCATGTCATCCACCTAACCAAAAATTAGCTGCTTTCTATACTTTTGTTAACCGTGCCCTTAGTATTTGTTCAAATCCTGTTTTATTAAGCTCTGAAATTAAATATCTGAAAGCCATTGCAATTGATAGAGGTTATGACCCTTCCATTATAGACAAAGCTATCCAAAAATTACAACTCCCTCGTACTTCGTCTACTAAAATCAGTCTCTTTTAATATCAGTATTGTTTTATCCTCTTTTCCTAAATCTAGTCAAGCCACAGCAAAAATTCGCAAACAATATGATTTTAAAATAATATTTTCGCCTTCCATTAAACTCACCTTTTCTCAGTTAAAAGATCCTATAGATATGCATAATTCTTGGGGCATTTATAGTATTTCCTGTCAGTGTGGTTTATCATCATTGCCCAAACTAAACACAGTCTTAAATTTCATCTAAAAGAACATATTAATTACGTCTGCAAACAAGAAACCAATAAATTGGCTATTTCTAAGCATTGCTGGGAGGAAAATCATAATTTCAAATTTGATTCAGCTGAAATTTTTTTGCAGACCTAAATCCATTCATGAGCTCGATTTCTTTGAAGCTTTTTATATTTATAAAAATCTTACAAATTGTGATTTTGTTGTTCCCTATTTGTCTGATTATTGGAAATTTTACATTCAGTCCACATTTTCTTAATTTTTCTGCAGTTTACACAGCTAGCGTTTCTAAAATTCCTATTGGCCACTCTCTCCACCTTTCCCGTAATCCTATTGGTTGAACAGAATTTGGTCCCTCTTCTATATATACGAGCACTTCTTCAGTTCCAGAATTCTTTATGCACTGAAGACGGTACACTTAAGGCTACCAAAACAGCTATATGCTTCCCAAATATTTTTCTTTGGTGTTTCTGACGTTGTAGTTGTTACTGATTTTAACAAAAGTAACCTTCTTTTCACTTTGTGTAAAAACACCATAAGGTATTAAAATATTTACTTTTAATGAATATATGCTTTGAATTGTATTGGAATAAGGAATGAAAGCTAGATATTTTTATAATTAGATGAAAAAGAGGAAGGCAGAGGGGATGATGTGGGATTTATAATTGCAACATGATAATAAATGGTGGCATTCGTTATTGAGGGTACATGACACTTTGGTCCCGCCACTTTCGTCCCGAGGAAATTTTGATCCCGCCATTTTGGTCCCGATATCAGGAATAATCAAACAAAGTATTACAGAAAAAAAGCGAAATTCTTTTTTCGTATTTCGAATTCTTGTCATTTGACTTGAAAACAAGGGGGTAGGAAAAGACAAAATTATTATCATTATTATTATTAAAATAGAAAAAGGACAGCAAATACATGAAGGAACTTCGGGTAAAAGAGAACTTAGACTAATTTTTACAATTGGAGAGTTATATATATACAATCTTTGTTGAAAATGGTGTAACTATAAAACACGTTGAACAGAAAATTTATTATTTCGGAGTGAACTTTGAATGATAAAGGGTATTAGATGCCAGCGAAGATCTAAGCATTGTTAATTTATCGAAGTCCTGAAAATTTTAGTTTAAATAAAATACAAGGTTTTTAAAATAAAACACTGTTATGCGGCTGTTAAATATCACATTCAAATTTAGAGTGTTCGAAATCGATGCTTTATCCAAGCATTCTCTAAATGTTAGAGTTTAATAATAAAAGAAGATACGAGGAACCTAAATAATGATCTCGGGATTTAATTTGTACAGATCTGCTAAACTTGAGTTGTTTTCTGCTCTGTCAATCAGGATACATTTGTCAAACACAGAAAATAGTTATACATCACACAGAATTGTAAAAGCATTTTTCCTTCCTTATAATCTTTACAATATTGTTTAAGAAAATTTCGATTAGAAGCATCCCTCCCCCCCTTCTTTTTTTTTTCAAATGCGCTGAAACGAAACAGTGAAATTCCTTTTAATTGTCTGTTGGAGAAACAGGTGTGAAACGAATCCCAAAGTGCTTTAGAGATTTCAATGTGGGCATTGTTTTTAGTCACAGAGTCATATCAGACAGATATATTTATTTGTTAAAATAAGATTAAAATAAAAAGATAAAATATTGTGCATCAACATTTTCCAAACTTTGATGCTTGCAATGCGCACAGTTGATTAAATATTAGACTACTTACATCTTTTCATTTTTAAAATAAAATCATTCTAATTGAAAGAAAAGTAATTTATATACATATATGGTTAACATAATTAAATATCACGGCAAACAAACATGCATTTTTTTTTTTTATTATTATTAATATAACACAGATTTTGAAATAAATACCTCTTAGATTAATGATAAAAATTAAATACAATCAAATCGAATGAAGCGTATCTCTCTCTCTCTCTCTCTCTCACACACACACACACACGTATATATATATATATATATATATATATATATATATATGAATAAATTCATACGTAAATTTAAAAACTTCATAAATGATCACAATCTTATGCTTATGAAAAAGAGTCTATGATGGGAGCAGGTCAATAATTAGTTCTTTGAAATAAAGAGAATTTTCTCACTAAAAGCAAATTATATTTAATATCCTGAGGTTTTCTTTTTCCCTTGTTTTTAACAAAATTTTTCTGTATTTTATTATTTTTAAATTAATTCAGACTTCAACAATAAATATATTCAAATGGGGATTTTTTTTAATAAAAGATACTGTTGGTATTGTTAGCAATACTTTTAAAATTACAACATTTTGTCACTAATAGTAAATTAAAAACCAAATTACAATTAAAGTAAGTTATATTGAAATTAAACGAAAAAAAATAAAAAAACTCAATAAAATAATAATAATAATAATAAAAAAAGCGAGAAAAGAAAAGAAAGTGCAATTGCATTAAAAAAAAAAAAAAATATATATATATATATATATTAAATGTTCGTAAAAAATCAGAATGAAATTCTCCGAATCTCAATGGCTAGGAAGCAATCATTATCATAATGTCGAAAATTTATGTATTTACCTAAAAGATGTTCCTTAATTAAAGATATTCTAAGAACGCTTCAATTTTCTCGTATCCACAAATAGGCTATCATATTAAAAAACTGATATATATTTAAAAAATAGCAAAAAATTAGCGGGACCAAAATGGCCAGAGACCAAAATTTCCTTGGGACCAAAATGGCGGGACCAAAGTGTCCTGCTTCGCGTTATTGAAGAGGAAAATAAACACAGGCATACATTTAAAAATCTTTCCGTGCTACATAGACTATCCTTTATTGACATCAGAAATTAAATGAGAAAAATAAAGTATTTTATTTAGCTTTCAAAGTTTTTATTTTTCAAATACTTAAAAGAACCAAGCCCTACCATTCTATATCAGAACTAAAATCTCCTTTTGCAATAATATTAGAAGACTTTGGCAATCTAGTAAATCCCCCATTACAAGAACTGAAATAAAATACCTCAGAAATTAAACAGGAAATTATTCTTTTTTAAAAGGAAAGACTTCATTGAATCTTTAGCTCCTACTAATAATTCTGTAAGGAATTGCTAAAAAGAATCTGTAACCCCCTCCCCTCTTAAAAATAAAAACAGCAAACTTGCTTGTAAGATGACCCCCCCCCCCCCCCCAAAAAAAAAAAAAAGTCAAAAGCATTGTTGACCAATATGAAACTCAATTCCATCTCATCCTGATGTCTCTGACCAATACACCATGAACAGAGTTCATAATCCCTATAAATTATACTAATATTTTAGCCCTACTTATCAATGCTATATTTAAATACTCTTATTTCCTTATCTCCTGGCATCATGCTATCATTATCTCAATCAAGAAATTTGATGAAGACCCTGACCTAGCCAAGAATTGCTGAGCCATTACTCTACTTTAGGGTGACCAGATGTCCTCATTTTCTGAGGACAGTCCTCATTTTTCAAGTACTGTCCTCAGTTGCTTTCAGAAGTTCTCTTATCCTCATTTGTCCTCATTTTCGGACATTTGTTCTCATTTGTCCTCATTTTTCAGTAATTTCTTTAGTTAAAATTTCAGCATTAGAGATGCTGCTGACCATATTAATTTGCAATACTGATTTTACAACTTAACATAACATAAAAAAAAAATCACGATTTCTTGATTCATTACATTTAATCCAATCCAATCCTATTACACAGAATATATTTTTATATTGGGAGATTTTAGTCCTTGCAACGTTATACTTTAAAATATAAAAATTTGAAAAAAAAAAAAAAAAAAAAAAAAGCTGAATTTTCATAAAACAAAAATACATAAGTATTTAAAAATTTAACATGAAGCTGGAAGTTATTTTATTACTATTTAATTGCCTTTTCCTCTTAAAATGTTATTTATTGGATCACTTCCATTTGAAGTAAGTTATGATTTTGTTTATACTAAAAAGTTGGTCTGTACAACAATAACAATTGTATTAAATCAGTTTATAGAATTATTAATAGAAGCAGATATAAAATAGTTTGGTACTTTCGTGTCAACCATATACCAGAAATTAATATTAACAGCATAGCATATTATTATATTATAGTATGAGAAGCATAATGTGTACGAGTTTATGATAATGCTTATATAAATATGTTTTTTTGTAATTTTATCGTACAGTCGGTAACAAAAGTGTCCGAACACTAACAAAAGTGTCCGAACACTAGCAAAAATTCCTATGTAAAAAAGGTACACTTCATACGGTTTTGTTAAATAAATCCTTATCGAATCATGTTCTTACACTGATTAAAAACAGGATTCGACAAGGATTTATATAACAAAACCGTATGAAGTGTACTTTTTTTACATAGGAATTTTTGCTAGTGTTCAGACACTTGTTACCGATTATAGTATAAATTTATCATTGTGACGATTAATGGCTTCAAGTGAAGTTAATATAAGCTAATTTTGCGCTATATTTTATGAAATTTTATGTCCTCATTTTTAAAGACTGTCCCCATTTTAGTAGAGTCTACTTCCCTTTTTTTGGAAAGTTCCTGAACATATTTTTTCATTAGATTTATTAATTTCCTTCTTTACTCCTGTAAACAATTTGGTTTTAGACCTAAATATTTCACCACCCACCAGATGTTAAGTCACCGAATTCATTCACAATAGTTTTATTAATTCTGAAAAAGTCAACCCTTTTTTTAGACATTGCTAAAGCCTTTGGCATAGTTTGGCCTAATGGCCGTATTTTTAGCCTCACCCAACTTCAAATTCTAATTCTTTATCTCAAATTCATCCACAGTAACTTAATAGAGATTTTGCAGTTATATATGCTGTTTCTTACCTCATTCTCATCTCACAGAAATATTAATACAGATGCTCCCCAAGGTTCTAAAATTGTGCACTGACTATATAAATTTTACTTCCATGACATCTTAACAACTCCAAGCACCTCTTTAGCTCTATATGATAATGGCACCAGCATTTTTTTTTTTTTTTTTTTTTTTTTTTTACACTGAAGGCAAAAGAACCCTTCTACTAAAATTGAAACTTTAAACATTATTATTTTTCAAAATGCTATCATATCTTCCACTGACTGTTTGCAGTATTTTCTTACAAATAGACTCTACCAAATCCTACTCTTATCAAATAGTTCTACCAGATTTGTCTATATTGTTGTGAATTTTTTTAACATTACCTGTAATAAATTATTATTATTCACAGTGCAACTTCTTTTTTGATGGTAAAAATGTACTACTTGATAGATTGAATCACAGAAAATTTACATGGGGTCACATATGCCCTAGCATAATATCTATTAGCCAAAAATCTATTGCCTAGGGCTGCCAAGATTGTAAAGCAAGCCTTGAAGTTTATGACAGTAGTCCTATCTTTTTGCTATTAACTTTGATTTTATTCTTATTGCAAAATATATTGAAGATCATTTTGTATTTATTTTGTATAACCAAGATTCCTTTTCTTCTTTTAAGCTGTTTTAAAATGGACTTTTGATTTATATTTAATCTGGCAATATATTCCAGGGCACTCTTCAATATTTGTCATTTGCTGCTTTGTCAAAGCTTTTTGCTGCTAGTCTGACATATCCATATCAAGTGATACGTGCACGTCTGCAAGACCAATATGCTGACTATTCAGGTGTTTTGCAAGTTATCAGACGGACATGGAGGTTTGTATAATTTGTTTGAAATAATTTTAAGGCAATAATATTTTAGCTGATGATTACATGCTTCTCAGCAATTGTATTTATATACTGCTGGTTACAATGAAAGAACATTAATTTAAAATTTCTAAATGCATAAAATATTTATAAAATTGGTTATTAAGCTTTAAAAAATCTTTTTAATTAAATATTTTAAAACAAAGTGCTTTATTTCCTTAATCAGTTAAGCATTAAATTAATTTAAAATACTTTATTAACACTAGAATGAACAGGTGTCATTTTCTGGTGTATAGCTAATTAGCTCTGCAGACTGCTCCTATCATTCTAATGTTAAGAGTATACTTATATAATAATAAGAATAATGTGAGAGAAAAAAAAGTTTCATTAGCATTTCTTTAAAAACTGAAATTTATCTTTGTGTTAATATAACTTCTTTAATAATTTGAACTAATTGAACAATTAAGTCTTCAGCCTTTGGTAAGAACAAACGTGGTTGTTCAAAATTTGAGGTATGTTTCTGAGTAATCTAGTTTTTTTTTTTCAATTATTTGTATCAAGTGTTTGTGTAACCTGTTCTTGAGGCAGGTACTGTATCTTTATCTATAGGTATGAAGGCCTTCGGGGGTTTTACAAAGGTTTGCCTGCATACTTTCTTCATGTTACACCCAACATATGTATCGTCTTCCTCATTTATGAGAAATTGACCCACTCGTCTGAGCCTGAAAGTATCTTTTCCGAAGATGATGTTCTATGACAAAAATAACTTTTATAGCAGTTGTTGATTTTTATGTATAGTTTTTCAAATATTTGTTTTTTCTCTGAATCCTTAATAAAGTAATAATTTTTAATTTATTTAAACAGAAAATAGGCAGCTGAGATTTAGTCCCTTTTCCTTTTTCTATTGCATTTGTACAAAAAAATATATATATAACTTGCAATGTCTTTCATTTGTTTTAAGTACTTATGTCTGTATATAAATATCCATTTGTTTGTGTTTGTCGGTAGTTTTGTGGGTTTAAAATCTATTATAATAAAATAATAAATTTATTTATGAAACTAATAATTTTATATATGCAAAAAGAGTGTCTTTAATTAATTTATTTATAATTAAAGCAAAATTTATGTATTATTAAATTGTATGTTAATAGCATATAATTTATGAAACATAGATTATTTTAGGTAAGAATTTCTTTTCAATATTTGACAACTGGAAAAATATTTTATCTATAGATAAGTTTGATTTCAATTTTTAGAATCGGAGGCATTTTGTTATATTAAAGACAATTTATTGACATCTGTTGTCAAGTATTTAAGATTTTATTTTAATCCTTAAAATTTTATCATTCTAAATATTATCCTATGGCTATATCCAGAAATTTTTACTAAGTTTTGTTAAAAGCTGTAATTAAGGTTTAAAAAAAAAAAAATTGATTTATTTCTTAAAATAACACTATTTTCCAAAGCAAATATTTTAATAGTGAACTTTTACTCAGAGAAAGTTTTGCAGTGGTTATTTTAATTCCTCACAGTAACTTATTCAAATAATTTATCTTAAATAATAAATCAGCATTATTTTTTATGTAGGGATAATTCTAAAATTAGTTTTGTAAATCTTGATTAAATATTAAAATTTTGCCAAAAAGAAAAAAGGGTTATTTTTCGCAATAAAACATTTTTTAGAGTCTTATGCACGTAATCCTCTCAGTTTTATAAATTTTTCAGTATATCTAAATTAGTAAATATATGAAATAAGAAGGAATACTGTAATTTCAGAAAACATACGGATTTTTCTGTTTCTTTATGTATTCATAAATTGATAAATGTTTTTAATTTTGCAGAGCTTTTGAAATCAATGTAATGTTGTCCAAAATTTACTTTATTGATTATGGTGCATATATAAAATTTAAAAAATGATATTCTAGTCAACTTTGACAAGGTGCTTTAATTCTTAGTACTTAATCTTCAACTACAATTTTTTTTAATTTTATTTAAATGCGGACAATATTTTTGGCTGTTATTCTTAAATATATATACACCATATAGGATTTCATAGAGGTATCTGATGAAGGATGTTTTGTGTCTATAGTCAATATAGGTGGCTAAAAACGATGAACTGGAATATTTATTTATCTTATTGATTTGCTTATTAGAAACTAGATAATTTGATGCTATTTTAACAGTCAATTAGATAAAATGGATAGATTAGAATAATTGGTTCACGATAATGGGCTGTTTCTAGCCACATATGAGGAGATAGCCTAAAACATCATTCATGAGAAACCACTGGAATTTGAAAAATTAATTTGGTGCTTCATTTAGAACAAATAATCACTCTTTATCATAATAAATTAAATCAAAAAGTTCCTTTCTTTGTTTTTGTTAGATCTGTAGTCCTCTTGTGTGTGGTGTTCTGTAAGCATAAAACAGTGTATTATTCCTTTAAATACTTCAGTTTTTAAATTTTCACAGGTTCTAATTTCCCTACTTTACTTGAGCTTAAGAAAATTCTGAATTTTTTATTTTAAAACAGTAATCACAATATCAAAGCCCTAGTTTTTACTGAAAGAAATGGCCATATTTATTTATTTACTCATTCATGTCCATTCTTCCTATTTTATGCTTTTGTATTTCTCTTGTTTATTTACCTTAAAAAAATCTATCAGCTGTAAAATTATTTTTAATCCTAATCGGTGTGTGTGTGGGGATGTCTAAAATAATTATTTTTCTTTATCTGTTTTTATTTTATTTTGTAGTTTAGTGCAAGAAGTAGAGGTCTGCACGGGCCAAAATTTTGAGGCCCGGGCCCGGCCCGTTTATTTTTTAACCGTGTATGGCCTGGCCCGGTCCGGACAAAAACCAATAAAATCAGGCCCAGTCCGATTCAAAAACATGTAAAATAACAGAAAAAAAAAATGCATGCCTTTCTATGAAAAAGATTTTAAGGATTAAATTGTGATTGATTAAAGTTCAAAGATGTTAGAGTCTTAGCTAAATGTTCATACCAATTATGACCACTCTGTTTAAGGCCGTATAATGCCTTTTTCAGTTTCAAAACACTGTTTTGATCAACACTCTCATAACCTTCAGGAATTTCCATATATGTTTCATCAGTTAAATTACCATACAAGTAAGCACATTTCACGTCAAAATGCCTATTTTGCCAACCATTTAAAACTACCAAAAAAAAAAAAACATTTTAATAATCTCAAAATCTATAACAGGTGAAAATGTCAATTCATAATCTTCCATATATTTTTGTTTATGTTCATGGGCTACTAAGCGTGCTTTGAATTTTTTAACTGTCCCATCCTGATCAGTTTTAATTGAAAATACCCATCTACTTGTAATAATTTTCTTAGTTTCATCACGCAGGACAATGTCCCATACATCCCGTTTTAAAATTGTATCTAACTCTTCCCTTATTGCTTTTTCCCAATTATCACGATTAGGGGATGAAATTGCTTCTTTAGAATTACTCGGGATTTGTATATTTAAAGCCATAAGTATCGATTCAATATAATTATTATCCGATTCTTCGGTCTTTATTTCAGTTTTAATTGGTCTAAAATTAAAATGATCTAAATTCACTTCTATGTCTTGTTCTGCATATTTCTTTATATCGTTTAATGATCGACACTTAACATTATCTGGTTTATAATAATAAACATCTGTCCTATGTTCTGCTTTTCTTTTTATCTCTACTCTTCTCCATTCGAAAGGAGCAGTATTCTCATCAGTTGACCTAATTATGTGCTGCGGCTGTGACCTTGTATCATCTCGAGTAGATAAATTTTTCTCCTCCTGCTTCAACAAAGGCGAGCTCTCCGTAGCCCTTCTATCCGGCGCCGAATTGAGAGGCGGAACTTGTGATGCAAATTCATCTACTGCGGTGGTTTCAGTTTCGCCTAAGCGCGGGGAGATCCGATCGTCGGCCTTATCAGCGGTGGAGTCCATTATTTCTTCGGAAGCGCTCGAATCTGAAACTTCGCCAAGGTCGCCAAACTCCGAATCAAATTTTGTATGATGGAGAAAATTATTTTTCAATCCATCTACACCTCTAATGGATTCGTCAAATTTTACATGTTTTATCTCAATAGCTCATTTCTTTTGAGGATCAAAAACTCTATATCCCTTAGTATAAGCAGCATATCCAATAAAAATACCTTTATGTGCGACAGGATCTAATTTACTTCTGTATATTTTAGGCAAATGATAGAAACATAAACTTCCAAAAATACGAAAATAAATACTGGGCTTCCTTCCACACCATTTTTCATAAGGTGTCGTTAATTTATCAGTTGAATGAGGCAATCTATTCCGTACGTATATATATAGCATTGCAAGGTTTCTGCCCAAAAACTAGGTTTCAATTTAGATGATGATAATAAAGTACGCACAGCACTCATGGAGTCGCCCATAATCTTTTCTGCAACACTATTCATTTCTGGTGATGCTACATTACTCCTTTGATGTTTTATTCCTAACTTTAAAAAATACGCATTCAGCTCTCCACAGCAAAATTCGAGTACGTTATCCGTGCGAACATTTTTAACTTTACGATTTGTCTTTCTGATCACGTGATAAATTCTTTTAAACTACGAACTGCATCATTTTTTTTCTTTAATGGAAAAACTGTTAACCACCTTGATTAATCATCCACTATGGCCAAGAAATATTTATTTCCCCCTAAACTAGACACAGGAGCGGGCCCAAAAAGAACAGCATGTAATAATTCAATACGTTGTTTACTACTAATTTCCGTCAACCTTTTAAATGGGCCTCTTTTAAGTTTTCCTTGTGCACACTCGTGACAATTAATTTTTTCGTTTTTAAGATTATCTACAGCTAATATAGTTTTCGTTTTAACCATCCTATATATTACCCCAACATTAACATGAGCGCAACGTTCATGCCATAATCGAAGCGATTTCGAATTTATTTCAACATTGTTTACTTCTAGTTCCGTTTTCACGCCCTGAATAGGATAAATAGAATTTCGATTTGCCGTTTTCAGAAATAACTTTCCGTTCAGATCATATATACTTAAATAGTTATTTTTACCAACAAATGACCATCCTGCTTTCACTATTAAACCTAAGCTTATCAAATTATTACTCATTTCAGGAATATAATATGCATCATTTAATTTTATCTTAGCATTTCTGTTTACCCTCTTTAACTCTATTTCAATATTTCCTATCCCTTTAGCCAATAAATATCCTTTTCCTTGCTTTACTTTTTTTTCAGTTTCTTTAAAAGTCATAAATAAATTCCTGTCATGAGAAAAATGATTCGTAGCTGCAGAATCAAAAATAAAAATTTTCTCATCACTGGAAATTTCATTAGAAATTTGCATATGCCATGAACTAGTGAAATTAGACTTAAAATTAGATTTACCTTGAGTTTTCCCTCTTACGCGGGACTGATATCCTGGTCCACGATTACCTGTAAATTTATTTCAGTTTTGATTTGAAAGGTGACAAAAACGCTGAACGTGGCCAGCTTGACCACACGAAAAACACTGAATAATTTTTGAAGAATTGGCATTTTGAGCGTGATTTGCACTTACTATACTTTTTGAAAAATTAACACAAGTATCAGCAGAAAAAGCACCAGAGACACTTTTGTTCACGCGATCAACGTTTTGAAGTCTACCATCTTCAGCTAACAAAGCCTGGCTTACACGTTCTGAAGTAAATTCCTCATCTTTCAGTTGATATAATTGCTGCATGATTAAGTTGTACTTTTCCGGTAGATTTGAAATCATTTTATAGGCTAAATGTTTATCATCCAGTTGGCATTTCACATTATTTAGTTGCCGCACGAGATCTTGAAGTCGAGCTAGATAAATCGCAATCAATTCTTCTGGTTTCATTTTCGCCATGAAAAATTCCGTGAAAAGTCTTCCAATCAAGGCTTTAGATGAAGGTTCAAAATTTTCTTGTGATATTTTCCATGCTTTATCGGGCTCTTTTTCGTTCGTGATCAGCCACTTAATTGATGATTCAAGAGCTCTATAAATAGTAGAAATTGCTCGATCTTTTCTTCGATTGAAATCATTAATTTCTTTGGGTTTTGCTTCTGCGTCGGGTTCGACCTCCATTCCCGATACAAAACCATATAAGCCGCAGTCTCTAAGAAGCATTTCTGCATCTAATTTCCATTCATGGAAATTCTGCAATCCAGATAATTTTGGAAAGTCCAAAACTGTAGACGATTCCTCCATTATGAAAATAAAAAGTTAATTAAATCGACGAAAATAAATTGAAGCTTAAAACGTCACATATTTAAAAATAATATTCCACAAAATTGCATTTAATTTGGGCCCATAACCATGAGAGGCCAAAGCACAGTGAAAAACAAAAGACGAGAATAATAATAAGAGGTTTATTACATGACGGCACAAAACAGAAAGAGAAAAAACATATACATAAAAACCACAGGTTATAATAATTACAGGGTTACCATAAACCACAAATCTATACCACATTTGGTGATCGATCGCCGATTTGGTGATGTTTGCAAATATTCTTCACACAAACTATGGCCTGGACCTCCAAATAATACTCTGTGTTATTTTCTGATGAAAAAAAGTTTAACCTGGATGGTCCTGATGGGTTTCAATATTATTGGCATGATTTGCGGAAGTCTCCTCATGTACTAATGAGCTGCCAAATGGATGGAGGCTCAGTAATGGTTTGGGCTGGTTTTTCGGCTCAAGGGAAAACGGAGTGTTTTGTTTTTGTGCATTCAAGAATGAATTCCGAAAAGTATAAGAATCTTCTTAAAGATCAACTAGCCATATATGGTGAACTCCTTTGTGGCAAAAACTACACTTTCCAGTACGATAACGCGCCGATTCATGCATCACATGAAACAAAAAATTGGCCTTCTCGCTCCCCAGACTTAAATCCCATCGAAAACTTGTGGGCGATCTTAGCTTGTGCGGTTTACTGAATTGGGATTCAGTTTATATATGTCAAAGACCTAAATAATGCTATAAAATGTACTTGGGAAGAACTGTCTTGCGATATTTTGTTAGAATTGATTATATATGGTAACAGAATAAATTTATCTTTTTGACGTATTTGATAAAACATTTTTAAGCTCTGAATCTTTTCTTTCACTATTTGTCAAATTAGATAGGTGTCTTATAATTATGTCCACCACTGTATGTAGCCATCTGGCAATGGATGTGGTTTACATTAGAAACAAAAAATTGATCAAACAATACTAAATTTGATTTTTAAAAATTATACATTTTTTTTTTTTCTTTTTAACTTGTTTATCCAGGTATTATGCTAAAAAGTTATTGTGCAACTATAATTTATTTTTGTATTTAAATATATTATTTTCTAACACAATTCCATGAACATAAAAAAACAAAATACAAAAATAGTTGTGTGTGTGGTTAATGTTGGCAGTCACATAACTGAGAACGTCAGCTTACTAATATTGGGGGCAGAATTTCTTTCTGCTAACACAATTACTAAAATGCAGCCTCTTGCTCTGGCATAAGATAATTTAAAGCTGTTTGTAGACACAAAATTATTAATGAGCTTTTATATATTTTGGGACTTTAGACTTAGACAGAAAACTGTTTCATTATTTTTTTCTGCGCTACCCCCTCTCAAAAAAAAAAAAAAATTTTGACAAGGACTTGTGAAATATAGTCACCTGATCGCCATTGGCGACTAGTATATTTTAACTGCCGACTATGTTTTCAACTTTAAGGAAACTCAGCATGTTTTTTTTTTTTTTTTTTAATATTTTGGTGAAAAAAAATTGTTCTGAGAATTGTACTTGGATTCCACTCTCGATGTAGACTAATTCTCACGTTTTGATTCCTGCTCCTCTCACCATGTTTTGAGGTGTTTCCTGGTGTACCATTCTGTCCTAATAAGTATTTGGTTATTATGCATAGAATTTTAATTTCTTTATTCAAGCAAATTTCAAAATTGGGGAAAAAAAAAAGGCAGGGGATATTTTTTACTGGCTAAGAGAAAATTATGCTGGCAATCTTTTTTTTTTTTTTTCAAATTCCTGGAGCCCTGCTTTAGGCTGTTATGCATTTTTTGCAGAAAAGCTTAGAATAATGTTCTGCACACAGTAATTAAAAACAGATTTAAAAAAAAAAAATGTTGAGCTAAACTCTGATTAATTTGATTTTAGAAATACAGAAACTAAAATTTGTACTCTCAAATTTCTGTTGAGAACATTGCCATTGAATCCGATTTGTGACTTGTTTCAACATTGTGTGATGTTGTTTATTCTTGAAACACTTTAATTGAGTTATTTAAAAGAAAGTGTACTTTTTTATAAATTTAAATTACCTATTTAATATGGGTCAACTGACCCTGAAGGAGTTTTAGGGCCAGTCTTTTTGGAATATGATTTTAATGAATAGTATACGTGAACTTTCTCTTCCAAAACAGGGTTTATTTTTTCTCTAAAACTCTCATAAATACAGGCTAGGACACTTAAAAAAGACCCTCCCCCCCCACACACACAGAAAGTATCCCACCTACAGGCCTAGGACCCTAGTGCAGTCAATTGACCTTAAGCCACACCCAACTAACCGAATCAGGGTTTAAGCCAGCTAAGAATTCATCCAAATAAGTCTCCAGGGTGGGTCATTCATTCAAATAACCTTGAACATGATTTTCTATAATTTTTTTTATTTCTATTAAATATATATATATATATATAGAAAAAAATCCTTTATGTACCTTTTTCAGCTCCCAATACAGAGGAAATTTTTATATATAATTTTAAATTGGAATATTCTAAGCATTAAATGTTAAACTTTTGCATTAGAATACTGTGCATATAGAATTTGTCAGTTGGTATGTTTTATAGAAGGGTTTTAGAATAAAAATCTATTTTAAATTTTTACAAGCATTAAAAATTGTATGACTTTAATCAGTAAATTATTGCTATTTTCAATCGTGAATTTCTTTTTATTACTATCAATATCATTTCAGAAAAAGAAAATATAAAGTATACAATGAATCATTGTAAAAGTATTTTTGTTCTCTTTTTTTTTTTCTGTTTATTTCTTAGAGAAAAATGCATCTTACATAAAACTGGCAGTGCTGAATTATTTATTTTTTATCTATGTTTCTTTAGAATGTTATGTATTTTGTTTGTTCAGTGTCTAAGATGTTTATATGTTTGAGTTTTATTACATCTAACATGGTAATATATGTCTAGATAATAGATAAGAAAGGAAATGAATTATTTTAAAGTGGGGACAATTACAAAAATTAATTTTAAATGAAAAGTTTTGATGGTAGCAAATTATTTCTTTGTGTATTGACATTTTTATCACTGTGCATATAAAACTTACATTACCAATGAATGTATTTTTCTCATGGCATGTTATAACATGATCATATTTTTTAGTTATTCTATAGCATGTGTGACATATCAATTAATGTAATAGCAATACCATTAAATTCTTTACATTTTAAATACTTTCTGAAATATTCTAACCTTTGTTTTACTCCTTACTACTTAAAAAAATTATAAAGTTATGTTCAATGAAAATAACTTTAGATACAGCTCTTTAGCTCTTTAAAAAATAATAATTAATAATGATAATAATAATAAAAAAAAACTTTAATACATATGCAACAAAAAGCTTTGTGACTTCAATCTTTTAACATATTAAAGTTTTTAAAAATTATGTGTATTAAAGTGTTTTTATTTTTTATGGATTTTAATGTTTTTAACATGTGGATTTTATCTTATATCTGTTTAGAAACAAATTTGTTATACAGCTCTTTTGTATATCAGTTTCTATATATAATTTTTTCAGGAAATAAAAAGGGGGAGGTTTTATATTATTCTTGAATGGTTTATGTGTATACAAACATTGTTTTAATTGTAAAAAAAAAATAATAATAATTTTATGTGATCATGATCTCCTATTAATAGTTTAGCGACATAGATAACTGGGATTTTAATCTTGATTATTCTTTATCCATTCCAAAGGTACTTTTTGTAATTATTACACATGTGTCTTTAATATAGATTTTAAGTTAAAACTATTTTTAAAAAAGAAATAAAGAATCTTTATGCTAAAATGTGATTATCCTTTTTTTTTTTTTTTAATGTTTTTTGTTTAAATGTTTTTGCTTGAATGTTTTCACTGTGCATTTCCTCCTACTCATTGTTTACTGGGCTGTCTTGTTATCCTATGCATACTTATGCATATTTGCATATAATTTATACATATATTATGTAGAACGGTAATCATCCAATTCAAAGGCAGTAATAGGAAAGTCCATTTGATGAAAAGGGTACTAATCAAGTTTCCAGAAAGCATTAACATTCAGAATTCAGTTAAATACATTAAAAATTAATAAATTTCCGCAAGGCGTGTTAAAGTAAAGTTTCTGTTGTATGATATAGGCTTACAAATAAATCTTATTTAATCGGATTCTTTGAAACTTGAACATAACTCAATAAATACATGAATAATAAAACTCAATAACATATACAGTATAACACCTTTAATTTGGACTTCTATAATTTGGACTTTGAAAAACAAATTCCCTCTTATTTGTTTTTGGTTTTGATGGATGACTGCAGATGGCGCCACTGAACAAATGATCAAATAATTTCGTTTTAGAAAATTTTTATTCTAAACAACCAATTTGAATGCTTCTTACTTCCCCCCCCCCCTATAACTATTAAAATAAATAGGTGTCTGATTGGATGTTTAGAAGAAATATCAGTGTTAGCTGTATGCCAATAGCCACTTTCTGATTCCTGTTTGTTTTCATTTTAGATTATTAGTGCCTTGTTGTGATTGTTAAATTTACTTTTTTGTATGTGTGAGTTTGGTTATTAAAATGAATGATATATGAAAATCTGATTGTTTTCAAAAGTCAAAAATTAAACTGTTGTCTTTTTTAGACATGCTAAAGTAATTTTTATTTGCACTTGAAAATTACTTCAATATATATATATTTAATTTTAATAATTTTCTGTATTTTTATTTATTTTTTAATATAAATTTTTATTTGATATTTGGTAATGTATATATTTTTAGCATTATTCATTTATAATTTCTTTTAACTTTAAATCTTTTACACTAACCATTAATTTGTATGATAATAATAATAAAAAAAATTAATTTACTTGTCATAATTCTGTTTAAATAATTAAAAAATTTTTAATAATATAGCTTTGATTTTCGGGATTTATATTATTTATTACTTTATTATAGTATAGTTATGATTTAAAATCACAAAATTACATTATCTATTCATTAACAAGTCATTTCCCGCAAATTAAGCAAGATGGCGCCACCACACAAAAGAAAGATATATTTTGTAATGTTTTACTTTTAATATTTCAAATAAATAAAATTGTTAATATTATTTGACTAAAAAAAAAAAAAGAATCGATAATTTATTATGCGATAATGAATGCTTATCGTGCATTTTTAATATTTTAAACAAACATCCATACATTATATTTTATTAACTTAAATGCATCCAAGCTCTGAAACAAAGATCAAAAATCCAGAAATTTCTGTAATTCAGAATCGGGATTCCCCCCCCCCCCCCCTGACATTCACACTGGATATTACAGTTGTAAATTTTTCATTGATCTGGAATAACATTTTAAAAAATCTTAGCCCCTTCCCCTCCAAAAGTTAAGTTCTGGATCTGCCACTGTTAACAGTAACAATTTCACAGTCAGAAAATAAACTCAGAATAGCAGATTGCAATGGCTACATTACTGTTGTATATGATCAACATTGGTAGCTTGCTTAAGTTATGGATAAAAATTAAGAAATTGATGAACTTAAGGTTACATTTCTGCATCCACATGGACCATCTCAGTCATTTTCTTACCCTAGCAAGCCAGATGTGCTATGGGTACCATTCATAGATGCTTTGTGTGTAGTTGATCCTTTGACACCAACTGGGAGAACTTATGTTTTATCTCAAAAAAACATTTTAAAAACTAATAAGGCATTATCTAAATGAGATTTATGCTATAAATGTAACATGAGGGAATGTTGGTAAGTTCTTTATAACATAAAAGAATTTCACCTTATTGCACAATTTTGTACCAAGATTACATTTTCACTTTTATGTATCATTAAAATTGGAGGAAAAACACCTTTTTTAAAAGTTATTTTTCTGGAGAACCCATTGCTTTCCCATTATAGGACTCTATACACTGTTTTACAATCATATAACCTAGCTTCTGTAATTACACACAAAAAAAAAAAAAGTTTTTTCTGTAATTTAAATTTTTAAATTTAAATTTTGAATATATATATATTTAAATACATAATTTTTCTCCTTATTAAATTATATATGAAATTAAAGCCCATGTAAAATGCTATAAAATGATACCTTATTTTTGTTTCTATCTTAATTAGAAAGGATTTTAGAGCAGTTTAAAAATTTGGCTGACTATTGCTCCCCCCCCCCCCCCACACACACACTCCAAATGTTTACATAGCAATATTTTCAAAACCAGCGAGCAGATTTTAATAAAAATTGGTATTTTTCTTAGTCTATGTAAATAACTCTGGCTCAAACGTCAAAAAAATCTGAGATGGTCAGGTTAAATTTGTATTAAAAGTGTGTTGATTTGATACGGAATGAACCATTTACTTTAAATAAAAAGAAAAAACGAAGTATATAATAACTATATATTAAGATATAAAAACCTAACTTTACTTCGTGGCCGTTTAAGATCTTTCGAAACCGGGTACCCGGTCCTCATCAGAAACGCTGCTTCTGTGGTGGAAAAGTTGACACTGGTCACTCCTCTGTTGATTTCTTATCAGCTGGCTCCAGGCTCTATTTGGGGCCACTGCGCCGCTATCATTGCATACGTCGCTATTGGTTGAAATTTCGATCGATTCGCAATACATAGCGTATTGATAACTATCGTAATCAGCTAATTTTACAGTTTTATCAAACTCTATTTTAATATTGTGTTTACTGTATGTTTTAGCTAACGCAGTATTAAATTTTCCGGTCCTTATGTCATTTTCATGTTCTTTAATTCTAGTTTTAATTTTCCTCTTAGTGATGCCAATATATGAACCGGGTTTATTATTTTCGTCTATAAATGGAATTTTATAAATACCTGTGGTTTCAAGAGGGGGGATGGGGTCTTTATCGCTCAGGGGGGATGGGGTCTTTATTGCTCTTAAGTGATAAAGACCCCATCCCCCCTCTTGAAACCGCAGGTATTTATAAAATTCCATTTATAGACGAAAATAATAAACCCGGTTCATATATTGGCGTCACTAAGATGAAAATTAAAACTAGAATTAAAGAACATGAAAATGACATAAGGACCAGAAAATTTAATACCGCATTAGCTAAAACATACAGTAAACACAATAACCATAAAATTAGCTGATTACGATAGTTATCAATACGCTATGTATCGCGAATCGATCGAAATTTCAGCCAATAGCGACGTATGCAATGATAGCGGCGCAGTGGCCCCAAATAGAGCCTGGAGCCAGCTGATGAGAAATCAACAGAGGAGTGACCAGTGTCAACTTTTCCACCACAGAAGCAGCGTTTCTGATGAGGACCGGGTACCCGGTTTTCGAAAGATCTTAAACGGCCACGAAGTAAAGTTAGGTTTTTATATCTTAATATATAACCATTTACTTTAGTTTGTAGATGATAAAATCTAATGAAAATATCTTATAATATAATATTTTGGTAAATAAGATTATTATTAAAACAAAATAGATCAAAATTTAAATATTTATAATGAGAGGCATGTAATAAAAGTACTATAAAGTAGTCATAGCTCAATGAGGTGAGGAATAAATTAGATATACACTAAGTAAATAAAAAAATAAATGCCCTTTACATTTTTATTCACCCTTACTAAATCAATCTGTGTACTCACTTTTATTGACTACTTGCCAAAATTCCTCTTAAGCGATGAGAAATTTGTATTTATTGAGATCTGTATTAATTACAAATGTTTGAATATGGATATCTTTTCATGATCTTGCACCTGCTTTTTAGAGACATGATTGTTAAATAGTCATGTGATGAATATTCAATAGTTTTTTATTTATCCCTTAGATATTTGTTATAGTTTAACTTTCATCTATATGAATTAAACAGCTTGTTACATTTACTAAATTTGTAATTTTTCTTTTGTACATTTGCATACATATTTATTTTAATTATAAGAAATGCAGAAAATATCTTGTAATATTGTAGAGGTTCTATTATTTGCAAATTATTGAAGGATCTACAAGAAACATTAGTATTTCAAATTATATTTCCCTTTAACCCTTTCTAGTAAAATGACAAGTTTAGATTGTTTATGTATGATACCTAAACTGTTTAAATATCAGGAATCCTTAACTCATATTACTTTTAAATAAATGTAAAATGATTATTTTAAGGACAAATACAGTCGGAAATTTATCAGGACCGAAAATTTTATTCGTTAAATTGGCGTTATTTGTAATATCGGGGTCCGAAACGAAAAATAAAAAATTTCTGCACTTATCTTATCAAAAAGTCCTAATGACCAACTACACAAAAATATCCATTATGAGAAATTATATATTTTGGGGTGACTGAAGAACAGGGTACGGTCCGTTTTTTTTTTTCCTGCCAAACTGGTAGAAAAGTTGCCAAATGTAGTGCTACTTTAATTCCTTGGATTATCACCAAAACTTGTTTACAATTCAGCAACCCCTTAAATTTGAATGCCCCCCCCCCCTCCTTATAAAAAAAATGCTTTGATACGTAGGCCACCATCTTGGATTCTGATGAAAACAACCCTTTGGCGTTGTGGCAATGAAATTTTGTGTTGACGACGGGACCATACCCTGTTCTTCAGGATTCCCTATATTTTTTATTCAGCAGCTAAAAAATGTGCAGCGAATAATTACACACTAATTAATTAGAAATTTTAAAGTACTGAGTAAGAGATGTTTGACAGTTTCTTGATTCCCGACTCGAAAAAGTTCTTTTTCTACCTTATGGAGAGAAGAAAATACTGTGTCATTTACTTCATGCTGCATGAGGTATGTTTTCACAGTTTCCAAACTGTGTAAAGCATTAGAAAAAGTAAGTCTCTAGGAGTTTCATGGAAATCTCGCTTTCTGAAAGTGTTTTTCAATTGTATTTTTAGAAACTTGCTCCCAAGACTGTCTCACAAAATATAAAGCATCTGAAACATTAGCTTTGTATCTTTTTTCCTTATATTCGTCCAATGATGCTGTAATTTTTCTAATAAGCAATTTTCTGTAATTAACTTTCACAGAATGAATGATACAGAGGTGTAGTGGCTGAAGTACACTTGTGCAATTTGCAGAGAAAAATATGACTTTGATGTTTTCTAAATTGCAAATTGGAAGATGAGTGGGACATTGATCAGTAAACAAAAGGATTTTTCTCTTTTGTATCTTCATAAAATTCTGTAAAGAGGCAAGAAGTCATCCAAGATTTTTTGTTTGCTGAGTATCTTGTCTTTAAGGTCTTTACAATTTTAAAACATTGTGGCTTGATTGCCCTTCCTATCACAAATGGCTTCAACTTGTCAGTTCCATCAGCATTAACTGTAAGCCTCATTTTGCTGTTTTTTCCGCCAAAGCATTTTTAATTTCTATGGCAAAGCATTTTGTCGTGTTGTAAATGTTGGAAGGTGAATGCTCTCTTCAGTCAGGCTGAGCAATTTTTCTTCCCAGTTTTTTATTACATTTTCATTTACATCTGCCTTTTCGCCGTAAACTTTCTTTTTGACTATGTCAAATCTTTTCTTAAAGCAGTTAATCCAACCATTGGATGCAGAAAATCCTTTCACATTGTGCTTTTCAGCAAGTTGAAGAGCTTTTTCTTTGATCAGAGGCCCACTAATGGCTATTTTCTTGGCACAAACGATGTTGAACCAAATGAACTAGATCTAATTAAAGTTTTTACTAGAAAAGCAGGATTCCCGGATAAAAAATAAACTGATTAAAAGTAAAATTAAAAATCTTGATAATATACCCATCTTTCAAAAACCACCCTTAAAATTTACTTCTTGTATACTGTATGACCGCGGAGCATCCAATAAAATTAAAAATGTAGCAAATAAATGTTGCGTAAATATCCCTATAAAACCTAACAGAAATATTTTCCAGTTAATTAGAAGTGATAAAGACCCCATCCCCCTTTAGAAACTGCAGGAATTTATAAAATGCCTTTTACAAATCAAGATAATAAACCAGGATCTTATATTTGTGTTACAAAAAGAAAAATTAAAACAAGAATTAATGAGCACAAAAATGATATAAAAATGGGAAAATGTAATACAGCCTTAGCCAAAACGTTTAGTAAACAAGATATTAAAATTGAATTTGATAAAGCCAGTAAAATTGCAAATTACAATGATTATTACTACGCAATGTTCAGAGAATCAGTTGAAATTACAACCAGGCATGCAACGACAGTGGCGCAGTAGCTCCCGACCGTGTATGGCGCCACCTTATGGTGAAAGAAGGTCAACAACAGTCAAGCTCAAGTCTTCCACAGAGGATGTCGTTCTGATGAGGGCTGGGTACCCGGCTGAAAAATTTAAACAACAACACACGAAGTAATGTTTTAAGGTTTTTCTATTTTTATTAATTAATGTTGAACGATTCCACTAAAATAGATTCTAGAGCAGAAAGAACAGTGACTTTCATTGACATTATTTTCGATTATTTTTCACCACATTCTGCGGATGCTTTTTCAATTTCTACTCGTCGTTTCACAATTGCAGCTAGTGTCAATGTGGAGATTTTAAGGCGTTCTGCTAAAGCATTTTGTGGTTCAATGTTCTTGTCGAATTTACGTAAAATGTTAAGCTTTTTGCTCAATGAAAAATGTTTTTGTTTCCAACAATCTGCCATGCTTCACAAAGTTTCAAAAATCAAATGTTCCTCAAACCAAGCATCCAATACACTTCACTTCTCTTAAGAAAGAAAGCAATGTAAAAATTCTTAAACTGTGCACCCTGCGTTATGAGGTGGGTAGAGATAAGAAAGGAATTTCCTCTCCTACAACCCACATAACAAGCTAATCACGTGAGTTGTGGAGTGGGAAATGATAAGAAAGAAATTTCCTGTCATGAAAACCACGCGACAGATTGCATGCACTATCGAGCAGACATCTAAGGATTACTAGTCGATGGATTACACTCATGACTCATCTGCATCTGTGAGGTCTAAGGGCTGAGCACTCCCCCATCGAATTGCTGATCATAAGAAAATTCTTTTTCTATTAAAGACAAGATGGCTATGCCATTTGGAAAGCAATCCAACATTTTTCTAACCCCAACTTACTAAGAAAAAAAATTATTTTTTCGGCAGTTGAAATAATTTGTTAGTTCGGGGTTTATTATTCATTAAATGGAGGGGGGGGGGTTGCCTTCATTTTTGTTAATTTTCATTCAAAATTTGTTAAATTGTAAAATTTGGTAAATCGGGGTTCGTTAAATCAGGGTTCGACTGTATTCATCATTAAATCTCACTGACAGGTATTAATAAATCTCAATCAAAATTTAAGGGAATATGAAAGTGTTTCTGAATATTTCTCCCTCTACTCCTTTTTTCATACATTTATAGATTACTTAATTTAAAAAGCAAAAAAGTATCCATATTGCTTTGAAGTGTTTAATATTTACATAAAAATAATTGTTAAAATTAAGTAAAAAATGTTTTAGAAAATGGTTTTCTCACCTTACTGTTATAACAGTTTTACAATCTGCCTTTGACATCAGAGTGTAAAAAACATATTTATATAATTATTATCTCATGATAAATCAGAAATATCATCTTCTGACTGAGAGATAATAAATTCACTGTCCTCAGACTTACTCTCTGGATACATAAAAGCTATTTTGACATATAAAAATAACACTAATGAAAGCGAAATTAAAGAAAATACAAAATGATTTCGATTTAAATTCAAGGTAGGATGTCTCACTTCAAAAATTGTGAAGAAAGTAGGACTAGTTGTCCTACCTCTTAATATTCAAAAGTATAAAAATAATTCCAGATTTAAAAAAGACCTGTAAGTAGTAACAAATGTAATTTGAATGATGATATTTTTCTCTTTGTCGCATGGCATGCGACTGTGATCATAAAATGCCAAATGTGGAAGATGATATGCTGACCTTAAAAGGTGTTAATTATTTTTAACTAAGTTTCAGTTTTCATTTATTTATTTGATTTGAATTCTATATAAAAGTAAATTGGAAATAAAATTTGTATGAAATATGTTATTCCATTGTAATAAAAGTGATATGTTGCAATTAAAATTTTCAGTTGAATTTCAAACATGCATCTAACTTTATCAAAATTTTAAGTTTGGATTATTTTAGTATGGAAAAACAACCACCAATATCTGATATGATTTAAAAAATTGTAAAGTAATCAGAAACAAACTATTGTATTTGCAGTGGGTTATTTTTTATTAGAAAATATTTTGTATCTGAATTTCAGAACATTTTGATCTATCCGTAATTGGTACATAAAGTTAAGATTTGAATATATAAATCAACTTGGTGTTAAAAACAACTGACTGAAAAATATATTTTTTCTTTAAATAACATGACATACATTATAACTATTTCAGAATATTGCTGGTTGTTTTTTTAAATGTAGTTCTTTTCCCTTATATTCAATCCTTTTGGAGATTTAGATTATCACTTTAATTTCATAAAATTTTGGCTGTGTATGTTTCTTCAAGCAAAATTTGTTTCAATAATTACATAACCTTATTAAGTTATAAATATTAATGCTCTTAATTAATGCCAAAAAAAGCTTAATTTTTATTTTTCTTGGTGTCATTGTACATGAAAATATATTGAGGTTATTTATTTCTATATACACACATATTAATTCAAAACTTCTGAAAAAATCCCCTCCATCTCTAAAAGAAAAAAAAAAAAGTTTATGTATTTAGTTTTATAAAAAGTATCTAATATTTCCATTACAAAAAACTTCATAACTCTTATTAAATTGTCTTTCTTTAATCTTCATTAAAAAAAATTATGTTGTTTAAAATATCTGCATTTGAAACCATCATTATATGGGATGTATATCTTGTTTTAGAAAAGGATATTAAATAATTATAATAACTATAATCTAAATAATCATACTCCTTCTAAATATTCTTAATTATACTCTTTTTAAAAATCTTTTTGTTATTAGCCACACACTTTTTCTATGTAAGAAAATCCATACAATATTAAAATCTATAGAAAATTTTAAAGTTTGTCATTTGTTTTCATGTTTAGGAGTAAACAATTGTTTATAATTAAAAATCAATAAAAAAAAGTGGTCCTATTTTTGAAGACCAAAATCAATCATCTAAAAATATTTTGATAAGTATTCTCTTTGAAATGAATTTTGAGGGAAAATATAAATTTTTAATTAAGTAAAATAGTGTGCTAGGTACTATTTATTCTATTTACACAGTGGCTATTCATTCTGTGACAAACAGTCACTTACCTCTAATTCGCACTCACAATTACTGAACTACAGGCTTGGTAGCTGCCTGTATAAAAATAATGGATTATTGGCAGGGCTGGAGAATGGAAAGTGTCAAATTATAGAAGGAGTACTTTATTTATTTTAAATAGTTACTAATTATGAATTTATTTTAAAAAGCAAAAGTTTAGTCTAATAAATTTAACTTCTATTGACTGAGAGCTAAAAAACTGTATTTTAAAGTGGCTGATTATTTCAGTATAGCCATAATCAGTGGCGGATTTAGGGGGGGGGGGGCTAGTGTTCTGAAGCCCCCCCCCCCCAAAAAAAAAAAAAAAAAAAAAACACTGACATTCACAATTGAATATTGCAATTGTAAATTTTTTATTGGTCTAGAATAACACTTTGAAAAATCTTAGCCCCCCCCCCCCCCCCCCCCCAAAGTCAAGTTCTGGATCCGCCACTGGCCATAATTGGCTAAAATTTTATAGGTTGTTTTATATAATTTGTGTGATATTCATGTATTATAAAGTTGTCATTAAATGGTTGTGTGAATGTACTAATTTTCTGAAAGTCTTTGTTTAAAAAAGAAAAAAAAAAAGATATATAGTAATTTTGTTATGTATTTATTTTACTGTATATATAAGGGGGGGGGGGAATGTTGACAATGTCATGAGTTTTTCATTTTACTAGAGTTCTAAGCAATTGTGGCATATTAAAATTAATGTATTTTATTTATAACATGATTATTGGGGGAAAAAGTCATAAGTTATGCAACACTCTCTTACATAAAATATCTGGGTAGATTATGAGTCCAATGAAAATATTTTTTGCAGATTTATGTAGGCATAAGAGTTCAGTTAGAAATTGATTTTTCATGTTATGTGTTAATGGAATTTTCAGATTTGAGATTAGTATAGCTTAGAATCTTGCAAAAGCTCTAATTTAGTGTTGGTCTCATGAAACTGCTTTATTATGATAAAAATTTATCAAATAAATAATCTACTGAAACATATCTTCTGGGCTTCCAAACAAAAAAGTTCCAAAGTTGACAAACATATTAACTAAATAAAAATAAAATAAAGCATATCTGGTGTATGAGGTAGATAGTAAACATAATTACACATAAGTTACTGATATTTATATGTAAACTTTTAAGTGGCGCAGAAGAGGTACAGAATAATATAAACATAAGAGGTACAGAAAACATAAGAGGTACAGAATAATATAAATTCTGTACCTCTGTAAATAACATTTCAATAATTTTTTATTTATGTATTTTATACTTTAAAAATATCGTTTTAAATTATACAGAAAAATGCACCAAGTTACTGGGAAAAGACATTATTAGAACACACCATACATTTCACAAACACGTAAAAATTATTCTGGGTTGATGTACCGTTATACCATATATTTCCAATTATAAGCCAAGAATTTATTTTTTCTACAAATATTTACCCAAAATCAAAGCCCATAAATAAGCTGACTTTTATAATTTAGTTTTAGAAACAGTTCCAAAATTACTTGGTTTGTACAGTATCAGACCTCTTATACAACAACTCCAAAATTGTAAAGTTTCAAAAACTGGCCTTTAGAATCTTAATGTAATGGGAAAGAAGAAAAAAAAAAGTGCTTCAAGAAAGTTTTTGCATAAAGATTACATTCTAAGCTGTCTAAGTAAATTAAAAGATTAAAATGCTTTTTTTAGTTTATTGTTCTACACTATCTACCAATAAGTATTTGGATACTTTTGAATGTAGACGTTTTGTTAAGTACAGTCTAACCTCGTTAACATGAACACTTTTAATGTGAATAACATGAACTGTTTTCACAATCCCTGTCAAAATGGAAATTAGTTTAGTTACATGAAGATTAGTTACTGCTAGCATGAACTACTGATAAGATGAACCAATTTTTTGTCCCCTTTGAGATTCATGTTAATGGGGTTCGACTGTATCTAGAAAAGTTCTTTAGGAATCATTTGGAAACTTTGGTAGTGTAAAGAACATGTCATACTTATATTTTAGCAAAAGTTGTGTCCTGTAGAGGGAAAGGGGACCAGTAAAAAATTAAACAAAAATCAAAATGGTTTGGATCACCCTGTAAAAAGTAGTGCTTGAAATGTGTTTTGGCTGTAGCATGTGATTATGATTATTTTTCTCATTATTTGTATAAATTTTTATGTGGCTACCACATATATTCATGGAGATAAAACTTTTTTTTTCATTGCAAAAACAATTTGTTTTTTTAATTATAACGCATAGGATATTAGACCCAGTGCAAAGCCATTTTTAGGAAATTCAGCATGCTATATTAAACACAGCATACTGCAATTAGAATACAAAAATGTTTGATATCTTATGAAATATATGTGTTTGTACTAACTAATTTTTAACTGTCATGCACTAGCTTTTAAAGAAATTCATTTTCAGAATTTCATAGCCAAAAGTATTGAGCAACTTATATGAAAATCAGTGGTGGATCTAAGGCCAAAAGTACTGACATTCACAATTGAATATTACAATTGTAAACTTTTCATTAATCTGGAATAACATCTTAAAAAATCTTAGCCCCCCCCCCCCCCCCAAAAAAAAAAAAAAAAAAAAAAGAAGTTGTTCTGGATCTGCCACTGATGAAAATCCCAAACAAATATCAGGTAAATTCAAAAAGTTATGAAAAATGGAATGATCAGAATTTCAGTTCTCTCAAAATAAAAGCTAAACTATAAGGGGTTTTACATTTTTGTTTTGATTCAATCAATGCCTAATGGTATTAGTGTTCACTGATTATAAATAAATATTGATAAAAGCCCCTATCATCTTCTTTTTTTTTTTTTTTTTTTTTTGAGAACTGAAATTCTGGTCATTCTATCTCGCATAACTTTTTAAATTTATATGATATTTGTTTGGGGTTTTCAAATAAGTTAATGAAATTCTTAAAAGCTAATGCATGCATAGTTAAAAGTTATTTAGTAAAAATGCTCATATTTCGTGAGATATCGAACATTTTTGTATTCTGATTGCAGTATGCTGTGTCTAATGTAGTATGCCAAATTTCCTGAAAATGGCTTTGCACTGGGTCTAATGCCCTATGTGTTATAATTAAAAAAGTGGAATTTTTTTTTTTTTTTTCAATTTAATAAAAAAAAAAAAAAAAAAAACTCCATGAGTATATGTGATAGCCTTATAAAAATTTATATGGATAATGAGAAAAATCCTCGTAATCACATGCTACAGCCAAAACACATTTCAAGCATTACTTTTTACAGTGTGATCCAAAACATTTTGATGTTTGTTTAAATTTTTACTGGTCCCCTTTTCCTCTTCAGGACACAACTTTTTCTGAAATCTGAGATATAACATGATATATAACATGATGATATGAGATGTAACATGTTCTTTACACTACCAAAGTTTTCAAATGATTCCTAAGGAACTTTAGATATTTGACAAAACGTCTGCATTTGAAATTATCTGTGCTTATTGGTAGATAGTGTATTTTATGTTTGAATTATTAACTGTATTCTGAAATTTTTCTAATATAGAACATTTAGAATCTTAATGTATCTCAGGAAAATTCATCTTTGGTAGCTTTCCATACTGGTAGGTTCATTTTATTTTGTAAGGAAAACTCTGACTAATTCTTTCATGCCATGTCTTCCTACTAAAAGAGACTATATGATAATATCTATACATGTAATATAATGTAAAGATCATATTAGGTTTCAGTATTTGATAACTACATGTTAAAACAAACACACAGTTAGAATATATATTCATATAAAAAGTGTCAAATTTTTATTTTAAAGTATTAATGACAAATTAATCTGAACCATTTAATATAACAGATAGATTATTTTGTTTTTAATAACTCTGATCAAAATTAACACTATTCTTTTTCTATGGATTAGAGAAAAAAAGAATAATTTTAATCAATTTATATATCTTTTTTTTTTTTTTTCTTTTTTTTTTTTTTTTTTTAAGGAACAATTGTTTAAACTCTTCTATTTCAAAATTTTTCTGCAATTAAATTCAGATGTGTAACTAAGATTGAATTCACAATGTATATAAAATTTGGAATTAACTATAAATCAATTTTTCTTGGTAAATTATTTTTCATTGTTCAAAAGGCACTATGTTAATTATATGCATATAAGTTAGTTATATGCCAATTATATGCATTTACTTTGAAAGTAATTAATTTAACAGATTTGTTTAAGTATTCTTGTCCTTTTTAAAAATATCTGTATAAACTTAACAAACCAAATAATTAAAAGGCTACATAAAAAGCAGGATTTGAAAGGAAACAAAAAAGTTAGGTACATTTTAGTTTTAAAAAATTATTACTGTTGTATCTAATTAACAATATTAAAATATCTATTTACAATATATTTGATATTATCTCATATGTCCTATATGAGTAAATATCCTTTATAATAATAAAATTCAGTAACTACAGCAGTCCTATGTTAATTTGTTTCTTTTTTTTTTTTTTTGAGATGGGTCAGTTATTTCTAGAAGTATATCAGATATTTCTTATTTGATAACTTTTTTCTCTTTCTGAACATAATGTTAGTTCGTTAGTATTCACTTTTCTTATTTTATAAGTAGCAATGACTATCATTCTTTTAGCTGGGACCAAAAGATATAGATTTGGAAATTGTTTTCTGTTTAACTTTGTAGTCAATAAAATTAACTCCATTTCGATTAGTAAATAGAATTTTAATAAAGTTCCATCTTTTGACAATTAAAAATTCTAATATATTTTATATTTATTATTTGAATTTAAAATTTTATTGAAACAATAAAGAAAGCTACTTAAAATATTAGTATTATAATAAAACTTGTAGTGCATTTAAATCTCTCCAACATTGTTGTATACCAAACAATATAATACTCATCATTTTTAAATTGTAAATTTATATTTATTATCATCATTAGTTGAAATTAATTAATTTGCACAGTTGAAAAACTGATGTAGATTATATTATTGCAATCATGTTAAGAAAACATTTTAAATTTGTAACAATATATTGTTATAAACTTTTATGTACCTAAAAGCTTTTGACCTGAATTGTACTGAAACTTTTTTTCACATTGAAACTATTTTGTGTGTGAAATATTGAAATGTAAACCAATTTTGTATGTAATTATTTGATGAATAAAATCTTTTATTATGTAACAGTGTCAATTTAACTTTATCATTGTTAATTACACACTGTCCTCAGTTACTTAGCAATAATTTTTTTTATAATGTTTTTATCTCATTAGATGTGTTATTTTGAAATGAAAATTTATTAAATATTCTGGGTTGTTTATAAAAGGCTTTCTTGTAAATGTTTGAATTGTGATCCATCAAATCTAAAAATTTTAGGGTTAAACTTTAACTGTTTTTTGTTTGTTTCTTGTTTTATTAAAAATGTAGTTATCATTTTTTCCAATACTTTTGGATTATTGCATCGTGAAAAATCCATTATTTTAGTTTATTATAAAGAACTTACAGTTTATTACAGTTTTTCCCCTTAGTCACACCCCTCAATCACTTAGAGGGTTAAATTGCATCCATAAGATGCAACATCATAAGATACATTTTGCTAAAATACACACAGACAAATAGTCAATTTCTGAAAATGGGCGAATCGTATGTATGATATCTAAAAACACGTAAATTCATCAAAAACCAGAAGTCGAAAATTTTCACATCTAATACTTCTTTCTACATTATTTTATACAACAGTGCCTCTTACCAGTTAAAATGAACAAAAATTTAATATATCTTCTCAAAATTACCATTTATGTATGCAGTTCTGTGCAGTTTTCACAAATAGATGTTGAGATCCGAGAAACCACAAAGTAATACCAGCACCACTTTTTGGCCTATATATACTAAAAATAAAACACTTCTTTATTATGAGACACATAATTTAATTAAAATTTATATATGGAAACATTTAAAAATATTGACATTTCGAAATTTGCTCAAATTTCAACAGCAATATTAAAACAACATTTTTATAAACTTACTCATACACTCAAATTATTATAGTAAAACTGAGTATTGTGTTGGCAAAGTTAAAGAAGTTTTTTATTTTTAATGTATATTAATGAGATGGTATGGTGTTTGTATTTATACCAAAATTCAATAAGAATAATTTTTAATACTATATATCTCACACTGGGTTTAGTGCATTTATATAAGTTAGAAGCTGAGATATAGCTTTTGCATAAATTGAAAATCATGCAGAATAGCAGTACCACCTGTCCTTCAATATGCACTCTGATCTGTCTCATGTACTGAGCAAATGAAATCAAGCAAATGGTTCATGTATAGATCAGTACAAGAGAATTCAAATACATTACATCTGTGGACGAAATTTTCAGTGTAATACCTATAAGCTGCCCTAAAAAAAGGAATAAACATACATATTTTTTATATGCATAAAAGCATGTTTTGTGTAGATTGTAGTAAAGAAACCATTCATTTATAGTCAAAGTATTTGGATTTACTGGGACTATAATTAGAAATTGCTGGAAGTATATTTCATTTTGTTATGCGTTTTTCCATGTAGGACTAAATTTAAGTAGACAATATGATGCGTATATACGAGGGCAGTTTGATAAGTCCATGACTTTAAAAAAGGTGGCACTCTGATCGCACTCTTATGTATTCAATTTATTATTATATGCGGCAACATTTGTAAAATTTGCAGACGATATTTTAAATACATTGTGTTCTATTGGATTCAAAAGCAAACAATTGGCATGTTTGTTTTGATTATGGAGAAAAAAGAATTTCATGTGTTGATAAAACATTATTTTTTGCACAGACAAACAATTACCAAAACTGAAGAAAAGTTGAAAAAATATTATGGGGACTTCATCACATGGTATGGTTCACATGTGGCTTACAGAATTTCATTGTGGCCATACAAGCACAACAGATGCAGAGCGTTCTGGACATACAACTGAGATCACGAATGAAGAAATGGTCAACAATATCCATGATATTGTGTTAGAAGACTGCCGTATGAAAGTGTGTGAGATAGCTAAGAAGGTAAACATTTCAAATGAACATGTATTCAATATCTTGCATGAACATTTGGACATGAAAAAGTTATCAGCAAGGTGGGTGCGGCGATTGCTGATAGTGGATCAAAAGTGGACTCATGTAACCATTTCAAAGCAGTGTTTAGACAAGTTAGAGCGCAATTCAAGCATAACTTTTTACAACTTTTTAAATGAAAATAAATTTCACAAACACGCATGTGCAGTCTATATGACAGTTTTCTAAATTTAAAAATTATTTTTATAAAAACATACTAATAGAAATTCATAAAAGCTTGGAAAAGTTGTATTTTGTGTTCTTATGAAAATACTAAAAAAAAAAAGAAGTTATGGATAGTTATGCACTTCTAAAAATTCAGTATGGTTAAATAGACTGTACGTCTGTGTTTAAGCTTACAGTCACCTCTTACCTACTTATTTGAAGAGGGTTTGAAAATTGTATGTAACAGAGAATTATGCATAACAGAGACCTTTTCATTTTCTAATTTTTAATGCAAGTTGTTAGCCTGCTAGCCCAATTTTCAGGGAGCTGACTTCTAAAACAGCAGGTCCCAGGTTTGAATTCCAGGCATGGATGCTTATGTATTTAAATTAAATGTTCTTATGATAAAAACTAAAACTTTTGTAGTCTGGATTATTTGAGATTATGTTGTACTCAAGACAAGCAAAAATCTCAATATTTATCGAACAAGCATATTAATGTGAGTTATACATTATAAGAGACAAAAATATTTTAAAATATCATATTATGCTTAGCAACATTTATGTGTTCGTACAAGTTAAAACATATTATATTGTAATATTATAGTACTTAACACATTGAGCGCCATGTCAGCCATTCTAGACATTTTGTCATATATCTCTAAGTACTGAAGGAATCATTTTGAAACTTTAGGAGTGTGCAGAACATGTTATACTTCAAACATTTCAGTGAAAGTTTTACCCCAAAAGTAAAAGCAGTACCAATAAAAAATTAAAATGTTGAGCACCCTGTCAGCCATCGGTGGCTGACAGTGTTAAATATGATATAAAGTCCTGTCAACCATCACTGGCAGATATAAAATAGAATATAAAACTAAAAATATTTATTAAAAATTTGCTTAATTTTTATTTATGACAGGAGGAATCATTATGGAATTTTAATGGATTTTAAGAATGTGTGTGGTGCTCAATGTGTTAAAGTCTTTAAATATGCAGCTTTATTCACTTTTAAATCAAATAAAAGTTCTTAAAAAAGGTTTTTTAATAGAATGCTTTTACAGGGTTATCCTAAAAAGTGGAAAATACGGAAAATTGTGGTCAGCTTGAAGGAAAATAAATAAATAAATAAAATTTGAAATGCATACAAAAATGAGTGGTTTCTTTTTGTTCAGGAGTGAACTTTCCTTTATCAACATTCAATGTTTTTTAAATTTGATTTTTTTCTTCAAGCTGACCACTATTTTTCAAAAAATTTCTTATTTTCTACTTTTTATAGCACCTCTATAAAAGCATTCTGTTATTATTATTTTACTTTTCTTTTCTTTTTAGTTATGTAACTAAAAAGCTTTTCTAAAACTCTAGAACCTTCTTGAAAATTCTGGAAGCTAATTTTTTCTAGAAGGTTCCATGAAGTTTCTAAACCTTTCCACGAAGTTTCCAGGAGATTCCATGAAATTTCAATTCCATGAAAATTCTAGATTCCCTGAACTTTTTAGATATTTTCACAAAAGTTAGACTTTTCTATGAAATTGTTGATGTTTCTGGAAGATTCCATGAAAATTCTAGAAGATTCCCTGAAGTTTTTAGATGTTTTCACAAAAGTTCCAGACCTTTCTATGAAGTTTCTTGAAGTTTCTACAAAATTTTTAGTCTTTACCAGAAAGTTTTATTAAGATTCTACATTAAATTCATATGAAAGAAAATTGATGTCAAACTGATTTAATTTAAGAGCATTCTATAAAAATACATTAAATTTATAATCTCATTTTAAATACGATAAGCAATTGTACTTAGATTTTTACTTTCCGAACACTATAGTGAGGAAAGTATTGTAATCATGTCAAAAATCCGAATTCGAGATTTTGATGTTTCTATACGTTTCGAGGTCCAACGAGTCCGATTTCACTATTTTTACGATGATGTATGTATGTGTGTGTGTATGTATGTATGTGTGTATGTCTGTGAGTGAACACGCTAGTGTCTAAACGCTTTGTTCGAATAAGCTGAAAGTTGGTACGTATATTGTAAGTCACCATAGTACGAACCCTATAGATTTTGGTGAATCTAGCACTTATAGTTTTTTTACAGGGACACAAAGAAAAATTCTTTATCATTATGGCCAAGGGACCAAAATCTTAAAAGTGCGATAGCATCTAAACGCCTTATTCAATTGAGCAAAAACTTTATATACATATTATAGGTCACAGATACTCAATCTGTATAGATTTTGGAGAATCTAGCACTTATAGTTTTTTTACAGGGACACAAAGAAAAATTCTTTGCCAAATTTTTAAAAGTGTGATAGCGTCTAAACGCCTTATTAATCTCAGCAAAGAATTTGTACACATGTTATAGGTCACATTTGAACCAACTGTATAGATTTTGGTGAATCTAGCACTTACAGTTTTTTTACAGGGACACAAAGAAAAATTCTTTATCTTTATGGCCTATGAGACCAGCGATAGCATCTAAACGCCTTATTCAATTGAGCTGAAAATTTGTATGAATATTATAAATCACTGTTGCACTAACTATAAGCATTTTGGTGAATCTAGCATTTATAGATTTTTACAGGGACACAACGAAATATTCTTTATCATTATGATCTAAGGGCTCAAAGTTCAGTAGTGTTAAATAAAACCTCGTGTGATATATGGAGAAAAATACTCAAACACTCTGTTATGGTTTTCTCTTTTTTGTTTGTTTAGCAACTCCTCTTTCTTTATTTTATCTACAAAACTGTTAATTACTCGATGTTCGGAAAGTCGAGTGGAGTCACTCCAGATTTTTTTTTAAAAAAAGGTGCTAATTAGCCCTTTTATAAAAAAGCAATAAATACCTAATGTTATTAAAGTATTTTATTTGATATCAGTTGCATCATTATTATCATTGCTTTATTCATTGCTATCATTAAAGTTATTAGTACTTATACTATTGTTTTTTCTTCCTGCAATAGAATAACTTGTGCATCACATGACTAAATACAACCTGCTTTTCTAAAAGCTCTGTGACACAACTTTTGGGCCAATTTTTGAGCAGACTTTTCTGATTTGAGCCAATTTTATGGTTTAGATCACCTCATCGCCTAGTATGTTAGTGTTTGAAAGTATACAGATTTTTTCTGGTTAGTCATAATTTTTTCCACAAGCAATTTATCTTATAATTAACGAAACAGAAGAAAGCTTTTTATATGCTCCAAGAGAAGAATGATAAGCACATATGCTGAACACAGTGAAAAGCAGTTTTTAAAGCAATCTGATAAACATTTGCTCATTTGCAATCCTCTGTTGGATTTCAGCCTACAGAAATTGGAAGGAAATTTGAATCAAATGGAAGTTGTGTGCAAAACGTTCTGCTGTTCAATAGCACTATAAAGCAGTTAGAAAGTGTTGTTACTCTAATCCATGATCAAACCAGCAACAAAATTTATTTTATTTATTTATTTTTTAATTCAATGAAATAAAAACTCAGCTAAATATTTTAATATAGGTTTTTACAGGCAGGATTTGCCAGTTGTGGTAATTTTGTGTATGACTGAGAGAGATTGTTTAATATTGCATTTATAAGTGAAAGATCTATAGCATTATTCGCTTCCTTGTGTCAGGCCCTTATAAAATTTGTGTGTAACTGAGAGATACATATAAATAAGAAGGTCACAGTATATGTTGAAAGAGGTGAAGGAAAATATGTGTGATATTGAGTTCTGAGATACTATACAAATGATGAACAAAGATAGATAAATGCATCTTTATTAATGACTTAAAATGGTTATTTGTTTTAATGTATAAATTAGAGACATTTATAATTTTTAAAGATTTAAAATGTATTAGTTATGATGACTTCTGTTGAAACAAAATATTTTTTGTATGATTGCTGTGCATGATTTTGATGAGGATGCTACTTTTAGAGAATTTACAGGCTCATGGTCAAACTATATATTTTGTTTCACCAGCTATCAATGTGCAGATAAGTAAAAGCAGTTTTTTTCCCCCCTATTACGATATGAAACTTCGTAATCTAGAAAAGGAAAGCCTCTTTATGCAAAACATCCATTATTTTACCTATCTTTTAGAAATTTAGCCTTTAAGAACATGGGCAATTTAAAGTAACATAAAAACATGGTGGCATACTCTGTATGCCAGTGCCTTTTAAAGCTCAGATATCACTTTTTAAAGATATTTATGTTTAGTTGAATAAATAATGATAAATATTAGATTAAAAGAAACTAACTTACATAAAATGAATTTGATCAAAATGCAAAAACCTTAATTTTCTGGAATGTACAGTTATTTTTCGACTGGCATATGCAATATACCATCCATGTTTTGAACGTTATTGTTGAACCTGAATAATATTTTAGCATAAATTAATGCATTGTTATCTTTATTTCCTGCAATCAAGAAAATAAAACAGGGTAAAATTTTTCATATTTGTTTCAAAGAATATATATAACACTACATTGCTGTCAACACAGTTAAATTAGCTCTTTAAAAAAAAAAAGAGAGAATTTTGCAATGATAGAATATAATTGTTTTCAACTGGTATTTGCCAAACTGACTATATATTTTCTGCAAAGACATGTTGTACTCATTCCTATCAGGTTTCCTCTGCATATTATCAGTACAGATTAGAGAAAATGATCGTTATGAATTTGAATGAAGATGCGTTACTATTCTCATATAGTGATTATGAATGATGCGATTTTTTTAAGGGACAGGGTAGTGGTAAGTGTTTATTATTCAGAATTCTCTTTGAACATAGCTGATCAAATATTACACCTCTACAATCTAGATTGCTTTATTAAAAAAAAAAAAAGTTTTTACATTACGTTAATAATACTTCACAATATTAATGTAATGTAAAGGAATCTATTTTAAATAAACTCTTACAAAGATAATATAAATATGAGCATTTTATAATATCCAGTTTTCATATATGTTCAAGATGTATCGAATTTTCTGTCATTTCCAGATTTTTGAAAAGGCCATGGCACTTTGTGGAAAACATTTTTATATTTACAAATAATACAAGTAGAGAATGAAGAATTTTTCAGATGAATAATGATAATTTCAAATATCTGTATGTAAAATTAATAAAATAATGTAGTGAAAATGTAGTTAAAAAGAATTATTGTTTTATATTAAATTAACATGATTTTAAAAAATACATATTTAGTGCATGTATTAATTTTATATGTACAATATAAATGTTTAATGTATGTAATATATATATTAGAATCTATTAAAAAGTGTTTTCAATGAGTAAAACTGGAGCATGTTGATTAGTAGTAATGACTCAAGATGATTAGACACTAGATGCAAGGAAATTGACTTTTCCATATAGAGTGTTATGAGCATGGTAAATACTTTAAGGCCTTAATGAAATATCTAATAAAAATAAACCTTATAAAAACTGTTTAAAAATATATTTAATTCCAGCTTCGATTCTTAAAATAATAATTCTGAACAAATACACCATATTTAAAAAGTACACTTAATACTGTTTTGTTAAATAAATCCTTGTCGAATCATGTTCTTAGACTAAGAACATGACTCGACAAGGATTTATTTAACAAAGCAGTATTAAGTGTACTTTTTTTTATATAGGAATTATTACTAGACCTCGAATAATTTTGCTGCCGACTGTATATGTGTATGTATGTATATATATATTACAAAAATAATTTTTTTTATTCAAAGTTTTGAGCATATACAAAAGCAACATTTAAACAATATTTTATGAAAATTTCATTAGAAAATTCAGCCAGTGGGTCTTGTTTCAAGAGACTCTTCAGAAAAGTGGGGGACACAATTTCTCAAAAAACTAATGCACCAATCTTATTGGAAGTTTGTACAACTATTCCAAATAGAATTGGCCATTGTTTGAATGAAGGATTTTTCTTTTTTCCATTACAACTAATTTTAGAAAGCTATACATGGGGTTAAATGTACTGAAAATTGTAATGTTTTTGTATATAACTCTGCCAAAAATTAAAATTTCATTTTTTTTTTTTTTTTTTTTTTTTAAATCCTATGTTCTAGCATAATTCTATTTTGAAGAAATATGCAAGATTTCAATAAGATTTGTGCTATAGTTTTTGAGAAATCATGTCCAACGCTTTTCTGAGGAGTCTGTGGAATCCATAACCCTACCGGCTGATATTTCCAAATTTTTTAATGAAAGTTTTATACTGTTTAAATGTTGCTCTTTCATATACTCAAACTTTTGAATAAAAAAAAATTATTAAAGAAGAAAATGAATGCTTTTTTAAACCTTCAAAACCCATGTAATCCTGTAATTAAAATTTCTGGTGTAAAACTGGTTGATCTGATATGTGGTACATATCTTAAGAGTTTTGTATTGGCAAGTACTTTTGATCCAGATCTGAATGACCTTCATTACTATTAGGATTCTTCTTCTGTCTTCTGTATTTTCTTTTCCTGGGAAAGGGCACTACCTATCATTGATTTTGATCAGCTTCATATCATTGACTAAAATTTCTTTGGCTTCATATTTAAAGGCATAATGAAAGTTTTCGTGATAAGTAAGCTTTCTGAAAATCCTCAATATGTCCTTAAATGTGAAGCTATAGAAATCTTAGCCAATGAACAAACTTGCAATGATGTGGAATCTATCAACATACCATTAGGTGATGTTCTTTTCTGCGTGGGGGGGGGGGGGGGTGTAACAGAAAAAAAATCCTAAGTGTAGTAGGTAACTGAAGATGATCCAGGTCAAAAGTGTACTCGCCAATAAAGAACTCTTAAGGGGACTTGGCACCTTTAACTTGATACCATTGAAGGTTTCACATGAAAGCTTATATATCCATTTAATATTTATAAATTAGACTATATTAGGTTTGTTCAGTAAAATATACATTCAGGCAACAATGCTTATGATTTTTGACATTTTTTTTATTGATTTGAAATCTTTAAATTGAGTTTTTTCCATTTGGAGTTTTTTCATAAATGCATGATCTTCAAAATGCTAAAACTTCTACAGATGTTTAGAAAAGACTTAATATTTTTTACAAGGCTTAATAGAACCTACTTAACAGAATTAGGGATGGATTTTGCAATATCTTTAAAAGAAAAAATATTAAAAATATACCTCCTTTAAAAAAAGAAAAAAAAAAATTACATGCACTTTTTAATTTTTTTTTTTTCAAAAACTAATAAATTTCAACATCTATCCCTAATTATTTTAAGTAGGTTCTATTCAACATCCAAAGTAATAAATCTTTTCTTAAATATTTGTAGAAGTTTTAGCATTCTGAAGATTGTAAATTCATGAAAATAGACAAACTGAGAAAATGCATTTTAAGGATTTCAAATCTGTAAAAAATATATTAAAAAAAAAAAAAAAATAATTGTTCCTAAATATATCTTTCATTGACTAAAACTAATATAGTTCAATTTATAAATATTAAATGGATATATAAGCTTTTATATGAAACCTTAAGTAGTTCCAAGTCCCCTTAAGGTATTTATATTTATTTAGTTATGTTCTTTGTGAATATTACAACTTAAGATAAAGATAATTCTGTTAGTGAATATTTTGTCTATTTGTTTACATTGATGTGTGCTGAATTTTTCTTTATCATAAACGTAACTTCTAAATGAAAAAGATTCTAAGAAATTTTGTTGTCATACTCTAATTTCAGGGTGTTTTAAGATTTGCAAGCATTCCTAAATATATATATACAATATATATATATTTCCCCCTCTTAACAAAGCTACAGCGATCCAATTTGACTAGCAGTGTTGTAATTTTTTACTTGATTGACAACAGTGATAAATGATAGCAAAGATGGACAAAACCCTGTTGAATATAACCTTATATGAGTTTAAATTGTCCATATCTTTAAAATTTTCGAGTTTTTATTAAAAGGGATTTGATTTTTGAGAGTGAAAAAAGGTGATTTATCAACAAAAAGAGTAAATTAAGAAATTTTAATTCTTTTTTCCTAAATGATTTTAATCTTTAAGTTTTTTTAATATTTTGTATGACAATTTGGATTATAAAGGAATAAATTTTAGAATTGTTTTTTAATTTAAATTTAACAATATATATTGAATCGAGCTATATATATATAACGTAAGTCATAATTCATATACAGTTATTTTTCTCTTTGTTTTAAGTAAAACTTTAGTTTATAGAATGTTTATTGTTATTACAACTGTATGAGAAAATTATATTTTACGACATTTCTGGGAATTATTTCTTTAGGTATGAAGGTTTAAGAGGTTACTACAAAGGAATAGTGCCAAATTTGCTGAAAGTAACCCCTGCCACTGCTATTACTTTTATTGTTTATGAAAATGTATCTCATAGTCTGTTGAAATGGAGAGAGATCCCAGCCATTAAAAAAGTGTAAAATTATTTTTACTGCCATTGTATATTTCTTCAAAAGAAATAAAACGCTTAATCACACTAGTCTGTGATTCTTTGAAATACTAATTATTTTTAAAAGCTATGCTTTAAAACATTTTCCATTTATTATACATCATAATTTTAAAGTTTAAAAATAGAGTAAGATTTCAAAACTCGAATATGTTAGAAAGTGTATTCATAAATGAAACGTTTTTGTAAATTCACAGTAAAGTTTAAAAGTATGTGTAACAGGTCACTAGTGGCCTGATAATCAGGGAATTTTGCAGAACTGCAGAAGTGGGAAAACTTTGGTTGAAAGCTTCAAAAATCTAGGAATTTAAACTAAAACATTTATGAGAGAAAAAAAAAAATTCAAGTGAACTCTAAAATTTGAAATAAAAAGATTCAATTTATAAAGCACCAATACATCAAAATGGGAAAAGAAAAAAAATATTGATCTTTAAAAGTTAGGGAGTGTACCTAGCAGACTAGGGAAAAAAAAAAAAAAAAAACTTGAGTTTTTAGCCACCCTGTTTAACTATTTATCAGGTATTATTTCAATATATGCTCGCATATTCTTGCTAAAGAGAAATTTCCGATTTTAATATTGGTGAAAGATTGAGTATTTTCTTGTAAATTCGTAATCATTCTATATATTTCTAATTTTTTTGTACATTTAGAATTCTAATCATATTTACTTGGTTAAGTTTGGTAGTTTGGTGTAATTTAAAATTTGAATTTCTAAAATGTATCGAATAGTGATGAGCATTTTGGATTTTTCCTGTGCCAATTAAAAAGTATATATACTATATACAGTCAAACCTCGTTAATGTGAATTACTTTTAACATGAACTGTTTTCACAATCCCTGTCAAAATGATTAGTTATGTGAAGATTAGTTACTGATAGCATGAACTTCTGAAAACATGAACAATTTTTTTATCCCCCTTGAGATTCACGTTAACGATGTTTGACTGTATGTATATATATACAATATTATGCTGCTTTAATTTTCTAAAACTCTGTTTTCTGAATCTAATTATTGCTTTGATTTATTGAACTTTGAATAAATATGCATATAATGAACAATTCTAATAAATCTTCTAAGGCATTGTGCTGTTTAAATGTTGCATTGTTTTGAGGATACTTAATAGGTTTTGTTTCTTGAACTAAACAATTTTGCAACAGAAAAAGAAACTATTTGCAATTATTTCCAATTTAACATGCAATTTTTTTAATGGAAATTTTAAATGAAAAGAATAAAAAAAAAAAAGGCAAGATAATTTTTAAGACTTTTTCAAAAAGGAATAAAAGATACGAAAAGGGATTTTTTTTTTTTTTTTTTTTTTTTCCTGGAAATTTTTTTCCAAGTAAAAAATTTTCCTAGTGGCTTTCTAGCTCTGTTTATGATAATCTGTTTTCTACAGCTAATTACATCAAAAGTTTATTAAAAAAAACTTGTTCATACATCTGAATTCCTCCCATTCCAATTTGGTAATTAGACAGCTACTTTTCTTAAATTTCTTATAACTGATTTTTTTTCTTTCTTTTTTTTAATTTAGTTCCCTTTTAACAGTACAAATGAAGTAAAAATAATGAAGAACTAATATAAACTAGTTTTTCATTGTAAAATTTGATACTACATAATCTTTTATAAATAAACAAGGAAATATTAGACCATTTTTCTTAATCTGGTATACTTGATGAATTTTGAAAGTAGTTTCATAGCCTCCTTAACTAAATGCCTGCCGCATGGCTCATAAACTTAGCAACAGTTGAAACGGTAGACAGCGCCACCTGGTACAGATTGCGTGAATTTTTTATTCAACTGTCACCAATAATTTTAAGAAATGATATGATATATATAATCGACGTTTCTTCGATTCTATTCGCCTTTTATGTATATCATATCCCACTTTTCCAATTTTTTGGTGGCGAATAAAAAAAGTCACGCAATCTGTACCAGGTGGCGCTGTCTACCGCTTCAACAGTTGCCAAGCTTCCGAGCCATGTGACAGTTTAGGAGGCTATGGTAGTTTCTAGGTATTTTCATTGGTTTAACATATTATAGATAGTCATGTCAAATGTTTATTTTCAAATATAAAAATTATTTCTGAAACTAATTTATATAATCTGTGTATTTTAAAATTATAATTATACAATAGGGGAGACCTAGCTAGTTGCGATATTTTTTTTTTTTTTTTTTTTTAATTTTCTTTCTTTCTTTCTTTTTTTTCCCCGTGTGCAATATTTAGGAAAGCTTTCCTATGCATTCACCAGAATTTAACTTTTGGGCTACAAAATCCCATAGAACTCATTAATTAAATGCGTGTTTAAGTAACCTTAAAAACACTTTTTTTTCAAACTATGCCAATTTATCCCAGGCAGGGTTTGCACTAAGGAAAAAAATAAAAAAAAAGAGTGGGATTCTCCCACTTTAACAAAACAAATTAAGTGGGATTTTCAAAATTTAAGTGAGATTTTTGAAATTTAAGTCAGTAATTACATTTTGCTGAAAAAAATTATTTTCAAGAAATAAGCAAATTACAGACATGTGATTGCTAAAATTAGAAATTAGCTGAAATTTTTTCTCTAACATGATTGAGTGGATGATTAGTTGAATATTGATAATGCCACTTTCATTAAATTGATGACATAAACATTTATATATACAGGGTTTGTCCGGAAAGTAATAGGACTGATTTTCTTCCGCCGCGACTGTACTTCGGAGCGCGCGCGCACCGACTGGATCCGGTAGAGGGCGTTCCTAGCTAACGAACGAGCGGCTGGTCAGTTATCTCCGAGCACCTGGAGAGTCAGGACAGGCATTTTCGCGGGACGTGTTTCTGTGAGTGGTGCAAGCCGACTCCCCCTTCCCTTTTTTGGGCGAGGAGACGCCGGCACGTGCCACTCGGAAGATTGCCTCGGGATCATACTCAAAGATCCATGACACGTCACCTGTGATTACGTTATTCAAAAATGGGGGGTCACTTTCACTTGGGGGTCGGCTTGCACCACTCGCAGAAACACGTCGCGCGAAAAAGCCTGTCCTGACTCTCCAGGTGCTCGGAGACAACTGACCAGCCACTCGTTCGTTAGCTAGGAACGCCCTCTACCGGATCCAGTCCGTGCGCGCACGCTCCGAAGTACAGTCGCGGCGGAAGAAAATCAGTCCTATTACTTTCCGGACAAACCCCGTATAGTTTTTATCTACGTTAAACATTTTCGGGATTATTTCATTAACGTAAAAAAAATTCTTCGATATACCTGCAACAACTTTTATGTCCGCATAAAACTCTATTAAAATTTCACACCAAGAGAAAAACAAATTTTTCAAACAAATATAGAATATGATTTTTATGTATTATGTACATTAATCATTCACATAAAAGTAGCAGTAGCTAATTATTAGTTTCAAGTGTGCATAAAACTGTCTGAATAATAAATTTCTTAAATTGATTTGGAAAAAATTTTCCTACCTGAAGAATCTATTATTATTTCCCCCATGTTTACAAATTTGATATAGATATGACACAAAGATTTAATTGAGAAAAAAATAGATCCATTAAGTTTATCAATAAAAGTCTAAAAATTATTTTAAAAACAATTTATTATTATTATTATTAATTTACTTTTACATTTAGAAAATTCATAACTCTCTTATGGTGCATTTTTCTTATATTTTAGCAACAAAATAAATAATAAAAATTTTAAAGAATCCAATTTTTAGAAAACAAGAACTAATTTAACAGTTAGAAATTTTCTGAATATGAAAACAGAATTTAAAAAATATATTGGGTAATGAGTAATCCTGAAAAAAAAAAAAAAAAAAAAATTTCCTTTTAGAATAACATGGGGTTTGGGTGAGCCAGCGAAGTGGCAATTAAAAAAGGTAGAGACTTTATACTTTTAGCAGTTTGTTTTGCAAAAACAAGTTTAAAAAAATGTAATAGGTGAGTATCTAAAACAACAATGGCTGAGAAATTTTATTGCCGAAACGTCAGTGGAGGCCCTCTGTTGAGACTCAAAATGGTTTTGGGCTCTGTCTGTGTGTCTGTCTGTCGCGCGATAGCGGCCGCAAAAATCCCGCTATTGACTTGAAATTTGGTACACGTGTTCATGATCCCTACGAAATTAGCTGTATAGTTTTGGGTGTGCATTCCATTTGTAATTCGTGTACAGGGACGCGCCAAAGTTTTTCTTATTACAGCCTATGGGAAGAATTTGTATGTACCGCGATAGCGACCGCAAAAATCACGCTATTGACTTGCAATTTGGTACACATATTCAAGAGCCCAACGGAATTAGCTGTATAATTTTAGGTGCGTATTCCATTCGTAGTTCGTGTACAGGGACACGCCAAAGTTTTTCTTATCATTACGGCCTATGGGAAGAATCTGTATGTATCGCGATAGCCACAGCAAAAATCAAGCTATTGACTTCCAATTTTTGCCGAAACGTCAGTGGAGGCCCTCTGTTGAGACTCAAAAGGATTTTGGGTTTTGTCTGTCCGTCTGTCTGTCGTGCGATAGCGGCCGAAAAAATCACGCTATTGACTTGAAATTTGGTACACATGTTCATGATCCCCACGAAATTATCTGTATAGTTTTGGGTGTGCATTCCATTTGTAGTTCGTGTACAGGGACACGCCAAAGTTTTTTTTTTTATCATTGCGGCCTATGGGAAGAATTTGTATGTACCGCGATAGCGGCCGCAAAAATCACGCTATTGACTTGAAATTTGGTACACATGTTCATGATTCCCACGAAATTACCTGTATAGTTTTCGTTGTGCATTCCATTTGTAGTTCGTGTACAGGGACACAACAAAGTTTTTCTTATCATTACGGCCTATGGGAAGAATTTGTATGTACTGCAATAGCGGCCGCAAAAATCCTTCGATTGACTTGCGAATTGGCGCACACGTTCCAGCTTTGCATATAAGTAGCTGTATAATTTTTATTGCTATATTGTTTATAAACTGTGTACAGGGACACGCCAACATTTTTAACATTACGGCGTATGGGGTGAATTTCGTTTAAACGCATTTTAATATCATTATTTGCAATCAAGAAAATGAAACTAGCGTACGTGAGTAAGATGCTTAAACTTATGTTGTTTGAAGAAAATGTGTGCTCTTAAGCTTTCTAATTAATGTACAGGACCTTACAAAAGTGTTCTGACGATGTCACGTAATCATCCAAACGATGTTAAATTTGGAACAATTAATTATTTTAAACGCAAAATAAGCTGAATAGTTTTTACTGGTGTATGCAATGTTTATTGTTCGTTTACAGAGACACACAAAAGAATTTCGTAACATTAGAGCCTATGGACAAATTTTTATTTAAGCTCGCACTTTAATGCGTTTATGCTGAATTGAACTTAATAAAATTAACATACATTATAAAGATGCTTTAAATCATGTCTACTCTTAAAAAAGGGTATGTGTAGACTAAATAATTTTTGGGACCACACAAAATAATTCCGAGTATGTACTGTAATCATCCAAATGATGTCAAATTAGTTTGAAAAATTAATGAGTTATACTTATAATTAATTAGGTTTATTCTTATTATTGGCGTTTATAATGACTGTGGCTACTTTTCTGGGATACACTAAAGAATTTCGTTCTTTTACGGTCTATAGTCGGTATTTCTTAAAAGTGTATTTTAACATGGTTACACCCCATCAAATATAATGAAATTTTATTAGAATTTTAAAAGCATGTTTTCTGTTGGCATAGAATTGGTAATTAGTTTAAAGGTTACGCAAAATATTTCCGATATGCTATGTATTATTATTTTTTATTTTTTTGCATGAAATTTGGTATTTAGGAATTTCAGGGAAATAATACAAGACCGTCGTTTATTAAGAATACATATTGTTGCGTATTTGGGGGTTCGTAAGTTGTCCGAGAATGAAAGGCGAAACTTGCAAAAATTCAGTGATTTATTCACAGAAAGTTCCAGAAAAATACAGGTCTATAAACCAAGTATCAGCTTCAATTCAATCAGTAAACACAGCTTAAACAACAGCCGTTAACAGCAAAACAACAGTTTAAACTGTTTGGCAATAACACATAAAGCAAGTCTCATTTAAAGAGGCTCAAAGCAAAGCAAGCATTTGACGAAACTGACACAGACCTTAGACTAACCGCCTTGGCGAAAAAAGTGCTCCTTTTATACTTTTCTATCGAACCCAGGCTATTCTGGAAAATTCTCGAATCTCATCAGCCAATGACATTAGAGCTTCCATATTTGGTATATCCCTAATAAAGATTTTCTCGTCAAGGTCGCCAAAAAAAAATCGCCAAGGGGGGAAACAGTCGCCAAATTTGGCGCCAAATCCATTTCTTCTCTTATTGGAGATTTTTAATGCGTTTTTAAGGAAAAAATTAGGCTATTTTAATGCTAAAACGACTAGAAATGCACAAAATTAGCATTTTTTCAACTTACTAAGCCTCTTTGAAAGAATTTATACAAAAATAAATACAATTATTTACAATTCCGTAACACTTTATGTGATATACAGATAGGTATACAAAAAGAGGTACAGCGGGGGGTTGAGGGGGGCGGCAGCCCTTCTCAGGAATGTATCTGATTATGGTAACAAGTCGATCGAATCAATATATACTATTATATAATAAGGAATAAATAAAAATGACCTATTGAATAATGTCTGATTCAAATAGGACATTGAGGCTCCTGATCTGCAGATCCACTAGTTGATGCATTAAGACTGAATCAGTGGAATTCAGTCTCATCACTTAGAAATTAAAATATTGGTAGAAAAAAAAAAAAAAAGTCAAAATCTTTTTTTCTGAAACTCACTCCAGAAGTGAACCTCCAAAGATATTTTCATGTTTAAAGGGGGAAAAGCAAACTTCCTAAACAACATCAATAATAATAATAATCAGGTTACGTCATGTTATTTTGCGATTTCTTATATAATTATGCATGTGGCAAAATCTTTTTTTTAGTGAAAAATTTGTGTTTTTTTTTTCTTTTTTTTTTTAAATAAGGTTACACAATTACATATTGTTACATACAAATTATAATTTTGTTCATTAATGTAAGTTTTTTTTTTTTTTTTAAATTTTTAAAGCTAGGATTTTTCCAAAAAGATGTTTGAAAACCACCATACGTGTGCTTTTGACATCTTTGATATTTAAAATTAATTTTTAAAAAAAATGCTGCAGTGGTTAACAGATTTCCTTTACATACGATTTATTTTTCAACCTCCCCCTCCCCCCCCCTTAAGTTTAATAGCATCCCTCCGGTATCTTTGGCTGGTTACGGCCCTGCTGTGCTAACTAGTCCTGGTCTCCCCCTCCCTTTTTCCCCCTTCAAATATCGTTTAAATTAGAATGAACTTAGAACCTCTCAAAAATAAGGAAAATTATTAAGGGGTTTTATTAATCTTTTTTTTTTTTTTTTTTTTTTTTTTTTTTTTTACAATCAGCGAACACTATATTACCATTGATTAAATAAAAATGTGAGTAAAACCCCTTATAGTTTTGCTTTTTTTTTTTTTTTTTTTTTCGAGAGGAATTAAAATTCAATTAGTCGGCAGTAAAATTATTCGATCACTAGCAAAAATTCCTAAATAAAAAAAGTACACTTTACGACTTAACACTGTTTTGTTGAACAAATCCTTATCGAATCACGCGCTTAGACTGACTAAGAACATGATTCGACAAGGACTTATTTATATATATATTAAAAAAAAACAGTATTAAGTGTACTTTTTTATATAAGAATTTTGCTAGCGCACAAATAATTTTGCTGCCGACTGTAGTTCATTCTACCGCGTACAGTTTTTTGAATTTACACAGTATTTGTTTGGAATTTTGATATAAGTAGTTCAGTACTTTTGGCTATAAAATTATACAGATGAAAATTCGTTAAAGCTTGTGCATGCGTAGTTAAAAATTATTTAGTAAAAATGTTCATATTTCATTAGATTTTTTAAAGAAACCGTTGTATTTCCACAGATATATGTGGTAGCCTCATGAAAATTTATAGTATAAAGCCTCATAATCACAGGCTGCAGCCAGAATGCATTCTAATCATTGCTTTTTATAGGGTGTTCCCAAGCATTCTTATCTCTTTTTTTTTTTTTTTTTTTTTTTTTTTTTGGTACCAAAACTTTCACCGAAATGTATGAGGTACAGTCGGTAACAAAAGTGTCCGAACACTAGCAAAAATTCCTATGTAAAAAAAGTACACTTCATACGGTTTTGATAAATAAATCATTATCAAATCATGTTCTTACACTGACTAAGACCAGGATTCGACAAGGATTTATTTAACAAAACCGTATGAATTGTACTTTTTTTACATAGGAATTTTTGCTTGTGTTCGGACACTTTTGTTACCGACTGTATATATTCTTTACAGTCCTGAAGTTACAAAATGATTCGTCCTGTAGTTTCTGGATATTTGATAAAACGTCTGAAATTGAAAGTGCCCGGAGAAATGTGCTGTATATGTTACCGCTAAAGTGCATAAATCAGTTAATCTGCAGATTAGCTAGGTAATCTGCACATTAACTAGGGTGATCCGTTAAAGTGAGGAAAGTTGTTTCATTTCTCAAATTACCTAGGTAATCTGTGAATTACCTGGATAATCTGCACATTATCGACTAGACACTCGTTAATTTGCACATTACCTACTAGGCGCTCGTTAAAGTGAAAACAAGATCTTTGGTGGAACAAACAACAACAACGTTTGCAGTCACGAGGTTTTTGTATTTTTCCCACATAGGTTGAGTCCAATTATAACAATAGGTACATGCTTAGTTCCACAATATAAAATTAATTAAAATCTTTCATTTAAATTTAACTAATTTCTTTTTCCCATGTACATTGGAGACTTTGCTTATTTTTGGGTATTCACAAGTGCAAATTTACCACATATCATGTTTTGGCTTGCTGATTCTAAATCCGTAATAAAATTTTCCCCACATAGGTTGTGGTCAATGTAAAAATTATTGAATTTACATAGGTTAGGAGGACACATTTCCTTTTTTAGGTTTCTTTACATAATAACAATATTAACTTTTCAATACATGTTACTTAAAGTAGTTTTCATAAGTTTACACCACTTTTACTAATCACACATAGGTTGAGGCCTACATTTTTTTTTTTTTTTTTTTTAACCTGCATATTTGTAATTTTCAACTGAAAATCCCAGTATTTAACAAATATTTCAATTGTTTAACAACTAACCCTTTAGATTTTGTAATTAATGGAGCACACTGTAAAAAATGAACATGCTAGATTACATCACAATGTGCGGGTAGAAAAATCGCCAATACCTTGGTTGTATTTGTTTTTTTTTTTTTTTTTTTTTTTTCATTCGAAAAAAAAAATGTTTTCTTTTCTTTCTTTACTTATTTTAATCTGTATGTGTTTTAATTTTATGTCTTTTAAAGTTATATTTGTTTTTTTTTTTTTTTTTTTTTTTTTATTTATTTCATCTTTTTTATTCTGTCAATATAAGTTTGACGATGTTATACATTTTTAATATGAAATATATCAATCTTTGATAGCTTTCAATAAATTCTATTTTATAAATGAATGTTAGAATTGTAATATAGTAACGATTTATTTTCAAAATAAAATATTTAACCATTAAAATATATATATATATATATATATATATGCATAAATTTTTAATTTGCTAAAGAAATATTAAATTAGACAAATCAGAAGCATTATTTAAGAAGTACTTCAAATAATTAAAACTGCTTTAACATTTTTTAGAACGCATGAGAATTAAAATGACAGTTTTCCAATGCTTTATTAAACTACATTTTGCAGCATATATATATCTGTACAAGTTTAGCAAATATATTAATTTTACAACAAAAAAAAATCTTAACATATTTTATGTAATAAACTACAACGAAATTATCTGAAAAAGCGAACAAAATTAAAAAATAGAAATAAAAATATAATCATGATATATAAAATATATAAAGAAAAGTTGAAATTGAAAGGAAAAAAAAATAGATTGATAGACAGTAATGAAATGCTCAAAAATGCACAACAATTTCATATTAAGTATTATTTAAATAATGCCATAATATTTTTCAGAGTTAAAAATTAATACATAGTTTATTATTATTATTATTATTTTCAGTAAATAATAGTAATTTAAATCAATTTTAAAATAAATTAGTTTTAAAAAGTTGTGGTTTAATAGTTTTATTTCGGGAAGAAACAATTACTGTGTTGTAAGTTTAATATTTATAATTCAAAATGGGGTTTCACGAGAGAGAGCTTTTAATTTAGATTAGATTTCATTAATAAAATTCCGACCCTTATCAAACTTAATATTGACAGAATTAAGGTTAGGTTTTTTCCTATGCCTTTATAGCCCCAACTTTTAAAAAATCAAAACTCTCCCTTAGATTGATAAGTACTTTTTTTTATTTTTAAAAAAATAATAATATTAAATAAATAAATAACCGCTGTGTTCCTGAAATTAGAGGTCGTAATCCGCGTCCATTTTTCAGTCCCCCTTTCAGGTAGGAAAAATTTCCGTCTCTTTTGTTACCACTATTTTTATACAATAATATCCACCATATTTAATCTCGACTCATTGCTATAAAAATAGAATGAATATTTCTATATGAAAATAGTGGTAGCATGAAAAGCGAAATTTTATCATCCCTGAAAATGGTGAAGAGTACCTCTGGTGAAATACAGCAGAAGATGGGACTTCTTATGAAATGTGTAATCAGATGTAATTACCTTAAAAAGAGTTCGATAAAAATTTCGACTCATTGCTATAAAAATAGAATGAATATTTCTATATGAAAATAGTGGTAGCATGAAAAGCGAAATTTTATCATCCCTGAAAATGGTGAAGAGTACCTCTGGTGAAATACAGCAGAAGATGGGACTTCTTATGAAATGTGTAATCAGATGTAATTACCTTAAAAAGAGTTCGATAAAAATATGTAAATATTTCCCGTTTGAAAATTCAAAGTTCACCCCCTCCTCTTGGATACCAATACTTCCCTCTAGCACCATTTTTTAAAACTAAATAAAATCTCCCTCAAACTGATTAGGCGCCTTTTCAAGATTTTCTCAAAATTCAGTGAAAAAGTGAGCGAACTTTAACTGAAAACTTCAATCTATCATAATTTCTTAAAAGAAACATAGTAAGACTTTTTTTTTTTTTTTGACAAAATATTTACCTTGAAAAGACCTTTCCATTGAGATATTTAAAGATCCCCCCCCCCTTCCCATTTTAAATTTTCTCCCCTGTCAGCCCTCTGTGACCCCCCCCCCGACCTTTCTCTTTTTAATTAAACGAAATCCTTTTCAAATTGATTTGACACGTATTTTATTGCTTTCAGAAATTTCGACCCGTTGGGACTTTTGGCTGACTCCGTATAATCTTTACACTGGGGACAGATTTTTTTTTTAAATTGTATTAAATTTTTAACCCATTATCTGCCAAAACTTTTATATCTGTTTTTCTCTTAATTTACTAACATCTATAAATTTTAATAAAGAATATATTAAAACAAATATCAAGCAATTAAGTGTACTACTACAGATCGTCCCATTTTTGGTACAGTGGTAGAACGCACTGTCAAAAATATTTTCTAAAATAATAAAAAAAATGCAACTTCCCAAAGAGAAGGGCAGTGGCAGGTAATGGACACAAGTTTGATACCGGTGCGCGGTCATTTTTCGCTCTTGTTAAAATGAATTCATCTAAATCGCGTTACTTACATTTAGTCGAAATTATAAATCGTAAAATGTTCTCAGTTATGGAACTTGTTAATTCCTTTGCTATTTCTAATTTTTGTACAAATCACACGGAGGAAAATATACGGTCATATCTTGAATTTTTTGCGAAATTGATGCAGGATTATTTTAGGTGAGCCAAAACTCTTCTGAAAAAATTAAAGAGAGAAAACAAAAAACCCTGGAAAATTTTAACAATAATTAAAATTTTGTGCCCCTTTGAAATTGCAATCAAAGCGGTAACGTACTAATACTTAAGCATTGGTGCGTTGCCGTCTTGATTGCAGCACTCGTGCCTACTTTGTTTGCCTGACGAAAGGTCGTATGTTCGACCCGAAACGATTGTTGCGAGTTTACTGCATTTTATGATGTTTATTCAAAGTTTTGTGCTTATGAATATAGTATACTCCATAGTAGAAATTTATGAAAACAAATATATGACGGGAAACCGGAGTCAGTCTACTGTGCTAACTAGTTTAATTTTTTTCATATGAAGAAAAAGATTTCAAAAATTAAAATTCTATTGTATTTGTTTAAAATATCATTAAAAAGTATAGAAGGAATGAGGTTATTAACTTTAAAATATATATAATGTATTTTCACCTTAAAATTTCAGCCCCCGTCAGTGGCTGAGAAGCGTTCTCAAAGCTGAAAGATAGGAAGTGCTGGTTCGATTCCAGATCGCGCTTGTTGGCCCATCCGGTCGGAGTTTTTCGTGATTTTCTCTGAAGCACACATAAATATATAGGCTAGGATCCTTTATAGAGACCCTCCACTGAAGATACTCACCCAGGCTTAGGACCCTAGACCTCAATCGGCTTTTACCCCCTTCTTCCTTCCTAATTTTAACTCATTATAAATAGCTATGAGCTGTGAGAACAAAACTACAAGTTTTTAGAATTGTATATAAATGTCAGTAAAAGGAAAAAGCTTCTAAAATGATTTCATGAAAGCAAACGTTTATATATGCTTAAGCAAATAAGGTTGTAAATTTAATCATGATATATGGAAACAAATATTGAGGATGAAACAAATAAGAATATAAAATTTATAAAAGAATTTCAATGTCTGGAATACTTTCTCAACAAATACAGAATTGACATGTTTTTGGATTTTGCCAGAGAAGGGCTTCCAAGTTCTTTTTGTTTATATAACGGGATTTCGAAACAAAATTCTCTGCTTTATTTAATTTAAAAAATAATAATAATAATTTTATTATTCACAAATTCAGATAATAAATAAAAAGAAATATGCAAATTCTGCTCTAAATGAATAATAAGTAAATAAAACTTGGAAAATGTAAAAGTATAAGTAAAACATTTAGCTAAAACAGTTTTTATTTTACTTTATAAGATACATGTACACCAAAATTAGAGGAAAACGGAGAAAATCTTTCGCCGTCTAAATAATCCTTCATTTTTATTTATTTTTTTATTTATTTTATTTATTTATTTATTTATTTATTTTTATTTTTTTTTTGTAAAAAAAAGTTTTTGGAAAGATATAATTTTTTTGGTCACTTAAAAAAAAAAAAAAAAAAAAAAAAAAATTACTCACTTTTTGATCACTTTTACTTTTCAAATGGTCACTTATTTTGCCTCAGTTTCGTGATGGGAACCTTGTATTACGCAGTACAATCATGTACAGAAAGAGGTAATTGAGGTATCGAACACTGGAATAGTTACAGGTCCTAAGCAAAAACAGTCAAAAAATATCTTTAAAGTGTCCACTACTGGTAATGTTATTCTGCATATGGTTTTTTATTTTTATTTATTTATTTTTTTTTTTTTTTTCCAATTGTGAAATATATGTTATTACACTTACTTTTTTGTATTTGTGTTAAATATTCCCTTTTTTTCTTTTCCATGAAAAACAGAAAAGACTATACTAAATAATGAAAAGAATTCTAGAATTACAGTAGTGCATGTCACTTACGGGTTTGTTAACTGATTCGTTTCAGTTACAAATTAAACAATAGAGCTGTATATAGTTGTATTTTATTTAGTGGATATTTTTTTAAACACTTTTCCGACCGCTACTTCTCTCTTATAGAATAAGTCCCTCCTGTGTAACTTATACCTAGAAATTGCATTGAGGAAACCATTAATTCTCTTATTTCAGCTTCTATTATAGATTAAAAATTAATTAATAAAACAAACCTTCATTATTGGCTTTTTTAGACTCCTATGATATACTTATTGAATGTAGACGAGTATCATGTGCATTTACTAAAGTTAAGTAACATGTAATATAAATGAGATTGATTACAGCGCCACGTGATAGAAAACAGCAGAGTTAGCTTTCATATCTTAAAAAGCGGGAAAGATTTGAATTACAAACTTCTAGAGCACGATCAATACCTATTAAACATAAAGTAGTGCTAAAACAGAATGCTCAAAGCGAGCATTGTTCGTGATCTTCTACACTGTGACGTGACGATTTTAGGAAACTGCTCTGCATGAAAATTGCCCCCAACACCATTTTTGCAAAATATTTTAAATCTTTTATTAATGTTATTTATTAAACATTATATATATTTCTGTTTTTAAGTGTTAATTCTTTTTCATTCTCCAAATAAAATTCATGGCCTTAAAATTACCGACCAGTGATAAAAATTGGGGGAGAGCGTGGTGTCCGAAAACGGTGGGTGACTGGGCAAATTGGGAGTCATATTCGGATTCAGGGGGTCATTTACATAAAAATCAGCAAAAATAGTATTAAGGCTCGATTTTTTTGAAGTGAAAACTGCTTTAGGCGCGTTGAGCACTTTTGGATGAAGAAAAATCATGAAACTCGCGTAATCGTCAGCGAACGCTTTCCATTTGAAGTGAAAACTTCTTTAGGCGCGTTGAGCACTTTTGGGTGAACAAAAATCATGGAACTCGCGTCATCGTCAGCGAACGCTTTGAAATTCTGCAGGCGTTCGTTACCATGACAACCCATTCACCCCGTCTGGTCGGGAAGAAACACATTTTTTACCAATTGACATCACGTGGTTTTTCTACTAGGAATAAAAATTGCAAATTTCAAAATGCTTCAATTTTCTTCTAAATTCTTTCAAACTTTCTGTGCGCCATTAACAGCACAGGGGATAGTTGCAGTTCAAATTTAATCGATTTTGGAAAAAATTTACATTTTAATTGGAAATTAAATTTTATTTTAATACGCGTATTTCAAATTCTAATTATGATTAAATTATTTTAATACATCATTCGAAAGATATTTTAAAGTACTTTTATATTATCGAAAGTGGAATTCGAGATTTCAGCTGATTTACACGTTTTGAGGTATCCTGAATCGGTTTTCTTTTGTATCTCAGCTACTAATTAAAATAATTTCATAAGTAATCAATATTTTTACCTAATATAAGGCTTAGTTCATTTAATTTTGGTAGCTACAAATATTGTGCCGAATCATCTAATACAGATCATAAACACTTCTTTACAAACCAAAAATAATTCGAAAATAATAAGCTCGACGATACAATTCACAAGATACTTTTATTTTCGATGTTTAAATTTCTCCACATGAGCTGCAATGCACATCTGGACCTTTGTTTGAACTTTACATAGTACACGTGTCACCAACTACGCTACAATGTCTGCAACGAAGTTTAAACGCGGATCCAAATATGCATTACAGCTGACGGAGAGAAGTTTAAACATCGAAAATATTGGTATCTAGTGATGATTAGCTTTTATATATATATATATATATATAAAACGTCGTTCCGGCTAACTTCCCCAATTTGCATGAGTTGGCGCTGTAAGCGGTTTTATCTAGTAGTACATAGCTTTTTTACCATGTCGAAAAACACCGCTTTTATGACTATAGTTGCAGCTGAGATCAGCAGTTAAAACTGTGGGAACGTACTTTAATGGCCATATTGTATATATATATACGTATATATATAAAAGTGTTATTGATCCCCAAATAATTTTTTTTTCTTTTTGTTAGCAGTCGCAACAGTGTTAAAAAAAAAGAAAAAAAACAATTGCTGATTGTTAAGAGCGTTTTTTTTTTATGTTATTATGAATTTTAATTTTTACAACTGCTATTCCATTTTGAACCACTGGAAGAAAACACCGAGTTTTAGTTTTTGGATGACTTTCTGTTTAAATTTATAATCAGAAAAAAAAAAATAATAAATAAAAATACAGTGAGATATGTGAATTTTCATTAGCTATGACACTGATGCATCCAGTCCTTAATAAAATAATTTTATTAGAATTTTCAGTCATATTTTTGAAACTTGTTACCTCAAAATGTCAGTTTAATGTAGTGTGTAGGTTAATGCGAAATGTCTGCACGAGAGACCTAGACGTAGATGTGATGTCATCCGTGGGGAGGATTTCTAAGGGATCCAAACCGTATTTACGCGAGTTTTTGAGAAAAACCACGGAAAATTTCGAACCTACAAGCAGGACCTGGAATTAAATCTATCAATATACTTTTTAAGATAAAGTTAATTACGACACAATTTTGATTTTTATTTCCAAATGACAAAATATTTTACTAATTAATTTTTAAATGTTACTACTGTAAAAATATTGAACATGTCTGTGTATCAAACGAAATTTGCGCTGTTAGGGATTTTTTCCCCTTAAGTTTTAATTGGTTTGTATTATTATTTATTCGATTTTTAGATACATTTCATACTTTAAACACACTCTTTCAGATTTTTCAGTTGTACTATTAAATCTATTACAAAGTCTGCAATTTCACTTACACTACTTTTTCCTAAATGGCCGGACACTCCATTTCAAACGTTTTGTCGAATATTTAGAAAAATTCTTGACGAATGATCAAACTTTGGGTATGTAACAAGGCTGCAAGAGTTTCCATCTCAAGACGGAACTTTTACACTAGTATTTTTTATCAACAATTTCTATCATATTTGTGCAGTAATTTATTGCGATTGAATGTGATAGAAATTATTCATAAAAAGTACTAGTGTCAGTGTTCCGTCTTGATATGGAAACTCTTGTACCCTTGTTATGTAAAGAACATGTTATACCTCATATATTTCAGCAAAAGTTTTGCCTCGAAAGCAAGAAGGGGGCCAGTAAAAATTTAAAAAAAAAAAAAAAATGTTTGGGATCATCCTGTAAAAAGTAATACTTGAAATGCATTTTTTAATGTATGCGCAAGCTTTGACGAAATTTCATTTGCATAATTTATTAGCCAAATATATTGAGCTACTTATACGAAACCCCCAAGAATATGTCATGAAAATTCAAAACAATTATTGCTGTTAGAATGAACTGAATTCAGTTCAGTCAAAAAAAAAAAAAGGAAAATGATAGGGGTTTTATCAATATTTATTTACATACAACGAGCACATATATTACCAGCCACTGAATCAAAATAAAAATTTGGGTAAAACCCCTTATACTCTTGCTTGGCTCCTTTGTCATTTGGCTAATAAATTATGCAAATGAAATTTCGTTAATGCTTGCGCATGTGTAGTTAAAAATTATTTAGTAAAGAAACCTTATATTCCATTAGGTATTTAATATTTTTACATTCTGTTTGCAATATGTTGTGTCTAATGTAGTATGTCTAGTTTCCTAAAAATGGCATCATATTGGGTTTAACACCCTGCAAGCTACACTGAATATATATATATTTATTTTAAACTTTTATTATATCTATGAATATATACGCCAGGCTCATAAAAATGAATATAAATAATAAGCCTCATAATCACATGCTATACACAAATTCCATTTCAAGCATTACTATTTGCCGGGTGATCCTAATTCTTTTTGTTTTTTCTTTACTTTTTTACTGATCTCTCTTTTTTGCTTTGAGAGCATGATTTTTGCATGCCGAAAGTGTCAGGAAAGCTTATCAAAAATTTTTCTAGATATTTGACAAAGCGTCCGAAATCGAAAGTGTCCGGTCATTTATAGAAAGGTAGTGTAAAATAATTTACTTTTTCTGATGCGCTTTTACTTTCTTATGCTCAGAAAAAAAAGTATTTTAATTGGACACCCCCCCCCCCCCTCCTAAGAAAAACAAAATTTCAACCGAAATGTTTCATTTTGGCCATACTTGAGTTCATTTTTTTCGTGACGTATACTTTAATCGTATATGTTTCAATGTGCCAATCAGTACTGTATATGTATGTCGCAAAACTCAAAAACCTTTAGAACCCATAGAGTGTTAAAATTCACATAGTATATTTGCACGTATGTGTATACCTCGCATCACTCGAGGCTTATTAGCAGTAGAACGTGAACTTTTCGAGACTGTTACTATTTCTAGTTTTAAATCCTGTTTAACCCTTTGTGGTTGCTATTTGACTTATCATCTTAACTTTCCATGTACAGCACTTGAACTAATTTTACGATAAGCGCAATATTTCTTACATAATCCAAACGCAATATATCTTACATACTGCATCAGAACTGTCTGAAAGTAATTGTTAATCCTCTGTACAGTGAAATGGGTCTTTTTTATTAGATTTTAAGTAGCATTGTGCTTCGTTCGTAAGTTTACGTGCACGCTTACTCGTAAAGTAAATAATTGTGCATCTGCTGTAAAGTTAATCCTTTGCTGGTCCTATTTAATTTCAATCCTCTAGTCCGTGTTGCCAAATTCAGGAACTTTTTTTTATTCAATATTCACCACTAAATTTTAACTGTAACAGTCAGTTTGAAGTTTATTCATCCATTATACAAATATCACTCCTCAAAATTATTGGTGATAGTTGAGTAGAAGAGTTCCTAAATCTGGCAACACTGTTTAGAGTGCTTTAGAGCGTTAGGGCCGGAAAGGGTTAAAGTTAGAAAAGTGATATTTAAGAAATATATATATATATATATATATATGTGTGTGTATATTAATAGGCGCGTAAGAAAGTCATGTAGTGTCCACATCAGATATTTTTCCTATTGCTTTTCAAAATTGTTATAAAATTGCATCTCCGCAAGAAAAGTGACACAATTCAAAAAATAGCAATTTTGAGGTTCTGTCACTAAAAAATATATATGAAGTGTCCCAACGTTTACGAAAAGCATTATATCTCCATCTCGCAATTTATCCATCTGAAGACAATTTATTGTAGGCTAGTTCATGTGTTATATTCTTTAAGTTGATCTTTCTGAAATATTGCATTTTCGAGTTGTATCACTTTTCTTCCTGAGGTACGAACTATTTATGAATTTCCTTCGGTTTTTCTGAAATTGATTTTTTTTTTTTCTCTTTCCTTCCTAAAAATAAAATAGAGATACAGATATTTTCTCTTGTATGCATATGTCTTTCGGATTTATTTTCTCAATTCTTCGTACTTACTTGTGTGGTCGCTTTTATTTTCTCTACCCCTCATCTTTTAAATAGTTGAGGAAATAAATAAACATTTGGTAAGAAGGCATTTTAATTTTACAAAAGTTGGTTGGCTCGTCAGTGCAATAAAGTAAATTTTATATAAATTCATTTACAGTAAATATTCCACTCTCTTGACATTCATTAGTTTGTTTAGTTTACTGAAGGCCCCCTTTTAAGTAACAAACACAAGACACACTTCCAATAAAATGCATCTCTTTTCTTTTACTGTATAAATAATTTTTATTCAGAATTAATTGTTCTGTTTTGTTTTGACGATAAACAATTTCTTTGTACTGCATGTTTCTATAAACATTAAGTTAGTTTCCACAAAACTCTTCTTTCTTTTTTATATGACCAGTTCTTTTGATTAAATGGTAAATAAATGAAACTCGTGCAAAAACGTTTTAAAAGTTCAGCAAAATATTTTGTTATTGTAAATGTACGTTCCATTGCGAAGTGCTTGTTATTTGTTGAAGGAATGTTAAACCATAAAATATAATGAATAATTCCTTTGTTAATTAGGAAAAATCGCTTTACTGAAACTCTTAATTTCCTGATGCTATTTTTAACTATTTAGAAATATTAAAAACCAATTTTGTATTTTCTGTTTCATGGAAGAAAAAATACACTTTCAACTAATGTAGGAATAGCTTGAAAAAAAAAAAAAAAAATAGTTTTCAGGTTGTGCAAATTTTCGCTTGAAGAAAATAATACAAGACGGAATATTTCTTTTGAAGCAGAAATAAAGAACGTTTACATAGTTATTATTGTATCTATTGGATTCCCATTATTAAAAATGTTAAAACATTAGTATGAGATAGTAGCATAAGAAATACATTGTTTTGTTGAATACTTTGTAAAGCAAATGTGTCATATTTCTTGATAAATTATTGCTTCACATTCACTCTTGGTTGAATTATAAAAAAGGCAGCGGTCAATCATGAAGTTTCTTGTGATGCCTTCAAACTCTATGATCGATGACGGCTTAAAATTTTATAGGAATTCTTTGAACTGCACTTAATTTGAAGCCGGATTTTCCTATATAAATTTAAAAGAACCTTTCATTGAAAGGTTTTTAATCGTTTTGTAACTTAATAGCATTCATAGAGATTGTGTGCTAAAATCGTATATTTATTCCTTTCTTCTTATTTCTGCACTCTTCAATTAAATCTTTATAGATATTACCCCTTTAGTTTAAAATTCCAAATTTGATTGGTCCTCATTTTTGCTGTTGTCACGTGCATGGCTGTCCTGTAATTTTTAAAGCTTCATCATCCACAATCACAGCATGTAAGCACCCAATAAAACCAAAATAATAAGCAGCTGGCAGGCCCGGTGGTATCGTGGAACATCCTCCTACAAAATAAAATATTGAAAGCAATGATATATTTGTATTATTTTATATTTTTACATAAAAATTCAAATTTAGTTCAGAAAGGTGATTCAAAGAAAAATATTCAATATTTCATGTGCTAAATTGCATTTGTTGTATTTTGTTATTATTATTATACATCATAAGTCATAAGGAATATTTCATTTCGTGAAAAACTAAAATTTACATACATCATTCAGTTAAACCTAATTTATATATGTTTTAAATTCATAAAATTTTATATAAACTTTCCCATTTATTTATACAAAAATATAAAATTATGCTTATTTAAAGCAACAAATAAAAAAGGATGGTTATATTTCTAAACATGTTAATGCAAATACATACACAGGGTGGTCCGAAAAATATGATAGAAAGTATTTTAAGTTTCTGATTTCAAATGTATTGATGCAAATATAATTCTTCCATATTATAATAGCACATATAGTGACATTTCAGTTGAATGCTTAATTACCGGAAATAAAGAATAAGCAATATAGAATCACAAACCTTTTAAGATCGATTATACATCGTAAGAAAATTTTATGAGAATAACCAATGTAATGTCCCCGTTCGACGGGCATGTCGTTCAGAGTTCAAAAAGAAAAGGACGCTTAGTGAAGAGATAATCGCGCAGTAAGTTATAGAATTCTAAAGTCGCAGTGATTTTTAAGCCATCAGATGATTGATGTAATGGTCCTAATCTCCCACTGATTTTCATTGTTTACAGGTTGATGGACAGATATGAATCTACAGGGAGTGTTTAGGATGCAAAAAGAAAGGCGTCGGGACGAAAATCAGCAGTTGTTACTGACGGCATCAGGGAGCCTGCACGCCCATACTTTGAGGATCAGCCAACCACTTCCACTCGACAGGCGGCCCATTAATTAAGCATATCCAAAACATCATTACAAAGGCTAAGGAAAGCAGTAGGATTGTGTCCATACAAGATCCAAATGTGACAGCCGCTAAAGGGGGGGGGGGAGAGATACTGTGCAGCAGAGAGATTTCGCAAACCACATAATCGAGGAACTTAAAAATGGTTCCATCAGTGAATACAAGATCTGGTTCAGTGATGAGATCCATTTTCAGTTGAATGGTTTCGTGAACAAACAAAACTGGCGCCACTGAGGTACGGAAAATCCTCATCTCTGCGCCATCTCTTCACTGCATACACAAAGGGTCATGATGTGGTGTGCCATATCGTCGAAGCAGATAATTGGTCCAATATTTATTGATGGTGTGGTCACAGGAGTGAAGTATCGAGAGTTACTAGAGCGTCACTTTGGCCCTGATGCCGGCCATCTCAACAGGACACGCCGGTACTGGTTCAAGCCAGATGGGGCTCGTCCCCAAAAAACTTCTGACGTCTTCACGTGGCTTGAAACGACGTTTGGTGAGCGTTTGATTGCATTGGATGCAGAGAAATTCACGGAGCACGGGATAGAGTGGACCCCATACAGTCCGGACCCAAATCCGTGCTACTTATTCTTATGGGGTTACATCAAGGTTAGAATCTACAGGATCGCTGGAGGACCTAAAATTGGCTATCAGAAGTGAGATTGATGCACTTGATTACGACACACTCCAGAGCATTATGACAGAGTTTCGGAACCGGCTTTATAACACTATAGTCGGGGACGGTAGACATTTTAAGCATCTTGTATATTAAATGTCATTCATATCTTTATTCAATAAAACATATTTCATGTTCTTGCATGCTGTCTTTTTTCCACAATGATCGCTTACTTTCTATCATGTTTTTCGGACCACCCTGTATATTAAGTAATTTACCAGTGCCTGTTTGAATTACGAGTATAATTTAAAAAAAAGTTAGGAATCGGACAGATATATTTAAATACCTTTTTAAAATGAATAGAACCAACCCCAATGTTCGAGATACGCCGTCAATTAAAGGTCGATTTTCCTTGTTTGTGTACACAACATAGTTTCCATTAAATTTAAATTCGACCCGAATTTTCTAGTAGATATAAAAATTGTTTTTATGCTCAAAATAAAATGGATTTACTTGGAAAATTACATTTAAATCTGAAAAAAAGATCTTCATCGGAAAGTAGCTTTAGTAAGTAAAATTTCATATTCATCAAATCTTTCTCTTTGCTGCTGTCATGTTTGTTAAAATAACGTAAAAATAAGAGCATGGTCTTTTCAACATTAAAATTTCAAAATTGATACTGGTGTTAAAAATTATTTATAAAGACAATGTTTATTTAATTTGCACAAATATTTTTGAATTTGTTAAAACTCACCATCAGGTAGAGTGACAGATATGCGGTAGGTAGCGTTAAATTCGCGAAATCTTAGCATTTTCTGTTTTTTTTCAATTAAAGTCATAGAACCAATACAGGCTCGTAAATCAGTGGCGATTTGGGGGTGCTACATCTAAATGTCTAGAAACAGTACATAAAATTGAATCTTTATTCATCTTTATTGGGTGATTCGCTTATTTTGAGAAACAGCGTAGAAATGATGACATTTCAACTGTTAATCAGATGAAAGAGCTTTCCATGTAAAGGACTGTTTTTAATCACTAGCTTGCAGCAGTCCTAAAACTTCAATCACGAGCCTCTACTACGAGAACTATGGACGATAGCACCCCAATGTTCTTGGGTACGATTGTTTCGTCAACAACAACGAATCTATTCTTTAACCACATTTCTCGAAACCATGGAAGCTGACTTAACGAGTCCAGTGTTAAAACAGGAGTGATAGTCACCTGATTGAGAGAAAATAAGCGATAAGAGAGTGCCGAATGACTGGATGTTTTCCAAAGCTCAACCTGTCGATCAATTTGGCACCTCTCCAAGCTTTTGGACTCGTCCTCACTGCTAGTCTTATGGAATGTAGTTTCACTTTATTGCGTCACGTCGGTTTCCTCACTTACCTATGTGCAATTATTTCTTGTGCTGTCACCTGAAACCACATGTATATGATATGCGCGTATATAACTAAAGGAAGTTTGTGTAGAAGTCGCTCAAATCTACAGAATAATATTGGAAAGAATGGATACCAACTTTTAAGAACATTTCAAGAAATGCATCAGTAATAATGAGTACTCCATGCGAGATATTGTTTTCCACATTTGCTTTTATCAAATTCTTTTCCCTACAAACTTCAATCTGTCAGTAATTTTGTAAAGAAAAGAGAAATAATGATTTTGTAACTTCTTTAAAAAATATCGGTGCTTTCATGTAGCCCAGTCTTTTGTTCATAATTGTTACCTGGTGTATGAAGTGCTTTAACCCAATGTAGAATGGTGTTATGATCAAGAACAATTTTATATCTGAGGCTATTAAAATGCGATGAAACTCACACTAAACTAGACTCGTGATTGACTCGTCGTTTATATGCATATTCAAGTTGTGTACTTGATAATAGACTTATTATTTTTGACAAAGAATTGTTCGTATAAACGCGTTGTTTTATTGTCCACGAATTCAGCTTAAAAAAAAAAAAAAGAAAGAAAGAAAGAAAACCGAAGATACGTTAAGACTTTACGTACTTAATGCCATCTTAAATCTGTCACTCCACCTAGTGGCAATTTGTAGCCATTTCAAAAATGTTCGTCCTTCCTGTTCAATTCTGTATTACATAGGTAAAAATTGCTGGCCACTTTTGCTTTTAGAAACTATTTCAAAATTCAAACAAAATTTTAGATAAATTGACCACCAGATAAATACACTCGCACACAAAGAAATGTGCTCGATGTCGCACTGTTTAATAAATTTTGCCTCAAGAAAGGGGACAAAAAAGAAAATATATAAATAAATAAAATAAAAGGAAATAAGCAAAGAACTTTGGGACCCCTGTAAATTAAAGAAAAAGCTTAAAATTATCTTTATATTACAGTGCTGGCAAAAAAAATCTTTGCACTTGAGCGGCAAAAAAAAAAAAAAAAACTTTACATATCAATTGCCGTTCCCGCCATAAAAATGTGTCGAACCGCAGTGATGACATGTGGTGTCAGTCGATCACAGACGACCTTTCCCTATTCTATCAACACTCAGTTCGCCTCGTGGACTTTTAGAGCAAAACTGTATGCACTTTGCTCCTGCCAGCCAGTATTTCGTTCATTTGTTAAAAGTTTGCAAACCTACATCGGTATTCCCACTCCACACAATGGGTTGAATTAAGCTTAAAATGGAAGAGAAATACCCTGCTTTGACTCTGCTGGAGAATGGGACTCTCTGATTGATGTAGCCAGAGATTTGGCAGACCATTTATAGTTGTAGCCAGTTGTAGAAAATCATTACAAGGTCAATAAAATGTAAACATTTAAGTCAAGATCATAACATTCAAGTAGTTTATTGTGAATATTACATTGCAGTCAGTATTTTGTCATCTCACCTTTACATTTTATTACCATCTGCAGCCGTTTAGGCATGGATCTCTGGCTACATCTAGAATGATCTGCCAGATCTCTGGCTACATCAATCACAGAGTCCCAAAGTCCACGAGGCGAAATGAGTGTTAATAGGATAGGGAAAGGTCGTCTGTGATCGACTGACACCAAGTATCATCATAGGGGTTCGACACATTTTTATGACGGAGACGGCAATTGACATGTAAAGGTTTTTTTTTTTTTTTTTTTTTTTTCCGCTCAAGTGTAAAGATTTTATTTGCCAGTACTGTATTTTATTTTAGTTTGTATAAAAGTTGCTCAATGGAATCGGTCAACCAAGTTATAAATTCAAAAGCAGTGTCATTCACGCAAAATTTCCTTCCCACACAATTTTTTTGCAAATTTGTGGAAATTTTTCGAGTTCATCATTTTTGTTGTTCCTGTAAATGCCTGTGTGACGAACTTTATTTATTTATTTTCCTGGAAACAGCGAATTTGAGCATGTGTTATTGAGACTAGTGAATATATTTTGTATTTCTTTAGAAATGAAGACGTTGCGTAAATTCTCAACAGAAAGAGAGAGATTTCATTTTAATGATTATAAAGGAAGTTGCTTATTACCATAGAGATAACTGTATGTAGGGATGAAATAAAAAAAAGACTGATTGCATCATTTTTCAATAAACAAAATCTGTTTTTCCCCCCTTATATTCTGTAAAATAACCGTTAACCCTTTCGAGACGGGAGACGCAAACGCTCGCTCAAATCCTGTGGACATACAATGCCATTTTGTGCCGAAAATTACGGTTTTTAAAATGTCCCTTGGTATATGTGTGATACCCGGGGGTGAACGAGAAAACGCTTTGGCATGCCGGCCGGGAAAAGAGTATGTTTCTTGCTGACATGTCGGTGCGAAAGGGTTAACACCTTACCTATCCAAAGATGGCCGTCTGCTTCTGTTATAGGAGTCCAAGCAGTGATGATATTTTCATCCACTTGCAACATCGCGTGGTCATTGTGTCTAAAAAGAATTTCAAAATTTGTTATTTAACACCATTTAAAATAAAATTATACTTAAAAATATTAAAACGGTTTGATTTAATTTGGTTTTGAACTAACGGCAAATAATTAAGTATGAAGCTACAACGCAAAGCCACTTCTATACTCCGACTGACTTGGAATTTTAGTTATTGTATTACTAGCGAACCCGTGCAAATTTTTTGCAATTTATTTCTTTTTTTATTTACCATTAAAATTTGAAACTCATAAATCTTATAATTAATTTCACCACCCAATTTAAATTTTTTTTAATCATCAGAAACCAAATTAATAGTGTGCGATACTGAAACCTAAATCATTCAAACAAAGGTTTCAAAGTAAAATTCATGTTTGACTTTTCTTATTTCCACTTTTCAGTGCAGTTTTAGTATAGGATCCCATGGAGACTTAAATTTTTGTTGCCATGCTGGCGATGCCTTTATAATTGTTTATTTTGGCAAAACGCTGTTTCAAAAAAATAAAAAAGAAAAGAAAATACTAGTACCTCTTTTCTTTATATTTTTCTATTGCGTTTTTTTAGTCGAGTTATGACAATAGTTCATATTTTGAGTATATCTTTAAAGTATTGCTAGATTTAAAATGGCGCTTGCAAAAGTTGTAAAGATGCAACATTTAAAAATACATTTTTCAATAAAATTATTGCATCAAGCAAATTTCGTCATTTTTCTCTTTAGATCATTGAACTGAGCCCGCGTGCTTAAACATTGTCTATGTTTAAGCATATTTTTATTTCTCTTACTGAAATTTGCTAATAACTACTTTGCTTTGCAAAAAAATGATCGAATTTCGACCACTGGGCGATACTAGCAAAGTTATTGCCTTCTCCTAAACGGAATTAAATTGCAACACAACTGCAGCAATTGTTTGTCGATATGCACTCAAACTGAATCAGCAGAGTTTTACTTATATATTTCTCTAAGTTTGGTACACTGTAGATGTTGAGCCTTTCCTAAAATGAGAGGAAATCGCAACGTGGAAGCACCCCCTAGTTGGGTGATATAACCCAAAAGCTAATCGGCACCATGTCAAACCAAGGTTCAACCAAACATCAAATTTGGTTAAATTAATTCTATTGGTTCATAAAGTACAGTGTTTGAACTCAAAAAGTCAGATATTTTATAAAATTGGTCGATTTGAGTGTGGGAAATCTCAAAACGTGTAACTTCATCGAAAACCGAAAATCTAAAAATTTTCTGAATCTTATACTTTCTTCTTATATATGTAGAGGATAGAATAATAAAGCCACTTTTTTAAAAATAAGTAGTCAATTTCAGTTAATTGAAATGAAAAGAAATCTCGAAACGTGTAAATTCATCGAAAACCGGAAATAAATTTTTTTTTTCAGTGTCTTCTACTTGCTTCTTATACATGCAGAAGCTAGTAATAAATCCACTTTTTTAAAAATAAGTAGTCAGTTTCAGTTAATTGAAATGCAAGGAAATCTCAAAAAGTGTAAATTCATCGAAAACCGGAAATCGAAGTTTTTTCTGTATCTTCTACCTTCTTATACATGCAGAAGCTAGTAATATATCCACTTTTTAAAAATAAGTACTCAATTTCAGTTAATTGAAATGCAATGAAATCTCAAAACGTATAAATTCATCGAAAACCGGAAATCAAAAGTTTTTACAAATCTTATACTTTCTTCTTATATAGGCAGAAGATATAGTAATAAATCCATTAAAAAAAATAATAAGTAGTCAATTTCAGTTAATTGGAATGCATTGTGTTTTAGTTTAAAAATATGTCTTTAAATTAGATCTTAAATAAATTAGAAAAAAAAAAAAAAAAAAAAAAAAAAGAACTTTCATAAATCAAATCCTTTTGTAATTTACGTATATTTTCAACAGTATAAACTTTCGATCTAACTCTCATTCATTCAAATTTCTAACTCTCTAATGGCTGTTTTCTCTCAGAATAAAAAATTTGTAGTCGAGAGTATAGTGATGCTACATCTATACAAATTATAGTGTCCATGGTTTTACTTGAGTTTTAAGAATTGCCAGATTTAACAACTTTCTACTTTAGGTATTTTTTAATTCTTACACAGCCAAGGTCTTTTGCTTATTATTACATTTAATTATTGATTTTTCCTATGTAAATAAAATATTCAGATCATACAAAAAAGAGAAAACGTAGTTAAAAACACTCATTAAATAAGTTAAAAGTATTTTGCATTTAATATTTTCTGACTACAAACTTGATTAATAGTAAATTACTTAACAGGTGATGTTTTAACAGCTTTTACTTTCACTTTCAGCAAATGAAAATAAAAATCTTGGCACTATCTAAAACTTAAAGAACTAACTTTATCTAATATCACCAAAATCCTAATTAATAAATTAATTCTAGGCTTTTGAGAAAATGTTTGATCATAAATAAAACATCACCAAAATCAAGAACCAACGGGCCAGATTTCTGTCATTCCAGATTCACAGTAAAATTCAAAGGTAAATCAGTTTATGAAAAAATTCTGATGATTAAAATATTTCAAAAAATTGGTAGTGTAAAAACAATACAAAAATTCGAAATAGACACACAAACCTAGGTATTAAGTAATTTATTATTGTTAATAAAATGCTTCATTAAACCTAAATATTTGTTAATCAATCGAAAGAAAAACTTTTTAATTCTTTAGCAAGTGTAATTTATATTATAGTCTTCATTAAAATTTTTTAAGCTTACACCTTTCTCGATTTAGTTTCTTCAAGTAACAGATTTTATATTTCTAATTGAAAGAGTTCCTCGGGTGAACTACAACCAAAGTTTTCAGTACAAAAAATATTTTCTTGCAGTGTGTAAGCTTCTCTTAAAATCCCTCGCCTTTTATTTGAAACACTTTGTATGTATTTTATTTCTTTTAGGAAAAAAAGGAAAGAGTTTTGCCTGAATACTTATTTCATAGCTACCAATTCTCTGAAAATTTTCAGGAGACTTTACCAGGGTTGCGACAATCAAGGAAAACAGGGAAATCATGGAAAAATCAGGGAATTTTGTAAAAACTAAAAACACCCAGACATCATGGAAATTTTTATTTTTGCCCAACAAGCATGACTGAAATATCGCTAAATATAGGTGTTATCTTAACCATGATTACACAGGATTGGTTGCTTTCTAGTTGAATCTCACGAAGTTAACATTAATATATATGTACTATATAATAATAAAGTATTTTTAGTGCAACAACTTGAGAAATAATTTTATGTATTGATGTTAATATGTTGTGCAATTAAAATGAGTCATATTTTTATAATTTTGTTAATTTCTCCAAAATTTTGAATTTTTCATTTTATTTTCGTTTTTGTAAGAGAACAAAGGAAAAAAATAAAATGATTGAATTATTTTTGCCCATCAGTATAGCTTTTTTCAGCGAGTATGTTACACAAGAGTGTGATATACACAAAATTATTGAAAGTATACAATAGGTCATGGAAATCATGGAAAAATCAGAGAACATTTTTTCTGAATTTCTGTAGCCATCCTGTTACCGTTTATTCACTATTTTATTGTAATAATTTCCAACCTATTTGATTGTAGAAGTTAATAAGATTTCTGTTAGAAAAAGTAGTGATATATTTTATATTGCAGTGTTGGAAGCTATGTCATTTCATATAATAGTTACATAATCTGAGTTTCGGTAGACAGGTTTCACTTGCAATTATGATATTATGATCTCAAACGACAGAAAACATTTTTGCTTAATGCTTACCTGTCAAATACAGCTGTATGCCATTTGCCATCATCTAATCGTCTTGCTGAATACTGAATGCGCATAAGTGAGTGTTTTTCATCTCCAAGACCTACTTCTAAATAGCCATCTATGAGAGCAACTGCAAGAACAGCATTTTCTCCCAATAATGTGTTTTCATGTTTTCGTAACAAAAGAAGACCTTGTGATGCAATATCCATTTCCAGTTTGAACGTTACTTCTATACGACTATGAGTATCAGACCTACAGCAAAAAATCCTTTTGTAAGCTTGTGCTTATAACATATAAGAAAAATTTAAAAACCAATTTTATATTCTTGAAATAAATATTGTGTTCTAGTATTACGGATATTATTTTTTAAATTATTTTTAGATTTAAATTGACCTGGTAAAACTCAGAATTACAGGGGAATTTTCCCAATTCTAACCAAAATAATAATGTTTGAGCTTTGGAGAACGCTTATGAAACTGATTTGACGCGTATTATCATGATTGTATTTAGATTTTAAGTCAAAAACATTATGCACGGAGATGTCATAATGCATTCGCTAATAAGTCTTCATTCACTTATGCGTTTTTGTAGCAGAAAATATCTTATATACGTCATAATTAATGTAGTGAATCATCGAACTTTTTTCTTATGATTCGTATTTATATTTTTTCGTTGAAGTATGTTCGGTTACTATTCGATTTATTAGCCTGCAACATGGTTGGTAGATTCCTTGATATGAAAGTTTACAGTCGACCGTTACTAAAAATGCCAAATCTTTACCTCAAAATATCAACGAGAAAAGTAGATAGAAAATCGTTTGCAAATGACGAAATCGAAATGCAAATGACTTTCGTATTTATATACGTATGGACCTTGTTTGAATCTTATTTTCGATTCAAGATGATATTTATCTTCGGGCTTCAATTTAAACTGAATTTTTTAGAGTTGGTTCGCATTTTCTTTTCAATCTGTATATAAAAAAATTTAGACGTTCCTTTTTTTTTATTTTTAAGAACCTTAATCCTTAAGCGGCCCACCAGCGGCCGAGCGGTTCTGCGCTCAAAGCTGGTAGATGGGAGGTGCCGGGTTCGATCCCAGGTCGCGCTCATCGACCTAGCCATTCGGAGTTTTCCGTGGTTTCCTCCGAAACTCGCGTAAATACGGGCTAGGACCCCTTAGAAAGACCCCCACGGAGGGCATTCCCCCTATAGGCCTAGGACACATAAGGAGTCAATCGGCCTTAATCCTCCAACCAACCAACCAACCTTAAGCGTGCCCAAGGTGTTGCCTTTCGGCAACATACCCAATTTTGTCTTCTAAAGTATTATTAGAATAATATTGAAGCTTTAATGCCTCATGTTTACCATTTGGCAGCAAATTGCTTTTTAGCTGTAAACCATAGTTAAAATAAAGTTTGATTTTTTAAAGCATTTTTCCCGTGATTTATTTAATGAAGGAAAGAATTAAAACATTTTTAAATTGATTTAAAAATAATCAGTCATTTAAGGGTTAAAGTGAAACATTTTAACTTTTAAAACTTGATTAAGTTGAGCCATTATTACATTTTATACAAAATTAAATATAGGAAACAATTATTGAATGTGAGGTAAAAAATTTATTTGCAACATACACATTTTAAATTACTTCATTTTTAATAATAATTATATTAATCTAAAGAAAATAAATTAAACTGGAGAAAAGAAGTTAAATAATCATATTTATTAATTGCAGATAATAGTCAATAGTCAATAGCAGATAATTCTTTCTTTAGAAAAAGATATTTGAGTTTCTTTGTAGCAGTGATCCTTCTTTTAAAATATTACAATCATTTTTAAGAAAAGCTGAATTATAAATTTATTCAGTCTTATAAATAATAGAAAGTATTATTAAACTATAAAATGAATGTTACACAAATTTTCTGATATTGAAAGAATATAAATTTTTGTTTCATACCTTAACAATTTTTCTGGGAACTTCAAAAATGTTTTGCCGTCAAATAGCACCGATTCATCTACAGATATATTTGCAATATCTGTAAAACAAATTAAAATAATTATTGCGATGTAAATAATCGCATTTTATAAAAATTTTTCTCTCTCAAAAAGATAGGTAAATATTCTAAATAAATAAATTTATAAATTAAATTATACAATCTTAATAAAAAAACATTTTAAATGCAACGAAACGACTATTTTATCTTCTGAATAACAATTTAAATTCATATATAATCTTTCATGAATTTCCCTAAATTTTTATATCTTCCTTTGCCATCACAAGGAAAATATAAAAGGATGTATTATGTAAAATGAAAATAGTCTTATAATAAAGTGATTATTCACAGACGAAATTCAATGATCCAAATCGGTTTATTAAAATAAAGAAAGGGAAGTGTTTTGTTCTTATTATGTAAAATGATAGCTTTTACATACTCCTACAACAAACAGATTTTTCACCAACGAAGAAACCTCAGGAGTGGAATAGAAAATATATTGATTTTATGGTGTTCAAATGGTGTAATATGTTCATTAAAATGAACAGTACATAAATACACTTTAAATAATAGAAAGGATAGATGAAGCTTTCTACACTAAATAAAAGTGAGCTTTAATGCTAAGAGAAAAAATATTTTACGGAGGAAAAAATCTATTGTTACCTATTTTTCTATGCCCGAACTCTGTTTTTATTGTATATAATATTATAGTTTTAAAAAATTAAAGAACACGCTTTTATAGAAATGTGAACTAAAAAGCACAAAATATCTATCTTAGTATTAAAATGCAGGGTAAGAGAAAATCGTGCGAGTGACACACCATAATATTTACATACATTTAAATCTTTAATTAAAATAATTTAGAATTAAACAAAAAACATTTTTAAAAAATCTCCCCTGACTGGGCTCGAACGCTAGACCTTCAGGTTCGTAGCGCGGAGCTTTACCTCACAGCCACAGCGTTCACGTAGGGAAAGTCTTTTTTTACAATATAGATTTTTTGTTTGCTCCCAGAGCGGTTACAAACATACATTATACATAGAAACATACATACATACATACAAACATACATACAGGTGAAGCTAATAAAAGTGTGTTAAAAAAGAGCAGACCTTCTTATTGTCCTCCCAAATGAACTTGTCTCACATCGTATTACCATATTTTTTAATAATGTACTACTACACACTTGGTCAGGAGTTAAATGATAAAGCTAAGAAAAGTATTCATTTTTTCCTCAATTTATAAAAAACTTTGATGGGGAAACAAGAATTGGTCTATTACAGTGTAAAAAGATATCTTCACCATATGCAAACATGTTAATCTGCTAAGGGAGACTGACGCAATTTTCCAATTTACACAGCAAGTGCAACTTTGTAGTTTGTAGTCATTTATAATTCCCTGTTATATGCTTTGATAAAACACAAAAGATAAATCTAAAAATTAAATTTGCAAAAGCGTTTGCAAGGAAAAAAAAATATAAACATTTTGGCCAATGTCGTGCATATGATACAACGAAAAGTTAAGTTATATAAATACATAAATCTTGCATCCTTTAATTCTGAGATTTTCAAGTTTTTTTTACGAATAAACTTTTAAGAATACCCAAAATTTTTCCAATAAAAATTAATTATTTCATAATCCCCTAGTACGTATTATGCATTTGATATTAAATATAGAATGGATCCAAATATGTCAGTTTGTATTTAGCAACTGCTTATTTCAAAATAATATTTCACCATAACTTACATTTGTCGCACCAAAGACCTCCGTAACCGGTGGCACATTTACAATGAAAGTTGTTTAGTTGAGGGACACATAATCCACTATTTGAACATGGATTTGGACCACAAGGCAGACCTCGAAACGGTTTCACATTTTGAGATGCCTGGGCTGCTTTCCGAAGTTCAAGAAGCTCATTGTTAATAAAAAGACGCTGCAAAGCTCCCCTGAAAGGATCTGTTATTCCAGATTCAGGATTAACGGCTGACAAATGTCGGTAACCACCAATGTATAGAGAGCGATCCAAATTCAGCTCGCTTAATGGACCCTGAAAAGAAATATAAAACATAAAAATGGCGTAAAATAGAGTGCGTTAAGCGTTAATTCTAATATTCCATGGCTTTGTTACACGAACCCCGATTTTAGGCGTTTCTCAAAAACAATACTTTTAAAAAAGGGTTTTTCGTATCTGTGTTAATCACTTTATGTCTCGCCGGTGCGCCACTTTATATGCCAGTACCGAAGCATTTACCGCATCGATTGCTGAGAATAAAGTTTAGTTGGTCTAATCACAAATATATAAAATCCTTTTATTAAATAACGTAACGTTTTAGAGAAACTCGCTTTTTAGTTTTTAAAACGCAGGTTTACTGTTGGAAATAGGAAAATACTCCGATGACAATGTGTTAAATGGCGATCCAGTGGGGGGGGGGGGGGGGGGGGGGGAAGAAAAAAAATCTTTAAATCTATATGAAATAGTGTACTTTCTGTTACTGTTTAAAGAGTATTTATTTGCATGGTAGACAGATATTCATCTGATAATCGAAAAAGCTCTCAAAAATTTATAAATAACTGTGCAAATTTGAAATTTGGTTTGTATGTTTTATTCTTCTAAATACAATTACAAGAATCATTATAGATCTTCAATTTTCTTTTTAAAAGTGTTGGATCAAAATTTCATTCAGTTTGAACTATTGCTTTATTTATTTATTTATTTATTTTAAATCAAATCTTCCTTAGAACAAGAAAATTGATTCAAATTTTTATTAACTTTATAGAAAATATTGAATTCCATGCAAATCTACTTTTAATCTTGATCATTTAGTATATTTGAATGACATATTATTCAACTGCATTTTAATACAAGTATATATAAAGATTTAACTGTCATAATGGTATCCAAATAAAAATCGGCATATAAGATGCATTATCTGATTGAAAAATCATCAGTTCTGTATACAAATAAAAACAGAATTATGTTTTGTATTTTGACAATTCGAGAGACATAGTTTCTACTACATAATATCCAAACTACTGCTATATTAAACTGCATTATATCGATGATTTTCTACAGTATATATTTAAAAGCAAGAAAAAATCATCTTGGATGTCAAGAAATAATTCTGTACTCACTTTAGATTCTCCTGTAGCCAGTTCACCATCGTCTAATTGCAAAGAGCCTTTGCGACCAACTCTTGAAGCTCTAACAACATGCCATCGGCCTAAAGTAATGGGTGTCAGACTCCTGTAAATGAAACATCAAAAATGAAACACATTCATAAACATTGTAGCATTTATTGAGTATTAAAATTACATGTTTCTAAATAGTTAGCAAGATTATTTTTTGCTTTTACTAGTAATAATATCTTAAGTCGGATATTTAATTTATCAAGTGTACGTACAGTGCGTATCGAAATGATAGGTCCACCCGCATTTTTCAAAATTTCGACTCTTAATCGAGAATAAGAATCACTTTTTTGGTAGAGTTAATTAATCAGTAATTGTTATAACTATTTATGAAGAAATTTCTTAAAAATAAATAATTCTATTTAATTTTATGCAAATTTTCATTTTCAGACCGTTTCGAAAAGATAGGTCCGCCTTCAGAAATTTTGCACCAATCACGTTTATTTCCAAAAAATTTGCATAAAAATCGTTGCTTAGTCTTACTGCGGGATTATGCTGGCTGCTGTGGAGGTATTTAAACAGATTTGAACATCACGTTCTAATCAAACGAAATGGGTCGTCGTTGCAGTCTTTCGCTGGTTGAGCAGGGGGAAATGGATGCATTTAAAACGTGTGGAAAATCGAATAGAGAAATAGGTAAATTTTTAAACAGATCACATAATGTTGTAAACAATAATTTGCGACTTAGAAATGCTTATGGCAGTAAAAAATCATCTTGCCGCCCGTCAAAAGTGACACCCCGACAAAGAAGGACCGTAAAGGACACCCCGTAAAGGAGTTAAAATCTGGAAATATGAGCTTATCCACTGTGGCCAGACAACAAAACCCTCCAATATCAAAATCTACAGTTCATAGAGATGTAAAGAAGTTCGGCAATATAGTTTACGTGAAGAGGAAAGCGCCTCCGAAATTGACTAAAAAGCACCAAGAAAAGAGATTGAAATTCGCACATGAAGTGATGTCCTGAAAACAAGATTGGCATCGTGTGATATTCAGTGATGAAAATAAATTCAACCTGGATGATCCAGATGACTGCCAGTACTACTGGCATGATCTGCGTAACGATAGACAGATATTCTCGAAGAGGCAAGCTGGTGGTGGTTCCGTTATGGTATGGGCCGGATTCGGAGGTGCAGGAAAAACTGATTTAGCATTTGAAAACAATCGTTTGAATGCTGCAGGCTATCAACAGCTGCTTGAACAATATTTTCTTCCACAAGCAGAGCACATTGGGGGCCCATTCTTCATGTTCCAACAGGACAATGCTCCTGTGCACACTGCAAAGTCCACTTTCGAATGGTTTCTGGATAATGGTGTACATGTTATCGATTGGCCATCTTGTAGCCCCGACCTGAATCCGGTAGAAAACATGTGGGGTATACTCGCAAGAGCGGTGTATGCAGGCAGAAGGCAAGTACAACAGTACTGCAGACTTGAAAATGGCTATTTCCTCCGAATGGTCAAAAATCGAGAAACAGGGTTTGCAAAAACTTATAGAAACCATGCCGAATAGGATTTATGAGCTTATTCTGAAACAAGGTGGAAAAATGTCTTATTAATTCAACATTAATTTGATGCTTGGTTCAGTGGACCTATCTTTTTGAAACAGCTTTTTCATGTAATTTTTGTTTTCCTTATTATTCCTATTATTTGTATATTATTCATGTATTATTTTACATTGAATGAAGTAATGTAGTTTATAAAATAGTACTTTGTACACAATAAAACCTTTTTTACCAACATAACTTTCGTTTTTACTGGTGGACCTATCATTTCGACACGCACTGTATATAAATTTTTGTGCACTTTTGGATGTTAAATGGAATATTTACTGACTATATTAAACTAGACACCTATTTATTGAATAAAAATAACACACACACACACATATATATATAATGTTTAATTTATGTGATTAAAATGAAAAGATGAGAATGAAGATGAGACAACCATATAATTACCACAGAAACACACATATGCAAATAAGGTAACAATTTATCTTAATTAAATTAAAAATAAATAAAAACTTACATTAATTTATAAGATTACAAGACCAGTTGAAAACAGAATACAAGGACAAAACATTGTGGTACTTGAGAAGATAATAATAGTTATGGACAACAAGTCTTTTATTAAACTGAATCAATCTACTCATGTAATGGGTGTCCCATAAGTCTGTAGACATTTTAAAAATTCATAAAAATTGGAGAAATCGGTAAAATTGAACGCGGTTTGCGAAAAGTTAATCTGCTGAAGGGGATTTTTTTTTTTTTTTGGAAAGAAAAGCAAAAACTGATTAATTTATTAGTCGATAGAGGGTGCTGCATGGATGCGTAACGAGAAATATGCGAATCAGAGACCTATAAATTGCACGGTTTTACGATTAACGCAGCTTACTTCTTATTTTGTCTCCTACTTGCGCATATATGAAGTTTCAATTGCGATACTGACTTGGTTGTTAAAGCGTAAATTGGTGAAGATATTTTCGCTCAGATAAGAACCACCGACTGAAGCTGCAGTTAGCGCTGTTGTAACTCGTTTGCAAACTGTAATTTGTGGTGATGGCAGACACATAAAATAGGATTTATATGCCTCTAAGCATTTGCATGCAAATAAATATATTTTTCACGGAAATGTGCGATTTGCTCACGTACAGCGCTCTTTATCGACGAAATTTTTTAAATATTTTTTCTTTTCAAAAAAAAAAAAAAAAAAAAAAAACTCCCTTCGCGAGAATTTCTTTTTTTTTTTTCTTTCTTTTTTTTTTTTTTTTCGAAAACCACATTTAATTCTACCAATTCCCTCAATTTTTATGAAATTCTAAAATGTTTACAGACTTATAGGACACCCGGTATTTTATTCTACACCGTTTTCCTATATTATCGTAGTCAAACATATTTAAGAATTTTTGTAAGTAAATGCAAACACAAGAGGCGAGTTTCAGTAACTATAATTTTGGTTTATGACCTAATCTATGAAATCAATCAAGAATTTCTCGCTATATATATATAAGATTCATAATATTGTTTCACCATCTAGAAAAGTATAGACTAGAAATTCTCGATCATTTCGTCTATCCAGGTTATTTGTTTACCTTATACGCATAACTTGGAAATCTATATTTATAGTTTAGATATTCAGAAAATGACTACTTATTCGTTCTAGATAAAGACGGTGTATTTTTTTTTTTTTTTTTCTCAGTATATTATATGTAATAGCAATGCTGCAAAATCTCTCACTTTCAAATCATATGTTACAAAACTACAAAGTTTAGCAAGATTTGCTAACGATCACATTTTTTTTTCAATTTAAAAAGTTATTTCTCGAGGAAATGTTTTCACATATTTGGTTTAAAGAACTGAATCTTCCCCGAGTTGTTCAGTAAAAATTTTGGTTTAAGACAACATTTAGTGGCCACAATATATATATGAATAAAGAATACGTATAAAACATTCTTTTTCTTTTTTTAATAATATATCGAATAATATATTATTAAAATTTATTAATAATTTTAATAATATATTTTTAATTAATAAAAAATTCAAAAACATCCAATGTAGTTATATACTACTTTGAATTTTTTATCTTCTAGAAGCTCTGTTTTTTAGAATATTATAAAATTAATGTCTTGTAATATCGAAAGAAAAATATTAATAAAAGCGAAATGGTTCTGCCTTTCCCACTGTCAGCTGTCTACAGAAAAATCTACTGCACTTACAGACATGATGTTTGGCACACATATAGTTTGTAACATCTTCGTGTGCTCCTCGAAGCCGGATTTTCAAATTTTTAATTGGGAAAAATGTTATTAATTAAAATGTATTAACGTATTTAACTCTATTAAATTTCTCGACATTTTTCTTTGCGTTGTAATTTCAGCCTGTTGTCACTAAAATAAAACGCTTACAACATTTTATTTCACTTATTTTTTCTGACATTAAAAGAAAAAAAACTCTACGCGTGAAAAAAAAAAAAAAAAATTAAAAATAGAAAAAGAAATGGAAAATTAAACCTGTATCATCAAAAATTTCTGTTAGAACTAACGTTATAACATTATTATTATTGTTATTATTTTTAAATTTATTTTTCAAATATTAATTTCATTAAGTCTTATGCTTTGTTTTTGTTTTTTCTTGATTTTATCCTTCACAAAATAATGCGGTTACAGCTTTAGTACCGGAAACCCTTGGTGACTTTTAATATTTTTTGTCATTTTGACGATGAATAAAAATACCTGTCATAAATGCATAACTAAAGACCTTGGCGAGAAACGTCTTACAAGGAAACATTCAAAAGGTGTCATCTTCAAAGAGTTTTGAAAAAAAATATATGTGATTCTACTCTTCATAAAACACCAGAAAATGAAAAAATTATCGGCTGAAATTAATTACAGCGACCACAAAAAATTATCAAAATTAAGCATATTTGGCGATTTCACACTGCTAGGCGAATGATCTTGAGTACTTGGCGGAAAAGCAAAACACGGTTCTGTTCGTACACGGCAATCTCGGTGCTAGAAAACGTATCGCCAGCAGTTGATAAAACATATAAAACACAGCACTTTACACGTTAAAATCCAAGTCAAAAGACTTAGTTTAAAATTATACAGTATACAAGTTAAAAAGAACTTCACGACGTTTCGTCCGAAAAAATTGTTGCTTGTGGACATCTTCAGGCTTAGTTCGCTTATTGCCAGCGTCTTGATCCTTTAATATATGTAGAATAGGTTGCCATACTTTCGCCAATTCTCTAGAATGTGCATAATTGATGGCGCGTTTATCGTATTTTATTATCTGTATTTTTTTCTTGTATTTCAAGTTTAATCAGACTGGAGGGGGTTGCTATTATTTCAGCTTGATTCCATAAAGGTTTAGCATTTTTATTTTCTAATATGTAATCTTTAAGAGCTGTATTTCCGTACGGGGATCGTAAAGAATATTGATGTTCGGAAATGCGTTTTTTTAAACATCTTTTTGTTTTCCCTATGTAATAAACAGTGTCATTTTCAATTTCGATAGGTATTTTATAGACGCCTTTTTGGGGAGGGTTAATCTGATGTTTAATTTTTAACAAGCTTTGTAATTTTTGTGTTTTAAATGCTAAATTATAATTATAGTTCTTTAGTATATTTCTGATTGGGATAAATTGTTTATGAAAATCTATTGAACAGATGTATTTATAGTTGTCTTTTTTAATTCTAGTTTGATTTAAGGTAATTTTAACTTGATTATGGATTTTTTTAGCGCCTAACAGCGCTAAATCGCCAAATATGCTTAATTTTGATAATTTTTTTGTAGCCGCTGTAATTAATTTCAGCCGATAATTTTTTCATTTTCTGGCGTTTTATGAAGAGCAGAATCACATATATTTTTTTAAATACTTTTTGAAGATGATACCTTTTGAATGTCTCCTTGTTAGCTACTTTTCAAATTTCAAAGTTCGCCAACGAGGTCCTATAATACAGCTGTTCTCTAATGTGAATGGATATTCTGTTTAATAGTGCGTTTGCTGATGGATCTTTTTTTTTTTTTTTTTTCCGGTTCATTTTAACATCATAACATATTGTAGTACTACATTTAGAGTGAGTGGAATTGCTATCTTTTTATGATCGACCGGGTAAATCAAGTAAAATATAAGAAATTACTTGATAATAAATACTATATATAGTCTGCATAGTGTTGTTTAATGCGATTTAAATATAAACAAGAAAGAAAAAGCATGCAGTACGCATTGATTAGTAACACTTTCCAACTATACGCAATTGTTGTATCGAATAAATTTTAATGCTATTTATCTGCGTTACCACACAACAGACAGAAGGACTGAAAAATATACAGATAGAATAATTGATTTTAAAATTGCTCTTAGGCATTTTGGAAAGTGTTAAAAAAGCTTAACGAAAAAGAAAATGAAGCCGTTAGATTATTATTACATCTTTTAATCTCTCTGAATATTTTACTGTAGCCCTGTAAATCTGAAAGTTAATCATATCATATTCTATACAAAACAATATTTTAGAATATTAATAATACATGTCAATGTTTTTATGATTTTTATAGTAGAAAGTTTTTTAAATATAAATTTAAAAAAATTCTGTCCTAAAACGTAATACATTGGCTTTTTTTTATTGTTGTTATTGTTGTCCCTGTAAACAAACTAGTTGTACAGTACCTATTAATGACATTTTAAATAGGGAACATTCCATAGGGAACTTCAGTGTATCATTTTTTAAAATTTCTCAAAATATTCACGGATGATAGGAGCCGGAGACAAACAGATAGAAAGGTAGACAATCGGACAGACAGATGCACAATATTCCCACTAAAATTATAAGAAAGTGTTAAAACGCTCATGTAAACAAAACTGCTATTCCAGCAAATTTTCATTAATAGCTCTTAATGTAAATGATTAGTTTTGTGTGGCCCTGTAAATCTAATGCTAACTATACTATATTACATAGAAGGCACTCTTTTGTGCACACGAATAATATATTTCAATTGCATTAAGCTTTGTGAAAAATAAAATTATTAAAATTTGGTTTATAAAAATAACTCTCATACAACACAATGCTTTGGAATACTTTCAAGTGCCCCTGTACACAAACCAGTTAGAAATGTACTCTATTTTCCATAGGAAACATCCGATAGGGGATTGAATAACATATCAAAATTTCATTAAAGTTTCTATACATTAAAAGTATTAAAATATGGTTTATAGAAACTCTTCTCATAGAACACAATGCTTTCGAATACTTTTGGGTGCCCCTGTACACAAACCAGAAGGGAACTGTCAATCAATAGGGAACATCCAAACAATAATCACAGGTCAATAATCACAGTATCATCCAAACAATAATCACAGGAACACAAATAAATAGGGAACATCCGATAGTGAACTTGAATAAAATATATCGGTTTGAAGAAATTTCATAAATATTTACGGGAATTAGAGCAGAGAAAAACAGACAGAGAGACAGGCTGACTGACAGAAGAACAGTCAGACAGATACACAAATTGAAATTATATACACACTAAAAAAATGATAGAAAGTGTCAAAAACGCTTAATGTAAACGAAAGTACAATTCTAGGAATTTTTTATTAATAGCTCTTAATATAACTGAATACTTTTGTGTCACCCTGCAAATCTAATGATAACCATGCTATATTCTATCCAAAGCATTCTTTTGTGCATATAAATAACATATTTCAATTTCCTGAAACTTCGTGGAATGTAAAGTTATTAACATTTGATTTATAGAAATATCTCACAAAGAACGCAATGCTTTGGAGTACTTTTGAGTGTCCCTGTACATAAACTAGTGGTGGTATGTAATCTATTTTATATAGGAAACATCCAATAGTTAACTTAAAAAACATATTTCAATTTCATGAAGATATTGTACAGTAAAGGTATGAAAATATGGTTTATAGAAATACCTCTCATAGAACACAATTCTTTGAAATACTTTCGGGTGTCCCTGTACACAAACCAGTAAAGATATAAACTCCATTTTCAATAGGGAACATCCGATAGTGAACTTGAATAACATATATCAGTTTTAAAAAATTCCATAAATATTTACGGGAGTTAGAGCGCGGAAAGACGGACAGATACACAAATTGGTATCATATTCACACTTAAAAAAATGTTAGAAAGTGTTAAAAACGCTTAATGTAAACGAAAGTACAATTCTAGCAAATTTTTATTAATAGCTCTTAATATAACAGAATATTTTTGTGTCACCCTGTAAATCTAATGCTAATCATGCTATATTCTATGTAAAGCATTCTTCTGTGCATATAAATAACATATTTCAATTTCCTAAAACTTCATGGAAAATAAAGTTATTAAAATTTGATTTATAGAAATGTCTGTCATAGAACGCAGTGCTTTAGAATACTTTTGAGTGTCCTTGTATATAAAACAGTGATGGTATTTAATCCATTTTATACAGGAAGCATCCAATAGTGAACTTGAATAACATATTTCAATTTCATTAAGATATGTGTACAGTAAAGGTATGAAAATATGATTTATAGAAATACCTCTCACAGAACACAATGCTTTGAAATACTTTCGGGTGCCCCTGTATATAAATAAGTGGTGGTATTTAATCCATTTTATTTAAGAAACATCCCATAGTGAACTGAAATAACATATTTCAATTTCATTAATATATGTGTAAACTAAAGGTATGAAAATATGATTTATAGAAATACCTCTCATAGAACGCAATGCTTTGAAATACTTTCGGGTGTCCCTGTATATAAAACAGTAAAGGTATAAACTCCATTTTCAATAGGGAACATCCGATAGTGAACGTGAATAACATATGTCAGTTTCAAGAAATTCCACAAATATTTACGAGCGTTAGAGCGCGGACAGACAGACAAACCGAAGTCATTAACACTGTTTAACCTTGTTGGGAAGCGTTAAAAATGTTAGAAAGTGTTAAAAACGCTTAATGTAAACGAAAGTAAAATTTTAGCGAATATTTATTAATAGCTTTTTATATAACTGATTATTTTTGTTTCGCCCTGTAAATCTAATGCTAATCATGCTATATTCTATGCAAAGCATTTTCTTTTGTGCTTATAAATAACATATTTCAATTTCATAACTATTCGTGCAAAGTAAAGTTATTTAAATTTAGTTTATAGAAATATCTCTCATAAAACTCAATGGAATACTTTGGAATACTTTTGTGTGTCCCTGTACAAAAATCAGTGGTGGTATTTACTCCATTTTACACAGGAAACATCCGATAGTGAATTTGAATAACATATATCAATTTCATTAAGATTTGTGTACAGTAAGGGTATGAAAATTTGATTTATAGAAATATCTCACAAAGAACGCAATGCTTTAGAGTACTTTTGAGTGTCCCTGTACTTAAACTTGTGGTGTACTTAAACTTAACCTGTACTTAAACTATCTATTTTATATAGGAAACATCCAATAGTGAACTTAAAAAACATATTTCAATTTCATGAAGATATTGTACAGTAAGGGTATGAAAATATGGTTTATAGAAATGCCTCTCATAGAACACAATGCTTTGAAATACTTTTGTGTGTCCCTGTACACAAATCAGTAGTTGCATTTACTCCATTTTATACAGGAAACATCCGATAGTGAACTTGAATAACATAATTCAATTTCATTAAGATTTGTGTACAGCAAGGTTATGAAAATATGGTTTATATAAATGCCTCTCATAGAACACAATGCTTTGAAATATTTTCGGGGGTCCCTGTGCACAAATCAGTAGAGGTATAAACTCCATTTTCAACAGGGAACATCCGATAGTGAACTTGTATAACATATTTCAATTTCATTAAGATTTTTGTAGAGTAAGGGTATGAAAATGTCGTTTGTACAAATGCCTCTCATAGAACACAATGCTTTGAAATATTTTCGGGGGTCCTTGTACACAAACCAGTAGAGGTATAAACTCCATTTTCAACAGGGAACATCCGATAGTGAACTTGTATAACATATTTCAATTTCATTAAGATTTTTGTACAGTAAAAGTATGAAAATATGGTTTATAGAAATGCCTCTCATAGAACACAATGCTTTGAAATATTTTCGGGGGTCCCTGTATACAAACCAGTAGAGGTATAAACTCCATTTTCGATAGGGAACATCCGATAGCGAACTTGAATAACATATATCAGTTTCAAGAAATTCCACAAATATTTACGGGAGTTAGAGCGCACACAGACAGACAGGCAAACCTTGTTGGAAAGTGTTAAAAAGATACTTCGATTTTTTTTTTTTTTTTTTTTTTTTTAAATAAATGTTCTCCGTTTCGAAACAGTCGTCTGATAAAGATCTGAAATAAAGTTCAAGGGTTAGGCGTTTATTGTCTCAGGCAATAGGGACATGGACCTCAGATATTGTGGGTGAAGAAGACACTGCCAAAGGCATGAGGGAACCGTAGCAAGTTTTTGAGCGATATCAATGGATTTTTGTTTTTTAAAGTTTTTATTTATAAAGTGAAAATTGTGATTTTTTTTTTTATTATTATAATTCATTTAAATATAATGGCTAGCGAAGCGAGCAAGGAATGCTAGTTAGATAATAAAAGGGAAAAAGAGCCATTTTTTAAAATTAATTTATTTGTTTTATGTAAATACTATTTACATTTAACACCTCTTAGACCGTTCGGTGTTTATCGTGGTTATCTCAGGAACTCGCATGAATACGGACTATGACCATCTAAAATTGATCCCCATGGAGGGCACGCCAATCAGACCAAGGTCCCTAATGTAGGCAAACGGCCTTATATTCTACAATATTGACAATGTTTGGGGTATAAAGTATAACAAGACATTTGGCTATCAAATTATGCACTTTTTTTTTTTTTTTTAATCTTTCGCACATGTTCAGTGAAAACACTTTTCATGGAAATGTTCATATTTTCTGAGATATTTAAGATATTTGTATTCTGTTTGAGGCATATTATTTCAAAAATGTTTTTTTCAATTTATCTAAAAGTAGGAATAATTTTCATTTAAAACTCTGCATGTTATAAATAAAAATCTTGCTGATATATATATATATATATATATATATATATATATATATATAAAGTTAAAAAAAATGCTTATATCTTCTTTATTTAACATGATATCTTTACACAAATGCATACACAAATTGTACTAAGTCTATATTACCATATCTTATAGTTACAGATCATTTCGTTCATTTAATGATATAGGGTGATCACAAACATTATTGGTTTCGCTCAATTTGTTAATGTTGTCTTAAACCAAACTTCACTGAAGAACATGAGGAAGACCTAGTTCCTTAAATACCCAATGTGTGAAAACATATCATCGAGAGATTAGTTTCTAAAAAAAAAAAAAAAAAAAAAAATTATTTGCAAATCTTGCTAACCTTTTGAGCAGGGGTGTAATACAATTTCTCCCATTAATTTTTTAAATGAATCATAATAAACATATTTTTACTTTCTTCTATATGTAATATAGAGAAAGTATTGGATTCGCGAAAATTTTCGACCTCCGTTTTTTGACGGATCTACACGTTTTGGGATGTCCTGAACACGAATTAATAGTTTTTAGAAAATGTCTGTCTGTCTGTCTGTCTGTCTGTGTGTCTGTCTGTATCATTTTTTTGTGGACGCTGTATCTCACGAACCAATGAATGAAATTTAACCAAACTTGGTATTGAGTTGCACCCTGACATGAACTGGTGCCCATTAGATTTGGGGATCAATAGCTCAACAGGTGGCGCTGTGATCGCATTTTATGAAAATTTTTAACATGGCAGCATAGGACAAAATTCTGTATAAATGGGCATAATGAGAGTTATTTTAAACTTGTGATTGTAAAATTAATATGAATTATTGATAATAGTAGTAGTTAACTAGGAAAATAAAATTGTGCTTGGGGGGGGGCATCGGTTCCCCCCCTGGGGGGGAAGTACCCCCCGGGGGGGTTAAATTTTAAAGATGGGTATCATTCGAAAGATCTCGTCAATACCTTTAAAACGAATGTTTGAACCATAAATCTGTGATAATTTAAAACAAAGTTATCGATTTTTTTTACTTTTAACAAAAAAAAAAAACTTAGAAAAAAAATCGTATTTTTTTTTTTTTTTTTAAACGAAATTTTACCAAACTTGGTATTTAGTTGGTCCCCGACATAAACTGGTGCTGATTATATTTGGGGATCAATAGCTCAACAGGAGGCGCTGTGATAGCATTTTATCTAAATTTTTAACATGGCAGAATAGGACAAAAATTCGTATAAATGTGCGTAATAAGAGTTATTTTACACTTGTGATTGTAAAATTAATATGAATTATTGATAATAGTAGTACGTAACTAGGAAAAAAATTTTGTGCATGGTGGGGTATCGCTTCCCCCCCTGGGGGGAAGTACCCTCCCCGTGGGGGGTAAATTTTGAAGATGGGTACCATTCGAAAGATCTCGTCAATACCTTTAAAACGAATGGTTGAACTATAAATCTGTGATAATTTAAAACAAAGTTATCGATTTTTTTTACTTTTAACCAAAAAAAAAAAAAAAAAAAAAAAAAAAAAAACAGAAAAAAAATTCGCATTTTTTTTTTTTTTTTATATTGTTAGTGATTGAATATGTATTAATTTTTACAAAAAAAAAAAAAAAAAAAAAAAAAAAACTTAGAAAAAAAAATCTTTTTTTTTTTTTTCTTTTTTTTTAATATTGTTACTGATTGAATATGTATAGGAAAATATAGAAGAAAGTCTTGTGGTGGCCACAACATACTAGTTTAATATGCAAGAGAAATGCATCAAATTTTATCACCAAGAAGTAAATAAGAGTAACGTAAAGTGGAGTAATTAGAGTAATGTGAATTTGTTGATTCAAAATTTTTATTAGTCTGTCATTGTTAGTATGAATTTAACAAACCAAAAATGACGCCCAAACCCGCTTTTTCTGTAGCACTTTAAACTACATATTTTTTTTCTTTCTTTCTTTCTTTTACGTGTATGTATGAAGTGATAACAAGTGACTCTTTACAAAGAAGCGTTATCAGTATGTATTTGGTTTCAACACATAATTGTTAAACATTTTCGATCTGCTTGTGTTCTGCTACCTGTTAGCAAATGAACTAGCTGATATTCTTTTTATTAGAATAAAAACAGCCAATTATAGTTGTTTACTATCTGGTATACTTAATGTTAGATCTATATCATTCGTAATATATTTATAACTATTTAAAAATTTGTAATTAAATATAGGATGTTTCATATTGAATGGATCAAAAAGAAAGATGTTTGTAAACGCTGTAATTACTTTATTTTTATTAATCAAATTTACGATGAAACTAGTTATCCAAGTTTCTATAGATTCTTTATGTGTGCCCCTCCGATGACACGGCAAATACCTGTGCGGTATTCCAGCTTCTGTTACACTCGTGACAGAATACCCTTTGTAAATAATATAAGTACTTCAATTATCTGTTGCATAAGTTGCTGTAAGTCTTGGAAAAATGGAGGCATGAACAATCTGTCTTTAACATAAACCCACAGGAAAAAAAGTCACAGAGAGTTCGATCGGAAGATCTCACTAACAAACAAAGAAATGGCATATCGTTTTGTCCAACTGTCCAGTATGGCGAATCTATCTATTTCCATGCAAAAGGTAGCATCATTTTGATTAACAGTGCCCCTAACGGCGATTCTAAAACCGGAAAATTTTTCACTTTTGCCAGATAAAACTTGTATAATTGTAATTTCATAATTAATTTGTTTCGGCTAGACAAAAATCAAGCGCAGAATTTATACCATGCTATTATTTTTGTCCCATTCATTATAAAACACCTTGCATCTTTGGAATTATAGAAGAATTTAACTTCGAGTAAAAGATCACAACGAATACAATATTTTATTCGACGTCTTAAGGTTATCGTTTTGAGTACGTTTCCTCACAAATGAAGTTGAGTGGAAGGAAGCTTACGAATGAGCAGAGAGATCATATTTTTAAACGTATTAACGTTATGCTCCGGAATTTAAGATTATTTTCAAATGCTGAAAATTATTTTTTAGGAACTTTTGAAAGTACGCAAACTTAGTGTCTCAAAATAGTCAAAATGTATTGCTAGTTACAAACATGGACACACACACACACACACACACACACAAAAAAAAAAAAAAAAAAAAATGATTTTGAGTACGGTCCTTGATTTTCGTAAATATTATGAATACTTATTAAAATATGTGTCGCGAATTTGAAATACTCACGTTATGTTCGCCACACCACTACCCAAATCATACAAGAAATGCACGTAGCCGTTAACTATATTTAAACACACAAAATCTCCTCTTCCTAAGGATTCTTGTCCATTATAGAGAAGCACGCCATCAATAGAGAGAGAAAGGAACCAAAGTTCTAATACAAGTTCTTGCCCTGCGTTTGCCAAAGTTGACAGTTCTAAGAAAGTCGAACCGTCGAATTCAGGAACGAATATTTCCGTAACAGTTAACGGCTTTGTGGGACCTAGAAAAGAAACAAATGGAATAATATTACAATACTGAATTTAGGAACTGGTGTACAATCAATATTTCAACTTGAAAACATCTTCACACACCATAAAATTAATGAAAGCACTACCAGTTTCGAAAGGACGTGGCCTTTCTTCTTCAGGTGCAAAACACGTGCTGAATATTAATTCATCAATTACTCATCTGAGTGCTGAATAATATTAATTCATCACTTCTTCTAAATTTGTTGGATATAAGTAATAATTTTTTTATAGTTAGATTTTTTTTTTTACCCATTATTTCCTCTGTATTTAATAAGCTGGTAAAATAGGTAATATGATGCATCAAAAACTGCTAGTTTCATTTTTTAATTTAAAGACGAATTTTAACCTCTTAACTGCACAGATGGAATATATTTTAAATTGCGATAAAATTATATTACAGTAAACAGCTGGGATGGATAATAAAAATATGTGCATATCAAATTTTAAATAAAATGTATTCTTTATAAACGGATTCTGAGTTCAATAGATTGGCTTGCTTTAAAAAGAAGATCATAAGAGAAATATGTATCATATTAATGAAGTCGTTCATTCAAATTAATGGAAAAAAGCTTTGTCTCTATCTCTTACAATAGCTTGAGCAGATATTCCACTCAAACTGGAAGATTTTGAATATGTGGATTAAAAAAAGGGTAAAAAAATAAATAGAAAATAGACAAATCTGCATTATGAAATTAATATTAAATTATAATAATAAATACAATATTAAATTTATCTACATAAAAAGAAATTTACTCAATATTCAACCTAACATGAGCTTAAAAAAATATTACTGCGCTTTTGATGAATTCGACTATTAAATATTCATGAATTTAAACTTCATTTATAAAAATTATAAGTGAAATAAATTCAGTTACTTATTTTCAGTCTAGTAATATGATTTTCATCAACTAACTCCTGCCATATTTAATAAGTGTCGTGTTAAATCCTGCCATATTTAATAAATGTCGTGTTAAATCCTTCCATATGAAATAACTTCTTCTAACATAAAAAAGAGCGTTCATATTTTAAAAACTTCCAATTATCTAGATTCAAATGTCAATACTCGCTTTACACAAGTATTAAGCACACAGATTTTCCTCTAAATCAAAATGAACGAAAAAAAAAAAAAAAAATGCATTAAAGAATTAATAAATAAAAAACTTCGTAAGTAAGCACCCTAAATTACAAAAACTCTCAACAATGCTTCGGGCTGAAATAATAGCACAACCCTTCATCGAGCAAAAAAGTAGGCACAAGTTATTACGGTATTGTTTTCATTCTGAACCCGTGCCTCCTTTTTTCGTTAGAGGAAGGACAGTGCCATTATTTCGACTCGAAGCAATTGTTGCAAGGTTTTGCAGTTCCCGATGTTTGCTTACAAAGTATAGAATCATTACGTTTCAACACAGATTTTCGGTGCATTTTTTAACATTAAAAAGAATTAGTAAAATAATTTCAAACTTAATTATCATTACATTTTTGTGTCTAATAAAAGATTCTGTTATGTTTTCATCAAAATTTTTATCTTCATCGAAAAGAAAAAATATATAACATAGCTTTCAAACTTTTTCGTTTTTTTTTTTTCCCCTGAAGATTTTTTATCAGCATGTTTCAATCATAGATATAGTAATAAGACATAGATTGATCAGCGAGAGGGAAAAAGTGATACCTTTTTTTTCGGGAAATGTCAGTCTAATGACTGCTTCTCCCCGAGTAAATCACACACAGGAATACACACGGATAATTTAGTAAATAAAATTTATGAATAATTTATTTACTAAAAGTGAATGAAAAACTCCAGATACAGTTTCAAATTCATTTTTCTTTTTATTCTTTTTTCAATACTCCCTAATGGCTGATTTTAGAACTTTTTTTGGCATCAAAATTTTTTGCTCGATAACATGGGGATGATAGATCTATATATATTACAATATCTATGGTTTCAACAGTAAAATTGATTTATTTAGCCATCGAAAGTTAATGGAACTGATTGTTATTTGAAAAAATAGTGGTTTTCTTTTTTCGCAAAAATCAGAAGAATTGGCAGGTTTTAAATAATTATCGTCAACAAAACAACTTAAGAAAACTAATACTTTTTCTCATTAAAATATGATATATATAATATGTTATTTATAGAAGTAAATAAGAAAGTCAGGTATCTTTTAAATGATTAAAGACTATATAAAAATTCAAATTCATAAAGCCGTAGAATAGGATACTTACTGTGTTCACAGAATCTTCCACTGTATCCCTGTTCACATGCACATGTGAATTCATGATCAGGAAGAGAAACACATGTAGCTCCATTGGTACAAGGTGAACTTGCACAAGGATCATCTGACATCTGACAAAGAGGACCTACAAAATAAAACTTGTTATGTTTAAAATACATAATGATTTAAAGCGGATAATTTCAAATCTGTTGAAAACAAAAAAATTCCTAACTTCAAAATTATTATTATTTTTAGTAACTCGGGAAGCATAAATATCTTTTTCATATTTTATTAAAGAAAAAACTCAAAAGGACCATTTTAATTATTATACTAAAAATTTAAATAATTCGCAAAATAGGTAATATAAGATGAGCATCCAGGTGGCTTCGTTTCATACACGAATTAACTTAGACGGCATCAATAAGTGACAGCTAAATTAGCTTCACTAACCCAGATACGTGACAGATTCTCTTTTGACAATTGTCTTTCTTACAAGAAAGTCAAAAATAGTTTGGATCGACAACATTTCAACTCAACATTTTATCTTGTATAACTGTAATATTCATGCATATTAGATAAATGGCCGAAAATTTTTGTTTTTTTCCAAAGGGGTAATTAATTTAATCTTTTAAAAGTGTTCAGTATGCCTTTGTCCGTTTACTAGGTTTTTTTTTTTTTTTTTTTTTTTTAGCTTCTAAATTGGCTACTACACATTTTAGATTTAATTGTTGGGAGAAAAAAAATCTAGTTGGCATATGTGGATTCTGCTCAGTTCCCCATTATATAAATTTCTAATACAAGACATACTATATTCATGTTAAAAGAGATTAATTTGACCGTCTCCTCGACACGCTGACAGACAATATCCCACTTAATAGGCTACCCACCATTTATTTCGATGCATTTCCCTTATCCTAATTTTTTAATTTATTTCATCGGGTTCAGTTTCGTAGTTTAGTTTTCATGCAATTCCATACAATTTGCAATGCAACAATTTCCATAATGCAAATTTTTATGAAATATTTCTCTATTCTGCTATGGTGCGAAAAACCTTAAGTTTCGAATAAATTTTCAAATTAGAATTCTAGTCAATGATGTTCAAGAAAGTATCCTAAATGATATCTCAAAAGTAGTCTGACATCTTTATGATGAAAGAATCCCTCAAAATGAACGTTTATGCGAAATTTTGCCCAATTCTGCCATGTTAAGAAATTCGTAAATTTCGAATTACTTATGCAATTTTTAAATTAAAAAATTCATAGTCAATGATGTTCATGCCAGTATCCTAAATGATACTTTTAAAATAGTCTGACATCTTTACGATGAAAATATCTCGCAAAATTGACGTTTATGTAAAATTTTGCCCTATTCTGCCATATTAAGAAATTCATAAATTTCAAATAAATTACGAAGTTTTCGAAGTTGGATTTTCATAGCTAATTATGTTTATGGCAGGATGATAACTAATATTTTAAAGCTGTTCTGACATGTTTACAGTAAAAATATTCCTTTTAAAGAACTTTAAGTGAAAATTTACTCTGCACTCCCATGTTAAGAAATTTCCAATAACTTAGCAAGTTCTTAGATTAGAATGTTGAAAATCAATAGTGTTTATAAGCAATATTTTAAAACTGGTTCAACCTCTCTGCTATTATTTATTCTTCAGATATCGTGTACACAGAATAACACACTGACAAACTAACGCACTAACAGACATCTACAGACAGATACCAAATCATATTTGTCTTTTCGAATTCCTCACTCCTCAAAACGTGTAAAAAAGTCAAAAACTCGAGGTCATAAATTTTCACGATTACTTAGGATTCTCATACCTACAGTCGGCAGCAAAAGTATCCGAGTACTAGCCAATAATTCCGATGTCAAAAAGGTACACTTATTACTGTTTTGTTAAATAAATCTTTCTCGAATCATGTTCTTGGACTGACTAAGAACATGACTCGACAAGGATTTATTTAACAAATCAGTATTAAGTGTACTTTTTTTAGACAGGGATTATTGTTAGTGCTCAGATACTTTTGCTGCCAACTGTATAGTATGATGGGGAACTAAAAATTGGTGTTTAGGTGAATAAAAGTAAAACGAATGTTAGTTCAAATGATAATAGAAAAGTGACAACAATGTCTTTAATAATTAAAAAGAAGACTTTTAATAAATCGATTTAAAACAGAAATTATCAGCGGATTTATAGCATAGAAATCATAAAATCTAGTTGGCATAGGTGAACTCTGCTCAGTACCCCATCATATATTTAATCTCATAAATTTCTACTACAGAACATACTATTAAGCGAAATGAATTTGACCTATCGCTTGACATGGTAACAGACTAAATGTCCTACCTACTAGGTTACCCACCGTTTTGTTCAAAACATTTACCTTATCAATGTTTGCTAATTCATTTTATTGGGATTAGTTTCAGATTTTAATTTTCATGCTATTCACATTGCAATGATCTCCATAATGCAAGTTTATATGAAATGTTGCTCTATTCTGCTATGTTAAGGAAATCTTAAATTTCGAATAACATACAAAATTTTCAAATTATAATATCCATAGTCAATTATGTTCAAGTCAATATCATGGTATTTTAAAGTGGACTGAAATTTTTACGATGAAACTATTTATGTTTATGAGAAATTTCACCCTATTCTGCCATGTTAAAAAAAAAAACGTAAATTTCGATATTTTTAAATTAGAAGATTCATAGTCAATGATGTTCATACCAGTATCTTAAATGACATTTTAAAAATGATCTGATATCTTTACGATGAAAATATCTCTCAAAATGGACGATTATTCAAAATTTTTCCCTATTCTACCATATTGAGAAATTCGTAAATTTCAAATAGCTTACGAAGATTTCAAAGATAAATTTTCATAGTTAATTATGCTTATACAAGCATCATAACTGATATTTTAAAGCTGGTCTGACATCTTTACAATACAAATATTCGTTTCATTGCACATTTACACGAAATTTTGCCCTATTTTCCCAAGTTAAGAAAATCGTAAATTTATCATAACTTACCAAGTTTTTAAATTAAAATGTTGCAAATCAATAGCGTTCTTGACAGTATCATTAGTGATATTTTAAAATTGGTTCGATCTCTCTGAGACGATTTGTTCTTGAGATATCAAGTACACAGACTGACAAACTAACAGAATAACACTCTGACATCCTACAGATGGACAGCATACCGGTTTTGGGATTTTCGATTCCTCACACCTCAAAACGTGTTTTTTTTTTATATATAAAAAAATAAAATAAATAAAATAAAAAAGGTCAAAAATATTTTTTTTCTTTTCAATATATGAACCTCTAATGATAATACTACTAAATGATGTGAAAAAATAGTGAAGTTATCATGCTACAGTTACAATGAAAAAATTTCAAAATTGTCAATTGGGAAAACCTATTTTTTATTTTATATTATTACTTTTGAATAAGAGTGTGATTTTTTGCAATGAAAAAACATCAAATACATTTGAAATAAATTTCTTCAATGAATTTTAAAACCTACAAAATATATTTTCGTCATAATTTTGTCCAAATACCTTATTGGCAAACATTATTGATAATTGCTAATAAAGAATATAATATTAATATAGTTTCTGGTTATTAAAGGAACTTCATTGAAACAATTTTTATGGAGAGATAGACATTCTTTACGCAGACTTCTACATTTTTCTATTTCGAACTTTTCACTTGATGCATTTTTAATAATATCCGACGAAAAACTTTCTTTGAGATGTATTTATATGATATTTATTTAATTTATTTTAAACATAAATAAAATTCTATTAGTTCATAGATTTTCTTCTACATATAATTTAAAATAATCTTTTTCTTTTAATTTATTATATATTAAAATATTAAATATTACCTTAAAGTTCATATTACATTTATTTTATAGGGTATTTTCTTTTTAAATGTTAAACATGAATTACACTACCCAAAGTCTTTCTCATACAAATGCGTATTTATTTGTTTACTTAACAGTCAATAAACTTTTGTCGCTTTTTAAACTTAGCATTAATGTTCCACTACCTTTAGATTTCTCTTCGGTAGCAATTCCATGAAGGCAATAATTACGAGCAAATAAACCACGTAGTCTTATCAAGCTACCCAGCAGCAACGGCTCGTGGACCGAAAATAGATGGAGAGGCACTTCACCTAATATTTTACACTGTATTTATTTATAGCGTATTAATTTACATTTAAATAAAATGAGTATTTTTAGTTCAAATTATGCATTAAAACTTCTTAAATGTTATTTTTCAGCTCGGGTTCACGAGCTGCCGCTGCGACCCAGTCCATGATAATCTATAACTTTTTTTTTTTTTTTTTTTTTTTTACTGTAACAGGGGGTCACGTGTCACTTTTTCAAAATCATTGTTTTAAATAGAAAAATTTAGTTCAATTGTGGTATTCAAAAAAGTGACCCTGTGATAAGTGTACAGTTGTGCTTGGTTATGTATGTGTGTCATGCACACATAGTAATTAATATATACAATACCCATAATACCCTAAAATGCCAAAAATCATGGGATTATAATATGCAATTATTCCGATGTCAGTAGCATTGCGCAAGAAATGTATAAATGGAAATTAAGAGACTTTGAAAGAGAAATGTTAATTAGAGCTAGACGCATGAGACATTTTATTTCGAAAATTGTTTGGAATTTCAATATTGTTTTAATCACACTGTCAGAGTGGGCCGAAAATATGTAATTTTTGACATAACTTTTCATTATGGACAATGCAGTGGTCGATCGCGTCTGTTTACATCGACAGCAGCAATGGCTGAAGCAAAATTTGGTATTGAGGGGATATGGTAGCGTAACACCGACGGCTAATTAACAGCATGCAATCAGATGCAGTGCTAGGCTCATGAACATATCATTAAACCCTAGATAAATGGAAAAAACATTGTTTAATCGGATGAATCACGATTCCATTTTATAGAGCCCATGGTAGACTCGATTGCGACGCAGAATCCCTGAAGCTATGGATCCAAGTTCCCAACAAAGAACTGTGAAAACTGGTAGTGATTTCATAATGGTAACCATTTTTGCATAGTATAAACTGTATCCTCTTGTGAACCAATATTTACATAGCTACACTGTAAAAAATAGTTTCTTAAAAATAAGTATATATTGTCTCAAAATAGCCCCGAGACAATATATACTTAAATTTGAAGACCCATGCACTCATTTTTGAGTATATTGACATGCTCAAAAATGGAGTTGACCAATAAGAATCCCAATATCCCCATGTTTGACATGTCAGTATACTCAAAAATGAGTACATGGGTTTTCAAATTTAAGTATTTATTGTCTCGGGGCTATTTTGAGACAATATATGCTTATTTTTAAGAAACTATTTTTAACAGTGTATGTTCCGCTATTTCAAGACCATTTAAATTTGAAGACCCATGCACTCATTTTTGAGTATATTGACATGCTCAAAAATGGGGTTGACCAATAAGAATCCCAATATCCCCATGTTTGACACGTCAGTATACTCAAAAATGAGTACATGGGTTTTCAAATTTAAGTATTTATTGTCTCGGGGCTATTTTGAGACAATATATGCTTATTTTTAAGAAACTATTTTTAACAGTGTATGTTCCGCTATTTCAAGACCATTTGCATTTCTAAGGATTGCTACTCTATGGATTTAACGTACCTAAACAACGATGCATCTTCCCAGGATGACAAAGTTTCATGTAACGGGCCAAAACCGTTGGCGGTTACTTTGAGTAACATACTGGACAATTCCAGCGAATTATTTGGTTATTTATATCGCCAGACATGAATCCCATCTAAAATATTTGGAAAATGATCAAAAGGCTAGTAAATCCTGTATAAGCACTACTTTTTTTATTCTTCAAAATTGTAAAACAGCTTGGTTAAAGATTAACTCAGGGGATTTTAAGCGTCTTGTTGAGACAATGAAAAATCGAGTTGCTGCATTTTGTTTCACAAAACGATATCATACGACTTTTGCTATTTCAGTGCAGCGTTGTCAGGTTTTGCGGCTGTTTTATTCAATAGTCACCAAAAGTTTTGAGAAGTGATATTTGATATACATTATAGACGTATAATCTTCTATTATGTATATCAAATATCACAACTCAAAATTATTGGTAACTATTGAATAAAAAAATCGCAAAGTTTGTCAACACACTTTCAGTGTGTATGTAGAAATAAAAATGTTCTTAAAGACGAATCTTTTCTTATCAGAATGCCACAAGAATTTCGTTATATGAATTGTTTCGATGATTATTCCCTCTTCATGATTTGCTGGGAAAAAAATAATAAATCAAGAGCTATGCATATTATTTTCGAGCGAAATATTTTACATGTTTAGGATTAAGTACTTTCATAAAGTTTAAAACGTATCCCCAAATAATGAAGACTATCTATCTTCCTGAAATGCAGTGATTACAGTACTTACACTATGATGAGAAAACATTTGTTTTATTTTAAAATTCATAATAACAGAAATCAATATTTTTCAACGACTTATATGAAGAAAAAAAAAAAGGGGGGGGGGGTTACAGTACTTACCAATAAGTATTTGGACACTTTCGAATTTAGGCATTTTCTTAAATATCTAGAAAAGTTCTTTCGCAATCATCTTGAAACTTTGGTAGAGTAAAGAACACGTTATACCTCATATATTTCAGCAAAAGTTGTGTCCTAAAAAGGAAAAGAGGAACCGCAAAAAATTAAACAAAAATCAAAATGTTTTGGATCACACTGTAAAAAGTAATGCTTGAAATGCATTTTGGCTGTAGCATGTGATTAAGAGAAATTTTTGCATTATCTGTATAAATTTTTAAGAGGCTACCACATATATTCATGGAGATATAACGGTTTGTTTAAAACATTCCAAAAAAATTTCCACTTTTTTAATTATAACACGTAGGGTATTAGACCCAAAGCAAAGACACTTTCAGAAAATTTGGCATACTTCATTAGACACAGCATCCTGTAATCAGGATGCAAAAGTGTTAAATATCTTACGAAATATGAGCCTTTTTACTAAATAAATTTTATCTACGCATGCGATAGCTTTTAAAAAATTTCATTTGCATAATTTAATAGCCAAATGTATTGAGCAACTTCTATGAAAATCCCAAACAAATATCGTGTAAATTTAAAGTGTTATGAGAGATAGAATGAGCAGAATTTCAGCAGTTCTCAAAAAAAAAAAAAAAAGATGATGATAGGGGTTTTTATCAATATTTATTTACAATCAGCGAATACTGTATTGTCAGTGGACATTGATTAAACCAAAATAAAAAATAAATACCCTGATAGTTCAGTTTTTATTTTGAGAGAACTGAAATTCTGTTTATTCTATCTCTCATAACTCTTTAAATTTACACAATATTTGTTTGGGGTTTTCATAGAAGTTGCTCAATGTATTTGGCTATTAAATTATGCAAATGAAATTTTTTATAAGTTAGCGCATTCGTAGATAACATTTATTTAGTAGAAATGCTCATATTTCGTAAGATATTTAACACTTTTGCATTATGATTGCAGTATGCTGTGTCTAATGAAGTATGACAAATTTTCTAAAAATATCTTTGCTCTGAGTCTAATACCCTACGTGTTATAATTTAAAAAGTGGAATTTTTCTTTTTCTTTTTGCAGTGTTTAAAAAAAAAAAACCGTTATATCTCCATGAATATACGTCGTGGCCTCTTAATCACATATTACAGCCAAAATGCATTTCAAGCATTACTTTTTACAGTGTGATCCGAAATATTTTGATTTTTCTTTAATTTTTTACTGGTCCCCTTTTTCTTTTCAGGACACAACTTTTGCTGAAATATATGAGGTATAACCTGTTCTTTATGCTACCAAAGTTTCAAGATGATTCCAAAAGGACTTTTCTAGATATTTGACAAAATGTCTAAATTCGAAAGTGTCCAAATACTTATTGGTAGGTAGTGTATGTAATATAGCTGCAGATTTTTCTTCATCTTTGACAGGATCAACAAGCTTTTCAATTTAATTTTTCTATCAAAAAACTGCTAGAATCATTCTATATTTAGTTGAGACAGATAGTCAATATGTAAAAGAGGTAACATGTATTCATAAGTTAATTATTTATGGGGGAAAAGATCGTTACATTTGGTAAAATTTTTATGTATCAGGAATACAGTTAATTAAATGCTATATAAACGCTTTTTAAGTACAGGTTTTCATCAAATCACTTTTTATGAAGTGGGTTATTCCTGCTTAATTTCTGCCTTTTCTTGATTTTTTATATGCTTTAAACTACGAGTATATTAGTCGGGGCTTATTCTTGACATACCACAATTTTAAGTCCACATTTTATGAACACACATGAAAAATATTTGACAGTGAAAATAATTAATGCTCTTTGAATAATGTATATTTTTAGTCTAAATTTTTTTATTATTATTTGCGACATGTTTTACTGTAAGACAATTATGAAAAATTATTAATTATAAAATTTTAATAACTGTGTAATGTATTTCAGTTTCAAGAAATTTAGTGCAACGACTTTAATTTTGGAAAAAGTTGATTTAATTTGTTGTTTTTTGTGATATATTTTAAACTAACATTTATAATTTTAAACTGATATTCATCAATTTAAGCTGGCATATATGACGAAATAGATTAGAAAAAATGCAATATTTGAGAAAAAGTTATTCAAATGCAAAGTAATTTAAAAGCATGTGCGTTACGACTTTTCAAAAACACTAATTAAATAATTTTGCAATATTTCAAATACAGTGCGTCTCAAAATTATAGAGACAGGGGATTTAAAAAAAAAAAAACAGTTCAAAAAATAAAGCAATAATCACGAAAAATAATAAGCATATGGAGTCAGACTATAAGTGTATGACAACAAAGAAATATTATAGCGTAGGTTTTACAGAATTTTTATAAATAAATAAATAAACAAAATATATGCTGTCTCAAAAGTATATTGACTTTTCGAGTACTTTGTATTTATACTCAAAATTTGGATCTATTCTTTTGAATAATCTTGAAAATCCTATTAGACATACTTAGAATTAGTGTTTGGAGTATGTGTAGCTGTGATGAGTACCAAATCTACTCTATTGTTGTTCAATTTCTAAATAATCGAAAATTGAAGACCATGGGTATACAAGTGCAAGTATTTCCCAAAGGTTGTCAGTTGGATTTAGGTCTGGACTGATGGCTGGCCAGTCTATAACAATAATTTGAATCTGCATAAACCAATCTTTTGTTGAGTAAGAGGTGTGAATCGACGCATCGTTCTGTTGGAATTTCAAGTTCCTTCTCCTTAAGATGGTTCCAATTAGACGGAGATTGCTTTTGAGGGCATTTTAATAATCCCCAGGGTAATGTCGGCCATTAAGAAAAGCAATATCAGCAATATCCGTTCTTCCGTTGAAACATAACGCACCTCACATCATGAGAGAACACCCTCCTTTTTGTCGATTAAAGAACTCATAAGTTCTTGTCATAGATCATGAAAATAGTATGCCCAATCATTAGGGCCTACCAAATTGGATCCATTCATCCGTCCAGTGACGAGAACCTTATGAGTTCTTCAAACGACAAAAAGAAAGGGGTTCTCTCATGATGTGAGGCGCGTTCTATTTCAACGGAACACCGAATATTGCTGATATTGCTTTGCTTAAAGTCAACATTACCCTGGGGATTATTAAAATGTTCTCAGAAGAAACCTTTTTCCAGTTGGAAATATCTTAGGGGAGGGGAGAAAGGGGGGGGGGGGACTGGAAATTCCAACAGGACTATACGTGAATTCACACTCCTACTCAACAAAAGCTTGGTTTCTGCAGATTGAAATTACTGTTATATACTGGCTAGCCATCAGTCCGAATCTGAATCTAATTGAAAAAATTTTTAGTTGCACGAGAGGCGTATGGCTATGGTCTTCAGTTTTCAACTATTTAGAAATTAAAGAAATAATATCAGAGTTGGTACCCATTGCAGCACGCATTCTCAAAACACTAGTTCTAAGCATGTCTGATCGAATTTTAAAAATAATTCAAAAGAATCGACCCAAAATTTGAGTTTAAATACAAAATACTCAAAAAGTCCATATATTTTTGAGACAGTATATTTTTATTTTCATTTTTTTACAAAAAAATTCTGTAAAACCTGTACTATATTTCTTTGTTTTAATGCATATATATATTCCATATTCTTACTATTTTTTTTTCGCGATTTTTGCTTCATTTTTTGAACTGCTCTTTCATAAAATCACTTGTCTTTATAATTTTGAGATGCGCTCAATCAAGAGACACTATGACAGCTTATGTTGTATCATAAAAAACAATTAAAAAAAATGCATCAATTATTTGCGGTAAATAAATTTGTAATATCAAATTTCAAGTTCAAAGTAACCTTTAATGATGCCGTAACAATAACATATACTATTTAATGCTGAATATTTACTGATTGCGTGATAATATTTATAAAAAACATTTTATATTGAAATTATAAATTATATTGAAAATTTCTAATTTCTCACTAGCTTTAACAAAATTATTATTATATAAAATAGTTTTAGTAACTTAATCTTAACTTTTTTTTAACAGTAAGAAATTAATTTACCTGAAAATCCGTCAGAGCAGACACACTGGAATGTGTCAGGATCTCCAGGCACACAGCTACCACCATTACGGCAAGGGGTACTGTTACACGGTTGACCTCTACATTCACCTAAAATGCGATACATTTAACTGCTACTCGATATTGTTAATTATATTTTAAAATCTATTTATAGAAATTGTACGTTAAAATTATCATTTTGTATATTATTGGAAAAATACAAACTTCTTAGAGAATAACTATTAACCATAAGGGGAAAAAAGAAACAGACACTTTCATGACAAAGGAAAGATTATCTGACAACCCCAAAATAAAAATAGTTTTAGTATTAATAATAATAATATTTCTTTTGCAAATTAATATTCAATCTAATTAGAAATTAAATTACCCAGAAGTTTCTAACAAAACATCTTGAACTATAAGAACGTTGCATTTAATTTAAAACTTTATAAAGAAATTTGCCGTTTGAGGTGAAAAGAAATTTCAAAATATAAAGCTTTCAGCCAATTTGTGATAAGAAAAGTAGAAAATTGATATAGCAAATAAAAAAAATGCCTAAAATTGGGATTATTCAACGTTTTCAATTTCATATTTTTTCCGTATTAATATTCGAACGTAAAGCATTTTTTACATTAAACATAATGTCCTTATACATACATTTTAAATATTGGTTCTTTGGGAAATTATTTTCCATCATTCTGTACAAAAACTACACAAAGGTATTTAAGGCAAATAGGAACAAGATTTTAATAAATATATTTTATAGTAGTTATTTTTTATTATCAAGAATGTAAATTACCTGTTAACTGTAGGTTTAGTTCTAATGATATTTTTAGCTTACAGCTAATGGTTTATTGCTTCTTTTATATTGTATAAATATTTTTAACATTTAGCGTTATATTATGAATTTTAATTTACAAGAAAGGTTTTGAAAATATTTTATTTCAGCAAAACATTCCAGACTACTTACGAATATTTCGTCCGCGAATTAAGTCGTTGGAGATCGGGTAACTCAAATTCACATCCCTATGGCCAACTCTCAGTCGCCGAATACAACCAACAAGTCCTTCCGAAGTTCCGATATTTTCAAAAATTCTGAAATAAAAAGAAGAAGCGCATTCAAATCTTCGAGTGAAAATCGAAACACTTTTATTCATTTGAAACCCTTTCATTTGCTAATGTTGATTTTGATGGATATTTTAAACCTCCGCTTACGTTTCTATTAATCTAACAGTCCGACTACTACTGACGAAAGCTATAAATCACAGAGTGATGCTATATGGAATAACCAACTTGAATCATCATAGTAAGGCTATTCCCCTCAATTTGATTCTGTCACAAAGATAATATTTAGTCCTAGGATGATATCCAAAATAGCCACGAAAATAGAATATTAGATTGTAGTTGAGGGTTTTACCTCGACCTTCGACCTTTAAACGCTATTATGTACATACATAGTTATCAACCTAATACGGAGGATTGTTTTTTTTCCACACCAGTCTTTTTTTAGAGTATTTTTCTTCTTAATTCATCGGAAATATATTTGAAAAGAACTACTCTAAAAATTGTGGAAAAAGTGGTGGTACTTAAATCCTCCACATTAGGTTGGAAGCTCTGTGCATACCAGTTGTTAAGTGTGTGGTATGAAAGCAAACTTGTTACTGAAAAGCTGGGTTGTGCTTCGATCCGATCTGGCCATATTATACGACAGCTTTAGTAGTGGTAAATATCCACACGTAAATGTTAACGCATCGACTAATGAGCTGCTCTTAAATGATATTAGCTGCCATAGAATATCCACTTTGACCAACTAAATATCTCTAGAGATAAAATATGCTGATCTTTCTGAACAATTATTTCTTATTTCTTTTACTGTTATTATATTTTTTTAATTAATTTTAAGGCAACTTACCCTTTATTTTCGTCTGCCGGAGGAACATATCCAAGAAACATATTTTCCGCCAAGTCTAAAGATTTCAAAGTTCCTTCACTATGACCAGATACATCTTTTTGTCCATCGAGAGTTAGAACACCATCCCTTAAGTATCGTTTTGCTACCAGACGGTGAAACCGGCCTTCCTGAAGGCGTTGAGGCGATCTCAAAATGACAGGGCCACTTCCTAAATCATATCTGGAGAAAGCATAATTAGAGAAATGAAGATATATCGATTGCATCAATTTAGTGCATATAATTTTGCTTTTTTTTTTTTTTTGTAAAGTATTTTACCTGAATTCAACATATCCATCCCGAACAGCAAGTGATACGAAATCTCCTGCTCCAGTAGCTGTTTGTCCGTTGTAAAGAAGAATTCCGTCACCGCCAAAAGATCGGAATTCAAGCTCTAGAGAAAGACGTGTGTAGGCTTGCAGTCGCGGCAGCTCTAAAAATGAAATCCCTGAGAAAGCCGGAATTTCTACAGGAGTATCTGAAAAATAACATCACTAGTCATTCAAAAAGAAAAATAGTTTTGGAAAAGTTATTCGTGGATGATTAAAATAATAATAATAATGTAAGTAAGGGAAATAAAGGCTTCTAAATGATTCAAGATCGTCACGACGTAACACATAACAAAATATAAACGTAAAAAAGAAAAGTGATTTTTTTTCCCTTAAGTTTACCAGGAATGTAAAAGTCAATAAAACTAGTTTGCATAGGCGGACTCTGCCCAGTTTCCCATTATATATACGTTCTCATAAATTTTTAGTACAGTACATACTATATTCATGTTTGTTAAGAGGAATGTCAATTTCAGAGATCGCTCGATCGACAGGGTGACAGATTGAAACGCCCCATCTAATAGGCAACCCACCTTTCAGTTCGATACATTTATCTTATCCTAATTTGTTAATTTATTTTATTACGGTGAGTTCCGTAGTTTAGTTTTCATGCAATTCCATACTTTCCAATGCAACGATCCCCATAATGCAAATTTATATGAAATATTGCTCTATTCAGATATATTGAGAAAATCTTAAACTTCGAATATCTTACGAAATTTTCAAAATATTTGTAGTGAATGTTGTTCAAGTCAGAATCATAAGTGATATTCTAAAAGTGGTCTGACATCTTTAAGATGAAAATGCCTCTCAAAATGGACGTTCGAAATTTTGCCCTATTCTGCCATGTTCAGAAATTAGTAAATTTCAAATAACTTACGAAGTTCTCAAAGTTATATTTTCATAGTTAATTAAGATCATGCCAGCATCACAATCCCTATTTTAAAACTGGTCTGATATCTTTACAGTAAAAATATTCCTTCTAATGTACGTTTAAGCGAAATTTTGCCCTATTCTCCGATGTTAATAAGATCATAAATTTCGAATAACTTATGACGTTTTTAAATTAGAATGTTGAAAATCAATAAAGCTCTTGTCAGTGTCATATGAAATATTTTAAAACTAACCTGACCTCTCTGCGATCATTTTTTCTTGAAATATCGTGTACACAGAAAAACAAACAAACAAGTTGGCACCCTACAGACGGACACGGACACCATGCCGATTTTGTTATTTTAGGATTCCTCACACCTGAAAATGTTTTAAAATGTCGAAGTTTCATTTTTAACAAGAACTGAAAGTGATTGTGTCAGAAATCGAACTTCAGTCATTGGGATAACGCACCAATACTCTAACCACTGAGCTAACCCAATCGACATCTCTATACAAATCGCTCAATTAAAAGATGAAATTTGAACAAACTATACTGACTAGTTATCGATTGAGTTGGCACAGTTTTTAGAATATTGGCGAATTATGCCAAGGATCCAGGTACGATTCTTGAACTGTTCGTACTTTTTAAAACTAATTCAGCCTTTCCAAAAAAAGCATAATTGTTACTACAATTAGTCTAAGTTATTTTTAGAGCTTAGATACTTTTAGATTGTCCAGATATTTTTAAGCTCCTATATTTTCCTCAATGCCTATTTAACTTAACGATTTATAGACATTTTTTAACCCCACACAGATATGTATATACAGGGTGAGCGGAAAATAACTCTCTCTCTCTTGTGATAGTGATATTTTATATTTTTAAAATATTGTAGGTATAAATTGATTTTATTTTCAAATATGTAGTTTATTATATACCACTATCTTTCCAAAAGTTACAACTTAACGTGTGTTCTAGTATTTTCTAGACACTGTCTAAAAACGAACAGGTACATTTGCTACAATCTTCCTCAAGAAGTTAGCAGGAACAACACTTACTGATCCTACTCTCAAGTTCTCCAAGAATTTGTAGGCGTAGCAAACGTACTTGTTCATTTGAGACAGTGTCTAGAAAACACTAAAGCACGCATTAAGTTGTAATTTTTGGTAAGATAATTCTAATGGTATATAATAAACAACATGTGTGCATAAAATTGAGTTTATACCTACAATATTTTAGGAGGAAAAATGAATTAAAATTAGGGAGTTACTTTCCGTCCATCCTGTATGTGTATATATAGTTATTGATACCTTGTTAATTTAAGTCATCATTTCTGGTGTTTAATCACTATGATAATGAGTTACTATTATAATTATTTATTACATTTGAAGCATTTTAATGGAAAGGTTTCACTATTTGTTGCAAAATGAAACCCAAGCATGTGTACAGAGGTTGTTCGCACATTTTTTAGACGATTTTGATGGAGTGTACTGAAGCAATTTCACTCATATTTCGAGTTTTATTTGTTCAGTTTGATAGCCCTTGTTCTTAACTAACATTCTACATCATAATTTCTGTGATAATAATGCTTTTTATAATAACGGAAGAGGTATATTTTTCTACTCCTCTTGAACGGCTTTCCACAGTCCACAAAGCGTTGTAGGTCGGTGTTTGGATAATGTTGATTTTAAGAGTCGAAAAACACAAAAATCCAACAGTGATACATCAGAAGATTTAGCAGGAATGTCAGTGAAGGGTATGGTTTTAATTCCCGTTTTTTGTTCCATTTTTTTCTAGAAAAGCAATTGCGGATTGTGATGTGTGGCTGCTTGTTTTGTCTTGATACAGTTCAACGGATTGATAGCATTGTGGATAAAGATCTGGATTTTCCTTTTTAAAAATTGGAATTAAAATATGTTCTTGAGATTATTTAGAGTTGATTTTGACATTTTTGTCACATTTTTTTGCTTTTATCTTGCGCTTGTATGAAAAACCAGTGGCAATCATAAATCCTTTAAAAAAACCTCTCTTTTGATGCTTTGAGCCATGTAGCAATTTTTTTTTCTCCACTTTTGTGATAATAAATTGACCTTTTTTTATTGCAACCACTTAAATAGACCCAAGATTCATCTGTTGTTGCAACTTTTTTCCATTTTTCTCCTGATAAATGCTTTTCATAAAGATTTCACTAAAAACTATCTTTGGAAAGAGCGGAAACATATTCTTCCATTCACTGCCATTTTAAAAGCGCATTTTTACATCTAAACAAAAGTTCTAAATATCAGAAGATAAATAAAACTTCCAAAAATATAACTGTTGTGAAAATAAAATTCTCCATGCAAACGATTTTTTCTTACTGCGAAATAAAATCGTATAAAAAATGTGCGAACAGCCTCTGTATAATGTGCCATATTCTACACAGCTAAAAATACCACTCTCAACGTGTTCATTCTATATTAAGAAAAAAAAAATTACTTATAAATTTCCTGAAAAATTCTAACATTTATTAAATTCTCAAAAACACGTTTATTCAAAAATTTATTTCTGTGCATTTGACACCCTATGCGGTATGCCCGGAATTATTCCAGATTTTGCACTACTCAAAATACCCGATTTAAAAAAAAAAAAAAAAAAAAAATCACAGATGCCAACTACTACAAATTTTAACCACCACTAATTTTAAATAGAATTCATTCATAATGTTCTGGTTTTTTTTTTTTTTTTTTTTTTTTTTTTTTAAATATATATATGGTTGCTTCAGGTGAAAATTGTTACTTAAACAAAGTGTTAATAAAAGTTCATAATATTTGTCAGTTGTGCCCAACTAATTTAAAAACTCGCCCTAGAGATGGGGATAAATGATAAAAATTAACTCCTACTGAAGAAATCTTGAATTGATAATATTTTCTTTGTATCAGCTTTCAAGCATTAATAAACTCACCGTCCACAGGTGGCCCAGATGTAGTAGGGCCTGTACTTAAGTACAAATGTTCTGAATGACCAACATCTCGAGTTGATTTAGGTTCATATTGATCCCATGTTGTTTTCTGTACAGTTGATCGCCGAACAGGACCTGCAGTTGGTGATACTTCTTCTCCCCCAACTGCTATATCCCCTACATTATTAAAAACAAGAGAAAAAATTAATATTTATGGCATTGAAATGCGCGTTCAAAAGATTTCATACACTGTCTACAAAATCTAGATAAACTATCGCAGAACTTTTAGCGGTCCCTTGATTGAATACCATTTTTTAAATAGTAAACTTCGTATTATTCAATCGAAGAAAAACACTGGAAACGATTTTTGAAGTTTACTATTTAATGGTATATATATATATATATATATATATATATATATATATAATTAAGGAACCGATAAAGGCCCTGCGATCGTCACATTATAGTAAAAAATATTTTGTTTCATTGAGTAGTGCTAATACACTATAGAATTTTATTTATTTTTTTTTAAATAGCACTAAATGTATAAAGTTACCGTAATTTTAGAGTTACGGCAAGGCAACTCTTTAAATTTAAACTAAGTTGGAATGTAATCAAATATCTATCTGATTGGAACATACACGATTCCTCAATTTCAAAAATATTTTGAAAATGAAGATAAAACTGAACTATTTTTTTAACTACTTATTCGGGAAAAAAAAAAAAAAAAAAAAAAAACGTATGTTTCAAAGTCTTTATAGTAATATAAGCCTAATATATATCTATATAAAATGAAGTAAAAGTTTGAGATTCTAAAGAATTGTTGCTGAAGTACATTACATTTATTAGAGCGTTTACATTAAAGTGTGACATTTTATAAAACACAAAATTTTTAATTAATAAAGCCAATATCATCCATACACACACACACATATATATAACAAAATACGAGTAAATATTGCATCAATTTAATACAACTCTATAAATGTGTTTTCTAATTTAATGAATGAAAATGCATTCAAATTCAAGTTGCATTTGATCGAAGACTGTCAAACTTTTTAATAATGCATACCTGGTTTACATGATCCTTCTTTCGCTATGTTAATTTGCTTTTGTTGACGACAGCTAAATAACTCCAAAAAGCAAGGACTAGCATACGTAACCCCATCGGTACCGCAAACAGGAAGCCATCCAACAGGTGGACAACGTTGTATACAACTACAACTGAAACGATCTCCAACTTCACGACAGGAAGAACCAAACTTGCAAGATAATGGCCCACAAGGACCAGCAAATGTTTGAGATAATGACTCTGTTGAAAAAAAAAAAAAAAAGACATTTTTGTCAAAATAGCTTGCACATATTATAATCGAATTGTTTTTCTCAACATCGCATACTTCAAACTTTATTTTAAACAATTAAACACAAATATTTATTGAAGATAAAAAAAGTTCTATTGAATTTTTGAAAATTGCTTTAGGAAACATTCATATTAATATCAAATTTTAAATTCATATACCGTCGGGAAGGTGCACCCCATGTTAATTTTGTAAGGCACGGTAGAAAAACATCAAGAATTCTTCAAATAAAGTTATGAAAAATGGAGAATTTAAATTTAAAATTTTCAGTTGTGAATCTACTTATGTTTTTCAATATTTGTAATAGTTTTATAACATAATCACAATGTAGGGATGTTCTTTCTAAATAAAATCAGTATCTAATTATTCATTAAAAAATAAACTACAATGTAAAAAATATGTCCTATTTGCTGCCAGAAATTCTCTGTAATTTGAGAAAATACGGTCTGACAACGTAGTTTTTTCGTAAATTACGCGCGTTTTCTCAAATTACAGAGAATTTCTGGCAGAAAATAGGACATATTTTTTGAAGTTATTGTAATGCTTCAGTTTTACGTAACACTAATAAAATATGATCTGAACCCTGGAATAACTTTATTACTTTTCTGTGAGACTTCATCAGAATTTATTTTCATCAACAATATTTCGAGTTGTCTAATTCTGAAAGCCAATGATTATAATAATGAAATATCAAGAATCCTTATACTGTGGTGTGTAATACATTCATAATCATAGAACTTAGAAAAAATAGTCTCAAAGTGCCTTTAAAAACAGTGACTTTCTCCAATCTATATTGTTTATCACACTTCATCATGAAACGATTTTCTTATTATTTATTGTATTTTTACTCATAGATTCATACTTTTCCCATATGTTTTGATGATAAAAGAACTACGTAAAACTCATATTTTGTTTAAATGCCGTATTTTAATTGCAAAGAATTTAATCTAAAACTACTTCAATTTAAAATTTAATTTCTTCAATTGAGAATTTAATTTATAGTTAAAGCTAGGTTGCAGATAAACAGATTTTAGATGCTAACAACTTAATATTTACCATGAATACAGGTACCATCTTGTGCGAATATCATGGAATCAGAACACATGTCACATTTGTCACCGCGGACACCATGCCGACATGCACATCTACCACTTGTTTGCTCGCAATCATCTCTTGCAGAGCCTAGTGCATGACATTCACAAGCTAAAAAAGGGGGGAAAAAAGAAAGCACAAGCAATTTCTTCAGACTTTTAAAAAAAAAAAAAAAAAAAAGCTAAAAAAGGAAAAGAAAAGAAAGCTCAGCAATTTTAGATTCCATTGTCATAGAGGCAAAATGAAATATCGTATTAGAAAAATACAGAATAACTAGGTTAACATGTTGTCATACGCATAACGTCAGAATCTACCGCCACCTCTGAATTATACCCAGGATAGATTACATGTATAACCAAAAGAATTTTAAACAGGATAATAAAAATTTTACAGGCTCGCTCCTGATGGCGCCTTTAACCTTTATATAGCGTACTAAGTAACGTACATTGTTTTTTTTTTTAAAGAATGGAAGGAACAAAGAAAAATAAAAAAATCTGCTAATTTAACAGAAATAACTATCAGCTGGTGTGCCGGTAAAAAACTGCTTTTAACAGAAAAAAACTATTAGTTTTTAACAAACTTTAATTTTTTTTAACAATAAAAAACCGTGTTTTTACCAGAAAAAAAAAAAAAAAAAAAAAAAAAAAACTATTTTTTAACGAACTTTAACTTTTTATCTGTAAAAAACAATAGTTCTAACACCCCTTCTGCAATTTTTAATAAAAATGATTTTTAGGCAACTTGCCTTGATATGTTTCGAACTCACAATCTTCTGTTTTGACGCCAGATACTTTACTTCGGTAACATTGTTCACAAACATCGGTAACAAGTTTCGTTTCAATGCATTAACTGATTACAAAAAAAATTTTCTTTGTTAAAAGAATTAAACTCCGTTAAAAGAACAATTTTTTCTGATAAAAATGTGTTTTTTTTTTTTTTGTTTTTTTTTCTGTTAAAAAAAAAACAGGGTTTTACTAGCACACCAGCTAACAGGTTTTTTTTCTGTTAAACTGACAGAATTTTATTTTTCAGTAATAGGGGATTTTCGTTTGGTTGAAAAATTTATTTGTTCATTTATTTTATTTTTATTTTTTAGGTGATGGGTGGTATTTCAAGATTTCAAAATGTGAATCTTGCCATGCCACTTTAAATTGGAAATCCTAGAAGTGTTGGATATTCGAGGTTGAAGGAGTAAGAAAATTATAGAAAAAAAAAATTCTTCTTGAAACAGATTCTTTCTGTAAAAAATAAGTTTTTTTTCTGCAAAAGTTAGATTTTTTTACAGCGTATTGAAAAAGGGAGACTCCCCTCTTATACTATATTCCTAAGAAGGCGAATATTCCATGCGATAAGGCAAATGTCATATCATATTATATATATATATATATAATATGACAGAAAAATACGTTTTGTCAACGTAATTTTCCCGTAATTTATGATATTTTTCTCAAATTATAGAGAATTTCTGGCAGCAAAGATGCATTTTTTTAACAGTGTGTATCTGTATATATATGTATATATTTGTCTGGATATATTGAGGGCTCTAACGATTTTAATAAAAGTTTATGGTTGGGGATTTTTCGGGTAAAAATCGATTGGTCTCATCTTTACCTTCAAGAAAATTCGCGTTCGCTGTTAATCCTTTATCCACCAGTTGTAACATGTGGCAGACATTGGATTTACCTGGAAATGGATATAACGATTTTGGTGAAAGTTTGGGATTAACTGTTTTTTGGGGTGCTAAATCGACTGGACATATCCTCATCTTCAAAAATAATTCGCAGTCGATATTAACCCTTCATTCGCCAGTTGCAACATATGGCAGAAATTGAGTTTACTCAGAAATAAATATGATTTTGATGAAAGTTTGGGGTGCTAAATCGATTGGACTTATTCTCATTTTTAGGAAAATTTGATGTTCGATGTTAACCCTTTATTCCTCGGTTGCAAAATATGCTAGAAATTGGGTTTACTCAGAAAAAAATATAACGATTTTGATGAAAGTTTGTGGTTAAGTGTTTTTTGGGGTGCAAAATCGATTTAATTTATTTTCATTTTCGAAAAAATTCCCGCTCGCTATTAACCCTTTATCAGCCGGTTACTAATTTTGGTAGAAATTGGGTATAGTCGGAAATGGATGTAATGAGTTTGATGAAAGTTCGGGATTTAGTGGTTTTTGTTGCATAAAATTGATTTGATATATCCTCATACTCAGCAAAATTCGAGTTCACTGTTAATCCTTTATCCGCCGGTTGCAAAATATGGCAGAAATTGGGTTTTCTCGGAAAAGGATATAATGTTTTTGATAAAAGCTTGGGGTTAAGGGTTGTTTGAGTATGAAATATCAATTAGACTTAAACTTATATTCAGGAAAATTCGCGTTAATTGTCAAACCTTTAATTGCCGTTTGCAACATATGTTTTTTTCGAAAATGGATATAACGATTTTAATAAACGTTTGGGATTAAGTGTTTTTTGGAGTAAAAAATCGATTAGATTTATCCTCATCTTCATGAAAATTAGCGTTCACTGTTAACCCTTTATCTATTGATTACGAAATATGGCAAAATTTAGTTTACTTGAAATAGATATAACGATTTTTATGAACGTTTAGGATTAAGAGTTGTTTAGTATGAAAAATTAATTAAACTTATCTTCATTTTCAGGAAATCTTGCATCCGCTGTTAACCCTTTATTCGCCAGTAGCAAAATATTGCAAAAATTGGGTTTATTCGGAAATAAATATAATGATATTGATGAAAGTTTGAAATTAAGGGTGTTTTAAAGTGAAAAATTTATTAGATTCATTCTCATATTAGGAAATTTCTCGTTTGCTGTTAACTCCTTATCCCCCTGTGGCAAAATATGGCAGAAATTGGGCGTACTCGGAAATGGATATGAAGATTTTGAGAAAAAAAAATAGGGATAAAGGTTTTATGGTGTGAAAAATCGATTGGCTTGAACGTATCCTCAGGTTCAAGAAAATTCGTATTTGCTACTAACTCATCAGCCGCTGGTTGAAAAATTTTGGTTTGTTAGGAAATGGATCTGACGATTTAAAAAATAAAACTTAGGGTTAAAGATTTTTTGAAAAGACAATCCTCATCTTTGCACTTATCCTCAGCTTTAGGAAAATTATTATTCACTGTTAACTCTCACTCTGGCTTCTTCAATATATAACAAAAACTTGGTTTTCTGAGAAATGAATCTAAAGATTTTGGTAAAAACTTACGGTTAAGGATTTCTTGAGATGACGAACTTTTCTGATTCCGACTCATAGTCAGGAAAATAAGCGTTTTTTTTTTTTTTTTTTCTTTCTTTCTTTCTTTTGGTTGTTTCTCAC